>CM077163.1:118040406-119283569 GCA_039583875.1 Platanthera guangdongensis
CATTTGCACTAGGACATATGAGAGAGTCTGAATTTACAAAGAAAATTTAAACACTACACATTCCCACTCCTAGTGCATGTCAAGATGACCTCTTGGTCACTTGAATTATTTATGTGGCACTCAACATTGTGGAATGAAATTTCATAGGCATGATCACAAATTTGGCTTATGCTTATAAGGTTTTGTTCCAACCCTTACAATAAGCTACTTTTGTGATAGTGACAAAGCCATTTGAGATTTTTCATAACTCGGGCAATCCCTTTGTCTGATCCACCAAAGATCACCTTTGGTCCATCTCTCACTGGAATGAACTCCCTCAAATTGCTCTTTGTTCTAGTCATGTGTCTGGAACAACTACTGTCCAAGTATCATATAGGTGTATGGAATCTTGTACTATTCTGCAAAACATATTATTTTATCTTAGGACCACAATATTTATTGGGTCCTAGGTGCATGTTAGTCTCAAAATATACCTGTCTACCAGCAATTTTTCTGCCTGGTAGACATACTTTAGCTCGGGGCACACTAGAATTATACCAATAATCAATGGAAAAATGCCCTATCTTGCCATAACACAAGCACTCATGAAGGTTATACCTTCTTTTTTGAGTTGGTCTAGTGACTCTGTTGACAGTAGCAACCTTTCCAGAAGGAATAGCAGTAGTCTTCTTCAGATTTCTTTCACTAATTATCTAGCTGAAGGAATGTCTTTCATCAGCTTTATTTAGTTTTTTTTGAGTGACATCAGTAGCAATTTTCTTTGGAAATCATGCTCCTGATAGATTCAGAAACAACCAAATCTGGCTTTCTATAAGTCTGACCTTTTGTCTGAGTCTTTGTTGATTGAGTTTGAAGTTTGGCCACTTCCATTCTTAAGAGTTGGAGCTGGAACACCAAAGACAAATGGTAAAGGATGGGCCATTATATTTCTTCATGAGCAGCCTTGAAGGCACTCATCCCCATTCCTCTTTTTCTTACATTGGAAGATACATTAGTATCCTTCCAGGAAGAATTCCCCTTCTTCAAGTCACCATACATGGAGTCCTGGTCATACCTGTTAGTAGGAATATTACCCTTTTAAAAGGAAAAGGTGGCTTAGCTGGAGCTTTTCCCTTTCCTTTAAAAGAGGCAGCTATGGTGTTTCTCTAGAATCCAACTCCTCACTTGTTTCTCTGAGAGGTAAAGTAGTCAAAAATGTGCAACACTAAATTTGTCTTAGAAAAACTTGCCACAATTCTCTTCTCCCTTTGGAGCATTTCTTCTAAATCCATAATAAGATCATTATTATACTTTATGGTGCCTTTCTGTATAATAGTAATAGTATTCCACTGACTGACTTCCCTAATTTTCTGTTCCAGCATGATTGTTTCTCATAGTGCTGGGAAGCAGCAAGCTGTAGAGATGCAACCTCTTTAGTATACTTTTTAGTCAGTTGCTTACTTCTTTTGAATGCTTGTAGAAGTTCACCATACTTATCAATCACTGGATTGATGTCTTCCTTAGATTCGAAATCACATTCATCCCAAGATGAAGAGCTACTTGCTTCTGAACCTGGACCAGTCTTATAACTTGACTTAGATGAAGAACTAAATGGAGAGTGTACCTTAGTTAGACCAGCTGATCATAGCATGATTCCTCATCTAATCTAGCCATTATCCCAATATAGGCTTCATCTTCATCATCTGACTCATAGGAGGATGCGCCAGTCCAGCTTTTCTCCTTCTTAGTAATGAAAGTTTTCTCCTTCTTCTTGCCTTTCTTATGGTGATGATTTTTCTCATCAGCCTCCTTCTTCTTCATAGGACATTCAGCCACAACATGCACTGGTTTATGGCAACTAAAATAGATAATATTATTAGAAACATGTTTACTCAGTTTTGAGTCATACCTGCCTTCCTTGGAAGGTTTCTTCTTGGTTTTGTAGAAGTTCTCCTTATTTTGTAAGGAAGATGAAGGTCTGCTCCTCCCCCCTTCTTCTTCATCAGCTTCATGAACTGGCTTGAGAAAGCAGCAAAGTCCTCATCAAACATATTGAATTCTGATGTATTGTGTTCTGAATCTTCAGACTCAACTGGACTACTTGGGAGAGAAGGATTCTTCACTTTGCTCCTCTTTGAACTATCTGCCTCAAAGGCCATAGTTGATACTTTTGCCTGAGCTTTGCTAGTCTTCTCTTCCTCCTTCCTTGCAGTCAGCTGCATTTCATATGACATAAGCTTTCCAAATAAAGTGGATGGTGGAGTATCTGCCAGATTTGCCACTTCTCTAATGGAACAAATCTTAGTGTCCCAGTCTCTAGTACGAGACCTGAGAAACTTATCATTTAGCTTATAGTTACTAAAGACCCGACAATAGGTCATTAACTCATTTACACTTCTGAAAAACCTTACATAGCAGCTAGTTATTATCTCCAACTTGATCTGCCTGAAAGCCTCATATTCTTAATTGAGCATAGACTTCCTATCATATTTAACTTCCTTAGTACCTTCCATATATCACCAGAGTGTCCCACATTCCCTTTGAGGTTTTGCAGTGCACCATGTTTTGAAAAGTAGAGTCATCTTTGCAACTAACTATAATGTTTTGTGCCCTTTTATCCATTGCAGCCAAGATGATTTCATCTTTAGTCATTTCTGCATAACTCGTAGGAGTCTTGACATTTGCATCATAAACAAACACCTTCAATGTGGCGAATGGTCCTTCTAGTACTGTAATAGAAATCCTCGTGTCTGATGCTTCCATAAACAATCTGACACTTTCTTTCGAGATTCCAAAGTTTTTTTTTTCTGTAAAGAGAAAGCATCATAGAACCTAGTTCCTTATGGTTCTCTCCTGAACCCATACTTATCTTTTCTCAGATACCCTTTAAGATCTACTCAGACTATTAAGCCTTTCATGATCAACCTCCCTATGATCCACTTGAATGTCTTTGAATGTAAGGGTACCTAATCACCTAGGGGGGGGGGGGGGGGGGTTAAAAGGTTATTAAGGTCTTTTTATATTCTTTTGACCTTTAACTGATTTAGGCCCTGTCGTGACTAATTAGTTCAGCTTTCAAGACTTTCACACACAGCACACCACAGTTTTATAGTGCTTCCCAGTAAATGGGTACATCCACTATCCCTCTTGCCTTTCTAACATAATGTTAGGTAAGGCACTTCTCTAAAAACTTGCCTCCTCAGAGATTACACCATGATCCCACAGCATCACTCAGTCTCCACCGAGACTTACAACACAGACACACATACCAACCACACAGTAATCACCTGATCACCTATCACAGGCACAAATGCCCCATCTACACAGGCTGAGATGAATAGCCCTATTATACACAGATCTATGACTCGATCCTACCACTAAGCCTTTATAATTTAGGCTACAACACAAATCTTCAACAATCCCTAAAAAACTTGAATAGAAAAGTTGTTTTGACTCAAGTGAAATTAAACTCTGAGTCAATTGCCTCCTGAGCTGAGAGAATCTCAGCGCTATCTTCTTCTCACAAACAACAAGAATAACTATACTCAAGAATCTACTACTTGTGTATGAAGTAACTCAGAACCTTGATTTTGATTTTGTTGATGAAGGAGAGAGAAGAACAATCTTCAATCAGCTAACCTATTTTTGTAGAACCACAGATTGCTCTACCTATTCTCATAGATCTAGAGATTGGATCTTCATTTGTCTCGGGTTTTGATCTTAAAGCAACTTCAGCTAGGGCTGGCCTTGGCTGATTCTTCTTCCTCAGAGAAATCCTCTGATCTTGCATAGTAGATGTTGCTTGTCGTAGATCTTCTTCTTTCTACAACAATGGTGGGGAAGAATAGAGCCCGCTCCTCTTTTCATAATGAATTTTTATCCCTCTCAAACTTTGATTTTAAGCCAGATCCATCTTCCTATCTATATCTCACTCCAGCGAGATGATAAAACAATGTTCATTGCTTCAATGGCTGATTATATCCTTAGTTTCACAGAATGAGACTGACCTATGATGTTTTTGATGAGTTATAGCTCTTTTATGATCATTTTAGGATTTTTTGACATTTGTTGACTTTTCTGACGTCATCAGTTATGGAGTTGGTTGAACTGAGATTCACTCAACGGCTGTAGACTTGGCCACTTTTCTTTCTTCCATTGTTGAGGCTTTTGCAGATCCTATTGTATTTGGCTCCTTTTGTTTTGGCATTGAGTGAATTGGCTTCACTTAATGCCTGCGCTTGACTTACTTAGGCACTTTTCTTCTGTCTATCAGGCCCACAATATACTGGTTCCTCACCTGTCCAATCTTTGAATGTGAGAATGACTAACCTTCATGCTTGTACTTAGACACCATCAAAATACAATTATGTTGTTTTGATGCGCAAAACGAATGAGGGTAGTGGATAGAGAGTTGTCGTGGGCACCAGCAGCTAACGGGGTGTGTTCGGTCTCATGAGCATGGTGATGAGGTGAAGAGGTTGATGGTTGCGGGGATAACAGAGAGATGAATTTGTTGTCTGGCATTGAGTGAGTAGACATCACTCAACGGCTGTAGACTTGGCCACTTTTCTTTCTTCCATTGTTGAGGATTTGGCAGATCCTATTGTATTTGGCTCCTTTTGTGTTATGGCATTGAGTGAATTGGCTTCACTCAATGCCTGCGGACTTAGGCACTTTTCTATCTATCGAGCCCACAATATTGTGTCCACCTGTCCAATCAATGTGAGAATGACTAACCTTCATGCTTGTACTTAGACACACATCAAATACAATTATGTTGTTGATGCGCAAAAACGAATGAGGGTAGTGGATAGAGAGTTGTCGTGGGCACCAGCAGCTAACGGGGTGTGTTCGGTCTCACGAGCATGGTGATGAGGTGAAGAGGTTGATGGTTGCGGGGATAACAGAGAGGTGAGGAGAAAGCTTCTGAGTGCTCGAGAGTGGAGCAAATGCTTGTTCAAGGGTTGCGGGGATAGAGGAGAGAAGGATGTTGATTCGAGTGCGGAGTTGGTTGGGAAAGTTGATTAGGAGCTGTCAACCAGACGGTTACTTTGATGGTTGTGCTTGCAGGTTGACGCCGAGAGATTTGAGCAGAGAAGAAGAGAGGGGCCGCTAGCAGCTGCAACAGTAGACTTTGTCCGCCGCGGCTTAAATGTCACTCTTGTGATGAGCTTTCTTTTGATTAATATTGAGTATTACAGATTGAGTTACACCTTTAAACAAAAAGTAAATAAAGGGTACATTGGGGGAAGCTGGCGGCTAAGAAAAGGAAGTGGCAGAGGAGGCCACATGGACTGAGCTAAGTGGGTGGCAGACCACGCTGCTAGGTGATTCCACAGTTCACGGGAGCAAGTCGAGCGAACTGCGTGGTGAGGCAGCAAGGTTTAAAGAGGCTGGCGTGGAATAAGAAAGGGAGTCCGCAGGGGCTGAATACTTGAGCTTGTTGTTGGGTGCCATCGAGCGTGAGAGCCTTCCTGAATGAGAGGTACGGGGCGCTATTTATAGTCCCGAGGAGGTAACGGCTTACAGTAATGTTACCCGCGCTGAGTCGGTAACTTGTCTGTGTAGAGAATGGAATCCGCCGAGTCTGTGCCATGTCGCGCGGTCTGGGACTTGCTTCTGGAGTTAGTACTGCTATTGGCAGACTGGGAGGAGTCTGTCCATGCTATTGGGAAGAAGTGGGTGCTTGAAGCTGAGTGGCGGACTGCATAATGAGTCTGCCTATGCTGCTGGAATAGGATCGGGGCGCCTACTGCTGAAAAGTTGGTGTAAGGTTTCATAAATGTATGCAGACTAGAAGGTTGGACTGCACGACGAGTCCGCTTAGTCCGCGGTAGACGAAGAGTGCTGAATGTTGTGTGGAGAGGTGGAGCAAGTCCAGGCTCTTGGGCAGACTGAGATGGAGCCCGCGAAACTTGCGAGCGGATGAGCTGACATGGGCGACATGGCAGACCAGCTAAGCAAGTCGCCCCTTCTGCTAAATTCCGCCGCCTGTTGAATGGAACGGCTTTCCGCTCCTGCTGGGCGGCCTAGGCTTGGCGACCTGACAGGTCGCGCATTCTGGCGAAGTTGAACCAAGTGTTTCTAGTTAGCGGCTTGAGGGCGGGTCGCCATTCTTGCTATTTGGCGAGTTAGAGGGTTGTCGGCGCTGCTGATGGTGGGCAGCCTCGAGGCAGGCCTTTTGACAATGTGGGGGTCTGGTCTGCTTGATGTGCGATCTGCAGGAGCGGGCTAAAGGAGACTAACACCTGCAAAGCACATGGCTTTTTGCCATTCTGGGTGGATAGATATCCGAGTCCGCCAAAGTTGGTCGTGACCTGTCAGGATGGAGGAGAGCTTGAGGCGATTAACTGATCAAAGTGTGTGGCATGTAGTGGAAGATTAAGGAAGTAGTCCGCGGCCCCTTGCCGAAAAAGGGATCACTGTGGGACCTGGGTGGTTAGACAGCTGAGACCGCCCAAGCCATTCGGCCTGAGCGGACAGAGAAGCCTGTCCGCCCGTCTTTTGACGTCGCGACCTCCAGGGTGAACCCGGAGCAGTCCGCGACTAGCGAGTTGGCTAACTTGTGAAGGATCGCTGATTTCTGGGTTAACATAATCCCCACACTTTTTAAGTTCCGAAGGGAACATCGAAAAAGTAAGAGAACCACGAAAATCGTGATCCATCCCAAAGAAAAAGGAGGTAAGGAGAGATAGAACCTGATGTCTCTCCTTAGGAGTTTGCTAATGTCTATATTCTTCCTGCAAAGGAAAAGTTAGTATAGGCATGTATGGAAGGTACATCTTGTGTGTACCTGAGTTTGCCTTTGCAAAAATGACGGAGACGTGTCTTCCACTGAGTTTTGTAAAACGAAGATGAGAGGAAAGCATAAAAGTATAATAACTTGCAAGTACCAGATGGAGGCTTGCAAGCACCTGTTATCCTCTACAAAAAGAAGAGTAAGAAGTATGCATGAAGGGAAAAATAAGTTGCAAGTACTTGAAGGGGTCTCGCGAGAATTTTCTAGTTTCTGCAAAAGAGAAGTTAGAGGAAGATATGAAAGTAAAGTAAGCAGCAAGTACATGAAAAGAACTTGCAGGTATCTGCTAATCCCTGCAAAAAAGGAGTTAGAAGCAGACATGATATATGAAAATAGGCTGTAAGTTCCTGAAAGGAAACTTGCTGGTATCTGCTGATCTCTACAAGAAAAGAGTTAGAAGCAGAATTGATGAAAAGACTAAGCTGTAAGTACCTGGATGAGACTTGCAGGTGCCCGCTAATCACTACAAAGAGAAGAGTGAGCATCAGACATAGTATAATGAACTAAGCTGCAAGCACCTGAGCGGGACTTGCGAATGCTAACTGTTGATGAGATAAGATGGATATGATCATATAGTAGAGAAAATGTCTGACGAACTCTGATGATAATTGAATGAAGATCAAACCAGAATAGTGATCTTGCTAGATTAGAGACGACATCTTTAATATGAAGTCCAGATCAATAAGAAGAAATCATCTTAATTAGACTCCAATAGCATGGCTTGTTAATCAATGAGAGCCATATTCTTTGATCAATGATTGATGTCATTAACATTTGATAAGAGTAATGAAGAGCTTTGTAGATCATCATCTGATAGAGATTTGAGCAAGCAATGCATATAAGATGAGAATAAGCAAAATGATTGTTGCAAATCCTTTTGATAGGTTGGATTTAACCAATTCATATGTGAAAGAGGCAGTTGATAAAAAGAGGTCTATACTCGGAGATGAACAAGAAAGACTGGATGTTAACATAGGAGATCACCCATGGGCCTTATGCATCGCTTGCCTGAAAAAGGTCATCAAGAGTATTTTCCTACTTAGAGCGGACTATCTATACTCACTTGACAGAGCACAAAAGGGAGACAAGCACAAAACCTTAAGAAGGAAACGACAGATGCACTGCTCTCCTGCTTCGGGTACAACATCACTGATCAACGAGAGTAGTTGCGCCAAGTGGCCTATAACATTGCTTGTCTGTAGAGAGATCAGCGGAGTTGTGGGTCCCGTGAAAGCATGGATTGAGAGTACCATAGAGTATTTGACCATCACAGTTTTGAGATGATCGAAGAGACAAGGCTATGCTTGATCATCATTGCTTGTCAAGCAAAGATCATCGTAACTATAATGTATCCTTAATGAAGCACAACAGAGCTAACACCTGGGAACTCCCATGATACACACTTTATGTTAGATACCGACTAGGATCCAAACTCTGAAGTCCACCATCGTAGATTGAACAGCACCCACTGCCCATATGTGAACACTGCCCATAGTATGTGGTCATCGCGGCCTTACGCCGGAGAATAATCTACGGAGCGAACAACAAGTCTCGGTGATATCCCAGTGGTTCAATGATCTCTTTGGTAAAGAGAAATTAGGGGAAGAAGCATTACAAAAAGGTAAATGTGTCAGTATGTGATCCATGATGTAAACTTTATTGAAATGCAAGAATCAAGACTTAGTAGTGCTTTGGAAAGAAAATGTCTGAAATATGTAGAGTAGAAAAAGAGTAACCAGTAATGAATGCGGAGAGCTTTGAGGAGTTGTGATGTCCTTTTTCAGCTCAGAATAGTCTTCCAAGCATTCCTTTGTCAACAGTATCAAAGCATTCAACAATATTGAGGTTGGGGTGATTGTTGATTTGACTCACTCCCTTTGAGCAGCAAGGAGTGTCTGCAACTTCTTTGTCCTTTGAGGTTGTTGGATCAGGGTGATCATTTTTGGGGAGCAGGTCACGCATCTTACCCTGCCCCAGCATCCATTGCACTAGTTGGCGAAGTGCTCAGCAGTATTCAGTTACGTGGCCTGGCTTTTTATGGAATTCGTATTATGGATCTGAGTCTTTCGATCTTTGATCAGCTGGTCGATAAAGCCTTTTGTGATTAGCCCTATCCTTCATGACTTGGCTGACTTCTTGTATTGCCACGTCTAGTTCACGCACTTGCAAGTCATCATCCTGCTGTTGATGAACCACAACTGTTTGTGAAGATGGAGCTAGTAATTATAGCAATTGATCTCGAGTACGATCATGGTCCGAGAAGGAGTGTTTATGGCATTGAAAACTTCTTCCCTTCCTTGAGTGAGATGGGAAATCTTTCCGAGGAGACCTCGGAGGTTGCTTGTGACAAGGAGGATCTTTCTCTGCTATAAGTCTGGAGATGAAGCATGGGTTGCTCTTTTCACATCAGATGTATGAGTTGGCTAGCCCGATTAGCTCTTGATATGTTCTTGGTGCTCGGACATTAGTTTCAAACTTGAGCGGCCATTCATGAATACCATTTAGAAGAGCCACTCGGTACATTTCTTGATCAATGATCTCAATGTCCAAGATTTCTCTTTGGAATCGATCTACAAACTGAGACCAGGTCTCATTCTAACGTTACATGATCTCAAAGAGGGCTTCTGATTCACCCTTTCTCTTTGTTGTAGTAGAGAATCTGAGCCAGAACTCCCTTCGTAGATCAGCAAAGGAAGTAATGGACTGAGGGAGCAAGCCATAGAACCAATCACTCACTTGTCCATCAATAGTTATCACAAGGAGCTTGCACTTGGTAGCATCTGAGAGAGTTTTGAGAGCAACGACCGATTCAAAGGCTTGAAGAAGCTTCACTGGATCAGTCTCTCCAGTGTAGATTGGTAACTGTGGGTCTCTGAAATTAGTTGGAGTTGGTTCATGACGAACATTCTCTAAAAACAGTGACGGCTCTTCCTATTCTACTACAGTATAAGGATAGAAGGGATCATAAGTTGCAGCTGCAAAAGAAGCAGGAGGAGGATAGAAAGGAAAAACTACTACAGGAGGAGCAAAGGCAGGAGCAGATGGGTAAAGATGACTTCCCTGAAAGTTCAGAAATCTTGTTGGACTTCCCCGGGATGCTTCCCGGAAGAAGTTTTGACGAGCTGCAAACTCATCATTCTGAGGTCGCAAAGGAGTTGTAGGCCCTTATGGAAAGATTGGTGTGTAAGGAGGAGGATAGACTGGTGGGTAAGCCGGAGGATAAGCTTGTTGATTCTCCAATGTTTTTGTTGGATTGACTGGAGCTGCTAGTGCAACTGGACCTGCTGCAGATTGCATCTGTAATTATTCCGTGATTGTACCATGAATTTGGTTGATTGCCTGAAAATGTTGAGTAGATTCACAACGTGATTGCTCCAAGTACTAACATAGTGGATCATCACTAGGACTTGATGGAGCAAGGTTCTCGACTGATTTATGATCTGACATGGCTAACTATCGGCATTCACCATCTGTTCGGATCTGAAGGTCGCGTGACAATTGTTGATGCGCGAAAACTGATGAGGGTGGAGGTTAGAGAGTTGTCGCGAGAACCAGCAGCTAATGGGGTGTGTTTGGTCTCACCGGCAAGGTGACGAGGTGAAGTGGTTGATGGTTACGGGGAGAACAGAGAGGTGAGGAGAAAGCTTCTTAGTGCTCGAGAGTGGAGAAAACACTTGTTCAAGGGTTGCGGGGATAGAGGAGAAAAGGATGTTGATCTGAGTGTGGAGTTGGTTGGGAAGGTTGATCAGGAGATGTCGAGCAGACGGTAACTTTGACGGTTGTCCTTGCAGGTTGACGCCGATAGAGTTGAGCTCAGAAGAAGAGAGGGGCCGCTAGCAGCGACAACTGCAGACTTCGCCCGCCGCGGATTAAATGCCACACCTGTTGTAACACCCCGGATTTTGATTGCGTACGCATGATGGCGTTATGTTGGCTTTGAACGTTGTTCGAGCATGGTTTTTTCTGCGGGCTTGCGAGTGGCTGTTTTGGTTGCCGAGTTGCACGATTCCCCAGCAAACCGAAGTCCAAATTGGGGACTCGGTGAGGCCTCTTAGGGAATGTTTGCACTTTTTCGCGCCCGGGAAATGTTGCTGAAAGTGAGTTGCTGGTACAGGAAACAAAAAAAGGGTAAAAAGTTCTTAAGGCAAAAATGGTCTAGGACGACACAGGAACATTTTTCAAAACAGGGAAAAATGGTCGTTTTTGTGCGAGACACGCCCCCTGACACGGGCGTGACCCAGGCCGTGACCTGGGCGTGACCTCCTTGACTCGATGAATTTTTTTCTTGCGTCGAGTTGAGCTCGACGAATGGGGTACACGCCCCGTGACACGGGCGTGTCACGGGCCGTGTCCCGCAGTTTCGAGTGTCGAGTGTTGAGTGTCGAGTGTTGAGTGTCGAGTGTCGGGTGTCGAGAGAGGGGACACGGCCTGTGACACGGGCGTGTCACAGGGCGTGTCAAGCTGTGTCGAGTGTCGACACTTTGTGTTGACGAGGTGTCGAGACACGGGCTATACGCCCTAGGTCACGGGCGTGACCGACCCGTCAAGGGTGTGTACCCGGTCGTGTACCGTGTGGATAAACTTGGATTTGCCGACTTTCTATGCCGCTTATGGTACACGCCCTGTGTCACGGGCGTGACACAGGGCTTGAACGGCCCGAAAATCGAGTTTTTCCAGATTTTTTTGTGCCGTTCATTTCCTTGATTCTGCATCTAACGGTCCAGCTCCTTTATGGAGGAAATAAGGCTGAAACAGAGAATTGTTCTTCTCATTTCACCTTCTCTTCATCTTCTTCTTCACTCTCAAAGAGAAAGCAAGGGAGCAAGGCTCAAGCAAGGCAAGGAAAGAGAGGAGCAGCCGTCGCGGCATCGTCTAAGTTCAGGCAAGCGGTGTTCTTCACCCTTGCCAATCTTCTTTCTTGATTTGGATTGTGCCAACTTAGCTAGTTTTTCTCTTTTAAATTTCCTAGCTTATTCTTCTTATTTTGAGTTCTTCCTCACTAGCCTTTATGATGCCTTTGAATTTCCCTATGCTCCATGACTATGATTTCCATGCTTAGTTTTAGTTAGCAAGTCCATGTTAGATTGCTTCATGTCGTTTATCTTGTTCATGTGACTCATGTAGCTCTATTTATTCATGTTCATGTAGCCTTTTTCTTGCCTAATCATGTGATTTGTTCTTGTTCCTCATCATATAATTCATGTGAATCATAGTTTAATTGCATTTCTATCAACTTGTCGTCATACGTGAGGACGATGAAAGGAACGTATTACCTTGGGTTATGGGGCGTTTTGCGAGACGAATTGTGAACCATGGCAGGAGCGTTTGTGTGAGAATGCTGCAAGGGGTGGTGTGGTTTCAGCCTGTGGCCACCGGGTTTTGGTTTTTGTGGTTAGAGAGACCACTTTGGCCCCGATTTGGGCTGGTTTTGTTTGGTGCGTTCCACTTTAGGGCCGCCACCGAAAGACTCTTGCGGAATTGAACTTAACCGCTGCTTATGTTTCACTAGTTTGGTTGTTTCTTGTTTATAAGAGGCTGAGTTTGGGCATGTGTATTGCCCTTTTGCTCCTGCGGGTGGAGCAAGACTTGTTGAACTTGTACGCACTTGGTGCGGTTGGCACTTTGGAATGACATTGTTTACTACTTGTACGCACTTGTTTATGCACTCTTTTTACTAATATGAAACATTGCTACGGGGTCAGTAAGCCCCTTCTTTATCGATTATGAAATTCATGCTCTCTTTTGTATAGCTTGGTTGATTGCTGAGGTATTCTTTCTTGAATACCTCAGGTGCAGGTTGTAGCCGGTTGAGCGGCTAGGTTTGTTGGTGGAGTTTCTTGGGAGCTAGCCGAGCTTACGTAGCGAGGTAGTTCTTTTCTTTGTTGTACAGACATACATGTGCCCCAATGGGTTCGTGTCAGTTTGTTGGCGCCCATTGGTGGTTTTCTTTACTTGTGACGTATGAATAATAGACTGCTATGTGACTCATTTGGATGATGTCTTCTTGCTCTTGGAAAGGATTTATGGTAGGTTGCATTAGATATTTTGAAGCTAACAAAACCTATTATTTTATATCATGCATACATGTCTTGATCAACTAAGACGTATTTTCCAAATGATGTAAACAAAGAGGATTTCTTATAGTAGTATCACTATAGACTGCATATAGGAACTCATCATAAATAAACACAGTATTTCTGCCGCGTACAAATACAGTTTTTGATACCTAAGGCCGAGGGATACGACCATTCAATCCAAAGGTTTTCTTACATTTCACTATTGAATTTCAACTCATAAAGTAAGCGTCAAGAGTTGCCTGAGCGTGTGTAGTTATCCCCTGCACGACGTGGCATCATAACCCGTAGTTCCTCTTGCTCTGATACGATGTACTCGTTGAGGAAATGCGGGTTGTGACAGTTGGTATCAGAGCTAGGTTTGCTTGACAATTGGTCGGGCAAACTTTCTTTTTTGGTTGTAAGCATCATATCATACACACACCGAGGTGCCATCAGTATGTCTTGGCCGAAGCACGCATACTACACTCATGGCATGACAAGAAGTATACGGGGCATATTATGTAGTATGGGATGCATAATATGTGGTTCTATATGGATCCACCATAGGGGCAACATGTGCAGTTTATGTAGTATGGGATGCATAACCTTACCACATGGATGCGGCTAGCACGTTTTCTTTTCTTCGTTGCATGCAATGCTATGTAGTATGGGATGCATAGCATTGTGATGCGTACGACCGCTCATGGCATGCATTAAGGCCTTTTCTAGATTGCATCGCACAGCACGCATAACATAACATTGCATGAGCACAACGTGCCAAGCTAAGATTTACATGATGACACCTGTACACTCATGGTTTTGGGTCAAATAAAGTCATGCATTCATCGGTTAGGCACAAGTAGTGGGATGATGGTGAGTCATCTTTAGGCTAGGCATACCATCATTCTTAAACTACCAGAGCAAGTTAGCATGTGATATTCATATGTATATATATGTATGGTCTGTACTTAGCCGTTGTGTGTTTTGTTGGGTTGAGCTTGATAAGAGTGAACGTGTGTATAGGATGTCGAAGCGTCCAGTGACAAGGCAAACTCCCCAATCCGAGGGCGAGTCTTCGGGAGCGCAGAATAATGCCCTGATGGATAGTCTTCGCCAAAGTAATGAGGCTTTGACGAGGCAGGTGCAGGAAGTGCAGTCCCAGCTCCAAGCTATGTCATCAGCGATGTCGGGGCTGGCACCAAGAGGACAAGAGACGGTTAGAGGCCCCACTAGTTCGACTCCTTCAGTGGCAGTGACACCCCCAGTTGTGGTTCCTCCTGCGATGACCTTCATCTCGCAGTTTCAGCGACTTGGACCACCGACTTATGATGGAAAAGCAGACTTTGTGATCTTGGATGATTGGGTAATCACATTGGAAGAGATGTTTGTGTATTCTGGCATTACCGAGGACCAGAAGGTGATGCTTGCCGCCTATCAACTCAAAGGGTTGGCAAAAGGTTGGTGGTTGCGAGAAAAGGAAGGCCGAGGGGCGGGCTGTTCGTGGGAAGCGTTCAAAGAAATGCTACGGCGCAAGTTTCTACCGGCAGTGGAAAGGGACCGCCTGATGAATGACTTCTTGTACTTGAAGCAGAGGAAACTCACAGTGAGTGAGTATGAAATTGAGTTTAGCAAGTTAAGTCGGTTCGCTACGAGCTTGGTGACTACGAAGCTGATCGAGTCAAGCGATTTTTGGGCGGACTCCGCAGCGACGTGCAGCAGTTCGCAAGTGCTTATGGAGCGACAAGTTACACTACTGTGGTTGAGGCAACATTGAAGGTGGAAGCTATCGAAAATGCCAAACAAAGAGGGCAGCAGGTGAGGCAGGGCAAGAGACAGCTGGTGGGAGAGAAAATGTCCCACGAGGCAGACGTAAAGAAGAAGAAGGAACTATGTAGCTTCTGTGGCCGAGCCGGGCACCCGTTTGAGAAATGTTTTAAGCGGTTGGGGATGCAAAAGAAGGAGTAGGTGCACGCCATTCAGGGTGCGCCAACCAGAGACATGGAGTGTACATTTTGTGGGAGAAGAGGTCATGATGTGGGCCGCTGCTGGGCCAAAGACAAGGTGTGCTTCCAGTGTGGCAGACCGGGACATCTTCGTGCAAGGTGCCCGCAGATCCAACCTGTTTTGCAACCCGCACCACTCCAGGCTTTGCCTCCGCCTCCGCTTTTAGACAAAGGCAAAGGGAAGTTGAATGTGGTCTCTTCAGAGGAAGCTCAGACGTCACCTCAAGTTATCACAGGTTCGATTCATTACCTCTGGTTCCTGTTTTGTTTCTGCCTTTTACGTGTAGTTCTTAGCATATATTACCCTTATAGGAAACTTTAAGGTAAAGAACCGTTGGGCGCGTGTTCTCTTTGATTCTAGGCGCGACCCATTCATTTGTGGCTCGAACCTTTCTGGATCGGTATCATTTGACACCAGATCGAGTGGGGAATGCGTTTTGGGTGAAATTTCCTTCCGGTGCTTTGGTGGTGGCAGACTGGGGTCTTCTTGATTGTCCCATTTTGTTGGGCGATTTCTTAGCAAAGGCTGATTTCAAAGTGATCGATTTGGAAGGATTTTGACGTCATTCTGGGTATGGACTGGTTATCCCGCTATGACGCCGTCATCTAGTGTAGAGGGAAGCGCTTGGATTTTATCAAGGACGATGGTCAGCCAGGAAGTGTGTATGGTTATTCTTGCCAGGATTCTCCAGGGATTTCGGCGGTATGTGTTCGGACGTTGTTTGTTTCCGACTGTTTTGCTTGTCTAGTCTCCGTTGTGGGGACTAGTGCTGTTTTGCCGCGTTTGGAGGAGATTCCTGTTGTACGTGAATTTTCAGATGTTTTTCCTACGGATCTTCCTGGTCTTCCCCCTGATTGTGATGTCGAGTTCGTTATTGATTTGGAACCGGGTACGCGGCCTATTGCGAAAGCGCCGTACAGAATGGCCCCGCGTGAGCTATCAGAGTTGCGTACCCAATTGGATGACTTATTGGCAAAAGGGTTTATCAGGCCGAGTTCATCACCTTGGGGTGCACCGGTGTTATTTGTGAAGAAGAAAGATGGGTCGATGCGCCTTTGCATCGATTACCGGGAGTTGAACAAGGTGACGATTAAGAACAAGTACCCACTGCCAAGAATCGATGATTTGTTTGATCAACTGCGTGGCAGTTCCGTATTTTCGAAGATTGATCTCCGCTCGGGCTATCATCAGCTCAAGGTCCGGGAGTCTGATATTCCGCGGACTGCATTTCGATCACGACATGGTCATTTTGAATTTCTGGTGATGTCGTTTGGTTTGACCAACGCACCATCAGCCTTCATGGATATGATGAACAGGGTGTTCAAGGACTACTTGGATAAGTTTGTGGTGGTTTTTTATTGATGACGTTCTTGTCTACTCCCGCAGTGCTGAGGAGCATGAACAGCATCTGCGTTTGGTATTGGCCACTTTGCGAGACCAACGATTATTCGCCAAACTAAGCAAATGCGAGTTTTGGTTGCCTCAAGTTGCTTTTCTGGGTCATGTCATTAATCAACATGGAATTTCTGTGGATCCCGAAAAGATTGCTGCAGTCATGGAATGGAGAAGACCGGAGACACCCAAGGAGATTCGAAGCTTCTTGGGATTGGCCGGCTATTATCGCAGATTTGTCGAAGGTTTTGCGACGTTGGCCGAACCTTTGACTCGATTAACCCAGGATCATGTGGCGTTTGAGTGGAATGACAAGTGTGAGGCATCCTTCCTGGAACTCAAGAACAGGTTATGTACCTCTCCTGTGTTGATATTGCCGACAGAAGGGATAGATTATGACGTCTTTGTTGATGCATCGCACGTTGGACTTGGATGTGTATTAATGCAAGACAAAAAGGTGATTGCGTATGGGTCTCGGCAATTGAAAAGTCATGAAAAGAACTACCCAACGCATGATTTTGAGTTCGCAGCGGTGATCTTTGCGTTGAAGTTGTGGAGACACTTACTGTATGGTGCACAGTGCAAAATCTTTACAGATCATAAAAGTTTAAAGTATGTCTTCACACAGAAGGAACTGAATCTGCGCCAACGTCGATTGCTGGAATATGTAGCTGATTATGATGTGGACATTCAGTATCACCCGGGGAAAGCGAATGTTGTGGCCGATGCTTTGAGTCGGAAGACGGGGAAATTATTTCATCTTTCAGTCGACCGTCTTGTGGAGGAATTTCTATTGATGGATATTTCTGTGGGCAAATATGACCCGCAAAGTCATTCGGCAGTAGAAGAACCTTCATGGCTGGTGCTTGCAAGACAACATCATAAAGATGATCCTGATCTTTTACATTTATTTCTTCGGACTGAAAAGGATGAATTACCAGATTTTGCGATTGATGGTGCAGGCACGTTAAAGTATCATGGTCGATTTTGTATTCCCGCAGTTGGAAACATTCGCGAGATGGTGTGTCGGGAAGCACATGGTTCAAGTATGGCCTACCATCCAGGCTCAACCAAAATGTACCGTGATTTGAAACAAATTGTCTGGTGGTATGGAATGAAAAGAGATATAGCGCAAGTTGTAGCTGAATGTCATACCTGAAAGCGGGTGAAAGCTGATCATGGGAGGCCTGGTGGCAAGTTGACACCATTGGAGATTCCAACATGGAAGTGGGAAAGCATCTCAATGGATTTTATTACAGGTTTACCAAGATCTCCACGAGGACATGACTCCGTGTGGGTAG
This sequence comes from Platanthera guangdongensis, assembly GCA_039583875.1. Taxonomy (NCBI): domain Eukaryota; kingdom Viridiplantae; phylum Streptophyta; class Magnoliopsida; order Asparagales; family Orchidaceae; genus Platanthera; species Platanthera guangdongensis. The sequence continues at coordinate 118,057,938 of CM077163.1, forward strand.
TCGTGGATAGATTGACCAAGTGTGCTCATTTCATACCATTTAAGGTCAACTACCCGATGAAGACAATAGCGGAGCTCTATTGGAACGAAATCATCCGACTGCATGGTGTGCCAGTCAATATCATATCAGACAGGGATTCCCGATTTACTTCTCGTTTCTGGAAGAGTCTACAAGAGGGTTTGGGGACGGATTTACGGTATTCCACTGCTTACCACCCTCAGACGAATGGCCAAACAGAACGAGTAAATCAAATTGTAGAAGATATGATTCGATGCTATATTCTTGAGTATGGCGGAGCATGGGATGAACGTTTGCGGCTTATGGAATACGCACATATAATACAACTATCAAGAAAGCTTGTAAATGGCTCCGTTCGAAGCTTTATATGGGCGTCGATGTCAGACTCCCCTCTTTTGGACTGAGGTTGGCGAGCGGCTTTTGTTGGGCCCAGAGGCGCTCGAGGACATGGAAGTTGCCGTACGATGGATCCGCGAGAAGCTCCGAATCGCCCAAGAGCGATATGAAAAGTATGCCAATCGACGAAGGTCGGAATTAGAGTTTGCGGTGGGAGATTCCGTTTTCTTGAAAGTCTCCCCAATGGTTGGGATTAAAAGGTTTGGTAAAGAGCGCAAATTAGACCCAAGATTTGTGGGTCCCTTCAAGATTCTTGCACGAGTTGGTGCATCCGCTTACAAGGTAGAATTACCCGTGAACTTTCCTGGTGTTCACGATGTGTTTCATGTTAGCCAACTTCGCAAGTGTGTGCGACATGACACGCAAGTGTTGGATGTGGTGCCGCAATTGGCGACAAACCTTTCTTATGTGGAGATGCCCATCCGGATATTGGACTCCCAAGATCGTGTGTTACGGAAAAAGAAGATTCCTATGGTCAAGGTGCTATGGAAAAATCAGAATGTGGAAAGCGCGACGTGGGAGCTCGAGTCAACGATGAGGGCTGCTCACCCTCATTTGTTCCCGTAAACAAGCTGGTATGTGGATTGGTGTTTTTGTTGCATTGCTGTTTTTGGTTTGTTACCTTCTTTTGAGTGAGATCAAAATGATTGAAAAGTTTCGAGGCGAAACTTTTTGTTAGGGGAGTGACTGTAACACCCCGGATTTTGATTGCGTACGCATGATGGCGTTACGTTGGCTTTGAACGTTGTTCGAGCATTGTTTTTCCCGCGGGCTTGCGAGTGGCTGTTTTGGTTGTCGAGTTGCATGATTCCCCAGCAAAACGGAGTCCAAATTGGGGACTCGGTGAGGCCTCTTAGGGAATGTTTGCACTTTTTCGCGCCCGGGAAATGTTCCTGAAATTGAGTTGCTGGTACAGGAAACACAAAAAAGGGTAAAAAGTTCTTAAGGCAAAAATGGTCTAGGACGACACAGGAACATTTTTCAAAACAGGGAAAAATGGTCGTTTTTGTGCGAGACGCCCCCTGACACGGGCGTGACCCAGGCCGTGACCTGGGCGTGACCTCCTTGACTCGACGAATTTTTTTCTTGCGTCGAGTTGAGCTCGACGAATGGGGTACATGCCCCGTGACACGGGCGTGTCACGGGCCGTGTCCCGCAGTGTCGAGTGTCGAGTGTTGAGTGTCGAGTGTTGAGTGTCGAGTGTCGGGTGTAGAGAGAGGGGACACGGCCTGTGACACGGGCGTGTCACAGGGCGTGTCAAGCTGTGTCGAGTGTCGACACTTTGTGTTGACGAGGTGTCGAGACACGGGCTACACGCCCTAGGTCACGGGCGTGACCGACCCGTCACGGGCGTGTACCCGGCCGTGTACCGTGTGGATAAACTTGGATTTGCCGACTTTCTGTGCCGCTTATGGTACACGCCCTGTGTCACGGGTGTGACACAGGGCGTGACCGGCCCGAAAATCGAGTCTTTCCAGATTTTTTTGTGCCGTTCATTTCCTTGATTCTGCATCTAACGGTCCAGCTCTGTTCTGGAGGAAATAAGGCCGAAACAGAGAATTGTTCTTCTCATTTCACCTTCTCTTCATCTTCTTCTTCACTCTCAAAGAGAAAGCAAGGGAGCAAGGCTCAAGCAAGGCAAGGAAAGAGAGGAGCAGCCGTCGCGGCATCGTCTAAGTTCAGGCAAGCGGTGTTCTTCACCCTTGCCAATCTTCTTTCTTGATTTGGATTGTGCCAACTTAGCTAGTTTTTCTCTATTAAATTTCCTAGCTTATTCTTCTTATTTTGAGTTCTTCCTCACTAGCCTTTATGATGCCTTTGAATTTCCCTATGCTCCATGACTATGATTTCCATGCTTAGTTTTAGTTAGCAAGTCCATGTTAGATTGCTTCATGTCGTTTATCTTGTTCATGTGACTCATGTAGCTCTATTTATTCATGTTCATGTATCCTTTTTCTTGCCTAATCATGTGATTTGTTCTTGTTCCTCATCATATAATTCATGTGAATCATAGTTTAATTGCATTTCTATCAACTTGTCGTCATACGTGAGGACGATGAAAGGAACGTATTACATTGGGTTATGGGACGTTTTGCGAGGCGAATTGTGAACCATGGCAGGAGCGTTTGTGTGAGAATGCTGCAAGGGGTGGTGTGGTTTCAGCCTGTGGCCACCGGGTTTTGGTTTTTGTGGTTAGAGAGACCACTTTGGCCCCGATTTGTGCTGGTTTTGTTTGGTGCGTTCCACTTTAGGGCCGCCACCGAAAGACTCTTTCGGAATTGAACTTAACCGCTGCTCATGTTTCACTAGTTTGGTTGTTTCTTGTTTATAAGAGGCTGAGTTTGGGCATGTGTATTGCCCTTTTGCTCCTGTGGGTGGAGCAGGACCTGTTGAACTTGTACGCACTTGGTGCGGTTGGCACTTTGGAATGGCATTGTTTACTACTTGTACGCACTTGTTTATGCACTCTTTTTACTTATATGAAACATTGCTACGGGGTCGGTAAGCCCCTTCTTTATCGATTATGAAATTCATGCTCTCTTTTGTATAGCTTGGTTGATTGCTGAGGTATTCTTTCTTGAATGCCTCAGGTGCAGGTTATAGCCGGTTGAGCGGCTAGGTTTGTTGGTGGAGTTTCTTGGGAGCTAGCCGAGCTTACGTAGCGAGGTAGTTCTTTTCTTTATTGTACAGACATACATGTGCCCCAATGGGTTCGTGTCAGTTTGTTGGCGCCCATTGGTGGTTTTCTTTACTTGTGACGTATGAATAATAGACTGCTATGTGACTCATTAGGATGATGTCTTCTTGCTCTTGGAAAGGATTTATGGTAGGTTGCATTAGATATTTTGAAGCTAACAAAACCTATTATTGTATATCATGCATACATGTCTTGATCAACTAAGACGTATTTTCCAAATGACGTAAACAAAGAGGATTTCTTATAGTAGTATCACTATAGACTGCATATAGGAACTCTTCATAAATAAACACAGTATTTCCGCCGCGTACAAATACAGTTTTTGATACCTAAGGCCGAGGGATACGGCCATTCAATCCAAAGGTTTTCTTACATTTCACTGTTGAATTTCAACTCATAAAGTAAGCGTCAAGAGTTGCCTGAGCGTTTGCAGTTATCCCCTGCACGACGTGGCATCATAACCCGTAGTTCCTCTTGCTCTGATACGATGTACTCGTTGAGGAAATGCGGGTTGTGACACCTGTGACGGGCTTTCCTTTGATTAATGTTGAGTATTACAGATTGAGTTACACCTTTACACGGAAAGCAAATAAAGGGTACATTGGGTGAAGATGGCGGCTAAGAAAAGGAAGTGCCAGAGGAGGCCACGCGGACTGATCTAAGAGGCTGGCAGACCGCGCTGTTAGGTGATCCCACAGTTCGCTGGAACAAGCCGAGCGGACTGCGTGGTCAGGCATCAACGGTTAAAGAATCTAGCGTGGACTAAGAAAGGGAGTCCGCAGGGGCTAAAAACTTGAGCTTATGTTCTGGTGCCCTCGGGAGTGAGAGCCTTCCTGAATGAGAGGTACGGGGCGCTAATTATAGGACCGAGGAGGTAACGGCTTTCAGTAGTATTACTCCCGGTGAGTCGGTAACTTGTACCAGTAGAGAATGGCGTCCGCCGAGTCCGCTCCAGGACTCGCGGCCAGGGACTTGCTTTTGGAACTGGTCCTACTGTTGGCAGACTAGGAGGAGTTCTCCCCTGCTGTTGGGAAGAAGCGTGTGCTAGAAGCTGAGTGGAGGACTGTGCAATGAGTCTGCCTATGCTGCTGGAATAGGAGCGGGGCGCCTACTGCTGAAAAGTTGGAGTAGGGTTTCATAAATGTAGGCGAAATAGAAGGTTGGACTACATGACGAGTCCGCCCAGTCCGCGGCGGACGAAGAGTGTTGAATTTTGTGTGGAGAGATGGAGAAAGTATAGGATCTTGGACGGACTGAGATGGAGAACGCGAAACTTGCGAGCGGATGAGCTGACATGGGCGACCTGGCGGACTGGCTAAGAAGGTCGTCCCTTCTGCTAAAGTCCGCCGCCTGCTGAATGGAATGGTTTGCCCCCTGCTAGGCAGCCTAGGCTTGGAGACCTGGCAGTTCGAGCATGCTGGCAAAGTGGCACAAGATGTTGCTGGCTGGCGGCCTGGGGGTCGGTCGCCATTCTTGCTATTCAGTGAGTTAGAGGGTTTTCTGCGTTGTTGATGTTGGGCGGCCTCGAGGCAGGCCTTTTGATGATGTGGTGTTCTGGTCTGCTTGATGGGCGACCTGCAGGAGCGGTCTGAAGGAGACTAACTCCTGCAAAGCACACGACTTATTACCGGTCTGGGAGGATAGATATCTGAGTCTGCCAAAGTTGGTGGTCACCTGTCGGGATGGAGGAGAGCTTGAGGCGGTTAGCTGATCAAAGTGCGCGGCCTGCAGGGGCAGACTAAGGAAGCAGTCTGCGGCCCCTTGCTGAATAAGGGAACGCTGTGCGACGTAAGCGGTTAGACTGCAGAGACCGCCCATGCCGTAAGGCCTGTGACGACAGAGATGCATGTCCGCCCATCCTTTGACGTCGCAACCTCCATGGATAACCCGAAGCAGGCCACGACTAGCGAGCTTGCTACCTTGCGAAGGATTGCCGAATTATGGGTTAATATATGCGTAAATCATTGACTTGTTTGACTTCTTCAAATTAGGGCCATTGGGATCAATTGACCCAATATGCTTCAAAACTCTACGAAAATAGATTATATTTCCATATAGATCTAACAGATAACTCAACACTTTCTTGAAGAGATACTTGACGAATATCAACTAGCTTACTCGACGAATTCAACGATTATTGGTAGATACTCTCAACGCATTAGTCGCATAGGCAAAGTGATATTCGATGAATTTAACTTAGAGAAATCTAGAGAAGTAAATTCGAGAACTCAAGGAATATCCAGTGAGTCTCGATGAATTCGTCGTGTATCTATATATATATTCGACAAATTCAACGAGTATCGATAGATAAACTCAAAGATTTTGACGAGTATACATGAAGATACTCGACCATTTTTACTTAACTAATTTTCAAGAACTCATAGGTTATTCCCTAAGTAAATACGATGAATTTGACGAGTTCTAGTAAGTATACACGACGAATTCAACAAGTATCCATGAGTGTACTCGATGAATTCAATGAATATTCACTACTATATTCGAGGAATTTTACTTAGGAAAAATTCTGTTCTCTGAATGCAGCAACTTGTCCTTCCATGTTTCTCCTTGTGTACTTGAATCAGAAGTACACCCCAATAGAGAGATTACACGTGATTCAATACATTGGCCTACACAATGAAGGATTGCATTGTATAGTCTTGTTTTTCATGACCCAGTTTAACCTGGCATTGGGTTGTACTTAGCAATATAGTCTTGGAAACACATAATGGTGGCGACGACGGCCCCCAAGTTGACAACGGACACCAAGTTGACGACGGCCCCCAAATTGTTGATGACAGCACGCTAACGGAAGACCCTCCTTCGTCTCCAACAAAGGACTCGCATCGCCGTGGTGTTCGTATGGAGCGGCGCTACAATTTCCGCCCGCGGCGCAAGACAAATATCTAGCTGAAATTATCTTATTATTAGTATGCTATTTTATTTGGGATATTTTATTGAGGGCTGCATGTAGCCCTTTAGTATGTTATTTTTATTTTTATTTTGGGCTACATATAGCCAAGACTTATTGTTAAGCCTATATATAGGCATGTATGCTTTGTTTAACTTAAGTTGAATGAGAAGAAACCCTAACTTTCCTATTCTTGCTAATCCTCCTCTCTCTCTCTACCTCTCTTGGCTGCCCCCTCCACTCTCTCTCTCTATCTAAAACTTTCGGCCAGCCCACTCCTTCAACCCCTCTTCCAAGCCTCCACCTCCTCTCACCACCCTCAACCCGACCTCCACCATCCCAAACCGACCGGCCACCTATCTCCTCCACTCGAGCAACCCACTTGGAAGAGAACCCGACCACCTATCTCTCCACCCGAGCACCTCCCCTTTGAAGAGAACCCGGCTGCCCCTCTTCTCGTGAAGTTTTATCCGAGTAGGGCCTCCTTCTACGGCAAGGAAACGGGACCTGGGTGTGAAGAGGCCATGACGGATGATCTATCTCTCCAACCGGCGCGACTCCGGCGGAACCGTGGAAGAGCGACCCTTCAAAGGTAGTCGGAATCATCTATTCCGACTTGGGTAACGATCCTCTCCACTCACGTGTGATTCCCTCTTGATATTCTAGTGGACAGAAATAATTTTTGCGTTGGATTTGAATCGTTAGATTCTTCGTGGTTTTCCTTTTGGATTTGCATCAATCTTAATCGCGATATTTCCGAAAGGGTTTGGCGAGCACCGCATTTTTGTTCGGAGAGATCTACCATTTTTCGATCGCACTTTGGGTTGATCTCTTTGGTACAACTTTCGCTCGGTCGGACCCAATATTGGTTCTTTTAGCTTAGGAGAACGTCGGCCTATAGCCGTACATTTGACGTTCCCGCGGAGTGGCTACCGTACGTTGATGAACTGTGATAAAACGTTTGCGAGTGTGCTGCGGTTAAATCTAGTGCGTGTGAGATTGTGGATTGAGTGTGGCGTCCATTTCTTTCCCGTAACCCATATAGTATCCGCGGTAGAAGCCTACATCAATTTTGGTATCAAAGCGAGGTTCTTGTCAATTTTTTAATTGGCACCCTCCCCTCTTTTTAGCACGTTAAACTGCACTTGTGTTGCGCGTTAGTTGTCACAAAAAAAATCTCAAAAAAAATTTATTTTTGGTCTGCCAATAGCGGCTTAATTTTCTTATTTTTCAGCAAAGAAAATCAAACTAAATTTTTTAGTAATCCTCTTTTTATTTCTGTAAGAAAATCAAAAAAAAATTTTATTTTCCTATAGTCCTTAAGCGGATTAATTCCTTCTTGGGTCTGTCTGAATCTGTTGTCTTCCTATTTGCATGCGTACTAGGCTCGGTACGGAATATCCTCCATCGTCGTCTAATATGGATGATGACCGGGGTGAGGGTCATCCCCTCACGGAGATTGAGTAGCTCCGTCAGGATTTCATGGAGCAGTTGACGACCATTAGGGAGGCACTTCACGGACTGGGGTTACCACACGGGGCACCCCGTAATCAACCCGCTCACCCACGAGTGGGAGAACATCACAACCCTTACCCCCACCCTCCTAATGAGAACTCCCTACGAGCACCGTACGAGTTTGACCTTACTCGGGCCGTCCGAGTCAAGCCACCATCCTACGATGGTTTAGGAGATCCCCAAGTCTTCCAGGACTGGATCATGGAGATCGAATGTTATTTCGAGTGGTATACCCTGAACGATGCGGATAAAGTGCGAGTAGCGAGAAAGAAGTTGCTATGGTGCGCTAAAATATTTTGGATGAATGAGGAGCGGCGTTTGAGAGTCGAGAACGGAGCGCTGCCCATAGGCTGGGAGGCAATGAAGGCTAGGCTAACGGAACAGTACGTACCTACTTACCATCGGACACAAATGTTCGATGATTTAGCTACCCTTAAGCAAGAGAATAGGTCGGTGTCTGAGTATATGAGTTTGTTGAAGGACATGATGGTTAGGTGTGACGTGAAATAGATGCCCGAGGTCACCCTCTCCAGGTTCCGTAAGGGACTAAACCCCGACATCCAAGGAAAGCTTCTGCGTTATGGTCACACTGACTTGCACACCACTTTCAACGCTGCCTTAGATATTGAGCAGCACAACACGCTTAAGGGCAAGTCTCGCTCGTTCCAAAAGAGCAAGTCCATTTTAGGACCGCCTCCCACCGCCACCTATAAGGCTAAAGGAAAGTATCAGTCCCCCGATTCGACCTCCATAGTCGTAACGGCTAGGAATGATAGAAATCCCACTGGTGAGAGAGTCCCGGTGGGTCGGGTCCACAGAACGAATGTCACCTGCTACGCTTGCGGGATCCAAGGGCACTATGCTAGTGATTGTCCTACTACTCCCAGACCATTAGCCCTGTTAGATTCCACCGGTGGGACAGACGACATTACTTACGAGGCGGGCGAAGAGAGCGAGTCGGACGGAGTGCCTAGTGATATGGAGGATGACTCCCATATGATGGTTATGAGGTGTATTCTGGCGACCCCTCGAGCGTTAGACAATTGGAATAGGACGAACATTTTCACGTTGAATTTTAAGAGTGGTGAAAAATGGTGTAGGTTGATCATTGACAGCGGTAGTTGCATGAACGTTATTTCTGAAACCGCGGTGAGACGGATGTCTCTTGATGCCGAGTCGCACCCTCACCCTTATAAGTTGGCATGGGTAGACAAGTCGTCCCTCCATGTGTCGAAGCGATGCTTGGTACCCCTTACCACCAAAGCTTATTCTGAGTAGATTTGGTGCGACGTCATCCCTATGGATGCTTGTCACATCTTGTTGGGTCGCCCTTGGTTGTATGATCATGACGTCACCCACTTTGGTCGGGCCAATACTTACGAGTTTAAATTTAATGGCAGAACCATACTCTTAAAACCTGCCCCGCCAAAGGATCCTTCGGCCCCCTCCAAGGATACGGTCATCCCGGTCGAGAAGAAGACGTTGAGTCTGATAGGATGGAAAGAATTGAAGCGTACTACCTTTTTAGATGGTGTCCTCTATGCCTTAGTATGTCTACAAGTTAAGGAAGATGCGGCAACGGTTTGAGAACTTGTCGTCGGCGTTGAGGAAACTCTTAGAAGAGTTTGTGGACGTGTACCCGGACGAGCTACCGGCTGAGTTACCCCCGTTGCGGGAAATCCAACATGCTGTTGATTTCATTCCGGGCTCTTCATTGCCCAACCTCCCACATTATCGGCTAAACCCCTCCGCGCACTTAGAGTTGCAAACCCAAATCTCGGATTTATTGCAAAAGGGTTTTATCCGCCACAGCAAGAGCCCGTGTGCCGTACCCGCCTTACTTGCCCCCAAGAAGGATGTCTCTTGGAGGATGTGTGTGGATAGTAGAGACATTAATAAAATCTCTATTAAGTATCGCTTTCCCATCCCTCGCTTGGATGATTTATTGGACATGTTAGCCGGTGCTACGATTTTATCGAAATTGGATCTTAGGAGTGGCTACCATCAGATCCGAATTAGGGAAGGTGACGAGTGGAAAACCGCCTTTAAGTCTAAGGAAGGGCTCTACGAGTGGTTAGTTATGCCGTTTGGGCTTTCCAATGCTCCGAGCATGTTTTCGAGGATGATGACCCACATCTTCCAACCCTATATGGGAAAATTGATCGTGGTATATTTTGACGATATTTTGGTATTTAGCACCTCCACGATTGATCACGAGTCACATTTAAGAACCATCCTTACTACGCTGAGATCAGAAAAATTATTCGTGAACATTAAGAAGTGTACCTTTCATATGACATCGGTTGAGTTCCTCGGTTATATTGTGAGTTCGAAGTGGATCCACGTAGACCCCAAGAAGGTACAAGCCATTAGAGATTGGCCCGAGCCCGCCAACATTCGGGATGTTAGGAGTTTTCACGGGCTCGCTACATTTTATCGGCGATTTATTAAGGATTTTAGTAGTATTATGGCCCCTATTACCGAGTGCATGAAAAAAGGTGAATTTACATGGACAAAGTCGACCGCTATGGCGTTCCAATTAATTAAATCGCGCATGTCGGAAGCCCCCCTTTTGCGACTACCGGATTTTACCAAGGTTTTCGAGTTGTCATGTGACGTGTCTGGAGTGGGAATTGGTGGAGTGTTGAGTCAGGAAGGCCACCCTGTGGGGTATTTCAGTGAGAAACTAGCAGGTCCAAAATTAAATTATTCCAATTATGATCGGGAGTTTTATGCGGTCATTCGATGCCTCCAACATTGGAGGCATTATTTACTTCCTAAGGAGTTTGTCATTCTATCCGATCATGAAGCGCTAAGGTTTCTTAACTCTAAAACTAAGGTTAGTCCTAGACATGCCAAATGGGTCTCCTATCTTCAGGAGTACACTTTCATTATCAAACACCTCAAGAGGACTCTCAACCGCGTAGCCGACGCCCTTAGTCTTGTTTCGTTATTGCTCTCCACGCTAGAAGTTAAGGTGATTGGCTTCGATAGGATTAAGGACGAGTACGTCCACTGCCCAGATTTTAAGGATATCTATTTCGCCACTCAAGATAACTCGCCGACAACCATTACTTCTTTTTACATTCGGGACGGCTACTTATTTAACCATTCGAAGCTTTGCATCCCCCGTTCCTCCCTACGACACTTCATAGTGTGGGAATTGCATGGTGGAGGATTAGGTGGACACTTTCGCCGTGACAAGACGATCACGTTAGTTGAATACAAGTTTTATTGGCCCGGTCTTAAGGCCATGGTTAGTAATATCGTGGGTAGTTGTCGCGCGTTCCAACTGGCTAAGGGGAACAAAACTAATGCGGGGCTTTATACTCCTCTTCTGATTCCGTCTATTCCTTGGGAAGACGTTAGCATGGACTTCATTCTCGGCCTCCCAATCACATTTCGACGTCACGACTCTATCTTAGTTATTGTAGATCGTTTCTCTAAAATGGCTTATTTTATCGCTTGCAATAAAACCAACGATGCGTCACACGTTGCACAATTATATTTTAAAGAGGTGGTAGTCCATCGTGGAGTTCCAAAGTCTATAGTTACTGATAGGGATGTGAAGTTTACTAGTTATTTTTGGAAGACCCTGTGGAGGATTATGGGCACCAAACTTCTATTCTCTTCCGCGTACCATCCGCAGTCGGATGGGCAAACCGAAGTTGTGAACAGAAGTTTTGGTAGTTTGCTTCGATGCATTGTGGGAGACCACAAGGGTACATGGGACCTTATCCTCCCTCATGCTCAGTTAGCATTTAATAATTCCAAAAATAGGTCCACGGGTTTGTCCCCAAATGAGATCGTGCATGGTTATAAAGCTCTCGTGCCCCTTGACTTGCTTCCGTTACTGCCATCGTTTAAGTCAAGTCAATTTGCACAGGACTTTGCCTCTCACATCCATGATCTTCACAAACACATAAATGAAACGCTTACCACTCAATACGCATCTTATCAAGTTCATGCCAATGCACATAAGAGAGTGTCTCCCTTGAAAGTGGGCGATTTAGTCATGGCACGTCTCATCCCTGAACGGTTGCCTACGGGCACCTTAAAAAAGTTAGCGGATCGGCGAGCTGGACCTTTTCGGATTTTAAAACGGTTAGGTGACAATGCTTTTCTTTTGGAATTGCCAACTGATTGGGGTATTTTCCCTGTTTTTAATGTTTCGGATTTAACGCCATATATTGCTCCGCCACTAGAATTATCTTCCTGTCCGTTTAGTTCCACTATAGATTCTCATGGGTATGGGGTTGAGGGGGGTAAGGGCTCGCTCTCTCCGTCGGTCTCCAACGGAGGTACGCTACATGTTGATGATATAAGAATTTCCCCCTTTGCTGCCTAATGTTTTTCCCAGGTTTGCTAGGACAACATTTTTGCCCGACAGGATTCTCCAGGATGACGTGTTTCCCACTGCAGATGGCGATGTGCGCCGCTACTTGATTCGCTGGCGTGATCGCCCCGCCTCTGATGACTCTTGGCTCCCGGAAGCCGAAGTGGCTCTCTTGGATGGTGTTCTTCTCCGACGGTATCTTCAAGACAACTCATTGGTGATGAGTCCTTTCAAGTGGGGGAGGATTGGTGGCGACGACAGCCCCCAAGTTGACGAAGGACCCCAAGTTGACGACGACCCCCAAATTGTAGATGACGGCACGCTAACGGAAGACCCTCCTTCGTCTCCAACAAAGGACTCGCGTTGCCGTGGTGTTCGTATGGAGCGGCGCTACAATTTCCGCCCGCGGCGCAAGACAAATATCTAGCTGAAATTATCTTATTATTAGTATGCTATTTTATTTGGGATATTTTATTGAGGGCTGCATGTAGCCATTTAGTGTGTTATTTTTATTTTTATTTTGGGCTACATATAGCCAATACTTATTGTTAACCCTATATATAGGAATGTATGCTTTGTTTAACTTAAGTTGAATGAGAAGAAACCCTAACTTTCCTATTCTTGCAAATCCTCCTCTCTCTCTACCTCTCTTGGCCGCCCCCTCCACTCTCTCTCTCTCTCTAAAACTTTCGGCTAGCCCACTCCTTCAACCCCTCTTCCAAGCCTCCACCTCCTCTCACCACCCTCAACCCGACCTCCACCATCCCAAACCGACCGGCCACCTATCTCCTCCACTCTAGCAACCCACTTGGAAGAGAACCGGGCCACCTATCTCTCCACCCGAGAACCCCCCTTTGAAGAGAACCCGGCTGCCCCTCTTCTCGTGAAGTTTTATCCGAGAAGGGCCTCCTTCTACGGTGAGGAAACGGGACCTTGGTGTGAAGCGGCCAAGGCGGACGATCTATCTCTCCAACCGACGCTACTCTGGCAGAACCGTGGAAGAGCGACCCTTCAAAGGTAGTCGGAATCATCTATTCGGACTTGGGTAACGATCCTCTCCACTCACGTGTGATTCCCTCTTGATATTCTAGTGGACGGAAATAATTTTTGCGTTGGATTTGAATCGTTAGATTCTTCGTGGTTTTCCTTTTGGATTTGCATCAATCTTAATCGCGATATTTCCGAAAGGGTTTGGCGAGCCCCGCATTTTTGTTGGGAGAGATCTACCATTTTTCGATCGCACTTTGGGTTGATCTCCTTGGTACAACTTTCGCTCGGTCGGACCCAATATTGGTCCTTTTAGCTTGGGATAACGTCGGCCTATAGCCGTACGTTTGACCTTCCCACGGAGTGGCTACCATACGTTGGTGAATTGTGATAAAACGTTTGCGAGTGCGCTGCAGTTAAATCTAGTGCATGTGATATTGTGGATTGAGTGTGGCGTCCGTTTCTTTCCTGTAACCCATATAGTATCCACGGTAGAGGCATACATCACATAACTAAATAAAGATCATTAAATTTAATCTCAATTCATCTTAGTTCATGGGACACTCCTTCAAATCAGGGTTTTTATGGATACAATAACCAACACCTCTACCTCTCACAACCTTGGCTATGAAGGATCAGAAGTTTTTTTGGTCACCCACATGTGTACGTGCATTTGAAGAGCTGAAAAGTCATCTAACTGTAATGCCAATTTCGTGCTTGCCATATGGCATGGAAGGATATGTGATATACAGTGGTGCCTCGGGGAGTGGTTTAGGCTGAGTTCTTCTTTAGTTCTGAAAGGTTTTTGCTTATGGATGTCGCTAGTTGAAGGTGCATGAGAGAAATTATCCTGTCCATGACGTGAAGGTTGACATCTTAATGTACCATAAGAGCCTTAAGTATCTTTTGAATCAAAAAGATTTGAATGTGCAACAAATGAGGTGGATGAAATTCCTTGGGGATTAAACTTTCAAAATCCATTACACTCCAAGGAATATGGATGATATCTAGTCGAGTTCGAGAGATTTGGGCTTGGCACGAAATCAAAATTTTTGACTCGAAATCGATTTTGAGTCAAGTCAACTTGACTTGAAATGCCTCAATTCCGAGTTGGCTCGAAATTGAATCGAGTTGGCCCGAAATTGAGCAATTTTTCTCTTTATTCCTAGTTGGCTCAAAATTAAATTGGGAAACCTATAAATTAGCAAATGAAATACTTAAAACATTCATTCTTCTTATTTATGTTTATATGTTATAGTTTTTCATTTTAAATAAAAATATATTAATAAATACATAAAATTTTTAATTAATTCAAGTTGATTCGAAACATTTTTCGAGTGATTCAGAACTAGCTCAAACTCGACTCAAAATCAGATTTGAGTCAAATTGAATTGACTCAAATTATGTCGAATTACTTTTTATTGATTTCACTTTGGCTCAATATTCGACTGATTTTCGAACAATTTTTAAGTTTCAAATAATATTCTCAGACTTACCCAGAAAGGGAAATGTGGTCACTGATACATTAAGTCGCAGGGATCTAGTATATGAAATCTGGATTCAGATGCATAATGAGCCTCTAATTCATGACTTGGAGGCCAAAGAAATATCTAATTTTGATAAGAGAGCAAGCATGAATGCAACCTTGAACTAGACGGAGGTGCAATATGACCTTGCAGCAAAATTCGACAGGAGTTGGAGTTTTATGAAAGCATAAAACACTATGTAGCAGAGACTATAGACGTGTATAATACCGAGTTTTCTTTCGAAGATGGTCTTTTATGGAAAGAAAGTCAGTTGTGTGTCCTAAATGTTGGCAAATATGGGAGGAGTTGATGTACGATGCAAATTTTACCAAGTACTATATCCGCCCAGGGAGCACAAAAATTTTAAAAAACATGAAAAAGTTGTTTTGGTGGCTGGGTTTGAAGAAATATATAGCTCTCTATGTGGCGAAGTGTCATACTTGGGCACTAGTGAAGGCAAAATGTCAGAAGTATAGTGGAATCCTAAAGTCATTGTCGATTCAGGAATGGAAGTTTGACAATATTTCTTTGGATTTCGTGCATGGCTTACCGAGATCGTAGTAAGGGAACGATGGCATTTGGGTGATCGTAGACCATTTGGCCAAGATGTCTCACTTCATTCCGAACTGGAGGGATGACTAAGTGGAGATATTATTAAAATGTTTGGTTAATAACACAATACGATTACACGGTGTGCCCCGTAGCATCGTAGTGATCGAGATGGATGTTTCATGCCAAATGATTGGAGGCTAATCCACCAACTATTAGATAACAAACTAAAGTTTAGCATAGCATTTCATACTTAAATGGATGGTCAGACCGAAAGGACCAACAGAATAATGGAGGACATGCTCTGTATGCGCAGCTTAGTTTTCAGAAAGAGGTGAGAGAACCATCTCTCTATGATTGAGTTCGCCTACAAAAACAGCTACCAGGCAAGTATTAAAACGATGCCCTTTGAGGGCCTTTATACCAGGAATTGTTGAACTCCTTTATCTTGGGTAGACACTGGCAAAACAAGGATTTATAAGAGAAAGGATGTTGAAGATATAATTTCGACAATTCAAATGATCCGGGAGCAACTATTGATTACTCGGGATAGGAAGGCGAAACACTACAACACCAAACACAGAAATGTCGAGTTCACTATTGTTGACTAGGTTTATCTATAGATCAAACCATTCAATGGGTGCGTCAAGGATTCGATGCTTGAAAAGCTATGTTCAAGATACCTTGGATGGTTTGAGATCGTGGAGCATGCATGTTGGTGAAGCTGTCTATCGGCATGCTCTTTTCACAGAGTTAACCGATTTGCAAGATGCATTTCCTAATCGGTGCTGAGGAAGGTTGTGCAAGAGCCTGCTCAAATTGTTGCGGCTAATAAAGTGTCAGTTGATTGTGAGATAATGAAGAAGGCCAAGCCTATTCACATTGAGGACACTAAAGTCAAGCAATTTTGCAATAAAATGATCTGAATGGACAAGTTCCGATGAGATAATTGCGGTCGCGAGAAACTTTCATGGGAGCACATGTAAAACTTATTGGAGGAGTTCCCCGAGCTATTCTGCTGAGGTATAAATTACATTTTGCACCTTTATGTTATTTTCCTTGTTCTGGAATTTTGGGACAAAATTTCTTTGAATGGATGAGAGTTGTAACGCTCTAGTTTTCCCATCATTACAAAATATTAATAATTTGGCATGCAGTAGACAAAATGATGGAGTCAATACGGCGATACAGTCGACAAAATGATGCAGTCAACAAGCTGATGCAGTCGACAAACCAATGCAGTCGACAAAATGATACAGTCAATACAGTGATACAGTCGACAAAATGATGTGGTCAACAAACTGATGTAGTCGACAAAATGCATCACTTGGTCTGTAAGCAGCAAGCAGTCATTAAGCTTCTTTTCATAAGGTCCATTGCCACCAACTAAGCTAACTCTAGCAGAATTCTTAAATTAAATTGGGGCCATCAGATTCCATTTGGAATTAGATCTAAGGGTTGGGATTTATCCCAAACCAACTAAGATGGCTAAAGAGAATATCATTTTTCATTCTCTCTCCCTCTCTCTCTCTCTCTTAACGAAGGAAATGAGGTTGAAAGAAGAAGAAGAAGGCTATATTCAGCCATTGAAGGAGCTTCTAAGCTCGGATTCGTAGGCCGAAGGTAGATCTGTGGAGAGGAAAACACTATGAGTGTTTCCATCCGGATCAACTATGAATTCATGGCACCAAAGAGATAGTAAAGGGTAATTAATCTCCTCAAAATACTCAGGACATGCTTGTCTTCTCATTATCGTACAATTGCATAATGGAATTTCCACTAATTAGTCAAAGATGAATCTTCCAACGGGTCGATATCGATTATTCATGATAGAAATTACATATGGAGTTCACATCGATATACGAACATAGGCATAATGTGTGAAACATATCTGCAACAAGTTTGTCCGTATTGGTGATGTTTAATTTTTCGTGCTAGAGAAGACTCCATCGAAAGGGTGCTGTAGGAAGTACTGGAGGCCAACTCCAAGAAAAACCCGAGTTTGTGACAGAAATTTTGTTCTTTTGATGTCATTCGGCAATGGTGTCTATCACAGACAATAGCTCTCTTGGTCAAAACCAGTGATCACTATAGGTGGATGTGAAGCCTAGGTCCTGGAGACTGGGTGCACAACATCAGAAGCTGAAGGGCCTACTGTGCCTATCCTCGTGGCCTTGTGTGCATACCTATAAGAGATAATGTAGGTTATCGTATTAATGGGTTGTGGTTAAGCCGTACCTACATAGAAACAGTGTGATTTCAATGATTTGAGAATGGGCAAAAATGATCTAAACCCATCCCATAATAGTTAGTGAAGAGGTAGCTCCTCAGAACACAATTTGATCTTGGGGAAGTCCGTAAGTCAAGATGTCCATAATGGAAAAATCTCAATAACTATATAAACTAAAGAAACTTAGGGTTGAGATGGGACTCGGGGAGTACACCAAAAGTGTGCTATGAGAACATGAAACATATGATCATGCATGCCATCGTTTTTGGTGATAATATAATTATAGGCTCTCCACTTTTGGTGATCACCTCCACTTCCTCTAGCTCCTCTATAGCTTCTAGCTTGTTCGCTCTTACTAGGATCTTCTCAAATATCTCTGCATCGACCATCCAACTGATGGTACTGATAGCACTGAGATAACACTTCTGAGTAGATTTAGGATCTCCTTTAATCCTTACTTGGACATCTCCATGATAGCACTTTAGACACTGATGGTAGGAGAATGGGATGACCTTGAAATATTTGATGAGAGGCCTCCCAAAGATAGCATTGTAGACACTCAGTGTGTCCACAATGACGAACTTGCAGCTGATCGAGGTTCCACTGAGTGTTACCAGTAGATCTGCTCCTCCATCCACCTACATTTCTCTGATGAAGCCAAAGAGGGACCATCTGTAGCTAGGAGCCTGGAAGTCTCTGTAACCTGATGCAAGTCTGTTGGATCCCTAGTTTGGATTTCGTCTAGGTTCACTAATTAGGATTAGTTTGACTCACATTGTATAGCCAGGGTTAAGTCTATGAGTCCTAGAGTTTTGGCTAGTCATTAGGTTCAACCTTCATGGACCAGTCAGCAGAGGACCTCAGTAGACTCAGGCTTAGATGAATTCAGAGTTCAAAATTATCAGTTCGAAATTTTTCGAACTCAGCTCGACGATCGTCGATCGCATATCGACGAACTCAGAGTTATTTTTCTGAGTTGAGCTCGTTGATATTCGATCTCAGGTCGTCGATCTCCTCATTCAGATAGATTCTCTGCTCGATGAAATCTTGAGTTTAGCTTCAACAGATTGTTTCCAGTTTATTTCCTCTAAACTCAGTTCGACGAAGACAGATTCTTTATTCGACAAACTTGGAGGCAGATTTGGCAAGTTATTTCCAGAATGTAGTTCGCTGAGCTCAGGATGACGAACATGAATTATCAGCTTGACGAACTTGGAACTGAAGTCGACGAGTTCTATTCAGAGCTCGATGAATTATGTCCTGAGCCAGAGTTTGAAGTTTTCGTCATTTCTGTCCTTATTTATTTTATTATTTAGCTGTGATTTCCTGAGTAATTAATGCACATATTCTCCCGAATATAGCCGTAATTGGCAGCATTAATTATGGTCTTTATCCAGGTTACTTAAATGCTTACTTTAATGGGACAGTTGTGGAAACTCGTTAAAGAATATTCCAGCAGTTTCATTCCCTAGATGAATAAGCAATTAATGATTGGAATTCAAATTTCAGAGGAGAATTTTGACATCAGAATATAAAAGAGATTTTATCTTTTCAAACCTATACAGAGACTCGACATCAGACCAGTAGTGGTAATACAAGAGAATATAGAGAAGAGATACAGAAATATACAGAAGAATATCTGCTTCTTCTCTGTGCAGAAAACATTCTGTTTTCTCTTTGTTCTTTCTGAAGACAGAAGAAGAACAATCTTCAATATCAAGAATCTTCTTCTACTTCTACTCCAGGAACATTCAAAGACAACAACTTTGAATCAGTCAGAAAGTTCCGAGATCACTTCAATAAAAGTCTGAAGACCTATACACTGAGCAAGGCTCCAAGCTTTCTGAACCATTCATTATTTCAGAAGGAGCTTTGACAACCGAAATGCACAAGTCTTCTCTATTGTATAGAGAATAGTGAAGACACCATCAACTCTCTCAACCTCCTATAAAAGGGCTTATTAACTCCCTTTAAAAGTTTATTCTTGGTTTTTGGGCACCTGAAAAAAAGCCTAAAGGGTTGTGAGATCACCCTATATATAGATCTTGTGGTGGCAGTTACCTGATCTAAAACATGATAGTGGATTCCCACCAGGGTGGTAGAAGAGTGGATGTACCCAGTTTGGGGAACCACTATAAAATTCTTGTGTTGTCTGGTTGATCATTTCTTTTGTTCTTGCTGTGCTGTGATAGTTTAGCTTAGTTTGCATTTCCTTTTATACTACTATAGTTATTACCTATTTTACTCTAATAAATTCTAGAATAGCCAAAAGTTTTAAGTTGCTCAATTCTCCCCCCCCCCCCTCTAGAGTATCAGATCTCTCCCTTATCTTTCAATTGGTATAAGAGCAAGTTCATTTGGTTGTACAAGCTAACACTTGAACCAAAATATCCATGTTAGATCTGATTTTCCTTTTTCATAGTTTTTCTGTTCATTTCACATCATGGCACAGAACAAAGATTATGCAAGCACCAGACCTCCAGTTTGCAATCTGAACAAGTTTGCTATCTGGAAGAGAAGAATTAGACTATATATGAACTCTATTTATGAAGATATTTTCAATTCTATTTTGATAGGACCACCAGTTCCACAAACTACATCTACTTCCACTTCTAGTACACATGTTATTCCACCACCTGAGTGGACAGATGCTCAAAAGAAGGCCAAGATAGCGGATGCCATTGCCATGAAAATTTTGGCTCAAATAATATCTGGTGACATCTTCCAAAAAGTGGCAGAGTGCACATCAGCGAAAGCTATCTGCGATTCTCTTAATCAGATGGCTGATGCTTATGTATATAAGAAAAAGGATAGGAGATCAAATCTCAACTCATAATATGAGAACTTTAAGAAAGATGAGTCAGAGTATGTTAGTGACATGTACAATAGACTAAACTCAATCATCAATGAGCTGAAGACTTTGGACAAAGACATCACCCACACAGAAGTCACTGAAAAAATCATCATGTGCTTCCCCAGCTCAAGTGATTCAAGAATCTGGCCAATCGAGGAGGCCAGAAGCTTAAATGAGATTTCCACTGAATCTCTTCTTGGAAAGCTCAAGTCCTATGAATAACTAATAAAGATAAGAGAAGCTGCAGAGCAGAGACTCCTTCAGCAGCAAGAAATAAGCAAAGCATAGCATTCAAAGCATTTGAAGAATCATAAGCTCCAACAACTAATAAAGAACTTCTAAGTCTCTTAGCCAAGACATTTTACATGATGGCAAAGAAGGATTTCAGAAGAAAGTCATCTAGGCAAAATGACAAGCGAAGTTATGACAAGACCCCAACTAAAGAAGTTGTTTGCTTTGGTTGCATGAAGCCAGGACACTTTATATCAGAGTGTCTAGAGAACCAAAAGAAGGAGAGAAGAAGAGAAAAGGAACCCAGGAAGCAGCAATACAACAAGCCCTCCTCTAGTAAGTATAAAAGGAAGGAGAAAGGTTTTGTGGCTGAAATATGGATTGAAACTGAAGATGAATCTTCATCTTCTAGATCCAGTGAAGATGAAGAAGAGGCTAAGGCAAAGGAGATTTGTTTGATGGCCATTTATGCATCAAGCAGCCTATTCGAAGCTGAGCAATCCGACAATGAAGAACCCTATCTAAAGAGGATCAGGAATCGTCTTCATTTGATTTCAATTCAAAAAATTTTAGAACTGAATTTAAATTTGTATGCATTTATTTAATTATTTCTGAAAAAGAGATTAAACAACTTAGAGAAAAATTAACAGAACAAGAAAACTTATTTTTTAAAAATATCAAATTAAAAGATGAATTAACCCTAGCTAATGAACAAATCATCACATTTAAAACTGAATTAACTGAGGCCAGGCAACTTGAAGAATCCCTAAATGGGATAAGTATCAAGCTGATGGACATCACAGGTACAGTGAATGCCAGGTTTAATGGCAAGCTGGGCTTAGGTGCATCATCAACCAACCCCCACTGATTCAGAAGAATATTTTAACAACTCAAATAAAATTTGTTTTAGAAAAGGGAAAGAAAAAGATAGATAATAATAATGTCAAACAAACAAAATTAAAACAAAAGACTAACAAAAAGATAAAGAATAAGAAAGATCTTAACAATAACAATGTTCAGCAAATTTGGTCGAACTCAGATCGACAAAATATGTATTGTTCGTCGAACTCAAGTCAACGAACTCAGAACGCAAACTTTTACTATAATTATTCTCTGAACTGTGATCGATGAAACCAGTATGTTTCATTACCTGAGATCGATGATATTGGGGCCTAGAGAATGAATACTTTCATTGTCTGAGTGGAGTTCAATGAACTCATCCCCATTCGTCAAAATCAGATTGACGAACTTACCGCAATTCGTCGACCCTAGTTGATATTAACATAAACTTTAATTCCTATAAATCATTTAATCAACCAAGATAATATGTTAATCTATTCACCCAGTGGATAATTCCACCTAGAAGATTTCACCCCTTAGGTTATAAAAATCAACCAGAATACTCATACATTTCTAGTTTTAATTATGTAAATAAACAAGGATCCACTGTAACCTGAGTCAAGAATAACAAATCTGTTTTATTGCAGGTAAAAGACTATCCCACCACAGAGCAACAGTGGTATCTGGATAGTGCCTGTTTAAA
Source organism: Platanthera guangdongensis (assembly GCA_039583875.1). Taxonomy (NCBI): domain Eukaryota; kingdom Viridiplantae; phylum Streptophyta; class Magnoliopsida; order Asparagales; family Orchidaceae; genus Platanthera; species Platanthera guangdongensis. Next base: position 118,079,729 of record CM077163.1, read on the forward strand.
GCATATGACTGGAAACAAGGACAACTTAGTCAACTATAAGACAAAGCTAGGACCCAAAGTAATATTTGGTGGTTCCAATTGAGGCCAGACTGAAGGATATGGAAAGGTTAAAATTGGAGCAGTCACCTTCACGAAGGTTGCTTATGTAAGTGGGCTGAAGCAGAACCTTATATCCATAAGTCAGTTATGTGATGAAAGGTTTCAGTTATCATTTAACAAAACATCTTCTATTATTACTTTTATAGATAACCAAGTAATATTAAGTAGTACTAGAGTAGGAAATATCTATGTACTTTATTTTAAGTCAGCTAAAACTGAAATATGCTTGTTTAACAAAACTAGTAATAATAATGATCTTTATCATAGGAGATTAGGACATGTAAAACTGAAAAACATTGCTAAACTCTCTAGGAACAACCTTGTTAGAGGATTGCCTTCTTGCCCCTACAAGAAGGAAATCCTTTGCTGCTCTTATCAGTTAGGCGTGGAAACTAAAAATAGATTTAAGTCACTTAATAAGAGTGATTCACCTATGATTCTGCATTTGCTCCATATGGATCTCTTTGGACCCATTGTTGTACAGAGCGTAGGAGGGAAGTCTTATACCTTAGTAATTATTGATGACTTCTCATGGTTCACTTGAGTGTTCTTTTTGAGAAACAAGTCAGATAACTTCAAGGTTCTTATAGATTTTATTAAGAGCATAAGGAATGAGTACTCTACTCCAGTTGCATTGATCAGAAGTGATCATGGTACTGAGATGAGTCTCCTCCCATGCAAGAATTCTGTGAGAAGGAAGGTATCAGGCATTGTTTCCCTGCTCCTAAATCTCCTAAAAAAAATGGGGTAGCTGAAAGGAAAAATAGAACACTGATTGAAGCTGTAGGCACATTACTTGCAAATGCTCACTTGCCCAAATCCTATTGGGCAGAGGCTGTGAGCACAACAAACTATGTACTGAATAGAAGTTTGATACAAAAACTTAAGGGCAAGACCCCCTATGAACTACTCAAATGGAAGAAACCTAAAGTAGAATATTTTAGAATCTTTGGTTGCATTTGTTACATTCATAACAACAATAAGAAACATATTAGAAAGTTTGAAGTCAAGGCTGAAATAAGGAATTTTTCTTGGATATTCCCAAGTAAGCAAGGCTTATATGGTTTACAATAAATCATCTACGAAAATGGAAGAGTCTATTCATATTTCTTTTGATGAGACTTACATGTTTTACAAGGAGAAGATTGCTTCTAACAGTGAAACTTTGCAGGAACCACATCTATTTGAGAAGTTGGATGAATTAACCCTCACGAATGACGTTGTTACACAACCTTCTCCACATGTTGCTAAAGATAGTGAAGATGACGACACTGAACTCAATGAAGAGCCAACAACAACTATAATTCCGCAAGAGGAATTAATTCCCCAAGCTGTTGCTCAACCAACTCCTCCTACTAAATTAGTCACACGTAGAGATCACCCTGTATCTCAAGTGATTGGAGACATATCAGTGGTGTGCAGACAAAGCATCAACTCTGCCAGGACATGATGCATGCCTGCTTCATATCTCAAACTGAGACCCAATCCATTAAAGATGTTGAGTAAGATCCACACTAGATCATTGCAATGCAATAGGAGCTCAACCAGTTTGAGAGATGTAGAGTTTGGGATTTAGTTCGAAGACCCAAAGAGTACCCAGTAATTGGAACTAAATAGGTATTTAGAAAATAACTAGATGCTCAAGGTCCTATCATGAGGAACAAGGAAAGATTAGTTGTTCAAGGATATAGATAAGAGGAAGGCATAGATTATGACCAAACTTTTGCCCCTATTGAAAGGATAGAAGCAATAAGGATATCTCTAGCTTATGCAGCCTACAAGAAGTTCACAATATACCAAATGGATTTTAAAAGTGTATTCCTAAATGGTGAAATTAAAAAGTGGTCTATGTGGAACAACCACCAGGTTTTATCTCTTCATCCCATCCATCTTATGGTTTCAAATTTCATAAGGCTCTCTATGGTCTAAAGCGAGCTTCAAGAGTTTGGTATGAAACCTTAGCTAGATTTCTCTTAGAGCATAACTTTTCTAGAGGCATGGTAGATAGGACTTTATTTATCAAGCATCATCATTATAAAATTTTGTTAGTATAAATATATGTTGATGACATTATATTTGGTTCTACAGATTCCAAACTATGCAAAATTTTCTCCAACCTTAAGCATTCCAAGTTTGAAATGAGTAGTATGGGTGAGCTCTCCTACTTCCTTGGTCTCCAAGTGAAGCAGTCCCCGGATGACATCTTCTTGTGCCAATCCAAATATACTAAGGAGATGATAAAAAGGTTTGGGATGGCTGATGCTTCAGCCAAGAAAACACCTATAGCTATAAATGTTGTGGTTGATTATGATGAACAAGGGAAATCTGTAGATCAGAAACTATATAGGGCCATTGTTGGGTCCCTGTTAAATCTTACAGCAAGTAGACCAGACATCATGTTATCTACATGTCTTTGTGCTAGGTTGCAGGTGAACCCTAAAGAATCTCACCTTATTTTCTTAAAAAGATTTTTGAGATATATAAAGAGTTGCCTATATTTAGGACTCTGGTATCTAACTGAGTGAGGATTTGAGTTGACTGGATACTCAGATGCTGACTTTGCTAGATGTAGAGTGGAAAGAAAGAGCACATCAAGGATATGTTAGTTCCTTGGTAATAGGCTTGTGTCCTGGTTTTGCAAGAAGCAAATATCTGTGTCTACCTAAACAACAGAAGTTGAGTACAAAGCAGCTGGCAGTTGTTGTTCATAGATGCTGTGGATTCAGAACCAACTCCTAGATTATGGCTTCAACTTAAATAATTCAACTCTACTTTATGATAATACTAGTGCAATTTCCATTGCACAGAATCCAGTGCATTATAGTGGAACTAAGCATATAGATATTAGGCATCATTTCATTAGAGAGTGTGTAGAAAAAAAGAAAATTAATCTCACCTTTGTCTCTACTGATTTGCAAAAGGCAGATATCTTCACCAAACCCTTAGATGAGAAGAGACATATGTTCTTTATGAAACAAGGTATTATAAATGGAGATACATTAATTTAACTTTCTGTCTATGGTCGAAGAAATTGCCACAGTTCATCGAACGGAGATCGACGAACTGAGAAAAGTTCTTGAGATATTCGTCGACCTGAGATCAACGAACTCTCTGTATGTGAAGTTGTATTCGTCAAATGGAGATCGACGATATTGCTTCAGAAAAGTTTCGTCGAACTGAGAATGATGAAAACTTTTCCCTTCTTCAGATTGAGATCGACGAACTCTTTTGTCAATAAAATATTTCGTCGAACTCAAATCGAAGAATTTTGTTTATTTCGCAGGACGGTGTCTGCTGCTTCATATTCTGAAATCCATATAACTAGGTTTTTTCGAACTCCATCCCGCGCTTTCTATTCCCCTTGCACTTGATCTTTTTGTTTCATTTTGCAGGCGATCAATGGCAATTCCGGCAAGCTCTCTTGTGGCAATGAAATTTGACAAGGGATTCGATATAGATTTTGAATCCATTCAACATTCTGATCAAATTTTCCTGGACATACTGAAATTATTTGAGGAACAACAGTTGAAGAACTTCATGATAACCAGGATAAAGATAGCTGCTACTAAAATAAGAGAATGGGTGTTCACCTCCTCTACTCTAGACGCGGACACGATGACAAGCTCAATATCTGGTAACCAAGTTTCTTTATCCCCTGCAGTCTTCCTTGAAATTTTTGGGTTAATAAATAGTGAAGAAGATTTAGAGATTGCTAATTCTGAGTATGATGACATGTTGAACAAAATGGGTCATGTCGAAGAGAACCCTAATAAGTTATTAAAGAAAAATTTATCTCTTGAATATAAATATTTATCTAATGTGGTGGGCAAGGTATTACTAGGAAAGCATACTGCTCATGATTATAATACCAGGCAAAAGTTTCTGGTAATATGTGCAATAATGAATAAGAAACCAGTGAATTGGGCAAGGATTCTGTATGACTTGATCAAAAAGAAGAACAGTAAGAGAGAAGTGTTTTTTGGAAGAATTTTGGGAATTTTCCTACAAGAAAAGGCCGCTGAATCCCTGGTCTCTCGGACCATGTTCATTAATGCCTCCAAAAGGCTAACATGTGCCTTATTTGGAAGGTGGGAGAGCACTATCCCAAAGCTATCCAAGGCTTTAACCTCTTCCAGAACTTCTGAGGATACAAGAGCTGTAACAGCTGATTCCCCACCCCTAGAAGTTGTCCCACCACCACAATTCCATCCACCCAGATTCTAACACCTCCATCTCAACAACCTACACCTCCATAAATTTCAATTCCTCATCAACCCTCCAACAACCATCCTCATCTCCATCTCATACTCCAACACCATAAATTCAATCTCCTGAACATCATGCAATACATGTTCATTCTCCAGAGCAAACCACACAACCCCCTTCACCACTTCCTCAATCCCCACTTCCTCATCATCTAGCTGATATCCCCATCAATAACCTCCCATCCATTCCATCCTTTGATCTGCTATCATCTCCCATCAATACTCCATCACCTCATGATGAGCTCATGATATACACCACTACTTTCCCTTCATCATCCATCCTCCATCCTTGTGTATCAACTCAGACATCCTTTGAGTTTATGAAAATGGATTCCCCTTACCTTCCCTCCCTTCTAGAACTAATCACTCCCCTTCTTTCACAGCTTATAACAGAGGCCATTAAACCTCATGCTGATTAAATTTCATCCCTATCTACCCTCATTTCTACTGCCCCCATTGTCCCTTCTTCTTGGGCCCTGGCTTCAGGACCCTCTGAACCCAAGAATGGGGAGATATCTAGTGAAGATGGTCCAGTCTCCTCTCCTCCAGCAGTAGCAGAAGTAGTAGCAGTTTTGCAGTCAGAAGAGCTAGCAGATGCAGATATATATGCAGATGTAAATATGCTTATAGAAGTTTAGACAGCAGTTGCTATGCTTTGTACAGATGAACAAGTGTATTTTCCAGTAGTTTTGACTGTTGGTGATTGCCTTGTCAATCCCACAGTAGATATTTTCAATTTGTTAAATTCTTTTGATACAACTTATTTGAATTATCTTCCAAAAGTTTGCCAAGAGCAATCTATGGCTATAGTGTGCTACACTTCCCCAATTAGCGCTGAAGTTGTTAATCAACTAAAGGCATGTTTTGCAGCACCAGTGATTTCAGAAGAACATGCGACTAAGAATGTTCTTCAACAAGTCTCTACTCCAGAGCAAAAATCTATTTCCCCTCCTACCTACAAAATGGATGATAGTCCTTACCAAACCTGATGACATCATCCTTGCAGATATAGAAGAAGAAAATAAGACTATTTTTGAAAGTATTGCTGAACAAGAAGCTTCAGAATCTCAAGTGCTACCTCAAACAGAAAAGCAAATCTCAAAGGAAGCCTTGAAGGCAATTGATGTTATGTATGACAAACCTCCAGAATCCTCTGATGAAGATAATGATGATGAAGACTCTGATGAATCTGATGATCCTAAAGCCAAGAAGAAGGTCGCTAAGAAAAGGAAAGCTGTTCCTATGGCTGCTCCCAAGCCAAATCCTACACATGACACTACCTACTACATTCTACAAAAGATTACTCCTTACCCGGGGATGCCACAATGGATGTGGTTATCAAAGAATGAGCAAAAAGAAAGGAAGAAGAGAAGAAGGTGCATGTCTCCTCCTAAGCACTTCAGGAAAGACCCTCCTCCTCCTCCTCCATCAGATGGGGCCTCTGGAAGTGTGACTCATGGATCAACACCTATTACCAAGACCTATCAAAGACACTCCAAGCCAAGAACACAAGGCAGCAGTCAGCAGCAATCCTCACACAGCAAGCCTCCTCCAGCTATAGATAAGAAAAGTACTTCAGCTCCTCCTGATTATTCAATGAAGGACTCTACTCCAAAAAGGCCATAATCTCCACCTATCCCTTTTGTAGATCCAAAACATGAAACAACTGCAAAAATGGCCATGTTTCAAGAGCTGGTTGGACTTTCTATGATCAATAAAGCTAAGACAAGAGGAAAAGATCCATCACAGTACTCTCAATGTCCTCTTACAAAAAAGAAGAGCTCAAGAGGTATGTAAAAGTTAATAAATTTTTCAATGTAGATGACAATATGAATATGCATCCTGAAGCTGTAGTGCCAAGATCCACCTCATGCACTATAATTAGAGCATCAAACATGACTATGTCAAAAAGAGAATCTGCAAATCCAAATAGAGAGATTATATTCAGACAGGCCTCTGATAAATCTGACAAATCTGACAAAGAAAAGCCAAAAAAGAACAGATAACTTTTGTGTTTAGTTTTTTGTTTTCTGAAGTCTATTTGCTAATCATGAAGCACTTGTGTATATATCTGCTGGATATTTTATTTTCTGCAAGATATATTATATTCTAGTTTTTGATTGTTTTCTTTTTTTTGTATTAGTGACCTCACACAAATATGGGGAGATTTTTGAATCCCTAGTTTGTATTTGGGCTAGATTCACTTATTAGGATGACATTGACCCGCATTGCATAGCAAGGGTCAAGTCGATGAGTCCTAGAGTTTATGCTAGTAATTAGGTTCAACCTTCATGGACCAGTCAGAAGAGGACCTCAGTAGACTCAGACTTAGAGGAATTCAGAGTTCAAAATTATCAATTCGAAATTCTTCAAACTCAGCTCGACGATTGTCGATCGCAGATCGATGAACTCAGAGTTTTTTATCTGAGTCGAGCTCGACGATATTCGAGCTTAGGTTGACGATCTCCTCATTCAGACAGATTCTCTGCTCGACGAAATCTGGAGTTCAGCTTCAACAGATTCTTTCTAGTTTATTTCCTCTGAACTCAGTTCGACGAAGATAGATTCTTTGTTCGATGAACTTGGAGCTCAGATTTGGCAAGTTATTTCTAGAATGTAGTTCGCTTAGCTCAGGACGATGAAGAAGAATTATCAGCTCGATGAACTTGGAACTCCAGTCCACGAATTCTATTCAGAGCTCAATGAATTCTGTCCCGAGCCAGACTTAGAAGTTTTCCACATTTCTGTCCTTTTTTATTTTATTATTTAGCAGTGATTTCCTGATTAATTAATGTACATATTCTCGATAATATAGTCGTTATTGGCAGCATTAATTTTGGTCTTCATCATGGTTAATTACTTGCTTATTTTAATGGGAAAGTTGGGAAAACTCATTAAAGAATATTCCAGCCGTTTCATTCTCCAGATAAATCAGCAATAAATGCTTGGAATACAAATTTCAGAGGAGAATTTTGACAGTAGAATATAAAAGAAATTTTCTCTTTTCAGACCTATACAGAGACTTGATATCAGACCAGCAGTGGTAATACAAGAGAATACAGAGATGCAACATAGAAACATATAGAAGAATATCTTCTTCTTCTCTATGCAGAAAACATTCTATTTTCTCCTTGTTCTTTCTGAAGACTGAAGAAAAACAACCTTCAATATAAAGAATCTTCTTCTACTTCTACTCCAGGAACATTCAAGGACTACAACTTTGAAGCAGTCAGAAAGTTCCCGGATCACTTCAAGAAAAGGCTGAACACCTACAGCCTGAGCAAGGCTCCAAGCTTTCTAAACCATTCATTATTTCAGAAGGAGCTTTGACAACAGAAATCCACAAGTCTTCTCTGTTGTATAGAGAAAAGAGAAGACACCATCAACTCTCTCAACCTCCTGTAAAAGGGTTTATTAACTCCATTCAAAAGTTTATTGTTTATTTTTGGGCACCTGAAAAAATGCCTAAAGGGTTGTGAGAGTTCCCTGTAAATAGATCTTGTGGTTGTAGTCACCTGATCAAAAACCTGATATTGGATTCCTATCAGGGTGATAGAAGAGTGGATGTTCCCAGTTTGGGGAACCACTATAAAATTCCTGAGTTGTCTGGTTGATCATTTTTTTTGTTCTTGATGTGTTGTGATAGATTAGCTTAGTTTTCATTTCCTTTTATGCTACTCTATTATCACCAATTTTACTCTGATAAATTCTAAAACAACCAAAAGTTTTAAGTTACTCTATTCACCCCCCGCCCCTCTAGAGAAATCAGATCTATCCCCTATCTTTCAAAGTCCTCTTGAAGATGACATTCACTGAGCTTCCATTATCTGCAAGCATCTGATCGATGGTGAAGTCTTCGATGGCTGCATGGATAGTGAGGGCATTATGAAAGGGATTCACATTCCCTAGCATGTCCTCATTTGAGAAGGCAATCTTAACTAATTGGGACTATGCTTGAGAGGTTAAAGCAATACTCTTGGGGTAGAATTGAAGAAGACTTCCCTTTGGGAAACTCCTAGCCCATCTCCCTCGTGTATCACCCATACTACTCCTCCTCCTCCTAGAACCACTTCACTATTCTCGCCTTGGTTGATCTTGTCTCCGTTCCTCCTCCTATTGGACCTTGAAATGTTGTCGTCCCTGCTGGGACTTCCTGTCTTTCTTGTGCTCTTTCTCCTGATCCTGCTTCCAACCTCTTACTTGCGTCCAAACATTTGTGCAAGAAATGGTCCCGTGCCCCTCTACTCAATTCAATTTATAGTAGAGGGGAATCTCCTCTGCTTGATTCCTCCTTGGCTAATTCCTTCCATGATTCCTACTCTTTTGTTGGGCAATAGTCAACATCTCCTTGCGTGCTCGTCCTTGCAATCTCTCCTACTGGTTTGCATTTCTCCTTTCAGGGGAGAATACCCTACCTTATCCTTAGTCATGTGGTCTTCCTACTTTACTCTATGGTGTCCATTTCACGAGATACCTAAATCTCCATGCCTCATCTCTTCTTTCTAGAGCCATTACAGGCCTCCTCTCTTCCTGCGCATCAGGCCTCTCCAACCTCCAAGGCTCCACTCTCCTTCTCAGCTCTTCCCTTTTTCTCTCTCCCTTCCTCCCTTGATCACATATGAGTCCACTCTCAGATGTTTCCTACTCCTACCCATCTTCTTGAGTCTCCTTCTCCAGCTTGGATAAAAAGTCAAAATTCATCACTTCCCCTTATCTAAAATTATTCACCGTCTCGATTAGATCTTAGTAGGAAACCATAGGATTTGAGCTGACCTCCATACATAGGAGACCTTACTTCAGGATGAACGTCAGGAATAGCTGTCAGGTGAAGCCATCTACCTCTTGGAGACCAAGGACCTCTTCATGAAACATGTCGATGTAAAGCCCAAGCCTCTCATTCTTTCCCTGCTTAATATGAAAGAGAGAGTTCACCTCTTTGTTTCTCTTCTTCGATGTAGCAAACCTCATCATCATCCCTCGGCATAAGTCCTTGAAGTAGTAAATTGTGCTTCCCGGCAATTAGTGAAACCAATCCCTTGCCTTTACCTCGATGATGATTTAGAAGAATCTATGCTTGAACGCATCTGTCATGTTGCGGATGGACACTATGTCCTCGAACCACTAGAGATGCCTGGATGGTACATTTCTTCCAAAGTAGTAGTTTAGGAATAGATCTTCGAAGCCTTTGGGTACTGTGGTTAACAACACTTCATCACTGAACATACTCCTCCCTCTTTGGAGATGAATGACATTGGCATGGCAAGTAACACCTCCATACTTGCCACCTTGCCGAACATCCTGTAATCTTGCTGAATTCTCCATATCTTGTTACTTGATGCCTTGAGAACTCGTCGGGTATAATTATGATTGCACTAGTCGCTCTGGATCTTTCTCCACATGCTCCTTCCCTTACAGCCATGGGGGACATCATCCTTTGATGGAGTCACGCGACGAGGTGAGGTCATCGTGACCTCCGGGTGAGGAAGAAATGTTGCTTGCATGGTCCCCTCTATCCTTCACATGAAGTCTTCAAAAATCGAAACAATCACATAGCCTCCTCCACCAGCCGAGTTGCCGACTATCACTTCATGCTCGCCTTCTTCCGCCATCTCGCCTACTCGTAAGATTTTCTTCATTTACTACGATCCATGCTCACTACACCAAAGGGTTGAAGCCTGGAAAATTCTATATTCCAAACTTTGTATCAATGCAGTCTTAGGTTACTAGTCCAACATTAGGCTTGATGGCTTAATGGGAAAGAACATAAAAAATGAGGGAAAACTAAGAGCACCCCGGGTACTACGCCAGGTAGGTTTCACCACATACCCAGAATCTTGGAAGAAAGTTCCCCTCTACAACCAAAAATGTCTGAGCATTATATTAGGGGACACTAGCCTGACGACTATCTCATGATGACGACAGTGGATGATGTTCAATATCTCATGTAACAGATCTTTAGAAACGAGAATCCAAAGCTCAGACAAAATTCATCAATCTTGTAACCCTTGGATCCTATTTGTAGGCAAATCTAAGGAGTGGGGGTTTTGTTTATAACTCAAACCCTACCAGTCGACCACGTGACTACTGTAGGACTCGCTTGGCCTGGGATAGTATCTATCTTGGACTCCTACAAGGTGAGTATGTAAGGAGTTCTCGCCACACTCTCCTAGGTCTTCCACTGCCTTGAATGTTGACTTTTACTCATACCATGACATGTTGACTTTAATTCCTATCTTGACTAGGTCCACCCAAGACGAATATGGGTTATACAATAAGAGATCAAATATAATATTGAGGGAACCAGTTCCAACAAACAAGCAAGAAATGAATGAAATTCAATTACTTTAATTTCTTAAACATATCAAATATGTATGAAAAGAATAATCATGAGGAGTAAGAAGTTGCATCCAATAAATTTGATATAGGTATGCTCAAGACCAAAATACTCTAAAAATACACATCAACACAATTACCTTGTACTAGGTGGCAGATGGAATTGAGGATATGCACATGAATCGGTGGTTAGGATATGAGTCTCAAATTAATACACAAGTGGACACTCAACCTAACACTCCTCCAAGTAACTTGCAGGGCCCACTGAAACTCTCCCTGGTCAAAGACAAGGCTTGACTTATAAGTTAGCACCTCTAATGGAAACAACCATACACCATCACTATTGAGCTACACATAACTTGTGGAAATGATCATAAGTATACAAATGATCTCACTCAATATAATGATAATTACAATATGACATGATACATAATTGGCTTAAATGTAATGTCATATTAAAGAAAACCATTTTGAAAACTAATGAACAAATTATTTGCTTTGCAAAACATATATATGATGCATGTATTGAGAAATTATACACAACCTAATTTCCATTATAGTTGGATGTATAAAAAAATAATCATTAATTTATTAAGATAAATATGCGATAATCTTAGAATCATGAGGCATGATGATAGACAAACAATCATAATTCATCCAACATTCAAATAATGAGATTGATAATATATAATGATAAGTGTACTGGAATGCATGAACACGTGCATGAATAATATTTGCATAATAAAGATGCATGATTTTTCAAAGTAAATATCAATTGAAATAATGATGCGTTAGTAGTGAAAATCAATATATATATGCTTATAAAAACACAAATGAAGATTTAGACCACAACCAAACTAAATACTATAACACCCTCATCTATTACGTAGAATATAATAGAATATCCAGCCGGGGCCCGACGCCATATTCTACGGACAGTCAGTGGAGATATGCATTGAAACCAAAATATTCACGAATCCTAAGTCAAAGTTACATTATAGCGATAGCTTTTAAGTAATAAGAACCCAACACCAGGAATGTCCTCTAACCAAACATAGGAATGACATAAAAATACACAAAGTGTTAGTCCTTAAGGCCCTACAAATTGTTTCATTCACATATATGTCTTACAAACATCGGCACACAAGCCGACCATATGTGAATAATAATAATAATAAGTGTTTCCCTTAACCTTCGAGGGCCGACATAGCACAAAGGAGCTTCAACCCGCTACTTCTCACTCGCCTCTCCTGCATCTGCACAAGGACAATCCACCAAGACGTAACAAACAAGGAAATGAACATCTTTAGTTAACCAATTTATAATGACGAACCCCTCACTCGAGGCAGCGGTGCTCATTCCCTGTAGGTATGCAGCATTTATATATATATAAGAACCTACAATTAAAGCTCCATTCATCGCCAACGGTAGCACATACGTCCCCACACATCGTGTTCATAAGGCACTCCTTTTGGTGTGCTGAGATTGATGCCCCACCACTTAGAGCAATACTTCGGGGGGATGAGATTCAAGCCCCACCACTTTGAGCAATACTCTTTCGGTGTGCTGAGATTCAAGCCCCACCACTTTGAGCAATAGTAGTCTTTTCGGCCCGTAGCCTAAGACTATCTCTTATTCTACAACAAATTCAAAGGCTCTCTATTACATTGAGATTCAAGCTAGTGACTCACTCCAATTCAATCGTCATTGGGTGGGTACAGTTCGACCCAGTTGGTTTCTTAAATCATCGTGCCCATCGACATGACCTGAGTTAGCTTCCCCTTTCCCGTTCACACACATAACCATGTTATGTTCTAAGGCTGTCACTTACGGTCACCATAGCTGGGCACTTTAAGCTCATAACTCAATATGTTAGCCCACTAGTCTCCATGAGACATCCCTCATAAACATAGCTCTCTAGGAGCTATACCCAGCGGTAGCACTACCATCAGGCGGTATTAGATAGAATTATGATTCTATCCACTTTTTCAATTGTTTCCTGGACTTAGCCTCAAAGACTCTCTACAACACTCTATAGTACTCAGAACCCGAAAACAACATACTCATCACGGAGAGTTCTTCGGCACACAATCAAGAAGATAAACATCACCAATACAGACAAACTTGGTCGGATGGGATTCATACAACATGCCTGTTCTATACTTTGATTCTGGATTCTATATGCAAGTTTACTACCGGCGATATAGCTAATCAACCCATTGTAAACTTCCCGTTCTCCACTAATGTGTGAGGGTTTCCGTGAAATCATGCCAAATAAGAACTTCACTTGTCGAAGAAGGAAGATTGTTACCCTTTTAGGTCGCTTGGGAGCCATGAACTTGTAATTGATCTGGATGGAAGCACTCGCCTCGCTTTCCCCTCCACAAATCCAGCTTTTGCTCATGACTCTGACTACATGAGCTCCTTCAATGGCTTTCCAAATCTTCTCTATGGGCTGAATATCAACTTCTTTATCTTCCTTCTTTCCTCAAGGATGAAAAGAAGGTGAGAGAGAGAGAGAGTGAAAGATAAATGACTATCTCCTTCCTACACTCCTCTGGATAAGAAATACAAGAGGAATCTTGGCCTGTTGGGTCCATTAATCACAATGTCCCAGATTTGAATGCCTATAATACAATGGTATACACATAATTGTATTTGATGCATGCTCTAAGTTTTATGTGTGCAGGTTGCTATTTATTCACTGTTTAAACAGGTTTTCTATGCAACAATGATAGGTAGACACAAGATAGGATGCTTACAGGGCTGAAATCTGGCTAAGTCCAGGTGCGTTAAGAAAAGGTAGTTCACTCAACGCCAAATGGCCTTAAGCGTTGAGTAAAGCATAGGCTGTCAAAGCGTCAGCATGGGCAAAGCAGAAATATGGTTAAGTCAAAAAGCATTGAGTGAAGGTAGTTCACTCAACACCTAGAGCCAGAAGCATTATGTTAAGCTCAAATGGTGAAAGTCAGAGAGAAGCTGAAAAGAATTCTGGCAAAGTCCAGAAGTGTTAAGTGAAGACAGTCGCATGGTTGATTGACATGGAAATCTATCTAAGGATGGATACGTTGAGTGAAGACAACTCACTCAATACCTATTGAATATAAAATCTATTTAAGGACAGAAGCGTTGAGTCATGGAAATTCACTCAACGACTCTTCAACAAAACATGCAAAGGTAAAATGCATTACGTGAAGACAACTCACTCAACGCCTTAATACATAGAAAATCAACCAAATCCAGATGCATTGAGTGATTATGGCTCATTCAACGCCTAGTCAGTTGGACTTCAATTGTCAATATTCGTTGAGTGATGAAAGATCACTCAACGCCTAGTGGGGCAGAATTAGGCCTAAGTGTTTTGGAGTTGAGTGACAAGACTTCACTCAATGCCTATGCAGAAATTTTTTTATTTGGCAAAGTCCACAGGTGCTGAGTCATGATGACATTATCATGAATTCAAATGTTGCGGGAACGGAATAGTAGATGACAAATGGCATCTCTTTCCTATTGTACAATAATTAATGCAAAAGAGAGGTTGTAACTATCAACTCCAGATGGTCCCACTTCTCAAAGAGTCGTTGGATGACGGGATACAAAAGTGGTATTCCCAGAAAGAAGAAATTAACTTTTGGAAATCCAGAGCTTCATCATCTTCCTCTCAATAATGTTGCAGAAATTGAAGAAATTACATTTGTCATTGATCTAAGAGCTCAAGAAACTTAGTTGTTCTTATTCTCACCTTCAACTGAAAGATCATGGAGTTATCTCTCTGAGTTAGAAGAAGGAACAGAAAAATCCCTAGCTGTAGTTACTTCACAGCTCAAGCTAAACATTCTTGAAGATCCATCCTTGGAGCTATGAAGAAGATAGGACTGAGTCATCTCAATTCAGGAAGAGGTAGACTGTGAGATTACATCTCTGGAGTCATTCACCATCAACAACTAACATTTCTTTTTGTAGGATCTTAACTGATCTGAGTGTATGCATAAACTATAAAGGATGAGGTATGATCTTTTTTGTCAATCTGAGCTGTAGGGCCTTTGTGCTGAGTTGTACGATTCTGGTTGAGAATATGAGTTGTAGGAGAGTTTCTCTCTGAGGTAGGATCCAGTGGTGGATCTGAGTGTATTGCTATCCTCCTAAACTGAGTGTAGGACTTTGAGTTAAAGTCTGAGGTAGGTTTTCTGGTACAGATCACTGAGTTGTAGGAGAATATTTCTCTGTGTGTAGGGCCTTAGGCCTGAGGTAGGACTTGGAGGAGTCTGATAGATCTTTAGGGATCTGAGTTGTAATCTCATTGAGCCAAGTTTAAAAAAGTTGGCCTTGTCTAACACATTGTTAGAAAGGTGGGAAGGATAGTGGATGTGCCCAGACCATAGGGAAACACTATAAATACCTTATGTGCTGTTGTGTGATACTGAAAGAAAATCTTAATCTAAATCACTAATCACATAAGTAAGAGATTGTCATAAAAGACAAAAAAACCTATTCATCCCCCTTCTAGGTGTTTAGCTACTCTTGAAAATAATGTATTTTAAGTCGTATAAGAGGGAGGTTTCTCAAAAAGAACTTAAAATTCTGAGGTGATCTCCAGAAGTAGCTTAAGTATAGCCTTTATGGGTTCAGGAGAGAACCAAGAGTTGGGGTCAATGATGCTTCTAATCTGTAGGAAAGAGAGCTTTGTGATTTGGAAGGAAACAGTCAGATTATTCATGGAAGCATCTGACACTAAAATCTTCATAATTGTAAAATAAGGACCTTTCATCCCCATGAAGGTCTTAGTTCTGGATGCCAATGTCCAGACACCTAAGAAGTATTCTAAGATGACCAAGGAGAATGTCATCCTGGTTAATATGGATAAGAGGGCACAAAACATTATTATAAGTGTCATTGATGATTCTACATTCTAGAATCTTGTCACCTACAAGACTTCTAAGAAAATATGCGACACTTTGATTATCTACATGGAAGGCACTGAAGTAGTTAGGGATGATAGAAAATCCCTACTCACTCAGGAATATGAGGCTTTCAGGCATAGCAAGAGGGATAGCATAGCTGAGTGCTATAAAATGTTCTTCAAAGTGGTGAGTGACCTGAGGACCTATGGCAGGGTCTTCAGCAATTATGAGCTGAATGACAAGTTCCTAATATCTTTAACTAGAGATTGGGACATAAATATCAGTGCCATCGGAGAAGTGGCCAAGGTAACTGAAACTCCTCATCAAACATTGTTTGGAATGCTGCTTTCCTATGAGATGCAACTATCTTCCAAGAAGGAGGAGGAGGCCACCATCACATCCCAAGCCACGGAGAAGATTGTGGTCTTGAAGGCTGATTTCTCTAAGAAGAACAAGGAGAGGATTGCTTCACCCCCAAGAAGGCCTGCTTATTCAGACAGCTCTGAATCAAGGTCATCTGACAACAACATGTCAGATGGAGAATTTGATGCCTTCTCAAAGCAGTTCCAGAAGATGATTAAGAGAAGGCAGTGGAAGACAAACCTTCCCTCTCCTCACATAACAAGAGGGATCACCACAAGTCTGAGAAGAAATTCTTCAAATGAGACATGTATGATTCCAAACCTAGTAAACACAGTTCTTCTATAATTGTTTGCTATTGTTGTAGCAAGCCTGAGCAAGTCATTATTGATTGCCTAGTCAAAAGAGAAGAGAGCAGTAAGAAGTAGAATCACCATCTGATGGGCAGGAAGGAAAATACCTTCATTGCTAAGAATGAGAAGAGTTGGAGTCAAAGTGAATCAACATCTTCATATTCTGAAGAAGAAGAAAAATAATCTTATATTTGGTTGTTTGTTGTTGTTGCTGATGAAGAAGGTGAGGACTATCCTGCTACAAGAATAGCTATCTGGGCCCCTCTATCACACTCAGATAGTGACATTGAGGTGGTTGAAGATGATAATAGAAGTTATAGTCTCATGGCCATGACAGATGGAGAATCCAGTGAGGATCAGCCTTGTCCAGATAAGATACATTCTCTGTCTAGCTCCTCTTCTGAATCTGACTATAATACAAGTCCCAATTCTAAGGCTTCTTCATCCAGTGATGATGATGACTCAAAATCTTAGAAAAATGTCAATCAATTGATTAACAATTATGTTTTAATCATAGAAGCTCTAAATAAGGGCATGTTGCTTGTCAAAAGACAAGCTAGAGAGATTGTCTCCCTATAGCTAGCTGCTTCCCTGCAGTCTGACTCAGCTCCCCTGCTTGACCTGATGAGGAGGGAAGTCAGCCAGGTGAAGAGTATCTCAATCATCCATATTGGGACCATCATCCATAAGAACAAGATCATTAAGGATCTTGAAGAGAAGCTCCTTTAATAGAGGATTCTAGTGGCTCGGTACTCCAAGCCTAAATTGGTGTTGCCACTCATTGATATCTTCACCTCCCAAACAAATAAGAAGGGACTGGGGTACATTGAGAGGAACACTGGAAGAAGGAATAGTAGGAAAGGTGGTGGAAAAATATTCACAAAGAGAATAAAAACAGAACTAGCAATCCAACGAGGCATGTATTGTAACACCTCCCCTGTAATGACCGTATAATATGGGTCCGGCCGGGGCCCCACAACATACAGAAGCCACAGCTTCAGTATTATAAGATGATATAACTACCCTATCTCAAAAATGATAACCACAGCACAGCGGAAAAAGCAAACAGACTAGAAGTTATACACACCATATATGAGTATCGAAGCGGCCTTAAGGCCTTACAACAGAAGTGAGTCCAAAACTCAAATAAGGCACTAATAACAGGCTTGAGTGTCTCAAACAACATACACGTTCTCTATTGTTGAGCATATAATGAAAGAGCCTACTTATGCAGCATGTATGCAAAAACCCGGGCTTCACCCAAGGCACCTTATCGTGTATGCAACTAGCACATCATCACATCATATGGATACTCATCATTTCCCCATTGGCATAAAGCCGCAAATTAAATGGGGGGGGGTTACCAACATTCCCCCCCCCGACGGTATACAAGCCGCCACATGGAACTCTTGCAAAGGCCCCACCAGCTTAAGGAATTAGACCCGTGCTTGCCTGCAAGCTCTGAATTATCATGTCAGGATTCCAACAAACATACAGACCGATTCTAAGAAGCCTTGCTGGACCCCACCTGCTAATGGCCTCATTGCCCGAGCTTGCCCCATGCTTGGCATTCTCGTCAGTGTCATAGAAGGGGACTAGTCTCGTCGGGACACTCTCCACACATGACGTGCACGTCACGGGATAGCCAGCCGACCACGGAGACACAGCCGCGCCTTGGCACATCACATTCCAAGACAATTACACCCTAGTTCCTCATTCGTACTGCAGTGTTCTCATGCACAAAGGAAACCATCTACCACCAATGCGGAGCTAGCCTTGTTCACCAAGGAAACCATCTACTGCCATTGAGGAGCTAACCTTGTCCAGTTCCGACTACACTTACTCACGCGAGAAAAGGGGGAAAACATCGCCAACATCACCAATGGCATCTTGGCGCAACGGATCTCTACGAATCCTTAAAGATCGTATGCAACATCACCGAGTCGGACTAACGGTCGCGACTACGGCTTCACCCACCATTTCTAATCCACTAACAGAGCGGATCTCTAATGCAAAAACCTTTCGGGGACGGACTCAACAGACCGGGAGGTTCCTCTTGAATCTTGGCGACCCAAACCCCTCTCATTTGAGAGTTTGGTGCCCAAAAACTAGAAAATAAAAGGTGCTAAAACATGCATCCTAAAACCAAGAGGAGAAGTGTCGTTGCCTTCCGACCCCTCTTCCTAGCCATGGAAACTTATCCGGATGACAACCTTTGCAACAATCTTTCCTCCATAGATCTGGACTCGGCTCGAGATTTGGAGCACCGAAGCCTCTCCAACAGCCGGATATTTCCTTCAACTTCTTCCTTGCTCTCCCCTCTCTCTAGATCTTAGAAAGAGATTGCTTGGATAAGAATGAGGGTTTCTAACCATATTGTCGGACTTAACTCAGCAAGGGCAACCCTGGACCATCAGATCCCAAAAGAAGGGGAAGAACGGACACGATCTGAACTGAAAAACAAAACACCTAGGCTGAACACAGCTTGTGACATGCCCGTGTCCAAGGCCGTGTTCCCCAATCAACATTGAAATCGTCGCACCCAAAACAGGACACGGGTCCTAGAAACACCCGTGTCACTTTTGACACGGACGTGTCCAACCTGAACACGCCTGGACTCCAGGCCGTGTCAAACCACTCACAAGTCCCGGCTCACAACCCGAGAAGGACGAGGCCATGGACACGCCCGTGTCTCAGGCCGTGTTCAACGTCTCGACGATCGTCGACTGCCTCTTCGTCGAACTCACAGGAATTCGTCGAACATGCTCGATACGGCCCTAGACACGCCCGTGTCCCGAACCATGTTCACTGCCTCGACACTTCGTCGAGCGAAAAAACGTCCAAACCACAGGTGCTCGACGAACCCGTAAAGACACGGCCATGGACACGCCCGTGTCCTAGGCTGTGTTCCCTGCCTGTGTCGACACCTCCTATGTGTCAACACCATTGTGTCGACACCACTGTGTCGAAACCTCTGTGTCGACACCTCCTCTATGTCGACACCATTGTGTCGACACCACCATGTCGACACCTCTGTGTCGACACCCGAGAGAACACGCCTGTGACACAGGCTCCGACACGGGCGTGTCGGAGTGCGTGTCCCCCACTAGTCGATGAATTGAGCGAAAAATCATCGACTTATCGGGCTCTCGATGAACTCGGTACGACACGGCCATGGACACGCCCATGTCGTAGGCTGTGTGACCCTCACCATGACCCAAACTTGGCTCTCGACGCTGCTCGTCCTTCTTTCAAATTTTGGGGCGTTAGAACTCTCTCCCTCTTAAAAGAATTTTGTCCCGAAATTATCAAAAATCAAGAAGAGGTACACAAAATTTAAATGATACCTGAACGGAAAAACTATGGATATTCCTCCAGCATGGTCTGTTCTTGCTCCCAAGAGAGCTCCTCACGGCCATAGTTGTCCCATCGGACTTTTATGAGTTTGACATCTTTGTTCCGCAACTGCCGAATTTTTAAGTCCTCTATAGCAATTGGACGGACTCGTGTCCTCAAGGCTTTCTCTATCGGCACCGATGATGATTCAATCTCCACACCAGCCTCTATCAAGGCTTTCCTCAAGACGGAAACATGGAAGACGTCATGCATTCCACTCAACTCTGCGGACAACACCAACCGGTATGCTACTTTTCCCACCCGTTTAACAACTTTAAAAGGGCCCAGAAACCTTGTACTCAATTTCTTGAGTCGGCGAATCCGTGAAACGCCTTTGAACGGCATGATCTTCAAATAGACCCAATCGCCTACCGTGAACTCCAACTTCCTGTGGCGCGTATTAAAATATTTTTCTTGCCGATCTTGAGCCAACTTCATGCGCTCTTGAATGGTCTGTACCAACTCACAAGCATCCCCCACCACTTCTTTTCCCAATAGTTTAGTGTCTCCCGCCACTGTCCATGACATCGGTGTTCGACACCGCCTCCCCTACAGAGCTTCGTATGGCGCCAGCTTTATACTTGCTTGGTAACTATTGTTATAGGCGAACTCCACCATGAAGAGATGATCCTTCCATTTCTTGTCGAAGTCAAGAACGCACATCCTCAGCATATCCTCAATAGTACGGTTCGTTCTTTCAGTTTGCCCGTCAGTTTGAGGATAGAAAGCCGTACTGAACTTTAGCTTCGTGCCCAGACTCTTCTGAACCAACCTCCAGTCCTTGGACGTGAAAAGTCCGTCACGATCGCTGACTATACTTTTAGGAATCCCATGTAGCCGCACAATGCTGCGAACATACAACTCGACCAGCTTCTCCATGCTGTACTCCTTCCGATTTGGGATGAAGTGAGCCACTTTGGTTAAGCGATTGATGACTAATTTTAGTCATCGCTTTTTGGGTAGTTTAGTATTCATAAATATTAGGTTTTAATATAGTGTTATCTATTTACATGCTTAATTATGTTGTTATTTTATTTTAATGTTTGATGTTATAATATAAAAATCTATAGTTTATTATATGTATTTTTGTCATATTATGTTATGATTGTTGTATTATTTTATGTTATAAAAAAAATAAAACGAATGTTTCTTTGGCTTTGTTGTTTGTAGGTTCAAGTCCGAGTAGCCCTCATCAAAGCCCACATGTTGCAGCTCAACTACAAGCCTATATGGAGCAGGCCGACCACTCTTGGTGCAGTCTACATGGAGCAGCCCGACCACTCTTGGTGCAGCCTACATGGAGCAGCCCGGCCCCTCCTTCATTGATCCAGCCCGAGCTCTCTTCTTGGTGCAACCCGGCCTCCTCCCCACTTCAAAGATCAAACAGCCCACTTCAAGGATGAAGCAGCCCAAGCTCCTCTTCAAGCCCAAAACCGTGAGCATGCACCTTGCCACCTTGGCATGGCCGGCTCCCTCTCTCCTTTTCATCAATTCCTTTTTCACATTTCTCTCCCCACACATGTATGCACCTTGCCACCATGGCATGGCCGGCCACCCCTCTCTCTCTCTCTCTTTCATTTAATCCACATCCATCCCCCTCTCTATTTTATATTTTCCACTCTAATTTCCATAAAGTCCATGCATTGAACCCACCTCTCTCTCTCCACCTCATTAAATATCATGCATGTATTCTCTCCACTTCTTTAAATGCCATGCATGAACTTCTCTCCCTTTACATGGCCGGCCACCCTCCTCTTTCATCCCCCTTGTTTATTTTATTTTCTCTTCTCATTCTCATTTAAGGCCATGCAATGAATCTCATCCTCTCCCCCTCCCTTCATTAAATGAAATGCATGCACCCTCTCCCCATACACATGGCCGGCCACCCCCCTTGCCTCCTCCTCTTCATTCCCATCTAGAATCTTCCCTCCTCTTCTATAAAAGGCACCATGGTCTCATGCTTTAAGGGTTAGATTTTGGAGAGAGTAAGTGGAGAGTACAAGTCAAGAGAGCTTTTGTTGTAATTTTATTTCTTAGTTTACCTTGTTGCAATCTTTTTTCGTTTAAGTAATTTAGTATTGTTTTGTTTAGCATTGTGTACTCTTTCGTTTAGTAGCAATAAAATGAAATTTTCTTCTCTTTACATCGTTATCTCCTTTTCTAATATGCGTAGCTAATCTTCTCTTAGACTTCGATCGTGAGGATCCATAAAATGAGATGAGGGTTTCTTTTATTTCATAGTTTTAGTTTTGCTTAATTTTACTCGATCCTTCTTTGATTTTTATTTTGTCGACTCCGTATTTCCGGTATACGGTAGTATGCTTGGGATCTCATATTTGAGTAGCCGAGAGGCTCATGAATGTGAAAGATCACTCAAAGAAGGAAGGAGTTGAACGCAACCCTAGAGATAGGATGACATAAATCTTCCGGATTGGAGTCAAATCCAATATTGCGGGTCACCTCGATAATGCGGCTTTAGGCCTTTTTGACTTGAAAGGGATTTCGGTCAAAACATCTATAAGTCAGGGGATTTAATTCTCTAGCGAGATTATTTCCTAATTTCGGATCTGTCACGGTCGAGTATGATTTGCAACTTTTAAACTATGCCTTTTCATCTCTCTCATTTCATTTTATGGTGAATCTTCAATCGAATGCTAGCTTTTTATTATAAAGTTTTTCGTCTAAAAAATTACCTTTTGTTTTAGTTTAAAAATTCTCAAAACCGATTTTCTTTTGGTAGGATAATAGTTCAAGCGTGAGTAGCAGTATTTGACAACCCCGTGTTTAAATACGACCTTGATACTACAATTTGACAGGTACACTTGCCTGTTCGGGTTTTAGCCAATCAAGTTTTTGGCGTCGTTGCCGGGGATGCTTTTACGTCAATATTAGGAAAACGATTTCGTTATTACTTCTGCAAAAAAATCAAAAAAAAATTTCCTTTCTCTATTTTCTTCTTCAAGTTTTTTTATTTCCCTTCTTCTCTTTTTCTTTCCTCTTTTTCCTTCTAATTTTCTTAGTGCATGACCCGCACGAATCCGTCGCTACTTGTTGATTTGGACCCAGAAATCGAACGCTCCTTTCGGAAAAACTTACGATTCAGTGGTTCCACTTCTCAAACAGCAGTTGAGGAGTCCGACGGTGATTGTAACTTCAACTCTGAAATGGGAGACCCTAACCCAGCGTTTGCCCAGCAAAGGACGATGTCCGATTATGCTCGGCCAACCTGGAGGGTACAGAAACAAGTATTGTTCGACCTGCAATTGTGAATAATAACTTCGAGCTTAAGACTAGCATCATACAAATGGTGCAGCAATATGTACAGTTCAACGGATTACAAGATGAAGATCCGAACTTACATATTGTCAGTTTTCTTGAAATCTGTGACACCTTCAAAATAAACGGTGTCTCAGACGATGCTATTAGGCTAAGACTCTTCCCCTTCTCTTTAAGGACAAAAGCCAAGCAGTGGTTGAGTTCTCTTACAAGAGGATCAATCAATACTTGGAACATTTTAGTCGATAAATTTCTTGCTAGATATTTCCCCCCGCCAAAACTGCTAAGTTAAGAAATGATATAACTTCTTATTCTCAAATTGCTTCTGAGACCCTCTATGATACTTGGGAGAGGTTCAAAGAACTTTTGAGAAGGTGCCCTCATCATGCTCTGCCTGTATGGTTACAGGTTCAGACATTTTATTATGGGCTAAAGCAAGAAACTAAGCAAATGATAGATGCCGCTTCCGCTGGTTCTTTGGACCGCAAAACTCCGGAAGCCGCTCTTGAGCTTATCGAGGACATGGAGATGAACACTTATTAGTGGAATTCGTCTAGGACTTGCCCATCTAAACCTGCAGGTATCTATGAAGTGGACTCAGTTTCGCAACTGGCGTTGTAAGTGGAAATGCTGAACAAGAACATTTCGGAGATGACTGCTTCCTCCGCCGCTAAGGTATATGAAAATGCAAATGCTGCTGCTGCCGAGCAGGTGGATTATCTGGGGAACATACCCAGGCCTGCTCAAAATAATTCTGCCAATAATTTTTCTGCTTTTTCTAATTTTTCTGCACCTCCTGGTTTTAATTCTTCTTCTAACTTTTATAATCCTGGATGGCGTAACCATCCTAACTTTTCTTGGAGTAATCCCGCGAATACCGCACGTCCACCGCACGATTTCACTCCACCACCACCACCACCACAACAAAATCAATATTTTCAAAAACCTTCCTCTTTGGAGGAAATGCTTTCGAAATACATAAGCACCAATGAAGCGACCATTAGAAATCTAACAGGCTCAAAGAAAATTTAGAGAATACGGTCGGTCAATTAGCAAAGATGGTTTCCGAGAGGCCACCTGAGACTCTTCCCTCAAATACCGAGCCAAATCCAAGGGAGCACGCGAAAGCGATTTCCCTTCGGAGCGGCAAGGTAATTCACGAGCCCACCACAAGGGAAGAGCCAAAGGTGATTGCCTCTCCTACTGCTACACGAATTAGTGATGAAGAAATAACTGATAAAAATTTTGGAAAAGAAAACTCTATTTTTGAAAATGAACAAGAAACATCTATTTTGGAAAAAGAAAAAGATGGTTTTAATAATAATGATCGCGATATTTTAAAAGTATTTCCACCACCTCCCTTCCCCGCAAAGCTTAGGAAAGATAAGATAGATGATCAATACCAATGCATTCTTGAAATGTTTAAACAAATTCATATCAATTTGCCATTTCATGAAGCGATTTGCCAAATGCCAAAATACGCCAAATATCTTAAGGACCTGTTAACGAACAAAAAGAAATTATAATATTTATCTCATGTTACGTTAAATGAAGAATGCTCTGCGGTCATAAAAAATTCCAATCTGCCTACAAAGATAAATGATCCGGGTAGTTTTTCGATTCTTTGCGTTTTTGGTGATCTTTTTGTAAAGCACGCGCTAGCGGATTTAGGTGCGAGCATCAACTTGATTCCTTTTTCATTGTTTAAAAAGCTAGGATTGGGCACTCTCAGCACTACGCATATGAGCATTCAATTGGCTGATCGATCGATTAAGTATCCGTTAGGTATCGTTGAGGATGTACTAGTGAAGGTCGACAAATTCATCTTCCCGGTGGATTTTGTCATTCTTGATATTGAAGAAGACATCGAGGTCCCCCTTATCCTAGGTCGTCCCTTCCTAGCCACCTCTCGTGCGATCATCGATGTAAGTAACGGAAAACTTTTGCTTCACGTGGGAGATGATGAGGTGACGTTTTCAATAAATCAATCCATGAAAAATCTTTTAGACAATGACGACTCATGTTTCTTCCTTGATGTTTTAAATGAAGACGCCTCTCTTTCTCTTTCAAATGTTTCTTCCAATGATTTTTCTTCCTCTTTTTCTGATTTTTTTGCAAATGTTTTTGAAGACACAGTTATGTCCGCGCAAGCTAACTTTGCAAATGAACCGGTGTTTAGACAAAAAAATTATGAAAATATTATCTTTGAAAATGAAAAGATTTTAAAGAACTCTTACGATGAACCACCCAACTTAGAACTAAAACTCCTTCCCGAACATCTCAAATATGCCTTTCTTGAACAAAATTCTAAATTGCCCGTTATAATCTCGGCTTTGCTTTCTCAATCCGAAATCGATCAATTGATCGAACTACTACAAAAGCATCGCCGAGCTATAGCGTGACAAATTTCTGATATTCCTGGCATAAGCCTCTCCTTTTGCACCCACAAAATATTTTTTGAAAATAATTCTAAGGATGTAGTCCAACCTCAACGTCGTCTTAATCCTAATATGAAAGAGGTTGTGAAGGGCGAGGTTCTTAAGTTATTAGATACGGGGATAATCTATCCTATTTCCGATAGTAAGTGGGTAAGTCCGGTTCAGGTTGTACCTAAGAAGGGTGGGATCACGGTAGTAACAAATTAAAATAATGATTTAATTCCAACTAGGACAGTAACAGGATTGAGGATGTGCATCGATTACCGTAAATTAAATGATGCCACTCGTAAAGATCACTTCCCCCTTCCATTTATCGATCAAATTTTAGAACACTTATCCGGGCATAGTTTTTATTGTTTTCTCGACGGTCTTTCGGGATACTTCCAATTCCCTATCGCACTCGAGGACCAAGAGAAGACAACATTCACTTGCCCTTTTGGAACGTTTGCCTACCGTAGGATGCCTTTCGGGCTATGCAACCCACCAGGTACCTTTCAGCGGTGCATGCTGGCCATTTTCGACAAATATGTAGAAAACATTATGGAAGTGTTTATGGACGACTTCTCGGTTTTTGGCGACTCGTTTGAGTTATGTTTAAAGAATTTAGGAAAAGTTTTAAAATGTTGCGAAGAAACAAATCTAGTTTTAAATTAGGAAAAGTGTCACTTTATGGTACGTGAAGGCTTAGTCCTTGCCCACAAAATTTCCGCTAAGGGAATTGAAGTGGACAAGGCAAAAATCGAAGCAATTGAAAAGTTACCGCCGCCTACGAATATTAAATCGATAAGAAGTTTTTTAGGGCATGCGGGTTTTTATCGAAGATTTATTAGGACTTTTCAAAAATTATTAAGCCTCTCACCCACCTTCTCGAGAAAGACGCTCCTTTAATTTTTGACGATTCTTGTTTAGCGGCGTTCGACTTAATTAAATCCAAACTTATAAATGCTACGATTATGATCGCCCCAGTTTGGGATTTAACATTTGAAATTATGTGCGACGCAAGTAGTTTTGCGGTCGGTGCGGTACTAGGACAACGTATAGCTAAGAATTTCCACCCAATCTATTACGCTAGCAAAACTATTAACTCAGCGCAAGAAAATTACACTACAACTGAAAAGGAACTCTTAGCTATCACTTTGGCTTTTGATAAATTCCGACCCTATATCACTCTTTCTAAGGTTATCATTTTTACGGATCATTCCGCTTTGAAGTACCTCCTTTCTAAACCGGATGCCAAGCCGCGTCTTATTCGTTGGTTCCTATTACTTCAAGAATTCGACTTGGAGACCCGGGATAAGAAAGGAGCGGAAAATTTAGCGGCGGATCATCTTTCACGCCTAGAAAGTCCTGAAATTGATATTTTTGATGAAAATTTACCTATTGATTCTTTTTCGAATGAAAAAATTTTAAATGTTTCTTCTTCTACCCCATGGTTTGCCGATTTGGCCAATTATCTTATGGCCCGCGTCCTCCCAAAAGAATACTCCTCTCAGCAAAAGAAGAAATTCTTTTCTGAGTTGAAGTATTATTTTTGGGAGGATCCATTTCTATTTCGCATTTGTGCGGACTAGGTGGTAAGAAGATGTGTCTCCCGGGAAGAATGTCAACAAATTTTAAAACAGGTTCATGAAGGTCCGACTGGCGGGCACTTTCAAGCAAACCGCACCGCATACAAAGTACTTAGTGCTGGCTTCTATTGGCCAAGCATATTTAAAGATGCACAAATCTTTGTGGGCGGGTGCGATCGGTGCCGGCGGACTGGAAACATATCTAACAAAAATGAAATGGAGCAACATTATTTTCTCGAATGCGAAAGTTTTTGATATGTGGGGCATAGACTTTGTCGGCCCATTTCCCACAAGTTTCGGAAATAAATACATTTTAGTCGCCGTAGATTACGTCTCTAGGTGGGCGGAGGCCCAAGTTTTACCAAGTAATGACGCTCGCATAGTCATAAATTTCTTAAGAAAATTATTTTCTCATTTTGGCTTTCCTCGCGCGATCATTAGTGATACGGGGAGCCACTTTTGTAACGCCCAACTAGCAAAGGTTTTAACTAAATATGGCGTTACACATAAATTATCCACCGCTTATCACCCCCAAACTAACGGTCAGGTCAAGGTAGTCAATAGAGAACTAAAGAGAATTTTGGAAAAAACCGTTTCTACTTCTCGTAAAGATTGGGCCTTAAAATTAGACGATGCTCTTTGGGCCTATCGGACAGCGTATAAGATCGCCATCGATTGTACTCCTTTCCGATTGGTCTATGGTAAATCGTGTCATCTTCCGGTAGAAGTAGAACACCGAGGGTATTGGGCGATAAAATTTTTTAATTTCGATCTGCACTCAGTCGGAGAGCATAGGAAAAATCAATTGAATGAACTCGATGAATGGAGAGCGTACGCTTACGAAAATAACAAGCTGTACAAAGAACGCACGAAACTTTATCACGATAAGAACCTGCGCCACCCTAAAACATTTCAACCAGGCGATCAGGTTCTTTTTTTTAATTCGTGTTTACGTCTCTTCCCTGGATAACTGAAATCTCATTGGTCTGGACCTTTTACGGTCAAACAGGTTTTTCCTTATGGTACTGTGCTCCTCTCGCACCCGGATAAGGGTGATTTTAAAGTAAATGGCCATCACTTAAAGTTATATTTTTCAAATGATTATGTATCTCCTACTGCGAAACAACTTTTATTTCTATCGTAATGTTTTCTTTAATGCAACTTTCTTTTATGTTGGACATTTCGTTTTATTCTAAGACTTTTCTTAATATTATTCGAACTTTAAATTATTGTAATAAAGAACACTCTTGGGCACCTGCCCACGGACTCTATTTTTTCTACTTTTATTTTGCTCTTCCTTATGGAGGCCAACTAAGCAAGTTCGCGAACTCCGCTCCAACATTGCTGATATAAAGATGGATCAAGTCAAACCTACTGACGATCAAGTGCACTAAAAAGCAAGCATGGGGAGCGACATCCGCCTTCATCCCACAAACCCGGGGAAGTCCTGTTCATTTTATTTCATTTACTTTCTGCATTTTTCTCTCATTCTCAGTCCCCTTCTCTTTCTCGTTTTCCTTTTTGTTTATTTCATTGAGTACAATGAAGAATCTAAGCATGGGGGACGGTTTAGTTAGTTTCTTTTTTCCTTTTTCTTTCAAAAATCCAAAAAAATCTTTTGCTTTCTTAAAATCAAAATCTAAAAAAAAATAGTATAGTTTTGTTAAGATTCTTTAGTATTACTTTTATTTTAGCCTTTTCAAAAATAAAAAAAAGAAAAAAATCTATAAAAACAAAAATCCAAAAAAAAAACAATTGCTAAAATCTATTTGAAAAACAAAATCTAAAATTATTTTCTATCTTTATTTTTATGTTTCTTCTAGTGATGTGTAGGCTCGTGCGGTTCCTTAGTTCTACTTAGATTTCTTTGAAACAGTTTCCTAAATTTATCAGTTTAACATAGCTTAGTTTTACTCGTTTCTTTTTCTTAAATATAGGCATCCGTTTTTTTACGTTATAAGTTAGCAATTTGTAGTTATGTCTTTTTATTCGGTCAGTTGCTTATGAATGGTTGCTAGGTAATATTAGCTCTTTTTCATTTGTGGGTTAGTCTTTCTTGGTGTCTAGAACTTGTCCCTAGCGACTCTCGAAACATTTGCGTCGTTTTTACGTACTTTAGAAATGATTTAGGCCACCATTTGACTAGTTTGAGCTTTTCTTGCCCACCAACAAATTTACCATTGCAAAACACTTTTTGGGCCTTTTCCATGTTTCTTTGTTTTTAGCTCCACCTTTCAATTCATCATTTCACCAAAACCAAAATGTCTTTCCTATTTCACACTAAACTTTGAGCTTAAATATCATTTTTTGTGAAGGGTTATATATTTGAAATGAAAAGGAGTGTTTAAAGCTTATATTTGGAGCTTTCCTTAAAAAGTTATTAAAGAAGAAAAAAATTATTATTATCAAAAAAAATGTGAAATCAATCAAAAAGAAAAAAATGAAGTTTATTTGTGGCCAATTTATGAAAAGAAAAAAAGTTCATGGCCTTTGTTTGTTAGTTTGAATTGGAAAATGATGTACTTGTCATTTCTCATTTCTCTTCATGTTTTTATTTTGGAGCTCAACCTTGGTTTAGTGTTTAAGCCCTCATGTTTATCCTTGTTTTCATTTCCTAATCATTTACCTAAGACAAGTTTTAACGCCTACTATAAGACCTATTAATCTTTAGAACGTAAATTCGCGTAGTGGAGAGAGTGTGAACGGACAAGCCTATGGCCACCATCATTGATGGATTTCTTTGGAGGTTATCTTGAGGTGATTTAGGGTTAATTGTTATTCTAGCAACCTAGTAGTTCGTTAATGAGCCGTTTATTTAGAATTTATACTTTTGTTTCTCTTATTTTCATTAATTTTGGATGCCTTGTTTTAAGATTTAGAAATGTGTAAATTTTCTTTATGTTCTAATGATATTTTTAGGTCTCCACTTTAAAGTTTTCTATTGTGCACTTCTCACCCCACTAGTTGTTGACATAGGAATTAGGATAGTTTAAATTTTCATGTTTTGTTTTTCTTAATTATGCAACCTAAATTTTCTTTGTTTACTTTTCCCTACTTTTCAATTTTATTTACTTGGGGGCAAGCAAATACTCTAGCATGGGGGAATTTGATGACTAATTTTAGTCATCGCTTTTTGGGTAGTTTAGTATTCATAAATATTAGGTTTTAATATAGTGTTATCTATTTACATGCTTAATTATGTTGTTATTTTATTTTAATGTTTGATGTTATAATATAAAATCTATAGTTTATTATATGCATTTTTGTCATATTATCTTATGATTGTTGTATTATTTTATGTTATAAAAAAAATAAAACTAATGTTTGATTTGCTTTGTTGTTTGTAGGTTTAAGTCCTAGTAGCCCTCATCAAAGCCCACATGTTGCAGCCCAACTACAAGCCTACATGGAGCAGCCCGGCGACTCTTGGTGCAGTCTACATGGAGCAGCCTAGACACTCTTGGTGCAACCTACATGGAGCAGCCCGACCCCTCCTTCATTGATCCAGCCCGAGCTCTCTTCTTGGTGCAGCCCGGCCTCCTCCCCACTTCAAAGATAAAACAGCTCACTTCAAGGATGAAGCAGCCCAAGCTCCTCTTCAAGCCCAAAAATGTGAGCATGCACCTTGCCACCTTGGCATGGCCGGCTCCCTCTCTACTTTTCATCAATTCCTTTTTCACATTTCTCTCCCCACACATGTATGCACCTTGCCACCTTGGCATGGCCGGCCACCCCTCTCTCTCTCTCTTTCATTTAATCCACATCCATCCCCCTCTCTATTTTACATTTTCCACTCTAATTTCCACAAAGTCCTTGCATTGAACCCACCTCTCTCTCTCTCCACATTATTAAATATCATGCATGTATTCTCTCCACTTCATTAAATGCCATGCATGAACTTCTCTCCCTTTACATGGTCGGCCACCCTCCTCTTTCATCCCCCTTGTTTATTTTATTTTCTCTTCTCATTCTCATTTAAGTCCATGCAATGAATCTCATCCTCTCCCCCTCCCTTCATTAAATGAAATTCATGCACCCTCTCCCCATACACATGGCCGGCCACCCCCCTTGCCTCATCCTCTTCATTCCCATCTAGAATCTTCCCTCCTCATCTATAAAAGGCACCATGGTCTCATGCTTTAAGGGTTAGATTTTGGAGAGAGCAAGTGGAGAGTACAAGTCAAGAGAGCTTTTGTTGTAATTTTATTTCTTAGTTTACCTTGTTGCAATCTTTTTTCGTTGAAGTAATTTAGTATTGTTTTGTTTAGCAGTGTGTACTCTTTCATTTAGTATCAATAAAATGAAATTTTCTTCTCTTTACATCGTTATCTCCTTTTCCAATATGCGTAGCTAATCTTCTCTTATCCTTCGATCGTGAGGATCCAAAAAATGAGATGAGGGTTTCTTTTATATCATAGTTTTATTTTTGCTTAATTTTACTCGATCCTTCTTTGATTTTTATTTTGTCGACACCGTATTTTCGGTATACGGTAGTAGGCTTGGGATCTCATATTTGAGTAGCTGAGAGGCTCATGAATGTGAAAGATCACTCAAAGAAGGAAGGAGTTGAACGCAAACCTAAAGATAGGATGACATAAATCTTCCTGATTGGAGTCAAATCCAATAGTGCGGGTCACCTCGATAATGCTGCTTTAGGCCTTTTTGACTTGAAAGAGATTTCGGTCAAAACGTCTATAAGTCAGGGGATTTAATTCTCTAGCGAGATTATTTCCTAATTTCAGATCCGTCACGGTCGAGTATGATTTGCAACTTTAAAACTATGCCTTTTCATCCCTCTCATTTCATTTTATGGTGAATCTTCGATCGAATGCTAGCTTTTTATTATAAAGTTTTTCTTCTAAAAAATTATCTTTCGTTTTAGTTTAAAAATTCTCAAAACCCATTTTCTTTCGGTAGGATAACAGTTCAAGCGTGAGTAGCAGTATTTGACAACCCCGTGTTTAAATACGACCTTGATACTACAATTCGACAGGTACACTTGCCTGTTCGGGTTTTAGCCCATCAGCGATCCACAATCACCCAAATCGCGTCGTTACCCTGCTGTGATCTAGGTAACCCATTCACAAAATTCGTGGAGATGTCATGAAATTTCCACTCGGGGATTGGAAGAGGCTTCAGAAACCCGCCCTGCTTCTGACACTCGGCCTTCACCAAGGCACATGTTTGACATCGATTCACGTACAAAGCTACGTCCCGCTTCAGTCTAGGCCGCCAAAAGGATCTCTTCATATCCAAGTACATCTTTGTACTTCCCGGATGAATGGAGTACTTTGTAAAGTGAGCCTCAAATATCAACTCCTCACAGAGCTTGCCAAACTGCGGTACACAAATCCTTTCGTCCTTCTTCAAAATCCCGTCAATCATCTCACAAGCGCTGCTCTCGCCTTTTTGAGCTTCCACCACGAATCGCTGAAAATCCACATCCAAACGAGTCGCTTCCCGAATACGATCAGACAAGTTGTTCTGTACTTCAATCCTATTTAATCGAGCCCTGCTAGCCTCGCCTCTTACTATGCACTCCAAGCTGAGGGACTCCCATTCCTGCACCAACCGCTCATCATGAGCGTCAATCCAATTCCCTTTCCTAGAGTATTTTCTACTCAATGCATCAGCCACCACATTGGCCTTGCCTGGCATATGCTGAATCGCCATCTTATAGTCTCCATGGAACTCGACCCACCTGCGCTGCCGCATATTCAAGTCCTTCTTATCTAAGAGATACTTCAGGCTTTTATGATCCGTGAAGATCTCTACCTTTGCACCATAGACATAGTGTCGCCATATTTTCAACGCGAAAATTACCGCCGCCAACTCCAAGTCATGAACGGGGTAAGTCCTCTCATGAGGCTTTAGCTGTCTAGACCCAAAGGCTATTACACTACCATGTTGCACCAACACGCAACCCAAACTGCATCCCGATGCGTCAATGAAGATTGAAAATCCTTCGGTCCCTTTCGGTAGACTTAGGATTGGAGTCATCATCAGTCTTTACTTCAGCGCCTAGAATGCTTGGCTGCACTCTTGAGTCCACACAAACTTCTGGTCTTTACGAGTGAGTGAGGTGAGGGGTAGAGCTATCCGCGAAAAGTTTTCCACGAATCTCCTATGATACCCGGCTAGTCCAAGAAAACTTCGGACTTCCGCCACGGTTCTCAAAATCGGCAAATCTCAGATGGTTTCCACATTTGTTGGATCTACCCCCAACCCATCCCCACTAATCACGGGGCCCAAAAATGCCACCTTCTCTAACCAAAACTCTCACTTTGAGAACTTTGCGTACAACTGGTTCTCCCTCAACACTTGCAAGACAATTCTCAAGTGAGTCTCATGCTCCACTTCCGATTTGGAATACACCAAGATGTCGTCAATAAAGACAACTACAAAAGAGTCCGAGTATTTTCGAAATACTCGATTCATCAAATCTATGAATACAGATGGTGCATTCGTCAGCCCGAACGACATCACCGAGAACTCGAAGTGTCCATACCTTGTACCAAACGCTGTCTTGGGTATGTCCTCGTCCCGAATCCGCAACAGATAATATCCTGACTTCAAGTCCAACTTTGAATACACTACCGACCCCACCAACTGGTCGAACAAGTCGTCTATCCGAGGAATCAGATATTTATTCTTGACGGTGAGTTTATTCAGCTCTCGGTAGTCTATGCACAGCCGCATACTACCGTCTTTCTTCTTTACAAAAAACACTGGCGCGCTCCACGGTGAAGAACTGGGTCTGATATACCCTTGCTCCAACAGTTTCGACAACTGTAGCTTAAGTTCAGCCAACTCGTTTGGTGCCATCCTAAATTGAGGACGCGACACCGGCCTAGCCTCCGGTACTAACTCAATCGAGAAATCGATCTCCCGTCGAGGAGGCGCTCCAGGAAGTTCATCCGGGAATACATCCTCGAACTCTGCCACCACTAGCACTTCCCCAAGTGATAACCTGGAAAGTCGAACCTCCAATAACGCTACAAGCGCTACTCCACCCTAGCTAACTGCCTGCGCTAACTGCAAGGCCGAAATCAGAGAACAGGCCACTCCATTGAGGCCCTCAAATTTGACCTCCGACTGCCCTTCGGTTCTTAGGGTCACCACCTTGGATAGGCAATCAATAGTGGCACGTTACTCCACTAGCCAGTCCATTCCCAAAATCATATCAAACTCGACCAATGGTAAGACCGCTGCTATCAACACGAATTCAACTCCGCTTAGCTCCCAACAAATGCGCCCTTTCTTTCCGGTGGTCATGGATGACCCATTGGGCATGCGCACCTTCAGCTCCGCGTCCGCCGAAAATGACTCAACTCCAACCCTCAGGATGAAGCTTTCCGCAAGAAAGTAGTGCGATGCTCCCGTATCAAACAGTACCCTAGCGGGGTAACCGGAAACCAACACAAAGCCTACAACATAGACATCAACAATAACGGTCTAAACGTATGAGCGCAAGGTTAAACTTAAACTTCCTCATACCTGTCACCATGTCGGGTTGGTGGATCGCTTCATGTTGCCCAAGGTTGTAATCCCTTGGTTACACTAGTTGGAACCGAGAAGCGCTCGACTACGCCATCTTCCCTTTCTCTGCAGTACTGGGGCCGGAGCACATAGTCTGCTCCTGCCTTGTCTCCTGCTCCGCACCCCCTTGGTTACAAAAACGAGCTATGTGTCCCACCTTGCCATAGTTGAAGCACGTCGGTGGCCCCTTAGAGTGAGACCCTCCGGACGTCCACTTGCTTTTCTCACCGGACTTGTACGGGTGAGGCTTCTTCCTCCATCTATTCCATTCCGAATTTCCTTGGGATTGAGAAGGCTTCCCTTCTCCTTGCTTGGGTGCAAAACCCTTGCGGCGTTGTCTTCGTTGTAGATCACTCTCCAACGTCCTGCCAGCCTCAACTAGCTCGTTAAAAACCAGCTCTCTTCATGGAAATGAGGGGTTGCCTTAGATTCTCCCTCAATCCCTGGTAAAAGTGGTTATCCCTCTCTACATCATCTGCAATCATCATTCCCACGTATCGACCCAAATGGGTGATCTCCTGCACATACTCGTCCACCGTCTTGTCTCGCTGCATCAAGTGCAGAAATTGCCTCTGAAGGGCCAACCTCGTAGAAACAGGAATGCACCTCTTTTGAAAAGCATCCCCAAATTCTTCCATCGATGGGGTGCGTCCAGGAAATTGGCGGCCGCTATTGCTCACCCACCACAACTTTGCATCTCCCTCCAACATGAAGGCCGCAAATTCAGATTTCTTCTCTTCCGGCGTCTCTGCCGCCCTCATAAGCTCTTGAATCCGTGCCCACCAATCCTCCGCATCAGTTGGAGTACCGACACTCTTGAATGTCGGCAGATGGAAACTCAGAAAGTACTTCATCTGCCGATCTTCATGCCCGACAACCACCCTTTCTTCCAAAGGCTCTACTCGCCTGGCTTCTTCGCCCGGCACTGCCGTCGCAATATCCGGTGTAGCAGGGGTTGCTACCTGAGCTGTTGCTGCATCCTGGGCTACCACCATTGCTTCTGCAAGCATGCGACAGAAGTCGGCCGGGTTTACACCCATGCCCAAAGGACCCTGAGCTGTGGCGCTGCTCAGCGAAAGCTCTTCTCTTGATCTCAACGTACCCGCCTCGTTGCTTGTACTCTTTAAGAAAGTAAGAAAAGAAGGAATCAGTCGCTAATCACAAGACTCTAACATGAGGACACTCATGGTCCAGCATTACTCCTATGTGGATAACTTCTATAAGCACTGACCTTGAACGTAACCTCGCCTTGATACCAAATTGTAACACCTCCCCTGTAATGACAGTATAATATGGGTCCGGCCGAGGCCCCACAACATACAGACGACACAGCTTCAGTATTATAAGACGATATAACTGCCCGATCTCAAAACTCATAACCACAGCACTGTGGAAAAAGCAAACAGACTAGAAGTTATCCACACCATATAGGAGTATCGAAGCGGCCTTAAGGCATTACAACAGAAGTGAGTCCAAAACTCAAATAATAACACCAGTCATAAATGTGCATAAGCAGTCCTAGACTACCTCGGCATGCAAGCCGGAAAACACGAGCATCAAACATACAATATCATAAAAGTAGAGCTACAACAAAACAGTAACACTTCATGAGGCTTAGGCCCTTTTGGACGACGAGCTAGCTTCTGTCTGCGATCCTTGCCCTGTAAAAATTTTATTGCAACGTCGGTCAGCAAAGGCTGACATCAAACTGTGTAACCAACACATCTCCTCCCGGCCGCCCCTAACGGACCCCGGGGAAACCTTCCAACCTGCAAGTCAGCACTTCGTATGCAATATATATATATATATATATAAACAAGTAAGGCACTAAGAACAGACTTGGATGTCTCAAACAACATACACGTTCTCTATTGTTGAGCGTATAATGAAAGGGCCTACTTATGCAGCATGTATGCAAAAACTCGGGCTTCACCCAAGGCACCCTATCACGTATGCAACTAGCACATCATCACATCATATGGGAACTCATCATTTTCCCATTGGCATAACACCACAAACAAAGGGGGGGGGGGGTTACCAACATTCCCCCCCCCCCCTGACGGCATACAACCGCCACATGGAACTCTTGCAAAGGCCCCACCCGCTCAAGGTCTTAGACATGGGCTTGCCTGCAAGCTCTGACTTCTTATGTCAGGATTCCAACAAACACACAGACCGATTCTAAGAATCCTTGCTGGACCCCACCCACTCATGGCCTCATTGCCCGGGCTTGCCCCATGCTTGGCATTCTCGTCAGTCTCACAGAAGGGGACTAGTCTCGCCGGAACACTCTCCACACATGACGTGCACGTCACGGGATATCCAGCTGACCACGGAGACACAGCCACACCTTGGCACATCACATTCCAAGACAATTCCACCCTAGTCCCTCATTCGTACTGCAGCGTTCCCGCACACCAAGGAAACTATCTACCACTAATGCAGAGCTAACCTTGTTCAGTAAGGAAACCATCTACTGCCATTGAGGAGCTAACCTTGTCTGATTCCGACTACACGTACTCCCTCGACAAAAGGGGGAAAACATCACAAACATCACAAACGACATCTTGCCGCAATGGATCTCTACGAATCCTTAAAGCCCGTATGCAACATCACCGAGTCGGACTAACGGTCGCGACTACGGCTTCACCCACCATGCCTAATCCACTAACGGAGCGGATCTCTAATACAAAAACATGTCGGGGATGGACTCAATCGACCCGGAGGTTCCTCTTGAATCTTGGCGACACAAACCCCTCTCATTTGAGAGTTTGGTGCCCAAAAACTAGAAAATAAAAGGTGCTAAAACATGCATCCTAAAACCAAGAGGAGAAGTGTCGTTACCTTCCGACCCCTCTTCCTAGCCATGGAAACTTATCTAGATGACAACCTTCGCAACAATCTTGCCTCCACGGATCTGGACTCATCTCGCGATTTGGAGCACTGAAATCTCTCCAACAGTCGGATCTTTCCTTCACCTTCTTCCTTGCTGTACCCTCTCCCTATATCTTAGAAAGAGATTGCTTGGAGAAGAATGAGGGTTTCTAACCCTATTCTCGGACTTAACTTAGCAAGGGAAACCCTGGACCATCAGATCCCAAAAGAAGGGAAAGAACGGCCACGATCCGAACTGAAAAACAAAACCACTGGGCTGAACACGGCTTATGACACGCCCGTGTCCAAGGCCGTGTTCCCCAATCGAAGCCTAAACCGTCACACCTAAAATAGGGCACGAGCCCTTGACATGCCCATGTTACTTTTGACACAGCCGTGTCCAACCTGAATACGCCTGGGATCCAGGCCTTGTCCAACCCCTCACAAGTCCCGGCTCACAACCCGAGAAGGACACGGCATGGGACACGCCCGTATCTCAGGCCATGTTCGGCGGCTCGACGATCGTTGACTGACTATTCGTCGAACTCGCAGGAATTCGTCGAACACACTCAACACGGCCCTGGACACGCCCGTATCCCGAACCATGTTCACTGTCTTGACACTTTGTCGAGCGAAAAAACATCGAAACCACAGGCGCTCGACGAACCCGAAAAGACACGGCCATGGACACGCCCGTATCCTAAGACGTGTTTCGTGCCTGTGTCGACACCTCACCTGTGTCGACACCATTGTGTCGACACCACTGTGTCGACACCACTGTGTCGACACCTCTGTGCCGACACCTCCTCTATGTCGACACCATTGTGTCGACACCACCAAGTCGACACCTTTGTGTCGACACCCGAGAGAACACGCCTGCAACACGGGCTCCGACACAGGCGTGTCGGAGGGTGTGTCCCCCACTAGTCGACGAACTGAGCGAAAAATCGTCTACTTCCCGGGCTCTCGACAAACCCGGTACGACATGGCCATGGACACGCCCGT
The DNA here is from genome assembly GCA_039583875.1 of Platanthera guangdongensis. Classification (NCBI taxonomy): domain Eukaryota; kingdom Viridiplantae; phylum Streptophyta; class Magnoliopsida; order Asparagales; family Orchidaceae; genus Platanthera; species Platanthera guangdongensis. The sequence continues at coordinate 118,118,136 of CM077163.1, forward strand.
GTCCTAGGCCGTGTGACCCTCACCAAGACCCAAACTTGGCTCTCGATGCTGCTCGTCCTTCTTTCAAATTTTGGGGCGTGACATGTATACCTATCGAATTGTAGCTAGGGGTCACAAGTGTCATATTAAAATCCGGGAAGTGTTGAGTAATCTTACTCACATGAAAACTATTATCTTATCGAGAGATTTTTTTTAGGGTTTAAGAGAAATCCAAATGCGATTAAGAAAAGAAATATTGCGCTAAAAAGAGAAATACTTGTAGTTAAATAGATAGCTACTAAAATCCATTAAAACGAGTGGTTGAATAATGATAAAGAAAATCACTCGATCGAGAATCACCTCGGCTAACGTTGATCAAAACATGTGATAACAAACTCTAACTTAATAAGACAAAGGACGTTGACCGTGGAGGTTCAAAAATCATGAACACGCTTCTCTCGAAGTCGTGCCAACCTGAGTTTAGGAAGGTCCGACCGAACTCTCATCCAAATCGGATGCCTAAAGCACATTATACGTTGTTATCCCCGCTATTGGATTTCACTCCAATCCAGGAGATTTAACGTCTGCCTCTCTCGAGGGGTGCGTGCAACTCTCTTTACACTTGAGTGTTCACTCCAAACTAAGAGCCTCTCGACCAAATAAAGTGGAAATAAAGATGGAAAATATACATTGATAATGTATCTCCAAACATGATCATTCAAGAGTAAATCAATCTCTAAATCTTACAAAGAAAAAGCAAACTAGAGAATCATAACTTAATCAACTCGAACCTGGGATCATCAAGATCGAGTACAAGGAGTATTAGTTACTCATGGTGAAGTGGAGGAAGAGAGATGATTAGGAGTGCATTGAAACAAAATAGAAATAAGTAAAAGTAAACAAACTTTATATTAAATCCAACAAGGTGCTTACAACTTGAAAGAAATGATATTTCACTTGCAGGAAATGAAAACTAAGCTAGCATTAACATTAAGCTACTAAAGAAGTTACAAAAACTAATACAAAAGGAGTACAGAAACTCGGATAAAAAAACTTAAAATGAGAAAGAGGGAGAGGAGAAGCATGAAAAACTCCAAGAAAACAAAAGGGCGGCACCTCCCCTCTGACTCCAAAATTATTTTTTTCTCAAGGGCCGGCTCTACACGAAAAAGGCAGCATCCACTGCTTATACCTTATGTGCATATTGTCAAAAGTTTGGTCACACATCCGGCTCGTGTCTGAGGAAAGGTGCCAAGAAAACTATGCAAATCTAGCTACCACAGTCTTCTAGCTATCGTATGGGTAGGACAACTTGGGTAACCAGATATTTATACTCATCTTCCTTTTTTGTATGTTCGAGGGCTAAGGACAAGGAGAACGTGTGGTACTTGGACTCTGGTTGTTCCAAGCACATGATAGGAGATAAAAACATGTTCCTTAGACTAGAGAGGAAGAAAGATGGCATGGTGACATTTAGTGATAACAGTAACAGACGTGCTCTTTGAGTTGATATTATATGTAACAAAGCATATTTCAATTTCAAATGTATTATTTATAGATGGACTTAAGCATAATTTCATTTAAATTAGTCAACTCTATGATAAAGGCTTGAACATATTATTTGAATGCTCTATGAACAGTAGCAATATTATAGATGCTAAAACGAATAGTGTTTTGCTTACTGCTTATAAACCTCATAATGTTTACATTGTTAGTTTTAAAGATATATATACTTATGATTTGAAATGCTTTGTTACCAAAAATGAGGAAGTATATATTTGGCATGGGAGACTAGGACATTCAGTACGTAAACTAATAGTCAAACTATCAAAACATAAATTAGTTCGTGGACCTAAAAAATTAAGCGGTAGTTTGACCTCTCTATGCTCTCCGTGTCAAAATGGAAAATTTATCAAAACCTCATTCAAAATCAAAAAAATGATATCTCCACGTCTACACCACTAGAACTCATACACAGATCTATTTGGTCCTCTTAGTACATGTGGTCTAGGTGGAAAATGATACTTGTTTGTTATTATAGAATTCACCTCCCGTTTCTACTGTACATTCTTTATCGCTGATAAATATCACACATTTGTTGAATTCACAAATCAATGCACTAGAATGCAGAATGAAAAGGAACTATAGATAAAATGTGTAATGTCCGATCACTGGGGAGAGTTTGAGAATGAAAACTTCACGAACTTTTGTAACTATATAGGAATTAAGCATGAAGTTTTTGCCCCATGCACTCAAGAACAAAACAGGGCAGTAGAAAGAATAAATTGTACACTCCAAGAACTAGCACGCGCAATGTTCGCCGAGTTTGGCTTGCCTCGATATTTTTGGGCTGAAGCGGTGAACATAACAAGTTTTGTGATGAATCGGATCATGCTTCGCCCTATTCTTAAGCAAACTCCGTATAAGTTATACTTCGATAAGATTCCCACAGTGTCATATTTTAGTGTCTTTGGTTGCCCGTGCTTTATTCTAAACACTAAGGATCACTTAGGAAAATTCAACAAAAAATCAGACAATGGCATTCTCTTAGGAAACTCTAGTACGAGTCATGCCTAAGGGTCTATAATAAAAGAACACTAGCTATTGAAGAATCAGCTAACATGCACTTTAATGAAAATACACCAATTGAGGAATTTAGGCTTAATGAAGAGGAAATTGATGGTGATTAGCCATTGGGAGACAAGGGCGAGGGGATAGAAGAGCTAGTCAACGTTCCAACTCTTGTGGAAGGATATAAGCCTCCAAGCACACTAAAATTTTCAAAACAACACCCACGAGAACTAGAGATTATAGAACCCTCACATGGTGTTAGAACACGATCAACCCTGCATGAATCCTTCTCAAACTTATGTTTTATATCTGAAATTGAACACAAGGATATTTCAGAACCATTAAAGGATAGATCATGATTCTCGACTATGAATGAAGAATTAAATCAGTTCGAGAGAAGTAAAGTCTGGGTATTATTGGAGCATCCAGATAGCCATCCAGTTATCAGTTTGAAATGGGTATATAAAAATAAGCTTGATGGTGAATCTTGGATAACTAGGAATAAGGCACAGTTGGTTGCACAAGGATATTCACAAATAGAGGGTGTGGACTTTGAAGATTCATTTGCTCTGGTTGCACATATTGAATCCATTCGCATGTTTTTGGCATTTGCAAGTTATAAACAAATCAATTTATATCAAATGGATGTTAAGAATGAATTTTTAAATGGATATATCAAGGAAGAGGTGTATGTTTTTGGCATTTGCAAGTTATAAACAAATCAATTTATATCAAATGGATGTTAAGAATGAATTTTTAAATGGATATATCAAGGAAGAGGTGTATGTTGAGCAACCACCAGGCTTTAAGAATGTTGACTACCCAAATCACGTATACAAATTAGTTAAGGCCTTATATGGATTGAAATAAGCACCTCGTGCTTGGTATGATACGTTCATGACTTTTCTCTTAGAACATGGTTTTAGGATGGGTAGTGCGGGCACTATAATATTTGTGAAGCACGAAAATCTCGATCTGATTCTATTACAAATTTATGTTGATGATATCATCTTTGGCGCCACAAATGAAAATCAATACAATGAAATTATCACCCTAACGCGATCTGAATTTTAAATGAACCTGTTTGGAGAGTTAACATATTCCTTAGGATTTCAGATTCGTCAAGGAAAGGATCAAATTTTTATAAGTCAATCAAAATACATAAAAGATATGCTTGTGCGATTTGTCTTTGAAAATCTAAAACATATAAAAACTCCAACGAGCGCATCTCTAAAATTAGGAAAGGATGAAAGTGCCATTTTGGTGGATGATCACTTCTTTATCTAAGTGCTTCAAGACCCGTTATTACATTCGCGGTGTGTCTTTGTGTTATATAACAAAAGAATTCTAAAGGATCTCATTTCAAAGCTGTTAAACACAACTCTAGGTATCTTATAGGCACCAAAAATCTTGTGAAAGTGCAGGTTAGATCTGATATACTTTAGAGGGGGGGTGAATAGAGTATGGTGCTTGCTGAAAACGTTTTACAACTGTTGTTGTATTCCTAAGTGAACAGGGAAGCAAATAAAATAAAGCAAACACAGCAACTAACTAAACACCGAGCAATCACAAACCACAGCCAGAAAATAAAAGAAAGTAAGCAACCAGAAGACACAAGAAGCTATAGTGGTTCCCCAATCAATCTGGGTACATCCACTCTTCTACCACCCTAGGTAGGAATCCACTACAGGATGAGTTGATCAGGTGTCCTGGGCACCAATGAGCTTTTGATAAGGTACTCAAAAACCAAACCAGATTTTTTGATCAGGTGTCTTGCCACCACTGAGTTTTGACAAGGTCTCAGAAACAAGCACAAACTTTGGAAGGGAGTTTGATAAACCCTTTACAGCAGGGAGAGAGAGAGGGATGAGATGTTCTTCTCTGTCAACAATCATAGAGAAGGTAGTGGATGTTGTCAAAGCTTCCCCTGAGGTCTATAGTTGTTCAGGAAGTGAAGCTTTGCAGTAGGGTGATAGGCCTTCAGAAGATTTGATCTCCAGCAAAAGATGATTTCAGCAGCAGCTGAAATGTGTGTTGTCTGGAGTCTTGAATGATGATGGCCTTTGAACACTGGAATCAAAAGGGATCTGAAAATTTCAGTATGTTGATCTACTTTTGTGATGTGTGTTCTTGTAAGAATTCTAAGACTGTGAGTTTCTGCAACTCTTTTCCTTATTGTTGTTCACTTGTTGATGATGTTCTATGTTATGCAGCAGGGATGAAAAAACTGATCTTTTATTCCTTATATCTGAATGAATATTTCTCTGTCCAAGATAGCCGTTAGCCTGTCATAAATGACTTCCTTAACTGGATTTTGTCTTCTAGAGGAAAGTCCAATAAAAAAATTCCTTTGAAAATCCCTTGAAACTTGCTCTAGATTAGTTGAAACGGCTACAAGATCCTTAAAATAAATGCTGAGAATAATTCTGTAACACCCCAGTTTTGGAGAAAGGGTCGATTTGCGTTTCTGTACATTTTTTTGGTTTCTGGCAGGGGGCGCACGGACCGGGACATGGGCGTGTCCCCGGCCGTGTCAGGCCGTGTTGAAGACTTGGCCGCGTGGTCGACACTTTGCGCTCGACGAAGTGTCGAGTGAGGGCACACGGCCTGCGACACGGGCGTGTCGCAGGGCGTGTCGACCGCGTGTCGACACTCGGCCGGCGGTATCGACATTTTCTCTCGACTTTGTGTCGAGACAAGGCACACGGCCTAGGACACAGGCGTGTCCAAGGCCGTGTGGGTCAGTCGACGATGTTCACTCGACGAGTGTCGAGTGTCGAGTGTCGAGTGTTGAGACTGGGGCACACGGCCTGTGACACGGGCGTGTCACAGGGCGTGTCCCGCTTGGTCGACGATCTTCGCTCGACGTTTTTCCGTGGTGTCAACACAAAGGCTGTCGACGAGTGTCAAGACTTGGCACACGGCTTGGGACACGGGCGTGTCCCAGGCCGTGTCACCTCTCGGGATGTTTTTGGGGCCGTGTCAATGGAGGCAAACGACCGTTTCATTGGGGACACAGGCGTGTCGGATCGAACACGGGCGTGTTGGATACCCGTGTGTTGTTCCAGGCACGTAGATTTGAGACGGCGAATGAGGCACACGGCCCTGGACACGGGCGTGTGCCAGGCCGTGTTCGGCCAAGGTATTTTATTTTTCAGGCGGATCGTGGCCATTCTTTTCCTGATTTTAGGATCTGACGGTTTAGGACTGTTCTTGGGGAGTTAAGTCCGAGAATAGGGTTGGAAACCCTCATTCTTCTTCAAGCTTTTCTCTTACATATTTCTAGAGAGAAGGGAGAGCAAGGAAGAAGGTGAAGGAGGGTTTGGGCTGTAGGAGAAGCTTCGGTGCTCCAAATCGCGAGCCGAGTCTAGATCCGTGGAGGCTAGATCTTTGCGAAGGTTCTCATCCGGATATTTTGCCATGGCAAGGAAGAGTAGTCGGAAGGTAACGACACTTCGCCTCTCAGTCTTAGGATGCATGTCTTTAGCATCATTTTTCTCTTTTCTAGTTCTTGGGCACCAAACTCCCAAATGAGAGGGGTTTTGGGTCGCCAAGGTTGAAGAGGAACCTCCGAGTTGATTGAGTCCTTCCCCGACATATTTTGCATTAGAGATCCGCTCCGTTAGTGGATTAGGCATGGTGGGTGAAGCCGTATTCACGACCGTTAGTCCGACTCGGTGATGTTGCATACGAATATTAAGGATTCGTAGAGATTCCGTTGCGGCAAGACGCCGTTTGTGATGTGGTGATGTTTTCCCCCTTTTTCTCGAGTGAGTACGTGTAGTCGGAGCCGGACAAGGTTAGCTCCTCGTGGCGGTAGATGTTTTCCTTGGTGGACAAGGTTAGCTCCGCATGAGTTGGATATGGTTTCCTTGGTGCGCGGGAACGCTGCAGTACAAATGAGGGACTAGGGTGGAATTGTCTTGGTTTGTGATGTGTCAAGGCGTGGATATGTCTCCGTGGTCGGCTGGCTATCCCATGACGTTCACGTCATGTGCGGAGAGTGTCCTGGCGAGACTAGTCCCATTCTGTGAGACTGACGAGAATGCCAAGCATGGGGGCAAACCCGGGCGATGAGGCCATCAGCTGGTGGGGTCCGGCAAGGCTTCTTAGAATCGGTCAGTTTTGTGTTTGTTGGAATCCTGACATGAGACGTCAGAGCTTGTAGGCAAGCCCGGGTCTAAGACCTTGAGCGGGTGGGGCCTTGACAAGAGTTCCATGAGGCTGCCAGTGAGTCGTTAGGGGAAATGGTGTCACCCCTTTGTTTACGGCTTTATGCCAATGGGCAATCGATGAGTACCCATATGATGTGATGATGTGTCAGATGCATACGAGTTAGGGTGCCTTGGGTTAAACCCAGGTTATTGCATACATGATTGCAAAAGTAGGTCCTTTTTGTTATATTCTCAACCCGTAGAGAACATGTATGATGCGTGTGACATCCAAGCCTGTTTTAGTAGTTGTTTTTCTTGCTTATGATTATTGCATATGAAGTGCTAACTTGCAGGTTGGAGGGGTACCCCGGGGTCCGTTAGGGGCGGCCGGGAGGAGATGTGTTGTTACACAGTTTGAGGTCAGCCTTTACTGACCCACATTACTAAAAAATTTTACAGGGCAAGGACCGCATGCAGGAGCTAGCTCGCCGGCCAGAAAGGCCTAAGCCTCATGAAGTGATTTTCTTTTTGTAGCTCTACTTATATGATGTTGTATGTTTGAGCCTCATGTTGTCCGGCTTGCATGCCGAGGTAGACTAGGAGTGATACGCACTTTCACGACTGTTGTATTATTTGATTTTGGACACTTGTTGTAAGGCCATAAGGCCATTTGTTTTACTCTTCTTGTAGTGGATAACTTCTTGTCTTGCTTGTGTTTCCACTGTGTTGTGCAAAGTATTTTGAGTGTGGGTAGCTATATCAACTTTTAATAATAAAGTTGTGGCGTTCGTATGTTGTGGGGCCCCGGCCGGACCCATATTATACGGTCATTATAGGGGAGGTGTTAGAATTTGGTATTAGAGGGAGGTTAGATTCAAGGTCAATGCGTAGAGAAGTTATCCACATAAGAGTAATGCGGGACCATGAGTGTCCTTTTGTTTAAGTCTTGAGAGTTGAGACTGATTCCTTGTTTCTTGTTTTCTTGAAGAGTGCAAGCAATGAGGCGGGTACGTCGAGAGCTAGAGAAGAGCTTTCGGCGAGCAGTGCTACTGCTCCAGGTCTTTTGGGCACGGGTGTTAAACCCACCGACTTCTGCCGCATGCTTGCGGAAGCGATGGTAGCAGCCCAAGCTGCAGCAGCAGCTCAAGTAGCAACCCCTGCTATACCGGATACGGCAACGGCCGTGCCAGGAGGAGAAGCCAGGCGAGTGGAGCCTTTGGCGGAGAGGGTAGTTGTCAGACATGGAGACCGGCACTTGAAGTATTTCCTGAGCTTCCATCCCCCGTCATTCAAGGGAGTTGGTACGCCAACGGATGCGGAGGATTGGTGGGTTTGCATTCAAGAGCTTATGAGGGCGGCAGAGACGCCAGAAGAAAAGAAATCTGAATATGCGGCATTCATGTTGGAAGGAGACGCAAAGTTATGGTGGGTGAGCCATAGCGGCCGCCAGTTCCCGGGACGCACCCCGTCAGTGGAGGAGTTTGGGGATGCGTTTCTAAAGAGGTATATTCCAGTTTCTACACGATTGGCCCTTCAGAGGCAGTTTCTGCATTTGATGCAGCGAGACAAGACAGTGGATGAGTATGTGCAGTTCACCCGTTTGGGTCTTACGCGGGAACGACGATAGTGATGAGGGGATAACCTCTTCTACCAGGGGCTGAGGGAGAACTTGAGACAACCCCTCATCTCCATGAAGAGAGCATTTCAATGAACTAGAGGCTGCCAAGTGACTAGGAGCGAACCCAACGCCGTAAGGGCTTCACTCCCAAACAAGGGGAAGGGAAGCCTTCCCAATCTCATTGAAAGTCTGAAGGGAGTAGGCGGAGGAAGAAGCCTCACACTTCCAGATCCGGTGAGAAGAGCAATTGGATGCCTGGAGGTTCTCACTCTAGGGGACCGCCGACATGTTACAACTGCGGTAAGGTGGGGCACATAGCTCGTGTTTGTCCCCAAGGAGGAGCGGGGCAAGAGACAAGGCAGGAGCAGACTGTGCGCTCCGGCCCCAGTGCTGCAGAAGGGAAGATGGCAGAGTCGAGCGCTTCTCGGTTCCAACCGGTGCAACCAAGGGCTTACAACCTGGGACAGCAAGAAGCGATCCGCCAAACCAATGTGGTGACAGGTATGAAGAAAATTTAAGTTGAAATTTTGTGCTTCTTACTTTTAGACCCTTTTTGTGTGATGTCTATGTTGTAGGCTTCGTATTAGTTTCCGGATACCCCACTAGGGTATTGTTCGATACGGGAGCGTCACACTCCTTTCTTGCGGAGAGCTTCATCCGGAGAATAGGAGTTGAGTCTTTCTCGGCGTACGCGGAGTTGAAAGTGCACATGCCCAATGGGTCATCCATGACCACTGGGGCCAAAGGGCGCATCTGTTGGGAGCTAGACGGAGTTGACTTCATTTTGGTTGCAGCGATTTTACCATTGGTTGAGTTTGATGTCATTTTGGGCATGGACTGGCTTGCAGAGCAGCATGCCAGTATTGATTGCTTATCTAAGGTAGTGACCCTAAAGAGCAAAGGGCAGTCGGAGGTCAAATTTGAGGGCCTTTGTGGAGTGTCCTGTTCCCTGATTTCGGCCATGCAGTTGATGCGGGCGGTTAACCAGGGTGGTGTAGCGCTTGTAGCGTTATTGGAGGTTCGTCTCTCCCAGCTGGCTATCGAGGAAGTGCCCGTTGTGGCAGAGTACAAGGATGTGTTTCTGGATGAACTTCCTGGAGCGCCTCCTCGGAGGGAGATCGATTTCTCGATCGAGTTAGTGTCGGATGCTAGGCCGGTGTCACGTCCTCCGTTTAGGATGACACCAAAGGAGTTGGCAGAACTTAAAGTACAGTTACAGGAATGGTTGGAGCAAGGTTATATCAGACCCAGTTCTTCGCCGTGGAGTGCGCCGGTGTTTTTTGTAAAGAAGAAAGACGGTAGCATGCGACTGTGTATAGACTACCGAGAGCTGAATAAATTGACTGTCAAGAATAAGTATCTGATTCCTCGGTTAGATGACTTGTTCGACCAATTGGTGGGGTCAGTGGTGTATTCGAAATTGGACTTGAAGTCAGACTATTATCAGCTGCGAATTCGGGATAAGGACATACCCAAGACTGCCTTTGGTACAAGGTATGGACACTTTGAGTTTATGGTGATGCCGTTCGGGCTGACGAACGCACCATCTGTGTTCATGGATCTTATGAATCGAGTATTTCGGGAATACTTGGATTCTTTTGTGGTTGTCTTCATCGATGACATCTTGGTGTATTCCAAATCCGAAGTGGAGCATGAGACCCACTTGAGAGTGGTCTTGCAAGTGTTGAGCGAGAATCAGTTGTATGCAAAATTCTCCAAGTGCGAGTTCTGGTTAGAGAAGGTGGCATTTTTGGGCCACGTTATTAGTGGGGATGGGGTGGCAGTGGATCCAACAAAAGTGGAATCCATTAGAGATTGGCCGGTTTTGATGACCGTGGCGGAGGTCCGAAGTTTTCTTGTACTAGCCGGGTATTACATGAGGTTCGTGGAGAATTTTTCGCGGATAGCTCTACCCCTCACCTCACTCACTCGTAAAGATGATAAGTTTGTGTGGACTCGAGAGTGCAGTCAAGCATTTGAAGCACTGAAAGAGAGACTGATGATGGCTCCAATCCTATGTCTACCGCAAGGGACCGAGGGATTTCAGATTTTCAGTGACGCATCAGGATGCAGTTTGTGTTGCGTTTTTGTGCAACATGGCAATGTGATAGCTTTTGGGTCTAGACAACTGAAGCCTCATGAGAGGAATTACCCCGTCCATGACTTGGAGTTGGCGGCGGTAATTTTTGCGTTGAAAATATGACGGCATTATGTATATGGCGCAAAGGTGGAGATCTTCCCGGATCACAAAATCCTGAAGTATCTCTTGGATCAAAAGGACGTGAACATGCGACAACGCAGGTGGGTTGAGTTTCTTGGAGACTACGAAGTGGCGATTCAGTATACGACAGGTAAAGCCAATGTGGTGGCGGATGCCTTGAGTAGAAAGTACTCGGGGCAAGGAAAATGGATCGAAGCTCATGATGAGCGGTTGGTACGGGAATGGGAGTCACTTGGTTTGGAATGTGTTGCGAAAGGCGAGTCCAGCGTGGCTCGGTTGAACTGGATCGAAGTGCAGAGCGACATGACCGATCGCATTTCAGAAGCGACTCAGTTGGATGTGGAGGTTCAACCATTTGTGTTGGAGGCTCAAGCGGGCGAGAGCAGCACCTAGGAGATGATTGATGGGATTCTGAGGAAGAACGGAAGGGTTTGTATACCGCAGTACCTCAAACTCCATGATGAGTTGATGTTTGAGGCTCACTTCACAAAGTACTCCATTCACCCGGGCGGTACAAAGATGTACTTGGATATGAAGAAATCCTTTTGGTTGCCGTGGCTGAAGCGGGACGTAGCTTTGTATGTGAATCATTGCCAAACTTGTGCCTTGGTGAAGGCCTAATGTCAGAAGCCGGGCGGGTTCCTAAAGCCCCTTCCGATCCCTGAATGGAAATTTGATGACATCTCCATGGACTTTGTACATGGTTTGCCTAGATCGCAGCAGGGTAATGATGCTATTTGGGTGATCGTTGAACGCTTAACCAAGGTGGCCCACTTCATCCCAAACCGGAAAGAGGACAGCGTGGAGAAGCTGGTGGAGTTGTATGTTTGCAACATTGTGCGACTGCATGGGATTCCAAAGAGTATAGTCCGCGATCAAGACGGACGATTTACGTCCAAGGTCTGGACAATAGTTCAAAAGAGTTTGGGCACGAAGCTAAAGTTCAGTATGGCGTTCCATCTACAAACTGATGGGTAGACTGAAAGAACAAACCGTACTATGGAGGATATGTTGAGAATGTGCGTTATTGACTTCGACAAGAAGTGGGAGGATCACCTCTTCATGGTGGAATTCGCGTACAATAATAGTTACCAAGCGAGTATAAAAATGGCCCCATACGAAGCCTTGTATGGGAGACGGTGTCGAACACCGATGTCTTGGGCAGAGGCGGGAGACACCAAAAATTTTGGAAAAGAGGTGGTAGTGGACGCTTGTGAGTTGGTACGGACCATTCAAGAGCGTATGAAGGTGGCGCAGGACCGGCAAGCAAAATACTTTAATGCTCGTCACCGGAGGTTGGAGTTTGCGGTAGGTGATTGGGTCTATTTGAAGATCAAACCGTTAAAAGGCGTCTCACGGATTTGCCGACTCAAAAAGTTGAGTCCGAGGTTTTTTGGGCCTTTTGAAGTTGTTAAACGGGTGGGAGAAGCAGCCTATCGGCTGGCGTTGTCCGCGGAGCTGAGTGGATTGCATGACGTCTTCCACGTCTCCGTTTTGAGGAAAGCCTTGGTGGAGTCTAGTGTGGTGATTGAGCCGGCATCGGTGTCGATTGAGGAAAACTTGAGGACGCGAGTCCTTCCAATTGCTATAGAGGATTCAGAGACTCGGCAGTTGCGGAATAAAGAGGTTAAACTCGTGAAAGTCCGATGGGACAACTGCGGTCGAGAGGAGTAATCTTGGGAGCGAGAACAGGCCATGCGAGAAGAGTATCCAGAACTCTTCATTTCAGGTACAATTTAAGTTTTTGTCCCTTCTGTTTTGTAATTTCGGGATGAAATTCTGTTAAGGGGTGGAGAGTTGTAACACCCCGGTTTTGGAGAAAGGGTCGATTTGCATTTCTGGACATTTTTTTGGTTTCTGGCAGGGGTCACACGGCCCGGGACACAGCCGTGTCCCCGGCCGTGTCAGGCAGTGTCGATAACTTGGCCGCATGGTCGACACTTTGCGCTCGACGAAGTGTCGAGTGAGATCACACGGCCTGCGACACGGGCGTGTCGCAGGGCGTGTCGAGCTCGTGTCGACACTCGACCCGCGGTGTCGACATTTTCGCTCGACTTTGTGTCGAGACAAGGCACACGGCCTAGGACACGGGCGTGTCCAAGGCTGTGTGGGTCAGTCGACGATGTTCACTCGACGAGTGTCGAGTGTCGAGTGTCGAGTGTCGAGACTGGGGCACACGGCCTGTGACACGGGCGTGTCACAGGGCGTGTACCGCTTGGTTGATGACCTTCGCTCAACGTTTTTCCGCGGTGTCGACACAAAGGCTGTCGACGAGTGTCGAGACTTGGCACACGGCTTGGGACACGGGCGTGTCCCAGGCCGTGTCACCTCTCGGATGTTTTCAGGGTCGTGTGAATGGAGGCACACGGTCGGCCACACGGCCGTGTCATTGGGGACACGGGCATGTCGGATGCCCGTGTGATGTTCCAGGCGCGTCGATTTGAGACAGCGAATGAGGCACATGGCCCTAGACACGGGCGTGTGCCAGGCCGTGTTCGGCCCAGGTATTTTATTTTTCAGGCGGATCGTGGCCATTCTTTTCCTGATTTTAGGATCTGACGGTTTAGGACTGTTCTTGGGAAGTTAAGTCCGATAATAGGGTTGGAAACCCTCATTCTTCTTCAAGCTTTTCTCTTACTAATTTCTAGAGAGAAGGGAGAGCAAGGAAGAAGGTGAAGGAGGGTTTGGGTTGTAGGAGACGTTTCGGTGCTCCAAATCGCGAGCCGAGACCAGATCCGTGGAGGCTAGATCTTTGCGAAGGTTCTCATCCGGATATTTTTCCATGGCAAGGAAGAGGAGTCGGAAGGTAACGACACTTCTCCTCTCGGTCTTAGGATGCATGTCTTTAGCATCATTTTTCTCTTTCTAGTTCTTGGGCACCAAACTCTCAAATGAGAGGGGTTTTTGGGTCGCCAAGGTTCAAGAGGAACCTCCGGGTTGATTGAGTCCATCCCCGGCATATTTTGCATTAGAGATCCGCTCCGTTAGTGGATTAGGCATGGTGGGTGAAGCCGTAGTCGCGACCGTTAGTCCGACTCGATGATGTTGCATACGAACGTTAAGGATTCGTAGAGATTCCGTTGCGGAAAGACGTCGTTTATGATGTGGTGATGTTTTCCCCCTTTTTTCTCAACTGAGTACGTGTAGTCAGAGCTGGACAAGGTTAGCTCCTCGTGGCGGTAGATGTTTTCCTTGTTGGACAAGATTAGCTCCGCATGAGTTGGAGATAGTTTCCTTGGTGCGCGGGAACACTACAGTACAAATGAGGGACTAGGGTGGAATTGTCTTGGTTTGTGATGTGCCAAGGCGTGGCTATGTCTCCGTGGTCGGCTGGCTATCCTATGACATTCACGTCATGTGCGGAGAGTGTCCCGGCGAGACTAGTCCCCTTCTGTGAGATTGACGAGAATGCCAAGCAAGGGGGCAAACCCGGGCGATGAGGCCATGAGCGGGTGGGGTCCGGCAAGGCTTCTTAGAATCGGTCAGTTTTGTGTTTGTTGGAATCCTGACATGAGACGTCAGAGCTTGTAGGCAAGCCCGGGTCTAAGACCTTGAGCCGGTGGGGCCTTGACAAGAGTTCCATGAGGCGGCCTGTGAGCCGTTTGGGGAAATGGTGTCACCCCTTTATTTGCGGCTTTATGCCAATGGGGAATCGATGAGTACCCATATGATGTGATGATGTGCTAGATGTATACGAGTTAGGGTGCCTTGGGTGAAACCCGGGTTATTGCATACATGATTGCATAAGTAGCCCCTTTTTGTTATATTCTCAACCCGTAGAGAACATGTATGATGCGTGTGACATCCAAGCCTGTTTTAGTAGTTGTTTTTCTTGCTTATGATTATTGCATATGAAGTGCTAACTTGCAGGTTGGAGGGGTACCCAGGGGTCCGTTAGGGGCGGCCAGGAGGAGATGTGTTGTTACACAGTTTGAGGTCAGCCTTTGCTGACCCACGTTACAAATAAATTTTACAGGGTAAGGATCGCATGCAGGAGCTAGCTCGCCGGCCAGAAAGGCCTAAGCCGCATGAAGTGCTTTTATTTTTGTAGCTCTACTTATATGATGTTGTATGTTTGAGCCTCATGTTGTCCGGCTTGCATGCCGAGGTAGACTAGGAGTGCTACGCACTTTCACGACTGTTGTATTATTTGATTTTGGACACTTGTTGTAAGGCCATAAGGCCATTTTTTTACTCTTCTTATAGTGGATAACTTCTTGTCCTGCTTGTGTTTCCGCTGTGTTGTGCAAAGTGTTTTGAGTGTGGGTAGCTATATCAACTTTTAATACTAAAGATGTGGCGTCCGTATGTTGTGGGGCCCCGGCCGGACCCATATTATATGGTCATTACAGGGGAGGTGTTACAAATTCCATAACTGTCTGAATTTGAATCTTGAAAAATGTCGATCTCACCAGAAAAACGTCGACCTGAGCTCTACTATCGTTGAACTGAGCTTAGAGACTGCTATTAGACTGAAACAGAGATCATCGATCTGAGCTCAACTATCGTCGAACTTAGCTCAGAGGTATAGAAACAAACTGGAGACAAGAACGTCGATCTGAGCTCGAAGATCGTCGAATGGAGCTCGACGACTCGTTGAAGTTGAGCTCAGAGATCATCGAATGGAGTTCGATGATTCGTTTAAGTTAGCTCAGCGATCGTCGAATGGAGTTCGACAATTAGTCGTCCTAAGCTCGACGAAATGACTTAGTCTCCTGAACTGAAATATCTGGTCTTGAGGGCAGCTTTCAAACCTAAATACTAACCCTTATACTCAATTCTAATTGACATTTAGATCTATACAAGGAGGTCAAAATAGATTTCCTAAAAGACAGTGATCCTTGCCCAAATCAGTAATAGGGTGTTCCAACATCTTGGTCTTTGGTACCTTCACACTACTGACTTCACGCTCCATGGATATTTCGACTCTGATTATGTTGGGTGCTCACTCAATCGTAAGAGCACGAGTGGTACTTATCACTTCCTTGGTCCGGCTCTAGTGTCATGGTCTAGCAATAAACAAAACTCAGTTTCCCTCTCCACTACTGAGGTCGAGTATATAGCTCTAGGAAGCTGTTGCGCACAAGAACTTCGGATGTCACAGATGTTAGCGGACTTCGACCAAAAATTTAAGAACGTTGACCTTAGGTTCTACAACAAGATAGCCATAGACTTGACGAATAATCCAGTGCACCACTCTCGCTACAAACATATTGACGTTCGTCACCACTTTATCCGGGATCACATTAAGAAAGATAATGTGAAAGTGAGCTTCGTTGGGTCTGATGATCAACTTGTTGATATCTTAATAAACCCTCCGCGATGCTAATTTTTCATTACTTCGACTAGAACTGGGCATTTTGGATCTCACTGCTTCATCGTGCTGCATCATCTGCTGACATCGGGGCATTTCTCAATTCTTTTTGATTTCTATGAGTTACCATCGCGCGGTAGTCCTAACACTAGGGGTAAGTCGGCTGCATGTTTTTTTGGTTTACTTTAGTTGTTTCTGCTTTTGCTTTCATTTGTTTTGACTGTTCCATTTTCTTATAATTGGAAAACAAAAAAAAGTTGAAAAGAACAAAAACCTCCAAAAACACGTTTTCTTTTGGTTTACATTGTATACGTTATTTAATCCTTTTATTAAAACAAAAAAAATTAAAAAACCCAAAATACAAAAAAATGTCTTTAGTTTTCCTTTTCAACGTGTTTGTTTGATTTCTTTAATTTAAATTTATTAAAACAAAAAAGAATTTCTTAAAGCTTAAGCTGGAAAAATGGAACGATCATTCTTAGAACACGCATAACTAGAACCTAGTGCATAACGATTATGTGGAATATTTGGTTTAGGATTGTTAATCCCTGCTAACATTGTGTGAATATATCATGATGTGTTGGATCTATAGGTACTTAGCTATTGAGTGTGACTAGACAGGATAATGTATTTTGATATGCTTCATGGTATGTGTGAGGATTTAGGTAGAGTAATAACATTACACTGTTCACACATTCTGGGACAATGTACTGATGTAGAAATTCTTGCATACATGTTAAAACTCGTGATATTGTATCTTGTTGCATCTTATGGCCAACCTTAGAGGGGGTGAATAAGGTTTGATGTGTTAAATGGAATTTAAAATATTTCATCCCACGAAATCGAGTTTTGAAAGCTACCGTGGGGCATTAGGTAGCTAACGTGCGACGATAAGTTTATGAACTCGTTTCCTGTGCAAATTTTCTTGTACACCACATATAAGAAATTAAACTAACATTCACAGCAAAATCATAGAAGCAATAATACAGAAAATATATTTCATTGCAAGAGTTAACAGCTGATGGTTTTTCAATTACAAAATTGTGATCTCCGTGACACTGTGGATCGAAGTCAGTGAAAATGAAAACTCTTTTTTTCTATACCGACCCACTCCACAGACCGGTTGGCTGTCTCCTTTTCCCTCCAGGAAAAGTATTCGAGCCGGCTCCTCACCCTCACACAAGGAGGTGCCTTAGATCCCCGCTAGATCACCCTATCTAGACTTCCCCTCTTTTCTATATTCATAGAAATCCCGGACCGGTAGTCTCTCTCCCTTTCTCTCCAAGAAAGGTCTTCGAGCCGACTCTTCACCTCCATGCAAGGAAGGGTCCTAGAGCCCCACTAGATCTCTCTATATAGACGTCCTTACCGCGGGATGATTTTTCACAGAATCCTTCCCGGATTCTAATGACCCTGCAATCGATTTCCCTCACACAAACAACTATATAAAAAGAGTTAAAAGTAAATACACATAATACGAGAAAACTCCCCTCTAACTCGAACCCTTGATATGGATGATGATTTGCTTGAAAAGGTTCGATCTTTGTGGCTTGAGAATCTTTCTCTTTGATGTTCTTCAGATCCGTGATGATGAGCGCTTGATGAGAGTTTCTTGTAGTGAAGATCCTTCCCGAGAGTATTAGGACAAAGGATTCTTAATCATCGTGTTGGTAGTCTTTGATCCTTGTACATGAGTTCCTTTTGATCTCCTATGAAGAACTCTTCTACTCTGTAAGTTGTGATGACCCCTTCCTCCCCTTTAGACGGCTAGGGTGAACTCCCCTTTAAAATTTCATGAAAATCTGTCGCACGAAACTCAAGTTTGGGATGTTTTAAATTGAGAAGACATTCTAGGAAGCTACTGTGGGGGCGGTAACTAGTTATATCGCGGCGGAAACTTCCTGAGAGCAAAATCCCTTATTTTCATCTTATGCTTGCAGCCAAACAACTCCTCGTAGTCATTGTAGTCCTTAGATCGCTAGAGATCTTTGTGCGCTTGCAACCAATGGACTCTCCATAGTCATTGTCGTTCTTGGCTCACCGGAGTTCTTCGTGTACGAATGGGAGGGAGTTAGTTTTCTTGTCCTTTGATGGAGATGGCGAAACGGACCATAGAGATGCTGCTGAACCCTAGGAATGATAGAACTCTGTCTCTTTTCATCTTAATCTTAAATCAAAAGAACGAGCCGCATTTATACATCTTTATGAAAAGAATCTACCGTCCGCGGTAGTACTAGCGCCCAACAGTAGGTTCGCGCCCTTGCTGTGCCAACTGTCATCCAAATCTGGAATAATATTTCAGGATGAATCTTTATTTTTCATAGAGCTAGCTCCCCGGGGTAGAAGGTATCGCCACGCGGTATATCAGTAAGGCGACAAACCATTGTGAGACTCGTGAAACGGCTAGCACGACATGGTAAGTACTATCGCCTGGCGGTAAGCCGGTTACTCGAGAAATCCATCGTGACATTCATCGAGAGTCTAGCGCGGTGTGATAAGAGTTGTCGCTTGGCATTAAGTATATTACTCGAGAAGTCCTTCTGTTACTTGAGAAATCCTTCACACCATTCATTGAGAGGCTAGAGCCAGCATTACGACTAGCGCGACGCGATAGGTTCCCGAGAACTCTGTCCAATTAATTCACGGCTACCGCCCATTGGTTACTCTTATCGCTCTGCGATAGGTCCAAGAACTTTATTCTTTCATTCTTCACATCTGTAAACTTGCACACTATTAACACACAATAAATATGATCAAATACACACTGAGATTTGTTATTCTCAAATAAAGAGATGTGGAACGCATGTTCCAACAAACTTCCCCTTTTGATAACAAATCAACTATGAAGAAATACTGCAGAATAGTTTCTGTGTTTATAGTAAGTGATAAGCGTTCAATGTGTAATCCCCATAAATGGATAATATTCCTACATAGACTCTTCCTAGTTGAGATATTTCTTCAAGAACATTCCCCCACCCCTTTTGGTATTATCAAAAGAGGGTGGGATAGAGTATATTAGCGAGTAGAGCATTTTTATGAGACCACTGGTTGATTACTATAAGTTACCACTTAAAAAATCATGTTACCGCTTGTGAACATAATTATCAAGATCGGACATATGTAAAATATCAACATACTATGATTACTGCCCCCTACATAAAAAAAATTGATGTTCAATGTTCTCCCCCTGTTTGGTAGAATAGGAGGGTAGAGGTGAGTATATGAAATGATAATTAAAACGGTCTATGTTAGAGGAGAAAAATTGGATACATTGAGCAGGATCATAGATAACTCTCTTTCACTTATTGGGCAAAATGTATGCATGACTGAATAAAATCTAAACATAGCACTTGTTAAGAACATAATACCACTTAGTACTCATAGTTTACCACTTTGTTAAAGAGTAAATATTCATTATTAAGCACAAGTAGTACGCATAAGATTATGTTAAGCACTCTTAAAATGAACATCCCCCTTTTTTTGGAAAAATATTATCATATTAAGTATATGAAATTTTAAGCCTAATATGAAGATGTTTTCAATTCAATAGAACTCCTAGAGATGTTATTTCACTGGAATTTTTGCAAGCATTATTTCGAAATATCAAAGAGAGATATGAAACACAATGTAGGCTGATTTGCATATCAAGAAAAAACAAACATTGTAGCGGTCATGCTTTGTTATCTAGTGCATTTACTTATTATTTTAGAGAATAGTATAGGTATGCATTAGGACCCAATTCTCATGCGTAGAAGATTTATGAGAAATAATGATATGTATAAATATTGTTTTGATAAAGTATACAAGTGAATTAATAAAAACACATGACATATATACTGAAGAACCACAACATAAAAATGCAAAAATAATATTACTTCCACTATTTTTCAATGCACATGAGTAAGAAGTACAACTACCAAGGTTCTCTACACACACAATGCTTATTAAGACTTATCAAGGAGTAGAGTATTGCTTGGGGGATCACATTTATACCATTTTTAGTGTTATTTTTATTTTTGTGATCCGGGGTTCAAAGAGAAATGGTGAAAATTTTGTTTGTTACAAGACACTTTAAAATTCTTAATCCAAGTTACTCAACCTCACAAAGCTTATTAAGACTTATCAGGAGGGTAAGTAGTGCTTGGTGGAGTTTTCCTTATCATTTTATATTTGATTTTTATTGTAGTGACAAAGGACTCAAAATTCACTTGTTGCACAAGCAATAGCATTTTTTTGTAAAAAACACTGTTCTCCAATGAATAAGTGCATGAAAAAAGCAAAGAATTGAAATAATCAATTCAGTGTAGTGTAGGTATTTTATTTATGCATTTTAATTATTATATTGTTACACTACACAATCATGAAGGTACAAGATTAAAATCACATGTAGGTTATAAAAATAGGTGAGTGAATAGAATCATTATCAAACATAAAACATTACTCATACTTATAGGCACACTAAGCAATCCTACACATGTTTTCTATATTCAATTGCATTGCACATAAAAAGATAATTTTCAAGGCAAGATATAACCAAAATAATGTTTTATGAAACTTGACAATTAAATCAAACATTTTATTTAATCTTTAATTGATAAAATGTATTCATCCTTGACAAAGACAATGAATAATAAGTTCTTATATATATATTTTTTGAATTTTTTAATAAAAATACAAAACAATAAACACACAAAGAAATATATAAAATTTTTGTTCTTCTAAATTATTTTATAATTATATATATATATATATATATATATATATATATATATATATATATATATAAATCTTGTTGTTGGATCTCTTGGCTGATTTCGGCTAGGTTCACTAATCTAGGATATTTGACCCACCATGTATATTCAGGGTCATGTCTTTGTTTCTTACAGTTTAGGCTAAGTCCTTAGATTCAACCTTGATGGACCAGCCAGTAGAAGATCTAAGAAGACTCAAGACTTAGAAGAAAATCAGTTCAGAAAGTTAGTTCGACGATCATCAAACTTAGCTCGACGAACTCAGAGATTATTCTCTGAGCTGATCTCGACGATATTCGAACTCAGGTCGACGAAATTCTGGAAGCTCAACTTCAACACAATATGTCCATAATGCTTTCTCTGAACTCAGGTCGACAAAGCTAGAATCTCAGCTCGACGAACTCAGACTACAGATTTACAAGTCATTCTCAGTACGCAGTTTGCAGAGCTCAGTTCGACGAACTGGAATTCTTAGGTCGACGAACTTTGATCTCAGGTCGATGAAATCTGTCCTCTGGTCGACGATTTCTGTGCATTTCTAGACTTAGTATTTTCCTCAATTTCTGTCCTTATTCCATATTATTTAGCAATATTATCCTGAGTATTTAATGCATATATTCTCTATAGCCATTAGTGGAAGTATTGATTATGGTCTTCATTAGGATAATTACTTGCTTGTTTTATTAAGGACAGTTGGGGAAATTCATTTATTATGGACATTCCAGTCGTATTTCATTCTCTCAAGGCAATCAGAAATTAATGCTAGAATTCAAAAAATTCAAAGGAGAGATTGACTAAAAAAGATAAAGAGAGATTCCTTTCTTGAGTCGAGATACAAGACAGAAGATAGAACAAAGAACACAGAGAATAATAGAGAAGAACATTCAGAGCACAAAACACAGATCTTGTGTTGGGTATTGTATCCACAATGTACCTGATTTGAAGAAGCCCCTGGACAAGCTAAGGTCAATTGACTATGTATTTGATAAACTCTTTCTAGTTGTGCTTGCAGTTTTTCCACACTAAGTGCACACCAATGTCAGGGTGCAGTAGGTCAATATACACGGGTCTGCACGACGTAATCCCTCGTTGAGCAGATCAGTGTGTTGGCCTACGTGTACTCTCTCTATTGGAGTGCACTTACATTCAAGCACAGGGATGTAAATATGCAGGAGCAGACAAGGAGCAAGGATGGGTCAAGGAGCACCTCATAGGTGGAAAGACGAAAATTCGTCTAAGTTTAAATCGACGAGAATCACCAAGTGATTCTCGCCGATTCGGCGAGAATCACTTGGGATTCTCGCCGATTCGTCGAGAATCAGTAGTTGATTCTCGCCGCACTCGACCCAGCCACTTCTAAGCGAGCAACCTCTGCTTCTAAGTAAGAATCGACGAAATCACCAAGTGATTCTCGCCGATTCGGCGAGAATCACTAGTGATTCTCGTCAAATCGTCGAGAATCACTGGTTGATTCTCGCCGTCTCGACCAGGCCTAAAGCAGCGCGTGCAACCAAGGCCAAATTCGACGAGAATCATTCTTGATTCTCGCCGAATCGTCGAGAATCACCTTTGATTCTCGACGAATCGGCGAGCTTCACTTTCGATTCTCACCGATTTTGACTTGGGCGTTTTTCTGGATCTTCCTGAACCGGATTCTGCCGCTGTCAATGTTCTGGACCGGTTTTCGGGATTTTTCTTGTGGGTCCAACAACGGTCAAATTAGTAGTATCTACAGTATATATATGGGTATTTTGAACTGTAGACAGATAGAGAAGGAAGCCGAGCAGAGCAAACCCTAAAATCGCGAAATCGCTCCGCCGCATCCGTCGCCGCTCGCGCTAGTCAGCCGCCGCTGTTTATCGTGTTTCTTCCCGATCTCCGGCAACAGAAGCTTAGCAAAGCTTGAGTCTCACGCGTCTATCCAGAGATCCCTTGTCTCTCGATTTGTTGATCGGGAAAAACTTCCAATCCGAATCGATCGAGACGACCGATCCTCGTGTGACCGTTGGTAGACCTAGCTTGCTTCGCTAAGAAGATTGGATCTCTATTTTCAGCAGCCGCTCATCATCATAGCCGCCGATCCCGAAGCTAGCCGCCGCTCGTGTTGCCGCCGCCGGTTCTGGGGAGATCCTCTCCAAGAGAGACCAAGGTTGTAGACTCTTCGTTGACTTCACGAACACGTCGTCGAACGAAGAGGAACACCGTAGTCTCCAAACGAAGTTTGTATCTCGTGTACATTCTATATTTACTTTTGTTGTAAAGGAACGTTTGTTCCGTGTTGTAAGGGTTGGGTGCAACCCATTTTGTGGGAGTGTTGACTCTCACGTGTGGAAGGGTTCCTTCCGATAGTGCAGGGATTGGATTTTAATCCTGTTGGAGAAGAGACCGAGTCATCCCTCGTTGGGAGATAGGTCGAAGGGGGAAAGTGGATGTACCCAAGTCGGGGAACCACTATAAATTGCCTGTGTATTCTGTGTGCTGTGCTTTTTATTTTTATTGTGCAGGTACATTCGTAAATTCCGCAAAAGCGCTACACGTCACCTATTCCCCCCCCCCCCCCCATAGGTGCACATAGTTGACACTAGGTGGACTTTCAAGTGGTATCAGAGGGAGGTTGCTCATCAAAAAGGTTAACACCTTGAGTTGAATCCTGTCCCTAGTGTCAAGAAGAAGACAAACATCTATTATGGACGGGCTCAAGTTCTTCGGCAAGATCCCAGTGTGCACCAGGCTCAACTTTCCGATCTGGAAGGAAAGGATCAGGTTGTACATGGAAGCAGTCGATCCTCGACTCTTCATGATCGTGGAGGAGGGACCTTATGTCCCCACTAAGGCCTCCACCATTGATCCCACCAAGAAGGTGCCAAAGACACTTTCTGAAATGGACAAAGACGAGATGGTGCTAGTGGGACTGGACAAGAAGGCACGAAACATTCTGGTGAGCGCAGTTGATGATTCTATGATGCAAAACTTCAGCAACTGCAGGACAGCTCAGGAGATCTGGCAGTGCCTGATCATCCTAATGGAGGGCACGGATGAAGTGAGGGATGATCGGAGATCCCTCCTGAACAAAAAATATGAGGCCTTCAGGCAAGGGCCTAAGGAAGAGATCAGAGTCACCTACGAGAACTTCCTAAAGATTGTCAACGCCCTCAAGGGCTACGGAAGAGTGTTCACTAATGGTGAACTCAATGACAAATTCCTTAGGTCCCTTACTAAGGAATGGGACACAAAGATCTGCGCCATCAGAGAATTTGGCAGACTAGCAGAAACTGATCCACAAATCCTGTTTGGGAAGCTGATGTCCTATGAGCTTCAGCTGAACACCAGGAAAGCAGAGGAAGAAGCAGAGAAGGCTGCTGCAAAAGAAAAGACTGTGGCCCTAAAAGCCAGTTACTCCAGAAAAGGCAAGGGTGCGATGTCATACCGTGCGAGGAATAAGGAAGAGGAGGAGGACTCTGAACCATGCTCCTCCGGCTCAGAGATGTCGGAGGAGGATTTCTCCCTCATCACCCGAGAGTTCAAGAAGTTCCTCAAGATGAGGAATCAAAGAAAGAAAGACAGCTCCTCCTCCAGGCATCAGAAGAAAAATTATTCTTCTGACAGGTATGCATCTAAACCTAACAAACAACGCTCTTCTGACATTATTTGCTTTGGATGCAATAAGCCAGGACACGTCGTGGCCGACTGCTATCAAAGCAAAAGAGAAAAAGGGAAAGGAGAGACTGTCGACTAATCGGTTACTAGCGGTCGCGGCTAAAGGACAGACCGAAAAAGGGGGCCGCTGGCAGCGGCAACAGCAGAGTTCGCCCGCCGCGGCTTAAATACCACTCTTGCGGCGGGCTTTCCTTTACTTAAAAATGAGAGTTACAACGAGTAAAAGGAGAAGCCGGCCGGGCTACAAGCCGCAATACACTAGACTTGAGACCGCAGCTCGTAACAGGCGAGCTCCTGGATCCCAGTCATGGTCCATTGGGGAGTGCACCCACCCCCTATTTATAGGCTCGGGGGCCTGCCCAAACGGGCAGGGCTAAAATTACCGGCTGCCCGGGGTACAGGAGAACCGGGCAGAGGTGAGGGGAAGCAAAAGAGAAAGAAGCAAGAAAGGAGGGAAGCCGCGCGGCCTGGCGGATTCCTCCTGGCGAGCTGACGGCTGGGCCCTTGGGCCTTGTCGCTGAGCAGGGCCGGCACTGGCGGCGGCCTGACATGGAGACCGCCCGGCTTGGGGGTTTGGCGGCTTGAACAGGCAGACCGCCCGGTCTGGAAAACTGCGCGGGCAGGTCGCGGATTCCGGGCTTAACATAATCCCCGCACATTTTTAAGTTTGCAGAAAAACTTCGAAAATGTTGAACTAAGCCGGAGACCGCGACTGCTTCATCGTCGTCTATAAAATCCCCTGACTCTTGACATTCTTCAGGATTCCTGCCAAGCACGGGTCGCTACTCGCCACTTGCGGTTAGGATTTTGCAAGCCGACGCGATTTCTTTAGCGATGGATGTGATGTCGTCGATGCTAGCCCGCAACAAGAAACCGACAGAAATGAAGCAGAGCCGGAGCGAGAATTCGAATGATTCTGCCCGGCAGACCGCCAAGAAGAACGAGAAGCCGGAGACAACAGCGGCTTCTGGACCTGAAAAGAGGCCGACAGAGATGGTCGGCGGACCATCGCAGGCCGCAGCCGACCCCAAAGCGGTTTCGAAAGCTGCTCCACTGCAAACCGGAGATGCCAAATCCTTTGACGTGACTTTCTCCCCATCAGGAGAACCACTACTAAAGATCGCTGGGACGGAGGAGAAGAGTGTTGATTCTGGGAAACCGACCGAACTGCCGAGCAAGGTCGACTTAATCGTTGTGGATGACAACGAGCCGGAGAAGGCGCTGGAAACCGAGCGGACTGTTGCTGAACAGGGCAAGCGGGCTGAAAAGGTGTCCGACTCCTTGAAAAGGCGGAAAGAAAGGAGCGAAAACCTTGAAGAAAGGATGAAGAAGAAAATGAGGAAGCTGCACGCCAGAAACCGGAATATCTCTGAGAAGACCGGCGCGGACAGTCTTCAGCACAGGCCGCATGAGAAGGAGGTGCCCGAGAACCCGCTCACACCGGAGTGCAAGCCGAGCGAACTGGAGGGTACACCTGCGCCTAGCGACTCGCTCAGCGAGCTCCTGAAGGGCATGGAGACCCTCCAGCGGCAGGACGCGCTGTTGTCGACACCAGCGGCCTCTGAGGAGGTTGACCGCCCGGACGTCCAGGTTATTGGGGAGAAGCCTGGCGAACCGGCTTCCGCGGCTTCTGAAGGAGCCGAGAAACTGAAGCTCCGCGAGAAGATGGAGGAGATGAAGAAACTGATCGCCGAGAAGCCGGTGGAGACCGCACATCCATTACTGCAAGGTAAACACCGGGACGTTAGGCGAATTGTTAAATTCTACAAGTCGCGGTCAAGGAAGAAGGGGGCGAATATAATATTAAATCCGCCGGCCAGCTTTTTCCTGACCACGGCTCAACTGAAAAGCCGAAAGGAAACCGAGCGGCTATGGAAAGATAAGCTGAAGAGGATAGATCCTGAGCGGCTCAGGCGGCCAGTGATTAAAATTCATACCGCGGCCTCTGGAGGAGATAAACATCAAACCGGCGGTCTTATCTTACCGATTTCCTTACAAGAAGGTCGCAACAATCCGGCTGAACCTGACTGCGGTTTGTCTTCTGCAGGTGCACCGGAGACCGCGATGAAACCGGGCGACTTGACCGCGTTTATATCTACGCTGCCTCCGCCAAGTGTTCGTCAGAAGGAGATGGCCGACTTCCAGAAGGAGGTCGGCTCGCTGCAGGCGGCTTTGACTGCGGCCACCGAAACTCTGCGGATTAAGGACGAAGAGAAGCGGGTTGCCCAGGAGGCTGCGGAAGCAAGGATCCAAGAGTTGCAGACCACCCTGGAACAAGAGACCGCCAGGTGGCAAACTGCGCTTGAACAGGAAACCGCGAGGTTGAAGACGGCAATGGAACAAGAGACTGTCAGGCTCCAGGCTGCGATGAAGGAAGAGACCGCGAGGCTCCAGACCGCAATGGAAACCGCTGAGGCGAAGATTGCCGAGATGCAGGTCACCTTGGAGCAGGAAAGGGCGGAGAAGTACTTGCTAATGGCCGCGCGGCTGGAAGGAGACAAAGAGCAGATCCCGGATGCTGAAGGCGGCGAAAAACAAGACCTGCCGGCGGAGACCGGCGGAGAACAGCGGCCTGCGCTACCGACTCCTGCAGAGTTGCCGGAAACTAGCCGCCCGGCCTCTGGCGAGATTTCGCATCCGCCAGTGGCCGCGGCGCCTAACCAGGTCGCTGCTCCAAGCGGTCTGGGGGCCCAGGCGGTCCACATGATACCGTTTGCGAGAGTTGAGCGCGACGCTGCGCGAATTCATCGGTCTCTGCATGCGCTTCATAATCTGGTTAGCCAGGTGTATGTTGCGATTGTACAGACCGGTGAACAAGTCGCGCACATGGGACGAGACAGGCCGGAAGAGGACAAACGACCCTGAGCGACTTGAGAGAACTAAGCCGCGCGGACATTCGCATATATTGTGTTGTAATATATATTTTTTCTCTGGATGTTGAACAATTTGATTGCTGTAAACTGTTGTATTCTATTATGCTGCGAACTGAATGCGGCTTATGCGGCTTGAATAATCCACATGTTTGCTGCTTTGTTCTGAGAAATTTGAAGTTTAGGATAGCAGCCGCGCGGTCTGGCGAACAGAGCGCCGGCTTGAATAATTGATATCCACATGATTCGACATAGAATTTTCTAAGTGCAGGGAAGTAGCCGCTCGGTCTGACGGACTAAACGGCGGCTTGATTACTAAGCTGATCTGCACTTCCTGGGGCATAGGCCGCGCGGCGTGACGACTAGCCGCGATTTGACATGGGCACTGTAGCATCACGGGTTTTCTATAAATAGCGCAGACCCCGTTGGTTTCATCACAAAGCAAGAAAGATGCGGGCTAAGACCAAATCGTCGCGGTCTGACAAGGCCACAGCCGTCAGGACAGACGCGGCCTCCGCCTTCTACTCTGCTGACCACAAGGAATGCCGGCTTACGAAAGCCGAGCTGGATTCCTTTGTCGAGAAACACATGCAAGGAAGCCCGCTGATCGCGCGGCTTCCTAGGCAGGATGAGCGAATCAACTCTTCCAACGCTAACCAAATCGCGGTCCCCATTGACCACTTCGACTGCGGGTTCGGCTTCCCGGTCTTGTTAGAGGCCATAGCGGTCTTCGACCACTATGGAGTTGTGCCCGGGCAACTTCCTCCCAACTCGATAGCCGCGATATACGGCTTCATTGCTTATCTGCGGTCAGAAAGAGTCCGATTCTCCATGAGACTCTTCCGAGAGTGCTTCTCGGTGCGGTCTATCCCGGACTCCGGGACTAAGATCTTCCGGGGGCACCTCTACTTCGGCTGCCGAGGGCTGAAGGTAGTCAACCTGGCCAACAAGATCGCGAACTGGCCGGAGCGGTTTCTGATTTTCGAGGGCAACTTGGGGTTGCTGCCGACCGACCCCCAAATCCGCGAAGAAGCCGCCTTCGGCAGCAGCGGCTTGGACGGCAAGGAGAAGGAGATCTTCGACTTCTTCAGGGGCGAGCGGCTTGACGTGAACTACTACATCCCGCTGCTGCCGTCCCTTGTTGGAATTGAGGCGGAAGAGAGTAAGCTACAAACTGGCCGAACTGCATTGCTAGCCGCACGGCCTGAAATCTAACATTGCTTCTGTCTTTGCAGCTGCTGTGGCGGTCCCGCTGAACAAGCCGCAGACGCCGGGCGGCTTGACCCTCACACAAAGAGAAAAGAGGGCGAAGCGGGTCAAGCCGGCGCGGGCTGCGGAGGAGGAGGAGTCGGACTCCTCTGGGGAGTTCATGCTGCAAGGAACCGGCAGCAGCCTGAAGGACGTCCATGGCGAGCCGGCCTTGCGGTGGAGTCCGGATGGCAAGTCGGTGACGGTCTCCACCGCCCTCCCATACTGGGGAGCTGAAGAAGTAAGCCGCCATGCTAATGCGGTTGGCGGCGCGCTGTACGGCAAGCGCAACCTGAGGGCTATGCGGCGAGTTCCTCCAGACGACCTGCCGCGGCTAGCCGCGCAAGTCGGCGCGAGGAGCTTCGTGGCAAGTCACTTCATGGGGCTGGCCTACAAGGAGCTGCTGAAAGAGAACAGCGGCCTGAAAACACGGTTAGGCGAACAGCAAGAAGAGAACAAACGACTTAAAGAGAAGGAGGCGGTAAGTAATTACCAATACCCGCGCGGTTAGAATTATGTAACCGCGCGACCTTACCTTCACCTTTGCTTTGCAGGAAATGTACAACCCCGCCAACCCGATCTTCCAAGACCAGGTCTTCCCCCAGCTCGTCCAAGGGATCGACGGAGCGCTTAACCGCCTCCGGGACATTGGCGGCTTGGCCGCCGGCTTCACCGACTTCACATGCGCCGACATCTACCCTTCCCTGAAGGAGCAGGTGGCCGATGTCTACAAGTCGATCAAGGGCAAGGCCAAAGTCGCGGAAGAAGTCGGCGAGGTGGCGGGAGAAGCCGTGGAAGAGGTCGGCCAGGGAAGCCGGAGCCCGCACACATCTCCAGAGTCCGGCGGCCAAGAGTCGGAGACCGCGCGGCCTGACTCGACATCTTCTGATGGTTCAGCGAGCTCCGCGACTAGCAGTGGGTATTCCTTATCATCTGTCGATGTTGGCGATGGCAGTGATTTGGATGTTCCTGCGGCTAAGAAGCTCAAACCGGACGATTAGAAAATTTATAACTTGCTTTTGTATTTTGAACTTTTTGAAATCGGCGGATTGTTTTTGTAACCGCGCGATTAACAATTTTGTAACACTTATTGACATAGTAATGAAGGCATTTTTACCTTACTCTTTGTTGCATCTTACTTTTATTACTTGAATAAGTCCGCGCGGTCTCAGTTTAGCTTCCGATTTAAAATGTATAAGTATGTAAACCTGCTGAGTTTGCGCTGCGACTTCATCAAATCTGTCCGCAAGAGAGAGATATTTTCCTGCGGTTTCTACCCGAGTGCACGTCAACAATAAGCCGAGCGGCTAGTAATTTAAACGTTATCTGCCGGAAGAACAGGATTGCCGCGGCTTGCTCATGTATAAGCCGTGACCGCTAAGCCGCGCGGCCACTTGTCGCAGTCGGCAGACATCCATAATATTGAAATAATAGATTGCGGCTAGGGCAAACTCTGAAGCGAATTACCCGTTTGATTAAAAGAACAAGAATTGAGAAACAAGCTTCGGCAGATCAATATCCAGGAATTAAGTGCCAGAAGACAGGTCGGGCGACCTATGTTTCATATGAATAACAAACCGGCAATTGATATACATAAGCCGAATAAGATACTGAATAGCGGATAGGCGAATAAAGTCGGCCGAGTTCCCAAATATATTAATGATAATCCGGCAGGCAGGAACAGGAAAGTTAAAAATTTAAGCCGGAATATCAAACCGGGCGGCTTGTGTAAATAATTATAAAACCCGCACAGGCCGCTAAATAAAACCGCGAGACAGCGGATAGGCTCGTGTTGTCCTGCAAAAATAGCTGAAGATATGCACTTATGTGTCAATGTGGGCAGGTGCATGTAGCATTGCTTTCCACACAAAGAACACATAAGCGGGATCGAAATTCTTAAATTCCATGACCAATGTCAAGCGGGACAAGTACGCAACGTCTGCGACTGAAGTCAAGCAGGGCAAGTACGCAATGTCTGCGACCGAGGTCCAGCGGGACAAGTACGTAAAGCCTGTCTGTGACTAAAGTCATGCGTGACGAGTACGCAAAGCCTGTCTGTGACTGAAGGTCAAGCGGAAAACCCACTACACATCTGCTACTGAAGCCGAGCAGGATGTGGAGGGCTTAAGAATTCGAAATGGGCTCTTGCCCCTACATGCATATATATAGGCATAAAAAGTAAAGCTAAAAATAAGCTTCAAAATGAAAAGGTAACCATTGCATAATGTTAAGGAAGTGACAAAGGATATATATCTGCAATTTTATCATGCCTTATAGAAAGAGAGATATGTTATGTATTACTCTGAACACAAGCACTTTTTACTATAGAAAGAGAGAGGAATAACTGCTTGATCTATTGAGCAAGAAATGAAAGATTGCCTTTGAGAGTCACTAAATGAAATATTCCTGCAGCTTTCCAGCTCTTACAAGTTGATTAGCCAATTCCTTGAGAGCTCTGCAATCTTCTGTTAGATGACCAATATCCTTATGATATTTGCAAAAAAGCTGCTCGTGCCGATACTTGATTTTGGATTTCATGCGCCGAGGCTTCTTGAACTCAGGCATTCCCTGAATGATCATCAAAAGATCTTCCATGGGAATTTTGAACTTAACATACTTACCTGAATATTCTTCATACTTTGGAGTTTTATCTCGGAGAACATAAGGAGACTTGCAATATTCAACTTGCAAAACATCTTGTGAGGAAATAGATTGTTGTTGACTAGAAGTCCCTTGGGATTGCTTAACCATTTGATTCAGGAACGAAACATAACCTTTGTTTGCTTCTTCGCCTATTACGAATGTATTAACTCTATCAATAAGATCTCCGAAGCTTTTGGGATATTTTGTGGTGAGCTTGAATTTTAATTGGCCCTCTTGAAGGGCATTTATGAAAGCATGCAAGTAATAGTCTTGATGGACGTTACAAATATCCAAAACCTCTTTTGAAACCGATCAACAAAATCTGAATTAGACTCGTGAATTCCTTGCTTGATTCGGAAGAGAGCTCCAACGTCTCTTTTCCGCTTCCTGTAAATAGCGAATCTGGAAATAAATTGACTTCGAAGATCCTTAAAGCTGGTTACTGATCGAGGTGGAAGGCTGTAAAACCATTCCCTTGCAACATTGCCAAAAGACATAACGAAGAGTTTGCATTTTATTCCATTTGACACTTTTCTTAGTGAAATAGCTGATTCAAAAGCTTGCAAATGAGAAAACGGATCATCACATGCAGAATACTCTGGGAGACGTGGTTCTCTGAAGTCATTGGAAAAAGTATCCCACCGAATTCGATCAATGAATGGAGAAGGGGCCTCTTCTTCGTCCTCACAAAGAGGCTTATTTGCAACAGATTTTAGACCACGCTCAACACTATTTGCAAAAATCTCCTTACGAGGGTCAACAACTTCACTATCCAAATACGAGCAATCCTGCACTTCTGAGAGATTCGTAATAACTGAGATGCGGCTCGATGTACCATGACTCTTTGCAGGATTCATCCTGAAAAGAGAGAAATAGCCGAACTTTTACAAGAAACCGCAGAAGAGCGTCGGCTTAACGAGGCGGCTAGACGATTCTGCAAACTGATAAGAAAACCGGCTGAAAAGAGAGCGGATAGAATGCTAGGTTCTACCGTGCGGGAGGCGGGCTGAAAGCCTTAGCCGGCGGACTCGCGGCTTGCTAGACAGGTCGCCGAACCTAGAAGATTAAGCGGTCTGGATCCCTAGACCGCTGATTTCATCGATTAGTCGAGATCTGAAGGTCGCGTGTTAACTGTTGATGCACGAAAACACAAGGGAGGTCGAGCACAACCAGCTAACGGTTCGAACACCGGGGGAATAGGGAAGGAAAGGAGGAGACTGTCGACTAATCGGTTACTAGCGGTCGCGGCTAAAGGACAGACCGAAAAAGGGGGCCGCTGGCAGCGGCAACAGCAGAGTTCGCCCGCCGCGGCTTAAATACCACTCTTGCGGCGGGCTTTCCTTTACTTAAAAATGAGAGTTACAACGAGTAAAAGGAGAAGCCGGCCGGGCTACAAGCCGCAATACACTAGACTTGAGACCGCAGCTCGTAACAGGCGAGCTCCTGGATCCCAGTCATGGTCCATTGGGGAGTGCACCCACCCCCTATTTATAGGCTCGGGGGCCTGCCCAAACGGGCAGGGCTAAAATTACCGGCTGCCCGGGTACAGGAGAACCGGGCAGAGGTGAGGGGAAGCAAAAGAGAAAGAAGCAAGAAAGGAGGGAAGCCGCGCGGCCTGGCGGATTCCTCCTGGCGAGCTGACGGCTGGGCCCTTGGGCCTTGTCGCTGAGCAGGGCCGGCACTGGCGGCGGCCTGACATGGAGACCGCCCGGCTTGGGGGTTTGGCGGCTTGAACAGGCAGACCGCCCGGTCTGGAAAACTGCGCGGGCAGGTCGCGGATTCCGGGCTTAACAACAGGTATGCATCTAAACCTAACAAACAACGCTCTTCTGACATTATTTGCTTTGGATGCAATAAGCCAGGACACGTCGTGGCCGACTGCTATCAAAGCAAAAGAGAAAAAGGGAAAGGAGAGGAGCTCAAATCCTCCAGAGATAAGAAGAATGAGCGGAGCTACATCGCCAGAAGGCCAAAGACACTGAGTGAGTCTGATTCCTCAGACTCCAGTGATGATGAGGAAGCCTACTTCGGGCTGGTGGGTCGCTCCGACTCAGAAGGAGAATGTCCCCCATTTACTGGGAAGGTAAAAGCTCACACCCGTATCTCCGACTCTGACTCTGATCCTGAGTCTCAGGATGATGAACCTGAGGATAGCCTTTCGGCCCGTGAAGCTGAGCTCCTCGAGAAGTATGAGCTTCTGCTCAACACTTTCGATGAGTGTCGTAAGAGACTGAAAGCTGAGAAGAAGGAAGTAAAATTCCTTAAGGGTGAGTGTGTATCCCTAAGGGAAGAGGTCACTAGCTTGATTTCTCTCCGACAGGAGCACCTTGACCTGACTTCAAAGCATTCAGAGTCTTTGAAGCTCCTTGATCTTAAGCAGGAGGAAGTCGACAAGTTGGAAGAACTACTTGCGGCAGAAAGGAAGATCGTCAAGAGCTTCTCTATGCCAAAAACAGTTCTTCCAGTCGTTGATACCTTCTCTGCTCAGGCCAAAGGAGCTGGCTTGGGGCATATAGGGGTATCTGGTTCTTCATCTAGGAGAAACAAGAACCAGAGGAAGAATAAGGCCGCCAAGAAGGCCTCTGCTGATGAAAAGGGTAAGGCTCCTCTTAGTCCTGTTGCGTTCAGAAAGCCTGGCTTTCCTTGCAGCCAACATGACTTTGAGTCAACATTTGGGCATCATTTCCGGCCCTCGGTTGCAAAGCCAAAGAGCCGGTATGACGGTTGGAACTTTCCCAGGAACTTCGGTGAGAGTGCCTTCAAGGCACCTTATGAGGAAATCCACATGGGAAATTATGGTCCGTTCTCTAGCGGCCATAATGGAAAGCAGGCACCAAAAGCCAAACCTGTTATACAAAAAGTGACAAAGTCATGTGACTGTTGTCACCATGAGGCCTCCACCTCCAGATCCAAGGCCCCAGCAGTACTCACCGTTCCCAGGGTAAGGAAGCAGCCTAGGAAGAGGTACAACAGATTCGACTGTTGGTGCTGTGGCAAAGTCGGTCACTTTGCCGTGGATTGTTGGTTTAATCCAAGGAATTACAAGACTCCCTATGTTAGCAATGCGAGACCGACCACTCGTAGGGTTAACCAACCGAGGGGGAGTGTGCTAACCAGGAATCTAGGACCCAAGTTCGATTGGGTTCCTAAGGCAAACTAATTTTGTTTTGCAGGAATGTCCAAAGGCCACCAAAATGCCGATCTGGTATTTGGACAGTGGATGCTCCCGGCATATGACCGGGACAAGAAGCCTGCTGCGTGATTACACTCCAGTCGAGAATGGACCCAAAGTCATCTTTGGAGGGTCAGATCGAGGAGTCACCAGAGGTTACAGTATGATTTCCAACGGTATAATCGCTATCACCGACGTGGCTTATGTTGAAGGGTTAAACCATAACCTGATCAGTGTAAGTCAGTTATGTGATAAAGGTTATGACGTTAAGTTCTGCAAGGATAAATGTCTGATAATTTCACGTACCTCTTCTGAAACGGTATTATCAGGCATTAGGAGCAGAAATATCTTCTGTTTATATTTTCTCAGTTTAGATTCATCTACCCCCGTATGCCTTGTGGCAACAGGCAGTGCATCTCTTTGTGAAAAATGGCACAAGAGATTGGCACATATTAATTTCAAGACAATTAGTATGCTGTTTTCTAAGAACTTGGTAAGGGATGCTCCCAGTATCAAGTGCATCAAAGATAGCCCCTGTCCTGCATGCCAGATGGGCAAACAGACTCAGGCTACCTTTAAGAGCATCGCAGACAAAGACTCTTCCCGATGTCTTTACCTTTTACATATGGACTTGTTTGGTCCAATGCAAGTTCATAGCTTGGGAGGCAAGTCCTATACGCTAGTGATAGTTGATGATCATTCTCGGTTTACATAGGTGTTCTTTTTGAAACGAAAGTCAGATACGCTTGACATCTTCACTAATTTTGTCAAGCAGGTTCAGAACGAATTTAACTGTTCCGTGGTCAAAATCAGAAGTGACCATGGAACAGAATTCGAATCTGGTGCTATGACAGAATTTTGTGAAGAACAAGGTATCATTCATGAGTTTTCCTCCCCGCGCACTCCTCAGCAAAATGGAGTTGCGGAGAGGAGAAATAGAACTCTCATTGAAGCCTGCACGACAATATTGAAAGACGCTTCTCTCCCGAAATACTTCTGGGCAGAGGCTGTCAATACAGCTTGTCATGTACAAAATCGAGCATTGATCAACAAGCATCATCGTAAGACGCCCTACGAGCTACTGAAAGGCAGGAAACCAACCATGTCCTACTTGAGGATTTTTGGTTGCAGATGCTATGTACTGAATAATGGGAAGTACCCGCGTACTAAATTCGGTGAAAAATGCTTCGAAGGCATATTCATGGGCTATAGTTCCCATAGTCGGGCTTATAGGGTCTTCAATAAGAAAACCGTAGTGGTAGAAGAATCAATAAATGTTGTATTTGATGAAGGAAGTTTGCTTAACAGCAATTCTTCCAGTAGTATTCTTGAAGATGCAGGCGCTCGACTTGAACAGCTGAGTCTGGATGAGACCGCTAAAGATGACGCTCCTAAGTACGTCAAAGTTTCCACCTCCACGTCATCTGAAAATGTTGAAGATCAAAATGGAACAAATATCTTAGAAGAAGGAGAAGCCCAAGAAGTAGTCGAAGCTCCAGACGCCAGACTTCTTGAGCTCCGGCACGTGAGGGATCATCCTAGAGATCAGATCATCGGAGATCCTCGTGTCGGTGTCAGAACTCGAAGAGGTACTATTAACGAAGTATTGCATCTTAGCTTTCTATCACAGGTAGAGCCAAAGAAGTTCGACGAGGCGAACAAGTATGCAGCATGGATTCTGGCCATGCAAGATGAACTACATCAATTCGAACGTTGCAACGTTTGGACGCTTGTTCCCAGACCATACAAGCAAAATGTGATTGACACCAAGTGGATCTTCAGAAATAAGCTGGATGAACATGGTGTCATCATAAAGAACAAGGCAAGGCTGGTGGCTCAAGGTTACAGACAGGAGGAGGGGATTGACTTCGACCAGACCTTCGCACCAGTAGCAAGGCTCGAAGCAATCAGATTGTTCCTGGCGTATGCTTCACACAAAGGATTCACAGTCTATCAAATGGATGTGAAATCAGCATTCTTGAACGGAGACCTGAAAGAGGAAGTATACGTCGCTCAACCCCCAGGTTTTGTCAATCCTACTTATCCTAATCATGTTTATTTTCTTAATAAAGCCTTATATGGGTTGAAACAAGCTCCACGAGCTTGGTATGAGACTTTATCTAGTTTTCTTCTTGAGAACAAGTTCTCTAGAGGTAAAATAGATAAAACATTGTTTCTCAGGGAAGTCAAAGGCAAGATTTTACTGGTGCAAATCTATGTCGATGACATAATATTCGGCTCAATGGACAACAATCTTTGCAAAAAGTTTTCTAAACTTATGCAAGGAAAGTTTGAAATGAGCAGTATGGGAGAGCTCAAGTATTTCTTAGGACTTCAAGTGAAACAGTCTGAGGATGGAATCTTCATCTCTCAGACGAAGTTCACAAATGAACTCCTTAAGAAATTCGGTATGGAGAGTGCAACCTCTATGAGGACTCCAATGGGATCCACCATGTCTCTGGATAAGGATGAGAAAGGTAAACCTTTCGATGAAACCAAATACAGAAGCATCATTGGATCCCTGCTCTACCTTACTGCCAGTAGACCGGATATCATGTTCTCCACATGTGTCTATGCCAGATATCAGGTGAACACTAAGGAATCTCACTATGTCGCTGCAAAGCGAATTCTAAGATACCTTAAAGGTACTCCTAATCTTGGCTTGTGGTACCCGAGAAGCAATGATGTCGAGCTAATAGGCTTTTCAGATGCTGATTTTGCAGGGAGTAGGGATGACAGGAAAAGCACTTTCGGGACGTGTCAATTCCTCGGAAGAAGGCTTATCTCATGGAACAGCAAGAAGCAGAACTGTGTGGCTACCTCCACAGCAGAATCTGAGTACATCTCAGCAGGCAGCTGTTGCGCACAACTCCTATGGATCAGAAACCAGTTAGCCGACTACGACCTTCAGTTCAAGGAAGTTCCAATGTACTGCGACTCCTCCAGTGCAATTGCCATTGCCAACAATCCTGTCTCGCACAGCAGAACGAAGCATATTGAAGTGCGCTACCACTTCATTCGGGAGCACGTGGAGAACAAGGACATCTCTCTCTGTTATGTCCCCATGGACAAGCAGATTGCTGATATATTCACAAAGCCCTTAGACGAGGCCAAGTTCAATCTTTTCAAGACTGAATTGGGGATGCTCAATTATGAGGAATGAAGACTACAGAAGCTCCAGGCTCGTGCACGATCTGAGGGGGAGCAAGGAAATCAAATGTGAGCATAGACGCAAGAACTGAGGGGGAGCAAGGGGTCAAATGCTACCGCCCCGATTTGCAGAAGCCGAAAAGGGGGAGATTACCCTCTCGGCCAAGGCTAAGGTGGCTCCAAGCTTGCTCCCAAGAAATTGGTATTGGTAAGGGATAACTCACTCAACTCAATTTTAAGTTTATGGTTTTCATTCCCATTTGCTCTATTCACCTTAGCTTGTAGGGTTTAGGCTTCATCAAATAGGGGTAGATTGTTGGGTATTGTATCCACAATGTACCTGATTTGAAGAAGCCCCTGGACAAGCTAAGGTCAATAGACTATGTATTTGATAAACACTTTCTAGTTGTGCTTGCAGTTTTTCCACGCTAAGTGCACACCAATGTCAGGGTGCAGTAGGTCAATATACACGGGTCTGCACGACGTAATCCCTCGTTGAGCAGATCAGTGTGTTGGCCTACGTGTACTATCTCTATTGGAGTGCACTTACATTCAAGAACAGGGCTGTAAACATGCAGGAGCAGATAAGGAGCAAGGATGGGTCAAGGAGCACCTCATAGGTGGAAAGACGAAAATTCGTCTAAGTTTAAATCGACGAGAATCACCAAGTGATTCTCGCCGATTCGGCGAGAATCACTTGGGATTCTCGCCGATTCGTCGAGAATCAGTAGTTGATTCTCGCCGCACTCGACCCAGCCACTTCTAAGCGAGCACCTCTGCTTCTAAGTAAGAATCGACGAGAATCACCAAGTGATTCTTGCCGATTCGGCGAGAATCACTAGTGATTCTCGTCGAATCGTCGAGAATCACTGGTTGATTCTCGCCGTCTCGACCAGGCCTAAAGTAGCGCGTGCAACCAAGGCAAATTCGACGAGAATCAATCTTGATTCTCGCCGAATCGTCGAGAATCACCTTTAAATCTCGACGAATCGACGAGCATCACTTTCGATTCTCACCGATTTTGACTTGAGCGTTTTTCTGGATCTTCCTGAACCGGATTCTGCCGCTGTCAATGTTCTGGACCAGTTTTCGGGATTTTTCTTGTGGGTCCCACAACGGTCAAATTAGTAGTATCTACAGTATATATACGAGTATTTTGAACTGTAGACAGATAGAGAAGGAAGCCGAGCACAGCAAACCCTAAAATCGCGAAATCGCTCCGCCGCATCCGTCGTCGCTCGCGCTAGTCACCCGCCGCTGTTGATCGTGTTTCTTCCCGATCTCCGGCAACAGAAGCTTAGCAAAGCTTGAGTCTCACGCGTCTATCCAGAGATCCCTTGTCTCTCGATTTGTTGATCGGGAAAAACTTCCCATCCGAATCGATCGAGACGACCGATCCTCGTGTGACCGTTGGTAGACCTAGCTTGCTTCGCTAAGAAGATTGGATCTCTATTTTCAGCAGCCGCTCATCATCATAGCCGCCGATCCCGAAGCTAGCCGTCGCTCGTGTTGCCGCCGCCGGTTCCGGGGAGATCCTCTCCAAGAGAGACCAAGGTTGTAGACTCTTCGTTGACTTCACGAACACGTCATCGAACGAAGAGGAACACCGTAGTCTCCAAACGAAGTTTGTATCTCGTGTACATTCTATATTTACTTTTGTTGTAAAGGAACGTTTGTTCCGTGTTGTAAGGGTTGGGTGCAACCCGTTTTGTGGGAGTGTTGACTCTCACATGTGGAAGGGTTCCTTCCGATAGTGCAGGGATTGGATTTCAATCCTGTTGGAGAAGAGACCGAGTCGTCCCTCGTTGGGAGATAGGTCGAAGGGGGAAAGTGGATGTACCCAAGTCGGGGAACCACTATAAATTGCCTGTGTATTCTGTGTGCTGTGCTTTTTATTCTTATTGTGCAGGTACATTCGTAAATTCCACAAAAGCGCTACACGTCACCTATTCCCCCCCCCCATAGGTGCACATAGTTGACACTAGGTGGACTTTCATCTTGATTATTCTGAAGTTTATTATGTGTGCTGAAACATTTTTTGTCCTAGTATCTAAAGAAGAACATTCATCACAAATCAAGAGACTTCTTCAGAAGTCTTGAATCCTCAGAGACAACCATTCTACATCAGTCCACTAGATTCCTGAACATTGACAGAACAGGCTGAAGACATACACCCTGAAGAAAATCTCTAATCTTCCTAAACAATTCAATATTTCAGGGGGAGCTTTGACAACATCAAGATCCACTAGTCTTCTCAGTTGTTTTGAGAAAGAGAAGACACCGTAAATCTCTCACCCTCTCTCTGTACAAAGGGTTCTTTAACTCCCGTCAAAAGTTATTCCTTGGTTGCAAGTCTCCTGATCAAAAGACTTGAGTTGGTTTTTGAGTACCTGATAAAAAGCTCAAAGGTGGCAGTCACCTGATCAAAACCTGCAGCGGATTACTACCAGGGTGGTAGAAGAGTGGATGTACCCAGGTTGGGGAACCATTATAAAATTCTTGTGTCGTCTGGTTGCTCATTTTCTCTTTTGTTCTTACTGTGGCTGTGATAGATAGAATATCTTAGGCTGTTGTTCCTTTCTTTATATATTATTTGTATCACTTTTTTTCACTCTCATATAAAAACATAAAATAGCCAAAATATTTAATTACTCTATTCACCCCCCCCCCCTCTAGAGTAAATTAGGTCTAACCCCTCCTTTCAATTGGTATTAGAACAGTGTTCTTTTGGTTGTACAAGCTAACCCTTGAACCAAAAGATCTTTTGTTAGATCTGATACTTAATTCTCTAAGGTTTATTCATTTCATAGCATGACACATAATAAGGGTTATGCAAGTGATGAGTCCATTTTTATACCTATTTTTGAACTCATGTGGGCTAGTTTTCCTTCGCTTGCACTTCACTTTTAGTTCGTTATCATATATATTTCATCTTATCTTTATTTGCATCGGAGGTGCACACTTAGGCCCGTGGTTGTGTATTTTTGTACTTCTAATGTTTGTCCTCCTTATTGTGCTCGTCTGAAATGTCTGCACATATTCATGCTGGGTTTAGGGGTCGTGTGCGTGTTCCGTGGACATTTGGAAGCAGCAATACTGCGCACAATCAACGGATATAGTGCGAACAACCACCGGTCGTGCACCGATGATCGTGCGCAATGTACCTTGATTTCTAGAATCTGCCCGGAGTAATCGCATGACCACTGGACATAGTATGCACGACAACCGGTCTTGCGCCATTGATCGTGTTCATTGATTCTTCTTTTCCTACAGTTCCGTCTGGGGTAATCGCACGACCATTGGACATAGTGCGCATGACCACCAATCATGTGCCATTGCTCATGCGCAGTACCCCATTTCTTCTTCCTAATCTGCCATGCCAGTGCGCACGATCACTGGACATAGTGCACACGACCACTGGTCGTGCGCCTGTGATCGTGCGCATTGTTCAATTCTGCTTTCTATAAATATGTAGGTTCCGCCATAATTCCAGATCGCTCGACATTTCTCCGTCGTTTTCATCTCCGAGGAAGGGTTCGGTCATTCCTCTTCATCTTCCATCGTAGGTAGGTGCTCCGGGCAAGCTTTCATCGCTAAATCCAAGCCGGAGCTTCCTCTCGGCCTCCTCCTTCATATTTGAGCTTCAAGAATAGCTTGACCTAGCTTTCTCCACCATGCTAGGAGAACTAGTGCCATCCTCAACCGGATCATGACATGAAGAAGACGGGCCATTAAAAGGTGATGACAGACTTTCTCTACCCCGGACGCAGTTGAGGACCGAGCTTGGACGCTGATTCACAACCCGATGATTCTAACCGTGAATCATCTTCAAGACTTCGGATCCGGTCGATTTTGCACACTCTTTTCTTGTTTGGTTGTTGAATGTGTAGTTGAACTCTTGTATATGATGAAGTATGCTTAGTTTGTAAAACATTTTTATACAATCATGTCTATTTGATATTGTATGTTTTCGTTATTTACTAGAGGTGCGCCTATTTGTCCATCCACCATCCATCCACCCTTGTCGCACTAGCAATTGCTAGTGGCGTGCGTAGCTAAGAGGTGCTCATGACCCTCATTCTGCCATTCTCATCACCTCATCCGCAAGCATACTCGCCCATCCGCCTAGTGATTCGGTGCATAGCGGCCTGACTAGTCTTCCATCCCGCATAGCGTAGCATCGCATTGCGGCGTTGCATAGGAGAAGTTGTTAGATTTTTACTTTCTTTTTCCGCAAATATCAAAACACCCCTTAGTTAACTCCGACCTAAGAACTTCAATCTCAAGTCCTCCTCGAAATTAACTCCACCTTACTTTGTTCCTTGTGAGATCGATACTTGGGAAAACTCACTCATTTTATATTAATTGTGTGACCGGTTCACTGCCGTGATCTTTAGCATCAATTTTTTGGCGCCGTTGCCGGGGAACACAATAGTGTGAGGTTCTAGAGAGGGAGACGTGAGATTGCTTTCCTTTTCCTTTGTAAATCTCTTTTGTTTAATTCTATTTCTGTTTTGCTTGCCTTTTTCGTGTTTGTTTAGGCAATTGTAGTAATATATTGTTGGATTTAGTAATTTGCACAATTTATTTTGAATCTGCTATTTCGACACCATGTGGGGATATTGGTATGCCCAATGTCATTGGTGTGGAAAGCATTCCCACGCTAGTCATGAATGCCCTACGAGAGATATTGAGCATAATCCTCAGCGCACAATGCATGAGATGTTGTATTCATACAGCCCTTCAAACACTATGCCCCGAGCTTATGGTCAATCGTCCTTGCCACATACACCGTTCTCTTATTCCTCTCTGGCCCCACAAGGACCGCAGAGTAATGGGATAAAGTGTTTGTATTATCGTAGAATAGATCATGTCTTGAAGGATTGTGTCGAGTACTTCCGTGTTATGGAAGAGGATGATGAGCCGGACATCCGGATCATCCCGACTACTACCCTTGGTGGCACATCTTCATCATCTAGTTATGTATCCCCGTCACCTTTATTTGTTGAAGGGAATGATGTGGACACAACTGCCATATGTGTGACTGATCTAGGATTCGACGTGGCTGAGCCCATCTCTCCTGTGCATACATCTCCAAGCGTGCAGCCGATTCTTTGTGAGGAACCTGCGCTTGACTTTTATTCAAGCAAAATTCTTCCACCTTTTTTGCATTCTACTTCAGTCGTCTCTGACGACATTTTCGACGATGCAACATAAATTGAGGCTTGTGATACATGGATTGTTTCCACTCCCATGGAGGAGGACAACCTTCCTGGTGTCGAGGTTTCTCCCTCGATACCAAAGGAGGAAGTCCAAGTCTTGGTGGAGGCCTCTATGGATCCGGCCGCGCCTTGTAGCATTGTCGACATTGCTGACGATATTTTTCTACCTCAGCCTTTGGGGACTGAAACCGGGATCACTCCCCCGATTATTTCTTTATGTTCTTCGTCTCTTTTATTTCTTGACCCCCCCTTCCTTATCAGAGCCTATGCAGGTTGAATCTCCACGGGTAAGTTGGGTTGACGTTGAGCCTTGCGCTCGGGCTGTCATCGAGTGCATCCTCTTGTGTGAGGAGGTTCCTACCTCCTTCACAGTGGAAGCCCCTGCCGTCACCTTCGCCCCCAGTGAACTTGTGGTGGATGAAACCTTGCAAGGCAAGGATTTGTTTTGTGGTGAGATGAGTGAGGACCAGGCCTCCTCCTCATCCTACTTCCTATTTCCTCTACCTGCGAGGAGCAGGTATGATTATTTAGGCAGAGGGGTAACTATTTTATCACCGTATAGGTACCCGTTACCGTAACGGATAATGGAACAGTTACCTGTGCATTTTTCTTTTCATAGGCCCATTAGATAGAACCTTTTTGTAGCCGAATAAGTCGTTCTGGGATGACAATAACCCTAGTACTTATCTTTCATTTTCTGTATTTGTTTTTCATGTCTATTTAGTTGTAGTATTTCTTTGTAGTTTGTCTATTTTTGTTTTGTTCTTGCGGAGCTCACCCCTCCAGGTATTCTTGACAACTTCGTGTTGGCAGGGTTGTGATTCTTCGTATGGCGGGCCTGCTTCAGGTTTCCACGCATCTTCTAGTATGCTCACTGGCTGAGCATTGGGTAACCTCTTCCCTTAGCTCTTTATGATTTTAATTTCTCTATCATATGCTGTGTAGTTTAGTTTAAGTCTGGGGGAGAGCCAGTTTTGTTACCTTTTGCACGCGCACATTTCATGTGCATACTAGAAGCTTTTATAGATTTATTATGATTAGTTCATTGCATCACACACCACTACACCCACATGAGCGCGTGCTTAGCTTTTTGCGTGTTGCGAGTTAAACTCATTTCTTTTGTATGATTTGGGAAAATTATTGTGCTGGCTTAGGATTATGAGACAGAGTAAAATGTTGATTTTGTTGTTTTTCTAGTCAACTACTCTCGTCTCGTGTAGAAATTCAAGTAGATTTAATTTTTTTGTATGCTTATGGTTTTATACTTTTTATTTGCATATTGATCTTTTTATTCTACTCAAAAGTTGGTGAATCTGGTGTGAATCAAAGGTAGTATAGGAATGTGTGTAGCCGTCACTAGACTCATTTTGCTTGAGTCGGGAGGAAGGATCATCTTTCTCGGTGGCTAAGAACTTGCCCCAAGCTACTCTCGAAGAATGGTTACTTGGTTAGTCTAGCGTAAGCGTGATGTAGGCCATCATTTTGGCCCGGTTGAGCTTTGTACCATTCCTAATATCATATCCTCTCTAGCCCCGTTGTGCCTACCCTTCTTTTGAATAAACTCCACCTTCATTCACCAAAGCCCCATAGCCCATCCTAGTCGCACAACCAAGTCAAGTTTAGTGTTATATATTTTCATGTTGTGATGTGATGTGGTGTTATTATTTGTGAAAATGTGGAAGTGCTCCCATGTTTATATCTGCTGAATTAAGAAAATAAAATGAAGAAAAAGAAAAAAAAATTTTTGTAATGACAAAAAAAAGTAAAAAGGAATAGTTTAAATTGAAAATCTTTTTGGAAATGTTATTATATTTGGAGTAGGCGGAGCACACACCCATATGTTAAAAGTTAAGTATGGAGGTGTGGTGTACATGCATATATTGTGGATAGCAGTTGGATTCTTTTTAGGCTAGCTCATTTGGGTTAGTTGCATAGACTTCTTTTTATCATTGTTTACCTCACCGTAACCAAAGCCCCGTGATTATCCTAAAGTCCTACGGATTTGCGCTTGAGTCTAACTAATGTCATGGAAAGAGTGTGAACGGGCAAGAGTATGGTCCCTGACATTGGTGGATTCCTTTGGAGGTGATCGTGAGCCCCGATCTTTGCCAAAGCTCACCTTAGTGGCCTGCCTAGTTTCTTCCTATGGGTGACAGGTTGATTCACCATGATTCTATTTTTGAGTAGTAATAAAATTTTGATACGCATTGTGAAAAATATAAACTATTCTGCATACTTAGAAATTTTCTCTATTGTATTTTTACGCAC
Source organism: Platanthera guangdongensis (assembly GCA_039583875.1). Taxonomy (NCBI): domain Eukaryota; kingdom Viridiplantae; phylum Streptophyta; class Magnoliopsida; order Asparagales; family Orchidaceae; genus Platanthera; species Platanthera guangdongensis. The sequence goes on from CM077163.1 coordinate 118,162,974, forward strand.
GCGAGCATGCGACTTTGCATGGTACTTTGTTTTTCAATTTCTTTGTTAGCTAGTAATTTTCCATATCTGCTTCAGTTTTGTTTGCTCGAGACGCGCAAACAGTTAAGTCTGGGGGTGTGATGGGTCCATTTTTATACCTATTTTCGGACTCATCTGGACTTGTTTTCCTTCGCTTGCACTTCACTTTTAGTTCGATATCGTATATATTTCATCTTATCTTTATTTCCATAGGAAGTGCACAATTAGGCCCGTGGTTGTGTATTTTTGTACTTTTAAGGTTTGTACTCCTTATTGTGCTCGCCTGGAATGTCTACACATATCAGTGCTGGGTGTAGGGGTCGTGTGCGTGTTCCGATGACATTTGGAAGCAGGAATACTGCGCACGATCATCGGATATAGTGCTCACGACCACCGATCGTGTGCTGATGATCGTGCGGAATGTACCTTGATTTCCAAAATCTACCTGGCATAATCGCACGACCACTGGACACAGTGCGCACGACCACCGGTCGTGCGCTACTGATCGTGTGCATTGATTCCTCTTTTCCTGGAATTTCGTCTAGGGTAATTGCACGACCATTAGACATAGTGCGCATGACCACCGGTCGTGCGCCATTGCTCGTGTGCTGTGCCGCAGTTCTTCTTCCTAATCTGCCATGTTAGTGCGTACGGTCACTGGACATAGTGCGCACGACCACTAGTCGTGCGCCCGTGATAGTACGCATTGTTCAATTCTGCTTTCAATAAATATGCAGGTTCCTCCCTAATTCCGGATCGCTCGACAATTCTCTGCTATTTTCGTCTCCGAGGAAGGGTTCCGTCATTCCCCTTCATCTTCCATCGTAGGGAGGTGCTTTGGGCAAGCTTTCACCGCCAAATCCAAGCCGGAACTTCCTCTCGGCCTCCTCCTTCATCTTTGAGCTTCAAGAAGAGCTTGACCTAGCTTTCTCCACCACGCTAGGAGAAGTTGTTCCATCCTCCACCGGATCATGACACGCAGAAGACGGGCCATAGGAAGGTAGTGACAGCCCTTCTCTACCCCGGACGCAGTTGATGACCGAGCTTGGACGCGGATTGATAACCCGACGATTCCAACCGTGAATCCTCATCAAGACTTCGAATCTGGTCGATTTCGCACAAGATTTTCTTGTTTGGTTGTTGAATGTGTAGTTGAACTCTTGTATATGATGAAGTATGCTTAGTTTGTAAAACGTTTTTATACAATCATGTATATGTGATATTGTATGTTTTTGTTATTTACTTGAGGCACGCCTATTTGTCCATCCACCATCCATCCGCCCTTGCCGCACTAGCAATTGCTAGTGGAGTGCGTAGCGAAGAGGTGCTCACGACCCTCATTCCGCCATTCGCATCACCTCATCCACAAGCCTACTCGCCCATCCGCCTAGTGATTCGGTGCATAGCGGCTCGACTAGTCTTCCATCCCGCCTAGCGAAGCATCGCATAGCGGCGTTGCATTGGAGTAGTTGTTAGATTTTTACTTACTTTTTTTGCAAATATCAAAACCCCCCTTAGTTAACTTCGACCTAAGGACTTCAATCTCAAGTCCTCCTCGAAATTAACTCCACCTTACTGTGTTCCTTGAGATATCTATACTTGGGAAAACTTGCCCATTTTATATTAATTGTGCAACCGGTTCACTGCCGTGATCTTACGCATCAGCAACCACCAGACCTCTAGTGTTAAACTTTAATAAGATTACCATCTGGATTGTAAGAATCAAGCTTTATATGAATTCCATTGATGAGGACATCTATAATTATATTTTGACAGGTCCTCCTCAACCAACAACATCTACATTTACATCTACATCAAGCACACATGCTGTTCCACCACCTGAGTGGACAGATGCTCAGAAGAAGGCCAAGATTACGGAAGCAAAGGCCATGAATATTCTGGCTCAGACTATGTCTGATGACATCATTCCAGAAGGTGGCTGAATGCACATCAGCCAAGGCTATTTGGGACTCTCTTAATCAGATGGTAGCTGGTTCTGTTGATGAGAGGAGAGATAGAAGATCAACTCTCATCTCCCAGTATGAGAACTTCAAGAAGGATTAGTCAGAGTCTGTTGCTGACCTGTATAACTGATTGAGCTCAATAATCAATGAGCTGAAGACTTTAGACAAGGACATCAATCTTACAGAAGTGAATGATAAGATCCTCATGTGCTTCCCAAGCTGATGGGATTCCAGGATCTGGCCAATCAAGGAGGCCATGAGTTTAAATGAGATTTCCACAAAATCTCTATTTAGAAAGCTCAAATCTTATGAGCAGCTGATAAAGTCTAGAGAAGCTGCAGAACAAAGGACTCCTCCACCAACAAGAAAGGAGCAAAGCATAGCATTCAAAGCTATTGAAGAATCTGTAGCTCCAGCATCAAGGGAAGAACTCCTAAGTCTCTTAGCTAAGATATTCTACAAAATGGCCTGGTGGATTTCAGGAGAAAGTCATCTGGGCATGATGACAAACCCAAGTATGATAAGACACCCACTAAAGAAATAGTGTGTTTTGGGTGCAGGAAACCTGTACACTTTATTTCAGAGTGTCCAGAGAATCAAAAGAAAGAAAGAAGAAGAGAGAAGGACTCCAGAAGACAACAATACAGCAGGCCTTCCTCCAGCTAATAGAAAAAAAAGGAGAAGGGCTTTGTGGCTGAGATCTGCAGTGAAACTGAAGAAAAATCATCATCTTCAAGCTCAAGTGAAGATGAAGAGGAAGCAAAGGCCAAGGAAATGTGCTTGATGGCAATTGATGTATCAAGGACCCATTCTGAAGTTGACCAATCAGACACTGAAGAACCTCTATCTGAAGAGGATCTGGTATTGTCCTCTTTTGATTTTGATTCAGAAGAATTTAAAAGTTAATTTAAATCTGTATATCTTGACTTAATTAACTCTGAAAAAATAATTAAACAACTTAAGACAAATAAGTGAACAAGAAAACCTGCTGTCAGAAAATAACAAGTTAAAAGATGAATTTACCCTAACAAATGAACAAATTATATCTTTAAAATCTTAACTGGCTGAGGCAAGGAAACTTGAAGAATCCCTAAATTGGAGAAGCATCAAGTAGATGGACATCACTAGCACAATGAATGCCAGACTTAATGACAAGCTGGGCTTAGGTGCTTCATCAAGACAACCGCGACTCATTCAAAAAAACATATTAACCACCCCAATCAAATTTGTTTCTGAAAAGGGTAAGGAGAAAGTAGAAGATAATAATCTTAATCAAACTGAACTTACACAGAAGAATAAGAAAAGAAGAAAGAATAAGAAAAATAATAACCAAAACAACGTTCAGTAGTTCTCGTCGAACTCTGATCGACGAAACATGTACATTTCGTCGAGCTCAAGTCGACGAACTCCAAACAAAAACTTCTATTATAACCATTCTCTGAACTGCAATCGACGAAACCAGTATGGTTCATCGACCAGAGATCAAAGAAATTGGGGCCCAGAAAATGAATATCTTCATTCTCTGAGTGTAGTTCGACGAACTCATCCCCGTTTGTGACCTCAGATCGAAGAACGTACCAGAATTCATCGAACCCAGATCAGTCCAACAAAAATTTTGATTTTGCTAAAACTCTTATCCAACCAAGAACATTTTGTAATCAATTTAATCAATGGATAATTCCACCAAGGAAATACCACCTCTTAGGATATAAATGTCAACCTAAATACTCATACATATCCAGTTTTAATAATGTGAAGAAAGATGGACCCAAGTTAACCTGGGTCAAGAACAACTAACTTCTGTTTATGCAGTTGAAGAGCTGTCCAGCTTCTAATCAACAATAGTATCTGAACAGTGGATGCTCCAAGCATATGACTGCCAGCAAAGATAAATTAATCAATTACAAGTCCAAGCTGGTATCAAAGGTGATCTTTGGTGACTCCAATTGTGGCCAGACTGAAAGATTTGGAGATGTCATGATTGGGGTAGTAACCTTCAAAAAGGTTGCATATGTAAGTGGACTAAAGCAAAACCTCATCTCCATAAGTAAATTATGTGATGAAGGTTATCAGGTAACTTTTAACTCAAGTTCTTGCATTATTTCTACTAAAGAGAACAAAACTATTTTAATGTGAAATAGACAAGGCAACATTTATATAGTTAATTTTTAGTCTACCAAAACAAAAATCTGCCTATTTAATCAAATTAATAATAATAATGACCTTTGGTATAGAATATTAGGTCATGTTAATTTGAAAAAAATTGCCAAACTATCTAGGGACAATCTTGTTAGAGGATTGCCTTCTTGTCCCTATAAGAAGAAAAGCCTTTGCAGGGCTTGTCATTTAGGCAAGCAAACATAAAAGTAATTTTAAATCATTAAACAAAAGTGACTCGCCTAGGATATTGTACTTACTATATATGGACCTCTTTGTCCCTATTGCAGTACAAAGTCTAGGAGGGAAATCTTATACTTTAGTGATTGTAAATGATTTCTCTAGATTCACATGAGTTTTCTTTCTGAGATCAAAGTCTGATAACTTCAGAGTTCTTACAGCTTTTCTCAAGAACATACAGATTGAGTACTATAATCCAGTTGCATTGATCAGAAGTGATCATGGTATTGAATTTGAATCTCTTCTAATGCAAGAGCTCTGTAGGAAAGAAGGTATCAAGCACTACTTCTCAGCTTCTAGAACACATCAACAAAATGGGGTTGCTGAAAGGAAGAATAGAACTCCGAATGATTCTGCAAACACATTACTTGCAGATGAATATATGCCCCTATCCTTTTGGGCAGAGGTTGTAAGCACAAGAAATTATGTATTAAATAGAAGTCTTATATACAAGCTTAAGAATAAGACTCCTTATGAGCTACTTAAAGGGAAGAAACCTCAAGTAGACTACTTTAAAATATTTGGTTGTTTATGTTACATTCACAACAATAATAAGAAACACATCAGAAAGTTTGAAGTCAAGGATGAAATAGGAATTTTTATTGGATATTCCCAAGTAAGCAACGCTTATAGGGTGTATAATAAATCCACTATGAAAATTGAAGAATCAGTCCATGTTTCATTTGATGAGACTAACATGATTTACAAGGTGAAGACTTCTTCTACCAATGAATCTTTGTAGGAAACAAATCTGTGTGAGAAGCTAAATGAATTGACCCTCACCAATAAGGAAGTAAGCCATCCTACTCCACTCATTGCTGAAGAAAGTGAAGATGAAGACAATCAGATCAGTGGATAGCCAACAACATCCAATATATTTCCACAAGAGGAATTATTTCTCCAAGCTGTTGAACAACCAACTCCTCCTACTGAATTTATCGCACTTAGAGATCACCAGGTATCTCAAGTGATTGGAGACATTTCAGTTGGTGTGCAGACAAGGCATCAACTCAACCAAGATTTGATGCATACCTGCTTCATATCTCAAATTGAGCTCCAATCCATCAAAGATGCTGAGCAAGATCCACACTGGATTATTGCAATGTAAGAGGAGCTCAACTAATTTGAGAGATGCAGATTGTGGGATTTAGTTCCAAGACCCAAAGATTACCCAGTCATTGGAAATAAATGGGTATATAGGAACAAGCTAAATGCCCAAGTTGCTATAATCAGGAATAAAGCAAGGCTGGTTGGTCAAGGTTATAGGCAAGAGGAAAGAATTGACTGACCAAACTTCTGCACCAGTTGCAAGGCTGGAAGCAATCAGGATTTTCCTTGTATATGCTACCTACAAGAAATTCAAAGTCTATCAAATAGATGTCAAGAGTGCCTTTCTTAATGGAGAACTTAAAGAAGAGGCAAACTCATGGAGATTCCGGCAGGGGTTCTTGGAGCAATGAGATTTGATATGGGTTTTGATATCGACTTCGAGTCATTCCAACATTCTGACCCAATCTTCCTGGAGATTCTGAATTATTTGAAGATCAACAGCTAAAGAATCTGATGACCACAAGGATGAAGATACCTGGGACAGAAATAAGCGAATGGTTTTACACCTCCTCCTCCCCATATGATTATACCATGACGGGCACCATATCGGGTAACGCGATATCTCTAACCCCCGCAGTCTTAATAGACATCTTCAGATTAGTTAATGGTGAAGTATAATTAGAGATTGATAGTGCTGAATTTGATCCAATGTTGATTAAAATAGGTTATTCTAGAGACTCACCCAACAAACTGTTGAAGAAACATCTATCTGTTGACTACAAGTTTCTAGCAGATGCTGTCAGGAAGGTACTGCTAGGCAAGCACACAGCCCATGACTACATCACTAGGCATCAATTCCTTCTGATGTGTGCTTTTGTAAATAAGAAGCCTATGAACTGGGCTAAAATAATGTTTGAGATGATTAGAAAGAAGAACACCAAGAAAGTGGTGTGCTTTGGAAGGATTCTGGGAATCTTCCTTCAAGCCAAGACTGCTGAATCCCTGGTCACACCGACCATATTCATTAATGCCTACAAGAGGATTACTTGTGCCCTCTTTGGCAGGTAGTAGAGGAATATCACCAAGCAATCCAAGGCTCCCTCCTTTTCCTCCAGACCTTCTGAGAGTACAAGGCCTGCTCTAGCCACTCATCACCCTGCTGAAGATGTTCCACCTCCACCACAACCACCTCCAGCTTCCCCAATTCATCTTTCCTCACCAGTTCATACAACACTCCATACTCTAACACCTCCATCATATCTAGTGCATCATCCACAATACATACTCCATCACAACATGGTACACCAACTCCATCACAACATGCTACATCACCCTCATCTCCAATACCACAACATCTAGATAACATCCCCCTTTCCAACCTTATCAGTACCTTCTTTTGACCTTCTGTCATTCACCAATCATAAACCATCACCTGGAGATGAGCCAATGCCAGATTCTCTACCTTCTCCTCCACCATCATCTCCCATCAATCCTTCTGTATCCACTCAGACACCTTCTGAGTTCATGCAATTGGACCCCCCTTCCATTAAACCTCTTTCGGAAATTCTCACCACACTCATCAAAAACCTGATAGCAGAGGCTATAGCCCGTCTTGCTACTTCCATCTTATCCCTTGCTGCCCAACTCTATGCCTTCTCTGCCCCTCCTTCTTCAGTTAGGGGCCAGGCACCAGTGCCTACTGAAACCAGGCAGGGGGAGATACTTCATAAAGAAGTAGCTCCAGCTCCAGCAGAAGCAGCAGCAGAAACAGCAGCAGAAGCAGTAGCAGAAGCAGCAACAGACACAGTTATCCTTGCGGATTTAATTGATTTCATTGATTATGATAAAGATATGGATGAGACAGCTATAGCTGGAATAAACACTGTTGGTGATTATATTATCAATCCCATAGTAAATATTTTGAGTTTGTTAAATACTTTTGATATAGTTCATTTGAACTTTCTTCCAGAAAACAGCCTAAAGCCTTCTATGGCTATAGTACCTTAAACTTCTCCAATAAGCCCCAACGTTGTCATGCAACTCAAGGCCAGTTTTTTTTTGAAGTTAAAAAAAACAAGAGAATCTACTAGTTGCTAAAAAAAGTTACTGAATCAGTTGTTCTACCTCTAGCTCCTCCTCAAGCTGAAAAGTTGCTGATATCTACATAAGCTCTAAAGGAAATTAATGCCTTATATGATAATCCTTAGGAAACTTCTGATGATGAATATGAGGAAGATGATTCAGATGATGAGCCAAAGACTAAGAATAAAGTATCTAAAAAAGAAAGGTTGTTCCTCAAGCTTCACCAAAACCTAATCCCACTTATGATACCCCGTATTATATTCTGCAAAATATCACTCCTTACAAGAGTATGTCAGCTTGGATGTGGTTGTTAAAGAATGAGCAGAAAACCAAGAAGAAAAATAGGAGATACTCCCCTCCTCTACCTTCTCAAAGATACAGGAAAGACCTACCTCCTCCTCCTCCACCTGCTGCTGGTGCTTCAGGAATTACTTCTTAGAGGTCTACCTCTTATTCTCAAACATACCAAAGACAACATGGTAGATCCTCATCCTTTCAAGTAAGCAGCCAGCAGAGGTATCCTTCCAGTAGGCATAGAAATCAATAAAAACATCAATATCCTCAGCAACAACAACAACAAGTTCCTGAACCAGTTAAAGCTGTTGTTGGGTATTACATCCACTAACCCAGATTTGATGAAGTCACCCTGGAACTAAGATGAATTAAGTTGTATTTGATGCTTGTTTTGAGTTATATGTTTGCAGGAATTTCACTGGGAAGTGTAGACCAATGTCAGTCCACAGTGGGTCACCAAACACAGGAACTGTGCAATGTAATCCCTCATTGCATATTCCAAGGTGTTGACTCATGTGTAGTCTCTCTATTGGGATACACTTCATATTCAAGCTATTGGACCTTGGGAAAAGGATTGGAAGATTGACTACATTAGAAGAAAGAGCTTTCCAACAACAAAAATTCTCTAAGTCTTTTACTCGAGTAGGTCCATAACTACTCGAGTAGATTGGGAATAATTTACTCGAGTAAAGAAACCTTGTACTCGAGTACTTAAGTGTACCTCTCATGTAACTAAGTCATGTACTCGAGTAGACTTAGTCATATACTCGAGTAGCATGTTTATATACTCGAGTAGATCACTCATTATACCCGAGTATTAAAGGCTTCTCTCATCAAAATTATTCTAAGTCATGGACTCGAGTATAAACACTCATATACTCGAGTAAGTATACTCACATACTCGAGTAGATAGAGACATACTCGAGTAGTTCATTATAACTACTCGAGTAGATTGTGTTTCACTCGTGTACTTTGAAATTTTCCTAACTCCAGAATTTTCTAAGTCTTTTACTCGAGTAGAACTTTCACCTACTCGAGTAGATCACTTCCTCTCGAGTAGTTTAGTTCAACTACTCGAGTAGCTGCTTGCTGACATCTTCAGAATTTATTCCAAGTATTCCACTCGAGTAGTCCTTCATGTACTCGAGTAGTTTATGTAATATACTCGAGTAGTTTTTCTTGTACTCGAGTAGTTCCTTTATGTACTCGAGTAGTTCTCTATACACACTTGAGTAGTTCTTTCTGCTTACTCGAGTAGTTGGTTTCTTCCTACTCGAGTAGCCTATCTTTATATACCCGAGTATGTTCTCCTTCATGTACTCGAGTAGTTATTCAACTACTCGAATAGATCTTCTCTTACTCGTGTATATGGCTGAACTTTCCTGAAATTTGTCCAAGTCTTTTTCTGACGGGATTTTCAAATCACGCGACATGATTGGTCCACGTGTACATCATTATGACCGAATATGACCGTTATTCTCTCCTATATAAAGTCTTATCAGAAAATGACAAACCTTAAGTATTGTCCAAGCCTTCTTATCATTTCATTTTGAGAAAGTTTTCAGCCGACTCCTCTGTCTGTTCTACACGAAGCGAAAGCCGCCACCGCTACCCTCTTCTCCGGCCACCGCCTCTAATTTCAGAGGACTCATTCTGAAGAAAGTTACAGATCGAGATCGACATCACTGTTCATCTTCTCTCTCTGATTCTGTAAAGGCAAAGAAGATCTAGATCTGGGCCGAGATACTCTTCACCGATTTCTGATAGTACTACAAAGTCCATAAGAAGAAGTTTCTGGCCGTTTCATCAGATCTGATTGCATTTACTGTTTCTATAATTTTTCAAAACTTTATTAATCTTGTAGGAGAAAGTTTCTCTGAGTGTAGGAGTTTCTCACTCCGAGTTTGTAGGAAGTGTTATCTTCCAAGGTGTAGATCCCGTTGTTTGGATCGAGTTTGAAGGAAGTTTGTTCTGAGGGTAGGATCGATTTTTGATCCGAGATAGTGGAGTAGCCGAGTCTATTTTATTGCTAGATCGGTGAGGGAAAGTGGATGTACCCAAGGTCGGGGAACCACTATAAATCTTGTGTCGTCTGTGATATTGATAGATAGTTCTATGCTGTGCTCTAAATATTTTTTTTCGCAAAAGACGCATAAATCACCTATTCACCCCACTCTAGGTGATTTAGGTTGACAACCGTTTTCTTTCAATTGGTATCAGAGGGAGGTTGATCATCAAAAGGTTAACCCCTTGATCAGATCCAAATCTGTTGTCTGAAAGTTTCTACCATAAAATGGTCAAGGGCAAAGATTTCGCCAAGCTTCCACTGTGCAACAAAAATAACTTTCCCATGTGGAAAGAAAGGATAAAATTTTTTATGGAAGTTGTGGATACAAGGATCTTCATGATCGTTGAAGATGTTCCTTACGTTCCCATGACTGTGTCCACTATCGATCCTACCAAGAAAGTTCCCAAAAAGCTGATGGATCTCGACAAAGACGAGATTGCACTTGTCTCCCTCGATAAGAAAGCTAAGAACATTATAGCAAGTGCAGTCGATGACTCGATGCTGCAGAATTTGATTCACTGTCAATCGGCTAAGGAGATGTGGCATTCCTTAGTCACCTTGATGGAAGGAACTGAAGAAGTAAGGGATGATCGGAGATCCCTTCTCAACCAAAAATATGAAGCGTTCCGACAAGGGAACAAGGAAACAATTGCCGACACATTTGAAAACTTCTTCAAAATTGTGAATAGCCTAAGGGTGTATGGTCGTGTCTTCACCAACGGAGAACTGAACGACAAGTTCTTGAGATCCCTAACCAAGGAATGGGATAACAAGGTATGCGCCATCAGGGAGTTCGGGAAGCTAGCTGAAACGGACCCGCAAAATCTCTTTGGAAAGCTTATGTCTTATGAACTCCAAATCAATACAAGAAAAGCTGAAGAAGAGAAAGGCAGGTCTGCACTCAAGGAAAAATCTGTCGCTTTGAAGGCGAACACCTCCAGAAAGACTAAGGCTGCCTCCCCCGCTCCAGCTCCAGAAGTTGATGAAGAAGAAGAAACATCAGAGACTAGCACTTCAGGCTCTGAACTATCTGAAGGAGAGTTTTCCTTACTCTCGAGACAATTCAAGAAGTTTCTTAATAAAAAGAAACAATGGAAAGGCAAGGATGCCTCATACAAAAGAGCGCGGCGTGATGACGATCGACAAAGAAAAGGCTCAAGCAGCCACGAAAGGTACAATACTAAACAGAACAAATACGTTTCAACTGACATCATTTGCTATTGTCGTAATAAGCCAGGTCACGTCATTGCCGACGACCCTCATAAGAAGAAGGACAGTGGTAGAAGAGAAGAGAAGAAATCCTTACACAGCAAGAAGAGGAAATAGAAGAGTCTCATAGCCAAAAAGAGCAAGACTCTTAGCGACTCCGACTTATCAGAGTCAAGTGAAGAAGAAGAAGCTTATTTTGAGCTAATGGCTCAAACAGATGATGAACAAGAGCCCCAGTTCACTGGGAAGGTAAACTCTCATACCCCTCTTTCAGATTCTGAAGTCTCTGAACATGATTGCGAGGGTAGCTCCTCTAACGATGAGTTAGAATTAATGGCCCAGTACAAGGAGTTAATCATGGCTTACGACAAATGTCGTCGAGTCGTGAAGACCCAGGCTAAAGAGATCAAATCTCTAAAGACGAAGAGAGCATCTTGAGAGAGAAAGTCGCAAAGACTGACTCCCTCGAAGAAAACTTCAATAATGATATTGAAGAATATAACAAGGCTCTTGAGCACCTTGACCTTAAGGAGAAGATCATCAAAAGAATGGAAGCCGGACTTGCGACTGAAAGGAAACTTGTTGAGAGTTTCTCGAAGCCCAAAACAGTTCTTCCATTCGTTGTTTAATTCTCAGCAAAGGCCAAGGGAGCTGGACTAGGCCATGAAGAAGCTCCTAGTAAATCCTCTAGGAGAAACAAGAATCAACGAAAAAATAAGGCCGCCAAAAAGGCCTCAGCCGAAGAAAAGGGAAAAGCCCCTCAAAATCAAACTACATTCAAAAAGGTCAACCTTCCATCAAATGAGTTTGATTTTGACTCATCCTACGGGCACTTTGTTAGGCCTACCTATGTAGAGCCAAAGTCCCGCTATCAAGGATGGGCTCGACCCCGAAACTTTGGCGAAAGTGTCTTTAAGGCACCTTATGAAGAAGTTATTCTTCAGAGTTATGGCCCTTTCAATCATGGGCATAACTTCAAGAAGACACCAAAGACAAAGCCTGTTATAGAGAAGCCCATAAAGGAGAAGAAGCCATGTGATTGCCATCATCATGAGGCATCTTCCTCCAAGAATGCTACCCCTGCTAGACCAAAATTCCAAAAAGTCAAGCAGGAGATCTTGAGGCAAAGGTACAACAGATTCGACTGTTGGTGCTGTGGCAAGGTTGGTCACTTCGCCATAGATTGCTGGTTCAATTTCGGAAATGCTGCAACCCCTCATGTCAGCAATATGAGAAAGATCACTAATAATGCTAACACTCGTAGGGGGAGTACTCTAACCCGAGACCAAGGACCCAAACGTATTTGGGTTCCTAAGGCAAATTGATTATGATTGCAGGGATGTCCAAAGGCCAACAGGCCGATCTGGTACTTGGACAGTAGATGCTCTCGGCATATGACCGGGACTAGAAGCCTCATTCAGAACTTTACTCCAGTCGTGAACGGACCAAAGGTCATCTTTGGAGGTTCAGACTGAGGAATTACAAGAGGCTACGGTATGATTACTAAAGGCAATGTATCCTTCTCGGATGTGGCCTATGTCGAAGGATTGGAACACAATCTCATTAGCATAAGCCAACTCTGCGATAAAGGATACATAGTTGAGTTCCATGCTGATAAATGCTTAATAAAATCCGTTGACAATTTGGAAACGATTCTATTCGGCACTCGCAGTAGGAATATTTTCTGTTTAAATTTCATTTGTATTGATTCCTCTACAGCAGTGAGCCTTTTAGCAAAAGATAGTGTGTCTCTTGGTGACCAACGGCATAAGAGACTAACACACATTAATTTCAAAACCATTAATAAACTATTTTCAATGAACTTAGTACGTGATGCCCAAAATGTCAAATGCGTCAAAGACAGGCCTTGTCATGCATGCGTAAAAGGCAAGCAAACAAGGGCTACCTTTAAAAGCATTATTGGCAAAGACTCTAACAGATGTCTCCATCAACTGCACATGGACTTGTTTGGTCCACTGCAAATTAGAAGTTTGGGAGGTAAGGACTATACATTGGTAATTGTTGATGACTACTCGCGCTTTTCGTGGGTGTTCTTTCTGAAACACAAGTCAGATACCTTCGACATCTTTACTAATTTTGACAGGCAAGTCCAGAATGAATATAACTGCTCCATAGTCAAAATCAGAAGTGACAATGGAACAGAGTTCAAATCTGGGGCCATGACAGAATTCTGTGAAAGCTTAGGTATCTTTCATGAGTATTCCTCTCCTCGTACTCCACAACAGAATGGTGTGGCTGAGAGAAGGAACAAAACACTCATAGAGGCCTACAGGACCATGTTGAGTGATGCTTCACTACCGGAGTACTTTTGGGCTGAAGCCGTCAACACTGCATGGCACGTGCAAAATCGGGCACTCATAAACAAAGACCACAATAAGACACCTTACAAACTTCTGAAAGGCAGGAAACCAGCAGTCTCATACTTTAGAATCTTTGGTTGTAAATGCTTCGTACTTAATAATGGTAAGTATCATACCACCAAGTTCAGCGAAAAGAGCTTTGAAGTTATTTTTGTAGGCTATAGTAGCCATAGTATGGCATATAGGATATTTAATAGAAAAACCCTGGTGGTGGAAGAATCGATACATGCTGTATTTGATGAGACGAGCTTGCTGCAAAGCAATCCGTCTAGTGTGCTCTTTGAAGATGTTGGTGAAAAGCTGAAAGAAACTAGCTTGGATGATCCATCCGAAGACAAAGGCGAGAAACTCATTAAGATCACCACTCAAACTCCTATTGGAGAGGCTGATGATCAAAATGAAGAAATCATCCAGGATGAAGAAAACACTCCAGTGATTGAAGATACTCCAGATGCAAGAACTCTAGAGCACAGACATCTGAAGGATCATCCCAAGGATCAGATCATAGGAGATCCCCGGGATGGTGTCAGAACTCGAAGAGGTATAACTAATGAGAATCTTCATTTGAGTTTTCTCTCACAGGTTGAACGAAAGAAATTTGTGGAAGCAAACTCAGACGCATCATGGATAATGTCAATAGAAGAAGAGCTAAATCAGTTCAAGCGCTGCAATGTGTGGATGCTTGTTCCAAGACCCAAAGGGAAGAACATCATTGGAACAAAATGGGTTTAAAGGAACAAGATGGACGAAGACGGAACTATCATAAAGAACAAGGCCAGACTCGTCGCTAAAGTCTATCGTCAAGAAGAAGAAATCAAATTCGACCAGACATATGCTCCAGTGGCGAGGCTGGAGGCAATAAGGTTGTTCCTAGCATATGCTGCCTTCAAGGGCTTTACCGTCTATCAGATGGACGTGAAGTCGGCCTTCCTAAATGGTAACATAAAGGAGGAAGTGTATGTGTAACAACCTCCAGGTTTCGTTGATCCTAACTTTCCTGATCATGTCTTTTTTCTGCACAAGGCCCTATATGGTCTGAAATAAGCTCCTAGAGCTTGGTATGAAACGCTGTCTACCTTTCTACTTGAGAACAAGTTCACAAGGGGAAAGATAGACAAGACATTATTTCTTAGGGAAATAAAAGGCAAGATTTTGCTAGTGCAAATCTATGCGACGACATTATTTTTGGCTCTACAGATGACAACCTCTGCAAAACGTTCTCAAAACTTATGCAAGGGAAGTTTGAAATGAGCAGTATGGGCAAGCTGAAGTATTTCTTAGGGCTTCAGGTGAAACAATCTGAAGATGGAATTTTCATCTCACAGACCAAGTTCACCAAAGAGCTAATTAAGAAATTCGAAATTGATAACGCAACCTCTATGAGGACTCCAATGGGCTCAACTATGTCTCTGGACAAGGGCGAAAAAGGGAACCCTTTTGATGAGACCAAGTATAGAAGCATAATTGGATCATTGCTCTACCTTACTGCCAGTAGGCCTGACATAATGTTTTCAACATGTGTCTGTGCTAGATTTCAGGTGAACTCTAAGAAATCTCATTACGCAGCTGCAAAGCGGATCCTGAGATACCTTAAAGGCACACCAAATCTTGGCTTATGGTACCCAAGATGTAATGACCGCGAACTAATTGGGTTTTCAGATGCAGATTTTGCAAGCAGCAAAGACGACCGGAAAAGCACCTCAGGGACTTGCCAATTCTTCAGAAGAAGGCTAATCTCCTGGAGTAGCAAGAAGCAGAACTGTGTCGTAATCTCAACGGCTGAGTCAGAGTATATCTCTGCAGGCAGTTGTTGCGCACAGTTGCTATGGATAAAGAATCAGTTCAAGGATTACAACCTGCAGTTCAAGGATATTCCTTTGTTTTGCGACTCTTCCAGCGCAATTGCAATAGCCAACAATCCAGTCTCCCACAGCCGGACCAAGCACATCGAGCTAAGGTATCACTTCATCCGGGAACATGTGGAGCATGGAGACATAGATCTCCAATATGTGCCTACAGATAGGCAAGTTGCAGATATCTTCACAAAGCCGTTGGATGAGACCAAGTTCTCGTTCTTCAAGACTGAGCTTGGGATGCTCAACAAAGAGGACTAAAGATGGCTGTATGTCTAAGAAGCAAGATATTCCAAGGGGTTAGTCAAAATTTTTATTTTCTAAATTTTTCAAAGTTTGACTCGAGAAGCATAAGATATACTCGAGTATACTAATTCTCCTACTCGAGTCACTGCAAACCTACTCGAGTATCTACTGACATACTCGAGTACGTCAACTTACCTACTCGAGTACTTTTCTCTACTTACCCGAGTATAAGAGTATGCCTACTCAAGTAACTACTTACCTACTCGAGTAAGTCACTTAACTACTCGAGTAAGTCACTTACCTACTCGAGTACTTTCTGCAAACCGACTCGAGTAATTTCTGGAGATCTACTCGAGTAACCTCTCACCTACTCGCGTAGTCTATATCTCTCTCGTGTATTGGTTTCCAGATTTTGAAATTTGCTCTATTCGCCACCCAAGGCTAAATGCCGCCTCTTCCCTCGCTTTAGTTAATTTCGGTCAAACTAATAAGACGTAATTAGATGTAATTTAGGGTTTTATATATATGAATTTCCGAAAACCCCAACCTACACGAAATCATTTCATCCTCTCGAGTACCCTCTGTCACTTCGCCTACTCTGCCTCTTCGCCTACTCGCCAATGTCGCTATTGCAGAGCCGCTTCCCTCCTCACCACTTCCAGTCACCGCAGCCATGGCCGCTTCTTCTAAGATAAGCGTCGGATCAGAACTCGTCACCGCCGGTATTGCAGAACTCTCAGATGACTTTCATAACCTTCTCATCCTTCTCGACACCGCCGGCCTCTCCTTCATTCTCTAGGAACCCTGTCGAGTTTTATTCCCAGAAGTTGTCGAATTCTTCTCCAATCTAAAGGTCAAAAGGAATGGAAAAGTCCTGAAATCCAAGGTGAAGGGTCTGAAACTTAAGCTCACCAAGACCTCTGTATCTCAGCTTCTCCGATTGCTGATTGTCGATGAAGAAGATGGTTTAGATGATGAAGACTCTGACAGAACAGCCCTTTTCTGTGGAATTTCTCCTGAAGCTCAGTATATTAAAAGGTCAGACATGAACGCTGAAGGAAAATTTCTAGTTGGTATTGTTGGCAAAATTTTACTGTGCAAGACACACTCCATCAGAGACATTCCATCATATTTCTTCGACATAATGCAAGTAATTGTCTGCCGCAAGAAATACCAATTCAGTATGCTGATTCTGGATAAAATAAAGGATAGTTTAAAATCCCCCAACTACGCCAGAATTATCTCTCTGCACCTCCATGAAACAAATCTTGAGGTCTCCATATCTTCCATTCAGAGATGGTATCTCAAGCTAAAGAATTCTGCCCAAGCTGCAAAACTCTCAGAAGTTCCAGAAGTTCCAGCTATAGAAGACAGGACTCCATCTCCCTCTCCTCATCATGTGGCCAGCTCCCCTGGTGCACTAAGTGAGGGGGAGCCTGCTCCTTCTATCCCAGTCAGGCAGCCCTCTCCTGAGCCAGCACTTTCTTCCCTCCCTCATACTCCAGGAAGTCCAGCCACTCCCTCAGATCACATACCTCAAGACTCTCTTCTGTCCACAGCTGCTTCCATAGATGCTATGATTGCAGAGCTTTCTGAAGACGTGATGCCCGTTCCTCCTCTATCTCCTCCAGCTCCAACCTCTGCAGGTCACAAGGACTTCTCTCCAGCCCAGTCTCTTGCCCATTCTCCAGCCAGAACTCCAACACCATCTCAAGATCCCCCACTAGACAAGCCAGATACCATTCTTATTTCTGCTAAGACCTCTCCAGAGCCAGCTGAGGCTCCTCTCAGAAACCTAGATTTCTCCATCCCCCATGATACAGAAGAAATGGATGCTATAATTCATACCACCAGAGCTCTCAGCTCTATCATCATTGAAGAAATAGCTCCTTGGGTAACTCCTCCTATCCCTACTGCTGCTCCCTCTACTGTTGTTCCAGTCTCTTCCTCCTCAGATTTGCTGCAACATATTGCACTTCTTCTTCAAGAACAGAGAAATTATTTTGACACCTCTCTAAAGATAGTCACTGACAAGGTAACTGCTCTTGAGACTGAGATGAGCAGAGGCTTTGCTGAAATTCAGCATAATACTAACAAGCTCCAGTATTTATTTTAACTTGGTGGGAAAGCCA
Source organism: Platanthera guangdongensis (assembly GCA_039583875.1). NCBI lineage: Eukaryota > Viridiplantae > Streptophyta > Magnoliopsida > Asparagales > Orchidaceae > Platanthera > Platanthera guangdongensis. The sequence continues at coordinate 118,180,668 of CM077163.1, forward strand.
TAGACCGCACTATCACTAGTGTTGGCAATGTTATGGAACAAGGTGTCACACTTGCTAACAATCAGATAGAGCTAGACAAGAGAAATGAAGCTAACAAAATGAAAATATGTGAAGAAGTGGGTATTTTCAAAGATGATGCTATAGCACAGCTATCTGTTGAAATCAGAAAGGGGGAGGGTTTGATAAAAGAACTCAAAGAACAGGTAGAAAAATCTGCTGCTCAGAAGACAGATGTATGGGAAGCTCATGTGAAGGCCATTCATGATGATGTGCTAGCCCAGATACAGAGTGTCAAATTTCACACCTATGATACTGCTGTCTGGATGCACAATCAGATCTTGCCAGACCTTGCAGTTGACCCCAACATCATTCCCCATCATCTCAACCCTTTAGCTACAGATGTCACTGCCCTAACTGTTCCTTTGTAACCCTCCTTATCTCCCAAGCCTGGAGACACAGTTGACCCTGCAGACTCCTATGCCCCAGAAGACCCTGCTGATATATTCCTCAAAGCTCCTCCAGAGATCAGAATCCACAATAAGAAAAGAAAGTATGGTGAAGGCCCCTCTGCTAGCAGGACTGCTCCTTTCATAGCCACTGAACATGCTGAAGCTTGGTCTCCAACTTCCAAGTCTCTAATTTTGGACACACTCAGGCTAGTTATGGATCTCAATGAGAATAAGAACATTCATTACAGTTCCCTGGAATGGGAGCTATATGAGAAATCTATGCTAAAAAGGATGATCCATGACAGAGTGTTTGGGAGAAATAATCCTGCTGCTTCTCCAAGACCTCCTAAATAATTCCCTAAGACTTTCAGCTATCTAAGGAGACAGCAAGAAAAGATGGAAAAGCAGCAAACCCAAGCCTAAACCTAAAAAATGTTGAGAGATTGAAATGACAAGTTGTAGACTTCATGTTTTTGGAAACTTACATATATACAATTCTAAATTTCTGTCTAATTATCTTTTTCATTGTCTATTGCTTACCTGCTCATGTTTTTCTACTTAGTTTCTTTTATGTCTATAATTCACCTTAGTGTAAAGGGTTCTGACTTCAACAAATAGGGGGAGATTGTTGGGTATTACATCCACTAACCCAGATTTGATGAAATCACCCTGGAACTAAGATGAATTAAGTTGTATTTGATGCTTGGTTTGAGTTATATGTTTGCAGGAATTTCACTGGGAAGTGTAGACCAATGTCAGTCCACAGTGGGTCAACAAACACAGGAACTGTGCAATCTAATCCCTCATTGCATATTCTAAGGTGTTGACTCATATGTGGTCTCTCTATTAGGATACACTTCATATTCAAGCTATTGGACCTTGGGAAAAGGATTGGAAGATTGACTATATTAGAAGAAAGAGCTTTCCAACAACAAAAATTCTCTAAGTCTTAAACTCGAGTAGGTCCATAACTACTCGAGTAGATTGGGTATAATTTACTCGAGTAAAGAAACCTTGTACTCGAGTACTTAAGTGTACCGCTCGTGTAACTAAGTCATGTACTCGAGTAGACTTAGTCATATACTCGAGTAGCATGTTCATATACTCGAGTAGATCACTCATTATACCTGAGTATTAAAGGCTTCTCTCATCAAAATTATTATAAGTCATGGACTCGAGTATAAACACTCATATACTCGAGTAAGTATACTCACATACTCGAGTAGATGGAGACATACTCAAGTAGTTCATTATAACTGCTTGAGTAGATCGTGTTTCACTTGTGTACTTTGAAATTTTCCTAACTATAGAATTTTCTAAGTCTTTTACTCGAGTAGAACTTTCACCTACTCGAGTCGATCACTTCCTCTCGAGTAGTTTAGTTCAACTACTCGAGTAGCTGCTTGCTGACATCTTCAGAATTTATTCCAAGTATTCCACTCGAGTAGTCCTTCATGTACTCGAGTAGTTTATGTAATATACTCGAGTAGTTTTTCTTGTACTCGAGTAGTTCCTTTATGTACTCGAGTAGTTCTCTATACACGCTCGAGTAGTTCTTTCTGCTTACTCGAGTAGTTGGTTTCTGCCTACTCGAGTAACCTATCTTTATATACCAGAGTATGTTCTCCTTCATGTACTCGAGTAGTTATTCAACTACTCGAATAGATCTTCTCTTACTCGTGTATATGGCTGAACTTTCCTGAAATTTGTCCAAGTTTTTTTCTAACGGGATTTTCAAATCACGCGACATGATTGGTCCACGTGTACATCATTATGACCGATTATGACCGTTATTCTCTCCTATATAAAGTCTTATCAGAAAATGACAAACCCTAAGTATTCTCCAAGCCTTCTTGTCATTTCATTTTGAGAAAGTTTTCAGCCGACTCTTCTGTCTGTTCTTCACGAAGCGGAAGCCGCCGCCGCCACCCTCTTCTCCGGCCACCGCCTCTAATTTCAGAGGACTCATTCTGAAGAAAGTTACAGATCGAGATCGACATCACTGTTCATCTTCTCTCTCTGATTCTGTAAAGGCAAAGAAGATCCAGATCTGTGCCGAGATTCTCTTCACCGATTTCTGATAGTGCTGCAAAGTCCATAAGAAGAATTTTCTGGCCGTTTCATCAGATATGATTGGATTTACTGTTTGTATAATTTTTCAAAACTTTATTAATCTTGTAGAAGAAAGTTTCTCCGAGTGTAGGAGTTTCTCACTCCGAGTTTGTAGGAAGTGTTATCTTCCGAGGTATAGATCCCGTTGTTTGGATCGATTTTGTAGGAACTTTGTTCCGAGGGTAGGATCCATTTTTGATCCGAGATAGTGGAGTAGTCCGAGTCTAGTTGATTGCTAGATCGGTGAGAGAAAGTGGATGTACCCAAGGTCGGGGAACCACTCTAAATCTTGTGTCGTCTGTGATATTGGTAGATAGGTCTGTGCTGTGCTCTACATATTTTTTTTTCGCAAAAGACGCACAACTCACATATTCACCCTGTAACATCTCATGTTACTTCTGGACCCCTCAACTTAGATTGGGTTAGGCATGGGGTGAGATTTAAGGAGATCAACTAGGTTTGACCTTAGGTAGTGGGTGGTAGCCATGTGGAGCCCACTATAGGACCATAGTCAAACTAGGTCAAACTAGACTAAGTGAGGACCCTAGCCACACTATGACCCCACCACATTGCCCTAACCCTAAAAAACAATCTAAGTGGACCCTAGGGCATGCCATTAGGTCAACAGTTTTACCGCAATTGACCCAAGTCAACCATGGGCTTAATTTGGTTAAACCCACACTCATAAGCCCAATTAGCCTAAGTAGGGCACTCCCTTGACCCAACCCAAGTTGGGTGGTGCCACTAGACCCAATTCCATCAAATGGGGTCAGCCTACCCACCATGTTGACTAAGTCAACTCTCCAAGTCAACAAGTCAACTATTTGACCTAAAAGAGTGAAATGAAGACCAAGCCATCCTCCATTGGACCAAGCCCACCAAAGTTTGGCCCATGGCCAGCCCAAGTGAATAAGACCAGACCTACCCCTCTAAATCAGGAGAGAGAATGCATGCAAAGGGGTAGAAATGGGATTTTGAGAGAGAGAGGAGAGAGAAATGGAGATGAAAGGAAATGGTGGCCACATGGCCACCCTTTCAGCTGATTTCCTCTGCCCAAAACCAGCTGGCCGACCTCCTAACTCCATTCCAGAAGAAAATAGGGGCTGAGAGCCACTTGGCAGCAGGGGCGGAGCAACCAAGGTTGAGCCCGAGCTCATCTTGGTTGTATCTCCCCATATACTCCACCTCAGCCCAAACATACCTCACCAATAGCTTCAGGAGGTAGAAAGGAGTGGAATTCGAGTGCTGGAATATGGAAAACGATGGAGAATCAAGGAATCGAGGAGGAGCTCGCCGGCGAACCACCACCATGGAAAACCGCCGCCTGACCCGCAGCCAAGCCCCAATCCAGGTCCGTTTCGTCGCCCCTCTACCTGTACTAGATTTCTAGATCCATTTACGGAGATATCGGTCTCAATCGAGCCCGATGCCATGATAGGAAAATGAGAAAATGCGGGCTTTTTCTTCTTGCTCGGGTTCGCCGGAGGAGCCAACTCTGGCGGCCCCACCGCCGGGAAACGCTAGCCCCCACCTTAGCGAAGGTGGTGGCGACATCCGCCGGCGGGGGTGGTGGCTCAGCTGGCCGGAAACCGCCAGCAAACATCACCCAGGAAAAATGAATCTCGTCCCTTGATCCATTGGAGAAGATGAACGGATTCCGTCCATTTAGGCTTTAAGATTCGTGCAAATTTGTTAATATGATTTAATTTAATGTGATGAATAGTATAATTTATGTCACATAAATATAGTCATTTTGCATGTTCTTTTTAGGCCTCTTAGATGCATTTCCAGAAACTAGTCCCTAAATGAAAATTGTAGCTGACTGTCTTACCTTTAGGTTGACACCTTAAAGTTGTGATTTGGTGTAGTGTACAGTCCTGTAGGCCATTTCTCCTAGGACTGGTCCTAGACAAGGGCAGAAATTCATTTGGATGCCCAAGTCAAACCAGCAATGACCATGGCCCCAAATTTCGGGTACATACATGATTATGGCATACCTAGCGCCTGCCAAAAGTTAGGAATTTTTGAAACAACATTTCCTATAGTTTTGGTCAAAATATCAAAATGTAAATAAATGCAATTTATGGAGTTATATGACTCCTCATGGCCCCAAATTTTGGAGGTGGGTCCTTGGGAACAGCATTAGTGCATGCGAAAAATTTCAGCACTTTTGGATCACTGCATGATGGGAAAATTCACTTGCATGTGTTGGTCTACATATTGCCTTGGGTGCTAATAGCAATAGTTCAAATATTGTGTTTTCAGCCTAATGGAGGCATGCAAAAATCTTGGATTTGTTTACAGTGGTTCATTAGGATATATTTCACTCCTCAAATTAATTATGGGATTTTTGGAATCAAAAATCCCATTTATTGGAATTTATTTTAAATGTAGCTCTTTTGAAAATAAATTTGGACAATAGGTTTTCCTCAAGCACAAATCCTCAAAATTTGCCAAGATATATATAAGGTTACATTTGACTTAGGAAAAATTTGATCGTTCTATTTGAAGAGCTTTGGAATAAAATATCTTAAAATGCTCATTTTACCCTTATTTCATTTATTCTTGAATTGATGGATATGCACCTCAAAAAAATTTGAAAATCATTCTAGTGCTGTAAAATTGTATTATTAGTCTTGCATAAGTTTTTCAGAATTAATGGGTGTACTGATAGTCTTTAAATTAACATAATGGCATTTTTGGTAAATATGTAAGAATAGAAATTGATAGGCCATTACACAATAAAAGTAGATGAAACTCTGCCAATAGTCCTAAATTAATGTTTTATATGTTCTGTAATTTTCCTGGAATTTTGGATTACAAATTACCTGTACTTCATTTGGAAAATGGAATTTATGTGAATTTGGTATTAAATAAGAAATTGCAATAAATAATTAAAGGAAAATTATGAAACTCTATAGACAGTAATATGTTATCATTATACAACTCAGGAAAAATTACTTAGGTCAGTGGATGTTAAATCATACTACTTCATGTGTAAAGTGACCTAGTAATTAATTTTAAAGATTTAATTAAAGGATTATTTGGCCAAGGAAAATTATGAGAATTCATAGGATAGTCCCATTAGCCCATACCACCCTAGTATAAATATTTAAGGGCAAGATGCCTTAAGGATTGGAAGATTCCATTTTTAGGGTAATAATAGGACATGGTCTGCATATAACATAAATAGGTCTTGCCTTAGGGGTTACTGATGACTACTTTTAGTCATCATTTTTGATATAGTTTAGTTTAAGAAATTCCTAAGTTAATTGGTATTTTTTTGCTTACTTTATTCTTATTATGCTTTCTTTCATATCTTATTTGTTTGTTATAAATATATTTTTTTATGTTATGTTATGTTTATGTTATGTTCAATCTTATCTTTATTTTATAGGAATGTTATAATAATTAATGTTTTGATAAAAAAATATGTGTCTAATTTGTTATGTTTTATGTTGTTGTGCAGCCCGGCCACTACATAATGCAACACAATTGGAGCAGCCCTCTTCCACCAAAACAGCCCACATGATGCAGCCCGGCCACTACATAATGCAACCCAATTGGAGCAGCCCTCTTCCACCAAAACAGCCCACATGGTGCAGCCCGACCACTTATGGTGCAGCGCCTCTACATGATGCAGCCCCCTACATGCAGCCCTTGAAGTTTGGAGGAGCCCGGCCCTTTTCCTTGAAGCCTACATGATGCATTCAGCCCCTCTTCAAGCTTCCCAAGCCCATATAGTGCAGCCCACTTCATCCATGTGTGGCCGGCCACTCATTTTCCCCACTCCCTCATCATTTATTGCATTCATGCAATCTCTCATTCATATGGCCGGCCACCCCTCTTTCTCTCCCTCTTTTATTTCTTTTTTCCCTTTATTTAATCCACATTCATGCATATCCTCTCTCTCTCCCATCCTCATTAATTTCCACATGCATGAATCTCTCATTCATGCTTGGTCGGCCCCTCTCTTCCCCCACCTCTTTATTCCTCACTCATCTCCCCCTCTCTATTTTTTATTCTCTATTTTATTTACATAAATTGCATGCAATGAATCCACCTTCCTCTCTCTCCTTCATTTAATGCCATGCATGAACATTTTCCCCTACACATGGCCGGCCACCCCCCTTTATCCCTTCATCTCCATTATTCTAGAACCTTCCACCTCTCCTATAAAAGGAAGACCATGCCTCATGTTGAAAAAAGGGAGGAGAAGCTTGATGAGTTAGAAAGTTTTTGTTAGAGAAGTTTTTGTTTAAGTTAGTTAAGATTTTGTTCTAATCCAAGTTGTCATTTCTTGTTATATTTCTCTTCTATTTGCGATCTTTCTTTTAGTAGAATAGTATTGTCTTGTCTTTATTATTATGTACCTCTTTTTAACTTTTTAATGAAAAATTATTCTCTTTCTCTAATTCTTGTGATTTCCCTTTTTACTATGCGCAGCTAATCTTCTTTTAGCATTTGATCATGAGGATCCATGATTTGAGATAGAAATTCTTTTTTACTTCATAATTTTATTTTTGCTAAATTTCGCTCGATCCCTCTTTGATTTATTTCGAGCCGACTCCGTATTTCCGGTATACGGTAGTAGGCCTTTGATCTCATTTCATAATAGTCGAGAGACTCGTTGATTTGAAAGATCACGCAAAGAGGGAAGGAGTTGCACGCAATCCTAGAGATAGGACGACGTAAATCCCCCGGATTGGAGTCAAATCCAATAGCGCGGATCACCTCGATAATGCAACTTTAGACCCCTTTGATTTGTAAAGAGATTTCGATCAAAGCATCTATAAGTTAGGAGACTTAATGCTCTAGCGAGGTTTTGTCTTATTTTCGGATCCGTCACGGTCGAGTTAAGACGCAATTATAAAATATTATTTTTATTTCTCCTATCTCTTTTCATGGTGAATCATTGATCAAGTGCTATCTTTTAATCCATAGTTCCGTTTTAGATTTCGTTTCAGTTTGATTTTAAAAATTCTCAAAACCCACTTTCTTCCGGTAGGATAATAGTTCAAGCGTGAGTAGCAGTACTTGACAACCCCGTGTTTTAATACGACCTTGATACTACAATTCGATAGGTACACTTGCCTGTTCGGGTTTTAGCCCATCAAGTTTTTGGAGCCGTTGCCGGGGACTTCTTCGTCAATATTTTGAAAACGCTTACGCTATTACTCCTGCAAAAAATAAAAAAAAAATTTAATTTTTCGCTTTCTTTTTGGTAACAGTTTTTCTTTATGGAATCGTCTTATTTTGGCGCATTTTGTAATTTTTGCGGGTCGCTTGACCACTTTTATTCTGAATGTCTTTCGGGAATCCCTCCATCTTTTGATTTCAATTTTTCTGGAGCAGGTCAAAGTGGCCAATTTGACCCTTACTCCAATTTTTATCCTACTTGGGAGATGGGGAACGCGTCTTATTTTTCTTATGATTTTGCCCCGCAAAGCGCCGCGCCTCTAAATTTTAATTCAATCGATAATGGGTATTTTGAATTGCAAACTTCTATTGATAATATTAATTCGCATTTAAAGACCATTATCGATTATTTTTCTCGTGAGGCCGCTTCGTTTTCTTCGTCTTCTTCTCCGTCTCCTCCAATTTCTTCATGTAATGAGTCACCGGATATCCCGGCGTGACTTTTTCCTCTCGAGGAGGATAACTATTTGGATATTCCGGATTGTTTCCTTCCTCCTTTGGATGACACCTCTATGGATATTCCGGCATGCTTCTTACCCGTTGAGGATGACGAGACATCTCTTATTTCTTCTTTTGAAGACGTTTGTGATTCCATTTTAATTTCAACTTCCACTGTTCCAAATTTTCCTATTTTTAGCGAATCTTCTTCTTTTATTTTAGATACTTCTTCTTTAGTTCTTTCTACCCCCCCCCCCCTCCTCCCAAAATTTCCCAAGATTCTCCTTCTCCTTGTGAAATTTTCGTTAATGAAACCTCTTTTTCACCTTCTTTTATTCCTCTTTCTATTTCTTCTTCTTTTTTCTCTTCTCCTGTTGACGACCCCTTCTTATTTACAGCGGAGTTCTTCTATAACTCCATCTGTTCCTTTTTGGGCGTCATTCCCTTGAAGATTCCACCGCATGTCGGTGCGATTCTTCACTTTTTCTTTTTTTTAATTTACTCTCCTAAGCGCATACTTAGGGAGTTACCACTGCACTTCACTTTTTATTTTCCATTTAGCTAACCAATAACGTCGTGCTCAACCGATGTTAAACAAAGAGCGCTCTTGGGAGGCACCCCTTGCTTATCCTTTTGCTATTTCTTTTTTTTGTTTGCTTATTGTGTTTTGCAAGAATAAAACCTCCGGCGGTTCGTTTGGCTCCATCATTTTTTTTCTCTTCCTTAGGCCTGAGCCAGTGTCCAGCTTAAGCATGGGGGAATGAAATCAGCATTCGGCCTTACGAATCCGGGGAAGTCGTTTTCTTTTTAAGTATTTACTTTATTGCACCCTCCTCCATGTTCTTCTCCTTTTTTTTTGTTTTTGTTTTTCTTTTGTATTGAGGGCAATGCAAAATTTAAGCATGGGGGAGGGTTTAGATTCTTTCTTTTTTTTCTTCTTTCCTTTAGAAAAAAAATGCTTTAAAACAAAATTCAAAAAAAATTAGTATAGTTATATTAAGCCTTTTTATTGTTTTTATTTAACTATTTCAAAAATCCAAAAATAAAAATGCTAAAATATATTTGAAAAACAAAATCGAAAATTATTTTCATCTTTATTTTTATGTTTCTTCTAGTGATGTGTAGGCCCGTGGGGTTCCTTAGTTATATTTAGATTTCTTTGAAACAGTTTCCTAAATTTATCCGTTTAACATAGCTTAGTTTTACTAGTTTCTTTTTCTTAAATATAGGCATCCGTTTTTTACGTTATAAGTTAGCAATTTGTATTTATGCCTTTTTATTCGGTTAGTTGCTTACGAATGGTTGCTAGGTAACATTAGCTCTTTTTCATTTGTGGGGTAGTCTTTCTTGGTGTCTAGAACTTGTCCCTAGCGACTCTCGAAACATTTGCGTCATTTTTATGTACTTTAGAAATGATTTAGGCCACCCTTTGACTAGTTTGAGCTTTTCTTGCCCACCAACAATATTTACCATTGCAAAACAATTTTTGGGCCTTTTTCCATGTTTCTTTGTTTTTAGCTCCACCTTTCATTTCATCATTTCACCAAAGCCAAATGTCTTTCCCATTTCGCACTAAACTTTGAGCTTAAATATCATTTTTTGTGAAGGGTTATATCTTTGAAATGAAAAGGAGTATTTAAAGCTTATATTTGGAGCTTTCCTTAAAAATTTATTAAAGAAGAAAAAAATTATTATTATCAAAAAAAAATGTGAAATCAATCAAAAAGAAAAAAATGAAGTTTATTTGTGGCCAATTTATGTAAAGAAAAAAAAATTCATGGCCTTTGTTTGTTAGTTTGAATTGAAAAATGATGTACTTGTCATTTCTCATTTCTCTTCATGTTTTTTATTTTTGAGCTCAACCTTGGTTTAGTGTTTAAGCCCTCATGTTTATCTTTGTTTTCATTTCCTAATCATTTACCTAAGCCAAAATTTAACGCCTATAGAAGTCCTATTAATCTTTAGAACATAAATTCGCGTAGTGGAGAGTGTGTGAACGCACAAGCCTATGGTCACCATCATTGATGGATTTCTTTGGAGGTTATCTTGAGGTGATTTAGGGTTAATTGTTATTCTAGCAACCTATTAGTTCGTTAATGCGCCGTCTATTTAGAACTTCTACTTTTGCTTTTCTTAATTTCATTAATTTTGGATGCCTTGTTTTAAGATTTAGAAATGTGTAAATTTTCTTTGTGTTCTAATGATATTTTTAGGTCTCCACTTTCAAGTTTTCTATTGTGCACTTCTCACCCCACTAGTTGTTAACATAGGAATTAAGATAGTTTAATTTTTCATGTTTTGTTTTTCTTAATTATGAAATCTAAATTTGCTTTATTTACTTTTTCCCTAGTTTTCAATTCTATTTGCTTCAGGGCAAGCAAATATTCTAGCATGGGGGAATTTGATGACTACTTTTAGTCATCATTTTTGATATAGTTTAGTTTAAGAAATTCCTAAGTTAATTGGTATTTTTTGCTTACTTTATTCTCATTATGCTTTCTTTCATATCTTATTTGTTTGTTATAAATATATTTTTTTATGTTATGTTATGTTTATGTTATGTTCAATCTTATCTTTATTTTATAGGTATGTTATAATAATTAATGTTTTGATAAAAAATATGTGTCTAATTTGTTATGTTTTATGTTGTTGTGCAGCCCGGCCACTACATAATGCAACCCAATTGGAGCAGCCCTCTTCCACCAAAACAGCCCACATGATGCAGCCCGGCCACTACATATTGCAACCCAATTGGAGCAGCCCTCTTCCACCAAAACAGCCCACATGGTGCAGCCCGGCCACTTATGGTGCAGCCCCTCTACAAGATGCAGCCCCCTACATGCAGCCCTTGAAGTTTGGAGCAGCCCGGCCCTTTTCCTTGAAGCCTACATGATGCATTCAGCCCCTCTTCAAGCTTCCCAAGCCCATATAGTGCAGCCCACTTCATCCATGTGTGGTCGGCCACTCATTTTCCCCCCTCCCTCATCATTTATTGCATTCATGCAATCTCTCATTCACATGGCCGACCACCCCTCTTTCTCTCCCTCTTTTATTTCTTTTTTTCCTTTATTTAATCCACATTCATGCATATCCTCTCTCTCTCCCATCCTCATTAATTTTCACATGCATGAATCTCTCATTCATGCTTGGCCGGCCCCTCTCTTCCCCCACCTCTTTATTCCTCATTCATCTCCCCCTCTCTATTTTATATTCTCTATTTTATTTACATAAATTGCATGCAATGAATCCACCTTCCTCTCTCTCCTTCATTTAATGCCATGCATGAACATTTTCCCCTACACATGGCCGGCCACCCCCCTTTATCCCTTCATCTCCATTTTTCTAGAACCTTCCTCCTCTCCTATAAAAGGAAGCCCATGCCTCATGTGGAAAAAAGGGAGGAGAAGCTTGATGAGTTAGAAAGTTTTTGTTAGAGAAGTTTTTGTTTAAGTTAGTTAAGATTTTGTTCTAATGCAAGTTGTCATTTCTTGTTATATTTCTCTTCTATTTGCGATCGTTCTTTTAGTAGAATAGTATTGTCTTGTCTTTATTATTATGTACCTCTTTTTAACTTTTTAATGAAAAATTATTCTCTTTCTCTTATTCTTGTGATTTCCCTTTTTACTATGCGTAGCTAATCTTCTTTTAGCATTTGATCATGAGGATCCATGATTTGAGATAGAAATTCTTTTTTACTTCGTAATTTTATTTTTGCTAAATTTCGCTCGATCCCTCTTTGATTTATTTCGAGCCGACTCCGTATTTCCGGTATACGGTAGTAGGCCTTTGATCTCATTTCATAATAGTCGAGAGACTCGTTGATTTTAAAGATCACTCAAAGAGGGAAGGAGTTGCACGCAATCCTAGAGATAGGACGACGTAAATCCTCCGGATTGGAGTCAAATCCAATAGCGCGGATCACCTCGATAATGCAACTTTAGACCCCTTTGATTTGTAAAGAGATTTCGATCAAAGCTTTTATAAGTTAGGAGACTTAATGCTCTAGCGAGGTTTTGTCTTATTTTCGGATCCGTCACGGTCGAGTTAAGACGCAATTATAAAATATTATTTTTATTTCTCCTATCTCTTTTCATGGTGAATCATTGATCAAGTGCTATCTTTTAATCCATAGTTCCGTTTTAGATTTCGTTTCAGTTTGATTTTAAAAATTCTCAAAACCCACTTTCTTCCGGTAGGATAATAGTTCAAGCGTGAGTAGTAGTACTTGACAACCCCGTGTTTTAATACGACCTTGATACTACAATTCGACAAGTACACTTGCCTGTTCGGGTTTTAGCCCATCAGTTACCAGGGGATTGATTATCGGAAGAAATAAGAGAGTGCAACATGAATGATCCCGGGTGGGTAGTATGGTCTTAGTGATGGGTCAAAAGTGCAAGTATTTATGTAGCAACTAGAGTGGGGGTCGACGGAAGACCGTCGGTTTCCCGGTAACATCTTAAGTCACTAGGGTTGTACCAGAGCAATAAAGAGAGCTGGGGTGAAACATGGGTAGCCATCAACTAAAATAAATATCCTTGCGAAAGGGAACGCTGGGCGTAATCCCAACACAGTTCCTAGTGCCCATTGAGAGCCCTTCATAGGGAATACCGGGGGCAGTCCTGTGATTAACCTTAAATCTCTAAGTATAATAACCCGTAGACAAGAGTAGTCTAATAGGTTAAGACATTTGTTGTACCTTCTCAACCGTGTAGGGTTGGAGAGATTCATGATATATGCTCACCCGTTTGGGGTTTGAGGGAGTTGGTATAAAGGCAATAATGTGCGTTCTCACCCGGGTTGGGTTTGAGGGTTTTCAGGACGGGTTTGGTCCTGCGAGCGGAAGGCTCGGAGTAAAATACTTGCATGTGCATAAATCTAGTGGCGGGGCATGCGGTACTGGCCGTTCGTCACACTGATGGCAGTATGGTGCACCAGGAGGTTGTGAGGGTTAGAGGGGCCAGTGGGTTGTTTTACACTGCGGTCTGGAGGATGACCCCCGATAACGCACATCCGACCCAACAAGACTGACGGGTTGTCAGCAAAGTACGTACGCAAGACTCTAGAGTGCACCTTAGACATGTACAGAGGCGTATGAGAGGGGTCTAAGGCCCGGTAGTGTGCATACCGGTCTAGAAGCGGATACGCCCGCTCCGCTGCTGCCGCAGCCACAGCGGTGGTACCGGAGAGTGATGCTAGCTCTCAAAAAGTGGGAACTAAAGGTCTGTGATCACAGAGTCGTTGTGTGTGAGTTGCACTTGCCTGTGCATGAAATTGCATCATAACATTCATTCATATTAGGTCATACGCTTCATAGATCCTTATCATATAAATTAGTATGGGCTCTTTTATATGATAAGTTAAATTTCCTGGAAATCCTAACTTAAATATTTGTATGGGCGTTTATATAAGTTAGGGTACTTTTGTGATGATAATATAGTGGTAGAATAGTTTATTTACTTGCTTTTACTGCTGTCTTTACTTCCTTTACTATACCGCTCTTACTTACTTGTATTATACTTAGAACTGCTAGAGTAGATCATATTACTTATTACAACTGCTAGTTAGATTCTGTCAGCTGCTTCCACTTTTGCTACCCTTGTTGTCCTCCGCTTCGTCCTCCCGCTCGGTGCCTAGGAGATGCGGGGCGAGGTGCGGAGGAAACGACTTAGTCTTTTTGACTAATGGTCGGTGACCAAACTATTTTTAGGAGCCCGTGGAGATGGAGCACCAGCACGTCGAGGAGGCAGGACTTGAGGAGCAGATACCGCTTCAGCAGGCTACTACCACTACTGTGCGTCCTCAGGTGGGACGAGTTCTGATGTATTAGTGTAGCTTCCGTTTTTATTTTGAGAGAGAGTGGATTTGATGTACTGGGCATAAGCCCTTATTACTATTTCTTTTTGTACTCTTCTGTGTACTATATTGTGTACCTTTCATTTCAAATATATGATTGTACTATGTGACTTGTGGACTAGTGGATTTACATACTGCCTTACTTATTCTTCTCATATTGGCCTATGTTTATGATCGTAATAACCGGCAGAATCGGCGTGTTGCGGTGTCGACTAACCCGTGCGTTAGTGACACCGTAAGACGGCGGTCCTGGGCATAAGACTTGGTAGCCTCCTTGGTAAGGGGGAGGTAGGGGTCTTACAAACTGGTATCACTTGAACAACGATCATATGAGAAAGAAGTCCACAACATGGGACCACCCCCGCCCGAGCATTAGTTTGCGGACAAACTATGCAGCGGAAGCAGTGGTGTGCCCATGTGAAAAAGTCACATAAATGGTCCACAATGTACAATGAGTTAGGCTAGTTCTGTTTTAACCTTACCTTTATGCAACCTCCACAGGTCGCCGCACCGCAAAATGTGGCTCCTCCCCCTCCAGCTGCCACTCCATTCCTACATACGGAGATGGGGCAGACCTTGACGGCGATTCTGGATGCCTTCAGAACCCAGCAAGTCCCGGCTCCACAGCCAAATCTGGGGTCGAGCTGGCTGAGTGCATTCAAGAGCCTGTCCCCACCGACGTACCGTGGGACAGAGGATGCGGTAAAGACGGAAGAATGGCTGGAGGCCATACACGAGATCTTAGCAGGAATCAGCTGCCAGGTCGGCGAGGTAGTACCTCTAGCCACCTCTGCACTAGAGGCTCATGCGAAGAGATGGTGGAAATCAGTGCGGGAGTCTACATATGCGGACTTTGAGCTGTCAGAGATATCATGGGAGGAGTTTGGCGATGTATTTCTGGAGCACTTCGTCTCTGCTACGGACAGAGATGCCTTGGAGGAGAGGTTTTTGAACCTCAAGCAGGGGACTAGATCGGTGATCGATTATCAGAGAGAGTTCTCTCATTTGGCCAGGTTCGTAGGGATTCAGGATACCGATGATAGGAGGTATGCCAAGAGGTTCTACCGGGGCCTCAGGGACGATTTGAGGAAGGCCTTGCTGTTCATTTCTCATGGCACATCTAGGCAGATCATCGAGATGGCAAAGAAGCTGGAGGCTGACCAGCTGATGGTGCGAGCCGGAGGGAAGAGACCATTTGATGGGTTGACATCAGGAGAGAGCAGCAGGGGCTCTCAGAGAGGCAGGACTATCGGATACAAGAAGGGTGGGGGACGTCGTCATCCCAACTTCAGGCAGGAGCAGGGGCCTCCTCCAGCATTAGCTCCCCCACCTCTACAGATGCATGATCCAAGGAGACAGGATGACCGAGGCCTCCGACAGGTAGTTTGTTACGGATGCCGCCAGCCCGGGCACATTAGGTCGGAGTGCCCGCATCGATTCCATCCTCCTCCTCCTCCACCTCCAGTGGCCCCAGTACAGCAGGGCCGAGGCCGAGGCCGAGGACGAGGCCGAGGCCGGGGATATCACGGCAGGAGATGCGAGCAGGAGCAGATATACGCCTTGGACCTCACAGAGTAGAGGAACCCCGAGGAGGTTATCACAGGTACTTAAAGTTAATTCTTAAATTTCTTGAATTTTCAATTATATATAGTACCTGTAACTATATGATAACAGTTAATTTTAACATAAACAAACCTCAGGCATAGTTATGATCAGCGGCAAGCCCACTCATACTCTCTTCGACACGGGTACTTCGCACTCGTTCGTATCCGAGGCCTTCATCGACGGACTCGAAGGCATGGAGAGGTTTCCTGGACTAGAGATGAGGGTGCGTCTACCCGATGGGTCAGAGCTGCGGACCACTGCACATTGTGATATGGAGGCCGAGATTGGCGGCAAGGCATTTGAGGCGCCAGCAACTATTCTGAAGCTGCAGGACTTCGACTTGATTTTGGGCATGGCGTGGTTACATCGGAACCATGCTCAGATAGATTGTCCATCCAGGAGGATCACGCTAAGGCATGGCGACTCTCATGTTATCGTTGAAGGTATTCAGCCTATCTGCCACCTATTGTTATCTTTTGTACAGGCTGTGAAGGCCCACGAGCAGGGAGAAGAAGTTTATCTTATCTGCTTCGAGATGGTGGGAGCAGAGACGACTATTTCAGATATTCCGGTGGTCCGGGATTTCTCTGACGTATTCCCGGAGAAATTGCCTTGGCTACCACCTGCTAGAGACTTGGATTTCAGGATTCAGCTAGTACCGGGAGCGAGGCCGGTGTCCCGGGCACCCTACAGGATGGCTCCCAGGGAGTTAGCAGAGTTCAGGACTCAACTACAGGAGCTAATCGAGTCAGGATTTGTGCAGCCCAGTTCATCGCCGTGGGGAGCGCCAGTTCTCTTTGTGAAGAAAAAGGACGGGTCATTGCGACTATGCATAGATTACCGGGAGCTGAACCGGTTAACGGTCCGCAATACCTATCCTCTGCCTCGGATAGATGAGTTATTTGACCAGCTGCAGGGAGCCTTCTGGTTCTTCAAGCTAGATTTGCGATCCGGATACTACCAGCTCCGTATCAGGGAAGAGGACATACCGAAGACGGCATTCAGTTCTCGCTATGGATTATACGAGTTCACGGTGATGCCTTTTGGGCTCACGAATGCCCCTGCCGTACTCATGAGTCTAATGAACCGTGTATTCGAGCCCTTCTTAGACCGCTTAGTGATTGTATTCATCGACGACATTCTTATATATTCTCGGACTCAGGAGGAGAATACGGAGCACCTGGTGTAGGTCTTGTAGAGGATGAGGGAGTCCCAGATATACGCAAAATTTTCAAAGTGCCAGTTCTGGCTGCAGGAGGTGGCTTTCCTGGGGCACACGATCAGTGGGGCTGGATTAGCAGTGGACCCAGCCAAGATAGAGACAGTGAGGGATTGGCCACGGCCGAGGACTGCATCTGACATTCGCAGTTTCTTGGGACTAGCAGGGTATTATCGCAAGTTCGTGGAGGGAATCTCGAGGATAGCACTCCCCCTCACGTCCTTGACGAAGAAGGACGCAGATTTTGTTTGGTCAGAGCGGTGCGAGACGGCTTTTCAGGAGCTGAAGGACCGACTCATCTCATCCCCCATTCTTGCGCTTCCATCCGGGAGTGAAGGATTCCAGATCTACACGGACGCCTCTTATCAGGGGATGGGTGCAGTCCTGATGCAGCATGGACATGTTATTGCTTATGCTTCAAGACAGTTGAAGAAGCATGAGCATAACTATCCAGTACATGACCTAGAGCTCGGGGCTTTGGTATTCGCCCTAAAGATATGGAGGCATTACTTATACGAGATTCATTGTGACATCTTTTCAGATCAAAAGAATCTTAAATATATCGATACACAGAAGGACTTAAACCTGAGACAGAGGAGATGGCTGGAATTCCTCTGTGATTATGATTACAAGATCCACTACCATCCAGGAAAAGCGAACACGGTAGCAGATGCTTTGAGCAGGAGGGCCGGCACTTCTGGACCGGAGCCCCGGTTGATGTCTATAGAGCTGCTACAGATGATGGAGTACATGCACATTACCATGGTATCTGAGACCGAGCCAGTAGTGTATCGAGAGTATTTGAGCTCAGTGATCAGTGGGGATGATATACAGGAGCGCATCCGAACACATCAGAGGCTGGATGCTGCATTACAGCCGATCTTTAGTGCCCTGGGGAGGGGCAAGGTTGAGGACTACACACTACAGGATGATCTTCTTCGATTCCGTGGGCGCATCTACAAACCAGCAGGGGGCAGTATCCGGGATGACATACTCAGAGAGGCTCATTGCTCCAGATATTCAGTGCACCCCGGCATCACCAAGATGTGGGCAGACCTGCCAGCGTGTGAAAGCAGAATGCAAGAGCCCGGGAGGTTTACTACAGCCACTACTAGTTCCAGAATGGAAGTTCGAGGACATTGCTATGGACTTTGTACATGGATTGCCTCGCTCCCAC
Organism: Platanthera guangdongensis; assembly: GCA_039583875.1. NCBI lineage: Eukaryota > Viridiplantae > Streptophyta > Magnoliopsida > Asparagales > Orchidaceae > Platanthera > Platanthera guangdongensis. The sequence continues at coordinate 118,198,723 of CM077163.1, forward strand.
TCTGGGCATGATTCTATATGGGTCATAGTGGATAGACTGACCAAGGTAGCGAGATTTATTCCAGTTCGGAAGGATGCCCCAGTTGAAGTTCTGGTGAGATTATTTGTGGAGCAGTTCGTCAGATATCATGACATTCCCAGGACGATTGTTTCGGACCGTGATGGTCGGTTCACTTCGAGCGAGTGGAGGTCCGTGCATGCTTACTTGTGATGTCGGCTTACTTTTAGTACCGCCTTCCATCCGCAGACCGATGGACAGACCGAGCGGGCCATCCGGACCATGGAGGACCTGCTCAGACTATGCATATTGGATACGGGGAAGACTTGGGAGAGGCTGTTTCCCCTTATTGAGTTCTCGTACAATAACAACCACCAGGCTAGCATCAGGATGGCTCCATATGAGGCACTTTATGGGAGGAGATGTCGGACACCGCTATCATGGGTTCAGGATGTGGATACCAGGGCTCTTGGATCTGATTATATAGAGGATACTGAGGTTCAGATTCGATTGATCAGGGATCGGCTACTAGAGGCCCAGAGCAGGCAGGCAAAGTATTATGATGCTCGGCACCGGAAGGTGGAGTTCCAGGTTGGAGACAGAGTATTCTTGAAGATACGTCCAGTACATGGTGTCTCTCGGGTGCGGAGGCACAAGAAGCTTAGTCCACGATACATGGGGCCATACCTGATCCTGGAGCGGATCGGCCCCTTGGCTTACGACTGCAGCTGCCACCGGAGTTGGGTGCATTACATGACGTATTCCATGTCTCTTCCTTGCGAAGAGCTCTCCTTCGGCCGGAGCAACATATTACTACTACAGCCGGACCGATAGAGCCTGACAGATCAGTTAGATTGGAGTCGATCCGGATTGACGATACAGCCATCCGAGTGTTGCGGAAGAAGGTCCCTCTTATGAAGGTGTTGTGGTCCAACCATGGACGGGAGGAGCACACCTGGGAGCCAAGGGATCGGATGCTGGTGCAACAACCGGAGCTATTCGCATCAGGTACTTTCAAGTTATGTTTTGAAGTTTCTTTAAAATTCTTGCAAGTAGAACCCCGTAGACCCGAACTTAAATTTCGGGGACGAAATTATTTTCTTGTTTATTGGAATTTGTAACATCCCATGTTACTTATGGACCCCTCAACTTAGATTGGGTTAGGCATGGAGTGAGATTTAAGGAGATCAACTAGGTTTGACCCTAGGTAGTGGGTGGTAGCCATGTGGAGCCCACTATAGGACCATAGTCAAACTAGGTCAAACTAGCCTAAGTGAGGACCCTAGCCACACTATGACCCCACCACATTGCCCTAACCCTAAAAAACAATCTAAGTGGACCCTAGGGCATGCCATTAGGTCAACAGTTTGACCCCAATTGACCCAAGTCAACCATGGGCTTAATTTTGTCAAACCCACACTCATAAGCCCAATTAGCCTAAGTAGGGCACTCCCTTGACCCAACCCAAGTTGGGTGGTTCCACTAGACCTAATTCTATTAAGTTGGGTCAGCCCACCCACCATGTTGACTACGTCAACTCTCCAAGTCAACAAGTCAACTATTTGACCTAAAAGAGTGAAATGAAGACCAAGCCATCCTCTATTGGACCAAGCCCACCAAAATTTGTCCCATGGCCAGCCCAAGTGAACAAGACCAGACCTACCCCTCTAAATCAGGAGAGAGAATGCATGCAAAGGGGTAGAAATGGGATTTTGAGAGAGAGAGAGGAGAGAGAAATGGAGATGAAAGGAAATGGTGGCCACATGGCCACCCTTTCAGCTGATTTCCTCTGCCCAAAACCAGCTGTCCGACCTCCTCACTCCATTCCAGAAGAAAATAGGGGCTGAGAGATAATTGGCAGCAGGGGCGGAGCAACCAAGGTTGAGCCCGAGCTCACCTTGGTTGTATCTCCCTATATACTCCACCTCAGCCCAAACAGACCTCACCAATAGCTTCAGGAGTTAGAAAGGAGTGGAATTCGAGTGCTGGAACATGGAAAATGATGGATAATCAAGGAATCGGGAGGAGCTCACTGGCGCACCACCACCATGGCAAACCGCCGCCTGACCCGTAGCCAAGCCCCAATAAAAACAGAAGCTACACTAATATATCAGAACTCGTCCCACCTGAGGACGCACAGTAGTAGTAGAAGCCTGCTGAAGCGGTATCTGCTCCTAAAGTCCTGCCTCCTCGACGTGCTGGTGCTCCATCTCCTCGGCCCTTGACGGGAAGATGAACTCCTAAAAATATTTTTAATTTAATGGTCACCGACCATTAGTCAAAAAGACTAAGTCGTTTCCTCCGCACCTCGCCCCGCAGCTCCTAGGCACCGAGCGGGAGGACGAAGTGGAGGACAACAAGGGGTAGCAAAAGTGGAAGCAGGTGAAAGAATCTAACTAGCAGTTGTAATAAGTAATATGATCTACTCTAACAGTTCTAAGTATAGTACAAGTAAGTAAAAGCGGTACAGTAAAGGAAGTAAAGACAGCAGTAAAAGCAAGTAAATAAACTATTCTACCACTATATTATCATCACAAAAGTACCCTAACTTATATAAATGCCCATACAAATATATAAGTTAGGATTTCCAGGAAATTTAACTTATCATATAAAAGAGCCCATACTAATTTATATGATAAGGATCTATGAAGCGTATGACCTAATATGAATGAATGTTATGATGCAATTTCATGCACAGGCAAGTGCAACTCACACACAACGACTCTGTGATCACAGACCTTCAGTTCCCACATTTTGAGAGCTAGCATCACTCTCGGGTACCACCGCTATGGATACGGCAGCATCGGAGCGGGCGTCTCCGCTTCTAGACCGGTATGCACACTACAAAGCCTTAAACCCCTCTCATACGCCTCTGTACACGTCCAAGGTGCACTCTAGAGTCTTGCGTACGTACTTTGCTGACAACCCGTCAGTCTTGTTGGGTCGGATGTGCGTTATCGGGGGTCGTCCTCCAGACCGCAGTGTAAAACAACCCACTGGCCCCTCTAACCCTCACAACCGCCTGGTGCACCGTACTGCCATCGGTGTGACGAACAACCAGTACTGCATGCCCCGCCACTAGATTTATGCACATGCAAGTATTTTACTCCGAGCCTTCCGCTCGCAGGACCAAACCCGTCCTGAAAACCCTCAAACCCAACCCGGGTGAGAACGCACATTAGTGCCTTTATACCAACTCCCTCAAACCCCAAACGGGTGAGAATATATCCTGAATCTCTCCAACCCTACACGGGTGAGAAGGTACAACAAATGTCTTAACCTATTAGACTACTCTTGTCTACGGGTTATTATACTTAGAGATTTAAGGTTAATCCCAGGACTGCCCCCAGTATTCCCTGTGAAGGGCTCTCAAGGGGCACTAGGAACTGTGTTGGGATTACGCCCAGCGTTCCCTTTCGCAAGGATATTTATTTTAGTTGATGGCTACCCATGTTTCACCCCAGCTCTCTTTATTGCTCTGGTACAACCCTAGTGACTTAAGATGTTACCGGGAAACCGACGGTCTTCCGTCGACCCCCACTCTAGTTGCTACCTAAAGACTTGCACTTTTGACCCATCACTAAGACCATACTACCCGCCAGGGATCATTCATATTGCACTCTCTTATTTCTTCCGATAATCAATCCCCTGGTAACCCCTAAGGCAAGACCTATTTATGTTATATGCAGACCATGTCCTATTATTATCCTAAAAATGGAATCTTCCAATCCTTAAGGCATCTTGCCCCTAAATATTTATCCTAGGGAGGTAGGGGTCTTACACACACCCCTCTAGGTAATTTAGGTTGACAACCATTTTCTTTCAGCTGCTAGTTCTAAGAAGCCATAGTCTCCTCCCATTTCATTTGAGGATCCTGAAACAACTACTACTGCTAGAATGGCAAGGTTCCAGGAATTGGTTGTGTTATCACTGATAAATAATGCTAAAGCTGAAGAAAAGGATCCATCTCAGTACTCTACTATGTCTAAATACAGGAAAGAAGAATTGAACAGGTATGCAAAAGCTAACAAATTCTTTAATGTATATGCATATATGAATCTACACCCAGAGGCTATTGTGCTTAGATCCACATCTCTCAACATCATTGGAGATGCTGGCATTACCATGTCCAAGAAGGAAGCAACAAATCCTAATAGAGAGATCAAGTTTACATAGCCAGCTGACAAAGAAAAGGAGGATAAGAAAAAAGTGAAAATGAAGAAAAAGAAATGACTTATATTCTGTTTAGTTTCCTGTTGATCCAAAACTCTTTGTTTATTTACTGTCACAAAGCTATATTCTAAATATCTGCTGCATGTTTTAAATTTTTCCTGTCAGATATATTTCTCTGCTTTGTGAATGTTTTTGTTTTCTATTTGCATTACTGACCTAACCCAAACAGGGGGAGATTGTTGGATCCCTAGTTTGATTTGGGATAGGTTCACTAATCTAGGATATTAGACGCACCATATATAGGCTAAGTCCTTAGATTCAACCTTGATGGACAAGCCAGTAAGAGACCTAAGAAGACTCAAGACTTAGAAGAAAATAAGTTCAGAAAGTTAGTTTTACATTCGTCGAACTCAGCTCGACGAACTCAGAGATTATTCTCTGAGCTGAGCTCGACGATATTCGAACTCAGGTTGACGAAATTCTGGAAGCTCAACTTCAACACAATATGTCCAGAATTCTTTCTCTGAATTCAAGTCGACGAAGTTAGAATCTCAGCTCAACGAACTCAGACTACAAATTTGGGAGGTCATTCTCAGTACGCAGTTCGTAGTGCTCAGGTCGACGAACTGGAATTCTCAGGTCGACGAACTTTGATCTCAGGTCGACGAAATCTGTCCTCTAATCGACGAGTTTTGTGCATTTCTAGACTTAGTATTTTCTTCAATTTCTATCCTTATTCAATATTATTTATCAGTATTGTCCTGAGTAATTAATGCATATATTCTCTGAATATAGACGTTAGTGGTAGCATTGATTATGGTCTTCATCCGAATAATTACTTGCTTGTTTTATTTAGGACAGGTGGGGAAATTCATTTATGGCAGATATTCTAGCCGTATTTTATTCTCTCCAACAATCAGCAATTAATGCTAGAATTCATAAAATTCAAAGGAGAGATTGAATGAAAAGGATAAAGAGAGATTCCTTTCTTGAGTCGAGAGACAAGACAGAAGATAGATCACAGAACACAGAGAATAACAGAGAAGAACATTCAGATCATAAAACATAGATCCTGATTATTCTGAAGTCTATTCTGTGTACTGAAACATTTTCTGTCAGAATCAATGAAATCAATTAAATCAGCAGGGATAACTGTGTCTTCTGCTGCTGCTTCTGTTGTTGTTTCTGTTGCTGCTTCTGCTGGAGCTAGAGCTACTTCTTGATGGAGTATCTCCCTCTGCCTGGTTTCAGTAGGCACTGGATCCAGGCCCCTAACTGAAGAAGGAGGGACAGAGAAGGCAGAGAGTTAGCAGCAAGGGATGAGAGGGAAGTAGCAAGAGGGGAAATATATTCTACTATCAGGTTTTTGGAGAATCGAGTGAGAATTGACAGAAGAGGTTGAATGGAAGGGGGTTCCAATTACATGAACTCAGAAGGTGTCTGAGTGGATACAGAAGGATGGATGGGAGATGATGGTGGAGGAGAAGGTAGAGAATATGGCATTGGCTCATCTCTAGGTGATGGAGTACGAAAGGGGGATGACAGTAGGTCAAGATAAGGTAGTGCTAGAAGGTTGGAAAGGGGGATGTTATCTAAATGTTGTGGTGGAGGAGATGAGGGTGGTGTACCATGTTGTGATGGAGTTAGTGTACCATGTTGTGATGGAGTATGCATTGGAGAGTGAATATGAGTTTGTGGATGATGCACTGGAGATGATGGAGGTGTTGGAGTATGGACTATGGTATGAACTTTTGAGGAGAGATGTATTGGGGAAGCTTGAGGAGGTGGAGGTGGAGGCGGACCATCTTCATCAGGATAATTACTTGCTTGTCTTATTAGGGACAGTTGGGGAAATTCATTTATGACAGATATTCCAGTTGTATTTCATTCTCACCGGGCAATCAACAATTAATGCTAGAATTCAAAAACTTCAAAGGAGAGATTGACTGAAAAAGATTAAAAGAGATTCCTTTCTTGAGTCGAGAGACAAGACAGAAGATAGAACACAGAACACGGAAAAAAATAGAGAAGAACATTCAGAGCACAAAACATAAATCCTGATTATTCTGAAGTTTATTCTGTGTGCTGAAACATTTTCTGTCCTGGTATCTGAAGAAGAACATTCATCACAAATCAAGAGTCTTCTTCAGAACTCTTGAATCCTCAAAGACAACCATTCTACTTCATTCTACTAGATTCCTGAACATTAACAGAACAGGTTGAAGACCTACACCCTGAAGCAATGCTCCAATCTTCCTGAATAATTTAATATCTTAGGCGGAGCTTTGACAACATCAAGATCCACTAATCTTCTCAGTTATTTTGAGATAGAGAAGACACCCTAAATCTCTCACCCCGTCTCTATACAAAGGGTTCTTTAACTCCCTTCAAAAGTTATTTCTTCGGTGCAAGTCTCCTGATCAAAAGACTTGAGTTGGTTTTTGAGTACCTGATAAAAAGCTCAAAGGTGGTAGTCACCTGATCAAAACCTGTAGTTGATTCCTACCAGGGTGGTAGAAGAGTGGATGTACCTAGGTTGAGGAACCACTATAAAATTCTTGTGTCGTTTGGTTGCTCATTTTCTCTTTTGTTCTTACTGTGGCTTTGATATATAGAATATCTTAGGCTGCTGTTCCTTTTTTATATATTATTGGTATCACTTATTTTCACTCTGATATAAAAACTTAAAACTGCCAAAAATTTTAATTACTCTATTCACCCCCCGCCCCCCCTCTAGAGTAAATCATGTCTAACCCATCCTTTCACTTGTGTTTTTTCTAAAAACATGAAGGCTCAAAAAGATATATGATGCAAACACAAGATAGCATGATAAATTATAGTGCATGAATATAATGTACATGAAAAGTGAAATAATGTTCATGCAGTGGATATGTGAATCCTAAGTATGTCCAATAATCCAATACCTAAGATATATGTCTACACCCTAGCACTGTATTAAGTGACAGATGGGCATGAGGAGCTGCACAAGTGTCGTAGGGTGGGGTGTTAATCCCATGTTCATACAGAAGAACCCGCTCAACGTAACACTCTTTCCCCCCAGCACCACACCAGGACCTACTGGAACCCTCCTCGGTTAAGGACAAGACGTGGTTTACAAGCTAGCATTTCTAAAACACACACACCTACGCCCCCGCTATTATGATACATACATAATGGGTGAATGATCGTAGACATACTAAGACAGCGTGATAGATTTATGATAAAAGGTAAATTATGGCCACTTAAATATGATATGACTTCTATTATAATTTATTCAGTTAGATTGGTTTTTCTTTAATCATAATATGAGAAAGTCATAAAAGAAATATCTACAGTATCCATGACATGTTGGCTTAACCAAAAAATACAAAAATAGAGAAACAAAATTGTAAAAATAGAAAGAACATTGAGCATATCGTGATGTAGATTATCGAGTAATTTTGGTTTGATTAGTTTCTACTTCACGCAAACAGTGGATACTAATAGATAATAGATTTAGGTATCCAAAAGGTGCCCGGAGTGATGGTTCCTTTGGGTACCCAGACATAGCGCAATACTCCTTGGGAATATGATGGTGAATGGGCCCTTTGGGTGGAGTTGGTGCACTATTTTGAGTGATGGGCCTCCATTCATACTTTGGTTTAATGTTATTTTTCTATTGCAAATTTCCAGTTTGATTTCTACGAGTCCTTATGTGATGACTTTCAGTTGAACAATATTGCATTGAAGGTTTAAATATATTGAAAGTGTTCTTCAGGTTAAGATTATTTCGCTTAACATAGGGACTCATAGAGTTGTAATTTTTAAAAGTAAATTTACTTTCATTCGATTTTAAGAAGGGAGTAATTTGTTTTTGCAGGTGAAGGTGATTTTTATGTTTAGGGGTTTCACCTGCTTGAGCTTGGGGTTTTTTACTCCCTTTGATTAACTCAGTTATTATATGGTCGTTCATATTTAACAAGCTTTCTAGTTTTTCATGAAACTTACGGGTTGCGTGTTGTGAGCTTTTAAATATAATTTCCTTAAGCATGTTGATCTTTGTAACTAATTCTTTATTTTTAATTTTAAGATTATGCATAGCTTGTTGTACGTGATTGTGTAATTTTTAAGAGTAGAGACTACTGATTTAATATAAGATTCATACTTATTTTTGTATTCCTCAAAGGCCTCATCGAACTCTTTAATTTCATTTTTATAATTCTTGCATCCTGCACAATCACTTTTCAACGTTGAGTTTTCTAAACATAATTTATCATTTGTTCCTTTGCAAAGCGAAATTCTTTTTCAAGAACCTTATATTTTTCTTTTAATTCATTATAATCTATATAAGGTGTAGAAACGTTATTTAAAAAGCAAACATGTTAACTAGACATACCAATGGTGGGTTCTACATTAATAGATGCTTTTAAGTGGTTATTTTCTAAAAGTAGTTTTGAATTGATACTCGACAATTTCTTAATTCTACATTTTGCCCTATCTAGCACAATAAATGTAGAAATGGAATTGCATAAATGAACGGAATTTGATTTTCTTACAGTGCTCTTGGATGAAGCAAGATTTGAGCTTTGAGTGTCTTTATCTTCTCCGTGTGTTGCCTCATCCTTGGTTTAGATTTCAACTTCCCTTTCATGTGATGTGATTTCCACGTCCTTGTCCAAGATCAAGTCTTTATTTTGTTCTTCACTTGGATCCATGAGAAATTGCTCTGACTCGTCATCTATAGAAAGAGGATTGTACGTTAACTCAAGAAATTTTCATATATCATATGCAGTAGGAAGCGTATAGATTAGTTTGAAAATAACTTGACCAAGCCCACAAAATAGACTATTGATTGCTTTGGCATTTAAATGACATTCGTGCTTATTTAAAATATTTGGGGGTTTGATACAACTCATGTTCCAAACTTCTATATCTAATAATATAAGAAATTTCTTCATTAGAGTTTTCCATTTGTTATAATTCAATCCTATAAATAGGGGTGGTGCGAACGAATTTTCAGTGTACAATTTTTCATCCCCACTGGTCGATTCAAGATCATGGTTGGCCATTATTCCCGGTGGTGAAACCATTTTGGAATAACCTTAGAGGGGGTGAATAAGGTTTGATGTGTTAAATGAAATTTAAAATATTTCATCCTAGGAAATCGAGTTCTGGAAGCTACCGTGGGGCGTTAGGTAGCTAACACGCGGCGGTAAGTCTATGAACTCGTTTCGTGTGCGAATTTGCTTGTACACCAGCTACAAGAAATTAAACTAACATTAACAGTAGAATCGTAGAAGCAATAACACAGAAAATATATTTCATTACAAGAGTTAACAATAGATGGTTTTACAATTACAAAATTGTGATCTCCGTGAAGCCAGGGATCGAAGGGGGTTAAGATGAAAACTCTTTTCTTTTCTATATCGACCCGCTCCACGGAACGGTTAGCTCTCTCATTTTCCCTGCAGGAAAAGTATTTCAGTCGTCTCTTCACCCTCACACAAGGAGGTGTCTTAGAGCCCCGCAAGATCACCCTATCTAGACTTCCTCTTTTTCTATACCGATCCAAATCCCGGACCGGTTGGCTCTCTCCATTCCTCTCCAAGAAAGTTCTTCGAGCCAGCTCTTCACCTCCACGCAAGAAAGAGTCTTAGAGCCCCGCTAGATCTCCCAAACTAGACGTCCCTACCCCGAGATGATTTCTCACGGAAACCTTCCCGAATTCTGACGACCCTCCCGTCGATTTCCCTCACACAAACAACTAGATAAGAGAATTAAAAGTAAAATACACATAATAAGAGAAAACTCCACTCTAACTCGAACCCTTTTTGTTGATGACGATTTGCTTGCAAAGGTTCGATCTTTGTGTCTTGAGAGTCTTTCTCTTAGATGTTCTTCAGATCTGTGAAGATTATCACATGATGAGAGTTTCTTATAGTGAGGATCCTTCACGAGAGTATTAGGATGAAGGATTCATGGTCATCGTGTTGGTAGTCTTTGATCCTTGCACATGAGTTCCTTTTGATCTCCTCTGAATAACTCTTCTCCTCTGTAAGTTGGGATGACCCATTCCTCCCTTTAGACAGCTATGGCAAACTCCCCTTTCAAATTTTGTGAAAACTCGTCGCACGAAACTCAAGTTTGGGTTGTTTTAAATAGAGAAGACATTGTTGGATGCTACTGCGGGGTGGTAACTAGTTATAGCGTGGAGGTAACTTCCTGAGAGAAAAATCACTTGTTTTCTTCATGTGTTTGAAGCTGAACAACTCCTCGTAATCATTGTTGTCCTGTGTTGGCCAGATATCTCTGTGTTCTTGCAACCAATCGAATCTCCATAGTTGTTGTCGTTCTTGGCTCGCCGGAGTTCTTAGTGTGCGAACGGGGGGGGGGGGAGGAGATGGTTTTCTTGTTCTTTGACGGAGATGGCGGAACGGACCACAGAGAGGCGACAGAACCCTAGGAATGATAGAACTCTATCTCTTTTTATCTTAATCTTACGCCAAAAGAATGAGCCACATTTTATACATCTTTATGAAAATAGGCTACCGCCGGTAGTAATACTAGTGCCTGGTGGTATGTTCGCATGCATGCTATAACAGCTGTCATCGAAATCTAAAATAATATTTCAAGACTAATCTTTCTTTTTCAAAGACGTAGCGCTCCGCAGTAGAAGTTAGTGCCACACGATATGTTAGTAAGGCGGCGAACAGTCACGAGACACGTTAAATGGCTAGCGCAGCGCGGTAACTATTGTATCCTGGAGGTAAGCCGATTACTCAAGAAATCCATCGCGATATTCGTCAAGAAGCTAGCGCGGCACGGTAAGAGTTGTCGCCTGGCACTAGGTCTGTTACTTGAGAAGTCCTTCTATTACTCGAGAAATACTTGATGCTAATAGTTGACAGGATAGCGCTGGCATTAGGACTAACGCGACGCGACAGGTTTCCAAGAGCTATGTCCAATTAATTCACATCTACCGCCCGATGATAACTCTTATCGCTTTGTGGTAGGTGCAAGAACCTGATTATTTCATTCTTCACATCTCTAAACCTGCACACTATAAACACACAACAAGTATGATCAAATACACACTGAGATTTGTTATTCTCAAAACAAGAGATGCGGAATGCATGTTCCAACATATCTAACATGATAGAAATAACTTGAACAATCAATGTCATGATGTTTCTATTTTTATATACAATTAGAAGTTTGGGTCAAAATTCTAGTGCATAAGTCTTTTGTATGCAAGTTAAAGTGTATCTATCTATGTGGGTAGATTTCGATTTATATGGGGTCCTTGAACTAAAAAAAATGTATAAAAATGATTGTGAAAAAAATGAATGAAAAATATGAGTACATCATAAGCTATCAAACATATGTCAAGGATAACCCACAAGCACTACTCACTCCTCCTGTTAAGTCTTCATAAGCATTGTGAGGATGAGCACCTTGGTCAAAAGAATTGTTTCGATATTGTGTAAAGACTAAAACTTAAATTAGTGTCGCTTATATGAATCTTTGTATGAAATAGATAGCAAAGTGACATTATTTTTCATTTTATTTCTCCTGTGATAGCATATTTAATTATTGTGATAAAACATGTACTAAAGATTATTTCTACTTAATGTTTTTCTTTTGATACTACACATACACATGTCATTGTTATATATAACGCTTCCATGCATAAGAATTGGACTTCCACTTCATTGCATGTCTATATCACATATGTACTAGTACATGATTTCTATTCCTGACACATACAATGTTACACTGAATTAACTATATGAATATTTTTGCATTGTAATCCAAATCATTGTGTATTTAGTTTCACTTGTGCTGTCCAATTTTCTTTTACTCTGAAAAATAAGTCAAATCTACTATTTTTTGGTAGGTCTATATTTATGGTGTTCCGCTCCATTTTTTGCCCCTATTGCTAAAGATTTTTTTTGACTATGCGCGCCTGTTCACTCATCTCTTTAGTATCTCATGGAATAGGAAGAGAGGAGAGTGTTCATGAGACAGGTTCGTTATACGTCGACCCCTTTCAATAATATCAAAAGGGGGAGAAGTGAGTGTTCATGAGTATATCATATGCTAACTGAGTAAGTGAGTATTCATGAGTATATCATATGCTAGCTTGGTGTGAGTGCTAGTCATCCCGGGGAAGATCTCTGTTGGATCCCTAGTTGATTTGGGCTAGGTTCACTAACTTAGGATGTGACCCAACATGTATATCTAGGGTCAAATTTGTGTCCTAGAGTCTAGGCCAAGTCCTTAGAGTCAATATCAGATGGACTAGCTATCAACAAGACCATCAGAGACTCAAGACTTAGAAGATTTCAAGACCAAGTAAAATGAGTTCGACGTTCGTCGAACTCAGGTCGACGAAAGGCGTTCTCAGCTCGACGATCTTGAGATATTTCTCTGAACTGAGCTCTACGATCTTCATTCTCTGTTCGATGAAAATTAGGACACTTCAACAAACTAAAGTCAGGGTAACTCCAGGTTTTTCTATGTCTAACTTCAGGCTTTGGTCGACGAACAAGATTCTGAGTTCGACGAACTTGGACCTCAAGTTCACAACTTCTCAGGTCGACGAACTCAGTACTCTACTCGACGAATTCTTGAATCAGAGGATTTGTGTCGACACCAACTTATGTTGACACCAAAAATACTTATGTCGACACCAGAAGATTTGTGTCGACACACAGATTAATCAGTCGTCACCCACTTGTGTCGACACCAGAAGTTTTCATGTCGACATACAAAATATCAGTCAACACAAACTATTTGTCTAAGTCCAGAACTATTGCTGAACTCCAGTCGACGATTTCAGTTATCAGCTCGACGAACTTCAGACTGAAAAGGCAAAGGTTCTGAAGTATACAAGTTCTGTTATCAGCTCGACGAACAGAAGATGTCTGGTCGACAAATACAAAATCTCAGCTCAAGGAACTGGTAACTCAGCTCGATGAAATCTATTATTCGTTCGACGAATCCAGACTTAGCCATTTCCGACATTCTGTCCTCATTCTAATACGGAAATTCCTGAGTAATTAATGCTCTACATTCTCTGAATGTATCCGTTAGAGGAAGTATTAATTACAGTTCTCTTCAAGAATATTACTTGCTGATTTTCCACAAGATAGTTGGGAAATACATCAATGCCGATTATTCTCAGGCCGTCAGCATTAATTACAGAGGATTCAAATTTTTGAATAGAGACAGAAGAAAAGAAGATTTTAGAATCTGCAACAACACACACAGAGAGCAGCACAACAACAATACTCAGTCAGAAAATCAGGGTTACAAAAATTTACTGCTAGAGTTCTCATACAGCAACAGAAAAGCTTCACACAAAAAGATTATAAAAAAGCTTACAGTGATAGGCAGTGATATTCAGAAGAAGAAGAACAACTATAATATATCAAGAGTCTTCTTCTTCAACATACTCTCCAGGACTTCTCCAAGGACAACAGATATCGAATCAGTAAAGAAAGATCCTACATCACTGCTTATCCAGAATTCTGATTGAAGACCTATCACCCTACAACAAAGCTTTAGATCTTCCCTGAAACATTCTACATCTCCGGGGGAGCTGTTTGCTAACATCATTCCACATAAGTCTTCTCTCTGATTGTTGACAGAGAAGACATAATCACTCTCTCACCCCCACCTGTACAAAGGGCTGTCATCTCCCTTCAAAAGTGATTCCTAGTTGCAAGTCTCCTTACCAAAAGACTTGAGTTGGTTTTTGGGTACCTGATCAAAATCCATTGGTGTCAGGCACCTGATCAAAAACTTGAGTGGATTCCTACCAAGGGTGGTAGAAGAGTGGATGTACCCAGTTGAGGGGGAACCACTATAAATTTCTTGCGTCGTCCGGTTGCTTATCTTTTCTTTTTGTTTCTTGCTGTGTGGCTGTGATTAGATTTAATATTATTTGTATTTAAGTCTTCTATTTACTGCACATTTTCAGCTTACAACAATAGCTATAACAGCACCTTTTTGAATTTGGACCTAATAAATTTTAAACATACTCTATTCACCCCCCCTCCCTCTAGACTATTGTATACCTAACCCTCACTCTCAATTGGTATCAAAGCAAGGTTACTTTGGTTGCACAACTTAATCCTTGAACCAATGATCTTGTGTTAGATGTACATATCACTTAGTTCACATTTTAAAGTAGAACCACAGCCATGGCACAGAACAAAGATTATGCAAGCATCAGACCTCCAGTTTACAACTTGCAAAAGTTTGGAATCTGGATGGCAAGAATCAAGTTGTATATGAATTCTATTGATGAAGATATTTTTTCTTCTATCTTAACAGGAGTACCTCCTGCACCTGCAGCTTCTCCAAGCACCTCTACAAACATGACTGCAGTACCTCCTCTAGATAATTATGATGCTTACAGGAAAGCCAAGATGGCTGATGCAAAATCCATGAACATCTTGGCACAGACAATGTCTGATGACATATTTCAAAAGGTGGCTGAGTACACCTCAGCCAAGGCCATTTGGGACTCCCTCAACCAAATGGTAGCTGGATCAACTGATGAAAGGAAAGATAGGAGATCAAAACTCATATCCCTGTATGAGAATTTTAAGAAGGATGAGGCTAAATCAGTTGCTGAAATGTACAATTGGTTGAGCTCAATCATCAATGAGCTTAAAACCTTGGATAAAGATATCACCCTTATAGAGGTGAATGAAAAAATCTTGATGTGCTTCCCTAGCTCTTAGGTCTCAAGAATATGGCCTATCAAAAAAGCCAGAAGCCTAAATGAGATATCAAATGAATCTCTGCTAGGCAAACTAAAGTCTTATGAGCAGTTGATTAAATCAAGAGAAGCAGCTGAACAGAAGTAAACAACTCCAGTGAGAAAAGATCACAGTATAGCTTTCAAGGCATCAGAGGAAGGTGAGATCTCAACATCCAATGAAGAACTAATCAGCCTCTTTGCAAAAAGATTTTATAAGATGGCTAGAAACGACTTCAGAAGAAAATCCAGACAGCATGATAAGCCCAAATTTGACAAGACACCAACCAAGGAGGTTTTGTGCTTTGGATGTAGAAAGCCTGGACATTACATCTTTGAATGTCCAGAAAACCAGAAGAAGGAGAAAAGTGAGAAAAAGACTTCAGGAGAAAACACAGCAGCAGACCCTTCTCCAGCAAGTACAAAAAGAGAGACAAAGGCTTTGTTGCTGAATCATGGAGTGATACTGAAGAAGAATCATCCTCTTCCAGCTCAAGTGAAGAAGAGGAAGAAGCAAGAAACATGGAGGTCTGCCTTATGGCAATTGATGCCTCCAGGAGCAGTTCAGGATCAGAAAGTGAATCTGAAGATGAGGCAGCCTCACAGTGAGAGGCAGATCAGGTTCTTTCAAGTTTTAATTTTAATTCTGATTCATTTAAAATTGAATTCAAAACTATGTCTTTAGATTTAATTAGTTTATAGAAAGAAATAAAAACCCTTAGAGAAAAACTAGGAAACCTTGAATCTGTTAACTCAGAAAATCTTAAACTAAAAGATCAACTAACTTTAGCAAATGCGTAGATAATTAAATTAAAATCTGATTTATGTGAGGCCAGTCAACTTGAGCAATCTCTTAATGGAAGAAGTCTCAAGCTGATGGACATAACAAGCACAGTAAATGCCAGATTAAATGGCAATCTGGGCTTGGGTGCATCATTAGGTTTGCCCCCCATAATTAAGAAAAACATCCTTACAACACCCATTAAATTTGTTTCTGCCAAGGGAAAAGAGAAGATAATAAACAAACCAATGTCTGAGAACAATCCAAAACCCATAGACAAGAGAAATAAAAATCAGAAAACGGCTAATAAAAAGAAAATTCAACAGCATTCGTCGAACTTAGATCGACGAAATGTGGCCCGTTCGTCGAACCTAGATCGACGAACGCTGGACGCAAACTTTAGTAATAAAAATTCGTCTAACTGCGATCGACAAACTATGCATGGTTCGTTGAGCAGAGGTCGATGAACATGGGGCGCAGAAAATGACTACTGTCATTCTCTGAGCCGAGATCGACGATCTCAGCCCTATTCGTCGAACTCTGTTCGATGAACTTATAGAAATTCGTCGGACCCAGAAGGACCAAACATAAATCATTTCTCTTACAGAAATTCTAAGCCAGCTAATAAACCATTTACTCTAGTAGCTGACTGGGTTATTCTAGATAAGAGATATCACCCCATAGGTTATAAATCCCAACCCACTTTGTTAGTTATATCCAGCTTTTCATTTCAACAAAATAAAGGACCCAAGGTAACCTGGGTCAAGAACAATTAACTTTTGTTTTTCATTACAGGTAAGAGCTGTCCAAGAGTGAGTCAGACCTGGTACTTGGACAATGGTTGCTCCAAGCATATGACATGCAGTAAGGACAATCTATCTAATTACAAGTCCAAGCTAGGACCAAAGGTGATCTTTGGTGATTCAAATAGTGCCCAGTCTGAAGGATATGGATCAGTAAAGATTAGAACAGTTACTTTCAAGAAAGTAACATATGTAAGAGGACTTAAACATAACCTAATATCCATAAGCCAATTATGTGATGAAGGTTATCAGGTACACTTTAACTCTACCTCCTGTTCTATTATTAATAATGAAAACAAAACTGTTTTAATTGGAATTAGACAAGGTAACATATATCTAATAGACTTTATTTCTGCCAAAACTGATGTTTGTTTACTCAATATCACTAGTAACCAAAATGAGTTATGGCATAAAAGATTAGGCCATGTAAACCTTAAAAATATAGCTAGGTTATCTAAAGACAAACTTGTTAGAGGTCTACCTTATGCTCGCTACAAGAAAGAAGGTCTCTGCAGGGCTTGTCAACTAGGCAAGCAAACTAAAACTAGATTTAAGTCAATTAATAAGAGTGATTCACCTAGGATCTTGTACTTTCTACACTTGGATCTATTTGGACCCATTGCACTACAAAGCCTAGGAGGGAAATCCTACACCTTGGTTATTGTGGATGACTTCTCTAGGTTCAGATGGGTATTGTTTCTGAGAACAAAGTCAGATATATTCAAGGTTCCTATAGATTTTCTCAGGACCACACATATTGAGTTCTCTACTCATGTTGCATTGATCAGAAGTGATCATGGCATAGAGTTTGAGTCTCTTCTTATGCATGAGTTCTGTGAGAAGGAAGGTATCAGGCACTGCTTCTCAGCTCCTAGAACTCCCCAACAAAATGGGGTAGCTGAAAGGAAAAATAGAACACTCATTGAAGCTGCAGGTACATTACTTGCTGATGCATACATGCCACTAACCTTTTGGGCAGAGGCTGTAAGCACAGCAAACTATGTCTTGAATAGGAGTTTAATTCACAAACTAAAGAATAGGACTCCCTATGAATTGCTCAAAAGGAAGAAACCTAAAATTAACTATTTCAAAGTATTTGGTTGTACATGCTATATACACAATAACAACAAGAAATACATTAGAAAGTTTGAGGCTAAGGCTGAAGTGGGAGTTTTTCTAGGATACTCCCAAGTAAGCAAAGCCTATAGGGTTTTCAATAAATCAACAGTAAACGTAGAAGAGTCAATTCATGTTTCTTTTGATGAAACTAACATGTATTGCAAGGAGAAAAAAGTTTCTACCATTAGCAACTTGCAGGTACCCCACCTGTGTGAAACATTGGATGGACTAAACCTCACCCAAGAGGTTCCCACTCATCCCTCTCCACAGGTCATTGAAGATAGTGAAGAAGATGAAGCTGAAGAGCATGAGACTCAACCAACATCAAATATAATCCCATAAGAGGAATTTTTTCAAAATGCTGTTGCACAACCAACTCCACCCACAGATTTTGTCACACTTAGGGATCACCTCAGATCTCAAGTAATTGGAGACATATCAGCAGGTGTACATACAAGGCATCAACTCAACCAAGACTTGATGCATGTCTGCTTTCTCTCTCAGGTTGAACCTCCAACCATTCATGATGCTGAGCAAGATCCCCACTGGATCCTTGCAATGCAAGAGGAATTAAACCAATTTGAGAGATGTAGAGTTTGTGATTTGGTTCCAAGAACCCAAAACTATCCAGTTATTGGAACCAAATGGGTTTTCAGGAATAAGCTTGATGCCCAAGTAGTCATTGTGAGGAACAAGGCTAGGCTTGTTGCTCAAGGATATAGGCCAGAGGAAGGAATTGATTATGATCAGACCTTTGTACCAGTTGCAAGGTTGGAAGCTATAAGGATTTTCCTTACCTATGCAGCCTTCAAGAAGTTCAAAGTATTTCAAATGGATGTGAAAAGTGCCTTCTTAAATGGAGTGCTACAAGAAGAAGTTTTTGTAGAACAACCTCCAGGTTTTGTCTCTCCAACTTATCCCTCTAATGTTTTTTAGATTAAATAAGGCTCTTTATGGTCTAAAGCAAGCTCCAAGAGCTTGGTATGAGATCTTGACAAGTTTCTTATTAGAGCATAAATTTATAAGAGGAACTGAAGATAAAACACTTTTCACTAGACATCATAAGGACCAAATTTTGTTAGTACAAATCAATGTAGATGACATCATATTTGGCTCTACAGATTCAAAATTGTGCAAGAGGTTTTCTGACCTCATGCATTCTAAATTTGAAATGAGTAGCATGGGAGAGCTTTCATATTTCCTTGGTCTCCAAGTGAAACAACTACCTGATGGCATCTTCATCTCTCAAGCAAAATATGCTAGAGAACTTCTAAAAAAGTATGGGATGGCTGATGCCTCATCTAAGAAAACTCCTATGGCTACCAATGCTGTTGTGGACTCTGATATACCAGGAAAACCTGTAGATCAGAAACTTTATAGGGGCATTGTTGGGTCCCTATTATACCTCACAGCAAGTAGGCTAGATATTATGTTTGCTACATGTCTTTGTGCTAGGTTCCAAGTGAACCCTAAAGAATCTCATCTTATTTTATTAAAAAGGATTTTAAGGTATATAAAGAGTTGTCCTGATCTAGGCCTTTGGTAACCTACTGAATCAGAATTTGAGTTAACTGGATACTCTGATGCTGATTTTGCTGGATGCAGGGTAGATAGAAAAAGTACTTCAGGAACTTGCCAGTTCTTGGGTATGAGATTAGTATCATGGTTCTGTAAAAAGCAAACATATGTGTCAACTTCAACTGCTTAAGCAGAATATATTGCATCAGGCAGCTGTTGTTCATAGATGCTCTGGATACAGAATCAGCTTCTAGATTATGGGTTCAACTTAAATAATTCAACCCTATTCTGTGATTATACTAGTGTTATAGCCATAGCACAAAATCCAGTTCACCATAGTAGGACTAAGCATATTGATATAAGACATCATTTCATTTGGTAGTGTGTAGACAAAAATAAGATTAAGCTTGTCTATATCTACACTGATTTACAGAAAGCTGATATATTCACCAAACCTCTGGATGAGAAAAATCATGATTTCTTTCTAAATCAGATGGGGATGATCAATGGAGAAGACTTAGCTTATGTTCTGTCTGCATTCGACAAATTTTCCAGAGTTCGTCGAACGGAGTTCGACGAATTGGGGAAAGTTTGAGAGATGCTCGTCGAATGGAGATCGACGAATTCTCTATGTGGAAACAATTTTCGTCAACCGGAGATCGACGAACTTTGCTTCAGAAGATATTTCCTCGAACGGTGTTCAACGAACTATTTTCGTTTCTTCTGGATGAGATCGACGAATTATTTATCTATAATTCATTTCATCGACCTCAGTTCGAAGAACTAATTTTATTTCGTGGAACAGAGATTGTCGATTCATATTCTGGAAAACCTTATATCTAGGTTTTCTTCGACCTCCATCCCGCGCTTTCTGTTCCCTTACACTTGATCGCCTATTTCTCTGTCTATCTTGCAGGTGATATCAATGGAGATTCCAGCAGGAGCTCTAGCCGCAATGAAGTATGACACTAGCTTTGATGTCGACTTCGACTCATTCCAGCAGTCAGATCAAATTTTCCTCTATATTCTGGAACTTCTGGAAGAACAGAATCTTAAGAACCTGATGACCACTCGGATAAAGTTGGCAGGAACAGAAATCAGGGAATGGGTCTATACTTCAACCACTTCTGAAGACAATACCATGACAGGATCAATCGCCGGTAACACTGTCTCCTTAACCCCCGCGGTTTTAACTAAAATATTTGGTTTGACAACTGGAGAGGAGGAATTAGAGATTGACTCTGAGGAGTTTACTATGATGCTAAATCTGATGGGTTATGCTGGTGACAACCCTAACAAACTGTTGAAGAAACATCTATCTACGCCCTATAAATTCTTAGTAGACTTGGTTGGTAAAGTGCTACTTGGAAAACATACAGCACACGACTACATCACCAGACAACAGTTTCTGGTCATGTGTACCATTGTTAACAAGAAGCAAATAGACTGGGCACAACTACTGTTTGAATTGATAAAGAAGAAGAATACCAAGAAGGAAGTATGTTTTGGAAGGATCCTAGGGATCTTCCTCAAGGAAAAGGCTGTTGAATCCCTGGTCTACCCGACCATATTCATTAATGCCAGTAAAAGGCTCACATGTGCCTTATTTGGCAGGTGGGAGAGGTCAATCACCAAGCCCCCTAAGGCTTCTACCTCTTCCACCCCAGTTTCTGAAGGCACCAGGGCTGTTAAAGCCACTGCCACACCTGCTGAGGAGATTCATCCCACTCCACCATCTCTTCCAGCACCCCTTCCAGCTAAACAACTCACTCCCTCTCCCATTATTTCTTCAACACCCTAATCACACCAGCCTAATCATGTTCCTACTCCACCTCCATCTCCACCACTTGACATCACTGACATTACCACTTCCCCTCTTCCAGAAAATCCACAACCAACACCTCCTGAATCACCTCAACACACCTACATTCCTACACCACCACAGTCTCCACTTCCCCCACATTTATCCTCCATACCATCTTACATCCTACCCACATACACCTTGATGCAAGATGCCACCCCTCCATCCTTATCACCATCAACCTTTCATATACATGATTTTCAATCATCCATTCCATCACTGGTTGCCACCTCTTCCACACCAACAGCAACATCATTTCCCACCTTCTCATTGGACCCCTCAACCATATCTTTTATCATCACCATCATCACTCCCATTCTTAAATCTCATATAGCAGAGGCCATTACACATCTTGCTACCACTATTAAATCTTTATCTGCTCAAATCTCTACCCTCCCTGCTGCCCCCTCCTCAGTTAGGGTCCTGACCTCAGTTCCTACTGATACAAGGTAGGGGGAGATGCCTGATGATGAAGCAGTAGCAATAGCTTCAGATACTTCAGCACCAGCACCAACAGAAGCACCAGCAGAGACTTCAGCCCCAGCAACATATATAGATTGTATAGATACAGATTTAATTGATTTAATTTATTTTATTGATACTGATATGAACATTGATGAAACTGTTGGTGATTTTATCCTCAATCCTACAGTTAATTTACAAGCATTGCTGAAAAGATTTGACATTGTTCATATGCAGTATCTTCCAGGAGAACTTACTAAGCCATAGTTGGCTATTGTACCTTATACTCCTCCTATCAGTCCAGTAGTTGCTAAGCAACTCTGTGACAGTTTTGAAATTCCAGTTTTTGCTCCAACGTCTATAGTTATTCCATCCTCTCCAGAAGCTTTCTCAGCACCAATCTTTGTGATGGATGACTCACATATGCCAGATCTAGATGAACTGATCTTGGCTGATATTGAAGAAGAAAATAAGGCTGCAGCTGAAAGCTCTGTCCCAATTACTTCTGATGCTTGTACAGTCTGTTCTTCAACTACTGCTGAAACTCCAGTTTTTGAAACTTCTACTCCTGCTACAAAAAAGACTATCATTGATGATAAAGCTTTTAAATCATTGGATGCTTTATATGATAACCCTCAGGGTTCTGGCAGTGAAGATGATGATGATGAAGATGATTCAGATGAAGAAGTTGCCAAGAAGAAGAAGAAGCAAATGTTGTCAAAGTAGAGAAAGGCTCCTCCTCCTCCTGCTCCTGAGCACAATCCAACAGCTGACACTCCCTACTACATCTTGCATAATGTTACTCCTTATAATGGAATGCCTGCCTGGATGTGGCTGTCAAAGAATCAGCAAAAGGAGAGGAAAACAAGAAGAAAATATTCTCCTCCACCAGTCCATAGATACAGAAAAGATCCACCTCCTCCACCTCCTCCAGCAGCTGGTTCCACTGGCTCTAGCGCTCAGGGATCTGCACCTATGCAAACCTATCAGAGACATCAAAGGAGATCCTCTGGAAGCAGTCAGCAAAGATATCATTCTTCACGAAATCAACAACAGCAACATCAACAACATCAACAGCATCAGCAGCAACAACAACAAATCTCCGCAGAACAGAAGACTAAGAGTATTGTAAGGCCAGATTCACCTCCTATTCCTTTCGAGGATCCTGAAACAGCCAACACTGCTAAAATGGCAAGATTCCAGGAAATTATTGGTCTTTCTCTGATTAATAAATCTAAAGCTTAAGGCAAAGACATATAAGAATATACAACTATGTCAAAGTACAGGAAGGAAAAACTAAAAAGATTTGATAAAGTAAATAAACTGTTTAATGTTGATGATTACATGAAACTCCATCCTGAAGCAGTTGTTCCTAGAACTACATCCCTGAAGATTATTGGGGCAGATGATATGATAATGACACAGGCACAGGCTATGGATCCAAAGAGAGAGATTATCTTTACCAAGCCAGGAGAAAAGCCTAAAGAGAAGAAGACCGTAGAGAAGAAGCAGAAGAAGTAATCCTTACCTTGTTTTAATTTCTTTGCTCTTCTTCCTGCACTTACTTTCAAACTATGTTGTTTGTTTAAATAAGGTCTATGTACATATATATCTGCTGCATGTGTTAGTAATTCGTTGTCAGATATATCCTTTTCTTGCTTAGTTTACCTTATGTTTATATTTTGAGTCTATTAGTGACATCACCCAAATAGGGGGAGATTGTTGGATCCCTAGTTGATTTGGGCTAGGTTCACTAACTTAGGATGTGACCCAACATGTATAGCTAGGGTCAAATTTGTGTCCTAGAGTATAGGCCAAGTCCTTAGAGTCAATATCAAATAGACCAGCTATCAACAAGACCATCAGAGACTCAAGACTTAGAAGATTTCAAGACCAAGTAAAATGAGTTCAACGTTCGTCGAACACAGGTAGACAAAAGGCATTCTCAGCTCGACGATCTTGAGATATTTCTCTGAACTGAGCTCGACGATCTTCATTCTCTGTTCAACGAAAATTGGGACACTTCAACAAACTAAAGTTAGGGTAAATCCAGATTTTTCTAAGTCCAACATCAGGCTTTCGTCGACGAACAAAATTCTGAGTTCGACGAACTTGGACCTCAAGTTCACAACTTCTCAGGTCGACGAACTCAGTACTCTGCTCGACGAATTCTGGAATCGGAGGATTTGTGTCGACACTTAGGGCATGTGTCGACACCAACTTATGTTAACACCAACTTATGTCAACACCAGAAAAACTTATGTCTACACCAGAAGATTTGTGTCGACACCCAGATTAATCAGTCGACACCCACCTGTCTCGACACCAGAAGTTTTCATGTAGACATACAGAATATCAGTCAACACAAACTATTTTTCTAAGTCCAGAACGGTTGTTGAATTCCAGTCGATGAATTCAATTATCAGCTCGACGAACTTCAGACAAAAATGGCAAAGGTTCTGAAGTATACAAGTTCTGTTATCAGCTCGACGAATAGAAGATGTCTGGTCGACGAATATAAAATCTCAGCTCGACGAACTGGTAACTCAGCTCGACGAAATCTGTTATTCGTTCGACGAATCCATACTTAGCCATTTCCGGCATTCTGTCCTCATTCTAATGTGGAAATTCCTGAGTAATTAATGCTTTATGTTCTCTGAATGCATTCGTTAGAGGAAGTATTAATTACAGTCCTCTTCAGGAATATTAGTTGCTGATTTTCCACAAGATAGTTGGGAAATACATCAATGTCGATTATTCTCAGGCCGTCAGCATTAATTACAGAGGATTCAAATTTTTGAATAGAGATAGAAGAAAAGAAGATTTTAGAATCTACAACAACACACACCGAGAGCAGCACAATAACAATACTCAGTCAGAAAATTAGGGTCACAAAAACTGACTACTAGAGTTCTCATACAGCAACAAAAAAGTTTCACACAAGAAGATTATAGAAAAGCTTACAGTGATAGGCAGTGATATTCAGAAGAAGAAAAACAACTATAATATATCAAGAGTCTTCTTCTTCAACATTCTCTCTAGGACTTCTCCAAGGACAACATATATCAAATCAGTCAACAAACATCCTACATCACTGCTTGTCCAGAATTCTGATTGAATACCTATCACCCTACAACAAAGCTCCAGATCTTCCCTGAAACATTCTACATCTCAGGGGAAGCTGTTTGCTAACATCATTCCACCTAAGTCTTCTCTCTAATTGTTGACAGAGAAGACATAATCACTCTCTCACCCCCACCTGTACAAAGGGTTATCATCTCCCTTCAAAAGTGATTCCTGGTTGCAAGTCTCCTTACCAAAAGACTTGAGTTGGTTTTTGGGGATCTGATCAAAACCCAATGGTGTCAGTCACCTAGTCAAAAACCAGAGTGGATTCCTACCAAGGGTGGTAGAAGAGTGGATTTACCCAGTTGAGGGGGAACCACTATAAATTTCTTGTATCGTTTGGTTGCTTATCTTTTCTTTTTGTTTCTTGCTGTGTGGCTGTGATTAGGTTTAATATTATCTGTATTTATGTTTTCTATTTACTGCACATTTTCAGCTTACAACAAAAGCTGTAACAACACCTTTTTTAATTGGGACCTAATAAATTTTAAACATACTCTATTCACCCCCCCCCCCCTGTAGAGTATTGTAGACCTAACCCTGACTTTTAATCTCTTGTAGGGGGAGCACACACATAGAGGGAGCACATCTATAAAAGGAGTCGTTCTTCTAATTATTTCGATATTGATTATTTTAACCTGCTAAATGTCAGGATAACTTATTGGATTACACTATACCATGTTGTTACTATTTTTTATATCTCATGTATGGAATTTGATAGTATCAAAAGGGGGAGTTTGTTGGAGCCTACGGTTCGAATCTCTTTAGTTTGACAATACCAAATCTACTGTTGTATTTGATGATATAAGGTTTGGGTATAGTGCGCAGGTCTACCGGTACAAAAGAATGGGAAATCAAGTTCTGGAACCTACAACCGAGCGCTAGCACTACCGCCGGTGCTAGCTTCTGGAATTAATTCAATCAAGCGGCCTATGACCCACTATCGAACGATAGCTTCTTACCGTGGCATGCTTGCACACTCAAAAAGCATCGAGACATCATGCTACCGTCAGGAAATAGATCTGTACCGCGCCGCGATAGCTCGAAAAGGCGGAAAAATATTTCATTCTAATATTTTTTTTCAAATCGACTTGATAGCTATCACATCAATGTGTATTGACCTGCAGCCGGACGCTAGCTCTACCACCGACGGTAGCTTATTTTCTCAAAACGTATAAAAGTGCGCCTCTTTTCCTGGAGACAAAAAATATTGACATATTCTGATTTTAGACTTTGTGTGTCATTGCAGAGCAACGAACTACCATCTCCGTCGAAAGAAGACAAAGCTGCCTCCCTCCCATGTGCACACAAAGATCTCCTGTGAGCAAAGGACTATAATGACTAAGAGGAGTTCATCAGTTGCAATAAAATAAAGGTCTATAGCTTTGGTCACGCACCGCTCAATGGAGGATTCATTTTGAGGGAGAATCACTTTTAATCTTCTTTAAACTCTTATTGTGTATTTCTAATTTCTAAATGTTGTGTGCTTGAGGAAAATCGACTGGTGAAGATCGTCAGAATCCAGGAAGGATTCCGTGAGATATAATCTCAGGGAAGGGACATCTTTATCGGGGGTCTAGTGGGGCACTAAGACACTTCCGGGAATCATGGTGAAGAGCCAGATCGAAGACCTACCTGGGGAGGTAAAGGGAGACAGTCAACCGATCCTGGATTTGGGTTGGTATAGAAAATGAAAAAGAGTTTGTAATTCACCGCCTCCGATCTCCGGTGTCATGGAGATCTAGTAGTTTGTAACTGTAAACCACTTTAATTTTTATTAAATAAAATTATTATCCATTCTTCATTCTTATTGTAATTTTGTGACTGTGTACTAGTACATCTCTGAAGGGTATGTGCGTCTCCATGGCGAAGTTTATCTAAGAAAATGAAATTTATGACCTACCTTCGCGCGCTAGCAAGCTAGCGTCCCGCAATAGAATCCAAAACCAGTTTACTTGGATAAAAATAATTTTAATTTTTAAAGTAATCTCCAAACCTTATTCACCCCCCCCCCCCCGAAGGTTATTTACCCGATCCAATGGGGGCTCGGGTTTACAAGGATTCTTATATCCTGACAAATAATCCGATCATCCGCCCTTGACTTTTTAGGATAATCAGATCGGATACAGGTCTACCAAACCAATCATAGAGATTGACTTCACTGCATCTAGTTAACTTGAGATGATAAAAAAAAAGAAGACAACTTGCATCCACCCGTGTTTCAGGGGGCGAGGACATTTATTAAAAATGTAGAAACAATCATACAGATATGCAGTTGATGAGTACGATTATGATGGGCTTTTTACTATCATAATTGTAATCATGTCTAATATTTTCTGCCCCTTTTTATGGTGATTTCACGATAATAGTAAAGAAATTGTCGTATCATATATAGAAGAGTGCATTTAGAAGTCTTTGGCATTCCTTGTAATAAACTATTTATTGATTCTTTCATTTCTCTATTGCAGGTAATGCTAACCTGTGGAACTAAAAGTCGTGGAGTAAACAGAGGAGTTCACGGAGTCAACATGGCTGAGGACAGGACGAAAATTTGGCGCACACGGGTTGACAAACAGCCGTGTTCCTACACGTGTTATATGCACCTAGAGCTGAAGAAATTAGCGCAGGAGACAGAGACGCATACGGGTAGGGCACACGCCCATGTGCCTACTCGTCTCCTATTTGAACACGAGTGCCGACCAACCCGTGTCTGAAATACATGGCCGAACACACGGCCGTGTCCATACCCATGCCATCTGACACGGCCCACTACCATACGCGCTTGCTCGTGGAGAAACCGCCTAGGAACCATCTACACGGCCTGACACACGGCCGTATTGGAACCCGTGTCTGACCTATTTGCAAAGGGACTATATATTTCCTGTAGAAAAATTTGTGAAGGACTTTTGGATCATTTCTGGATTGGAGAACTGCTGAAGGCCGAAGGGGAGCATCCAAGACAAGGAGGATTGAAGGGTATTTTATATGTATTTTTATCTAATCATTAATCCCTTTTAATACTTCCTTTCTATTGATGATTCATCTTTGGTTATTGTTTTAATTTGCATGAACTTCTATTTGAACATTCTAGTAATCATGTATCGTTTTGTTTATGTTAAATTTGTGGTATTTTATTCGTGTTTAGGCTTGCAAACAATGAGTTTAATCTTCATTATGAATTACTTCTTTGCTTTACATAATTTGCAAATTGCTAGATTGAGAAATTGGTTCTTTGTAATGATATTTGTATATTCATATTGTTGTATTAATTCTCTTTGTAAATTTCAACTCTATGATCGAGAGATATATTGTTTGGAAAATTAGAACACGAGTAAAAGGATTCATGGTAATTTAGAGATAAAATTCATGAATTTATTTAGTAATAAGGGTACTTTACTTAGTGCGAACTTGAGTGTTGTAAATTGTTCGAGAGAAAATTTAGTATCTTAGGTTTAGATTTGGAATTGCTCGAGAGAGAATTTGATGAACATTTAACCTTTACATTACAACAAATTTAATAGTCTTTTCATTTCATGATCTCTTAGAATTGAACTAATAAATGAGTTCGTTCATGTAATCGCTTAAAAACTTCATGTCTTTTATCATTTTTTTCTTCTCTAATGCTGAATTATCCAATTGGTCATAGTTAGGTTAATGTAGTTTAAATATCACTTTTATTTATAGGTATGATAATAAAGGGAGGGTGAGTACGAGTAGTTGAAACGACCCTGTGGAATACGACTCGAGATGTAGATTTCTCCTGTACTATGATTGATAGGTGCACTTGCCTGAATGTTAATTCAATCTAGCTTAAGCCCATCTACATAGTTATATTAGAATGTAGAATGAAATCACATTGAGTTATTACTTGTTAGCAAATTAAATCATCAGCGGTCATTACATGTTACCATTAGGGATGGAACCTTTTCAGGTCATCACTGTTATAGGTGTTTCCTATTATCTCTCCTTCTTGATTTTGTAAGTGATAGTCTCCAGTAGCTAGAACCTCTTAAACAATGAAGTGTCCTTCCCAGTTAGGAATCATCTTACCAACGATAGCTGCCCTTCCTGTCGCGTCCACCTTCTACATGATGAGGTCTCCTGCAAGGAAGTGCTTGAAGCAAACATTTTTGTCGAAGTTCATTGTCATTCACCTCTTGATCTCCTCTTGGCAGATGGAGACTAGGTCTCGAATCTCATCGATGTTGTCCAGTGAATGCCTCTTAGCATCTTCATTCTCAGGACTCCATTCTTCACTGCCTTCTCCTGCTGCCACAACCCTTAGGCTCCTAACCTCGAATTCCACTGGGATGAGGGTCTCAAACCCGCGGAATAACTTGAAAGGTGTTTGCCCATGGCCGAGTAAGAAGTTGTTCTCAGAGCCTATAGGACCGAGGGGAGGTTCTTCACCCAGTTCCCCTACAAGTTGGTGACCTTCTTCTTCAAGAGGTTGATGATAAGCTTGTTGGTGGCCTCCATTTATCTGTTTCTCCGAGGATGATGTATAGAGGCAAATCAAAGATCCGTCCCTAGCTGCTTGCAAAAGTCCTCCAGGACTAGGTTGGAAAATTGCAGGTCGTTATTGGTGATGATGGCGATAGGGATCCCGAACCTGCAGACATTCTCTCCCCAGATGAAGTTCTTCACGATCTGAGATGTTGCTTTGGCAAGAGCTTTTACCCTGATGCACTTGGAGAAATAGTCAATCATGATGAGAATAAACTTCCTCCGACCTCTAGATTGGTGGAAAGGGCCTATCAAATCAATACCCTAGATGGAGAAGGGCCAGGGAGAGGTGATCGAGCGAAGTTGTTGAGCCGGCTGCAACTGAAGAGGTGCGAAGAGTTGACACTTTGGACACTTATTTGAGAATTCTTCTACATCATTCCGAATGGTAGGCCATAAACAGCCTTGCTTTGTAATCCTTTGCTCTAGAGTACGAGTTCCAGAGTGGCTACCACACTCTCCTGAATGAATTTCCCCAACCATTTGAGGGATTAATGTTTCTAACTGGCATCTGGCTAGACGGCTCGAGATGGTCTATGGTTCAGTTCCCTTTCATGCAGCAAATAGTAAGCAAATTTGTATTGAAACTTCCTCTAGTCTCCCTTGCTGGAAGGAACATGGCCTATCATTAAGATCGTAACGAACGGGTGCTTCCAAGAAGCCTTCTTCTTGATCTTCATCATCTCCCCTTCCTCGATGGACGGTCGAAGGAGCTCTGTCACTTTTCCTCCATCCCTGGTGTGGTACTTAGTGATATATTCGGCCTCTGAGTTCTCCTCTCGGGGCACATGCTCGATGAAGAAGGATTGGAAACCTCCCATAAAAACTTTAACATTTGCAAAGTATCTCTGTAGGACTGGGTCGCGCACGTCAAACTCTCCCCTTATTTGTGACATGACTTCCATATAGTCGGTGATGGCCTTGAGATATTGGATTCCAAAATCCTTGGCATGATGCAAGCTTGCTACCATGGCTTCGTACTCTTCCTGGTTGTTCATGACGGGGAAGAGGATCTCGACTGCTTGCTCAATCCTAGTTCCCTGGTGACAGACCAACACAACTCCTACTCCCACTGAATTCTTTCCTAAATATCCATCCACTAACATCTTCCATGAGACTGTGCTGGAAAAGTATTTGTCTGCTACTTCCTCGGCCGAGTAGTTAGCCAAAAAGTCTGCTACTGCCTGGGCCTTGATCGCCACTCTTGGTGAGTAGGAAATATTGAACTCGCTGAGCACTACCACCCATTTTGGCAACATTCCTCAATACTCCACTCCATACAAGATACTTTGTAGTGGATGATCAGTGACAACCTTGATACAGTGAGCCTAAAAATATGGGCAGAGCCATTGAGCCGAAACTACCAAGGTGAAAACTAGTTTCTTCATGATAGGATACCTTGCCTCTACTTGCCTCAGCACTCTACTAACATAGTAGATGGGGAGCTTCTTTCTCCCCTCTTCTCTGACGAGTATAGAGCTGACTGCCTCCACTCCCACTCCTTAATAGAGGAGGAGATCTTCACCTTCCTATAGTCCTTGGAGTAGAGGAGAATGAGTTAGCTACTGCTTGGGCTTTCCAAAACCCTCCTCACACTCTGCGGTCCACACAAACTACTGGTTGCCTCTGAGAGTTTTGAAAAATTTAGAACACTTCTCTCCTGCCTTATAAAGGAAGAGGTTAAGACCTGTAAGCCTTCTGTTTGGCCTATGGACTTCTTTAGAATTCTTTGGGGACGCCTTCTGTAGAATGGCCTTTACTATTTAGGGGTTATACTCCACCCCCCCCCCCCCTTACAACAAGGGGGTGACCTAAGAACTTTCCCCTTCCAGCTCCAAAGATGCACTTTATCGGGTTGAGCCGCATGTTGTACTTTTGCAGAGTTGTAAAGGCCTCCACCAGATCATTAGTGTGCTCTTTAATGATCCTTCTCTTGACCAGGAGGTCATCCACATACACTTCTAGATTCTGCCCATTTTTCTCTATTAATACTTGATCCATCATTCATTGTTAGTGTGCCCATACGTTCTTATGCCCAAAAGGCATCATCTTGTAGTTGTAGCAACTGTTGCTAGAAATGAAGGACATCTCGCTACAGTCGGGGGGATGCATTTGGATCTGGTGATACCCTGAAAAAACATCAAGGAAACTCATCACAGGAAAGCAGATGTTTTAATCAACCAGTGCGTTGATTTGAGGTAATGGTTAGCAATACTGCGGGCAAGATAAATTCAACATTGAAAAGTCTATACATAGTTCTCAGCCCCTCCAGCTTTCTTAACCGTTAAAATATTTGAGACCCAACCTAGATACTGGATCTCTGAAACAAAACCTGCCTCCAGTAACTTCTTCACTTCTTCCCGGATCAGTTCGGCCAGCACGACGACACTTATCCCCTACTTCTGATGAACGGGGGCAACTTTTGGATCCAAGTTGAGGCAATGCCAGACAACCTCTGCATCAATTCCTGGCATCTCCGCAACACTTCAAGCAAAAATGTCCACATTCTATTGCAGACACGCGGCCATCTCCATCTTCCATTTCAGCATCAGGGACCCTCTGATCTTTAACAACCCTTGCTCTCCTCCCTTGGAGATCACCTCAAGCTCTTCCAGCTCCTCAACAGCACGTTTCCCTTCTTCCTTCTCCAGAACCTTCTCCAGCCTCTCCACATCCAGCATCCAACTGATGGTGCTGACGGCATTTAAATAACACTCCCTGAAAGTCTTTAGATTGCCTCTGACCCGCACTTGGACATCCCCCAACAATAATTCAAGCATTGATGGTACGATGATGGAACTGCCTTGAAGTTGTTGATAAGGGGTCTTCCGAAGATGGCGTAATATTAGCCTTTTGCATCGACGATGATGAACCTGCATCGGATTAAGGTACCACTAAGAGTTACCAGAAGATCAGAACATCCCTCCACCTCTTTGTTCTCACTAGAAAAGCCAAAGAGGGGTCCGTCCGTAGCTAGGATCTTGGATGCTTCCACCTGGAGTCCGACGAAGGTCCTCTTGTAAATGACATTCAGCGAACAGTCGTTGTCTGCCAGGATTGCAAGGATTCAACCAACTATGAAGTCATCGATGGCAGCTTTGATGATGAGGGCAACATGAAAGGGGTCTACTCCAACAGAAGCGATGCATGAGATGTCGAGGCAATGCTCTTGCAGTAAATCCAATGGAGACTCCCCTTATGGGAAGCTACAAGCCTGGCTCCTACATTGATTACTCCAACCTGCCCACCTCCTGGGTCATGGACCACTTCCCCAAGACCTCCGAAGTTGACTAGGTCCTCGTTCCTCCTCCTCGTCCCCGGAGCTTGGAACGCTACCGGTCCTGTAGGGACCTCCAGCCTCGGCTACTCCCTATCTATCGCTCATGCCTCTAACCTCCTCCTTGCCTCCCAAAAGTCTAGGTCGACCATAGTCTCGTGCCCCTCTACTCGATTCAAATTGCAGTAAATGGGAATCTCTACCGCCTGGTTCCTTACTGGTTGAACCCTCTTACAACGCATATTCCCTTGTTGGGCAATGGTCTTTGCGTCTTCCCGAGCTCTTCCATGCCTCCTCCCTACTGGCGGTGATTACTCCTCTCCTGATTTTAGAACTGGGGCCTTCCTGGTTGCCTCCACAGGGTCCGATTCATGGGATATTGGAATCGTCATGCTTCATCTCTTCCCTCAGGAGCTGCTACGGGCCTCCTTTCATCCTGTTTGTGATGAATATCCTGACTCCACTGCTCTTCCTCCCTCCTAGACTCTTCCCTTCTCCTCTGATCTTCTCTTCTCTGCTCTACCTTCCTCACTGACACTACTCTGGCCCTCACCTCCAAATGTCCACCTCTTCCTCTACTTCCCAGATTTTCCCCATCCTGCCTTGCAAAGAAGTCTGGATTTTTCTGCTCTCCCTACACGAACATGTTTGCCCTCTCGATCATCTCCTTGAAAGATCTCGGGGGCTTGGACCCAATCTCCTGGATGAAGAGGCACTACTTTAGGCTGAACTTTAGAGCCAGCATCTGGTTGAAGTCATCCACTTCCTCAACATCCAGAACCTCTTCCTGGAAATAGTTGATGTAGTGGTCGAGACTCTCGTGCTGCCCTTGCACGATCTTAAAGAGAGTGGTTTCCTCCTTCTTTCTTTTCTTGGACATCATGAATCTCGCTATCAGTCCCCGGCGCAGGTCCTCAAAGTAATAGATAGAACCTTTGGACAAATGGTGAAACTAGTCTCTTGCGTTCACCTTAAAGGTGATGGAGAAGAACCTGCACTTTAAAGCGTCAGTCATGTGCTGGTTTGACACCACATCCTTGAGGCATTGGAGATGCCCATCTGGATCATCTCTGCCAGAGTAGTTGTTCAGGATAAACTCTCTGAATCCATCGGGAACTAGGGCCACTAAGATCTCAACATAAAAGAGGCTCCTCCCTCCTTGGTGATGGAGAGTTTCATACGCGCAAATATCTCGTCATACTCGCTAACTAGGAGAGTATCATGATATCTCGCTGGATGTTTTTCATCTTAAAACCTGATCCCCTGGCTGCTCTCTTTATAGTGTCATGACTGCTTGGGTCACTCTTCTCCTTCTCTAGCTTGCTCCTTAGTTGTTTTGGTGCGCTTCTTCCTCCGACGGTGTCACGCGACGAGGAGAGGTCTCCATAAAATCGGGGCAAGGAGGGAACCCAACCATGATGCTCCTCTCGATCACCCTCGTGAACTATTAAAACACTGTCATTGTGACAAAGTTGCTTCCTCTTGCAGGGTTGCTGACTCTTGCCGAGTTGTAGACTATCTCCCCATTCTCGCCTCCATTCACCATCTCGCCTAATTTGGAAACTTTCCTACTAGGCTACAGTACACGCTCACTGAATCAAAGTGTTGAAGCCAAGAAAATCCCAACTCTAAAATTTGGATCAAGGTCGCCAAAGGTTATCGATTCAACGGTCAGGCTCAACAGCTAACGGGCTAGGATGTAGAAACATGCAGGCAACAAAAAGGACCCATGGTGTTGTGGCTGGGAGGTCCTAACACGTACCTGAATGCTTAGAAAAAGCTTCCCCTCCACAACCAATGATGACCAAGCAGGGTACGAGGTAGATTCTAGCTGGAGACTAAGTCAAGGAGGAAACTAAAATGTATAGCCGCTAGCTCACGACCTGTCTCTCTGGATAAAGGATCTAAAGGCTTCGCTCAAAGTCTAGGAAATGGGGTGGGTGAGATATTTTGTGAGATTCTGAAGTACATCTTCTCGTAACTCTGGGGTTCTATTTATATGCAAATCCAAGAGGAGGGAAAGAGGGACTTATTTATAGCCACACCCATGGCGATTCGAAGAATTCTTGGGGGGAAGCTCACTTTGGTTGAGCGATTAACTTGCCTACTCGCCTACCTGGAGAGTATGAGAGGGGAGCTTGTTATACTCTCCCTGGACTTCTACTATCTTGCGCATTGACTCTGACTTCTATCTTAACTTGTTGACTTTGACTCATACTAACCTGGCTCTGATATGGTCCACCCTTGATGAATATGGGTTATACAGCTATATAAGAAGAATTAGACCAACTTAAGAGATGCATGATTTGGAAACTAGTCCGTAGACCCCCAAGGACACAACATTATAGGAACAAAATCAGTCTACAGGAATAAGCTTTAAAAGAATGAGTAATCATAGAGAATTAGGCTAGGTTAGTTGTAATGTGCTATTAACCGGGAGAAGACGTAAACATTGACCAAACCTTTGTACTAGTAGAAACATTTGCGGCCATAAGGTTGTTTCTAACATATGCAACTCACAAAGGCTTTAAGGTATATCAAATGGATGTGAAGTCTTCCTTCCATAATGGAGACTTAAAACAAAATCGAGACTACTAGAAGAGACTGCATGATTGACTAGAGTCAATGGACTGAAGGACATGTTGAGGAAGGTGTCAGTGATGGAGATGAACGAACAGATCATAGAAGAGGTATGCGGCTGGGACAAATCAAGAAGGAGAAAGGGAGAATCATGCCCTCTGTGGAGAATCAAAAGGTAAATTAAGACCTCTATTGGTTGCAAAATGCCATGGGAGGAATGGTAAGGAAGTCGCATTGGAAGCAATGGAGCGGAAGTCGCACATCGAAGGAAGAGAAAGGGTATCATGAAAGAGTCGTGGGGAAAGTGTGAGAGGGTTTGTCTTTAAATTTATAAATTTATTTTTAAGTAATAGTTTAGGTGTGCGAATAACTTTTTGCTGAGGTAAAAAGGGTTAGGCAACACTTTTAATTGGTTGCAAATTATTTTTTAAAAAGGTAACAAGTCATAACTGTTATATAAAGTGAACCGTCAATTGCAATATTTCAAAATTATTATCTATATGGGATTAGAGAACATTTTTTGAATGTTGCACTGAATGTGTTGCCTATTGAAACCTAAAATTAGTCTCTTGTGCAATTCAAGGTCCCAAAAGAGGTGTGGCCCCACACATACTTCCCTCAAGCTAGTACACCAGACTAAAGGCTTAAAAACCTGAGAACAGAACCAAAATCCCAACGAGGAGGTCCCACCATACACCCGAAAGATTGAAAAACGCTTGCCCTCCCAAGCCAATTCTGAGCTTGGGCACCTTAGAGAATACTTAAGGCTTGTTAAGAAAAACCCGAGGAAGAAGAAGTTTGTAGAATCCGTCCCCTCCAAAGGTGCCCCCTCAGGACTATTTATAGATTTCAAACTTGGTCTACCAACATCATAACTCTGCTGCCTCATTTCCTTATACACTTCCCAATTGCGTCTGCCAACAACGTATCTCCATTGTCAAAAAAGGTTATTTGCATGCCTCTAGGGGAATCGAGGTGATTTCGCCTCTAGAAACCACTGGGTGAGTGGTCCGTGAAAGCACCACTCGCTTGAAGTGGCGGTGAAGTACTCAATCCACCCTGGGAGCACGAAGACTTCAGGGATATGAAAACGCTGTTCTGGTGGTCAGTGCTATAGAGAGATATTGCTCATTATGTGGCCAAATGCCAAACATGTGATATGGTGAAGTCGGAATGCCAGAAGCCGGGCGGTTATTTGAAGTCATTGTCGATTCCAGAATGAAAGATTAACGATATTTCCGTGGATTTCGTACACGGGTTGCCGAGATCTCAACGAGGAAATGATTCCATCTGGGTGATTGTCGATCGGCTGACGAAAGTGGCACACTTCCTGCCGAATATACAGGATGATTCGGTGGAAACTTTGGCAAAGTTGTATGTTTACCAGATTGTGCGGTGATACGGTGTTCCCCGGAGCATCGTAAGTGATCGAGACGAGCGGTTCACATTAAATGACTCGAGGCTAGTTCATTAAATGACTGTAGGCTAGTTCATCAATTGTTGGGCACGAAGTTGACATTCAGCACGACCTTTCATCCCCAGACGGATGGCCAAACTGAAAGGACCAACAAAATAATGGAAGACATGCTTCGAATGTGCGCCCTTGACTTTGGAAAGAGATGGGAAGATCATGTCTATATGGTGGAGTTCGCTTACAATAACAGCTACAAAGCAGGCATCGGTATGGCGCCGTATGAAGCTCTGTATGGACGGAAGTGTCGTACTCCTTTAGCTTGGGTAGAAGCGGGCGTAGCCAGAGTTTATATGCGTAATGAAGTCGATGAAGCAAACTCGACAATATGCACTATTCGTTATGGAATATTGATCGCTCAAGATTGACAAGCAAAATACAACAACGCCAAGCACTGAAATGTGTAGTTTGCGGTAGGCTATTGGGTATACTTGAAGATCAAACCATTCAAAGGCGTATCCAGGATTTGACGTCTGAAAAAGTTAAGTCCAAGATACATTGGTCCATTTGAAGTGGTTGAGCGAGTTGGAGAAGCCGCATATCGACTAGCTCTTTCGGCAGACTTGGGTGGATTGCATGATATATTTCACGTCTCAGTGCTGCGGAAGGCCGTGAAAGATCCAGCTCAGGTGATCAGGGACGATCAAGTGCCGGTGGAGTATGGGCTAACGATGAAGGTTAGGCCCATTCAGATCGATCGAGCCGAGAAACAATTGCGAAATAAGACGGTCGGGATAGTTAATGTCTGGTGGGACAATTGCGGCCGTGAGGAGCTTACATGGGAGCTAGAGCAGATCATGCGAGTTGAGTTTCCCAAACTTTTTGTGTAACGATTATGCAGTGTGTATCGACTTGTATTGAAACTATTGTGGAATAAAAATCCTTCTTTTTGAGTTCCTTGGTGCAAATTTCGGGGACGAAATTTTTGTAAGGAGGGGAGGGTTGTAATACCACAAAATCCAGAAATTGGAAAAAATTGGGTGACACGGCATGGGACACGGGCGTGTCCCAGGGCGTGTCCTTCCTGGGTAAACAGTCAACGAGTGGTCGACAAAATTTGGTCAACGATCGTTGAGTGCTTAAGACATGGCCTATGACACGGGCGTGTCATAGGGCGTGTCAGCGTGGTCGATGAACTCAACTTGAGCTGGGGCGTGTCTGGTGCCGAGTATGGGCACACGGCCTGAGACACGGGCGTGTCACAGGCCGTGTGAGTCTCGGGTTGATTTTGATTTTCTACAGCCTGATGTACACGACAACAGACACTGGCATGTCTGAAGGCTTGTCGGGTGACACGGCCCATGACACGGGCGTGTCACATGGGCGTGTACTGGACTAGATAAATCAGTTGAGCTTTTGTGGCAAACTCGTTGCCGTCCGTTCCTTCAGCTGGGATCCAAGGGCCGAGTTATCTCCCTGCTTCCTTAAGGCCGTGGATTGAGATGAAAGAACTCATTTCATACTTGGCTTTCATCTTTCTAAATCCTAGTGAGAGAAATGGAGAGGAAGAAGGAGGAGGAGGATAGTGGTTGGTCACTGGTGGTGCTATGGTTTTCCGACAAGAGATCCGAGGCCGGCGTTGCGGAGGAAAAGATGTTGCGGTTCTTCCTGTCCGGTTAGGAGCTCATGGCACAGAAGCGGTCTTCGAGGGTAACGACCTTTCTTCCTAGCCATATGAAGGCTTCCTTTTGTCATATGCATATGATTCCCCCACCAGAGGGTAGTTTATTATGGGAGTCTTTGGGATGATTCATGGAATCCCCAATTCATTGGAATATAGATCCGGAATTGGAGTACGGAATAGGCATGCTATGTGAAGCCAATATGGACAGGTTGGTCTGGATTGGTGATGTTGCATACGAACCGGAGAAGACTCCGTGATAAACGTGTAGTTTAGGAGTCGACGGGTTTGACCTGTGAAGGGAAGTAGCGGGAAGTACTGGAGTGGTGTCCAGGAAAATACCCGTAGAATGCTTGTGCTTTTGGGTTATACCTGTGAAGGGGAGTAACAGGAAGTACTGGATTGGAAGTCCAGGAAATACCCTTTTTGATGCTTGATGTTCTTGGGTGGTAGTTGTGATAAGAGTAACAGGAAGTACTGGCTTGGTGAGCAAGGAAAGACCCTTGACATTGCGGAGTCATACCTGTGATAGGGAGTAGCAGGAAATACTTGTGCGTCTAGGAAAGATCCGCAAATGTTATGATATGATATGGATGTCAGAGACATACCCAAGCTTGAATGCCAAAACAGGATCGGTGAAACTGACCAGCGCCTTTTATTTAGCCGCGAGTACTCTGTGCTCGGTGATGGCAAGGCAATTTGAGCAATAGGGGGTGGAGGATCGGACCTGCGCTATGTCCATCCGATGTGATACCTGAAAGTGCGGTCTGTTGAAGCGCATAGCAAGAGTCATAGGTCTGCATACCATTACACAATGGGGGGTTATGAGCCAATCTCGGTGCGTTACGACTAGAACTACGGATGCACTCCATGGAGTGAAATGCTCAATGTATTACCGTTGGGTTGTGACCCTGATACGGTGGTGGGCAACTGGTTTGCCGGTACACCAAGAATGTGCCTTGAGTGCACGGATCGTCGGGTCTGGCAGCTGATGGTTGTGATGGAATGTGTGCGTGAAAGCACAGTTGTGATAAATATATATGTTTGCGAAATGCTATGCCTGCAGGGAAGATCACCACTGCCCCGGGAAATGGGTAGGGTCGGTATAATTTGGTCAGCTGAATGCTGACTGTTGCCTCTGTTTGCCACCGTTGGGTGGAATGTCCCTATATAGGTGCTGGAGAGCCGAGCGGGACGCATAAGGGCTGAAGTCCCTGCTGCATTTGCTACTGTAGTTGCTAGACCTCGAAGGCTAAAATAAATGGAAGTGTTATGTTTTCTTTTGATGTGGTCGGCCTACGTGTCGGTGTTTGAGGCCACTGTTTTGAAAGCCATGTAAGGCCATAAGGCCAAGTACTTGTATGTATAAGACATTCCTATTATTTATAAAATGTGAAGTTTTTATGTGTTGGACATTAAGGTGTGGAGTTCAAGGGTAGTGTTATAGGCTTCTGCTAGAATGCATTGTGTTAGGGTGCGCTGCTCTACTCTGGTATCACAATGTAACTGCACC
The DNA here is from genome assembly GCA_039583875.1 of Platanthera guangdongensis. Lineage (NCBI taxonomy): Eukaryota > Viridiplantae > Streptophyta > Magnoliopsida > Asparagales > Orchidaceae > Platanthera > Platanthera guangdongensis. The sequence continues at coordinate 118,238,281 of CM077163.1, forward strand.
GCCTGTTTTGTGGTCTATGTTGTGGGGCCCCGGCCGGACCTTATAGTATATACTATGTGAACGGATGGGGTTGTTACAGTCTACCTCACCGACTCCAGCCCCTTACCGCGAGAACCTTGCTGACCCGACAAAGGTATTTTTCTATTTCTTGTTGCTGACTCAAGGAGTACGTCCTCCTGATCATTTGGATGACTTGCAGGAATCACTGATGACAGGAAACAGTGCGGTTGTCAGTGCGGTGAATGCCGAGATGCTCTTGCCCTATGATTGGAAAATACTCCCAACTCAGGAGGTCGCGCCTCTAGTGACCCCTGTCAAAAACCCCTCCCAAATGGTGAGCTTTATATTGCTTTCTCGCATGCTTTTGTTCCTTTACATGTTTCTGCTTATATTGCATCTCGCAATTCCTTCCTTCGGGACCACGGGACTGAACCGTCACCGCACAAAACTCCTTCTCCCGAGAAACTTCCTGACATCATGTTAGGTACAAGTCTCTCGGTCAAAAAGTCTGTTTACCCTCCTTTATCTGCTGAGATCCATTTCTCTAGACAGGAATCACCCGGTCCACGATTCGGGAAGTCGTTCCAATTAGTCCACGAAAGACCCTTCGAGGGGAGTCACAAATCTTCTCGCCCTCAAGCGGGCGAAGGTTCCATCCCAAACCAAAGTGAGTAAGAGCGCTCTCCTTCTTACCTATAATTGGTCTTGAGAGGCTAATCACTTTCATGCCAGGCTGTTAGTAAGCTGAGGCGAGCGTCCTTGATGATGATGAGGAGTAGTTCTCGCCACCCCCTTCCCCCAGTGAGCTTACGGATTTCCATGGTGACCCTGGGGATGCTGAGACAATGAAGGAGAGGATGGTAGATGTCCTAGTTAAACTCATCTGGATTCAGCGGGAAGTCGTTAACCAGGCAAATTAGCATCAGGAAACTATTGAGTGCCGACTGGGCATTCTTGAGAGGGACTATTCGCATCTCATTAGGGAGATGGAGCATCAAGGAGGCGGATGCAATGAGACATCTCTTGGGAGACACATCACACGGGAAAGGGACCAGATGCGCCCGATCAATCAAGAGCTGACCGCCATGAGTGCATACTACTATCTGTGAGTGCCACCTAGGTCGGGGAGGTAAGGCCAGGGTCGCTGGCAGTGGATCCAATACTGAGCCTACCGACACTCGCCCCCCTCAACCCTTTCTTCTTTCAACCTATCCCGCTACTTTATTTTTTTACTCTGTATTAATGAACGTTGGGCTTGCTTTTGTTTTTTAAGTGGCTGAATTATTTTAGGCAATCCTCTCGCCATGCGTAACATTTTACATCCGGCTAAATGCTGGCGTCTCGCGCAAAGTTTAGCTTTTACGTCTTATTGAATGCCAGGTTGTCGGCAACCCACTTCTGATGTGTCGGGGTGGCGTGATTTATATCCTCACTCACTGTGCTTAGGAAGCTATAAATTTTCAATTTTTTCCATAAATAGGTCTCCCCCACCAACCGCATTTACTATTTCTTTACACCACGGTCATCGCTTTCTCTGTTCACATTCATAATTATGTCATCTTCTGCGCTCGCACGACTCCCTCCTTATCCCTCTCCCTCATAATATTCCAGGAGATATCGTTGACCGGACAAAGTGCGCATGTGCCTTTACTGAACTTGACTCCCACCATGCAAGCTGACTGAGGAGGATTACTTTTCGGTGATCGCCAACTTTGTGCCGCTCGGATTCATCATGCGTCATCCCAACAACTCCAAGAGTATCAACTATTTGCCGAAAAGGGAACACGTCATTCCTTTAGAGTATTTTGAGGTGGTACTCCGCCTCCCCCTATGGACGGAAGTGCTCTAGGCACTTCGATATTTCGAGATCATTCCAGGACAACTCAATCACAACTCGGTCACCATGCTGGTGACTTTCGCCTGTTATATGCGCAGGGAGAGGATTGAGTTCAATCTCTCAGTCTTTCGCAAGATCTTCAATTTCCGGGACAAAAGCGGACTCGTCTTCTTCTCTGACTAGTCGGTCAAGACTTGTGGTCTCGCAAATAAGAACCACAACTGGCTCCAAAAATTCATCTTCGTAGCATGGGATTTTGGCAATGTCCCCCATTCCAACCAGCAGTATGACGATGTTACTTACTACCATCCATCACTTGGGAGTTATGAAACCTCCCTTCACACTTTCTTTGGTACCAAGAATTTCGATGTCAAGTTCCTGCGGCGGTACCTCGACTCTCTCCTCCTCGTACTCACCGGAGAGTGTATCACCAATTCTCTTTTTTGCTAAGTCATGTCTTAAACATGTAGGCTTTGTGCAAACTCTACACTCGCACACGTGAGCGAGATGTCCCCAAGAACCAGCCCTATGAAGATGATGGGACTCTCGCCCTTGGATTGGCTCTCGCTGAATCATTGGTCATGGCCTGCAGGAAACTGTCGGGCACCTTATCTCAGCCGAGTTACCTGAAGCGAAGGTCTAATGCTCCTCTTGCATCCTCTTCTAAAAAATCAAAGTCATTGGCACTCTCCATGGGAAAGGCGGCAATCATGGAAGTTCCTCTTTCCAACATCATGGGAACAGCGGATGCGGTGGGTACCACCTCCAACACGGCTGCTGATGATTTGCTTTGCTAACAAGTAATAACTCAATGTGATTTCATTCTACATTCTAATACAACTATGTAGATGGGCTTAAACTAGATTGAATTAGTATTCAGGCAAGTGCACCTATCAGTCATAGTATAGGAGAAATCTACATCTCGTGTCGTATTTCACAGGGTCGTTTCAACTACTCGTACTCACCCTCCCTTTATTATCATACCTCTAAATAAAAGTGATATTTAAACTACATTAATCTAATTATGACCATTTGGATGATTCAGCATTGGAGAAGTAAAAATGATAAAAGACATGAAGCTTTTAAATGATTGCATGAACGAATTCATTTATTAGTTCAATTCTAAGTGATCTTGAAATGAAAAGACTATTAAATTTGTTGTAATGTAAAGGTTAAATATTCATCAAAATTCTCTCTCGAGCAATTCCAAATCTAGACCTAAGATAGTAAATTTTCTCTCGAACAATTTACAACACTCAAGTTCGCATTAAGTAAAGTACCCTTATTACTACATAAATTCATGAATTTTATCTCTAAACTACCATGAATTCTTTTACTCGTGTTCTAATTTTCCAAACAAAATATCTCTCGATCATAGAGTTTGATTTACAAAGAGAATTAACATAACAATGTGAATATACAAATATCATTGCAAAGAACCAATTTCTCAATCTAGCAATTTGCAAATTATGTAAATCGAAGAAGTAATTCATAAGGAAGATTAAACTCTTTGTTTACAAACATGAACACAAATAAAATACCACAAATTTAACATAAAAAATGTGATACATGATTACTAGAATGTTCAAATAGAAGTTCATGCAAATTAAAACAATAACCAAAGATGAATCATCAAGAGAAAGGAAGGATTAAAAGGGATTAATGATTAGATAAAAATACATATAAAATACACTTCAATCCTCCTTGTCTTGGATGCTCCCCTTCGGCCTTCAGCAGTTCTCCAATCCAGAAATGATCCAAAAGTTCTCAATAGTTTTTTCTACAGGAAATATATAGTCTCATTGCAAACAGGTCAGACACGGGTTCCAACATGGCCGTGTGTCAGGCTGTGTGGATGGTTCCTAGGCGGTTCCCCACAAGCAGGCGTGTCTGGTAGTGGGCCGTGTCAGATGACACAGGTATGGACACGGCCGTGTGTTCGGCCGTGTTCTACAGACACGAGTTGGTCGGCAAGCGTGTTCAATATGACACGGGTCGCCGCACGGGCCTGTGGTCTACCCGTGTGAGTCTGTGTCTCCTGCGTGCAATTTCTTCAGCTCCAGGTGCATAGGACACGGGTAGGCACACGGCCGTGTGTCAGGCCGTGTGCACCAAATTTTCATCCTATCATCAGCCATGTTGACTCCGTGAACTCCTCTGTTTGCTCCGAGACTTTTAGGTCCATTGGTTGGCATTACCTGCAATAGACAAATGAAAGAATCAGTAAATAGTTTATTACAAGGAATGCCAAAGACTTCAAAATGCGCTCTTCTATCTATGATACGACAATTTCTTTACTATTATCGTGAAATCAACACAAAAAGGGGCGGGAAATAGTAGACATGAATACAATTATGATAGTAAAAAGCCTATCATAATCGTACTCATCAAATACCCCCAGACTTAGATGTTTGCTTGTCCCTAAGCAAACTAATTCAAACACTTGGGTTACCATTAAATAATTTTGCCTCCGCACACTGGTTGCTATGAATTTAAGAGAACTTTGATGATGTAATCACATAGGAAATAATTTAGCAGACTTTTCTAAATATAGATTTATCTCAAAATTCCTCTAATATATCTTTTAACTATCCTCCACTCTTTCTTAGAAATAAAAGTTTACCATCTAAAACAAATGTGAGGAGAAAATAATAATCTCAATAAGATACGTATTAGTATTTCAAAACTTATAAGTACCCATATTGATAATCATGAGCTTACACTTTTTTACCCCCTCATCACAGCACTAGTTAGAATTAGTAAGGTCGGATCCTTAGGACTTGTATTTTGGTGTAGCCTTTTTGGCTTAGGATAGAAGATTAAAGGTGAGGTAATCAAAGATAAGTTCGATGAATTTTTTCACACCTAAATCTTGATCGAGTCTTATGTTGGAAGACACCTTAACATACTTCATTTTTTTATAAACACCCCCAGACTTTGCAATTTGTATATTTCCTACATTTTGAAGGGCACTCTATTTTTTTTATATATTTTTTTCTTAATCAAGGGACCATAGTAGGGATCATTCCAAGTGGGTGCAAGTAAACACGCACTCAGGCCACATATCACTATGTCTTTTATTTGGTTCAAAGTAGAGATCATTCAAAGTGGGTGCAAGTATACACGCACTCAGGCCACATATCACTATGAACAAATCATTCCAAGAAGGCATCAATGATAGGTGTGCTAATAGGTAAGGATTTGGCCTTGGTGAATTTTAGTAGTGGAGTGTCAAAAAAATAGGGATTAGGTTCAAATTGGGTGTGTTAGGGTATCATGTTAAAGGTTTTGGGTTAACAAGGCTCAAGCTATCCAATAGGAGGCCTAAGTCATTTCCTCCCTTACTAGGTAACCTACGTAATGTTTTGAGGAATGTTAGAGGGTAAGTCTTAGACATCAATAGAGAGTAATTTTTCATTTTAAACCCCTAATACCAAATTATAAAAATGTTGCACTCATCGACTCACTTTATTATAGATAAGTATATTTTCTAAAATAGAGTGTTGGATAGTTACTAATATAGAGGAGTAATCTTAAAAGTAAATTATATAGAGAAAATTAAGCTAATGAATTTCTATGCAAAATTACGAAATCAACAAAGTTGAATGCTCAATGTGTCTACATCAATTCATTTTAATCAGCGTGCGAAGTTAAATTAGATATTTATAATCCCAACTGAAAGAATATTGAGAGCTTAAAGGATCAAACAAAAATTTGTAGGGGGGGTATAACAAACTTGAGTGTTACGATAAGCAAATTAGAATCAATTGTAACCACGTGAATAGCCATTCCACCCCCAGACTTAAAATTTGCAATGTCCTCAGTGCAATGTAAAAAGCGGACATAGAGTAATTTCACGATGACATAAGAAAAAAAACTGCTATCATAATAAGTAGAAGAGCACAGTAAAGAAACAGGAGCCGTAATGAAATGCACTGATATATAATAGCTGACAGAACTAAATACACTGATATAAAAAAATACAAGACATAATACATAAAGATAACACTACATAGATATACATCAGAAGTATGCAGGGTGGTCGGTCGCATCATCAGGAAAGGAAGGCGGGGCTGGAGCTGGTGGCTGGCGAGGAGCGATCCCTAGGTGGTCTCGGATCTGGATGAGGAGGTCCTCGGTCCGCTGCTGCGACTCCTCAATATGCTGTTGGCGCGGCGAGAGCTCAGTCTCGAAAAACTATCGAAACTCGCACGAGTACCGTGAATGAGGTGGAGGAGGTGTCGTAGACGACTCGCCATGATTGTAAGTGGAATGGGGCGGAGGCACCAAAGGCACATCGAGGTCAGGATCTACCTCATCATCATTGTCATCCTGTACATGCGGCCCACGTCGTGCAATAGCATGTGTGACGCCTCCCCGGCCCTGACGGGCGGTGACGAGGCAGAGGGAGCGAAGACTGGCCATCGTGATAGGCACGGTCTTCGCGACCACTGTCATCTGGGGGAGGGCTGAGAATATGCCCATATTCTTCACCAGGCGAGTAATGTAGGGTGCTACACAAATAGACCCTACGCGGGGGGTGTCGGCCGGATGGAGAATGAACTGGGCCAGAAGGTAACCGAGGTGTAGAGGATAACGTGAAGTCATGCTGTAGAGGTATAGCAGATCCTGTAGACTGACAACACCGGAGCTTTCGCCCCGACCGCTCAATGTGTGTCTAAGGAGATGGTGGATGTAATGGAGGGCGGTAGAAACCAACTTAGAGGCCTTAGATCGCTTGGCCTCGTAGGCACTAGTGTCAAAAGAAATCTAGCGCCAGATACCGCCGGCCATATCGCGATTGGGGAGGTCGAACTGGAGCTCAGGGTAGGCAGCACTAAAGAGGAATGACTCCTCATACACCCCTAAATACTGGGTGAACTGGAGCATGGAGAGTGTATAGAAGGTGACACCCGCTCGAAACGAGATTATCCCCTAAGGCGCGTGCGGCGCATCGATGAATTTAGGCCGAAAGTTGCAATAAAATGAGGATAGGAACTCTAAAGTGAGTTCCCTAAATCCTAACTCCTCTATGGCGAAAAATTGATCCCAACCCGTTACAGAAATTAATGCCCTAACATCTCCAGCTAAATTTATTTCTTCAAGCATGCTCCAATCAATCATGCGGATATCTTGAAATTTTTTTGATTGTAAGCGGTTGAAGCGGGTGGTGTGCGATGCGTTGGTGAAAATTAGCGGAGCAGCGGCATCCTGCCTCTCCGTTGAGACTTGAAGCTCCGGTCGGCGATGGCGACCGCCTTGACATCTTCCGGACGACATGATGTAGAAGGAGAAAATGTGAGTAAAGGGAGATGAGAATTGGAGAAGATGGCACCTTGAAGATCAGGCCACGGGGAGATCTGTGCTGGGAGAAGGTTTGGACTGAGCAGAAAAAAATTCACAAGGCCTTATTTAAAGAAGTGGCACACGGGTTCGCACACGGGCGTGTGTGAACCCGTGTTAGGGAATCCACAGCCTCGTGGAACATGGGTACATCGATCCGTGTGTAAAAGATGAACACGGGTGTGCACATGGCCGTGTGTGTGCACCCGTGTTAGGGAATCCGAGGCCTCGTGGAACACGGGGTGCCTCGGTCCGTGTGGTCAAACTGGCTGGGGACAGCGCGTCAGGTGGAGACAGGCAATGACACGGCCGTGTGTTGACCCGTGTCTCAGCTGGCACGGTGTATCAACACGGGTAGGTAGGTGACACGGCCGTGTGTCATCCGACACGGGCGTGTCGGATGTCTCGACACAGCAGTCTCGACGATCGTCGAGCGGACGACACGGCTTGCCACACGGGTGGGTGTGAACTCGTGTTGTGCTCGGGAAGAATTTGGCCTTTTTGCGAAATTAATTCACACGGCAGGGCCTGAGCCTGTGTCGTGCACACGGCCACCCACACGGGCGTGTGGGGACCCGTGTGCCCCTCCAGTTTTGCATTTCTCCAACAATTTACAGAATTGTTTTTTCTTTTAAATTTTGCTGGAATTTTTTTTTTTCATTATAATTTTTTCATTAAATTTTTCATTACAACTAACTAGATTTATACTAAAATAGAGATATTAAGAAAGACTTACTATAGTTTAACATGAAACTAATCTACACGGAGGCAGGTCTCTAGACGAGCGAAGTCCATAGGGAGTTCACCATAATAAGGCTTAAGTCGGTGACCATTAACCTTAAAATCTCCCTTCTCAGGGTGATTTAACTCGACGGTATCGTAGGGAAAGACTACTTTAACCTTAAAGGGTCCAGACCACTTAGACCTTAATTTCCCTGGGAATAAACGTAATCTGGAATTATAAAGGAGGACTTGGTCACCTTTTTGGAATACCTTGGGTTTGCGAAGGTGACGGTCATGAAATAGCTTGGTTTTCTCCTTATAAATCCGGGAGTTCTCATACGCCATAGTTCTCCACTCATCTAATTTGTTAAGTTGAAGTTTACGTTTCTCTCCTATAGAACTAGTGTCAAAATTTAAAGAACGTATTGCCCAATACGACTTGTGTTCTAATTCTATAGGCAGGTGAGAAGATTTACCGTAGACCAATCTAAAAGGGGTGGTCCCTATAGGTGTTTTGTAGGCGGTCCTATAAGCCCACAAATAATCGTTAAGTTTCCTAGACCACTGCTTCCTATTCCCTTTTATAGATTTTTCTAGGATCCTCTTAAGCTCTCTATTGGAAACTTCAACTTGCCCACTAGTTTGAGGATGATACGGAGTGGCTATCCTATGTGTAACTCCATATTTTTGTAATACTTTATCTAGTTGTAGATTACAAAAGTGTGAACCCCTATCGCTAATAAGTGCGCGTGGTGTGCCAAATCGTGCGAATAAGGATTTCAAAAATTTGATTACAACCCTACTATCATTAGTAGGCAAAGCTTGCGCTTCAACCCACCTTGATACATAATCTACAACTACCAAAATATATTTATTACCAAAAGAAACTGGAAATGGTCCCATAAAATCTATACCCCATACATCGAATACTTCACAATCAAGGATAAATTTTTGCGGCATTTCATGTAATTTAGAAATATTACCTTCTTTCTGACAAGAATCACATGAAAGCACATACCTTTGGGCATCCTTGAATAGAAGGGGCCATTAAAAACCGGAGTCAAGAACCTTTTTATCCGAGCGATTTGCTCCATAGTGACCACCAGCAGGACCTAAATGACACTGCTCCAAAATCTTCCAACCCTCCTTCACTGATACACACCTTCGTATAACAGAATCTGCACATATCCGAAAAAGAAAGGGGTCCTCCCAAAATTAATATTTCAAATCAGAGAAAAATTTCTTTTTCTGCTGATATGAAAATTCTTTTGGAAGGACCTTAGCAACAAGATAGTTTTCATAATCTGCAAACCATGGATAATCAAGATGTATATTGGTAGATATGGCAAATAGTGATTCCTCAGGAAATATATCAAAAATTTCAGATTCATCTAACATTGATCGTAGTGGATTTTCTAAAGGTGAAAGATGGTCCGCCGCTAAGTTTTCCGCTCCTCGTTTATCCCTAATTTCTAAATCAAATTCTTGCAAAAGAAGACCCAACGGATTAAACGAGGCTTTGCTTCCGCTTTGGCTAGCAAATATCTAAGGGCAGAGTGATCTGTATAAACTACCACTTTGGACAAGGTTAAATATGGTATAAAATTATCAAAGGCGAATACCACTGCTAGGAGTTCTTTTTCAGTAGTTGTATAATTCTCCTGTGCATTATTATGTGTTTTGCTAGCATAATATATAAGGTGAAAATGTTTATTTCGGCGTTGTCCTAAAACAGCCCCTACTGCAAAACTACTAGCGTCACACATGATCTCAAATGGTTGACTAAAATCGGGTGCGATCATAATAGGAGAATTAATTAATTTTTCTTTTAAGAACTCAAAGGCATGTAGACACTCTTGTTCAAAAATAAAAGGTGTGTTTTTTTTCTAAAAGCTTTGTAAGTGGTTTAGCTATTTTAGAGAGGTCTTTAATAAACTGGCGGTAAAATCCCGCGTGTCCTAAGACACTTCTCACTGCCTTAACGGAGGTTGGTGGTGGTAATTTCTCTATGGTCTCTATTTTTGCTCTATCGACTTGAATTCCTTGGCTGGAGATCTTATGGCCAAGTACTAACCCTTCCTGTACCATGAAATGACACTTCTCCCAACTAAGCGCTAGGTTCGTCTCCTCACACCTCCTAAGAACTTTCTCTAAATTATTCAAACATGTATCAAATGAGTCGCAAAAAATAGAAAAATCATCCATGAACACTTCCATGATATCTTCAACATACTCGTTAAAGATGGCTAGCATGCACCTCTGAAATGTAGCGGGTGCATTACATAACCCGAAAGGCATACGTCTATAGGTTAAGGTACCAAATGGGCAAGTAAATGTTGTTTTCCCTTGGTCTTCTGGTGCTATAGGAATTTGGAAGTATCCAGAAAGTCCATCTAGAAAACAATAATAAGAATGTCCTGATAAGCGTTCTAATATCTGGTCAATGAAAGGAAGAGGGAAATGGTATTTCCTAGTGGCATCATTTAATTTCCTATAGTCTATACAGACACACCAACCTGTTACCGTTCGGGTTAGAATTAATTCATTTCTATCATTTGCTACCACTGTCAGGCCACCCTTCTTAGGAACTACTTGGATAGGACTAACCCATGAACTATCCGAAATAGGATATATAATATCAGCATCTAATAACTTCACAATCTCATCCTTAACTACCTCTTTCATATTAGGATTTAGCCTACGTTGCGGTTGAATAGAAGACTTATAGTTTTCTTTCAAAAGGATTTTATGAGTGCAAAAACTAGGATTAATACCCTTTATATCAGATATTTGCCACGCTATTGCACCTTTACATTTCTTCAATACAGTTATTAATTTATCTTTTTCAATATTGGAAAGATTTGAAGATATGAAAACTGGGTACGAAGAGTTAGTTCCTAAGAATGCATACTCAAGATGATTCGGTAATTTTTTTAATTCTACTATTGGTGGATTCTTAGTATTATTCTTAAGAGCTTCATGATCTCCTTCAGTAATTAAACTATATTCAGTTGTTCTATTCATGGCAACACAATTTTCTAGAAAAACTAAATGTTCAGTAATGTCATCATTTTTATCATCTTCTAGATAGCTGTTAGTTATGCAAATTTCTAAAGGATCTTTATAATAAAAATTAGAATTTATAGAAGTCGTAAAGTCATCAATACCATGATAAAAATAGCAATAATCATCATTATCTAAAGATTGTTTTATTGTATTGCCAATTTGAAAAGTGACTTCATCTTCTCCTACTCGCAAGACTAATTTACCATCAAAAACATCAATAAGTGCTCTAGATGTTGCTAAAAATGGACGACCTAGTATGAGTGGTACTTCGATATTTTCATCCATATCTAGAATAACGAAATCAGCAGGAAATATAAACTTGTCTACCTTAACCAATACATCCTCTACTATTCCTCTAGGATACTTAACCAATCGATCTACTAGTTGAATACTCATTTTAGTTGGGCTAAGTTCTCCTAGGCCTAGTTTCAGACATAGTTTATAAGACATTAAATTTATACTCGCTCCTAGATCTGCTAAAGCCTTATTTACTTGTAAATCATCGATTAAGCATGGAATTGGAAATGAACCGGGATCCTTAAGTTTTTATGGCAATTTATTTTGCAAAATAGCAGAACATTCTTCACTTAATGTTACTAATGATAAATCTTCTATTTTCTTTTTATTAGAAATCAAATCCTTAAGAAATTTTGCATATTTATGCATTTGAATAATTTCAGAAAAAGGTAAGTTAACATGTAATTGCTTAAACATAGATAAAAATTTACCATACTGCGCATCCATGCGCTCCTTGTTAAGCTTTGTTGGGTATGGTATTGCTGGTTGGTACTCCATCGGTTGCACATTCATCTCGCTTGGTCCTTCCCCACTAGACTCCATTTGGGGTGCTTCCTTCGCAGGCCTTGGGTCTTGTAACTCCTTTTCGCTCCTCAATTGAACGGCTTTTGCATGCTCCCTTGGATTTATCTCAGTGTTCCCAGGAAGTGTTGCTTGCTGCCTTTCAGAAACCATCTTTGCAAGCTGACCAATCTGATTCTCCACGTTCCGAATTGAACCCTCTTGATTCCGGAAGGCTACATCGGTAGTTTGCATGAACTTGGTAAGCACATCTTCCAATGTAGGCTTCCTTGGTTCCATCTGCGGTTGTTGTCCAAACATGGGTTGCTTCCCTTGATTTCCTTGTCCTCCCCAAGAGAAATTGGGGTGGTTTCTCCATCCAGGATTATATGTAGAACTATATGGGTTGTTGGCTTGATTGAAAGGTGGTCTAATATTGTTACCCATATAGTCAACATGCTCTTGAACTTGTGGTTCACAACCAGGCATTCCACTGCATGAAGGGTCCCATTGTTGAGGTGTCATGGAGGGTGATGCTAAGGCAAGGTTGTCCATCTTTTGGTGAAGCTTCTCCACTTGAATAGCTAAGGCGGTGATGGCATCTACTTCATAAATTCCTGCGGCCTTGCTATGCTTTTGTCTCACAGTAGTCCATTGGTAATTGTTCATTGCCATGTCCTCTATCAACTGCTGAGCCGCTTCAGGTGTCTTGTTGTTCAAAGTTCCTCCACTAGCCGCATCAATCATTTGTTTAGTGCCCGGATTTAGACCATTGTAGAAGGTCTGAATCTGAAGCCATGAAGGTAGAGCATGGTGGGGACATCTCCTTAACAACTCCTTGAATCGTTCCCATGTGTCGTACAATGATTCAGACTCCAATTGAATGTACGTAGAGATGTCATTCCTTAACTTTGCAGTCTTCACAGGTGGGAAATACTTCATCAGAAACTTCTCAACCATCATGTCCCAAGTAGTAATCGACCCTCTAGGTAGTGAGTTCAACCACTGCTTCGCCTTATGCCTTAAAGAAAATGGAAACAATCTCAATCGAATGGAGTCGTTGGAAACAACATTGATCTTAAATGTGTCACATATTTCCAATAATCCGGCTAAGTGGGTGTTAGGATCCTCATCTTGCAAGCCATCATATTGGACATACTACTGAACCATTTGTATCACACTAGGCTTCAATTCAAAATTATTGGTAGCTATCGGTGGTCTAACAATGCTCGACCCGGTTCCTTCGAGATTAGGTCTAGCAAAGTCAGACATGGTTTGCTCATTTTGGTTGGCCATGGTATCTAGGTTTTCAGAATGATTCTCTCCTTGGTTTACTGTCTCCTCTTCTAATAATTTGTTTGAAATATCAGTGGTATTAATTCCCAGGTCCCTTAGGTTAGTGTTATGGATAAGTCATTCTGGGTCAGGATGAAATGGTACTAGCCTAGAATTTTTGCCCCTGGTCATAGACTAATAGACTACAAAAAAAAGATATTACGCAATATAATTATTCAAATACTAATTTACAACTATATAAATGAAAATTGGTAGATTAATAAAGATTAGGATTTCAAAATATTGAAAACGATCCCCGGCAATGGCGCCAAAAACTTGATGATTTGCTTTGCTAACAAGTAATAACTCAATGTGATTTCATTCTACATTCTAATACAACTATGTAGATGGGCTTAAACTAGATTGAATTAGCATTCAGGCAAGTGCACCTATCAATCATAGTATAGGATAAATCTACATCTCGTGTCGTATTCCATAGGGTCGTTTCAACTACTCGTACTCACCCTCCCTTTATTATCATACCACTAAATAAAAGTGATATCTAAACTACATTAACCTAATTATGAGCATTTGGATGATTCAGCATTGGAGACATAAAAATGATAAAAGACATGAAGCTTTTAAATGATTACATGAACGAATTCATTTATTAGTTCAATTCTAAGTGATCATGAAATGAAAAGACTATTAAATTTGTTGTAATGTAAATGTTAAATATTCATCAAAATTCTCTCTCGAGCAATTCCAAATCTAGACCTAAAATAGTAAATTTTCTCTCGAACAATTTACAACACTCAAGTTCGCATTAAGTAAAGTACCCTTATTACTACATAAATTCATGAATTTTATCTCTAAACTACCATGAATCCTTTTACACGTGTTCTAATTTTCCAAACAAAATATCTCTCGATCATAGAGTTTGATTTACAAAGAGAATTAACATAACAATATGAATATACAAATATCATTGCAAAGAACCAATTTCTCAATCTAGCAATTTGCAAATTATGTAAATCGAAGAAGTAATTCATAAGGAAGATTAAACTCAGTGTTTGCAAACATGAACACAAATAAAATACCATAAATGTAATATAAATAAAGTGATACACGATTACCAGAATGTTCAAATAGAAGTTCATGCAAATTAAAATAATAACCATAGATGAATCATCAAGAGAAAGGAAGGATTAAAAGGGATTAATGATTAGATAAAAATACATATAAAATACACTTCAATTCTCCTTGTCTTGGATGCTCCCCTTCGGCCTTCAGCAGTTCTCCAATCCAGAAATGATCCAAAAGTTCTCAATAATTTTTTCTACAGGAAATATATAGTCCCATTGCAAACAGGTCGGACACGGGTTCCAACACGGTCGTGTGTCAGGCCATGTGGACGGTTCCTAGGCGGTTCCCCACGAGCAGGCGTGTCTGGTAGTGGGCCGTGTCAGATGACATGGGTATGGATGCAGCCCGTGTGTGCGGCCGTGTTCTTCAGACACGGGTTGGTTGGCAGGCGTGTTCAATATGACACGGGTCACCACACGGGCGTGTGGTCTACCCGTGTGAGTATGTGTCTCCTGCATGCAATTTCTACAGCTCCAGGTGCATAGGTCACGGGTAGGCACACGGTCGTTTGTCAGGCCGTGTGCACCAAATTTTCATCCTGTCATCAGCAATGTTGACTCCGTGAACTCCTCTGTTTGCTCCGAGACTTTTAGGTCCATTGGTTGGCATTACCTGCAATAGACAAATGAAAGAATCAGTAAATAGTTTATTACAAGTGTTGGGTATTGTATCCACAACGTACCTGATTTGAAGAAGCCCCTGAACAAGCTAAGGTAAATAGACAATGTATTTGATGAAATCTTTTAAGTTGTGCTTGCAGTTATTCCACGCTAAGTACACACCAATGTCAGGGTGTAGTAGGTCAATATACACGGGTCTGCGCGACGTAATCCCTCGTTGAGCAGATCAGTTTGTTGGCCTACGTGTACTCTCTCTATTGGAGTGTAATTATTTTCAAGTACAGGATTGTGATAATGCAAGAGCAGACAAGGAGCTAGGATGGGTCAAAGAGCATCTCATGGGTGGAAAGAGGAAAAATCGCCTAAGTAAAAATCGACGAGAATCACTAAGTGATTCTCGCCGAATCGGAGAGAATCACTAGTGATTCTCGTCGATTCGTCGAGAATCACTAGCTGATTCTCGCCGATTCTCTCCGGCTAAATCAGAGCGTGCAAATCTGTCGCTAAGTCAAAATCGTCGAGAATCACTGGCTGATTCTTGCCGATTCGACGAGAATCACCTTCGATTCTCGCCGATTCTCGCCGATTTTGACTTAGGCGAATTTCTGGAACCCGCTGGACCGGACTCAGCCGCTGGCACTGTTTTGAACCGGGCTTAGGGTTTCTTGTTGGTGAGGCCCACAACGGTCATCTTGAAGACCTAACGTATAAATACATCGGTATTTTTGAACAGTAAGATAACAAGATAGAAAAACGTATACACCGAGCCGCCGACGTGACCTAGATCGGAAATCCTTCTCTGCCTCCGTCATCGCCGCTCGTGTAGTTGATCGCCGCTTTTGATTGTGGTTTCTTCTAGATGTCCAGACGACAGAAGCTCAGCCAAGCACAGCGTCTCACGCGTCTAACCAGAGATCCTTTGTCTCTTGATTCGTTGATCAGGAAAACCTTCCCCTTCCGAATCGATCGAGACGATCGATCCTAGTGTGACCGTTGGAAGACCTTGCTAGCTTTGCTATGAAGATTGAATCTCCAAAGAACAGCCGCAGCACGCCGTTGTCGCCGCCGATCCCGAGAACCAAGCCGCCGCCCTTCTTGCCGCCGCCGGTCTCGGGGAGATTCTCTCCAAGTGAGATCTAGGGTTGTGGACTCTTCGTTGACTTCAAGAACACGTCATCGAACGAAGAGGGACACCTTGGTCTCCATAAGTTGTTTGTATTTCTTATACAATCTATTTTCAATTTTCTTGTAACGGACCGATTGGTCCCTTGTTGTAAGGGTTGGGTGCAACCCGTATTATGGGAGTGGTGACTCCTACGTGTGGAAGGGTTCCTTCCGTTAGTGCAAGGATTGGATTTCAATCCTGTTGGTGAAGTGACCGAGTCGTCCCTGGTTGGGAGATAGGTCGAAGAGGGAAAGTGGATGTACCCAAATCGGTGAACCACTATAAATTGCTTCTGTCCTTTCTGTGTTGTTTTGTTTTCTTGTGCAGGTACGATTTTAATTCCGCAAAAACACTGCAAGACACCTATTCCCCACCCCCATAGGTGTAGGTAGTTGACACTAAGTGGACTTTCAAGTGGTATTAAAGCGAGGTTTCTCATCAAAAAGGTTAACGCCTTGAGTAAGTTCCTGCCACTAGTGTCAAGAAGAAGGCAGACTTCTACTATGGACGGACTCAAGTACACAGGCAAGATCCCAGTGTTCACCAGGCTAAACTTTCCTATCTGGAAGGAAAGGATTATGTTCTACATGGAAGCGGTCGATCCCCGACTCTTCATGATCGTGGAGGAGGGACCTTATGTCCCCACTAAGGCCTCCACCATTGATCCTACCAAGAAAGTGCCAAAGAAAATTTCTGAAATGGACAAGTACAAGATGGTGCTGGTGGGACTTGACAAGAAGGGGCAGAATATTCTGGTCAGTGCGATCGATTACTCAATGATGCAGAACTTCTGCAACTGCAGGACAGCAAAGGAGATCTGGCACTGCCTGATTATCCTAATGGAGGGCACTGATGAAGTGAGGGATGATCGGAGATCCCTCTTGAACCAGAAATATGAGGCCTTCATACAAGGGCCTGAGGAAGAGATCGGAGTCACCTTCGAGAACTTCCTCAAGATTGTCAATGCCCTCAAAGGATATGGAAGAGTGTTCACTGATGGTGAACTTAATGATAAATTCCTTAGGTCCCTTACTAAGGAATGGGACACAAAGAGCTGCGCCATCCGAGAGTTTGGCAGACTTGCTGAAACAGACCCACAAATTCTATTTGGGAAGCTGATGTCCTATGAGCTTCAACTGAATACCAGGAAAGCAGAAGAAGAAGCAGAGAAGGCTGCAGCCAAGGAAAAGATTGTGGCCCTAAAAGCCATTCACTCCAGGAAGGGCAATGGTGCGGTTTCATACCGTGCCGGGAAAAAGGATGAGGAGGAGGACTCCGAGCCATGCTCCTCCAGCTCAGAGTTGTCTGAGGAAGATTTATCCTTCATCACCCGAGAATTCAAGAAGTTCCTCAAGATGAGGAATCAAAGAAAGAGAGACGGCTCCTCCTCCAGGCATCAGAAGAAAAATTATTCTTCTGACAGGTATGCTTCTAAACCGAACAAAAATCGCTCCTCTGACATTATTTATTTTGGATGGAATAAGCCAAGACACGTCGTGGCCGACTGCCACCAAGGCAAGAGAGAAAAGGGGAAGGGAGAGGAGCACAAGTCCTCTAGATATAAGAAGAAAGAGAGGAGCTACATCGCCAAAAAGCCAAAGACACTGAGTGAGTCTGATTCCTCAGACTCTAGTGATGATGAGGAAGCCTACTTCGGGCTGGTGGGTCGCTCCGACTCAGAAGGAGAATGCCCCACATTTACTGGGAAGGTAAAATCTCACACCCCTCTCTCCAACTCTGAGTCTGATCCTGAGTCTCAGGATGATGACCCTGAGGATAGCCCTTCGGCCCGTGAAGTGGAGCTCCTCTAGAAGTATGAGCTTCTGCTCAACACTTTCGAGGAGTGCCGTAAGAGATTGAAGGCTGAGAAAAAGGAAGTGAAATTCCTTAAGGGTGAGAGTGTCTCCCTAAGGGAAGAGATCACCAGTTTGATCTCTCTCCGACAGGAGCACCTACACCTGATGATGGTTAAAACTCCAAAATTATTTACGGTCACGCGGCGACCCGGCGGTTTTATTTGAGAAAAAGGCGAAGTGATTTTATTTAAGAAAACGGGGCACACGTATTTATTTATTGGGATATAAAACGGTTTAGATCTAGTTTTAACGAAAGGAGGCAAGTGCACCTATCGTGAGTAGTACAGGATATTCCAGGTGGAATATCGAGGTCGTATTGTTCTCGGGGTTGGTTCGATTATTTCTACTCTTCCCTGGAGGGGACTATTATTTTACCGATAATTATCTTATCGGGATATTTTATATATAATAAAAAAACAGAAAATGGCAGAAAGAAAATGAAAGCATGAAGGTTGTGCCGATGAAGAGCTTAGCTCGATGACACCGAAAAAACAATTGAACTAAAATAGACTTTAAATAAAAAGAGCTCCTAAATTTCTAATTAATTAAGGCGGAGACTTGGCCGTGGAGGTTCCACTAAAATGAGCTCACCTATCTCTAGGACTATCGCTCACCTGAACGCTAAGACAATTCGACCGGGCTCTCATCCGACGAAGGATTCCTCTTAACGTCCGCATTACGCTAAGAACCACGCTATTGGGTGGGGAACCCAATCCGATAGAGTTGGCGCGCCTCCTCTCTCGAGGGTTAGTGTGGAACTCTCTTTTCTAAGGGGTGATCGGTCCATATGCACGGCCTCTCGGCTAGCTAGCATATGGACTACGGAAATAGGGCCCACACATCGATATGTGGTCCTACGCGTCGTTAACCCTGGGCAAACCTTAAGTACTTTTAATTAATTAGAAAAATTAGACCTTTAATTATTTTAAGCTATTTTATCTGTCCCAATGCTCTTCGATGCCGAGGGCTAAGGATGATTAGCCACTCATCGGAATGGGGACGGCTTGCGAGGAAAGCAATAAAGAAAATAGTAAAGAAAGC
Source organism: Platanthera guangdongensis (assembly GCA_039583875.1). NCBI lineage: Eukaryota > Viridiplantae > Streptophyta > Magnoliopsida > Asparagales > Orchidaceae > Platanthera > Platanthera guangdongensis. Next base: position 118,257,151 of record CM077163.1, read on the forward strand.
GGTAAAAGAAAGCAGTAAATGAAAGCAGGAAAATAAAGTAGTAAAGGAAAGCTGAAAATTGCAAGTCCTACTCAAACGAGTAGGACTGAAGAAAGCTGTAAATTGCGAGTCCCAACGCAAATGCGTGGGCGGGAGAAAGAAAGCGGGTCCTACTCAAATGAGTAGGACTAAATAAATGCAACACACGCACACACTCGACATAAAGTAAAACTCCCGCACACGCTCTCTCGACATAAATGAAAACACACACACACAAATTGTACTCAAATGAGTAGGGAAAATAAAGACCTGCCATTTAACTCGAATGAGTAGGCGGAAATAAAGAAAATTACAAACTCACGCACTCTACAGAAAGTAAAATAAGAAAGCGCCATTTAACTCTTAACGAGTAGGCGGAAATAAATACGAATACATGAAAAATTGCAAAAAAAACTAAGTTACCGAAAAATTAAAACAACTGCATTTCTACCGCTAGAATGCGGTAGAAATGCATAAAAAGTGAAAATAAAAATTAAATGAGCGAAAAAGTTTGCAAATAAAAATGAAAATGCAAGTGCTCGAAAAATAAAAATGAATACATTTCTACCGCTAGAATGCGGTAGAAATGATTAAAATGAAGACCGAAAAATAAAAGGAGCAAAAGTTTAAACGAAAAATCAAAGTGCACGAAAAATTAAAACGACTATATTATCATTCCTATAATTCCGTAAAAATGCTAAAAAAGTGCGAATAAAGGGAAAAGAAAGAAAAAAGTTTTACGAAATAAAAAGCTAAGTTAAAAAAAAGGAAAAACACTTTGAAAACATTTTTACGGATCTATAGGGATGCATTAGAAACTATAAAAATCTAAGTTAAACCAAAACAATGTAAAAATAACTAAACATAAAAACAAGAAAAACTAATCTCATACACACACACACACACACATATAAAGAAGAACAAAAAAAACTAAGTTAAAACAAAAGAGAAATAAGATTGCATAAGAGAAGTGTTTAGATGACATCCAAAACCATATAAAGGGAGAAAACAACACATTTTATTAACTAAAAAAAGAAGGTTACATAAATAAAAACTAAGAAGAGGGGATAAAATCCCTTACATAACCCTTGGAATCATCTAAACAGCATCTCACCTATACAAAATGGATCCAAAAGGGGAACAGAAATCCTAAGCAGAAGCTCTGAATTTATAGGGAAAAATTTATAAGTACACGCCCTCGGTCACAGGCGTGACAGGGGGCGTGTCAGTACTATTTGCGAAGGCGGCCGGCGATTTGACGGGAAAGTGGACTTCGGGCTGGACACATATCGGTCTCGCAGTGGTCACGCCCCAGGTCACGGGCGTGACGCTGGGCGTGTCAAGCAGGTGGATCTGGGCGCGGGTTGCGCCGAAAGTCTTCGGGCAGGTCTTGTCAGGCCAGCTGGAAAGGTCACGCCCCAGGTCACGGGCGTGACGCTGGGCGTGTCAGTTGGTGTCGACACTCGACGAATGTCGAGCGGAAAGTGTCGAGTTGAAATCTTTAAGCTGAGATTGATTCACGCCCTAGGTCACGGGCGTGACTCGGAGCGTGTCGAGGAGGTCGACGATCGTTGAGCTGGAAATGTCGAGCGGGTGGACACGGGCTTGGGTCACGCCCTGTGTCGGGTGACACGGGCGTGACCCCAGGCGTGTCAAGCTTTGCTTCTCAAAAATTTGCTGATTTCACGGTTTTTGACGTGTCACGCCCTGGTCACGGGCGTGACAAATATGTCACGGGCGTGACATGACAATTTTTAGCAGATTTTTCATTTTTTCTGAAACATAAAAATAAAGCAAGTCAGCAAAAATATTTACAAAAAAGGAGCAATTTATTAAGCTAAAATATGTAAAAATGACGAAAAGAAATGAAAATGACTAAATTAATGTACAGAAAAATAGGTATATTTACAATTCATCAAATACCCCCATACTTAAGCTTTTGTTATTCCAGAGCAAAAGTTGGAGATGAACTTATAAGGAATAAAAGAAATCCTAAGTTTAGCTACCGTTTGAATTAATTAAAAGTAAGATCAAAATAAACATCCGGGGTTAAAGAATTAAATCCTAATTTATGAAATGTTATAAATAGAGGAAGAGTTTCAAAAAGACTTCTAGATAAAATAAAATAGAAAGCAAAAATTTATTTTTGTTAGTTTAACAAAGATGGATTGGATTTATACAAAAAACCTTAGCTTAAAAGAAGTTAAAGGAAATAATGCAATTTAAAAGTTATGCTCTCAAAAAATTTTAAATTAATTCTAAAATCATTGAGATAAGCTAAGTGGTTTGGTGGTTTATGAAGAAGGCTTGAATATTGAGGTGAGGTAATTTTTTCTCGAACCTCCAATTTTCTTCTTTTCGGATAGTTAGGAAAATGAAATCTTATTTTCCTAACACATAATTTTTTTTTCTTTCTTCATAATAAATAAAATTAACCCAATGTATATGTGTAGGAGTAATGAATTTTATCCTCTTACTCCATAACTTATAATCTTTTTAAATATTGGGTGTCTATGTTTACGGAATGAAATCTTATTACCATTGACATAAGATCTTTTAAGGGATAAAGGTAAACATGTCAAGTAAGACATGAAAAAAATGGAAGTGGGTTGAGTTTTTCAAAAGGAAAACTAGATTTTAATAAAAAAGTTTTGAGAGCAACCTTTTTAAAATGAACGTTCCTATCTTTCTAAAAGCATGAAATAGAAATAATTGAAATCCATGGATGTTATTTTCTAACATAAAAAACGAGCTTCTATTTATAAAATTAGAAGTGGTGGTGAAAAATAAGTTCTATATTATAAGGAAAAGACATAAAAAATTCTTTAAATCTTAACCCCAGACACTTAAATCTGTCAAACTTTAATAAATAAACGAATAGTAAGCAAAGAATAACTAAAATTGGCATATAAATTAACTCAAAACAATATTTTTGGAAAGCAAAAAGGGTTAACATGTGGTATATTCAAATTATTTTGTTACATAATTTAACAAAACATTTTTTTGGATTTTTTAGAGTTTTTATCATTTTTTGTGTGTTTTAATTATTATCTTTTTAGGATTTTTAGATTTTTATCTTTTTAGGGTTTTGGGGTTTTTCTAATTTTTAGTGTATTTTGATAAATTATTTACAAGAAAGAGGAGAGAAAGAAGTGTTATTTACATGGAAGATAGGGAGGAAAGAGAAAAAATTTTTTGTTTTTAAATAATATACAAAGCAAAAACTCGAGGGCGGCCCGCGAACAGACTCTAATTTAGGTGGTTGGTTCGATGAGTCGAACGCCGCGGGGAGGCAAAATGCGAGTTTTTATAAATAAGAAAAAAGGGGGGAAGAATTTTTTTTGTTTTGAAGTTTTATAAAAACAAGGACAAAAAAAATTTTTTATGTTTTATTTTTTGTAATGTTTTTGTAATTTTATGCGTTTTTGTAAAGTGCAGAAATAAAGAAATACGAAAACACCCCCATACTTAAACCCAACATTGTTCCCAATGTTGCAATCTAAGTATGCGGAACAGATAATATACAAAATATAATAAGTACAGAAAAGAAAAAGGGAGGGTAGGAGCTTCCCTTAGACGAGTCCGGGAGGCCCAGGTCGAAACTCTGCATTATTATTAGAAGAGGAAAGAATAGCAAAACAATAATAGAAAAAACAAAAAACGAAAAATTCGGCTAAAGGGTTGCAGGCGGTAGGGGGGCAAGTGTGTGGGGGAGTCGAAGGTAGCTAAGGCCTTAGCGACCACTACGTGATAAATATGTGATCCCCTAGCGCGCACAATAATGGAAGCGTGCCGAAGCAAAATGAAATAAAAGAAAACAAATTAAAATAAAAGAAGTTAAATAAAACATAGATACATTTATTAATAGCAAATTATATATATATATATTGTGTTTTTAAGTTAATTTTTTTTATTTTTTAGTTGGTTTTTAGTTTTTAGTTTTTTTGAGTTTTTTAAGTGTTAAGTTTTTCTCTTTTTTTATTATGGTTGTTTTTTTTTTCATTTTTGAAGTTTTTAGATTTTTTTAGGTTTTTGGTTTTATAGTTTTTTTTTGTGTTTGTTTGTTTTTAGATTTTTTAGATTTTTGGTTTTTAGGATTTGTAGGTTTTTTAGAGTTTTTAGATTTTTTTAAGTTTTAAACTTTTTCAAGTTTTTAGAGTTTTTTGGTTTTTAAGTTAGTTTTTTTGTGTTGTTTTGTTTTGCTAGTAGAAAATGACGTCATTTTAAAAAATATATTTTATAAATAATAATAATATGATAAAAAGAATATATTATTTTTTTAAGTTTTTTTTTAAGTAGTTTATTATTATTATTATGATTATTATTATGTTTTTGTTGGCCATTTTTAATTTTTGTTATAATTACAAATATAAGTAAAATTAATAGATTTCCAGGGTTCAAAATAACGAAACGACAATTTCCACGGCAACGGCGCCAAAAACTTGATGGTTAAAACTCCAAGATTCTTTACGGTCACGCGGCGACCCGGCGGTTTTATTTGAGAAAAAGGCGAAGTGATTTTATTTAAGAAAACGGGGCGCGCGTATTTATTTATTTGGATATAAAACGGTTTAGATCGAGTTTTAACGAAAGGAGGCAAGTGCACCTATCGTGAGTAGTACAGGATATTCCGGGTGGAATATCGAGGTCGTATTATTCTCGGGGTTGGTTCGATTATTTCTACTCTTCCCTGTAGGGGACTATTATTTTACCGATAATTATCTTGTCGGGATACTTTATATATAATAAAAAAACAGAAAATGGCAGAAAGAAAATGAAAGCATGAAGGTGGTGCCGATGAAGAGCTTAGCTCGATGGCACTGAAAAAACAATTGAACTAAAATAGACTTTAAATAAAAAGAGCTCCTAAATTTCTAATTAATTAAGGCGGAGACTTGGCCGTGGAGGTTCCACTAAAATGTGCTCACCTATCTCTAGGACTATCGCTCACCTGAACGCTAAGACTATTCGACCGGGCTCTCGTCCGACGAAGGATTCCTCTTAACGCCTGCATTACACTAAGAACCCCGCTATTGGGTGGGGAACCCAATCCGGTAGAGTTTGCGCGCCTCCTCTCTCGAGGGTTAGTACGGAACTCTCTTTGCCAAGGGGTGATCGGTCCATATGCACGACCTCTCGGCTAGCTAGCATATGAACTACGGAAATAGGGCCCACACATCGATATGTGGTCCTACGCGTCGTTAACCCCGGGCAAACCTTAATTACTTTTAATTAATTAGAAATATTAGACCTTTAATTATTTTAAGCTATTTTATCTATCCCAATGCTCTTCGATGTCGAGGGCTAAGGATGATTAGCCACTCATCGGAATGGGGACGGCTTGCGAGGAAAGCAATAAAGAAAGCAGTAAAGAAAGCAGTAAAAGAAAGCAGTAAATGAAAGCAGGAAAATAAAGCAGTAAAGGAAAGCTGAAAATTGCAAGTCCTACTCAAACGAGTAGGACTGAAGAAAGATGTAAATTGCGAGTCCCGGCACAAATGCGTGGGCGGGAGAAAGAAAGCGGGTCCTACTCAAATGAGTAGGACTAAATAAATGCAACACACGCACACACTCGACATAAAGTAAAACTCACGCAAACGCTCTCTCGACATAAACGAAAACACACACACACACACAAATTCTACTCAAATGAGTAGGGAAAATAAAGACCTGCCATTTAACTCGAATGAGTAGGCGGAAATAAAGAAAATTACAAACTCACGCACTCTACAGAAAGTAAAATAAGCAAGCGCCATTTAACTCTTAATGAGTAGGCGGAAATAAATGCACATACATGAAAAATTGCAAAAAAAACTAAGTTACCGAAAAATTAAAACAACTGCATTTCTACCGCTAGAATGCGGTAGAAATGCATAAAAATTGAAAATAAAAATTAAATGAGCGAAAAAGTTTGCAAATAAAAATGAAAATGCAAGTGCTCGATAAATAAAAATGAATACATTTCTACCGCTAGAATGCGGTAGAAATGATTAAAATGGAGACAGAAAAATAAAAGGAGCAAAAGTTTAAACGAAAAATCAAAGTGCACGAAAAATTAAAATGACTATATTATATTCCTATAATTCCGTAAAAATGCTAAAAAAGTGCGAATAAAGGGAAAAGAACGAAAAAGTTTTACGAAATAAAAAGCTAAGTTAAAAAAAAGGAAAAACACTTTGAAAACGTTTTTACGGATCTATAGGGATGAATTAGAAATTATAAAAATCTAAGTTAAACCAAAACAATGTAAAAATAACAAAACATAAAAACAAGAAAAACTAATCTCATACACACACACACACATATAAAGAAGAATGAAAAAAAAACTAAGTTAAAACAAAAGGGAAATAAGATTGCATAAGAGAAGTGCTTAGATGACATCCAAAACCATATAAAGGGAGAAAAAACCACATTTTATTAACTAAAAAAAGAAGGTTACATAAATAAAAACTAAGAAGAGGGGAGAAAATCCCTTACATAACCCTTGGAATCATCTAAACAGCATCTCCCCTATACAAAATGGATCCAAAGGGGGAACAGAAATCCTAAGCAGAAGCTTTGATTTTATAGGGAAAAATTTACAAGTACACGCCCTCGGTCACGGGCGTGACAGGGGGCGTGTCAGTACTATTTGCGAAGGCGGCCGGCGATTTGACGGGAAAGTGGACTTCGGGCTGGATACGTGTCGGTCTCGCAGTGGTCACGCCCCAGGTCACGGGCGTGACGCTGGGCATGTCAAGCAGGTGGATCTGGGCGCGGGTTACGCCGAAAGTATTCGGGCAGGTCTTGTCGGGCCAGCTGGAAAGGTCACGCCCCAGCTCACGGGCGTGACGCTGGGCGTGTCAGTTCGTGTCGACACTCGACGAATGTCGAGCGGAAAGTGTCGAGTTGAAATCGTTCAGCTGAGATTGAGTCACGGCCTAGGTCACGGGCGTGACTCGGGGCGTGTCGAGGAGGTCGACGATCGTTGAGCTGGAAACGTCGAGCGGGTGGACACGAGCTTGGGTCACGCCCCGTGTCGGGTGACACGGGTGTGACCCCGGGCGTGTCAAGCTTTGATTCTCAAAAATTTACTGATTTCACGGTTTTTGACGTGTCACGCCCTGGTCACGGGCGTGACCAATATGTCACGGGCGTGACATGACAATTTTTGGCAGATTTTTCATTTTTTCTGAAACATAAAAATAAAGCAAGTCAGCAAAATTATTTACAAAAAAGGGGAAATTTATTAAGCTAAAATATGTAAAAATGACGAAAAGAAATGAAAATGACTAAATTAATGTATAGAAAAATAGGTATATTTACAGTTCATCACCTGACTTCAAAGCATTCAGAGTCTCTTAAGCTCCTTGATCTTAAGCAGGAGGAAGTCGACAAGTTGGAAGAACAACTTGCGGCAGAAAGGAAGATCGTCAAGAGCTTCTCTATGGAAAAAACAATTCTTCCATTAGTTGATACCTTCTCTACTCAGGCCAAAGGAGCTGGCATGGGGCATGTAGGGGTATCTGGTTCCTCATCCAGGAGAAACAGGAACCAGAGAAAGAATAAGGCCGCCAAGAAGGCCTCTACTGCTGAAAAGGGAAAGGCCCCACTCAGTCCTGTTGCGTTCAGAAAGCCTAGCTTTCCCTGCAACCAACATGACTTTGAGTCAACCTTTGGTCATCATTTTCGGCCCTCGGTTGCAAAGCCAAAGAGCTGATATGATGGTTGGACTTTTCACCGCAACTTCGGTGAGAGTGTCTTCAAGGCACCTTATGAGGAAATCCACATGGGAAATTATGGTCAATTCTCTAGCGGCCATAATAGAAAGCAAGCACCAAAAGCCAAGCCTGTTATACTGAAGGAACAGAAGGTGAAGAAGTCATGTGACTGCAATCATTATGATGCCTCCACCTCTAGATCCAAGGCCCCGGCTGTACCCACCATCTCCAGGGTAAAGCAGGAGCCTAGGAAGAGGTACAATAGATTTGACTGTTGGTGTTGTGGCAAAGTCGGTCACTTTGCCGTGGATTGTTGGTTTAATCCGAGGTATAACGAGACTCCTTATGTTAGCAATGCGAGGCCGACCACTCGTAGGGTTAACCACCCGAGGGGGAGTATGCTAACCAAGAATCTAGGACCCAAGTTCGATTGGGTTCCTAAGAGAAATTAATTTTGTTTTGCAGGAATGTCCAAAGGCCACCAAAACTCCAATATGGTACTTGGACAGTGGATGCTCCCGGCATATGACTGGGACAAGAAGCCTGCTGCGTGATTACACTCCAGTCGAGAATGGACCCAAAGTCATCTTTGGGGGGTCAGATCGAGGAGTCACAAGAGGTTACGGTATGATTTCCAACGGTATAATCTTTATCACCGACGTGGCATATGTTGAAGGGTTAAACCATAACCTGATCAGTGTAAGTCAGTTATGTGATAAAGGTTATGACATTAAGTTCTGCAAGGATAAATGTCTGATAATCTCATGTGCCTCTTCTGAGACGGTATTAACAGGCATTAGGAGCATAAATATCTTCTGCTTAAATTTTCTTAGTTTAGATTCATCTACCCCCGTATGCCTAGTGGCAACTAGCAGTGCATCTCTCTGTGAACAATGGCACAAGAGATTGGCACATATTAATTTCAAAACAATTAGTATGCTGTTTTCTAAAAACTTAGTAAGGGATGCTCCCGTTATCAAGTGCATCAAAGATAGCCCCTGTCCTGCATGCCAGATGGGCAAACAGACTCGGGCTACCTTTAAGAGCATTGCAGACAAAGACTCTTCCCGATGTCTTTATCTTCTGCATAAGGACTTGTTTGGTCCAATGCAAGTTTATAGCTTGGGAGGCAAGTCTTATACGCTCGTGATTGTAGATGATCACTCTCGGTTTACCTAGGTGTTCTTTTTAAAAAGCAAGTCTGATACGTTTGACATCTTCACCAGCTTTGTCAAGCAGATCCAGAACGAACTGAACTGCTCAGTGGTCAAAATCAGAAGTGACCATGGAACAGAGTTCGAGTCTGGTGCTATGAAAGAGTTCTGTGAAGAACTTGGTATCTTTCATGAGTTTTCCTCCCCGCGCACTCCTCAACAAAATGGAGTCGCGGAGAGGAGAAATAGAACACTCATTGAAGCTTGCACGACAATGTTGAAAGACGCTTCTCTCCCAGAATACTTCTGGGCAGAGGCGGTCAATACGGCTTGTCATGTACAAAACCGAGCATTGATGAACAAGAATTATCGTAAGACGCCTTATGAGCTACTGAGAGGCAGGAAACCAACCATGTCCTACTTAAGGATCTTTGGTTGCAAATGCTACGTACTCAATAACGGGAAGTACCCGCGTACCAAATTTGGTGAAAATGCTTCGAAGGCATATTCATGGGCTATAATACCCACAGTCGGGCATATAGGGTCTTCAATAAGAAAACCCTAGTGGTATAAGAATCAATTAATGTTGTATTTGATGAAGGAAGCTTGCTTAACAGCAATTCTTCCAGCGGTATTCTTGAAGATGCAGGTGCACGACTTGAACAGCTGAGTCTCGATGAGACCGCTAAAGATGAAACTCCTAAGTACGTCAAAATTTCCACCTCAATGTCAACTGGGAATGTTGAAGATCAAAATGGAGCAAATTTCTTAGAAGAAGGAGAAGCCCAAGAAGTAGTCGAAGCTCCAGACGCCAGACTTCTAGAGCTCCGGCACGTGAGGGATCATCCTAGAGATCAGATAATCGGAGATCCTCATGACGGTGTCAGAACTCGAAGAGGTACTATTAACGAGATTTTGCATCTTAGCTTCCTATCAGAGGTTGAGCCAAAGAAGTTTGACGAGGCGAACAAAGATGCGTCATGGATTTTGGCCATGCAAGATGAACTGCATCAATTCGAACGATGCAACGTTTGGGCGCTGGTTCCTAGACCACAAAAGCAGAATGTGATTGGCACCAAGTGTATCTTCAGAAACAAACTGGATGAACATGGTGTCATCATAAAGAACATGGTCAGGCTGGTGGCTCAAGGTTACAGACAGGAGGAGGGGATTGACTTCGACAAGACCTTTGCACCAGTGGCAAGGCTCGAGGCAATCAGATTGTTCCTGGCGTATGCTTCGCACAAAGGATTCATAGTCTATCAAATGGATGTGAAATCAGCATTCTTGAACGGAGACCTGAAAGAGGAAGTATACGTCACTCAACCCCCAGGTTTTGTAAATCCTACTTATCCCAATCATGTATATTTTCTTAATAAAGCTCTATATGGTTTAAAACAAGCTCCACGATCTTGGTATGAGACTTTATCTAGTTTTCTTCTTGAGAACAAGTTCTCTAGAGGTACAATAGATAAGACATTGTTTCTCAGGGAAGTCAAAGGCAAGATTTTGCTGGTGCAAATCTATGTCGATGTCATTATATTCGGCTCAGCGGACAACAATTTTTGCAAAACGTTTTCTAAACTTATGCAAGGAAAGTTTTAAATGAGCAGTATGGGAGAGCTAAAGTATTTCTTGGGACTTCAAGTGAAACAGTCTGAGGATGGAATATTCATCTCTCAGACGAAGTTCACAAATGAACTCCTTAAGAAATTCGGTATGGAGAATGCAACCTCTATGAGGACTCCAATGGGATCCACTATGTCTCTGGATAAGGTTGAGAAAGGTAAACCTTTCGATGAAACCAAATACAGAAGCATCATTGGATCCCTGCTCTACCTTATTGCCAGTAGACCGGATATCATGTTCTCCACATGTGTCTGTGCCAGATATCAGGTGAACACTAAGGAATCTCATTATGTCGCTGTAAAGCGAATTCTAAGATACCTTAAAGGTACTCCCAATCTTGGCTTGTGGTACCCGAGAAACAATGATGTCGAGCTAATAGGTTTTTCAGATGCTGATTTTGCAGGGAGTAGGGATGACAGGAAAAGCACTTCCGGGACGTGTCAATTCCTCAGAAGAAGGCTTATCTCATGGAACAGCAAGAAGCAGAAAAGTGTAGCAACCTCCACAGCAGAGTCTGAGTACATCTCGGCAGGCAGCTGTTGCGCACAACTCCTATGGATCAGAAACCAGTTAGCCGACTATGACCTTCAGTTCAAGGAAGTACCAATATACTGCGACTCCTCCAGTGCAATTGCAATTGCCAACAATCTGGTATCGCACAGCAGAACGAAGCATATTGAAGTGCGCTACCACTTCATTCGGGAGCACGTGGAGAACAAGGACATCTCTCTCTGTTATGTCCCCATGAACAAGCAGATTGCAGATATTTTCACAAAGCCCTTAGACGAAGCCAAGTTCAGTCTTTTCAAAACTGAATTGGGGATGCTAAACTATGAGGAATGAAGACTACAGAAGCTCCAGGCTCGTGCATCTAGGGGGAGCCTCTGCCAGGAACTCAAGTGTGAGCACAGGTGCAAGAACTGAGGGGGAGCAAGGGGTCAAATGCAACAGACCCAGATTTGCAGAAGCCGAAAAGGGGGAGATTACCCTCTCGGCTAAGGCTAAGGTTGCTCCAAGATAACTCTCAAGAAATTGGTATTGGTAATGAATATCTCTCTCAACTCAATTTTAAGTTTATGATTTTCATTCTCATATGCTCTATTCACCTTAGCTTGTAAGGTTTAGGCTTCTTCAAATAGGGGGAGATTGTTGGGTATTGTATCCACAACGTTCCTGATTTGAAGAAGCTCCTGAACAAGCTAAGGTAAATAGACAATGTATTTGATGAAATCTTTTAAGTTGTGCTTGCAGTTATTCCACGCTAAGTACACACCAATGTCAGGGTGCAGTAGGTCAATATACACGGGTCTGCGCGACGTAATCCCTCGTTGAGCAGATCAGTGTGTTGGCCTATGTGTACTCTCTCTATTGGAGTGTACTTATTTTCAAGTACAGGGCTGTGATAATGCAAGAGCAGACAAGGAGCTAGGATGGGTCAAAGAGCAGCTCATGGGTGGAAAGAGGAAAAATCGCCTAAGTAAAAATCGACGAGAATCACTAAGTGATTCTCGCCGAATAGGAGAGAATCACTAGTGATTCTCGTCGATTCATCGAGAATCACTAGCTGATTATCGTCGATTCTCTCCGGCTAAATCAGAGCGTGCAAATCTGTCGCTAAGTCAAAATCATCGAGAATCACTGGCTGATTCTCGCTTATTCGACGAGAATCACCTTCGATTCTCGCCGATTCTCGCCGATTTTGACTTAGGCGAATTTCTGGAACCCGCTGGACCAGACTCAGCCGCTGGCGCTGTTTTGAACCGGGCTTGGGGTTTCTTATTGGTGGGGCCCACAACGGTCATCTTGAAGACCTAATGTATAAATACATCGGTATTTTTGAATAGTAAGATAACAAGATAGAAAAACGTATACACCGAGCCGCTGACGTGACCTAGATCGGAAATCCTTCTACGCCGCCGTCGTCGCCGCTCGTATAGTTGATCGCCGCTTTTGATCGTGATTTCTTCTAGATGTCCCGGCGACAGAAGCTCAGCCAAGCACAGCGTCTCACGCGTCTAACCAGAGATCCTTTGTCTCTTGATGCGTTGATCGGGAAAACCTTCCCCTTCCGAATCGATCGAGACGATCGATCCTAGTGTGACCGTTGGAAGACCTTGCTAGCTTTGCTACGAAGATTGAATCTCCAAAGAACAGCCGCAGCACGCCGTTGTCGCCGCCGATCCCGAGAACCAAGCCGCCGCCCTTCTTGCCGCCGCCGGTCTCGGGGAGATTCTCTCCAAGTGAGATCTAGGGTTGTGGACTCTTCGTTGACTTCAAGAACACGTCATCGAACGAAGAGGGACACCTTGGTCTCCATAAGTTGTTTGTATTTCTTATACAATCTATTTTCAATTTCCTTGTAACGGACTGATTGGTCCCTAGTTGTAAGGGTTGGGTGCAACCCGTGTTGTGGGAGTGGTGACTCCTACGTGTGGAAGGGTTCCTTCTGTTAGTGCAAGGATTGGAATTCAATCCTGTTGGTGAAGTGACCGAGTCATCCCTGGTTGGGAGTTAGGTCGAAGGGGGAAAGTGGATGTACCCAAATCGGGGAACCACTATAAATTTCTTGTGTCCTTTCTGTGCTGTGCTGTTTTGTTTTCTTGTGCAGGTACGATTTTAATTCCGCAAAAACGCTGCAAGACACTATTTCCCCCCCCCCCCCATAGGTGTAATAAATAGTTTATTACAAAGAATGCCAAAGACTTCAAAATGCGCTCTTCTATCTATGATACGACAAATTTTTTACTATTATCGTGAAATCAACACAAAAAGGGGCAGGAAATAGTAGACATAATTACAATTATGATAGTAAAAAGCCTATCATAATCGTACTAATCAGCTGCTAAGATCTTTGATGTGGCAGAGAAGGTTCCTATAGGATTGGTGCCTAGAGGGAACCGGAACCGTGGTCTTATCGAAAAGTATCTTGATGAAGTGGTCCTAACCCTACTTCAGAGGGACAAGAAGGCTAACTGTGCCTCAATCTCCACACTCTTCCTTTCCTTGGTGGAGCAAGACACCACCAGTGGTGAGGCCTTCGCCTTTGATCTCTACGGGTGAGAGGATGCCATAATATTCGATGAAGAGTCCACCCGGATGATAGCATATGAAACCATGAAAGCCCAGCTATGCTCTCTTGAGCTTGCGCATATCGCGTCGCGTCGTAGCCTCCATGTCAAGAATCACCTTACCGATATTAAGAAGTTGCGGGACCTCGCATCTACCGAGATCATATCTTTGAAATGCTAGCTAGAGGCCTCCGAGGCGCTCCTCGCCAGCCATCCAGCACAAGGGGTGAGTATGATTTTAATTGGATCTATGCGTATTTGTCTTTCTCTCACGCTAACATTTGCTTATGCTTTTCTCAAAGGATTTCGCGAATGCCAACCTACAGCGCATGAGAGTGGCTAGCCTTGTGGGTGAGATCATGGGGATAAGGGCCGAGAATAAGTGCCTGATGGACACCATTATTCTGTCGACTTCCAGTGATAAATGCAAGTTGCATCGGTATACAAATTATGAAATTGAAGTTATGATGCAGGAGAATGTCCAGTGACTATTATTGTTGTACCAGAAGGCGAAGCTGCCCTTCCATTTGAGGACGATGCTTCCTGCAAGGACCAAGAGTCTTCTAGCGAGGGGTCTGATGACTCCTCCTGAGGATCTCCCACTTGCTTTTTACTGTAATTCTAAACAGGGGAAAAATCCCCCCAACCATTTTTGTAAACAAAATGTCACTACACCTAAATAATAAGAATTCTTCCTTCTTCAATTGTGATTCTTCGGTCTTCTTATTTTTTTTATTTCTCACCTCTCGCTAATCGCAAAAGGCTCATATATTCGATCATCGCTGAACCTTAGTTCCAAGGTCGCGACCAAAGTGTTCTCGCTCAATGGGCATGGGGCTAAGTCACGACCTCAGTCATGCGCACTCGTGCCCATCTAAGCTTTTTGTGGTGAACCCGATGATCTTGCTGGACACACAGTCTCCCCGAAGACACCCTTGATGAGCATGATTTTCATCCTTTTTAGATAGACCGCACCGTTCCGAGTGAATCAACCGTGCAAATACCCTCTTCGCCAAGTCTCCACTCGCATATCTTGGCCATGTATATCCCCATTCTGTATAGGTATTTCTTTCCTCATACTACCTTTTCTCTCGCCTCATCACCTCGAATCACTTATCTTCTTTTCTCTGAGCGTATTCCTGCTCTGCCGGCTAGTGAATGCCAGGCCACAGGTTCAACTCGGGATCGAATTTCAAATTGATTCACAATATCCATTGAGGGCATTTCGGACCTGCCAGCTAATGGGAGCCCGACAGCGGGATCAACTTGTGATCTATTTGCAACTTACTTCACAATATCCATCGAGAGACCTCATAACCTACCAGCTAATGGGAGCATGATAGCGGGATCAACTCGGGATCTATTTTCAAATTATTTCACATTATCCATCGAGGGCCTTCCTGACCTGCCAGCTAATGGGAGCCCGACAGCGGAACCAGCTTGGGATCTATTTTCAACTTGTTTCACAATATCCACCAAGGGCATTCCTGACCTGGCAGTTAATGGGAGCCTGGCAGTGGGATCAGCTCGGGATTATTTGTAACTTATTTCATAAAATCCATCGAGGGCATTCTTGACCTGCCAGCTTATGCGTGCCTGACAGTGGGATGATCTCCGGACTTATTTTCAACTTGTTTCACAATAACAATCGAGGGCCTTCCTGACCTGCCAGCTAATGGGAGCCTAACTGTAGTACCATCGTAGTATTTATTTTCAACTTGTTTCACAATATCCACTGAGGGATTTCCTAACATGCCAGCTAATGGGAGTCTGACGCGGGATCAGCTCGGGATCTATTTTCAACTTATTTCACAATATCCCTTGGGCCTTCCTAACTTGCCAACTAAGGGGAGACTGACAACGGGATCAGCTCCGGACATATTATTAACTTGTTTCACAATATCCACTGTGGGCCTTCCAGAACTGCCAGCTAATTGTAGCCTAATAGTAGGACCAGCTCGGGATATATTTTCAACTTGTTTCATAATATCCACTGAGGTCCATACTGACCTGCCAGATAATGGGATCCTGATAGCGGGATCAGCTCATGATCTATTTTCAACTTATTTCACAATGTCCCTCGAGGGACTTCCTGCCCTACCAGCTAATGGGAGCCTGACAGTGGGATTAGCTCGGGATCAATTTTCAACTTATTTGACAATATCCACTGAGGGCCTTCCTGACCTGCCAGCTAATGGGATCCTGACATCGGGATCAGCTCGGGAGCTATTTTCAACTTATTTCACAATATCCACTGAGGGCCTTCCTGACCTGCCAGCTAATGGGAGCCAGACAACGGGATTAGCTCGGGAACTATTTTCAACTATCCTTCAGGCTATAAGGGGGACACACTAAGATGGAAAAAGTGTTAGAAAAATAAACATGTTTTTTATTCATACTCATGGATAAACGTATTTCAAGTTATCACCACTCTATGTGTGACTAATGGTTACCCCTACTATATTTTGGAGGCTATAATCCCCTGATTTGAGGGCTTCCTTAATAACATAAGAACACTCCCAATTGGGATTAAACTTTCCAACTAACACTGACGTCCCGGCCGCATCTACCTTTTCAAGATAAGATCCCCCTTTACAAATTGCTTGATGCATACATGTTTGTCAAAATACTTGGTCATTTGACATTTAACCTCCTCTTATCTAATGACGGCTAGGTCGCGAAGCTCTTCTCCTAGGTTAAGTGAGAGACGCATCTCGCCTTCATTCTCTAGTCTTCATCTCGTTCTCCTACGATGACCACCCACGATGACCAGACGTCAAACTCCACGGGAAGCATGTCTTTGCATCCATGTGAAATCTTGAAAGGAGTTTCCCATGTGGCGTTGCTGGGCGTGGTTCTCAAATACCAAAGGACCAACATAAGCTTCTCTACCTATCTCCCCTTTTAGTTCTCAATCTTCTTTTTAATTAGTTCACGATGATCTTATTTCCAGCCTCCACCTGCCTGTTTGTAAGACCACCCTCCCGGAACACAAAACATGGCACAAGGGGAGTCTTATGCCCAAAATAGCCGACTTGCGGTAGCGTTAGCACACGGGCTAACGTGTACTACAAGACACCTATCCTGCCGGCTATAATCAATATCATTCATTGCCAACCCAACCAAGAATATAAAACAGAAGTCAAATCCACACATAAGTAAAATATTCTGAAAGTACATCAAATAAAAGAAGCATCAACAAGCTTTTATAACAGCAGAGTACGTGTACAAAATGAGTCTCTCTAACTTGCATCAGTCACGAGCGGTAGTGATGGAACCGTCCCTTCAGGCCCTGTCGCTCTGGCCTGGATGTCCAGCTGCATAACCTGTTGCTGCTATATCTACAGTGTTCCCTCTAAAAAAGGAAGACATAATACCTGTTAGTCATAAAGACTAAGTGGCTTCACATCAGCTCCCTTGAAGACTCCTCAGCACCGAGCAGAGAAAAGGACAAGTACAATATATATAAGAGCAGTAGTATAAACAGGTGGTAAAAGAGTGAACAATATTAATGTATATCAACAGTATAATAAACGAGTAAACAATCTACTCAAGCAGTTCTACCATCTATAACAATATAAAAATATAGAGCTACAACAGAAAGTAACTCAACTTATATGAATGCCCATACAGACATATAAGTTGAGGATCGACTCAACAGTAAAGTAACTCATCGTATAAGAGTGCCCATACAAACATATACGTTAAGGATCTTGTGTATGCAATGTAATGTAATGACTTGAATGCAATGCAATGACTTACCCGTGATGACGAAAATGCAACTGTTATGTCAACACAGACTTGTAGTCCCCACTTTTCGAGCATATAGCTAACCTCTCAGGCATCAACCATCATGGCCAGGCTATGACAGTGCAATGGGCTTCTCCACCACTAGGCGGGCTTCCACAATACTAGTCCTCAGTATGCCTCAATGCTAAGAACACAACAACGGATCTCATATGCGTACTACGGCTCAGAAGGGGTCTTGAGAAGATGTGGAACAAGAGCCCAGCCCAACTGGCCTATCTTAGTGGCACGTAAGGAGCCACTATGAACAAATCACCAAAGTACCAACGTCAACCATCCACTAGCATGGAGGGTTAAGACTCTAAAAATTGGTGAGAACTCCCGCGGCGCCCCGAGCGGTTTATTTAAGGAAAAGGGCCGATGTGGTTTTTATTTAGAAAACGGGGAGCGCGGATTTATTTATTTGGATATAAAACGGTTTAGATCGAGTTTTAACGAAAGGAGGCAAGTGTACCTATCGCGTGTAGTACAATATATTCTGGTGTGGAATATCGAGGTCATTATTGAAACCGAAACCTCGGTCTCCTGTGGAGTTCGCCGTCGGGGAATGGGTGGTCGCGCGCCTACTTCGCTCCTGCAAGCAAAACAACAAAAGGAACAAGAGCAACCGACCCAAGGGCTCAGCGGGGAGGACCCAACACACACCTGGAAGATCTGAGAGCGCTTCCCCTCCTTAGCTAGAGGCCGAGCAAGGTACTCTCAGAAAGCACTTGAAAATTGGGGCAGGAGAGCACATGAAGCCTGCCTTCTGAGGTACCCCTTGGGTCCTATTTATAGTTTTTGGAATCTGGACTGCCAATAACCAATATGAACTGACCTGAAGTTACCAAAAAACCCTTGGTTGGGTCTACCAACAACCAAACTCCGCTGTTTTGAAGGGCTATAGGCAGGCCAGCAGGGGCAAAATGGTAAAAAGTACCTCATACATCTGGGCGATCTGGGGAGCCTTGCCACCTCGGCAGATCCTCCTTGCCTGATGTTGCCGAGATCCTTTGCGTGAGTGAGATTCGGGATGGCGAGGTTGCCCATCAGTCGGCTATCATTAGTCGACCTCAGCTCGACGAATCCTGGCCTAGCTCGGCGAATACCGAGCTCGCGGTCGACGAATGCCGAGCTCAGGTTCTGCTTCTCCATGCCGAGCTCGCCCACAATCTTCAGTCCTTTGCTGGGCTTGTCTGTTGCTTGGACGATCTGAACCGCCTGGTATGGTCCTTGGCAACCTCACTCGCCAGACACGGGGTTGTTGATAATCCACGCTCTTTTTGAGCTTGGCAAAGCTCGGAAAGAAACATCCAACCCCAAGTGTTTAGCGAGTGCGCGCTGGGCTGGAGGGAATCTTCGGGTGGGGCCCACCTGCGACTATATATATGAACCTGCTTACCTGCCTGACTCTTGCCATTCCCTTTGCTCTAACCCTGGCAAGATGCCGCTCCCCAAGGAGAGTCAAGAGCGTCTAGACTGAGCTCGCCAGGCTTCTGCAGCTCGCATAGCCACCCTGACGGTGGTCCCTACCACTGTGCCGTAGTGTGGCTCTACCGAACCCAGCTCCAAGAATATGAAACCATTCTCCCACGCGGCCGAGCCCATTTATAACGACCTGAGGGCCACCTTGGAGCACGAGACCGGATCCTCCCCTCTGCCTGCTTCTGAAAGAGGGAGGAACGTTATCGTGGTCTGCGACGGCCCAGACTGCCGCCCAGATGGCGTAGAAGACACCACGCCGCGAGATGACACCCCGCGAGCCAAGACCACTCTTGGGGACTCGCAGTTCATGACTCTGGAAAACCCCCACCGGGAGCCGTACCCTCCCTTTAGGACCTTGGGGCTGAGCTCGTAGAGGCCGGGCTCACCGGTGAGTGCCCCCTCTCCTTGGCGAACTAACGTGGCCGCGGGGGTGGGTCTGGGAACAATCCCCACCCCGGGATTCGAGCTTCTCTCATTGGGGACTCGCGGCCTAGGTCACGGGAAGGATCTGAGGTTCATTCCTCCCCGCATCTCCTTCGAGTTTCCGAGCTCGTCAGGTCAATTTTGCTTGGATTCTCTTACCATGCGCTTTTCCAGCATTCCTCTTTTTGCTGACATTTGTCTCCACAGTTCCCCCTAGCCCATCCGCTACCGAGGAGTCTTCGTGGGCAGCCCGCTACTCTCCCCTCCCCACCCCAAGGGCGCTGGACTGTTACCTGGACCCTAAGTGGATCAAGGAGAGCTGATGAGGAGGGAGGTTAAGCTTCTCAAGAAGTTTGTGTGCGGGTTGCACGAGGTACAGGAGGTCAATGAGACATTATAACGCGACTATGAGGGTCTCGCTGAGGAGGTGCGGACCGGCCAGGCTGGCGAGCTGATGTCCCCTTCCCGGCTTCTGGGCGAGATAAATGATGGCCTCTCAGTTGCGCAAAAGAATTCCTGGAGGATCCACGAGCTGCTCCGTGTGCGGAAGTCTGGGGGGTAGGAGCCTCGAGACCGGGCTAGATAAGAGGTCGGCGCCTTTGCCAAGCTGACCAGTACTTGCCTCCTAAAGTTCCCCCTGCACGCGCGCCCCGGATTTTTATTCCTGAACTTGGTCTCTGTAATAAGTAATTTTAGAATATTCTTGGACATGCGTTATTCAAATAATATATTGTGTTGTTTGACTTAGCCTTGGTTGGGACGCGCCAGAAGTTGGCGACCTGGGGTGGCGATTTGGGGTGGCGAGCTGGGGTGGCAAGCTGAGGTGGCGAGCGATCGATTGGATGGCCTGACTCCATATTTATTTTTCTATAAATAGCTCCCCCCCCTCACATCAACCCCCGTACTATCGCCTTAACTGATTGCTTTTCTCTCTCTGTGTTTTCTCCCTTTTCTGCCCGCGCTCCATCCCCTCTTCTGCGAGTATGGGCAAAGCCAACCCTGACGCCGACGGCCGCACCAAGTGCTCCTTGCACTTCACTGATTACTGCTTTTTCGAGGGGAATACCACCGAGGAGGAGCTCGCACAATTTGTTGGTGACTACGTTCCGCCGGGCTTCGAGTCGTGCCGGTCGCGGTAGGGGGAGGCCATCAATACCTTTTATGATGACGAGCTCGCCTTCCCCATCTCTCACTTTGAGGTGGGGCCGCGCCTCCCCCTCTGGCTGGAGGTATGGCAGATTCTGAAGTACTATGGCGCGGTTCCTGCGCAGTTGAACTCCAACGCCATCGCCATGATGGTGGAATTCGCGAGCTACCTCTGGCGGGAGAGGATTGAGTTCAACCTGACAGTATTCAGGAAACTCTTCTCTCATAAGGCGACGCCGGATGGGGTCGCCTACTTTGGCAGCTCGCTGATCAAGGTTTGCGAGATTGCGAAGAAACATCAAACTGGATGAGCAAGATCGCCTTAATCAAGGGAGACCTCGGCAACATTCCGTACTCACCGCAGCAGAAGAGCGAGGAGGTCTACCGCCCGCAGGCCGTGTCCGGCAACGATTCTGAGCTCCACAAATACTTCCTCCACAAGGATTTCGAGGTCTCCTTCCTGCGAAGGGGCCTCGACGCGCTTCCCCCCGTTCTGCCCGGCGAAGGTATTGTACTTCCCTTATTACCGAGCTCGGCGGGTTACCGAGCTCGCTATACTGCTGTCGAAGATATGACTTTTTAAAAGTTTTTATTTGCAGGGGAGCGGCTCATTCCTGCGAACCCGCCGTTCGCGGACTCGGGGTTGTACCCGGACCCCCTTGCCCGCGAGAAGGCGGCGGCAGCAGCCTGCAGAGATGAGGCTGCCCTCTCCCAACCCTCTTCCAGCAAGAGGCGGCCTTAGGATGCGGGGTCGAACCCGCCACACAGCCAGCCATTACCAAAAAAGATGATTAAGGACTTGCTCGCTCTGCGGGCGAAACAACATCAATCCAGCCCCAAATACATAAGCTCGTCTGAGAACCCCCCCCCCCCCCCCCCCGACGCGTCGCCGGAGAGCCCGCCGAATGAGATCACCAGCAAAGGCCGGAAGGTCGGCGAGGCTCCTTCTTCTGCGGCAGCGATCTCCCCACCTCCTTCGTCGAAGAGGGCGGCTCGCGAGCACGGGCCGCCGAAATAACTTCCCCTCACCGACTTTGGGGTGCGGTGGAAGGACTCGGCGGGGGAACCCATGGTGCAGTGGGACGAGCTGGCTCATCGGGTCTCCATCTCCAGTCTGCATCTGTCCTGGCATGACCGCGAGCCAGCCACCAGCCATGCTTAAGTCCTACAAGAACATGACCCTGCGGCAGCTCGGCCATGAGGGTCTGCAGGCCCATCTGCGGACCATGGAGCTCCACCACATGCTAAACCGCCGCAACTTTGCCCTCAGCAATCAACTCCTAAAAGCCGAGAAGGCCCACGATGTCGCCAAGGACAAGGTCGCCCACGAGGCGAGGCAGCTCGGCATCGCCGAGGCCGCTAGCGGGTTGGAGAGTATCGGGCTCCTTCCGTATTTTACTTGAAATATTTTGCGTTGTTAACGAATCTCCCTTTCATCCGGATGCCAAGGCTGCCGGGGAGCTGCGGGCTCGTAATGCCGAGCAGGAGGAAGAGATCGGCCAGCTGCTTGCCCGGCTTGCCCAGCTGAAGGGGGCGAATGCGAGGCTGAAGGAGGAGAACCAGAACTTCGGCCGCGAGGCCTGCCGCTAGGCGGAGATCTTCTTCCCGGCTGGTGACGTCGACCCTACCCTCCCCTATAAGAGGCCACAGGTCTTTGGCGAGGCTGACCTCACCGAGAAGCTACTGATCAACTCAATCCAAGCTGCCGAATGCACCCTCCAGATGATGGACACTGGGGTGCTGGTGGAGGGGTGCGAGGAGATCTCCGCCAAGGACTTGATGCCAAGCTTGTTCCCGACGACACCGCCAAGCGAGAAGGAGTATAGCTTGGACGCGATGTTCGGGAAGGGCTTCCGGGATAAATTGGGCGAGGGCGAGGACCGGTCCGGCGGGGGGGGGGGGGGGCCTTAAATTTGTATCCTCCTCTTTTTTGTTTACTCGCCGAGGCGAGCCCCTGTAAACACTCTCATTTAATGAAAGAAGATTTTTGATCATACCCGTGCCATTTTTTTTGGTTTTCCTTTTGCTGTGTTCTGCATATCCGCGAGTACTTCCCCAGGCGACCTCGCATAGACAGGTACTGTGAGTAGGATAGTCATTTGTATGCGCCCGCGAGAGAGTACCTTGAGTGCTCGGCAATTTCCAGGGCACCGCCGCAGCTCGCGAGCGAGCTGTCCTTTGCCTACTTAATCAAGAATAGAACTGAATTTTCCCAAGTAAAATAAAGCGGGGGCGGGGCCTTTCAGCGGGATCGGCCTCCCCTTTGCGATGTCCCAGGGCCTGGCTTGCTAATTCTCAGGATTCGCCCCAGCTTGCTCGCGAGCTGTCCGTCATCTTATCAGTGTGAGACCAACTTTTTTGAATCTTTCTGAGTAAAACATTGTGAGGGGACAAGGCGGCTCGGCGGGGCCCGCCTCCTCTTAGTGATGCCCAAAGCTCCATCCTGCCGATCTTCTGCCCAGCCCGAGCTGGGGCAGCGAGCTCGAACTCGCCCATGCCGAGCTCTCCTCTCTCGGAAGGGCCAAGTATGTTAGGCACTACCTGGGGGGAAGGACTTCTCAGGGTGACCTTCAACTCGTCGACTTGGTGAGAGCCTGACAGCAGAATCTGCCCGGGGTCCACTATTAATACCATAGAGTGACTTCCAGCCCTTCCTGCCAGGTGAGAGACTGATAGCGGGATCTGCTCGAGGTCCAAGGATGACACCGAGTGACTTCCAGCCCTGCCAGCTAGGTAAGATCCTGACAGCAGGATCTGCTCGTGGTCTAAGGATGACACCGAGTGACTTACAGCCCTGCCAGCTAGGTAAGAGCCTGACAGCGGGATCTGCTCGGGGTCCACTACTAATACCATCGAATGACTTCCAGCCTTGCCAGCTAGGTGAGCCTGACAGCGGGATCTGCTCGAGGTCCAAGGATCACACCGAGTTACTTCCAGCCCTGCCAGCTAGGTGAGAGCCTGACAGCGGGATCTGCTCGGGGTCCACAACTAATACCATCGAGTGACTTCCAGCTCTGCCAGCTAGGTGAGAGCCTGACAGCGGGATCTGCTCGAGGCCCAAGGATGATGCCGAGTAACTTCCAGCCCTGCCAGCTAGGTGAGAGCCTGACAGCGGGATCTATTCGGGGTCCAAGGATGACACCGAGTGACTTCTAGCCCTGTCAGCTAGGTGAGAGCCTGACAGCAGGATCTGCTCGGGGTCCACTACTAATATCATCGAGTGACTTCCATCCCTGCCAGGTAGGTGAGCCTGACAGCGGGATCTGCTCGAGGCCCAAGGATGACACTGAGTGACTTCCAGCCCTACCAGCTAGTTGAGAACCTGACAACGGGATCTGCTCGGGGTCCAAGGATGACACCGAGTGACATCTAGCCCTGCCAGCTAGGTGAGAGCGTGACAGCGGGATTTGCTCGGGGTTCACTACTAATACCATCGAGTGAGTTCCAGCCCTGCCAACTAGGTGAGCCTGACAGCGGGATCTGCTCGAGGCCCAAGGATGACACCGAGTGAGTTCCAGCCCTGCTAGCTAGGTGAGATCCTGACAGCGGGATCTGCTCGGGGTCCACTACTAATACCATCGAGTGACTTCCAGCCCTGCCAGCTAGGTAAGAGCCTGACAACAGAATCTGCTCGAGGCCCAAGGATGACACCGAGTGACTTCCAGCCCTGGCAGCTAGGTGAGAGCCTGATAGCGGGATCTACTCGTGGTCCACTACTAATACCATCGAGTGACTTCCAGCCCAACCAACTAGGTGAGAGCCTGATAGCGGGACCTGCTCGAGGCCCAAGGATGACACCGAGTGACTTCCAGCCCTGCCAGCTAGGTGAGAACCTGACAACGGGATCTGCTCGGGGTCCACTACTAACACTATTGAGTGAATTCCAGCCCTGCTAGGTAGTTGAGAGCCTGACAGTGGGATCTGCTCGAGGTCCAAGGATGACACCGAGTGACTTCCGGCCCTTCCTGCTAGGTGAGAGCCTGACAGCGGGATCTGCCCGGGGTCCAAATTAACTTCACTTCTTCATGCGAACTCATACCGACAATATTGGCATTTTAAAGAATTTTCATTAAAAATCAATGCACAACTTACAAGCTTCAAGGGAAAAGCGTTTTAAGTCGTCACCACTCCAGGTGAGACTTAGGGTCTCGCCCTCCACATTTTGGAGCCGATACCACCCTGATCTCAATGCCTCTTTTACAATAAACGGGCCTTCCCAATTGGGGTTAAGCTTCCCCACGGTTGCCGATCTCCCTGCTGCATCCACCTTCCTCAGCACCAAGTCCCCCTCCACAAAATGTTTGACTCTGACGTGCTTGTCGAAGTACTTGGCCATCCGTCTCTTCACCTCTTCCTGCCGGAAGGTGGAAAGATCCTGCAGTTCTTCCACCATGTCAAGGGAGAGCCGTAGCACCTCCTCGTTCTCAGCTTGTCATTCTACCCTGCACTCCTTGTCCGCAACAACTCGAGGTGTTTGAACTTAAAACTCTACGGGGAGCACCGCCTCGCACCCATGGGAGAGTTTGAAGGGGGTCTCCCCGGTAGCTCTGTTGGGGGTGGTCCTGAGGGCCCAGAGAACCGCGGGGAGCTGCTCCACCCAGCTTCCCTTCAGATTTTCCACTTTCTTTTTCAGGAGGTTGACAATGATCTTGTTTGCTTACTCCACCTGCCTGTTACTCATGGGGTGACAGACCGAGGCGAACTTGAGGTCGATTCCAAGCTGCTCGCAAAAACTAATGAACTCAGCGCTGACGAACTGTGCCCGTTGTCCGTGACAATGGCCTGGGGCAGCCCATGGCGGCAGATGATCTCCACCCAAACAAAGTTCCTAATAAGTTGGGAGGTCACCTTGGCCAGCGCCTTCACTTCTAACCACTTGGAGAAGTAATCGATCATTACTAGGAGGAACTTCCTCTGCCCACTGGCCTGGGGGAACGGCCCAACCAAATCCATTCCCCAAATGGCGAAGGGCCAGGGGGCCGTGATACTTTTGAGTCACTGGGCTGGCTGTAGCTGGAGGGGGGCAAACAGCTGGCATTTGTGGCACCTTCGTGTGAACTCCGTTGCATCGTGGCTCAGGGTGGGCCAGAAGTACCCCTGCCTGACAATCCTCCCTTCCAGGGTCTGACTCCCGGAGTGGCTCCCATACTCCCCGGAGTGGACTTCCTCCAAGATTCTTTGTACCTCCCCCTCGGCCACGCAATGAGCGAACATCCCCGAGAGTGTCTTCCTATACAGCTGTCCGTCCTGGAGTTGGAAATACGCTGACTTATGCCTGAGCTTCTTCTTATCTGCCCCCTCCGGATACTCTCCTGTGCAAAGGAAAGTTACCACTGGGTCCATCCATGAAGGCCGCTGATCTATCTCCATGAGCTCCCCCTCTTCGATGGAAGGGAGGAATAGGTCAGTGATGGTACCCCCCACCCGAGGATCGTGCTTTGTGAGCTGATCGACCTGCTCATTTTCCTCCTGGGGCACGTGTTGGATGAAAAAGTTTGAAACGTGTCGATGACCCCCTTTACCTTGGCTAGGTACATCCGCAGGGTAGGCTCTCTTGCTTCAAACTCCCCGTTGATCTGGGAAGCTACCACCATGGAGTCGGTAAGGACCTCCACGTCCAGCACCCCTAGCTCCCTTGCCAGGCACAACCCTGCTATCACGGCCATATACTCGGCTTGATTGTTGGTGATAGGAAAGTGAACCACTACCGTTTGCTCGATCCTAGTCCCCTGAGGGCTCTCGAAGATCACCCCCACTCCCAGGGAATGACTCCCAGAGGCGCTATCCACCTTCACCTTCCAAGGAGTCAGGCGAGTGAGCTCTTCCTCCACCACCTCGATCACATAGTCAGCAAAGAAGTTGTTCATCGCTTGAGCTTTGATCGAGAGGCGCGGAACGAAAGAAACGTCAAACTCACTCAACTCCACCGACCACTTTGCCAGCCTAACAGAATGGTCCACCCCCTCAAAGATGTTGTGGAGAGGATGATCAGACACCATCTGGATTGAGTGTGGCTGGAAATAAGGTCGCAGCCTTTGGGCTGAGATGATCAAGGTGAAAGCCAGCTTCTCCAAAATTGGATACCGGAGCTCGGCCTTCCTCAGGACCCGACTTACGTAGTAAATAGGGAGCTGCTTCTTCCCCTCCTCCTGAACTAGGACGGAGCTCAAGACCTCTGCCCCGACCCCGAGGTATAGAAACAAGTCCTCCCCCTCCTTGGGCCCTTGGAGCAACAGAGCCTGGGTCAACTGCATCTTGAGGGCTTGGAATGCCTCCTCGCACTCCATGGTCCATTCAAACCTTTGACTGCCCCTTAGCGTTTTGAAAAAGGGGGAGCACTTTTCTCCAGCCCGGGAGAGGAACCTACTTAGCCCTGCCAACTTTCCTGTCAGGCGCTGCACCTCCCTGATATTCTGTGGTGACCCTAGCTCCATGATAGCCTTGACCTTTTAGGGATTAGGCTCGACCCCTGCAGGGGTGAGGAGATGCCCCAAGAACTTTCCCCTGCTAGCCCCGAAGACATATTTCAGTGGGTTCAACCGCATCTTGTACTTGCGCAGGGTGGCAAAGGTCTCCTCCAGGTCTTGGACGTGGGAGTCCACATCCTGACTCTTGATTATGAGGTCATCCACATACACCTCCAGGTTCCTCCATTTTTTCTCTTTGAAGTCCCTATCCATCATCTTCTGGTAGGTCTCCCCTGCGTTCTTTATCCCGAAGGGCATCATCTTGTAACAGAAGCATCCATCCCCCGTGATGAACGAGACATCCTTATTTTCTGAGGGGTGCATCTTGATTTGATGATAACCTGAAAAAGCATCTAGAAAACTCATTGCAGAAAAACCAACGGCTGAGTCAACCAGCACGTCGATCCGAGGCGAAGGATAACATTCCTTAGGACAAGCTTTATTAAGTAAAGAAAAATCGATACACATTCGCCACCGGCCGTATCCCTTTTTGACCATGACCACATTGGAGACCCAGTCGGGGTATTGGATTTGGGACATGAAGCCGGCCTTGAGAAGCTCTGCCACCTCCTCTCTGATGGGCTCTACCAGCTTGTCCGCAGTGTGATAACTTCCTAAATGAAGTTATCCATGTCCATTTTATTGATAAAAAATAGTGAAAAGATGTTCTATTGAGTATAAAAAGATGATAAAAATCATCTTTAACTTAAGTTTGAGTTATTTGATCATTTTCTAATGTTTTCTTGTCAGATTAGCCGAAAAACTCAATCCGGAGAAGGAATGCTGAAGCAGTTTGCTGTGCTGGGAAAGTTGTCATAACAACTTTTTTAGTTGTTATAACAACTTTCGGAATTTAAAAGATCCGAATTTTTGAAATATTGCAGTAGTTACAAATTGAAAGGAGGCATCCTTTCAGATGGGGGCACGAAATTAAAGGACGAAAATGGCTGGAAAAGGGGATCATTCATATTTGGAGAAGAAAAAAGAAGAGGAGATCGCTTGGAGAAGAAGACCTAGGGCAACACCGGATCTTGGAGAAGGATTGCTTGTATGCGAATTGGAGATCATCTTCCGGCGTTATTTTACATTCTTTTTATCATGGGCTGTAAGATCTTTCCAATTTTTGTGATGTTCTCCCCTTCCACCATGAACTAATTCCATAAGTCTTGTGTGTTGTGAGTAGTTAGACTTTTTATGATGACTTGATTTAAATTTATCTTTCATAATTGGTTGATGTTCTATCTTTATTGAGATTATGTCTTCTATATGTGGAATTTTTGAGTAAGTGTTCTTCTCCTAGATAGTGTGGCGAGATTCGAGAGATGAGTCGTGCTACCATAAGGTTGAATCCTCATTGCGTGCGGCGAGATTCGAGAGAGGAGTCGCGCGATGCTTTAGTCAAAATTCCATCTTTCTACTGCGTTGCGAGACTCGAGAGAGCAGCGACGTAAGTGTGACATAAGTCCTGATATAACTCTGAGATAGAAAGAGATTTCATCTCAAGTTAGCAACTTTGATTTTAGCGTTTCATGTTATTCTAAATCCGCCTAAGTTAGAGATGACTAGGGGAAGTAGGGTAAGCGGATTTCGGAGATCGAGAGATAATGTTATCCATCTTAAAAATCGTTGCAGGATAGTAATTTTCCAATTATGAGAGATGATTTAAAAACAATTGTCATATCAGTCTAAGGAAAACAACATGCAAGACTAATTCTCCAAAGTAAGAAAAAGTCATTCTTAGATAAGGACTAAGTAGTATTTATTATCTATAGTTTCGCTTAACTAAATCACATCAATTATCTCACTTGAATTTAAGGAAAAGGTTAAGCTAGTAGTTGCGAGCACCAAATCATTCACTTCCTCGAGGGACGATCACTTCTCACTCTATATTACTTGAACCGGCACGTACACTTGCGTTATTTTACATATACGTTACCGGCGTATCAAGTTTTTGGCGCCGTTGCCGGGGACGTGTAACGGATTTAGTGTGTTATTTCTTGCAATATTAGCAAGATCTGAGTATTTAGAGATCAAGTATTTGTTGTTTGTTTGTTTGTTGTTTCAAATCATTAAAAGTTAGTTCTGTGCATGTCCAGATATAGGCAATTTGAGTTATTGCCTTTAAATTCTGAAATCGAGCGATCTTGTAGACAGAACCGAAGAGAAGCTAGAAACGCTAACATTAATCACCTTGCGATGGATAATCCTGCACATGATAACGCTAATAATAATGATGGTCACGTGGATCAAAATGGCCAACCTGCGGCCCCACGAATGACTTGTCATGATTATAACACGCCTCTACGAGGAGGTTTACATTTCAGCATTGCTCGACCCGCAATTGCTGCAAATAATTTTAAAATGGATCCTCTTATTATGCAACAAGTGCAGAATAACAAGTTTGGAGGTTTTAGTCATGAGGACGCAAATTCTTATTTGAGAAATTTCTTAGCAATTTGCGATATGTTTAAATTCAATGGCGCATCTGAAGATGCAATAATGCTAAGACTATTTCCATTTTCTTTAGAAAGAAGGGCGAAAGATTGGTTGGAGTCGTTGCCTAATGATTCAATCACGACATGGGACCAATTGGTTGAAAAATTCTTAAATAAATATTTCCCACCATCTAAGACTGCAAAGTTGATTAGGGACATAACCACGTTTACACAGAATAACGGGGAAACTCTTTACGACGCTTGGGAGCGTTTCAAGGAGTTGTTAAGGAAATGTCCACATCATGGGTTGGCTCAACATCAACAAGTATCTACCTTTTATAACGGGCTACAGACGGCAACTATGATTTTAGTTGATGGAGCTGCAGGGGGTTCTTTGATGAAGAAATATCCCGAGGATGCTTATTCTATATTAGAAGATCTAACCGCAAATAACTACCAAGCGTATGAGAGACAAGGGAATAGCAACCAAGTGGGCATCCATCAAGTGGACCAATTCACATCTTTGGCCGCCCAAATGGCCTCACAATTTAACCTTATTAACAAAAGATTAGATTCATTATCAACCACTACATCTAATGCCCCACCCACGGTTGAACAATTAAATCACATTACTGAAGAAGCAAATTATGTGGGCAGGCCACAAGGGCAAATTCCACCAGGATTCGCGAATCATTACCATCCCGAGTGGCGGAATCATCCGAACTTCTCGTGGAAGACTAATCAAGGGATAAACCAACCGGGGGGATTTAGCCAAAACCCGAATCCACCGCCAAATAATGTCTCACATCAACAAGTAAATCCTAGGAGAATGACAGATGAATTCATCTTAGGAATGTTTCAAAAATATGATTCTAAAATGGTAGGAATAGAATCTTCCTTAAGGTCTTTAGAGACAACTTTAGGTCAACTTGCAAACTCAATCAACCAAAGACCGATGGGATCTTTACCTTCTGACACCACGCCTAACCCTAGTCGAAATGACCAAAATGGTCATTGCAAGGCCATAGCTTTAAGGAGCGGAGTAGAGATAGCAAGCGGGGATGGGTTGTTGGAGAAAGTGAGGGAGGAAGAGAAGAATGAGAGAAATAATATGGCAAGGGAATTAGAAAAAGAAGGGTCTAGAGAGAGTAAGGAACCAGGGTTAATTGAACTTGATAACCCAACTAATAAAAAGAAAGACATCGTTTACCCTCCACCACCTTTTCCATCTAGGCTTGCCAAGAATAAGCTTGACATGCAATTCCAAAAGTTCATGGATGTGTTTAAAAAGTTAACTATAAATATCCCATTTGCTGAGACACTTGAACAAATGCCTAGCTATGCTAAATTTATGAAGGACATCTTGTCAAAGAAGAGAAGATTCGTTGATAAGGAAATAGTAGCACTAACCGAAGAGTGCAGTGCTATTTTACAAAATAAGATACCACAAAAACTGAAAGATCCCGGGAGTTTTACAATTCCATGTTCAATTGGAATGAAGTTCTCCGGAAGAGCGTTGTGCGACTTGGGGGCTAGCATCAACTTGATGCCGCTATCTATTTACACAAAATTAGGTATTGGGGAGATCACACCAACATCTCT
The DNA here is from genome assembly GCA_039583875.1 of Platanthera guangdongensis. NCBI lineage: Eukaryota > Viridiplantae > Streptophyta > Magnoliopsida > Asparagales > Orchidaceae > Platanthera > Platanthera guangdongensis. Next base: position 118,288,064 of record CM077163.1, read on the forward strand.
CACCCTCCAATTAGCTGATAGGTCTTTAGCTTTTCCTAAGGGAATTGTTGAGGACGTGCTAGTCAAGGTGGAGAAATTCATATTTCCAGCGGATTTCGTTGTGTTGGATATGGACGAAGATAAGGAAGTGCCCATTATCTTAGGACGACCATTTTTAGCCACCGGACGCACCCTTATAGATGTCCAAAAAGGTGAGTTAACAATGAGAGTAAACGATGAGGAAGTAACGTTTAATATCCTTAAAGCTATGAAATTCCCTGATGACAAGGAGGAATGTTTTTCGATAGAAGAAGTTGTTGTGCCTTCTAGGTTGGTACATGAGAGTGATGAACTAGAATCTAAATTGTTGAGTATTCTTACTATTGAGGAAGGAAAGGACGATTTAGAAGTCAAGGAGGTAGTCAAAACTTTAGATTCATGTGACAAGCAACCAATTGGTAGGAACTTCGAGGTTATAAGTAGGTCCAGCGAGCCTACAACAATGAAACCATCCATTATTGAACCACCGAAATTAGATTTGAAGCCACTGCCCGAACATCTGAAATATGTTTTTCTTGGGGAGAATAACACTCTACCGGTTATCATTGGTGCATCGTTAGAACGAGATAAGGAACTAGAATTACTTGAAGTCTTACGAGAGTTCAAGGGTGCCATTGGTTGGACTTTAGCCGATATCAAGGGAATTAGCCCGTCTATTTGCATGCATAAAATATTATTAGAAGAGGGGGCAAAAGGATCTATAGAGCATCAACGTAGGCTTAGTCCTCCCATGAAAGAAGTTGTGATGAAAGAAATAATTAAGTGGCTCGATGCAAGCATCATTTACCCTATCTCAGATAGTAAGTGGGTGAGCCCGGTGCAATGTGTACCGAAAAAGGGTAGAATGACTATTGTTAAAAATGATAATAATGAAATCATACCTACTAGGGCCGTCACGGGATGGAGAATATGTATGGACTATAGGAGACTGAACAAAATGACTAGAAAAGACCATTTCCCGCTTCCATTTCTTGACCAAGTCCTCGATAGGTTGGCGGGTAGTGAGTATTTTTGTTTCCTTGATGGATATTCGGGGTACAACCAGATCATGGTTGCACCTGAAGATCAAGAAAAGACGACATTTACATGCCCGTTTGGAACTTTTGCATTCCGGAGAATGCCTTTTGGGTTATGTAATGCACCCGCAACATTCCAACGCTGTATTATCGCTCTGCTTGCCGAGTTGATTGAGGAGGGGATTGAGATTTTCATGGATGACTTTTCAGTGTTTGGAAGATCATTTGATGTTTGTTTAAGAATATTAAGTAAGGTTTTGAGAAGATGTGTTGAAACAAATTTAGTATTGAATTGGGAGAAGTGCCATTTCATGGTGCGCGAAGGAATTGTCTTAGGACACAAAGTGTCTAGTAAGGGGTTAGAGGTTGACCGTGCAAAGGTGGAAGTCATAGAAAAACTCGCTCCACCGACGAATGTCAAGGGCATTCGTAGTTTTCTGGGTCATGCGGGTTTTTATAGACGCTTTATAAAAGACTTCTCTAAAATATCTAAGCCGCTATGCAACCTTCTTGAAAAAGACACTCCGTACATTTTTGATGATAATTGCCTGACGGCATTCCAAACATTAAAACAGCGTCTAGTGACATCTCCTATAGTTAAGGCACCAGACTGGTCGTTGCCATTTGTGCTTATGTGTGATGCTAGCAATTACGCGGTTGGAGCCGTGTTAGGGCAGCTTCATAACAAAATCTTTCACACTATCTATTATGCTAGCAAAACACTTATGGATGCCCAGCTGAACTATACCACCACGGAAAAGGAATTATTAGCTGTTGTATTTGCCTTTGACAAATTCCGTTCGTACTTGATAAACTCCAAAGTGATAGTTTACACAGATCATGCAGCAATAAGATACCTGGTAGATAAAAAGGACGCAAAGCCTAGACTTATTAGATGGGTCCTCCTTTTACAAGAATTCGATTTAGAAATCAAAGATCGAAAGGGAGCCGAGAATCCAGTAGCCGACCATCTATCACGATTAGATCACAAAAGCAAGAAAAATATGCATGTTGAGATTGGAGAAAATTTTCCTGACGAACGATTACTAGCTATATCAGACACGAATAACACTCCATGGTATGCAGATTTTGTTAACTACATCGTTAGTAGAGTGCTCCCTACGGATTTTAATCACCAACAAAGGAAACGGTTTCTTCATCAGGTGAAATTCTACTTATGGGATGAACCATACTTATTCAAAATCTGTGCAGATCAAATCATTCGTAGGTGTGTTCCTGAAGTTGAAGTCCAAAGTATTTTGGAAAAATGTCATGCTTCTCCATACGGAGGCCATTTTCGAGGAGACCGTACTGCTATGAAGGTTTTAGAATCAGGATTTTATTGGCTGACACTATTTAAGGATGCTCATACTTTTGTAAAAAACTGTGATCGATGTCAAAGAGTGGGAAATATTCATCGTGGAGCAAGCATGCCTATGACTAATATTCTAGAAGTCGAAGTGTTCGACGTGTGGGGTATAGACTTCATGGGGCCTTTTGTAAATTCAAACGGGAACTTGTATATTCTGCTAGCGGTAGATTATGTTTCAAAATGGGTAGAGGCAATAGCCACACAAAAAAATGATGGCAAGGTTGTATTAAAGTTTCTCAAGACTAACATATTCACTAGATTTGGTACACCAAGGGCTATAGTTAGTGATGGAGGGGCACACTTTTGCAATTTGCAATTTAAATCACTTTTGAAGAAATATGGAGTAACTCATAAAGTTGCCCTGGCCTACCACCCGCAAACCAACGGTCTAGCGGAAGTTTCAAATCGAGAGATTAAATCAATATTAGAAAAAACGGTGAATGTCACTCGCAAGGATTGGTCGCTAAAACTAAATGATGCTTTATGGGCCTATAGAACTGCATTTAAAACTCCTATAGGATTGACCCCGTACAAAATGATTTATGGGAAGGCGTGTCATCTCCCGGTGGAGTTGGAACATAGAGCTTACTGGGCCATTAAAAAACTGAATTTTGATTTTCAAGAGGTAGGGATGAAAAGATTACTACAGATAAATGAATTGGATGAGATTCGATTGAACGCATATGAGAGCTCGAGGGTATATAAGGAAAAGACAAAGAAATGGCATGATGCAAGACTAATTGCAAAAGAGTTCAAGATGGGACAATTAGTCTTGTTATTCAACTCGAGATTAAAATTCTTTCCAGGCAAACTTAAGTCTAGATGGTCTGGACCATTTAGAGTAAAAGAGGTGCACCCGTTTGGAGTAGTAACAATTTGCAATGAGAAGGATGGCTCTACGTTCAAGGTGAACGTTCAACGATTGAAAGAGTATTATGTAGATAATGACCATCGTGAGGCGATGGTCATACATTTACAATGACAAGTTGACGAAAAACGTCCGGCCGGGACGTTCTAAACGAGGCGCTTGGTGGGAGGCAACCCATCGATTAGATTTATATAGGTTTATATAAAAAATTGACATAGTTAATTTGTTATTTTTGATGTGAATTACTCAATTGGAAGGAGGATGTCCATAGCCCTTACTTGATCTAGCTTGAAATTATCCAAGAGGAAGTTTGGCGATTCAGGAGGAACAAAATTCGGATAGGTTTGTTGGGAGCACGGTAAAAAGAGCAGAATTTAAATTTCTTCAAAATTGTTGCAACAACCCCATTACATACGTAATGGGATTCTGCGTACTGCCTCTTCCTTCAACCACCAGGGCTGGCGGTTCAGCGCCGGTTCAATTGAACCGGCGTACATGCGGTTCATTTCCTGCTGGTTGTTGTGACAAGTCGTTACGTATGTAATGGGAATTAAATTACTGACTGCTCCTTCACTAAGCGTGATTTAGGCAGTTCAATTGAACCGGCGCGCCGGTTACTCCTAAGATGGCGGTTTAAAGGTTATTAAAGCTTTAATCCGATTTAATTTAAACCTAAGCCGGGTTTAGCTAAATAATTAAAATCCTTAAAGTTTATAAGGAAATTTCCCCTCCCCCACATTTCGCAAAACTCGCTTTCCCCCGACTAGGGTTAGAGAGCCTGCGCGCGATCCGGCGGCGGCGTTCACGCGAGGTGTTGGTGGCGGCGCTCGCGCGCGATCCGGCGGCGGCGTTCACGCGAGGTGTTGGCGGTGGTATTCACGCAAGGTGTCGGCGGCGCTTGCGCGATACGTGGGTCGTGACGGAGGCGATCCCGGGTACGACCGGCTGTTGCGCGAAGTGTGGGCGGCGAGAACGACGATCGGCTTTTCCACGACGACTCCTAAGGTATACACCTTTCCCCCCCCTCCTTCTGTGCTAACTAATGCAAACCCTAGTACACAAATTTATTTCTTTGTGGTTTGTGTGTTACGTATATGCTTAGCCTTCATTATGCCATCTAAGAAGGGAGATAAGATGAGGAAGGGAAAGGGAGTTGCTAGAAATCCTGAAAAATTTGTTGGAGAGGGTGCGCGGAAGCGAGTTGAGCAGGTGAAGTCCATTCAGTTTATAGAGGAGAGGGGATTCGTGATGGAAAAACGAGCGTGGAGTCTTGCATACGCTGAGCAGATTAAGGCGCTCAATTGGGAGTCATTTTGCCACCCACGTACTGAAATTGTTCCTGCATGGGTGTATGAATTTTATGCAAACGCCCGGGACGTTGAATATGAGACGGTGATAGTGCGGGGCAAGGAAGTTACTTTTTCTGCGGCTCGAATTAGCGATATGTTTAACCTGGAAGATCAAGAGTATGAAGATTACACCGAGATTTTGAACAAAGTCAATCTTAGTGACATGTTGAAGGTTGTGTGCACCACAGACGAACCCAAATGGATGAGTCCGAAACAAACAATTCTGAAAACCTCAAGCTTGACTCGACAAGCTAAAGCGTGGCTCTTATTTGTTAACGCCGGCGTCCTACCGACCAAACACCCTAATAGTGTGGCATTGGATAAGTTGGGATTGATCTACGGAATAATCACAGGAATGCAATTTGACGTCGCCAAGATCATCACGTTACAGTTGCGGCAGAAGATTAGGGAGGTGAAACCTCGGCAGTTATGGTTCCCGTCACTGATCACTGAGCTTTGTAGGGCTGCGGGAGTGCCTATGGAGGCAAATGACATAGTTGCACCAGTCAAGCGGCATATCACCAAAACTGTCATTGAAGTGAATATCAAGGTCGGATCAGGTAACGATAGAACAGGGCAAGGCGATGCTCAGAGTTCGCAGACACGGGCAAGGAACCCTTTACGTATCAATATTCCAGTAGTCGATCATGGGGCTGACCCCGATGCTCTGATGGAACATATTGAGTACATCAAAGCTTATCAGCGCTGTCAGCAGATGTACGCGAAAGAACAGTTTGAGGATCTTCGGGGGAACATACGGAAAGTCATGGAAAAGGCGAAGATCCCGATGTCGCAGCCGAAGTTTAGGATGTTGGGCCAATTTGACGATGCTGGCTATCTCCTGACTATAGACCGAACTAGAGTTGATCCAGCCAAGGTTGCAGAAGAGGAGGAGGACGAAGACGACGACGAGGATGAAGACAATGATGGGGACGAAGAAGCGTCTGGTGATGAGGAAGCAGAGTCTGATGATGAGGCAGAGGCCGACGAATCTCCTTAGTGGCCTGTTATTATCTCTAGCATTTTGTTAGTTATTCCTCTCTTTCGCACCGTTAGGAAGTTGATATATTATAGTTCATTTTGGCCTATGCTACTCACTGACTTTCAGCTTATTTTGCTATATAATTTTGGCTTGTTTCAAGTTTTATCATGCTTCAATTAATCTAAGCTCTCAAATGATGTTGATTCACCACTGATTATTTCAAGGAATGTTATGTATGTGTTGAAAGTTTTATTTATTTTGGAGCTAACTTGTTTCAGGAAACGAAGTCACCTTTAATTGTCCTCTATTGCTAATCCCTTTTGTAATTACGCTTCCCTTTTATTTTGGGCTATGAATTTTCTAAACTGTGGAATATACTCAGTATGCAGAACAAGTTGATTAGTCAATTGCCTACGCTTAGTGCTCATGGATTTGTAAGGAATGAAGATAGTTGCACAAATGTCTACATTTATGAATTCAGGGGAGTTATTTTAATTCATTTATTTATATCCCTATATCTTTCATTACTAATCAACAATAGTCAACATAACTATTGCATATAGTCTTGCTAGGGTCTAGCAATGCTTTAGGTGTGGGGGGTGGTTTACCCTTCATTATTTGGGTGCTTAATATGGTGATTGAGCTTGAGGTCAATGACCCAAATTTTTACCCCAATTATGATTAGGCTAGACAATCTTAACAGTTCGGACTTCGAATTTGAAGTTAGCATGATATTTGACTAAAGTGTTAAGTGTTTTTATGCACAATGCACAATTTTTTTCAAAATTTATTTATCCTTCCCTACAAAGTTTTGTTGATAATTGACTCCTAGAAATGAATAGGGAGGGATGAGTAAGAACTGAGTTAATGATGTAGACCAAGACAAGGGATTATGTAGTTAAACCATTGTGATCCTTCATGAGTATCTTTGAGCTTGCTCTTTATCCTTTGCTACACATTACCAAATGCTTCAATCCCTAAATTGTCGACTAGTCTGTTGGGTACATTGGTCAAATGTACCTGATTTGAAGAAGCCTCACCTAACTCAATGATATACATCAGAATGTATTTGATGTTTGTTTGAGTTACTTGTGCAGGTTAGATATACACTGGACTGAAGCTGAAAATTTCTAAGTCCATGTGTCGACACCCAGAGGCAAAGTGTCGACACTTGAGAAAGCTTGTGTCGACACCCAGACATGCAGTGTCGACACTTGGAGTCATTGTGTCGACACCTGGGAAGAAGAGTCGACACCAGTCAGAAAGTGTCGACACTTGGAGCTGTGTCGACACTCAGTATAGAAGAATGCAGAAAAGGAGTGTCGACACTTAGCAGAAGTGTCGACACCCAGAAGAGCTGTGTCTACACCAGAAAGTGTCGACACTTGAAGTAAGTGTCGACACTCAGCAAAAGTCTACAGATTCTAAGTACAAGTGTCGACACTCAACACAGTGTGTCGACACTATGCAGAAGACTCAGCACTGGAAGAAAGTGTCGACACTCAACACAATGTGTCGACACTTAGCTAAAGACTCAGTATTTAAAGAATGTGTCGACACTCAGCACAATGTGTCGACACACAATCAGAAGAGTCAACACTTGGAGAAAGTGTCGACACTCAGCACAATGTGTCGACACTTAGTTGAAGACTCTACACTTGAAGAAAGTGTCGACACAAGGAGCTGTGTCGACACTTAGCAAAGAACAGAAAGGTTGTAAAATATTCTAAGTATAAGTGTCGACACTAAGGGAATGTGTCGACACTCATCTGAAGAATCAAGAATGAAGACTTGTGTCGACACCAAGAAGCTGTGTCGACACTTGACAGTTTCAACACATGAAGATGTGTCGACACAAAGGAGATGTGTCGACACTTAGAAGAATACAGTTAAAGGATGAAGTACAAGTACTTGTGTCGACACTCAATTTCAGTGTCGACACATGCAGAAGAAACTGTGTCGAGACATACAAGGAATTGTGTCGACACCTTGTAGACTTGTGTCGACACTTACACAACATGTGTCGACACTTGGTCTATAAGTGTCGACACTTAAGAATAGAAAGTCTCGACACTAACTGACAGTTAGAGGAATTTCAAGAAGTGACTGGTTGACAAGACAGCTGCCGATCCAGCCGGTCTACATCAACTGTCAGAAAAGTCAGAAGTCTGTTATAAACCGGATCAGCCGGTTACCATGAAGGAAGCCTATAAATAGGCACCCATAGTTTACAAAAAAAAAGCATATAGATATAGAAGGTTGTTCACAATCATTACTTGTTGTGAGAATAATTGAAGTGGTTGATCAGATTAAAATCAAGAAGTGATACACAGAGGATCAACACAAGAAGATCAGGCAGTCCAACTGCAGATCTAAGTAGTTGGAGGGAGAGAGCTCCAACCAAGGATACAGTCTTTGGAACTAAGGCTGAGAAGAACAATTCAGAGTCATCTGGATTTCAAGAAGCTGAGATCAAGGATCAACTACAGAAGATTCAGACTAATTCAGTTCTACTCAAGAAGCTTTGAAGAAAGCTAAGTCAGTTTGGATCAAGCTGAGTTCTTCCAAGAACTCTTCAAGAAGCTCTCAACTCCTCTCATCCTTTCTGAGTTGTAGAGTTAGCATTTGTAATTTCTATTTTCAACTTGTAAGATCCATTGGATCTGAGTGATTGTAAGCCTATTCTATAAAGGCTGAGGGTAGGGCTTGGTGCCTGAGTGTAGGAGTTGAAGAACTCTGAGTGTAGGCCTTTAATTGGCTGAGTGTAGGCCTGGGTGGCTGAGTGTAGGCCTTTTGGCTGAGTGTAAGGCTTTGGGCCTGAGGTAGGAACCTTGTTGGGTTCTGAGCTAGTGGAGAAGTTTGGCCGAATCTAGTACACTGCTAGATAGGCGAAGGGGGAAAGTGGATGTACCCAAAGATTGGGGAACCACTATAAAATCTTGTGTATTCTGTGCTGTGATTGTACTGTGTTGAGAATTGCTGTGTGCTGTGATAACTTATTCAGAAATCTGTGTTATAAACTGTTGACTGCCAAACAAAAGTTAGAAAAGGATTAGGTCACCTATTCACCCCCCCCCCTCTAGGTGTTTAGGTACCATATCTTTCAAGTGGTATCAAAGCGAGGTTACTCCAAAATCAGGACTAACTGTCTGAGGAGATCCAGTTTGGCAGATTCAGTATAAGTCAGGAAACAGGAAACAATTTCAAGAAAATCAAGAACATGGGTTCTTCAGAGAATCATAAGGAGTTGGGTTCAATGAAACTACCTATATGCAGAAAAGAGATCTTTGGGATCTGGAAAGAAAGGGTTAGGCTTTTTATGGAAGCCTCTGACCCTAGGATATACATCACAGTCAAAGAAGGGCCATATGTGCCCATGAAGATTTCAATTTTGGATGCAAATCAGAGGACTCCAAAGGATTTCTCTGAAATGACCAAGGATGAGATTGTCCTAGCAACCATGGACAAAAGAGCACAGAATATAATAGTTAGTGCAATTGATGATGCCACCTTCCAGAACCTTATTCACTGTAAAACTGCAAAAGAAATGTGGGACACCCTCATTGTCTATATGGAAGGTTCTGAAGAAGTAAGGCAAGATAGGAAGTCCTTGCTTAATCAAGAATATGAGAGCTTTAGGCAAGGAAGAGGAGATAGCATCACTGAATGCTACAAGAAATTTTATAGAATTGTAAATGAACTCATGTCATATGGAAGAGAGTTCACAAACTATGAGTTGAATGATAAATTCTTAAGGTCCCTCACCAAAGACTGGGACACCAAGATCTGTGCCATCAGAGAAATGGCAAAGTTGGGAGAAATTCCTCCTCCCACACTTTTTGGCAAGTTGTTGTCTTATGAGATGCAATTGTCAGTGAGAAAAGAAGAAGAAAAGTCAACAAGGACTGAATACAGAGAAAAGACTGTTGCCTTTAAGTCAGATGTACCCAGAAAGAGCAAGACCAAGTCATCAACTCCTCCTCCTGAGGTAGTTGAATCAGAATCTGAAGAGTCAGAAAGTACAAAATCTACAAGCAGTGAAAGTGATGAAGACTTTGCTGCATTCACCAGACATTTTCAGAAGTTCCTTAAGAAGAAACAGTGGAGGTCTAGACCTTCATCTTCCAAAGGGAAAGAGGGTCAGTATCAGGAAAAGAAGCCTTCAAAGAAGGACAAGAAAAGGACCAAGACTAGTAAGGCAACTGGATCCAAAATAATTTGTTACTGCTGCAATAGACAGGGCCATGTAATTGCAGACTGCCCTGAAAGAAGGAAGGAATCCAGTGACAAAAAGAAAACTCACTTCAAAGGAAAGAAGGAAAAGTCCTTTGTTGCAAAGAATGAGAAGACTCTTTCAGACATGTCTTCTTCAGACACAGAGACAGATGTTGAAGCCTATATTGGGCTATTTGCTGAAGAAGAAGAAGAGTTTATGCAGATCATGGAATCTATCTATGAGCAAGAAGACTGTCAAAGCCAAGGACTGATGGCTTTGACTGAAAATACCAAAAACCTGGAGCAGCCAGGACCCAGTCAGGTACAAGGTTTAACTCAAAATTCTGATTCCAGTTCTAGTTCAGAGTCAGATTATTCTTCATCAAGTGATGAGAATATATCTGAGTCTGAGGGAGATATTCATCAACTCCTAGATGAATATCAAGTACTATTGCAAGCCTATAAGAAAAGCAAGACCCTAGCCAAAAATTTGGCCAAGGAAATTGCTGATCTCAAGGCAGCTGCAATAGATTATGAGAAGAATTATGATCAAAAACTGAATGAAGTGGCCAGGCTGAAACACATTACTGTGATTCAGATGGGTACTATTACATTTAAGAATGATCAAATTAAGAAACTGGAGATTAATCTTCAGAAGGAGAAAGAGCTAGCAGCTAGGTATTCAAAACCTAAATCAGTGCTACCCTTGATTGATGATTTTGTTCATCATAAAGGAAAGACTGGACTGGGTTTTGTTATTCCAGCTAGGACTGTTCAGGATCAGTCCAAGTCCAAGGGCAAAGCCCCAACATTCAACAAGACTGCTGTAGTTAAGACAGCTAAGTCAGAACCTAAGCAAAGGTACAACAAATTTGAATGTTGGTGCTGTGGCAAGGTTGGCCACTTTGCTTTGGATTGTTGGCACAATGCCAGTGCCAAGTTGAGTAGCAAGTTACCTGTTGGAAAGACAGCAGGTAGCTATGTCAATTTGCAAACTAACAATCACCAAGGACCCAAGTTTACTTTGGGTTCTAAGGTTCATTAATTTGTTTTGCAGGAGAATCCAAGTGGCCATACCCCTACATGGTACTTGGATAGTGGATGTTCCAGACACATGACTGGAACTAGGGGACTACTGAAGGACTACATCCCTATCAAAAATGGTCCAAAGGTGACCTTTGGTGGTTCTGAAAAAGGAATCATCAAAGGGTTTGGTAACATTTCTTCTAACCTTGTTACCATTACTCAAGTGGCTTATGTTAAAGGTTTGAAACATAACCTCATTAGTATAAGTCAATTAAGTGATGTAGGGTATGACATCTCATTTGTTAAAAATGGTTGTCATATCAAGAGGTCAAGTGATCAAAAGATCATTTTGACAGGTTATAGGAAGAGAAATGTCTATTGTTTAGACATTATGGTTGAGAACAATAGTTCTCCAGTTTGTCTTGTAGCTGATGAGACAGTCTCTCAATGTGTCAAGTGGCACAAGAGGCTTGCTCATCTTAATTACAAGACTATTGGCAAACTCTTTAGTAAAGAGTTAGTGAGGAATGGTCCTCAAGTTAAGTGTGTCAAAGATGGCATTTGCTCAGCTTGTCAAAAGGGCAAGCAGACTAAATCCACCTTTAGAAGCATTGACAACAAGGATGCTGTGAGGTGTTTATACCTCTTGCATATGGATCTATTTGGTCCAATGCCAGTTCACAGCTTAGGTAGGAAGGTCTACACCTTTGTAGTTGTTGATGACTACTCAAGGTTTTCCTGGGTGTTCTTCTTAAAGCAGAAATCTGAAACACCTAGTGTCTTCCACAGTTTTGTTAAGCAAATTCAGAATGAATTAAACTGTACAGTGGTCAAAATTAGAAGTGACCATGGTACAGAGTTTCAATCTGAAAGCATGACAAAATTATGTGAAGACTATGGGATATTTCAAGAATTCTCTTCACCTAGAACACCTCAGCAAAATGGCATTGCTGAAAGGAAAAATAGAACCTTGATAGAGGCTGGTAGAACTCTATTAAGTGATTCATCACTGCCAGAATATTTCTGGGCTGAAGCAGTAAACACTGCATGCCATGTGATAAATAGGGCTACCATCACTAAAAGGTTAAACAAGACCCCTTATGAAGTAGTGAAAGGCAGAAAACCAAATCTATCCTATTTCAGGATTTTTGGTTGTAAATGCTTCATACTTAACAATGGGAAGACTTACTTAACTAAGTTTGCTGCCAAATCCCAAGAGGGAGTGTTTGTTGGGTACAGCAGTAATAGTAAGTCTTATAGAGTCTACAACTTGACTACACAAGTTGTAGAGGAGTCTGTGCATGTAGTTTTTGATGAGTCACAACTAATTAACAATGAGTTGTCTAGTAGTGTGTGCAGCCCCTCAGGTCTTATTAAGAAGATGGACAAGCTAACCATGGAAGATGTACCTGCTGCAAGACAGCAAGTAGAAGAAGATGGCTTATGTCCAGGGGGAGAATTACATGTACCAGGAGCTGAAGAAGTTCAAGGAACTCAGCATGATGAAGATGCTGAAGAAGTACAACCAGAAGTAAGGATGCCTCCAGCCAACAGGCATCTAAGAGATCATCCAGTGGAGCTGATCATTGGAGATCCAAGACAAGGTGTTCAGACAAGGAGCAGAAATCAGAATGCTGCAGTATATTCAAGCTTTCTGTCTCAAATAGAACCAAAGAAATTTGAAGAAGCAATACAAGATCCACAGTGGACTGAAGCTATGCAGGAAGAGCTAAACCAGTTCAAGAGGTGCAAGGTTTGGGACTTGGTTCCTAAGCCTAAAGATCACAATGTGATAGGAACAAAATGGATCTACAGAAACAAGTTAGATGAACAAGGAGTCATCATTAAGAATAAGGCAAGATTGGTTGCAAAAGGATATAGGCAAGAAGAAGGTATTGATTTTGATCAAACCTTTGCTCCAGTAGCCAGACTGGAAGCCATCAGGATGTTCTTGGCCTATGCAACCTACCAAGGATTCAAAGTATACCAAATGGATGTGAAGTCAGCATTCCTTAATGGTAATTTAAAAGAAGAAGTATATGTGGAGCAGCCTTCAGGTTTTGTTGATCCTACTCTTCCACATTATGTCTATAGACTTAGGAAAGCATTGTATGGGTTAAAGCAAGCTCCTAGAGCTTGGTATGAAACCCTATCTAGTTTCCTCATTGAGAACAAGTTCACAAGGGGGAAAATAGATAAGACTCTATTCCTTAGGGAATCTAGAGGCAAAGTAATACTTGTCCAAATATATGTAGATGACATTATATTTGGGTCTACTGAAAGCAGCCTTTGCAAAAAGTTTGCAAAGCTTATGCAGAGTCAATTTGAAATGAGTAGTATGGGAGAGCTGAAGTTTTTCTTGGGTCTCCAAGTTAAACAGACTGAAAGTGGATTATCCATATGTCAGTCTAAGTTCACCCTAGAACTCATAAGGAAATATGGTATGGATTCCTCCAGTACCATGAAGACTCCTATGGGGTCAAGTATGTCTCTAAGCAAGGATGATGCAGGGAAACCTGTGGATGAAACCTTGTATAGAGGGATAGTTGGCTCCCTACTTTACTTGACTGCAAGTAGACCTGACATTATGTATGCTACATGTGTTTGTGCCAGGTATCAAGCCTGCCCTAAAGAGTCTCACTTGACTGCAGTCAAGAGAATCTTGAGATATCTAAAGGGCACACCTTATCTAGGCCTCTGGTACCCTAGGAATGGAGATTTTGATCTAACAGGTTATTCAGATGCAGACTTTGCAGGATGCAAAGAAGATAGAAAAAGCACTACTGGATCCTGTCAATTCCTAGGTGGAAGACTCATTTCATGGAGTAGTAAGAAGCAAACCAGTGTGGCCATCTCCACAGCTGAGTCAGAATATGTAGCTGCAGGAAGTTGCTGTGCTCAACTTCTGTGGATTCAACATCAGCTAGAAGACTATGGATGTCAGGTAAGTAGAACTCCACTTTATTGTGATTCTACTAGTGCTATTTCCATAGCTAATAATCCTGTATCACATAGTAGAACTAAACATATTGAGATTAAATATCACTTTCTTAGGGAGCATGTAGAAAGAAATGATATTGCACTTGAATATGTTAAAACAGATAATCAGATAGCTGATATGTTCACTAAGCCCTTAGAAGAAGCTAAGTTTAATAGGTTCAAAATTGAACTGGGTATGATAAACTTAGACTAAGTATACAGAACAAAAATTGGCTAAGTAAAAAGGTGTCGACACATAGACAAGTCTATGTCGACACAGAATAGTAAGTGTCGACACTTCAGGAAAATGGTGTCGACACATCTAGGAAGTTTGTGTCGACACTTCAGAATGTTAGTGTCGACACATGTCGAGTAGGTGTCGACACATCCAATAAAGTGTCGACACTTAAGTTTTACTCAGAATTTTTCTAAGTAAAGTCTCGACACATGTCGAGTATAGTGGTGTCGATACTTAACCAAGTGTCGACACATAAAATCTGTTGACTAAATTTGTGTCGACACATGAGTGTCGAGACATTATAAGTAAGTGTCGACACTTATTGACAGTGTCGACACATCATTAGAAATTCATCCCGCCTGTTCGTCTTCAAACAAGAAAGGTATAAATAGGGTTCTGTTTGTGTTTGTCGACACGCTTTCAAAGTTTCGAGACCTAAACTCTTGTGTCGACATTTCTCTCATCTCAAGACTAAAATCTTCAAACCCTAATGGCTCCAAAGCTGGAAGAGAACGTCAACGAGGGCTATGAGCTCGTGCGAGGCGCCTTCGACGACAGTGATCAGGAATTCAAATCAGTGATAACCCTAATTGCCAATTCAGGATTGGAGTTCTTGGTTTCAGAACCAACGAAAATCTGGAAGAAGGAAGTCATTGAATTCCTTTCTGGTGCGTCCATAGATGACTCAGGCTTCAGGATTAAGTCAAGGGTGCATGGCACCAAGGTCAAACTATCACCCAAATCTTTAAGAAAGGTACTTCAGCTACCTAAGATTCAAGAAGAAGAGGAAGTAACAGCTTCTAAGACCAGGGAAGCTCTTACTTGGTGTGGACTGGATCCAAAGATGAAAGTGGGATCAGTCTTCAACAGGAAGGGGATGAACAATCAAGGCAAATTCCTGTCTGAAGTTGTAGGCAAGGTTCTTCTAAGCAAACCAGGAGGGCATGACAGGGTGTCAGCCTCTATGTTTAATATCATGACCAGAATCATCTTCACTCTGAAGACAGATTGGTCAATGGTGGTTTATGAGAAAGTAAAGGAAAGCCTGAAAAAGCCCAATCTGGGCAGGATACTAAGTCTCTACCTGGCTGGATCAATTCCAGAGGTAATGAGCTCTGCTGCAGGATCTAAGATTAATCATATGAGGAGAATGGACTCCAGAATATTCTCTAGATGGGAAAGGGTGCTGGTGTCAAAGGACTTGGCCACCCCTGAGAAACAAGCTTCTAAGAGAGACTCTCCTCCCAGGAAAAAGAGAAAGACTGCTGCTGTGCCTCAAGAGTCCTCAAGCAGTTCAGGCAGTGAAGAACATGTAGTCTTCACTCCTGAAAGTCCAGTAGATGAGGCTGCAGAGAAGACACCTGCTCCTCAGGAGGCAGCTGACATTCAGGGGGAGCTTCCAGGTGTAGCACAACCATCTACATTGGAGAGTGAACAAGCCACCCTCCTCATTCAAGAGGTACTTACTGACCTTAATACATTAGATTTTTCTGTAATAGATTCTGAATTGTCTGATGTCCATCAGCCAAATCAGCCAGCAAACCAAGAACCAGATGTTGTTCTTCCAGACACATCTGTTGTGATACCTGATACAGTAGTAGAAGAACCAAGTACATCTCCTGCACAGTCTCCAGCAGAATATACAATGGAAGATCTCTTTTTGAACTTAGATCACGAAGATTTTGATATGGAAAAGACTGCTGCTGATGCAGTGAAGGATGTTGTTGCTGAGGGGGAGACTTTGGATATTCAAGAAGAGCCTATCAGGCTAGATACTGAGAAGGCACAAGATGTGCATACTAAAAAACCATCCAGCCCTAAGGATAGGGTGGATATAGCAAGTACATCTGAATCTGCAGATGATGAAGCTGAGCAAGCTCAGAAAAAGAAGTTCTTTGTATTCAAGAGAAGGAGCCAGAGCTATAAGAAGGCTCTACAAACAGTTGCTCAGCATTCCTTAGTTCAACAATCACCATCCACTGATTACAGTGCTCTATTGCTTGCCTTGCAAATCAAGATGGATGAACAAAGGAAGGCCTTGGAAACTTATGTTGATGAAGGACACAAAGCTCTCCAATCTGATCTAGGACAGGAAATGAAGTCAATAAGGTTTGAAATGAACCTTAATAAAAAGGAGATGACTGATAATTTTACAAAGGGTGCTCATGCTGTGGTATATCTGGCTAAACATCAAGAAACCATTAATGAAAAAGTGGATGATATAGCACTCAAGCAAGGCTATGTGCTGGAAAATCAGTTGAGAATGAATGATAATCTGACTGCATCTCACAATGCAATAGTCACTGAAATCAAGAAAAAGTCTGATGAACCATCAACCTCCACTGCTGCTGCCAAGGCTGATTTTGATAAGATATTTCAAGCAGAGATTGCTGCTGTCCAGACTGCAATCAAAGACTCACAGAAGGTCATTTCAGAACAGCTTACAAAGCTTAGACCTTTCTTTAAAGAGGGCATAAGGTATTTGGATAGCCAAATTAGATTCCAGAAAGATGATGTGAGAGATCATGTGGCCCAAGAAGTCATAAAGGGGGAGAGAGTGTTAGTCAAGGCTAGTTCTGAGCATGCAAAATGGATTTCAAATTCTATCAGGGCTACTCTTGGATATCCTCCCCTGTGTGATGACAATGAAGTAGCTGAATCTGGCATTCAAGGCCCATATCTTGGAGGTGAGCAACAAGCAGTGGCTGATGTAATCTATCCACCTCCAGACTTTGAAATGATTCATGCAGATATTAGCACAATGTATAGTCCACCTACTGGCAAGCCTAATATTATTCTGGAAAAGGTTGTTCAACCTATCACAGCTGCAATGCAAGAGGCTTTGGACAAGGAAGAAGAAACTAGGCTGTCCAAGAAGAAGTTTAGGGAAATTGCTGAGCAAAAGCCAGATTTTGAACAATGGAGCCCTACTTCTAGAAACATAATTCTCACAGCCTGGAAAGCTGCCAAGGACAATGCCCATGAGAGGAACAAGTGGTTCTCAGAGGCTGAATGGAGAAAGCATGAGAGTAGGCAAGAAGCAATTGTCCAATTTAGAAGGAAGGCTAAGTTAGGAAAGCTACCTCCAACAGCTGTGGAGCCTAGCAAGTACTTTCCTAAGCCCTATCATTATTTTGAAAGACAAAAGATCAAGGCTGAAGAACAGAAGAAGAAGGACTCTAAAGGGAAGAAGACTGCTGAAGCTGAGCCTGCTGCTGCTGCTGCTGTGAAAGCTCAAGTTAAAGCTGGAAAAGGCATTGTTATTAAAGAACCTGATCAGCACTAGATTAGGAATTAACTTGGTGCTTGTTGTAATCTGTTGAGTGAAAAACATTGTAATACTTCATTGAAAATGTATAAGGAACATTATTGGAACAGTATATTAAATATAGTATGAATGTTCTGAAATATGTGTGTTTCTTAATTGTTCTGCAATGTTTTAATAAGTATACATGTGTGCTTTATTACATGTTCAAGTTTACCCTGTTGTCATTTATATGTTTTACATCATTTTGTAATTGTTAATTATGAGTGGTGTATATCATTGACTAAGGGTTATGACTTCTCCAAATAGGGGGAGATTGTTGGGTACATTGGTCAAATGTACCTGATTTGAAGAAGCCTCACCTAACTCAATGATATACATCAGAATGTATTTGATGTTTGTTTGAGTTACTTGTGCAGGTTAGATATACACTGGACTGAAGCTGAAAATTTCTAAGTCCATGTGTCGACACCCAGAGGCAAAGTGTCGACACTTGAGAAAGCTTGTGTCGACACCCAGACATGCAGTGTCGACACTTGGAGTCATTGTGTCGACACCTGGGAAGAAGAGTCGACACCAGTCAGAAAGTGTCGACACTTGGAGCTGTGTCGACACTCAGTATAGAAGAATGCAGAAAAGGAGTGTCGACACTTAGCAGAAGTGTCGACACCCAGAAGAGCTGTGTCTACACCAGAAAGTGTCGACACTTGAAGTAAGTGTCGACACTCAGCAAAAGTCTACAGATTCTAAGTACAAGTGTCGACACTCAACACAGTGTGTCGACACTATGCAGAAGACTCAGCACTGGAAGAAAGTGTCGACACTCAACACAATGTGTCGACACTTAGCTAAAGACTCAGTATTTAAAGAATGTGTCGACACTCAGCACAATGTGTCGACACACAATCAGAAGAGTCAACACTTGGAGAAAGTGTCGACACTCAGCACAATGTGTCGACACTTAGTTGAAGACTCTACACTTGAAGAAAGTGTCGACACAAGGAGCTGTGTCGACACTTAGCAAAGAACAGAAAGGTTGTAAAATATTCTAAGTATAAGTGTCGACACTAAGGGAATGTGTCGACACTCATCTGAAGAATCAAGAATGAAGACTTGTGTCGACACCAAGAAGCTGTGTCGACACTTGACAGTTTCAACACATGAAGATGTGTCGACACAAAGGAGATGTGTCGACACTTAGAAGAATACAGTTAAAGGATGAAGTACAAGTACTTGTGTCGACACTCAATTTCAGTGTCGACACATGCAGAAGAAACTGTGTCGAGACATACAAGGAATTGTGTCGACACCTTGTAGACTTGTGTCGACACTTACACAACATGTGTCGACACTTGGTCTATAAGTGTCGACACTTAAGAACAGAAAGTCTCGACACTAACTGACAGTTAGAGGAATTTCAAGAAGTGACTGGTTGACAAGACAGCTGCCGATCCAGCCGGTCTACATCAACTGTCAGAAAAGTCAGAAGTCTGTTATAAACCGGATCAGCCGGTTACCATGAAGGAAGCCTATAAATAGGCACCCATAGTTTACAAAAAAAAAGCATATAGATATAGAAGGTTGTTCACAATCATTACTTGTTGTGAGAATAATTGAAGTGGTTGATCAGATTAAAATCAAGAAGTGATACACAGAGGATCAACACAAGAAGATCAGGCAGTCCAACTGCAGATCTAAGTAGTTGGAGAGAGAGAGCTCCAACCAAGGATACAGTCTTTGGAACTAAGGCTGAGAAGAACAATTCAGAGTCATCTGGATTTCAAGAAGCTGAGATCAAGGATCAACTGCAGAAGATTCAGACTAATTCAGTTCTACTCAAGAAGCTTTGAAGAAAGCTAAGTCAGTTTGGATCAAGCTGAGTTCTTCCAAGAACTCTTCAAGAAGCTCTCAACTCCTCTCATCCTTTCTGAGTTGTAGAGTTAGCATTTGTAATTTCTATTTTCAACTTGTAAGATCCATTGGATCTGAGTGATTGTAAGCCTATTCTATAAAGGCTGAGGGTAGGGCTTGGTGCCTGAGTGTAGGAGTTGAAGAACTCTGAGTGTAGGCCTTTAATTGGCTGAGTGTAGGCCTGGGTGGCTGAGTGTAGGCCTTTTGGCTGAGTGTAAGGCTTTGGGCCTGAGGTAGGAACCTTGTTGGGTTCTGAGCTAGTGGAGAAGTTTGGCCGAATCTAGTACACTGCTAGATAGGCGAAGGGGGAAAGTGGATGTACCCAAAGATTGGGGAACCACTATAAAATCTTGTGTATTCTATGCTGTGATTGTACTGTGTTGAGAATTGCTGTGTGCTGTGATAACTTATTCAGAAATCTGTGTTATAAACTGTTGACTGCCAAACAAAAGTTAGAAAAGGATTAGGTCACCTATTCACCCCCCCCCCTCTAGGTGTTTAGGTACCATATCTTTCATAGTCATATCTTAATTGACTAACCATTTATGGGTGTTCAATTCAACATATATATATAAAAAAAAGGAGTAAATGTCATAGTGATATGTGGCCTAAGTATGTAGGAGCCTACTTGGAATGATCCCAACTATGCCCAAAAAAAAAGAGAGAAGAGAAAAGTAGAAAAAATGATCAATTTTGTCATAGTGATATGCGGCCTAGGTAGGCGAATACATACTTGGAATGATCCCAACTATGGGCATAATATTTAGATATTTAATGTTAATGAATTGAACCTCATAATATGGTAATTGATTAGGACGTTCGACTAGGATTTTTCTTTCACCCCACTATCAAGCATTCAACATTGCGAACCAAGCCAAAGCCTAACCTACTTCCATATAAACTAAAAGCTCTTGTCGCGGTTAAGATCAAAAAAAAAACTTAGCATATTCTCATCCTTTTCAATTCATATGGAGGCTAAAACAATTGTGTTGGGAGTAAATAAATTTTGAAGAAATCACACGCAACACTAAATTTTTAATTGCACTTTTGCTTTTATCAAACTAATGAATTCGTGAGAGTCGAATTTTTAATGATTGGCAAGCTTATCAGTTGTGTAGTCTTGATGATGTTAAGACTCAGTTGGGTTAAGGACAAGGATCATTGAATTCTCATCTCAATATCTATCCATTCACTCAAATAAATTTTATGAAATGTCTTTGCTCGGGACTAGCAAGACTCAAGTGTGGGGGTGTGATAACTTCCTAAATGAAGTTATCCATGTCCATTTTATTGATAAAAAATAGTGAAAAGATGTTCTATTGAGTATAAAAAGATGATAAAAATCATCTTTAACTTAAGTTTGAGTTATTTGATCATTTTCTAATGTTTTCTTGTCAGATTAGCCGAAAAACTCAATCCGGAGAAGGAATGCTGAAGCAGTTTGCTGTGCTGGGAAAGTTGTCATAACAACTTTTTTAGTTGTTATAACAACTTTCGGAATTTAAAAGATCCGAATTTTTGAAATATTGCAGTAGTTACAAATTGAAAGGAGGCATCCTTTCAGATGGGGGCACGAAATTAAAGGACGAAAATGGCTGGAAAAGGGGATCATTCATATTTGGAGAAGAAAAAAGAAGAGGAGATTGCTTGGAGAAGAAGACCTAGGGCAACACCGGATCTTGGAGAAGGATTGCTTGTATGCGAATTGGAGATCATCTTCCGGCGTTATTTTACATTCTTTTTATCATGGGCTGTAAGATCTTTCCAATTTTTGTGATGTTCTCCCCTTCCACCATGAACTAATTCCATAAGTCTTGTGTGTTGTGAGTAGTTAGACTTTTTATGATGACTTGATTTAAATTTATCTTTCATAATTGGTTGATGTTCTATCTTTATTGAGATTATGTCTTCTATATGTGGAATTTTTGAGTAAGTGTTCTTCTCCTAGATAGTGTGGCGAGATTCGAGAGATGAGTCGTGCTACCATAAGGTTGAATCCTCATTGCGTGCGGCGAGATTCGAGAGAGGAGTCGCGCGATGCTTTAGTCAAAATTCCATCTTTCTACTGCGTTGCGAGACTGGAGAGAGCAGCGACGTAAGTGTGACATAAGTCCTGATATAACTCTGAGATAGAAAGAGATTTCATCTCAAGTTAGCAACTTTGATTTTAGCGTTTCATGTTATTCTAAATCCGCCTAAGTTAGAGATGACTAGGGGAAGTAGGGTAAGCGGATTTCGGAGATCGAGAGATAATGTTATCCATCTTAAAAATCGTTGCAGGATAGTAATTTTCCAATTAAGAGAGATGATTTAAAAACAATTGTCATATCAGTCTAAGGAAAACAACATGCAAGACTAATTCTCCAAAGTAAGAAAAAGTCATTCTTAGATAAGGACTAAGTAGTATTTATTATCTATAGTTTCGCTTAACTAAATCACATCAATTATCTCACTTGAATTTAAGGAAAAGGTTAAGCTAGTAGTTGCGAGCACCAAATCATTCACTTCCTCGAGGGACGATCACTTCTCACTCTATATTACTTGAACCGGCACGTACACTTGCGTTATTTTACATATACGTTACCGGCGTATCACAGTGGACCTCTTCTTTTGTTGGACGGGGCGTGTTCCCGGGTCCAGGTTGAGGTGGTGGCAGGCCACATTCGTGTCAACCCCCGACATCTCCGCTGCGTTCCATGCGAAGATGTCCACATTCTTCTGGATGCACTCCAGCATCCAGCCTTTGTCCTCTAGGGTCAGCCCTCCGCTGACGCGGACCTTCTACACCCTGCCTCCACGGGTGAGAACCTCCAACTCCACCACTTCGTCTGCAGCCTCCAACCTGGACTGCTCCCCCCATCCTTCAACATCCCTTTCCCCCGGAATGGGGACCTCCACCTCCACCTCTTCCTCCACGTCCATCACTTCGGCCATCTCCTCCTAGTCTCTTCCTGCTGTCTCCTCTGCGTAGCTCCATACCTCCAGCTCCTCCCTGCATGCCTCCTGATCAGCCTCGTCCATCCTTCGCCCCAACTCCTCGGCTCCCTCCTGCCAAGAGATGGAGTTCACAGCGGTGACATAGCATTCCCGCGCCACCTTGGGGTCCCCCCTGAACCTAACCTGAATCCCCTCAGCATTGAACTTCAAGCACTAATGGAATGATGAGGGGACGCAGTGAAAGGCACTGATAAGGGGCCTTCCGAAGATGGTGTTGTAGCTGTTGGGGGCATCCACGATGACAAACCTGTAGTTTCTGGACTGCCCCCCCCAGGGTGACATGGAGGCCGACTCCTCCCTCTACTTCCTTCCTCTCCCCCGACAATCCGAACAGGGGTCCATCCGAGGCTAGCACCCTCTTCGCCTCCACCTTCATCGCATCAAACGCCTTCTTAAAGATGACGTTTACGGAGATTCTGTTGTCAACGAGGATCCGGGAGACAGTAAAATTTTCGATGGCTGCCTTGATGACTAGAGCATCACAGAATGGATCGTTGTGATCTGGCATATCGCTTCTGGAGAAGGTGATCCTCTCCTCAGGGGGTGGGGTTTGGGATGTGGTAGCAACGCTCTAACGATACATGGTGTGGAGGCTCGCTTTTCGGGAAGCCGCGACCCCCCCCCCCCCTGGATCACTCTGATCCCTCCTCGGGTACCAACGTCCACCCGGTCTTCGCAACGGTCCTAGGTAGGACTTCCTCGATCCTCACTTCCTAGCGCCCCTGCTGCTATTGCTGTTGTTCCCTGTTCCCTCTCATTTTTAGGAACTCTGGGCACGTGGCCGTGGCGTGCCCCTCTTCCTGGTGGAAGTCGCAATAGGGCAAATCCACCCTAACTTCTCTCCTTCTCCTCCTTGCTACTCTCCCCCTCTCCCCCATGGATATGGACATCGCCTCTTCTTGGTCAGGGAGTCGGGGCCTCTGGGCCTGCCTCCAGCCCGGGGGTGGAATTGGTCCTGCCCCCCTTGATGGAGATCCCTTCCTTGGTACCCTGTCTGTGGCCCCTTCCCTTGGCACTCAGGCCTCCAGCCCAGCCGACGGTCGGGCTCCTGACGCCCCCACCTAGGCTGCTGCTGCCCCTGGAGCTGACTCTACTCCCTCTGTCGGGGCTCTCCTCTCCTCACTTCCTGTACCCTTCCTCCTCTCTATTCCTTCTCCTCCTTCGTGGCCCACCTGGCCAGCTTCCGCGCAAACTCTGGGTTTGACGCCTCCCCGTCAACTTCTCTCTCCTCCCTCTCCATCAGCTCCTCGTAGGAGAGGGGGGAACTCTCTTCTGCTCCATCCTGAAGAATCCCTACTACATGCCCAGGGTAAAGATCATCATCAAACTATGCCCCGGCATCTACTGGACGTGGGTAACCTCCTCCTGGAACTGATCCACATAGCTCCCCAGTGTCTCGTTCATACCCTGCTTGATGTAGAACAGGGATTCTGACTCCTTCTTCCTCCTCTTTGAGGTAGTGAACCTCAGCCTGAACCCCCGGCGTAGGTCCTCGAAGCAGTAGATAGAGTTGGCCGGTAGCTGGTGGAACCACTCCCTTGCCTTCTCCTTGAGAGTGATAGCAAAGAGTCGGCACTTGAACCCATCCGACATCTGCCGGATTGAGACCACATCCTCGAACCATTGAACGTGCTGAACCGGGTCTCCCTTCCCGGTGTAGTAGGATATTTCGGCTTCCCTGAATCCATTTGGAACTGGGGCAGAGGAAACCAACTCCCTGAAGGGGCGTCCTCCCCCCACTGGGCGAGCTGGCGAGTCTTGCGAGCCTAGCTTGCCGAACCAGCCTCGGCATACCGAGATGAGGAAGAGCTCGTACTCGGCAAGCTCGCACCCCCGGCCTTCCTCGGCCACCTCCTTCCCAGCTCGCCTGCCCTGGGCGTCTTCGCCCAGAGAAGGGGCGGCTGCGATCTAAACTGCTGGAGTCGAGCACTCGGCCCGCGTGCCGAGTGCGAACTTGACGAGGTTCAGCAACTCAGTGCTGAAATCCTCGAACATCCTCACTGTGGCAAGATGCAGGGGGGGCGGCGAGACCTGCCTGTCATATCCCTGTCCTCCTATCATCGGGCTCGCTGAAGCTTTTCTGCACTGACCACGCTCCACACTCACCGCACCAAAATGTTGAAACTAAAGCCTCGGCCTCCTGTGGAGTTCACCTTCGGGGAAGGGGTGGTCACGCGGCTACTTCACAGCTGCAAGCAAAACAACAAAATGAACAATAGGAACTGACCCAAGGGCTCGGCGGGGAGGACCCACCACACACCCGGAAGATCTGAGAGCGCTTCCCCTCCTTAGCCAGAGGACGAGCAAGGTACCCTCAGAAACTACTTGAAAACTAGGGCAGGAGAGCACATGAAGCCTGCCTTCTGGGGTACCCCTTGGGTCCTATTTATAGTTTTTGGAATCTGAACTGCCAATAACCAATATGAACAGACCTGAAGTTACCAAAAAACCCTTGGTTGGGTCTGCCAACAGCCAAACTCTGCTGTTTTGAAGGGCTATAGGCAGGCCAGCGGGGGCAAAACGGTAAAACATACCTCATATATCTGGGCGAGCTGGGGAGCCTGGCCACCTCGGCAGATCCTGCTCGCCTGCTGTTGCCGAGCTCCATTGAGCGAGTGCGATTCGGTATGGCGAGCTCGCCCATCAGTCGGCTCTCATTAGTCGACCTCAGCTCGATGAATCCTGGCCTAGCTCGGCGAATCCGAGCTCGCGGTCGACGAATGCCGAGCTCGGGTTCGGCTTCTCCTTGCCGAGCTCGCCCACAATCTTCAGTGGTATGTTGGGCTTGTCTGTTGCTTCGACGATTTGAACCGCCTGGTATGGTCCTTGGAGACCTCACTCGCCAGACACGGGGTTGTACATTCGTATGGTTCTCGGGGTCGGTTAGATTATTTCTACTCTTCCCTGGAGGGGACTATTATTTTACCGATAATTTTCTTATCGGGATATTTTTTATATATATAAAAAGCAAAAAGACAGAAAATGAAAGCATAAACGATGGAGCCGATGATGAGCTTAGCGTGACCGCATCGAATAAAATTAGAACTAAAATAAACTTTTAATAAAAAGAGATCCTAAATTTCAAATTAATTAAGGCGGAGACTTGGTCGTGGAGGTTCCACTAAAATGAGCTCACCTAGCTATAGGGCTATCGCTCACCTGAACGCTAAGACTATTCGACCGGGCTCTCGTCCAACGAAGGATTCCTCTTAACGGTCGCATTACGCTAATAACCCCGCTATTGGGTGGGGAACCCAATCCGGTAGAGTTGGCGCGCCTCCTCTCTCGAGGGTTAGCGTGAAACTCTCTTTACCAAGGGGTGATCGGTCTATACGCACGGCCTCCCGGCTAGCTAGCGTATGGACTACGGAAATAGGGCCCACACATCGATATGTGGTCCTACGCGTCGTAATCCCCGGGCAAACCTTAAGTAATTTTAATTAATTAGAAAATATGGACCTTTAATTACTTAAAGATATTTTTTCTGTCCCAATGCTCTTCGATACTAAGGGCTAAGAAGGGATAGCCACTCATCGGAATGGGGACGACAGATGAGAAAAGCAATAAAGAAAGCAGTAAATGAATGCGATAAAGAAAGCAGTAAAATAAAGCAGGAAAGAAAGCTGAAAATTGCAAATCTCACTCAAACGAGTGAGACTGAAATGAAAGCAGTAAAGTGCGAGTCCCGACGCAAATGCATGGGCGGTAGAAAGAAAAAGTAAAGTGCGAGTCCCGGCGCAAATGCGTGGGCGGGAGAAATGAAAGCGAGTCCTACTCAAACAAGTAGGAGGAAATAAATGCAACGCATGCACACACTCTACAGAAAGTAAAACTCACGCACACACTCGACATAAAATTAAAAACACAACTCACTCTACTGAATTGAAAACACACATACACTGCAGAAAATTAAAACACACTCACTCGACATGAAAGTAAAATACGCACACACACACTCTACTGAATGAAATAAAAACAATGCGCCATTTAACTCTTAACGAGTAGGCAGAAATAAATGCACACACATAAAAAAATTGCAAAAACCTAAGTTTCCGAAAAATTAAAATAACTACATTTCTACCGCTAGAATGCGGTAGAAATGCATAAAAAGCTAAAATAAAAATTAAACGAGCAATTGGGTTTGCAAACAAAAGCAAAAACGTAAGTGCTCGAAAAATTAAAAGGAAAAAATTTCTACCGCTAGAATGCGGTAGAAATGCATAAAAAGAAGACGAATAATTTAAAGGAGCAAAAGTTTTGAAACAAAATCAAAGTGTATGAAAAATTGAACCGAGTATGTTTTCATTCTTATAACTTGTTAAAAATGCTTAAAAAGTGGAAGAAAAGATAAAAGAACAAAAAGTTTTACGATTTAAAAATACTAAGTAAAAAAATAAAAACAAAACCACTTTAAAAACATTTTTATAAATTTAAAACGATGAATATGAAGAGTACGGAAAACCTAAGTTATGAAAACTATAAAAGATATGAAAGCATAATACTACACTCATACACGCACACACCTGTATGAAAAAGAACGAAAACAAAATAAAAGAAAAACAAGTAAAAATAAGATTGCCAAAGGGAGAGTTGCTTAGATCCATTCCGAAGACATATAAAGGAGAAAAACTACAATTTTTATTAATACTAAAAAATTATTACAAAGCTAAAATGAAAATAAGAGAGATAGAGGGGGAGAAAATCCCTTATATAGCATTTGGAATCCATCTAGGCAGCATAACACCTTAGCAAAATAGTTTTAAAAAGTGGAACCTGAGCTCTTACAGAACACAAGTATTTACAGGCAAAAACTTTGAAGAACACGTCCTCTGACATGGGCGTGTCAGGGGGCGTGTCACTACTATTGAAGATTCGATCCGGCGCGGTGACGGCATGGCTGACTTCGGGGTGGACACGTGTCGGTCATGCGGCGATCACGCCCTAGGTCACGGGCGTGACTATGGGCATGTCGGGGAGGTAGAACTGGGCGCGGGTTGTGTTGAAATGTCGCTATAACGGTCTTGTCGCCCAGTTGGAGAAGTACACGTGGCGGTCACACCTGTGACTCTGTCTATACTGGTCGTGTCGGGTTGGTCTCGACGATTGTCGAGAGCGTTGTGTCGAGAGCGTTTGTCGAGTCTGGAAGTTGTCGACCAGAAAATGTCGAGAGCAAGTGACACGGGCGTGTCGGGTTGGCTGACACGAGCGTGTCAGGTTGGTCGACAAATGTCGAGTACGTTTTCGTCGAGCGGGATGCCTTGATCATCAAACGGAAATGACACGGGCGTGTCGGGTCATTGGACACGGGTGTGACGTCGGGCGTGTCCATCAATTTCTTCATTTTGCAGCCGATTTCACGGCATTTGAGTTGTCACGCCCTGGTCACGGGCATGACCCAAAGTACACGGGCGTGACTCATGCAAAATTTGACAATTTTCCGAAATTTTTTGAAAATCAAAATAAAAGTAAGTTAGTATAATATTTACATAATATGAGAAATTTATTAAAGAAAAAATAAGTAAAAATGACAAAAAGTAACTAAAACGAATTATTTATTGTACACAAAAATAGGTATATTTACAATTCATCAAATACCTCCATACTTAAGCTTTTGCTATTCCAGAGCAAAAGTTGGAGATGAACTTATAAGGAATTAAAGAAATCCTAAGTTTATCTACCGCTTGACTTAATTAAAAGTAAGATCAAAATAAATATCTAGGGTACTAGAGTTAAATCCTAATTTATGAAATGTTATAAATAGAGTAAGAGTTTCAAAAAGACTTATAGATAAAATAAATAAAAAGCAAAAATTTATTTTTGTTAGTTTAACAAATATGGATTGAAATTATATAAAAAAACTTTAGCTTAAAAGAATTTAAAAGAAATAATGCAATTTAAAAATTATGCTCTCAAAAAATTTTAAATTAATTCTATAATCATTAAAATAGGATAAGTGGTTTGTTGGTTTATGAAGGGGACTTGGATTTAGAGGCGAGGTAGTTTTTTGTCGAACCTCTATATATTTTTTCTTTAGATTAGTTAGGAAAATGAAATCTAATTTTCCTAACATATAAATTTTTTATTTTTTTTTCAACTTCATAAATAATAAATAACCCAATGTATATGTATAGGAGTAATGAATTTTATCCTCTTACTCCGTAACATATAATCTTTTTAGATATTGGGTGCATATGTTTGCTAAATGAAATCTTATTCTCATTGACATAAGATCTTTTAAGGGGTGAAATAGGGGTAATCATGCCTAAGTAAGACATGAAAAAAAGAGGCGGGGTTTATTTTTTCAAAAAGAAAACAAGATTTTAATAAAAACGTTTTGAGAGGAACCTTTTTAAAATGAACGTTCCTATATTTCTAAAAGCATGAAGGAAAAATAATAAAATCCATGGTTGTTATTTTCTAACATAAAAGACGAGCTTCTATTTACAAAAATTAGAAGTGGTGGTGAAAAACAAGTTCCCTATTATAAGGAAAAGGCATAAAAAATTCTCTAAATCTTAACCCCAGACACTTAAATCTATCAAACTTTAATTAATAAACGAATAGTAAACAAAGAATTAGTAAAATTCGCATATAAATTAACTCGAAACTATATTTTTGGAAAGCAAAAACGGTTAAGATGTGGTATATTCGATTTATTTTGTTACATAATTTAACAAAATAATTTTGGATTTTTAGGTTTTTATCATTTTTTGGAATTTTGATTATTATCTTTTTAGGATTTTTAGAGTTATTTTCTTTTTTTAGGATTTTTAGTTTTTCTAAATTTTTTGATTTTTTTTAGTATATTTTGATAAGTTCTTTACAAGAAAGCGGAGAGAAAGAAGTTGTAATTACAAAGAAGATAGTGGCGAAAGAGAGATTTTTACAAAATAGAGTACAAAGTAAAAACTCGAATGCCCGCAAACAGACTCTTATTTAAGTGGTTGGTTCAATGAGTTGAACGCCGCGGGCTTGCTAAAAAGGTGAGCTTTTAAAAAAAAAGAGAGCTGGGGGGGAGAGATTTGTTTGTTTGTTTTTTTTAAAAAAAGAAGAAGAAGAGAGGGGGGAAAGAGAAAGAGTTTTTACAAAATTATTTTACAAATTAAAGTAAACAAATTTTTTTTTTTGAATTTTTTGTTTTGTGGTTTTTTTTGAAGTTTTTGATTGTTATAAAAAACAACGAAAATTTGTTTGAGGTTTTGATTTTTTCCATTTTTTTGTATTTTTTGCTAAGTACATAATATAAAATATGCATGTTAACCCCTCAGTCCGCAACATACTCCAAGTTCCCAAAAGCCCCCATTCAGCAGGCGCGGACAAGATTTGGCCGGCCGCCCAGTCCGGCACTGTCACCAGTAGCCAAGGGTGATACTCCAGCAGCGGACGCAAAGACCAGTCCGCTCAGTCCGCCGGCGCGTTGGGCAAGTCTCCAGCGGCGGACGCAGTATCCCGTCCGCCCAGGCCGCCAGACTCCAGTAGCCGCGCCCAGCAGTAGCAGTGGAAGCTCCAGTTCGCGAGCCCAGTCCGCCCCTTCTGTGCGGACTGGCGTGTTCTTTCTTTTTGCTTCCCGTCACCGCTGCCCGGTTCTCCTGTACCCCGGGCAGCCGGTTATTTTAGCCCTGCCCGCTTGGGCAGGCCCCCTATCCTATAAATAGGGGGGAGGTGGTGCACTCAAGGCACGCTGACTCGGACCCAGGAGCCTACTTGTTACAGGCTGCGGACTCGATTCTTGTGCCTTGCGGACTCCCCTTTGCTCTGCTTCCCTTAGTCCTTTCCTTTCACTTGTAACCAAACCCTTCTTCTTCAATCAAGAGAAAGCCCGTCGCAAGAGAGGCATTCAGGCCGCGACGGGCGAAGTCTGTTGTCGCCGTGGTTCACGGCCCTGCTCTTCTTTCAGTCCTCATCCGCTTAGTAGATCGCTACTCGCAGTCTCTCTTTTTCCCCCGTGTTCGAACAGTTAGCTGGTTGTGCTCGACCTCCCTTGTGTTTTCGTGCATCAACAGTTAACACGCGGCCTTCAGATCCAAGTAGTGTTTTGAAATCAGCGGACGAAAGATGTCAGACCGCAGAGCCCGCTCTTCAGACCGCTCCAGCTCTTCAGAAGATTCCCTTTGGGACGCAATAGAACAAGCTCGCATTGAGGCCGAGCAGTCTCGCCGGCAGACCGACCAGCGTCTTGACACAATCAGCCAAGCTCTGCTTGCTTTGGCTCAGCGGCTTGCTCCTCAGGCCGCGGCGGACCCAGCGGACTCGCCTGTCCGCCAGACCCCAGCTCGCCGAACTCCGCTTCGGCAGTCGTCAGCAACTCCCCGGAACGCTGCTCAGTCCGCTGCTCCTCTGCGCCCTCAAGAGGAAGAGTTTGCTTTCAGAAAGTTCTTCAGAGAAGCTGCTAGGGGCACTCCTGCCCGCCAACTCCACTTTGCTGATCGCCAGTCCGCCGAGCCCGCGGATTCCTCGGCTCCAGTCCGCCCTTTCTACCCTGCAGAATTTGACACCCCGTCTCCCTTTGTTGACCGAATTCGATGGGAATCAGCTCCAAGCAACTTCAGGGAGCCTCGCATCCCATTCTACTCAGGATCGACAGATCCCATTGCTCATCTCCAGGCATTTGAGGGTGCAGTTGCGTTGAGATGCCTCTCAGATGCAGTTAAGTGCAAATTGTTGGTTACCACTCTCGAGGGGCAAGCGAGAGAGTGGTTCTACGAGCTGCCTTCGGGCACTATTTCTTCTTTTGCAGAGCTCCGCAGCCAGTTACTGCTGAGGTTTGCTACCTCGAAGAAGAGAAAGGATGGGCCAGCTGCCCTATTCGAGATCAAGCAAAGGGATAACGAATCAGTAGCAAGATTCGTTGATCGCTTTCAGAGGGAGATCCAGGGGGTGAGGAATGTGAACCCCGACTACTACAAAGTTGCCTTGATCCATGGCCTCCGGGAGGGCCCTCTGAAGTTCAAAGCCACAACCAAGGATCCAGAGACCTATCAGGAGTTGATCGCCATGGTCAACCGTTTCATAGAAGGGGAGAATGCCAACCCGACTTACGTCTCATCCCTGACAGCCAAGGCTGAAGGAAGGGATGCCTCCGCTTCTTCTTCCCATGGCAAGCCCCCTCGCCCAGATTTCCAGCCTCCGTCCCAAAGAGGCAGGAACTTCCGCAACAAAAAACCTTTCCAAGGCCATCAACAGTTTCACGAGCAGAGACTGCCGTTGGCCGCCACTCCCGCCGTGCCTTTGCAGGCTCTTCCCATCCTCCAGCAGGCAGCCTTGCCTGCCCCGTGCCAATATGAAGAAAGTCCCATGGGGGACCCTGCAGATCTGGATCTTGACGAAGTCATCCAGATCCTGCAAAGGAGATCAGAAGAGAAGAGGCAAGAGCCTCAGAAGCTGTGGAAGCCGAGGAATAATTCTCAATACTGCCAATTCCACAAGGAAAGGGGCCATTTGACTGAGGATTGCAAGGCCCTTCGTGCGCTGATTGATAAGTTGCTTGCCGAGGGCAAGATTGACCTGACCAAGAAGGATTCTCCTTCCTCGTCGAAGCCATCCACCTCGAAGGGCAAAGAGGTAGCTGAGGCCTACCAGGAGTGTGTAGATGTGGAGGATGAAGGCCGTTTGGGGCCGATCAACGTTCCAGTGGAATGCTTTGATGCGGATGATGAGGGAGTTCTGGGACGCCTCTTCTTCATCCATGGTGGAGCTGGGACCGAGTCCACTCGGAAATCTTCAATTTCAAGGGTCACCCAGGCGGAGGTGGCCTCTTCTTCCGTTGCTCCTCCAAGGGAGGTCGTCACCTTTGGTCCAGAAGATCTGCCGCAAACAGCCAATCCATTCGACGATGCTGTTGTTATCAAGGCTGTGCTGGGAGACTTCACAGTGGACAGGATTCTTGTTGACACGGGCAGTTCAGTCAACCTCCTCTTCAAGTCTACCTTCGAGGCCCTGAGGACTGGGAAGCCTCTGCTTTCCACTGAGGGGCCGCTCTATGGATTCTCTGGAGAAAGGAAAGAGGTGGAGGGCAGCGTCACCTTGCCAGTAAAGCTTGGAGGGGCAACAAAGCAGATACAGTTCATAGTGGTCGACGCCCCCAGCAGTTACCATGCCATCTTCGGCAGGCCCCTGCTGAACAAGTACCAAGCAGTAATTTCCACTTACCACCTCGCCATCAAGTTCTTTGTCGATGGGAGGATGTGCCGGGTCAGGAGCGACCCAAGGAGAGCAAGGGAGTGCTACGTTCGCACTGTCAACATGGTTGAAGCTTCCCTTGCTCCAGCAGAAGCCGCAGAAGCCCCTTCCAGCTCGAAAGCTGCTACTGATGAAGGTGCTCACCTGGAACCTGCCCAGGTGACGCAAGGAGTCCCCATTGCTGAAGGGGAGGAGAGGAAACTCTCCATCAACTCGGAGCTTCCTGAAGATCAAAAGGCCGAGTTGATTTCCTGCCTGCTGAAGAACCTGGATGTCTTTGCCTGGTCAGCAGAAGATATGCCGGGGGTGGATCCTGATATAGCTTGCCACCACCTGAATGTTGATCCAAGCTGCAAGCCCATCCAACAGAAGAAGAGGGACGTGGCAACAAAGCTTGCAGAGCCAATAAGGGAGGAGGTTGCAAAACTCCTCAAGGCGAATTTTATTAAAGAAGTGCAATACCCCACCTGGATTTCAAATGTTGTAATGGTTAAAAAACCAGGGGGAAAGTGGCGAATGTGTGTAGACTTTACAAAACTTAATAAAGCATGTCCTAAAGATTGCTACCCCCTGCCTCGGATAGATTCTTTAGTTGATTCCGCGGTAGGATACTCTTACATGAGTTTTTTAGATGCGTTTTCTGGTTATCACCAGATAAGAATGCATAAGCCCGACGTTCCTCACACGTCGTTCATTACAAACGATGGATGTTTTTGCTATCTTGTCATGCCCTTTGGGCTTAAGAATGCTGGCGCAACTTACCAACGGATGATGGACCGTGTGTTTAACCATCAAAAAGGAAGAAACCTAGAAGTGTATGTAGACAATCTTTTGATTAAAAGTAAATCGTTTTCGCTGCACTTGCTAGATCTAGCAGAGACGTTCGCTACTCTGCGTAGATACAAGATGAAACTCAACCCTTTGAAGTGTACCTTTGGAGCGAGTAAGGGGAAGTTCCTCGGTCATCTCCTAACTCCGGAGGGACTTGCCCCCAATCCTGACAAGGTAAAAGCTATTCTTGAAATGCCTACCCCTCGTTCACCGAAGGAAGTTCAGCAGTTAGGGGGAAGGCTGGCAGGTCTTGCAAGATTCCTCTCTCGGGTTGGAGATAGGAGTGCCCCCTTTTTCAAAACTCTCCGCGGTGCATCCAAGTTTGAGTGGACAGAAGAGTGCTCTCATGCTTTTGAGCAGTTAAAGATGCAGCTTACCTCGTCCCCTCTGCTTCAGAGCCCCAGGCCAGGAGAGATCCTTTTCTTGTATCTAGGAGTTGGCCCTGAGGCCGTCAGCTCCGTTCTCCTTCGGGAAGAAGGCAGAAAACAGTTTCCAATCTATTATGTCAGCCATATCTTGAAGAGTGCTGAGACGCGGTATCCGATCTTAGAGAAGTTAGCCTTGGCACTGGTCATGTCAGCTCGTAGGCTCCGTCCATACTTCCAAGCACATTCAATCCAAGTCATCACCGATCAACCTTTGAAGAGTGTGTTGGAAAGGCCCGAGCATTCCGGCAGGCTAGCTAAGTGGGCAATAGAGCTAAGTGAATTTGAAATTTCTTATGTGCCCAAGACAGCCATCAAGGCTCAAGTCCTAGCAGATTTTCTGATTGACATGCCAGAGTCCAGTTCTGATCAGGCAGAGAGGTCACCTTTGGCTTGGACCATCTATGTTGATGGTGCCTCAGGCAAAAGTTCTTCTGGAGCAGGAGTGGTCCTCATCAATCCAAATGGAATCAAGCTGGAGCAGGCCATCAAGTTCTACTTTCCAGTAACCAACAACCAGGCTGAATATGAATCACTGCTAGCAGGCTTGAGGCTCGCAAGGGAATTAGGAATCGATCATGCTCACATCAGAACTGATTCTCTTGTAATGGCGTCGCAAGTCCTTGGTAACTTCGAAGCAAGGGAACCAGTCTTGAAAAAGTATTTGGCTCTTGTGAAGATAGAAATCGGCAGGTTTAAAAGCTTCACTATCGAACATATTCCGAGAACAGAGAATGAGGAGGCCGATTTTCTCTCTAAGCATGGGATACCATCAGGAGGCACAACTTCCGAACTCTTCCGTCCGGCAGTAGAGGAAGGAGATTTAATGCAAGTTGACCAGCGAGCCTCTTGGATGGACCCATTTATCCTTTACCTATCAACAGGAAATTACCATCGTACAGTCAAGGACAAGAGAAATTTCAGAATAAAAGCAGCTCACTACTTCTTAGTGGCGAGAGTCCTTTACAGAAAGACTTTCCTCTCAACAATGGCCCGATGTGTTTCAGAGGAAGAAGCTCTTACCGTTCTGCAAGAGGTTCATTCAGGAGAGTGTGGAAGCCATTCTGGAGCAAGAACTCTTGAAAGGCGAGTCCTGCGGCAAGGGTATTTCTGGCCCACAATGAAGAAAGACTCAGAGATCTATGTCAGAAGGTGTGTCCAGTGCCAGAAGTTTGCTCCACTTCAGCACCAAGCAGCTCAGTCCCTCAGGTCGATTGCAACTCCTTGGCCCTTTGCGGTTTGGGGAATGGATCTCATTGGTCCTTTTCCCTTGGCAAGCGGGCAACGGCGTTTCATCATTGTAATGATCGACTATTTCAGCAAGTGGATCGAAGCCAAGGCACTGGCTAAGACAACTACTCAAATCGTCAGGAACTTCATTTGGGGAGAAATTGTCTGCAGGCACGGGATACCAATGGCAATAATCACTGACAATGGGCCACAGTTCAATAACTCAGAGATGATAGATTTTTGCAAGCAGATCGGAACAGAGCTGCGTTTTGCATCAGTTCATCATCCCAGAAGCAATGGCCAGGTAGAAGCAGCCAACAAGCAGATCATCAATTTGCTCAAAAAGAAAGTACAGAATCTCAAAGGCAGTTGGGCTGATCAGCTTCAGTCAGTCCTCTGGTCCCTTAGAACAACGCCTTCATCTGCTACTGGGGAGACCCCATTCAAACTCTCTCATGGCTCAGAAGCACTCATCCCGGTTGAGTTTGAAGTCCCGTCACCCAGAGTGCTGCTTGCAAGAGAAGGTATTGATGACTGGGTGGAGCTGAATCATGAGGAGATGAGGTTCAGCCTGGAACACATCGGGGAGGTCAGAGATCAAGCAGCTATCAGGCAGGAGGAAGTCAAAAGGAGGATGGCCCGTCACTTCGATCAAAATATAAGGGTCAAACACTTTCAAGTGGGAGATCTAGTTCTGAAGAAGGTTGATGCTGCTGCAAGGGCTAGTTCAGTTGGAAAGCTCAACCCAAATTGAGGCCGGCCCTTTTGTCGTCAAGGAAGCATTAAAAAGCGGCGCTTACCGCTTACAAACTTACGAAGGAGAGGATATACCGCACACGTGGAGTGGGGATGATCTCAAGCGGTTCTATTCTTAAACCCCCTTTCTATTTTGTGTATCCTCTTCAAGAATTATTATGAGTAGAAACTGCTTGCTAACACTTCTTCGAGTGTTTTTGTTGTAATCATAACAGATAAAGTACTAAGAGAGTTTTCGAAAACGGTTTGACACCCGAACTCTCTTTTTTCTCTCATGTTCCCTTTGCAATACATTTTCTTAATCACAGAATCCATACTGACATGTTTCCTAGTGTTTTCTCTCTCCCAAACACCCATGACGGTTCCCTGATACCAGGAGACATCGCCGAGTTCAGCTAGACCTCCCCTAGAGCCGTTGTCATTAGCGTAACACCACGAAGACCACGTGTTGCGAGGAGATTTCGCACCGTGTAGTGGGAGCTTGCAGGCTCTAGCGCGGTTGGATTCTGGACTTCGGATCCCGGCAGGTACCTGACCCCACCTTTGCATTTTGGAGGGCAAGGTGGGTGTAAAGCTCTACCATGCCGCCTTAAGGATATGGTTACAACTTCGATGATCACATGAGGAAAGTATGCCGTTCCGGCTCACCTGCCCACCTGATCATCATAGCTTGTAACCCTCGAACACTCCGTGGTACCCTCAAGCAGTGCCTGCAGGAGACCCACAGCTTAGGCTGTACTCCAGGCAAGAGGGCAGGGAACCGTTCCGCCAATTGAGGGTCTTGCTTTTTGCAGGGAAGTTTGTGCGGACTGTTTTTCTCTGTCCGCGCAGTCCGCCTCTTTGGGTTGACCTTATAACTTGTAGCCCGGTGAGGAAAGTATGCCGCGCAGGCTCACCTGCCCACCTGGTCGCAAGTTATGGGGTCATTTCTGTATGTTTGCGGACTGGTTTTCTTTGTCCGCTCAGGCCGCCTTTTTGGGTTGATCTTATAGCTTGTAACCCGGTGAGGAAAGTATGCCGCTAAGGCTCACCTGCCCACCTGGTCACAAGCTATGGGTCATTTCTATCTTTGGCGGACTGGATTCATTATTCAAAGAGTTTGGTGGTTTCCTTGGGATTGCAAGCTGGTTATCTTTGGCGGACTGATTTTCTCTATCCGGTCAGTCCGCCGACTTGGGTTGATCTTATAGCTTGTAGCCCGGTGAGGAAAGTATGCCGCTCAGGCTCACCTGCCCACCTGGTCACAAGCTATAGGTCATTTCTATTATGAGCGGATTGGTTTTCTGTATCCGCTCAGTCCGCAGGGTACATATTCAAGTTTATTTTCCTGTTATAAGCAGATTGGTCTCTTATATCCGCTCAGTTCGCAGAATGATTTTCATGTTATAAGTTTTGATCACTTCTATTGTGAGCGGATTGGTTTTCTGTATCCGCTCAGTCCGTAGAATGATTTGCATTATTTGATAAGTTCATCAATGAGCTTTTATATTGTGCGATCTGGCTTGCGGACTGCAACCCTAAATTTGATTTATGTTGGGCATCAGCTGGTGTTCTCTAAGCCGGATACTGAATAAGTTGATACCTAATTCTTTAATCAACAAAGTTTACTAATGGTATAGCGTGCGGACGGAAAGTGAGACTCAGCGGAGTCCGCCCGACAGTTCCAAAATAGAATTATAATTCTCTAATCAACAAAGGCCTGAGCTTATCTGTGTTGTGCGGACTGCTAAATATCGGTGCGGTGAGCGTGGAGAAAAAGCATTGCAGAAAGCACACATGACAAAAAATATCCTTTCTATTTCTTCAAAATTTTTTACATCATTCAAAATGTTCGGCGGACTGCAATTTTGCGTCCGCCACTTTTTACAAGTAAAATTGCAAAATGTATACATATGCATTGATCATCAGTCAGTCCGCTGTCTCTTCTCAGCAGGTGCAGGGCTGTCACCAATGATGTCGACATCTGGAGAGTAGGCCCCCGAGCTGCTCCCGCTGCTACCTGACCCTGAACTAGTGGCGGACCCGCTATGCGAACTGCCAGTAGTAGAGGAAGAAGCAGAAGAGCCGGACTCGGCGGACAGACCCTCTCCTCGCCGGCTTGATTCAGCATTGTCCGCGGGGACTTGCTCTTTGCCTTGAGAGCCTCCGTCGTCGTCTTCTTCTTCATCATCATCATTTTCCTCGATAACCTCTTTCCCTTTTTTAGATTTTTCCATCGCTGCGATCTGAGGAGCCAGCTCCGGAAAGATGGAGACAAAGGGGACGCTGTCCACTCCCTCTTTCATGAGGCCGTCGCGGGCAAGCCGCTCAACGGCAATCTCAACTGTCTCCATTACAAAGGGGAGCGTGGCGGCCTGGTACTTAGTGTTCCCCAAGTCATAGGCGACCTGCAAAAGCAAGATTGCGAATATCAGACAGATCGCGGCGGACAGCCAAACTAGATCGCGGCAAATTCAACTTACCGCCAGCTCCTCTCTTTGCCGAGCATTTCTTTCTCCTATCCGCGCGTTCCTTTCCTTTAATACTTTGATATCCTTCCGAAGTTGCTCATTTTCCCTTACTAGGTCTCTGGCCAGAGTGGCAACAAAATGGTTTGTCACCGCACTGTTCGCAGAGGCCTGAGAGGCCAGCAGAGGGAGGTCGGCGGCGGGTACCTTCTTCAGATCGCTCAAGTTGCGCTTCCCATAGAGAGTGGAAAGCGCAACATGGGCATGTCGCGTTATCCGCGGACTCCTCCATGAGGGGAGCGCAGTGGATAAGCGGACGTGCTTATCCTTGCTATGCCAATGGACCATAGGGTTTCCCCTAAGGTCCCTTTGGCTGGTACCGAAGCCGGCCATGGAGAAGCTGTCGGAGGAGGAGTAGTCCGCTGCGGGATCCCCTTCCTCCTTCCTCTTCTTGGCAACCGCTTCTTTTTTCTCCTTTTGAGTAGGAACAAAGCCGCTCGGCGTCTGCGGCAGGTTGGCGGGCACCGCCAAGGTCGCTGCAAGAAGAGAACCAGTTAAAAGGCGTGGTCGCGGCGGATACAAAAGTTGAGTCCGCAGAGCTACTTACTGTCCTCAGGCACGACGTCCGCTAGGCCCGCTAGCAGCGGGAGGTAGTGCTCGACATCAAGCCTGGCATTGGCCAGGAACTCCACAATCGCGGATTCCAAGTCGTCCAGCTGCACAGTCTTGAAAGCGGAGTCCGCGCGCGCCTGCGGATAGGTGTGCGCGAACCCGAGGTCGCCTTCAAAGATCAAGAACCTTGAGGTCCAGTTGTGGATCTTGTTTGGAAGACCCGCAACTTTCATCCCCCTGCAGTAGAAATAGATCACACCCTTATAGGGGCGACCTCCGGAGGCAGTAATGGAGCGGACGGAAAATATTTTCCGGAAGATGTTCATTGAAAAGGCGATCCTTTCAGATCGCAAGTAGGAGAGGTAGCTGCAGATCGCAGCAAGTGTGTTCGGCGCGAGCTGGCCGGGCACCATCCCATAGTGCTCGAAAATCGCGGCAAGTTCCCATAGGAGTGGGAACTTAAATCCGCTATCAAAATGATCAATAGGAATGGCGATCTGGGTCGCCGTCGAGAAGTTCAGTCTTTCTTGGTGTGCGGGTAGGCGGACAAGAATATTGGAGTCCGCCATTCTCTTTTCAACAAAGGCCGCCAGATCAGCCTCTGTCAAAGTGCATTTTTTGTGGTCCGCGGAGTGGAAGGCGACTGCAGCATCAGCGCGAGCGGACACCATGTTGCAGGCCGCAGGGTTTCGTCTACTTCAGCAATTTCCTGAATAGAGGACAGAAGGCAGTATTTATAGATGAAATGTCTGACAGCTTTTTAGCCAGTCCGCGCAGGTCGCATATTCAATCCGCACAATCCGCAAAAAATTAAAACAGCCAAACAAATAACGCGGACAGAAAAGACGAGCTACTTTTCCAAAAAGATTCAAGGCCAAGTTATAGCCGTCGCAGTTCCCTATCCGCTCAGATCGCGAATATTCCCACCTGCAGGTTAGCAAGAAGCGGACACAGCGCTAGTCCGCACAGTCCGCAACAGATCATGCCAGATAAAGCTACATAAGAATAGCGGACATATAATCTGGATCCGCACAGATCAAATAAAGTTCAATCACACATCACACAGCATTGTTTGGAGCAATCATACAAACAATATACATTTAATCAGAAAAGTTCAAGGAATTGCGGACTCAGCGGTCCCTGTTATCAGTCCGCGCCGGCTTTTCTGCTCTGTCCCTGCATAGATGAGCCGCCTGATCACTTATCTGAAGAATTTCACTGTATACCCGGCAGAGATGATGATGGATGACGTTTATAGTCCGGTGCATATGAGCGGCTTCCCGGTCAACTCGACTGAGAGGCACCACTGGCTCCGCTGCCGGCCTCGGCTCTTCATCCGCGGGCTGCTGGCCACCTGCCGGTGCCGCGATCTCAGGAGGAACGCGATCTGACGCCCGCGGCCTCTGCTCAGCGAACTCAGCAGTCCGCTTCTCCTTTCCTTCACGAGCCGACGCCAAGTGCTTGCCTCTGTAGTATCGGACATCATCCGCGAGCCTCTTCTTTTCCCTTTCAGACCTCTCCAGCGCCCGCGAGATGCTGGCGACCTGGTCTTTAAGGGCCTTCTCGCGTTCTGCGAACGCTTTCTCGCGCGCCGCGGACGCCCTCTCGCGCTCCGCTGCTTTCTCTAACTCTGCTTTAACACATTGCATCTCAACTTCAAATTTCTTCTCTAACTCTTTTATCATACTCAGGCTGGGTGGCTCATCCTCCGCGGACTCCACATGTGAGACCGCGTCGGCTCCAGTGTTGGGTGTGATCACGATCTCGCCACTCTCTATGGAGCCCGGCAGCGACTTTCTACCTGCAACAAATAAAGTCAAACTTCGCATTCAAAGGCAGTTCGCGGCGGATTCAAAGAAAGGATAAAAGATCACTTTTAGATATAGCGGCAGCGAGTTTCCGACTATCAAAGATGATTGGCCGCCTTGCCCGCTCTGGGTCAAAGGCGCTTAACCGCTTTTTCCATTCACGGTGAACCCGTGCTCTTCTCTCGGCAGCCGCACTTGTTGAGACCACGATATCGTCCGTCTTGGTGATAATTTTGATCGGTCTTGACGTCCGCGGCGGCGACCTATAAAGCCACTTGCGCTGAAAGTATTTGGGCGCCGGCTGAAGTTTACCTGACCGCATCAGCTCCGCCGCAATCCTCAGATCCTCAGCAGCTTTGTCCGCCGCGGCCTGCTTCGAGGCTGCCTCGACCACAGCAACATGAGCAACGATTTGCTTCTTTTGCTCCTCCATCTTCTCCTTCAGCCTCTCCCTCTCCTCTTCCTCCGCAGCGGACAAGGAAGGGAGTTCATCACCCTTATCTCCAGCAGTCCCTGCCTCATTCTGCTGCACCATAACCAGCAAGGAGTCCTGGATTAAGTCAAGTTGATCGACGTCTATAGAATCAAGTATCTCATCCGTGGAAAGACTGACCGTTGAGAGGGAATTCTCTCCCCGGATTTGGGCCTCCGGAGTAACCAGATCGCCGTCTGGAACTTCTTTGTCGCGCGGCCTGTGTTGTAAGTCCGCTTCCCCAGTCCGCTTGGAGATGTTCTTCTCCTTCATGGCGCGCAGCCTCCTCTCAACCCGCTCAGCGACGGTCTCTCCGTCTCTCTTCCTCTTCTTCCTCTTGGCGGTCTTCTCAGCAGCATCCGCGGCGGACCCCCCTAAATCAGGCTGGTCAGCGCGGGCAGGTTCAGGATTCACAACAGACAATGCCTTTGAGGGCGCATTGTCCTCTACCTCAGTCCGCCGATCTTCTTCGTCCAAGTCAACGATTTGCACCGAGGCATTGGGGGAAGATATGTCAGTCTCCATGTGTTCGCCAGTAGTGTCCGCCGAGGTCGCAGTCTTCTGAGAGGGGGCGGAGTCCGACAAGGTTGCCATCTTCTCACTCCTCAATGGTTCGGCATCGACTACGGCATCCTTGCGAGCAGAAACATCGACGTGGCGGACTGCTTTCTCCGCAGGCTTCTCGCTCTGGGAGTTTTCTCCTGCGAGGCGGACAAGATCTTGTCTTGCCGGCCTCTTTGCAATTTTCTTGGTCTTCACTGGCGTTGACGGCTCCGAGTCGCCTTTGACAGTGAAGCTAGAGAGGAATGTACCAAGTCTTGCCATGCCGGACTGGAAAGTGGAGACCGCAAGTGGTGAGTATCGCCCCGTGTCGATCAAGATTCTCAGCAGATCCAGACCCTCCAGCGGTATTTATAGCTTTGGCGGCATTTTCGAGGTTTGCGGACTCGGCGGTTAAAGTAACATTTTCGAAGTTTTTCTGGAAACTTAAAAATGTGCGGGGATTATGTTAACCCCTCAGTCCGCAACATACTCCAAGTTCCCAAAAGCCCCCATTCAGCAGGCGCGGACAAGATTTGGCCGGCCGCCCAGTCCGGCACTGTCACCAGTAGCCAAGGGTGATACTCCAGCAGCGGACGCAAAGACCAGTCCGCTCAGTCCGCCGGCGCGTTGGGCAAGTCTCCAGCGGCGGACGCAGTATCCCGTCCGCCCAGGCCGCCAGACTCCAGTAGCCACGCCCAGCAGCAGCAGTGGAAGCTCCAGTTCGCGAGCCCAGTCCGCCCCTTCTGTGCGGACTGGCGTGTTCTTTCTTTTTGCTTCCCGTCACCGCTGCCCGGTTCTCCTGTACCCCGGGCAGCCGGTTATTTTAGCCCTGCCCGCTTGGGCAGGCCCCCTATCCTATAAATAGGGGGGAGGTGGTGCACTCAAGGCACGCTGACTCGGACCCAGGAGCCTACTTGTTACAGGCTGCGGACTCGATTCTTGTGCCTTGCGGACTCCCCTTTGCTCTGCTTCCCTTAGTCCTTTCCTTTCACTTGTAACCAAACCCTTCTTCTTCAATCAAGAGAAAGCCCGTCGCAAGAGAGGCATTCAGGCCGCGACGGGCGAAGTCTGTTGTCGCCGTGGTTCACGGCCCTGCTCTTCTTTCAGTCCTCATCCGCTTAGTAGATCGCTACTCGCAGTCTCTCTTTTTCCCCCGTGTTCGAACAGTTAGCTGGTTGTGCTCGACCTCCCTTGTGTTTTCGTGCATCAACAATGCAGAATAGGAAAACACCCGCATACTTAAACCCAACATTGTCCCCAATGTTGCAATGTAAGTATGTGGATTGAATAATTCACAAAATAAAATATGCACAAAAATTAAAAGAGAGGGCAGAAGCTTCTCTTAGATGAGGTCAGGAGGCCCGAGTTGATACCCTGCATTATTAATAACGAAAGAAAGAAAAATAAAAGAAAACGAAAAATAGAAAAGATAAATTCGGCAAAAAGTTGGCAGGCGTTAGGGGTGGCAAGTGTGTGGGTGACTTGTAAGCATGTCTTAGCAGATGAGCGCTACAAATATGCATTCCCCTAGCGCACACAAGAGTGTGACGTACGCCGAAGCCAAAACAAAATAAGTTAAAATAAAATAGATACACGTTTAATAACAAATTATTTTTTGGTCTTTTTAAGTATGTTTTTTATTTATTTTTTTGGTTTTTTTGTGTGTTTTGTTTTTGAGCTTTTAGGATTTTAATGTTTTTATAAGTTGGTTTTTTTGGGGGGTTTTAGTGTTTTATATTTTTTGGTATATCATTTTTTTGATGACAAGAATGAAACAGTATTTTTTTCTTTTGGTTAAGTTTTTATTTTCAATTTTTTCATTTTTTAGATTTGTTTTTGTTTTTTAAAGGTTTTTCGTTTTTTTTGTTTTATGGTTTTTAAAGTTTTTATTTTTCTGGGTTTATTTATTTTTTTATTTATTTTTTTTAAAAGTTTTATTATTATTATTATTATTATTAGTATTAGTATTATTTTTTGTTGGCCATTTTAAATTTTTGCTATATATATAGATATAGGTAAAATTAATAGATTTCCATGTTTCAAAATAACGATTCGAAAACTCCCCGGTAACGGCGCCAAAAACTTGATTGATATTTTCGCATCGGGTCTGAAAACTTGATGCGGTTAAAACTCCAAAAATTGGTGAGAACTCATGCGGCGTCCCGGGCGGTATATTGAAGGAAAAAGGCGGATGTGGTTTTTATTTAGAAAACGGGGCGCGCGAATTTATTTATTTGGATATAATACGGTTTAGATCGAGTTTTAACGAAAGAAGGCAAGTGCACCTATCGCGTGTAGTACAGGATATTCCGGTGTCGAATATCTAGGTCGTATTGTTCTCGGGGTCGGTTCGATTATTTCTACTCTTCCCTGGAGGGAACTATTATTTTACCGATAATTATCTTGTCGAGATATTTTTTATATATATAAAAAGCAAAAAGACAGAAAATGAAAGCATAAAAGGTGGAGCCGATGATGAGCTTAGAGCGACCGCATCGAATAAAATTAGATCTAAAATAAACTTT
This sequence comes from Platanthera guangdongensis, assembly GCA_039583875.1. Taxonomy (NCBI): domain Eukaryota; kingdom Viridiplantae; phylum Streptophyta; class Magnoliopsida; order Asparagales; family Orchidaceae; genus Platanthera; species Platanthera guangdongensis. Next base: position 118,332,149 of record CM077163.1, read on the forward strand.
TAATAAAAAAATATCCTAAATTTCAAATTAATTAAGGCGGAGACTTGGCCGTGGAGGTTCCACTAAAATGATCTCACCTAGCTATAGTGCTATCGCTCACCTGAACGCTAAGACTATTCGACCGGGCTCTCGTCCGACGAATGATTCCTCTTAACGCCCGCATTACGCTAAGAACCCCGCTATTGGGTGGGGAACCCAATCCGATAGAGTTGGCATTACTCCTCTCTTAAGGGTTAGTGTGGAACTCTCTTTACCAAGGGGTGATCGGTCCAGACGCACGACCTCTCGACTAGCTAATGTATGGACTATGAAAATACGGCCCACACATCGATATGTGTTCCTACGCGTTGTAAACCCCGGGAAAACCTTAAGTAATTTTAATTAATTAGAAAATAATGTCATTTATTTATTTAAAGCTATTTTTTCTGTCACAATGCTCTTCGATACTGAGGTCTAAGAACGGTTAGCCACTCATCGGAATGGGGATGGCAGACGAGAAAAGCAATAAAGAAAGCAGTAAATGAAAGCGATAAAGAAAGCAGTAAAATAAAGCAGGAAAGAAAGCTAAAAATTGCAAGTCTCACTCAAACGAGTGAGACTGAAATAAAAGCAGTAAAGTGCGAGTCCCGACACAAATGCATGGGCGGGAGAAAGAAAGAAGTAAAGTGCGAGTCCCGGTGCAAATGTGTGGGCGAGAGTAATGAAAGCGAGTCCTACTCAAACGAGTAGGAGAAAAAAAAACAACGCACGCACACACTCTACAGAAAGAAAAACTCACGCACACACTCGACATAAAATTAAAAACACAACTCACTCCACTGAATTGAAAACGCACACACACTATAGAAAATTAAAACACACTCACTCGACATGAAAGTAAAATACGCACACATACACACACTCTACTGAATGAAATAAAAACAATGTGTCATTTAACTCTTAACGAGTAGGCGGAAATAAATGCGCACACATAAAAAATTGCAAAAACCTAAGTTACCGAAAAATTAAAATAACTACATTTCTACCGCTAGAATGCGGTAGAAATGCATAAAAAGCTAAAATAAAAATTAAACGAACAATTGGGTTTGCAAATAAACGCAAAAATATAAGTGCTCAAAAAATTAAAAGGAAAACATTTCTACCGCTAGAATGCTGTAGAAATATGTAAAAAGAAGATGAAAAATCTAAAGGAGCAAAGGTTTTAAAATAAAATCAAAGTGTATGAGAAATTGAACTGAGTATGTTTTCATTCTTATAACTTGATAAAAATGCTTAAAAAGTAGAAAAGAAGGTAAAAGAACGAAAAGTTTTACGATTTAAAAAGACTAAGTAAAAAAAAGAAAAACAAAACCACTTTAAAAACATTTTTATAAATTTATAAAGATGAATATGAAGGGTACGAAAAACCTAAGTTATGAAAACGATAAAGATATTAAAGCATAAAACTACACTCATACACACACACACCCGTATGAAAAAGAACGAAAACAAAATAAAAGAAAAACAAGTAAAAATATGATTGCTAAAGGGAGAGTTGCTTAGATCCATTCCAAAGACATATAATGGAGAAAAACTACAATTTTTATTAATACTAAAAGATTATTACAAAGCTAAAATGAAAATAAGAGAGAGAGAGAGGGGGAGAAAATCCCTTACATAGGATTTGGAATACATCTAGGCAGCATAACACCTTAGCAAAATGGTTTAAAAACGTGGAACCTGAGCTCTTACAGAACACAAGTATTTATAGGCAAAAAATTTGAAGAACATCCCCTCTGACACGGGCGTGTCAGGGGGCGTGTCACTACTATTGAAGATTCGATCCGGCGAGGTGACGGCTTGGTTGACTTCGGGTCGGTCACACCCCAGGTCACGGGCATGACTATGGGCGTGTCGGGGAGGTAGAACTGGACACGGGTTGCGTTGAAATGTCACTGGCGCGGTCTTGTCATCCAGTTGGAGAAGTACAAGTGGCGGTCACGCCCGTGACTCTATCTACACGGGGCGTGTCGGGTTGGTCTCGACGAATGTCGAGAGCGTTGTGTCGAGAGCATTTGTCGGGACTGGAAGTTGTCGAGCGGAAAATATCGAGAGCAAGTGACACGGGCATGTCGGGTTGGCTGACACGGGTGTGTCAGGTTGGTCGATGAACGTCAAGTGCCTTTTCGTCGAGCGAGAAGCCTTGATCGTCGAACGGGAATGGCACGGGCGTGTCGGGTCATTGGACACGGGCGTGACGTCGGGCATGTCCATCAATTTCTTCATTTTGCGGCTGATTTCACGGTATTTTAGTTGTCATGCCCTGGTCACGGGCGTGACCCAAAGAACACGGGCGTGACCCATGCAAAATTTGACAATTTTCTGAAATTTTCTGAAAATCAAAATAAAAGAAAGTTAGTATAATATTTACATAATAGGAGCAATTTATTAAAGAAAGAATAAGTAAAAATGACAAAAAGTAACTAAAACAACTTATTTATTAGACATAAAAATAGGTATATTTACAATTCATCAAGGGTGCCTCGGGAAGTAAGCATCAAGGACCAAGGCCCAATCGTGCAAGTCTATCATTCAACTCCTATTGGTGTGATGACTGGCGAGCACATAGACCTGCCACACTATCCTTAAACGAGGAATATGACATCGTATGTCGACTCACTCTGCATGTAATTTCACATCATCATGGCTAGGAAGGTGCCACTGTGGACAAACCACCAGAGGACCAAGGACAACTGTCCACTTATGCTCTTTTCATCATTTCCAATCTAGTGCGGTCAAACAAGCGCACTTACACCCTCTCACAATCTCGTGCCCCAAGGCTCTTAAGGTTTCATCATCAACATAATGGTACTTCACATATTCATCAACCATTTGGTTATCATAATTACATATAGACTATGGTGACATATCTTTAACATCAACAGCATACAATCTTTTTACTAAGTTCAAACCATTCGTGCACACATGGATCTATCCACTAAATGCAAACAACCCTTTGTTAATAGCAAACACTAACAACTACATACAGTAACTTCAAGCCAACCTCATCATTATTCAATGTATTACCATTATCAAGTACGTATTGTTTCACATATTTAAACCATTCTTACCATCCCAACTCGTCAACCCATTCGTTCACTACACCATTTGTTTGTTAATGATCTTTCCAACAAATTCCATTAACAATATTTTATCACAATTACTTATAGACTAAATTTACCAAAACGTTAATGTTGTTGTGTTACAGTCTCTCCCTACCAAATTCAAAGTCTATTCAACAAAAATCCGAGAAATATTTGTGCATGAAAGAGTTTTGTATAGCAACTTCGATAAGGGATTCCCGAGGCTATAGGAATCCGGAGAAGGAATGTAACCCCTCGTTGGAAAGGTATTTCCAAGGGCTACGATGTTTGTGTTTAGTTCAAGGCCCAAATATGGCAGTATCGTGTCTGAAAATAGTCTTAAAGATCGATGCACGCAGATTACAGATTTTTGGGCGCATTTTAAAGCGAGACGAACGACATGGGTTCGCCTTCTTCCTCCAACCAAAACTCCCAAATCACATCCAAAATTTCCTCCTCCCTTGTTCACCATCAAAAGGACAACTTTCTTCACGAAACCAAGTCCCGATCTTCTCATGGAAGGAGTGGTCGAAGACATCTTATCTCTAGGGCACCAGCCCTAGCATGGCCTTCTCCTAGGAAACCTTCTTATAACGAATCAAGACCCTTTTGAGTCCATATCTCTTAAAGGAAGAACTAGAGATCTAGTACGAAGGGAGAGGATAGGAAGCTCACCTCAGTTCCTGCGTTTCCGGCCATGGATCTTGTCATTCTCCTTGGCGACATCTTTCTCCTTGCTAGTATTGTTCTTCACGGGAAGAGTGAAGGAGATGATTTTCTTCCAGAAAATTGACTCTGGCGGCTTCTCTGTTTCGTCGGGCTCGGCAAATACAACTGCTTGGCAAACTGGTAAAATGACTGCTAGGTTTTTTCGCATGTCCCTTTTATAATGTGAAATTAGGGTTAACTGCTTTGCCACGTGTCAGCCTGACATTGGACCGCCTAATATTACTTTAAATGAGTCATGTTGAAAGGACGCGACCCATTAAAGTCGGTATGGCACAATTACCAAAAATCTGGTTCAGCAGCAAACAGGGCCGAAAATTCATCTAAGGTAAAATTTTTCTAAGTAAAATGGCATCGAGAGCATTGAGTGACGCCTATAGAGGCCAGAAATAATTTAAGTTAAATGGCGTCGAGCGCGTTGAGTCCACTCAACGCTCACAACACCTACAGAGGGCAGAAATAATTTAAGTTAAATTGTGTCGAGAGCGTTGAGTCCACTCAATGCTTTCAATGCCTAGAGAGGCTAGAAATAATTTAAGTTCAATGGAATCGAGAGCGTTGTGTGCACTCAACGCCGCGTTGAATGTACTCAGTGCACTCATCACCTAATCAGCTATCAAAAGTTTCTAAGTTCAATGGCATTGAGAGCGTTGACTGCACTGAACGCTCTCAAAGCTTAACCCGCCAGCAAATCTTTCTAAGTTAAATGGTGTTGAGAGCGTTGACTGCACTCAATGCTTTCAATGCTTAACCTGCCAACGAATTTTTCTAAGTTAAATGTCATTTAGTGCATTGACTGCACTCAACGCACTCAACGCCTAACACGCCAGAACTTTTCTAAGTTAAATGGAGTTGAGTGGTGTCAATTGTACTCAACGCCAAACATTCAGAATGCTTTCTAAGTAAATTTCTGATCTACTGGTTGAGTCTGGTTGACTCACTCGACACTCCCTGAACCTGAGCCAATTTTCTTGACTCAAAACGCGTGCAAGGGGTATGGCACGAAATGGGATGTTACAAATGTTATAAACAAAATAAAAGATTTCATCCCCGAAATCAGCCTAAGGTTGTAGGGGAAATAAAGCATGGAAATATATTATGCTTAAAAAAATTACATTGGAGAAACAACTCTGGGTAGTGCTTCTGCATCAAGTACACCGACTCCCAAGTAAATTCTTCTTTCCCATGATTAGACCACTGGAACTCTCTCGCAATGCAACTTACTTGTCTCACTGTACACTATCCGCACCGGCTCTAGTCGCACAGATCTATCAGTTGCTACTGCTCCTTCAGTGGTGGGGATATGTTGGTCGGGCCGCAACAGCGCCTTCCGAAGTGACGACACATGAAATACATCATGAAGATTCTCCATCTCTGCTGATAACTTCAACTGATATGCCAAAGGTCCAATCCTTTCCAATATAGTGTAAGGCCCAACGTACCTTGGGCTGAGCTTCTTCACAACACATACCTGTGACACTCCATGCAATGATCGGATCATCAGGAACACTTTGTCACCCACTTAAAATTCTACCATCTGGTGCTTCGCATTATAATATTTAGCATGTCAACTTTGAGCCTCAAGCATGCAGTCCCGTATTAGTCTAACAACAACATCAGTATCATCGATGTAATCAATTCCCAAAACCTTCGGGTCTTCATCTTTCACTCATGACAAGGGCTTCAAGGGGTGACATCTCGATACTAGCCTGGTGACTATTATATGAGAATTCTACCAGGGATAAGAGCCATTCCCATGGCTCTTGCATTCCACCTTCACCCTCTAACAGGCCTCACACTGCGTAACAAAATATCTGATGTCTCACTTCATTCCCGGCAAACACATGGTCTTCCGCAAGTCAGCGTACATCTTGGCAATCACAGGATGCACTAAATACTGAGAGCAATGTGCCTATCTCAAGATATCTTCCCGAATTTTACAGCCTTCGGGAATGTAAAGCCAGCCACGGAAATGAACGAGACCGTATTTTATGGAATACTCGTTAGTAAACCCATCTTTAATTGACTTGAACACTAGGGCCAGAGCAGCATCCTTTCCTTGCTCTGCCCGGATTCGGTCTCGAATGTCACATACTATGCTCATCGCGGTTAAGTACTCCGCATACACATCCGAATGGTTTCTATATACCAGGGTAATCTCAATCTCCTCAAGCATCAGAGCTAATTTCATACTCATCAATTGGGGCTCATGGCTCGTTTCTGGTACCTTCTAGCTAAACGCATCAGGCACGGAGTTTGCTTTCCCGGGGTGGTAGTTCAGGGTAATCTCATAATCACACAAAAATTCCAACCACCTCCGCTGCCTCAAATTCAGTTCCTTCTGAGTATGAATGTACTTTAAATTCTTATGGTCTCAAAAGATCTCACAGTGGACGCCATATAGATAGTGCCTCCAATCCTTCAAGGCAAACACCACTGCTCCCAATTCTAAATCATGTACTGGATAGTTGACTTCATGCTTCTTCAGCTGCCTCGAAGGATAAGCAATCATATGCCCATGCTGCATCAGTACTGCTCCCATCCCTATGTATGATGCATCTGTGTAAACTTGGAATCCCTGCTTTCCAAATGGAAGTGATAGGATATGTGCGGTAGTAACTCTGTCTTTCAGTTCTTGGAACGCAGCTTCACACGGGGTGTCCACTCATATAACACACCTTTCTTTGTCATAGTAGTTAGAGGACGGGATATCTTTGAGATTCCTTTCACAAACTTGCGATAATACCCGGCAAGCCCAACAAAACTCCGTACATCGACCGCTGACTTCAATGGTGACCATTCCTTCATGTCACGCAGTTTGGCTGGATCCACTTCTAATCCAGCCCCACTGATCACATGGCCCAAAAAGGCAACTTCTGGGTTCCAGAATTTGCACTTATTGAAGTTGCCAAACAAGACATGCTCTTTTATCTTCTTCAGCACCAGGGTCACATGTTCGACATGCTCCTCCTCTATCTTTGAGTAGACCAAAATGTCATCAATGAAGACAATGATGAAGATGTCTAGATATGGCTCAAACACCTTATTCATCAGATTCATGAAAGTTGAAGGGGAATTTGTGAGCCCAAATGGCATTACGGTGAACTCGTACAAGCCGTACCTTGAGCTAAAAGCTGTTGTCTGAGTGTCATCCTCTTGTATCCTCAATTGGTAATACCACGAACATAAATCTAACTTGGAGAACCAATGTGCTCCTACCAATTGATCGAACAATTCGTCGATCCGGGGTAGCTGATATGTGTTTTGCACTATCAGTCGATTGAGGTCCCGATAATCGATACATAATCGCAAGGTTCCATCCTTCTTCTTAATGAATAGAACAGGGGCTCCCGAAGATGATGAACTGGGGAGAACGAAACATGATTCTACTAACTCCTACAACTGCACTCTAAACACTGCGTGTCCCTTCAGGGCCATTCAGTAGGGAGCCCTAGAAATGGGCTTGGCACCCGGTACTAGCATAATTTGAAAAATCCATCTCTCTATGAGGGGGTAATCCTGGCAATTTCTCAGGAAATTCCTCGGGAAAATCTCGCACCACTCGCACATCATTGATATGTATTGTCATTTTTTCAGTTAAAAACAAATCATATAAACTTTATCCCATTTCATGTGGGCTTTTAAGGCCTGTATCGAAGACAATAACATGCGCGATGCAAAACATATACCTTGGAAAATGACTTTTGTGTCTCCATGTCGCAAGTAAATCCGCTTCTCCGCACTGTCAATTCTTGTGTAATGCCAATCCAACCACATCATGCCCAAAATAAGGTAGAATTCTGGCATCCTCAAAAATGTGGCAGCAGTATCAAAGGTCTTTTCTACAAGGAGTATCTCCAATTCTCTCTTGGCGGTTGCAGTCATCTCAGATCAATACCAGTGAAGTATTGTACTCCTTGTAGGCCTCCAGGATACAAGGAGTATCCTGGAGGCATACTCTCTGAGCAATACCAGTGAAGTATTGTACTCCTTGTAGGCCTTTAACAAAGTCTGCCGACACAAACGAGTGCGTGGCTCCGGTATCGAATATCGTATAGGCCGGTTTCCCACCAAACATCAGGGTGCCTAAGTGCCAATAACAAAAACTCAAAGCTACATTTCTAGTACATCTTAGTCAACTTAAGGTGAATACTGAAAATGTTTTAATTAAATGTAACATACCTTTGATCAACTCTCGATGGTTCCCCTCCTACGCCATGTCCAGCGCGAACACCTAATCTGGAGCATGTCCGGGGTTTCCACCTCATGGCCCTCATCCTCGACCACACATATGTCCTCGTCCTCGTGGAGCTACCAGAGGGAGAGCAGGAGGAGCATTCCCAACTAGCTGCGGGCAGTGATGTCGGATGTGGACCGGTTGGTTGCATTGGAATCATACTCGCTCATACCGCCCATCGAGTTGTTCGAACAATTGAAGTTGTGGAGGTGGAGGCAATGTTAGCGGCAGTGGGACCGGGCGCTCTATTCTAAAATTTTGGTGGAAATGCCTGCCACCACTCTGGTATCCTCCTCCACCTCTATTGTCATGCCCTCTTTTATTACTAGGGCCATCTTCCATCACACCCTCAACGGGTCTCTTACCACTTCCCAAGTGGTCTGCCTTGTACGAACAAAAAACAAACAGACCGAAAATTTGGAATATCAAATTTTATTATTCAAAAAAGGTGTGTATTACAAAGGTATAGCCTCCCTTTTATAGAATGGAGGAGATGAGAGATAATAAAAATAAGCAATGTGGGACTAAATAATTACAAGTATATGCGTCTTTACAAATAAACAAACAGAACAACTCGCACGGTTAGATGAGTAGGCTAACCGCTCGACAATCACCAGAAGGAGAGAACAAGATGCCACAGAGATCAAGCCGCCACATGAGACCGCTAGACCGTCGGTCTCCAAGTCGCTTGAGATAAACTGCCAGACCACTCAGATACCAAATAGCAATAGCCCGGCAGACAAGCCACTGAGATAAACCGCCAGACCGACCGACCTCCGAATAGTAACAGACCACCCGTCCTCCATACTGCAACACTCCTCCTCAAGCTAGAGCATAGATATCAATCATGCCCAGCTTGTCGCAAATGTGTAAAAAGGAAGCGGGCATCGGCTTGGTGAAGATTGTCGGAAGTGACGAACAGAGTACAAATCTGTTTCTTCAAGATCTCTTCCTGAATAAAATTACAGTCGACTTCTATGTGTTTTGTTCTCTCATGAAAGACTGGATTTTTGGAGATGTATATCGCGGCCTTATTGTCATAGAACATAGGAAGAGGATAGTTGTAGACCTCTCCTAAGTCAAGCGTGAGAGCTCGTAACCATTTCAACTAACATGTGGTTGATGTCATACTACAATATTCCGCTTCTGCACTAGACTTGGAGATCATAGACTATTTCTTTCTCTTCTAGCTCATAAGATTTCCTCAAACAAATGTGCATAAACCCGATGTTGACTTACTGTCACCTTTGTCAACAGTATAACTCGAATCTAAGTACGCTTCAACCCTCAAATGACCATTCTTTTGAAATAGGAGTCCTTTCCATGGATCTGCTTTAACATTATCCAATATCCACAGGGCAGATTGTAGATGACACTCCCTAGGAGCTTGCATGAATTGGCTTACCTTGCCCACAACATAGGAGATGTCGGGTCCGGTTACCGTGAGATAAATGAGTGTGCCAACCAGACATCGGTACCTCGTAAGATCAGATAGAAGAGGTGAGTCATCTGTCCAAGTTTTGTCTTCTCCAGCAGCCATGGGACATCGGGAAGGTTTAGCACTAGTCAACCCTTCCTCTTTTAGAAGATCAAGAGTATACTTCCAATGGGAAAGGACCATAGAGTTGGGCTTCTGAGAGATCTCAATCCCTAGAAAGTATTTTGTGGTTCCCATATCCTTTGTGACCGGGTGTTGACGGAGGTGTTTCTTTGTCAAAGCTATCGAAGCATGGTCATCGCCAGTAAAAAGAATGTCATCCACATATACCGCAAGAAATACCAGACCCGATGAGGTTTTGAGAATGAACAAGGAGTGATTGGTTGAACTTCTTACAAAACCAATGGTCGCAACAATGCCGCTAAACTTGTCAAACCAAGCCCAAGGGCTTTGCTTTAGGCAATGATGGCCTTCTTCAGCCGACATACTCATGTCTCCCCCTGAGCAACATACCCAGGAGGTTGTTCCATGTAAATGTCTTCCTTAAGATCACCATAGAGAAAAGCATTCTTGACATCCAGCTGTGAAATGGGCCAATCCTTATTGACAACCATAGAGAGAAGGAACTGAATGGTGCTGAGATGAGCAACGGGAGAGAAGGTGTCAAAGTAATAAAGACCATAAGTCTGAGTGAAGCCTTTGGCAACTAGGAGGGCCTTGTATCGATCCACCCTGCCATCCGGATAGAACTTCACAACAAAGACCCAGCGACAGCCGACCACATTAGTGCCCAAAGGGGGGAGGAACAAGGGTACAGGTACCCCATTAAGTGAGGGTAGCAATTTCCTCATCTATGGAGGCCTTCCAATGAGGAACAACAAGAGCTTCATGGTAGGTGCGGGGAGTGGCAGTCGTAGAGATATCCAATGCAAATGCCCTGTGAGAAGGAGAGAGACGATCATATGAAACAACAGCAGTCAGGAGGTGCTAGGTACACGTCTGCACCCCTTTACGAAGAGCAATGAGAAGATCCAGGTCGGCTTCTTTCTCAGTAGTCGGAACATCCGTGGCAGAGAGAGCTGGCCAGGGAGTGGAGAGAGACGGCAACTGAGTGGAGGGAGAGAGCAGTGGTGATGCGGGAGAGAGAGAAGTAGGAGACGGTGGAGGTGATGGTGGGAAAATCTCGATGGGAGTAGACATGGTGGAGGGGACGGTAGGAGAAGACGAAAGAACTAAAGAGGGAGAGGGGTCAGAAGAGAAATATGATGCATTCTCGAAGAAGGTCACATCCGCGGATACATATTGCTTACGAAGAACGGTATCAAAGCAACAGTAACCTTTTTGAGTAGTTGAGTAACCCAAAAAGATACATTTGGTGGCACGTGAGTCGAGTTTGTCATGAGTGGCAGAAGGAGTGTGCACAAAAGCAGTGCCTTCAAAGAAACTCATAGGGAGAGGAAACGGACCCTTGCCCGAATATAGAATGGAGAATGAGGTTTGTGCATGGAGAACTGTAGACGGAATGCGATTAATGAGGTAACATGAGATGAGGACAGCGTTCCCCCAATTGGAGCAAGGAACCTGCATTTGTGTCATCAGAGTGCGAGCGACATCGAGGAGGTGATGGTTTTTGTGTTCTGCCACCCCATTTTGCTGTGAGGTTCAGACACAGCTAGTTTGATGAATAATAGCATGTTGCATACAAAAAGAAGAGAAAGCAGTAGTAAGATATTACTTAGAATTTTCAGAGCAAAATATTTTAATAGACATATCAAACTGATTCTTAATCATATTATAAAATGATGTTCATACAAAAAAGAGTTCGGAGCGATCCTTTAAAAGATACACCCATGTACACCTAGAGAAATCATCAATAAAGGTTACAAAATATGAACTACCCTGACCTATGGTGAGGGTAGGAGTAGGACCCCAGATGTCGGAGTGAACAAGATCAAATAGCTGGGAAGATCCACGACCTGGCTTCGGTGTGAAGGACGAGCGGTGATGCTTGCCAAGCTGACATGCGTCACAGTTGAGAGGAGGACTCTACGGAGGAAGGTGGGGCAGAAGCTGACGAAGAAGTCATGGAGGAGCATGACTAAGACGAAGGTGCCACTTGATAAGATCAGTAGAAGATGAGGAGAAGGCGGATAGTGCAGAAATGTTGTCGAGGAAGTAGTGGTTGTCGCTCTCAGTCCCAGTAGCAATCATCCGCTTGGAGCCCGGATCCTGAAAAGAACAAGTAGTAGAAGTGAATGTGATGGAGCATTGTCGTTGCTTGCAAAGAGAAGTAAGAGATAGCAAGTTGCAAGGGAACTTGGGCACGTAGAGGGTGTCCATCAAGCGAAGAGATGGAGTGACTTGAACAACTCCCGTTCCATTGACCGTTAAGGGAGAGCCGTCCGCAATAAGGACCGAGGGCAACCGATTATGTTGTTCTCGGAGTGAAAAACATTGCGGATTGCCGGTCATATGATTGGTAGCACTAGAGTTGATTAGCCATTTACCTTGAGTAGCGATGTGGTCACTACCTGAATACCTGACCACGGAGGCGGACGGCTTCGAAGAAGAAGTGGAAGCATCCCTAGATTGTCAAAGATGAGGATGCTTCTTCCAGTAGAGATCAACCGTGTGGCTGGTGCAGCCACAGTGAGAGTAGAAAAAGCCGCAAGCACCACATTAGCTGGATGGGAGGTGGCGACCACCAGAGCCACTTCGCTGAGTATGGTGAGCGTAGTTGTCTGGTTGAGGAGGGGAGGATAACAACGGACATTATAGCAGAGAGGTAACAGCGGCTATGCGGGCAGCATAGACATCCAGGGTGGGAGACTCCGCCTCGCCAAGGATTTGTTGATGCATCATGTCATATGACTTAGGTAGTCGTAGAAGATAAGACACAACCAGAAGATACTGAAAGTGTTTGTGTTGCTCAGTGAGATCCGCAGAGAAGGGCGATTTTGGAGAATTTCAGCTCCGAGAGCCTGAACTTGTTGGTAAGCAGCATCATGAGACATGGAGGGAAGGGCAAAGAGGTCCGCATATAGAGTATAGATTCGGGACGTCTGAGCCCCCTTGTAGTAGAGAGAGTCGAGATGAAGCCAAGAAGCCTTGACCATTTCATCATGACGGATGACGGGTAGGCATTCATCAGAGAGGCTGTTAGCCAGCCATGTACGAACCAGAGCATCGTTGGCATCCCAATCATCAAAGAGAGGGGAATCTTCTGGAGGAGGGTCATCGGCGAGATGATAACATTTGCGTTGACAACAGAGAAGGAAGGTGAAGGAGACACTCTAATCCAGGTAGTTGGACCGATGAGTTTGGAAACGGTGTCAAGGTTTCCAAAAGGAGTGGGAGGAGTAGGAGGAGGAGAAACAACGGGAGTTGTGGTGGTAGAGATATTGGAGGTTGTCATAGAAGAGTGCAGTGAGAAGAACAAGTCGTTGCTAGAAGGAGAGGCCACGGAGACAAAGAACAAGTCGCAGCGACAAAGAGCAGCGAGAAGAATAAGTCGTGGAAACAAAGAGCAGGGCGCGGCTAGAAAAGGTGGGCGTGGCTACTAGGCACATGTCCCGGCAAGAAGAACAGGTCGCGATGACTTAACAACTGGTCATGGAGACGTAGGAAGAGGAGTGGCTAGAAAAGGAGGGTGTGGAGACTAAAGATAGGTCACTGTAAGAGGAACAAGTCGCGGCGACTTAATAATAGGTCGCGACGAGAAGAAAGAGAAATCAAAGAGGACGCGCGCACAAAGGGCAGCGATAAGGAGAGAAAGAAACCGCGCGAAGAGGGCAAGAGCAGGCAGAAGAGACAAGTCGCAAAGACAGGTCGCGAGAAGAAGAATTAAGTCTGCTCACAGAATCAGGAGGAGAAGATCAAGTCCTCTGATACCATGTGCGAACAGAAAACAAACATGCCGAAAATTTGGAATAACAAATTTTATTATCCAAAAAAGATACGTATTACAATGGTATAGCCTCCCTTTTATAGAATGGAGGAGATGAGAGAGATTACAAATAAGCAATGTGAAACTAAATAATTACAAGTATATGCGGCTTTACAAATAAACAAACCAAATAAGTCGTGCGGTTAGACGAGTAGGCTAACTGCTCGACAACCACCAGAAGGAGAGAACAAGCTCCCATAGAGAACAAGCCGCCACAGGAGACCACTAGACCGCCGTTCTCCAAGTTGCCTGAGACAAACCGCCAGACCGCTCGGATACCAAACAACAACAGCTTGGCAGACGAGCCGCTCAGATAAACCGCCAGACCGCCCGACCTCCAAATAGAAACAGACCGCTCGGCCTCCATATTGCAACATTCCTCTAGCTTATTTGCATTTCAATTATCTCTGCTAAGCTGGAGTCTGCTATAAACAAAAGGGCTTGCCTCAGGCGGTCTTGTAAGCCTTTGTAGAACTGTTTAGCGTATCCTTTATCGTCCAAATCATAGGAGTCAGCAAATGTAGCCAGATGCTGAAACTCTCGCTGGTACTCTGTCATAGACTTGGATCCCTGCTTCGGTTGCAAGAAAGTTTCTTCAAGTTCATCACGAGTTGTCGAAGGGATAAAGTGCTCTAAGAAAGCTCCAGAAAACTAGCTCCAACTAATATCCATGCAGACTCTTCCCTGGAAGGTGGAGCCCATGAGAGACTTCCACCACCTTTTTGCATGTAGTTCTAGAAGTGACACTGCCAGGGTCACCGCCATATTATTGGTACATCTAATTCCCGCCATCAGCTATTGCACGGTGTCGAAGCATTCCTTCGTAAGCACTACTGACTCTGTCCCAAGGTAGGCAGGAGGGGAGAGAGCTCGGAAAGTTGTTAACCAATTAGAGCTCGGCGCTTGTTGTTGTACAGGGGCTTGTTGGTACCTAAAGGCATCCAAGATAACTATGAGAGTCTGCCCTATCTCTGATTGCTGAAACTGTGTGGGTACGGATGGGGCGGGAGTGCCCCCCACTGGCTCAACATGCACTGTGATCTACATATAAGGTACAAACCTAGGGTTAGGTTGGCTAATCTTAAGGTCAAATTTGGACATACTTAGTGTGAATTACATATGGGCACACCACTGCTTCCGCTAAGTCTGTTTGTACCCAAACTAACTAATCGAACGGGGGTGTCCCATTGTTGAATGACTTCCTTAGTTCAGGATCATAGCAAGTTGATACCATTTGTAAGACCCCCCCCCCCCCCTCCGGGAACACAAAACAGGGTACGAGGGGAGTCTTATGCCCAGAACTGCCTCCTTGTGGTAGCGTTAGCACACGATATAACATGTACTACAAGATGCATATCCTGCCGGCTATAATCAATATCATTCATTGCCAACCCAACCAAGAATATAAAACAGAAGTCAAATCCACACATATATAAAATAGTACAAAAGTACATCAAATAAAAGAAACATCAACTAGCTTCTATAACATCAGAGTACGTGTACAAAATGAGTCTCTCTAATTCACATCAGTCATTGACGGTAGCGATGGCACCGTCCCTTCAGGCCATGTCGTCCTGGCCTGGCTATCCTGCTGCATAACCTACTGCTACTCTATCTGTAGGGTTACCTCCTAAAAAGGAAGACGTAGAAACTGTTAGTCATAAAGACTAAGTGTCTTCACATCCTCTCCCCTGGTTACTTCTCGGCACCCGGAGGAGAAAAGGACAAGTACAATATATATATATATATATATATATATATATATATATATATATATATATATATATATATATATATATATATATATATATATATATATATATATATATAGAGCAGTAGTGCAAACAAGTGGTAAAAGTGTGAACAATATTAATGTATATCAGCAGTATAATAAACGAGTAAACAATCTACTCTATCAGTTCTACCATCTGCAATAGTATTAAAATATAGAGCTACAATAGAATGTAACTCAACTTATATGAATGCCCATGCAGATAAATAAGTTGATGTTCGGCTCAACAGTAAAGTAACTCATCGTATAAGAGTGCCCATATAAACTTATACGATAAGGATCTTATGTATGCAATGTAATGTTATGACATGAATGTAATGCAATGACTCACCCATGATCATGCACAGGCAACTGCTATGTCGACACAGACTTGTAGTCCCGATTTTTCGAGCTGGTAGCTGATCTCTCAGGTATCAACCGTCGTGCACCGATGGTGACAGTGGAGCGGGATTCTCCACTACTTGGCGGGCATCCACACTACCAGTCCTAGGCCTCCATAAGCCTCAACGCTAAGAACACAACAGCGGAGCTCATAAGCGTACTACGACTCAAAAGGGATCTCGGGTAGAAGTGCACCAAGAGCCCAGCCCAACTGTCGTATCTTCATGGCACGGAAGGTGCCACTGTGAACAAATAACCAAAGGACCAAGGCCAACCATCCACTAGCAGGGAGGGTGCCTCGGGAAGTAAGCACCGAGATCCAACACCCAACCGTGCAAGTTTATCAGACAACTCCCATTGGTATGACGACTGGCGAGCCCGTAGACCTGCCACACTATCCTTAACCCAGGATTACAACACGCGTGTTGACTCACACCACATGCAATTTCACATCATCGTGGCACGAAAGCTGCCTCTGTGGACAAACCACCAGAGGACCAAGGCCAACCGTCCACTTATGTCTCTTTTCATCATTTCCAATGCAATGCAGTCAAACACCCGCACTTACACCCTCTAACAATCTCGTGCCCCAAGGCTCTTAAGGGTTCATGATAAACAAAATGGTACTTCACATATTCATCAAGCATTTGGTTATCATAATTACACATAGATTATGGTCACATATCTTTAACATCAATTGGATAAAATCTTTTTACCAAATTCAAACCATTCGTACACACATGGATCTATCCACTAAATGCAAACAACCATTTATTCATAGCAATCACTACCAACTATGTACAACAACTTCAAGCAAACCTCATAATTATTCAACGTATTACCATTGTCAAGTACGTCCTTATTGGTTCACATATTTAAACCATTCCTACCATCCCAACTCGTCAACCCACTCTTTCCGACAAATATCTTTAACAATATTTTATCACAATTACTTATAGACTAAATATACTAAAACGTTAAAGTTATTGTACTACAGTCTCTCCCTACCAAATTCAAAGCTGATTCAACACAAACCCGAGAATTATTTGTGCAGGAAAGATTACTGTACAGCAATTTCGATCGGGGATTACCGAGGCTACAGGAATTCGATGAAGGGGTGTAACCCCTTGTTGCAAAGTGATATCCAAGGGCTTTGACTTTTGTGTTTAGTCGAAAGCCCAAATCTGGTCGCAACGTATCCGCAAATGGCCTTGAAGATCGCTGCGCGCAGAAAACAAATTTCTCCGTGCATCTTAAAGCGAGATGAATGGCATTGGTTCGTCTTCTTCCTCCAACCAAAATTCCAAAATAACATCCGGAATTTCCTCGTCCCTTATTCACCCTCAAAAGGCCAACTTTATTCACGAATCTACATCCCTATCTTCTCATGGAAGGAAGCACTGGTCGAAGACATCTTATCTCTAGTGCACAAGCCCTAGCATGGTGAAAGTCCACCTAGTGTCAACTATCTCACCTATGGGGGGGGGGGGGGGGAATAGGTGACGTGCAGCGTTTTTGCGGAATTTAAGATTGTACCTGCACAATAAAAATAAACAGCACAGCACACAGAATACACAAGCTATTTATAGTGGTTCCCCGATTTGGGTACATCCACTTTCCCCCTTCGACCTATCTCCCAACAAGGGACGACTCGGTCTCTTCACCAACAGGATTGAAATCCAATCCCTGCACTATCGGAAGGAACCCTTCCACATGTAGGAGTCAACACTCCCACAACACGGGTTGCACCCAACCCTTACAACTAGGAACCAACGTTCCTTTACAACAAAAGTAAAACTAGAATGTACAAGAAATACAAACTACGTTTGGAGACTACGGTGTCCCTCTTCATTGACAACGTGTTCTTGAAGTCCACGAAGAGTCCACAACCCTAGATCTCTCTTGGAGAGGATCTCCCCGGAACCGGCGGCGGCAAGATGGGCGGCGGCTAGGTTCACGGGATCGGCGGCAGCGACGATGTGCTGCTGCTGTACTTTGGAGATCCAAACTTCGTACCGAAGCTAGCTAGGTCTACCAACGGTCACACGAGGATCGGTCGTCTCGATCGATTCGGACGGGGAAGTTTTTCCCGATCAACAAATCGAGAGATAAGGGATCTCTGGATAGACGCGTGAGACTCTAAGCTTGGCTAAGCTTCTGTCGCCGGAGGATCAGGAAGAATCGTGATCAACAGCGGCGACCAACTAGCGCGAGCGGCGACGGCGGCGGCGGAGCAGTTTCGCGATTTTAGGTTTAGATCGTGCTCGGCTTCTTTCTATGTGTACGTCGTTCAAAAAAATACCCGTATATATACTGTAGATACTTTCAATATGACCGTTGTGGGTCCCACAAGAAGAATCCCTAAATCCCGGTCCAGAACATTGTCAACGGCAGAATCCGGTTCAGGGAGTTCCAGAAAAATTGCCAAGTCAAAATCGGTGAGAATCGAAAGTGAATCTCGTCGAGTCGTCGAGAATCAAAGGTGATTCTCGACGATTCGGCGAGAATCAAAGATGATTCTCGTCGAATTTGACTTGGTTGCACGCACTGATTTAGCCGGGTCGAGACGGCGAGAATCAGCCAGTGATTCTCGGCGATTCGGCTAGAATCACTTGGTGATTCTCGACGATTCTTACTTAGCATCAGAATTTGCGCGCCTTGACGTAGCTGGATCGAGTCGGCGAGAATCAGCCACTGATTCTCGCCGAATCAGCGAGAATCACTTGGCGATTCTCGTCGATTTGCACTTAGACGAATTTTCGTCTTTCCACCCATGATGAGCTCCTTGACCCATCCTTGCTCCTTGTCTACTCTTGCAAGATCACAGCCCTGTACTTGAAAGTAAGTGCACTCCAATAGAGAGAGTACACGTAGGCCAACACACTGATCTGCTCAACGAGGGATTACGTCGTGCAGACCCGTGTATATTGACCTACTGCACCCTGACATTGGTGTGCACTTAGCGTGGAATAACTGCAAGCACAACTTGAAATAATTTGTCAAAAACATTGCCTATTTACCTTAGCTTGTTCAGGGGCTTCTTCAAATCAGGTACGTTGTGGATACAATACCCAACAATCTCCCCCTATTTGAAGAAGTCTAAACCCTACAAGCTAAGGTGAATAAAGCGTATGGGGATGAAAATCACAACCTTGAAATAAGTTGAGAGAGATATTCATTACCGATACCAATTTCGTGCGGGCAAACTTTGGAGCCACCTTAGCCGTAGCCGATAGGGTAATCTCCCCCTTTTCGGCTTCTGCAAATCTTGGTCTGTAGAATGTGACCCCTTGCTCCCCCTCAGTTCTTGCATCTGTGCTCACACTTGAGTTCCTTGCTCCCCCTCAGTTCTTGCGCCTGTGCTCAACTTGAGTACCTTGCTCCCCTTCAGTTCTTGCACGAGCCTGGAGCTTCCGTAGTCTTCATTCCTCATAATTTAGCATCCCCAATTCAGTCTTGAAAAGACTGAACTTGGCCTCGTCTAAGGGCTTTGTGAATATATCAGCAATCTGCTTGTCCGTGGGGACATAACAGAGAGAGATGTCCTTGTTCTCCACGTGCTCCCGAATGAAGTGGTAGCGCACTTCAATATGCTTCATTCTGCTGTGCGAGACCGGATTGTTGGCAATGGCAATTGCACTGGAGGAGTCGCAGTACATTGGAACTTCCTTGAACTGAAGGTCGTAGTCGGCTAACTGATTTCTGATCCATAGGAGTTGTGCGCAACAGCTGCCTGCCGAGACGTACTCAGACTCTACTGTGGAGGTAGCTACACAGTTCTGCTTCTTGCTGTTCCATGAGATAAGCCTCCTGCCGAGGAATTGACACGTCCCGGAGGTGCTTTCCCTATCATCCCTACTCCCTGCAAAATCAGCATCTGAAAAACCTATTAGCTCGACATCATTGTTTCTCAGGTACCACAAGCCAAGATTGGGAGTACCTTTAAGGTATCTTAGAATTCGCTTTGCAGCGACATAGTGAGATTCCTTAGTGTTCACCTGATATCTGGCACAGACACATGTGGAGAACATGATATCCGGTCTACTGGCAGTAAGGTAGAGCAGGGATCCAATGATGCTTCTGTATTTGGTTTCATCGAAAGGTTTACCTTTCTCATCCTTATCCAGAGACATAGTGGATCCCATTGGAGTCCTCATAGAGGTTGCATTCTCCATACCGAACTTCTTAAGGAGTTCATTTGTGAACTTCGTCTAAGAGATGAAGATTCCATCCTCAGACTGTTTCACTTGAAGTCCCAAGAAATACTTGAGCTCTCCCATACTGCTCATTTCAAACTTTCCTTGCATAAGTTTAGAAAACTTTTTGCAAAGATTGTTGTCCGTTGAGCCGAATATAATGTCATCGACATAGATTTGCACCAGCAAGATCTTGCCTTTGACTTCCCTAAGAAACAATGTTTTATCTATTTTACCTCTAGAGAACTTGTTCTCAAGAAGAAAACTAGATAAAGTCTCATACCAAGCTCGTGGAGCTTGTTTTAAACCATATAGAGCTTTATTGAGAAAATACACATGATTGGGATAAGTAGGATTGACAAAACCTGGGGGTTGAGCGACGTATACTTCCTCTTTCAGGTCTCCGCTCAGGAATGCTGATTTCACATCCATTTGATAGACTGTGAATCCTTTGTGCGAAGCATACGCCAGGAACAATCTGATTGCCTCGAGCCTTGCTACTGGTGCGAAGGTCTGGTCGAAGTCAATCCCCTCCTTCTGCCTGTAACCTTGAGCCACCAGCCTTGCCTTGTTCTTTATGATGACACCATGTTCATCCAGCTTGTTTCTGAAGATCCACTTGGTGACAATCACATTCTGCTTGTATGGTCTGGGAATTAGCGTCCAAACGTTTCAACGTTCGAATTGATGTAGTTCATCTTGCATGGCCAGAATCCATGCCGCATCTTTGTTCGCCTCGTCGAACTTCTTTGGCTCAACCTGTGATAGGAAGCTAAGATGCAGTACTTCGTTAATAGTACCTCTTCGAGTTCTGACACCGACACGAGGATCTCTGATGATCTGATCTCTAGGATGATCCCTCACGTGCCGGAGCTCTAGAAGTCTGGCGTCTGGAGCTTCGACTACTTCTTGGGCTTCTACTTATTCTAAGAGATTTGTTCCATTTTGATCTTCAACATTTCCAGATGACGTGGAGGTGGAAACTTTGACGTACTTAGGAGTGTCATCTTTAGCGGTCTCATCCAGACTCAGCTGTTCAAGTCGTGCACCTGCATCTTCAAGAATACCACTGGAAGAATTGCTGTTAAGCAAACTTCCTTCATCAAATACAACATTAATTGATTCTTCTACCACTAGGGTTTTCTTATTGAAGACCCTATATGCCCGACTGTGGGAACTATAGCCCATGAATATTCTTTCGAAGCATTTTTCACCAAATTTAGTACGCGGGTACTTCCCATTATTCAGTACATAGCATCTGCAACCAAAGATCCTCAAGTAGGACATGGTTGGTTTCCTGCCTTTCAGTAGCTCGTAAGGCGTCTTACGATGATGCTTGTTGATCAATGCACGGTTTTGTATATGACAAGCTGTATTGACAGCCTCTGCCCAGACGTATTCTGGGAGAGAAGCGTCTTTCAACATTGTCGTGCAGGCTTCAATGAGAGTTCTATTTCTCCTCTCCGCAACTCCATTTTGCTGAGGAGTGCGCGGGGAGGAAAACTCATGAAAGATACCTTGTTCTTCACAAAACTCTGTCATAGCACCATATTCGAATTCTATTCCATGGTCACTTCTGATTTTGACCACTGAGCAGTTATATTCGTTCTGAACCTGCTTGACAAAACTAGTGAAGATGTCAAGCGTATCTGACTTTCGTTTCAAAAAGAACACCCATGTAAACCGAGAATGATCATCAACTATCACTAGCGTATAGGACTTGCCTCCCAAGCTATGAACTTGCATTGGACCAAACAAGTCCATATGTAAAAGATAAAGACATCGGGAAGAGTCTTTGTCTGCAATGCTCTTAAAGGTAGCCCGAGTCAGTTTGCCCATCTGGCATGCAGGACAGGGGCTATCTTTGATGCACTTGATATTGGGAGCATCCCTTACTAAGTTCTTAGAAAACAGCATACTAATTGTCTTGAAATTAATATGTGCCAATCTCTTGTGCCATTGTTCACAAAGAGATGCACTGCCTGTTGCCACAAGGCATACGGGGGTAGATGAATCTAAACTGAGAAAATCTAAGCAGAAGATATTTCTGCTCCTAATGCCTGATAATACCGTCTCAGAAGAGGTACGTGAAATTATCAGACATTTATCCTTGCAGAACTAAACGTCATAACCTTTATCACATAACTGACTTACACTGATCAGGTTATGGTTTAACCCTTCAACATGAGCCACGTCGGTGATAGAGATTATACCGTTGGAAATCATACCGTAACCTCTGGTGACTCCTCGATCTGACCCTCCAAAGATGACTTTGGGTCCATTCTCGACTGGAGTGTAATCACGCAGCAGGATTCTTATCCCAGTCATATGCCGGGAGCATCCACTGTCCAAATACCAGATCGGAATTTTGGTGGCCTTTGGACATTCCTGCAAAACAAAATTAATTTCCCTTAGGAACCCAATCGAACTTGGGTCCTATATTCCTGGTTAGCATACTCCCCCTCGGTTGGTTAACCCTACGAGTGGTCAGCCTCACATTGCTAACATAGGGAGTCTCGTAATACCTTGGATTAAACCAACAATCCACGGCAAAGTGACCGACTTTGCCACAGCACCAACAGTCGAATATGTTGTACCTCTTCCTAGGCTCTTGCCTTAGCATGGGAACGGTGGGTACAGCCGGGGCTTTGGATCTGGAGGTGGGGGCCTCACAGTGATTGCAGTCACAAGACTTCTTCACCTTCTGTATAACAGGCTTGGCTTTTGGTGCCTGCTTTCCATTATGGCCGCTAGAGAATTGACCATAATTTCCCATGTGGATTTCCTCACAAGGTGCCTTGAGGGCACTCTCACCGAAGTTCCGGGGAAAGGTCCAACCATCATACCGGCTCTTTGGCTTTGCAACCGAGGGCCGGAAATGATGACCAAAGGTTGATTCAAAGTCATGTTGGTTGCAAGGAAAGCTAGGCTTTCTGAACGCAACAGGACTGAGCGGAGCCTTTCCCTTTTCGTCAACAGAGGCCTTCTTGGCGGCCTTATTCTTCCTCTGGTTCCTGTTTCTCCTGGATGAGGAACCAGATACCCCTACATGCCCCAAGCCAGCTCCTTTGGCCTGAGCAGAGAAGGTATCAACTACTGGAAGAACAGTTTTTGGCATAGAGAAGCTCTTGACGATCTTCCTTTCTACCGCAAGTTGTTCTTCCAACTTGTCGACTTCCTCCTGCTTAAGATCAAGGAGTTTAAGAGACTCTGAGTGCTTTGAAGTCAGGTCAAGGTGCTCCTGTCGGAGAGAAATCAAACTAGTGACCTCTTCCCTTAGGGATACACACTCACCCTTAAGGAATTTCACTTCCTTTTTCTCAGCCTTCAATCTCTTACGACACTCCTCGAAAGTGTTGAGCAGAAGCTCATACTTCTCGAGGAGCTCCGCTTCATGGGCCGAAAGGCTATCTTCAGGTTCTTCATCCTGAGAATCAGGATCAGATTCAGAGTCGGAGAGAGGGGTGTGAGCTTTTTCCTTCCCAGTAAATGGGGGGCATTCTCCTTCTGAGTCGGAGCGACCGACCAGCCCGAAGTAGGCTTCCTCATCATCACTGGAGTCAGAGGAATAAGATTCACTCAATGTCTTTGGCCTTTTGGCGATGTAGCTCCGCTCTTTCTTCTTATCTCTCGAAGATTTGTGCTCCTCTTCTTTCCCTTTTTCTCTCTTGCCTTGATAGCAGTCGGCCACGACGTGTCCTGGCTTATTGCATCCAAAGCAAATAATGTCAGAGGAGCGATGTTTGTTCGGTTTAGAAGCATACCTGTCAGAAGAATGATTTTTCTTCTGATGCCTGGAGGAGGAGCCGTCTCCCTTTCTTTGATTCCTCATCTTGAGGAACTTCTTGAACTCTCGGGTGATGAGGGAGAAATCTTCCTCCGACAGCTCTGAGCTGGAGGAGCATGGCTCGGAGTCCTCCTCCTCATCCTTTTTCCTAGCACGGTATGAAACCGCACCCTTGCCTTTCTGTAGTGACTGCTTTTAGAGCCACAGTCTTTTCTTTGGCTGCAGCCTTCTCTGCTTCTTCTTCTGCTTTCCTGGTGTTCAGCTGAAGCTCATAGGATATCAGCTTCCCAAACATAATTTGCTGGTCAGTTTCAGCTAGTCTGCCAAACTCTCGGATGGCGCAGATTTTTGTGTCTCATTCCTTAGTAAGGGACCTAAGGAATTTATCATTGAGTTCACCATTAGTGAACACTCTTCTGTATCCTTTGAGGGCGTTAACAATCTTGAGGAAGTTCTCGTAGGTGACTCCGATCTCTTCCTTAGGCTCTTGTCTGAAGGCCTCATATTTCTGGTTCAGGAGGGATCTCCGATCATCCCTCACTTCATCAGTGCCCTCCATTAGGATGATTAGGCCATGCCAGATCTCCTGAGTTGTCCAGCAGTTGCAGAAGTTCTGCATCATTGAGTCATCAATCGCGCTGACCAGAATGTTCTGCGCCTTCTTGTCAAGTCCTACTAGCACCATCTCGTCCTTGTCCATTTCAGAAAGTTTCTTTGGCACTTTCTGGGTAGGATCAATGATGGAGGCCTTAGTGGGGACATAAGGTCCCTCCTCCATGATCATGAAGAGTCGAGGATCAACAGCTTCCATGTAGAACCTGATCCTTTCCTTCCAGATAGGAAAGTTGAGCCTGGTGCACACTGGGATCTTGCCTGTGTACTTGAGCCCGTCCATAGTAGATGTTTGTCTTCTTCTTGACGCTAGTGGCAGGATTCTACTCAAGGTGTGAACCTTTTTGATGAGAAACCTGGCTCTGATACCACTTGAAAGTCCACCTAGTGTCAACTATCTTCACCTATGGTGGGGGGGGGGGAATAGGTGACGTGCAGCGTTTTTGCGGAATTTAAGATTGTACCTGCACAATAAAAATAAACAGCACAGCACACAGAATACAAAAGCTATTTATAGTGGTTCCCCGATTTGGGTACATCCACTTTCCCCCTTCGACCTATCTCCCAACAAGGGACGACTCAGTCTCTTCACCAACAGGATTGAAATCCAATCCCTACACTATCAGAAGGAACCCTTCCACACGTAGGAGTCAACAATCCCACAACACGGGTTGCACCCAACCCTTACAACTAGGAACCAACGTTCCTTTACAATAAAAGTAAAACTAGAATGTACAAGAAATACAAACTACGTTTGGAGACTACGGTGTCCCTCTTCGTTGACGACGCGTTCTTGAAGTCCACGAAGAGTCCACAACCCTAGATCTCTCTTGGAGAGGATCTCCCCGGAACTGGCGGCGGCAAGATGGGTGGCGGCTAGGTTTACGGGATCGGCGGCGACGACGATGTGCTGCTGCTGTACTTTGGAGATCCAAACTTCGTAGTGAAGCTAGCTAGGTCTACCAACGGTCACACGAGGATCGGTCATCTCGATCGATTCGGACGGGGAAGTTTTTCCCGATCAACAAATCTAGAGACAAGGGATCTCTGGATAGACGAGTGAGACTCTAAGCTTGGCTAAGCTTCTGTCGCCGGAGGATCAGGAAGAATCGCGATCAACAGCGGCGACCAACTAGCGTGAGCGGCGACGGCGGCGGCGGAGCAGTTTTGCGATTTTAGGTTTAGATCGTGCTCGGCTTCTTTCTGTGTGTACGTCATTCAAAAAAATACCCGTATATATACTGTAGATACTTTCAATATGACCGTTGTGGGTCCCACAAGAAGAATCCCTAAATCCCGGTCCAGAACATTGTCAGCGGCAGAATCCGGTTCAGGGAGTTCCAGAAAAATTGCCAAGTCAAAATCGGTGGGAATCGAAAGTGAATCTCGTCGAGTCGTCGAGAATCAAAGGTGATTCTCGACGATTCGGCGAGAATCAAAGATGATTCTCGTCGAATTTGACTTGGTTGCACGCACTGATTTAGCCGGGTCGAGACGGCGAGAATCAGCCAGTGATTCTCGGCGATTCGGCGAGAATCACTAGTGATTCTCGCCGAATCGGCGAGAATCACTTGGTGATTCTCGACGATTCTTACTTAGCATCAGAATTTGCGCGCCTTGACGTAGCTGGATCGAGTCGGCGAGAATCAGCCACTGATTCTCGACGATTCGGCGAGAATCACTTGTGATTCTCGCCGAATCGGCGAGAATCCCTTGGCGATTCTCGTCGATTTACACTTAGACGAATTTTCGTCTTTCCACCCATGATGAGCTCCTTGACCCATCCTTTCTCCTTGTCTGCTCTTGCAAGATCACATCCCTGTACTTGAAAGTAAGTGCACTCCAATAGAGAGAGTACACGTAGGCCAACACACTGATCTGCTCAACGAGGGATTATGTCGTGCAGACCCGTGTATATTGACCTACTGCACCCTGACATTGGTGTGCACTTAGCGTGGAATAACTGCAAGCACAACTTGAAATAATTTGTCAAAAACATTGCCTATTTACCTTAGCTTGTTTAGGGGCTTCTTCAAATCAGGTACGTTGTGGATACAATGCCCAACACATGGCCTTTGTAAGACCCCCTTTTTTTCTTTTTTAAACAACGGGGTCTTAGGCCCAGAACCGCCGCTTTGCGGTGACACCTTCACGCCCTGAAAGGTCATCACCGCGAAATGTCAATTCTGCCGGCCGATTCGATCACAGAAAAGCAATAAAAGTAGAGTAAACACAAGTGAGGTAAAAACTCTAACCAAAAGTCCACAATAAAATCACATCAGAGTAATAATATCTCCACGAAGGGAGAGTCCACAAAATATAAATGTACTGAAAATATGGGCTAAAGCCCGATACATCAAATCTTCACTACATAGTCACTCAAGAGGAAGCAAAATAAAACACTACTATGGTCAGGGGCTCATAGTCCCAGCTGTCTCAACTCCTGAGCTAGACTGCCCTATCTCCAAACGGGCCGACCTCCGGGGCTGCTCCTCCATGCTGGGCTCCACGATCCCCAAAATGATATGGTCCGAAAACCGTTAGTCTATAATACTAAGTCCTATCATCCCCCACCCCTTCCCCCATGGCCCCTAGGCACCGAGCGGAGTAGAAGAAAGGGGAGGACTTGAAGGTGGAGAGTAATCAAGAAACAGATGCCAGCGGACTTATACTAGCAATTTTATAGTACATGTGGTAGTAAAGTAGAGTATCAAAAGTAACCTTAACTTATACGTAAACATATAAGCAAGGGATCTTTTACAAGGTTCCCATCGTATAAATAGTCCCATACCAATTTATACGTTGGGGTGTCAGTTATTAACAGCAATATATATATAAAGAATTTAACCTTAATTTATAAACTTGCCCACACAAACTTATAGACCAAGGGGTCATTTTATAGGGCCTATTGTATAAGCGTCCCATACCACTTATACAATATGTGACAGGGGTTTTATGCTATGATTATGCTATGGCATGCTAGTGGGTTATGATGCGATCATTCAAGTGCAACTCACCCACCCGACTCTATGCACACAGACCATTAGTTCCCCCTTTCTGGAGCCTCATCTCCCAGGATACCTCCGTAGTGGCAGACGGAAGCGGTGTGTTGGGCCTCTCCCACCTTTAAACCAGTAAAGCACTACCGGTCAGACCTATCGTACGCCTCAACGCTGGTGCACTAAGCGGACTCCTGCGTACTCTTGCTGGCTGGCGCACCGGACTTCTGTTGGCGAAGTGCTAGCCACACTTGTCGAGTCAACGTATTGGCATCAGTGCATCGACACTCCAATACCGAAGACCCACCACCTTTACTTTATGCACATGCAACCTTATGTATCAGCACCGAGCCAAAGCTCCCCGGACCATCCCGTCCGTCACAAACATCAACAGAGCCAAAGCTCGTCGGGACATCCTGCCCCTCACAATTATCAATCGAGTCAAAGCTCGTGGGGCCATCCTGCCCCTTTCCACAACCACCGAGCCTACCGCCTGAACATCCTAGTCCAACCAACTTCCCGAGACACTGGGGTGTGTGAAAGTGAACCCCTAATTATTCTAGTTGCTCTTTAAGATTTATCACTCCTACAGTTTACGTTAGCACAGGACTGCCCAAGGTATACCCCGTGAAGGGCTCTCGAAGGCACCAGGAACTACGATGGGATTACGCCCAAAGCTCCCTTTCGCAAGGCACTTACTATTATTGGTTGCTACCCGATTTCCCAACCCTTAATTAATTTTTCTGAATCTAGCCCTAGTGCATTAAACACTTCCTCCCTACGGGAAGAACGATCTTTCACCGATCCCGAGCACCACCTAACACTTGTCAACATCACACTCTACTAAATCTTGTCTTCCAATGATGAACTCCTTTGTTTACACAAACTAGCAACCTACTAAGGATTCAACTCTTCAA
Organism: Platanthera guangdongensis; assembly: GCA_039583875.1. Taxonomy (NCBI): domain Eukaryota; kingdom Viridiplantae; phylum Streptophyta; class Magnoliopsida; order Asparagales; family Orchidaceae; genus Platanthera; species Platanthera guangdongensis. The sequence continues at coordinate 118,360,302 of CM077163.1, forward strand.
AATTCATTACCCACTCTAGTTCAGTTTCCGCAGTTACTATATGCAGACCACCTTATACTATATGAGATGTATAAAGGAGGTACTCCAGATTGTTTTCCAAATCTCCTATAAAATTTACCAGAGGTCTATCATAATAAATTTAGTATAAAATCAGAGATTCATAATTTTTCTAATTAATTTGATATTTATTGAATTTCCCCAAATGTTTGGTTGTGTGCAATTTTGAACATGAACTATATGATCTACTCATGTAATGGGCACCCAAAAATTTTGATCACTACATAACAAATATATATTACTAGAGACTAATTTCCATAATTATCAGAAAATATTTGACCTCTAATTAATTTATCCAAAATAATTCCCTTAATCATATGTAAAGAAGGAAGTACCAAAATTATTCATCAGAAAATTATTTAAAAATTACAGAATCTTAATATGGTACAGAAAAGGGTCATTGTGCAAAAATCATAATTTTACAAGCTAGCTAGACACTAAAATAAATTTAATTAATTTTTCATGGGAAACCATACTTAATGAAGCAACCCTTAGAAATAATCTTCCAAAAATCCCATAAATATTTACAGAGCTTTAACACATAATAAAAAGTCCTCTGGCTAAATTTCATCCATTTCTAGCAAGTAGTTACTTCATAATAAATTTCTAAGTAAATAATACAAATTACTAAATTATTAATGAAGTATCCAAAATAATAATCCTAAATTCATAACAAAATCTCCAGAGCTTGGGCTAACTTTAAACACGACTCTACCCAAATCTCATCACTGTTCAGTGAGTTTTAGTGACATTTTCTATCACTACAAGGTTTGTGCCCTAAACTAGGGTTAGGGTTTCGAGGGACCTATTCACCTTAGAATCTATTTTAAATTCCTTTAAGAGGATTCTACCTACCCTAGAATTCTCTCTCCCAAGTTTCAAATCCTTTCAAGGTCAAGTGACCCCTTGCCCTTCACAGCCCTTAAAAGCCCTCCCTTAGGGTTTGAGTTTGGATCCAACGGTAAAACAATCCTAAACCACTCCATGATGTAGGCCCTCCCTAAAAGATCATACACGGACGGCGTGACGATGACGCTCGCAACACTCAACGCTCTCTAACCAGCACACTATGAAACGCAGCCGTCATAATGATGTAATTTATCTCTCGCGCTAACATACGGATAGCCGATCCGTTAAAGGAATGGAGAATGACTATAGGCCAAAATCCTTTCCGGCTAAAGGGAATAATATTTATTCCGACGAGCTTGGAGTTGCACCAAAATAGATCCACCAAGAAATAAATCATGAATTCGGAAAATGGTAGGATCTATCCCAACTAAAACAAAGAAGCGAGGATCGCCACTCCTCTCGAAGGATCTTCAGAAAACCAAACAAAAATGACAAACTATTAAAAGTAGTACCGCAAAAATTCAACGATTCAAATTCCACGCAAAAGTCGCCACCACAAGAATTATCTAAGAAAGAAATCTCGTGAGTAGATGGTTTCGTTACCCCGCTCGGAATAGTAGATCCGAGATGTTGGATCCACAAACAAGAACGATCGCTTTCCTTGGACGCGACGGGAGATGCACCAATGATGAGAAAACTCGATCATCTTCCCCGCCTTTCGCCGTAGAAGTCCACGATGGCCTCTTCTTCCTTGCGCTTGACTCACCAAACCGAAGGACGCCGAAGATTGATGGGAGGTGAAGAAACCGTGGAGGAGAAACACGATGATGGAGGTATTGAAGAGTGGGGGAAAGGGAGTAGATGAGAGAAGAGGAAAAGAAGAGAGAAGGAGGGGCGGCCAAGAGCTTTGGAGAAGAAGAACCCCTAAGGGAGGCGGCGGCTAAGAGGGAGGAAGGAGAGAAATTAGGTTGGAGGAATTTAGGTTTTCAATTCATTCATAAACTAATGATAAAAACAATAGTCATGGCCTTTTATAAGGCTTACATCAAACAAAAACTATAAGCAGCCCAAAACAGTGGCTAAACGCACACCAGCATAAAAATATCAATTATTAAAAACTCATAAACTAGCAAATTAAAATTATTAATGATAATAAGTCTATTTCTGTTGGCGAAGATTGTATCCATGGCCGCTGCGGCGCCGCAAATCCTTGGCCAGTGGATCATCATCTTCATATTTCGCCAATATCCCGCGATCGCCATGAACACCACGTGCACCATCGTCGTCATCGCCGCCATCGTCGTCATCGCCGTCATCTTTACCACTTAGGCCGCCATCGTCGTAATCAACATCATCGTCGTCATCACCGTCATCTTTACCAATTAGGCCGCCATCGTCGTAATCAACATCATCGTCGTCATCGCCGTCATCTTTACCAATTAGGCCGCCATCGTCGTAATCGCCATCATGATGGCCGTCGCCATCAATCCTCCCCCACTCAAAAGGACTCATCACCGATGAGTGGGCGGGAAAGTAACGGTGCAAGAGATCCGCATCTAGAAGATCCACCTGTGCAGCTGAGAGCCAAGAATCGTCCGAAGCAGGACGACCACGCCATCTGATCAAAAACATGTGAATGTCACCGTCTGGGGTGGGAAACACCGCGTCCTGTAATATCCTGTCAGGCAAGAAATCGGTCCGGGGGAACCTTGGAAAAGCGTTAGGCGACGAAAAAAAACCAGTTACATCATCAGTAGGTAACATACCTCCCGGAGAATCCGAAGGAGGAAGCGATCCAGAAACAATCTCACCCCCCACCCCATGAGATGATATAGTGGAAATATTACACGGAGAGACAGAAAGTTCAAGTGGTGGAGCGACATAAAGCGTTAAATCTGAAATGTTAAAAATAGGAGAGATTCCCCAATCAGCGGGTAACTTTAATAAATATGCATTTTCGCCTATCTTCTTTAAAACCCGAAAAGGATCGGCTCTCTTATTCGCTAATTTCTTTATGGTGCCCGAAGGAAGCCGTTCAGGGATAAGTCGAACCATTAACAAATCACCAATATTCAAGTGGACTGCTCGCCTATGTACGTTAGCATTCGATTGATAAGTATCATATTGTATAGCTAACGTCTTACCAATGTGCTCATGGAGAGCGTGAACGTGTGAGGCGAAGTCCTGTGCAAATTGACTAGATTTAAAGGAAGGAGGTAACAGAATCAAGTCAAGAGGTACGGGCGCCTTATATCCATGCACTATCTCATTCGGAGATAAACCGGTGGATCTATTCTTAGAATTATTATACGCTAATTGAGCATGCAGAACAACAAGGTCCCACGTACCTCCATGATGGGTGAACCCATGTGCAACATGACTTGAGTTAACAGTAGAAAATAACGGGACTAAGTCTGGTGGCACGGGTGCTCTACATTCATTAACGATTTCCGTGGAGTCCAACGTCGTAGTTTTAAATTTAGATTTAAATTTTGATTTAAAAATTTCACAAAGAAATGCCTGCGGAAAACGCTCATCTCCAACTATATAGTTGGATGCTCTCGGAGTTGAAAGGTAGTGCCGGAGACACAACTCCGCATACCCAACTACGTTCACTAACGTGTGCATGCACAGATCATCAAAAGGCGGAGGATAAATGCAAGCGACCGGGCTTGGAAAAATAATTGTGTTTGGGGGACACCACATCAAAACGTAACATCGCCATGGAATCACTAGCGGTCCAAAATGAAGCCTTACCCAACGGCAAACGGTCAGATGAACGGTCCATCCTAGGAACAGCATAGTCAGATCTATGAACAGTAGTGGAAAGACCGAACGCGACAACTAACAAATCGCTCACACACACCCGTCTGGGTAAGTCTAATTGGGAAGCTGGATAAATAAACATCTCTAGATATCTCGGGCTAGAAATGACAAGCTCGTTCCCTAACAAGTCATCTAATCGAATCAAGTGAACCGGAGGAGGAGTCGACATGGGCGATTCCAGAGGAGGAACTAAATCATACTCACCGTCAAAACATGGATTTAACGTCCAAGAAAAATCCTCCGGGTGCAAGCCATCAAAATCAAAGGAAAAATCAAACAGTAGATTCGTCCTTACCGAAAACTCAGCTGGATCGTCATCATCTAACTCACTAGATAATTCGTCCAAATCAGAATAAGTATTGGTCTCAAAAGTATGCAAAATCGTACTCGACAAAATTTCGAATCCATTTCGGACTTCTGGCGAAGGATCTAACATCAAAGAAATGTCTATCGGGTCCTCAGTGCTACCATCATCCACAAATAGCCTTCCCACACAGGGTAAATCTTCCAGAACGTCACATCCTTCGCTAACCAAATCTTCCCACGAAGTAGGTACATTGTCTAAATCATGATGGAGGGTTGGTCAAATCGAATCCCGGGGAGAATCTAAATTAGTATGACCCTCAAGCAACGATGATAATATCAATGAACTATCTCCTGGATGTGCACCACTAAGATTATCCCAAGATAAACATACATCCCAAGGTGACTCTTCCAACACCGTTGAAACATCTACCAATCCTGGATCAATCATTATAATATTGTGATCCTCACTCGCACTTATCTGACTGGATTGATCTAACGGGGAATCTAAATAAATGGGCACCTCAATATGTTCCGGGATAGAAGGAACTAGCTCGTGTTCTAGCAGGTCATCACCTACAGGTAAGCTCTCAACATAGGGTGACTCAGCCGGAATGTCTTCTGACTCAAGGTCATCAGAAGACACCATGACTATCAAGGGAGACGCCTCAGAAACATCGCCGAAAGGAAAAGGAGATGATTCCTCAGAGGAGAAATCCTCGTCCAGATCACTAGGGTAACCAATCTCCTCATCGTCACTCAAATCGCCAGCGTATTCAACCTCGTCCTCAGTGACAGGCATAGTCCTAGACACCGCCTCAGACTCAACAGGAGAGTCAACGACTAATTCAGGAAACTCGGGGAAAGACTTAAAAGTGTCTATGGCCATAATCAGGGTAGGATACTCAATATAGCCATGGTCAGATACGCCGCTAGACTCACAAGTCGTAGTCGTCTGTCTGCCCCTACAGATAGGACTACTCTCACCCCGCGGGCTCATGACAGTCCTAGCAGTCACATGTACCGAACTCGAGATAGGGGACCTCACTATTTCCTTTCCTCTATAGGTAGGTGCAGGTGTGCTATGGGTAGCTCCCCCAGCCCTGGAAAAGGATCTGTCCTGGGTGAATAGGTCACCCTTATGATCAGGCTTGGATAAGGTGCCATAACTATACTGGTTAGTGGATGTCGGGCTAGTAGTAAGGCAATAGGGGGAATCAAATTTCTCCGAGAGTATTCTTCGCATGTGGGGCCAGGCATATGGATAGCTACCAGCTCCGCGCTCTTCCTTCAGCCAAAACACACCGGCTCGACCTCTTAACCGCTCTCGGACTACATTAACCTTTTGGTAGTCGCCCAATTTGTTATAATCAAAATAGGTTTCTACACCCTCAAGCCAGTATCTAAAATACTTGGGATCCCCATAACCATCATAGGTAAAAATATTAGTGTGTAGATAAGTCAGGGGACGATTGGAAGCGTTAACGTCGAAAGCCATTTCAGTGTGAACCGGAGAGGACACTCGATCCGGATTTTATGCGAATGCAAAGAAAGGGTACCTGAACAACTAATTCTAGAAAGATAGAATTGTTCTCGCTTAGCCACTAAGATTATAATTATATAAAATAGATTTTCTTGCTGGAACAAATATGAGGTTTATTAAAAAAAATTTATTTTTGAATTTTGCTGAAAATATAAAAATATAGGCCGCTATTTGCAGACCAACTAGTAAATTTTAAAATAACTTAATAAAAATAATGATTTAATGAAAAATAATTTTTTTTTTTTTTGGATTTCTGAAATTGGAAATTTAAAATTTGAAATTTGAAATTTAAATTTTGAAATTTCAAATTTGAAATTTTGAAATTTGAAATTTGAAATTTAAATTTTGAATTTTGAAATTTGAAATTTAAAATTTGAAATTTTGAAATTTGAAATTTGAAATTTTGAAATTTGAAATTCAAAATTTAAATTTTGAAATTTGAAATTTGAAATTTGATATTTGAAATTTGAAATTTGAAGTTTGAAATTCGAAATTTGAAATCTGAAATTTGAAATTTAAAATTTGAAATTTATTTGTTTTTAATTTAAAGAGGAGGAGTGTCAATTAGGAAATTGACGAGAATCTCGCTTTGATATCAAATTGATGTAGGCCCATCCTAAAAGATCCTACACGGATGGCGTGACGACGACGCTCGCAACGCTCAACGCTCTCTAACCAGCACACTATGAAACGCATCCGTCACAATGATGTAATTTATCTCTCGCGCTAACATACGGATAGCCGATCCGTTAAAGGAATGGAGAATGGCTATAGGCCAAAATCCTTTCCGGCTAAAGGGAATAATATTTATTCCGACGAGCTTGGAGTTGTACCAAAATAGATGCACCAAGAAATAAATCACGAATTCGGAAAATGTTAGGATCTATCCCAACTAAAACAAAGAAGCGAGGATCGCCACTCCTCTCAAAGGATCTTCGGAAAACCAAACGAAAATGACAAACTATTAAAAGTAGTACCGCGAAAATTCAACGATTCAAATTCCACTCAAAAGTCGCCACCAAAGAACTATCTAAGAAAGAAATCTCGTGAGTAGATGGTTTCGTTACCCCGCTCGGAATAGTAGATCTGAGATGTTGGATCCACAAACAAGAACGATCGCTTTCCTTGGACGCAACGGGAGATGCACCAATGATGAGAAAACTCGATCGTCTTCCCCGCCTTTCGCCGTAGAAGTCCACGATGGCCTCTTCTTCCTTGCGCTTGACTCCCCAAACCGAAGGAGGCCGAAGATTGATGGGAGGTGAAGAAACCGTGGAGGAGAAACACGATGATGGAGGTATTGAAGAGTGAGGGAAAGGGAGTAGATGAGAGAAGAGGAAAAGAAGGGAGAAGGAGGGGCGGCCAAGAGCTTTGGAGAAGAAGAACCCCTAAGGGAGGCGGCGGCTAAGAGGGAGGAAGGAGAGAAATTAGGTTGGAGGAATTTAGGTTTTCAATTCATTCATAAACTAATGATAAAAACAATAGTCATGGCCTTTTATAAGGCTTACATCAAACAAAAAATATAAGCAGCCCAATACAGTGGCTAAACGCACACCAGCATAAAAATGTCAATTATTAAAAACTCATAAACTAGCAAATTAAAATTATTAATGATAATAAGTCTATTTCCGTTGGCGAAGATTATAGCCATGGCCGCTGCGGCGCCGCAAATCCTTGGCCGGTGGATCATCATCTTCATCTTTCGCCAATATCCCGCGATCGCCATGAACACCACGTGCGCCATCGTCGTCATCGCCGCCATCGTCGTCATCGCAGCCATCGTCGTCATCGCCGTCATCTTTACCACTTAGGCCGCCATCGTCGTAATCGCCATCATCGTCATCATCGCCATCATCTTTACCAATTAGGCCGCCATCGTCGTAATCGCCATCATCGTCGTCATCGTCGTCATCTTTACCAATTAGGCCGCCATCATCGTAATCGCCATCATGATGGCCATCGCCATCACTCCATATTCCCTAAGAGGGTGATAATGGTCCTACCAAGTCAGTGGTGAAAGTCACAGCCTCTGTTGAGGTGATTTGACCACTTAAACATCAAAAATAGCTCATTGACCTAAATAACCCTATAAGGGTATACCTAGGATTGGATCAATACCTAACCAAAACATCTCCAAATGAGATGAAAATTTTACCATAGCACTAACATTCCCTCTAAGTCCGACCACCCAGATTTGTGGGAGTTTTGAGATGTTTATGACACCTAATTAATTTATTCATGGATTATTAAATTTTTCTAAAAACTATAGAAAACCTTTCTCCCAAAATTCCCATTTTTGGCATGCCCTAGGTATAGCTAGGGTAGACTCCGTGCCCAAATTTCAGATCATTTGGACAAGGGATGAAGGGTGGGATCCATTTGAATCTCAGGATAGCCCTAGGTGTAGGTCCACGAAAATGGGTTTTGTGGTCAAACCACTTGCCCAAACGAGTTGAAATAAATTTATAAAAATCTAGACTCGAAGGGCTACAACTTCTGTGATAGGCCATTTTTCCTAAATCGGCCTCTAAGGGTCTTATTTATTTAATTTAAAGGAGAAGAAAAACTAGTGAAAATAATACACTATATAATATATTTAAAAATATAAAAAAAAAGGCATGGCACTGTTCATCTTCTCAAAACCTGAAACCAGCAACCCTAAATACGCAAAAAACCTATAGCTTTGCATGAGCCACCACCGGCCATTTGGCCACCTCCCTGGCCAGCCACTGCCGCCACCACCTCCATTGAGGTGAGGGCTACTGTCAGGGGGCGGCACGGCCGCCGGAGAGGCGGTTTCCGTCAAACCCGACCACCATATTTTTTTGGAAAAACCATGGAAATGAAAACTTGGATAGGCTCAATTGAGTCTGATTATTGTCCTAAATGATTCCTACGATCTACCCACGGAAGAAGGAGTAGAGGAGGACCTTTAACCAAGCTTGTCGACGAGTGTGGTGGTGGTGCGTCATGGCCGGGGTGGAGCTTTCTGATGCTTGCAACTTCACTACCAAACAGCCCGGTTTATTTAGGTGAACGGTGGAAACAATTTCACTTGGCCTAGGGAAAACTTTAAAAGCATCAAATGGAGGAGAGGGAGGGTCATGGCTTCAAAGCCATTTATGACCATGAAGGATAATTTTGGCCATGCCTTGGGTTCATTGTTTCCAGCCTTGAACAACCTTGAAAACCCCTTGAAATTCTCCTATTTCAGCAAGGGAGATGAATCCATTCTTTGGAAATGAAGGGAGAAGTCGCTTGGCCTCCCTTGACCATGAATGACTCTCTTTCTCACTTTCTCTCTCCTCCATTAAAGGGCAAATGGAGCTTTCTCTCTCCTAGTCATCATGAACGAATTTGTTCATCTCCCTAGACTATTGGCAGCCCATAAAAACATTATTATTAATTAAAATAAAGTTAGCCCAAGTGGGGGGAAATGGACTTGAGCTTGGGTTAGCCCATTTGGGCTAATTTGACTTAACCTTAAAGTAGAGTTGACCTTGGTCAACATTACCATTTGGGTTGACCCCAATGGGTCCTTGGTGTCTCATTGGCCTCCTCTAAGGTCTATGTAGGGTTGGGTAGGGTTGACTTGGCACCTTGAGGTCACTTGACCCTTGTTAAGGGCACTTTTACCACTTTGGGGCTAAAGTTGACTTGGGTCAACATGGCCTCTAGGACTGAACCCAATGTGTCCATGGTGACCCATTGACACCACTTTATGTCTATGAAGACCTGGGAAAGGTTGGTTGGGCACATTAGAGGCAAACTACCCTTTGTTAGGGCACCTTGCCCATTTTAGGCCTATGGTGGTCCTAGGTCAAATTGGCCACTTTGGGTTGACTCTAATGGACCCTCAAGCCTATAGTGGACCCTCTAATAGGTTATTGATGTTTTGGTGGGGTCATGGAGTCATATTGAAGCCCTAAGGTCAAACCCTAGGTTTGGTGATGAGGTTGTACCATAGGCAGACCAAGGTGATTCTCACCTTGGCCCTCGATCACTTGGCCCTTTTTAGCTTCCTAGGGTTTTGTCATGACCTAGACATGGCCAAAACTACTCTTATGGGTCTAGTTGGAAATGGGATGTTACAAATCCCAATAAACAAAACAAAAATTTCGTTCCCGAAATCAAGGTTAAGCCTACGGGAATTTCTATCGAAGAAAAAGAAACTTGTAACATCCCATAAGAAGTGAAAGATTACGTCACGACACCATGTTTGCTAAGTGATGTTTAAAGGGAAACCTAAATCGATGACTAATTCGCCCAATTGGCAAAGCCAAGACCCCAATAAACAAAAGATTATCCTCTACTCTTCCTTGGGCAGTCCTACAAGTTTAAAATAGGAAAGTAAATTGAACATCCTGAGAGGTTGTCAGGTATACCTGACTGAATAGCTCTGTTAACTTTTGTCGCATCAGGTCCTGCGGTTCCCAGGTATGCTCCTCCTGGCCGTGGTTTCTCCACAGAACTTTGACTAACGGAACCTTCTTGCGACGCAAGATCTGTACTCCTCTGTCATCGATCCGAACCGGCTCCAAGTGAACTGACCGATCAGAAGCTACTGATCCATCTATGGTCTAAATCTGCTGCTCCGAGCGTAGCAGAGCCCTCCTAGGTGAAGAAATTTGCAACATGTCGTGTAAACCTGTCAGTTTCGGTGGCAACTCCAGCCTATAAGCTAGGGGCCCGATCCGCTACAGGATCCTATAAGGGCCCATATACCTAGGGCTGAGCTTCTTCTTCCGACCACGCATTTGTGAAACTCCGTGCATCGGCCGGATCTTCAAGAAAACTCAGTCTCCCACCTTAAACTCTACCTGGCATTGTCGAGCGTCATAATACTTAGCCTGTCGGCTCCGTGCTTCCAGCATTCTGTCCCGTATCAATCTCACCTGCTCCTCGGTGTCTTCGACAAAATCCGAACCCAACGCCTTCGGATCCTTGTCCTGAATCCATAAAAGTGGAGTCCTACATCTCCTTCCATACAAGGCTTCATAAGGAGTAATCCCTAGGCTGGACTGGTAGCTGTTGTTTTAGGAGAACTCGACCAGTGGTAAAAGCTTCTCCCAAGGTTCGTTTCGATCCATAATGTATAGCCTTAGGAGGTCCTCCATTGTCCGGTTGGTGCGTTCCATATGCCCATCCGTTTGGGGATGAAATGCTGTGCTGAAGGTCAGCCGCGTACCTAAGTAAGTCTGCACGGATCTCCACTCCCTGGATGTGAACCGACCATCCCGATCCGACACGATCGTCCTGGGCATCCCGTGGTAATGAATGAACTTCTCTACGAATCTCCGCACTAGTACACCAACCGAGTCATCTTTTCTGATCGGAAAGAATCTGGCCACCTTCATCAGCCGATCGACGTTGACCCAAATTGAATCGTTTCTCGTCCGTGATCGGGGATGGTAATGAATGAAATCCATCGCGATGTCCTCAAATTTCAACTCCGGCACCGAATGTGGATGTAGCAATCCTGCGGGGTTTCTACACTCCGCCTTCACCAGGTGGCATGCCTCGCAACGAGTCACGATGTATGTAATGTCCTTCTTTATTCCCTGCTAGAACATTGTCTTCTTCAAGTCTGTCGTCATCTTGGTGATCCCTAGGTGTATAGAATATCTGCTACAATGTGATTCCGCCATGATGTCCTCCCGAATCTGACCTCGCGCGGGTATATAGACCCTGCCTCTAAAATATAGCAATCCATCTCTTGGTGAATAATCTCCCGTCGAACCCTCCTCCAAGGCTTGGAATATCGGCTCTGCCCATGCATCTGTCTTATGTCCGTCCCGAATGCGGTCCCAAATATCATCTATGGCAACCATCGATGCTATATACTCCATGTACAGCTCTGGATCATTCTCGGACACTAGGGATATCTGCATATCTCTGAAATACCGGACTAGCTCCATGGACATCAGTTGTGGTACCTTCCCTGAGGAATCTCCGCTCCGGCTCAGAGCATCTGCCACAACGTTCGCCTTCCCGGGATGGTAGTGCATGGTGTACTGGTAATCCGACAGGAACTCCGCCCAACGTCTCTGTCTGATGTTGAGTTCCTTCTATGTGTCCACGTATTTCAAATTCTTATGATCTGAGAAGATGTCACAGTGAACCCCGTAGAGGTAGTGTCGCCAAATCTTCAGAGCAAAGATCACTGCACCCATCTCTAGATCATGCACCGGATAGTTCTTCTCATTTATCTTCAGCTGTCGGGAGGCGTAGGCAATCACGTGCATGTTATGCATCAGAACGGCACCCATCCCCTGGTAGGAGGCATCCGTGTACACCTGGAATCCCTCCCTTCCTGACGGAAGAGCGAGAATGGGAGCCGAGGTAAGCCGACCTTTCAACTCCACAAAGGCCGCCTCACACTGTGGCGTCCAAACGAAAGGGGATTCCTTCTTCGTCAGGGATGTAAGAGGGAGTGCAGTCCGGGAGAATCCTTCGACGAACTTCCTATAATATCCGACAAGTCCCAGGAAGCTCCGTACATCCGTGGCTGTCTTCAACGGTGGCCAATCCTGAACTACCCGAATCTTGGCCGGGTCTACTGCCAACCAAGCACCACTGATTATATGACCTAAGAAGGCCACCTCCTTTAGCCAAAACTGTCATTTGCTGAACTTCGCATACAGCTGGTGTTCCTGTAGCCTCTCTAGCGTCAAAGTCAGGTGTGGTGTATGCTCCTCCTCTGTCCTTGAGTAGATGAGGATGTCGTCAATAAATACGATGACGAATACATCCAAATACTCCTCAAATACCCTGTTCATGAGGCTGTAAATGCTGACCGTGCATTTGTGAGCCTGAAGGGCATCACTGTAAACTCAAACAGTCCATACCTACTACTGAAGATGGTCTTCGGAATGTCCTCCTCTCGAATCTGAAGTTGGTAATAACCTGACCTCAAGTCAAGTTTCGAGAAGAAATGCGCTCCTTCCAGTTGATTGACCAACTCGTCAATCCGTGGCAGTGGGTATGTTTTTCGGACAGTCAGTCTATTCAGCGCTCGATAATCAATACACAAGCGGAGACTTCCGTCCTTCTTCTTGACAAATACCACCGGGGCTCCCCACGGTGAAGAGCTTGGCCGGACAAACCCTGCCTCTACTAGTTCCTGCAACTGACTTCGGAACTCTGTCAACTCTTTTGCAGCCATCCAGTAAGGGGCCCAAGATGCCGGCTTGGCCCCCGACACAAGCTGTATCTGGAAGTCCTGCTCTCGGTGCGGAGGTAGTCCTGGCAGTTTCTCAGGAAAGACGTCAGCAAAATCTCGCACCCCTGGGATGTCTGTCACAGACTCCTTGGCCTCCGCCATCTCAAATAGAATCTGATAAACCTCCTCTCCCTGTAGATGGGCCTTAATGGCCTATACTGAAGATAAGAGTATACGAGAGGCAGGTCTTATACCTTCGATGACAATGACAGAGTCCCGTGCCTCACGGTGATCCTCTTTTCTTGGAAATTAATCTGGGTATGGTTCCAGGGCAACCATGTCATGACCAGGATCAGGTCGAAGACTGGCATCCTTAGGATCGTTGCCGGTACTTCGAATGACTTTCCGCCAATCTCAGCCTCCATGTTGCAGTGGGTAGAGGTGAATAGCTCTTATCCGTCGGGTAGACGCACCCTCCTCATCAGGCCTGTGAACCGCTCCACACCTTCCAGCCCTTCCACAAAGGCTTCTGACACGAACGAGTGAGAAGCACCCGTGTCGAACAGTGTATAGGAGGGCTTGTCGCTGATGAAGACTATACCTGGGGCGATTAAATGTCTTAGGATTCTATAACGAGTTTTCTTTCCTATTTATTCTATCTAGTGCAGTTCTACAAATTTGACAACTGAGAAAGGGTATTCTATTTAAACAATTAAACATCTTGGCGTACCTGCAATGACCTGCTCTGGGTTCCGAGGCTGTGCCAGGTGCAAAGCATACACATGCTCCTTTTCTTGTCTGTGATCCCCACCCTGGTATCCACGTCCTCGGCCATGACCTCGGCCTCCAAGATACTGTGTTGACTGGGCAGCCGGTGGTGCTGGTGGGGGTGCCCCTCTCATGGGGCAGTTCCTCCTAATGTTCCCCACCTGATGACAATTGAAGCATTCTGGCGGAGGATATTCCATACCCCCAGGTCTCTACACCTCCTACATCTGGGGTGGCTGAGGGTCCACCACTACTGGTTCCCTCTACTCCTGTCTCGCCTTCTGATGTTGCTGGTCTTCTACTCTTCTCCCATCTGTGACGCGGCCCCGCAGCTGATCATTTCGGGCCCTCCGGCCCTGGTCCTCAGTTGGCCACTTTCGACCTCGGGTAGTATGCCAATCCTCCTCGATCCTTTTCGCCATCTCCAATATCCGAGGAATAGGCCCGTCAGATACGAACAACAGAGCTTCCCTCAAATCCTCTCACAGGCCCTAATAGAACCTCTTCGTATAGCTCGCCTTATCCAACTGGTATGAATCTGCAAATCGGGCTAGGTGGTTGAACTCCCGATGATATTCCACCATTGTCTTGCTACCCTGTCTCAACTGTAGAAATCTATCCTCCAGCTCGTCTCTGGCAGACTGCGGAACAAAATGCTCCAACAATGCGGCCCTGAACTCCTCCCAAGCAATCTCCGTAACCTCCCTGTCAGCAAACGTCGTATCCAGCGAAGTCTTCCACCATCTCTTGGCATGGGACTCCAAGCAAGAGACAACCAAGGGCACTCTCTCCTACCATGGGCACCGGATCTCGGTCAGCATCTCATACATAATGTCCAACCAGTCCTCCGTCCGAACAGCCGACTCTGTCCCCAAGTAGGATGGGGGAACAAGTCCTCGGAAAATGCTCAGCCAGTTGGCCCCCGGGTTTGGCTGGAGAGCCGGAACATATTGAGCCCTAAAAGCCTCCAAGATGGCTATCAGAGTCTATCCCATCACTGACTGTAGGAATGAAGTGGGGACCAGGGGAGGTGGTGCAATGTCCGGAGTCTGCTGGGCTCCGCCTTGTGGCGTAGGCTGAGCTGGGGGCTGCGAAACAAACTTCATTAGTAGGCAATCGACTCAAACCTAACTAAAGTGGACAATTTACATGTGATCCCTCATATGGGCACACCACTGCTTCTGTTGCTTAGTTTATCCCCAAAGTAAACTCGTGCGGGGGTGACCCAGGGTTGTGGACTGCTACTTTTTGATCGAGGTCTCCTCTTATACCACTTGTAAGGCCCCCTTTTTTTTCTTTTTTAAACACCGGGGTCTTAGGCCCAGAACCGCCGCTTTGCGGTGACACCTTCATGCCCTGAAGGGTCATCACCGCGAAACGCCAATTCTGCTGGCCGATTCGATCACAAAAAAGCAACAAAAGTAGAGTAAACATAAGTGAGGTAAAAACTCTAACCAAAAGTCCACAATAAAATCACATTAGATTAATAATATATCCACGAAGGGAGAGTCCACAAAATATAAATGTACTGAAATTAATGGCATAAGCCCAATACATCAAATCCTCACTACATAGTCACTCAAGCGGAAGCAAAATAAAACACTACTAAGGTCAGGGGCTCACAGTCCCAGCTGTCTGATCTCCTGAGCTAGACTGCCCTATCTCCAAACGGGCCGACCTCTGGGGCTGCTCCTCCATGCTGTGCTCCACGATCCCCTAAATGATGTGGTCCGAAAACCGTTAGTCTATAAGACTAAGTCCTATCATCTCCCACCCCTTCCCCCATGGCCCCTAGGCACCGAGCGGAGAGGAACAAAGGGGACGACTTGAAGGTGGAGAGTAATCAAGAAACAGATGGCAGCGGACTTATACTAGCAATTTTATAGTACATGTGGCAGTAAAGAAAAGTATGAAAAGTAAACTTAACTTATACGAAAAAATATAAGCAAGGGATCTTCTACAAGTTTCCCATCGTATAAAGAGTCTCATACCAATTTATACGTTGGGGTGTCGGTTTTTAATAGAAATATATATATAAAGAATTTAACCTTAATTTATAAACTTGCTCACACAAGCTTATACACCAAGGGGTCGTTTTGGAGGGCCTTTTGTATAAGCGTCTCATACCACTTATACAATAGGTGACAAGGGTTTTATGCTATGATTATGCTATGACATGCTAGTGGGTTATGATGCGATCATGCAAGTGCAACTCACCCACCCGACTTTGTGCACACAGACCTTTAGTTCCCCCTTTCTGGAGCCTCACCTCCCAGGATACCTCCGTAGTGGCAGACGAAAGCGGTGGGTTGGGCCTCGCCCACCTCTAAACCAGTAAAGTACTATCGGTCAGACCTATCATACGCCTCAATGCTGGTGCACTAAGAAAACTCCTGCGTACTCTTGCCGGATGGCGCACCGTACTTCTGTTGGCGAAGTGCTAGCCAAACTTGCCGAGTCAATGTATTGGCATCGGTGCATCGACACTCCAATACCGAAGACCCACCACCTTTACTTTATACACATGCAACCTTATGTATCAGCACCCAGCCCAAGCTCCCCGGATCATCCCGTCCATCACAAACATCAACCGAGCCAATGCTCGTCGGGCCATCCTGCCCCTTACAAATATCAACCGAGTCAAAGCTCGCCGGGCCATCCTGCCCCTTTCCACAACCTCCGAGCCTACTGCCCGAACATCCTAGTCAAACCAACTTCCCGAGACACCGGGTGTGTGAACGTGAACACCTAATTATTCTAGTTGCCCTTTAAGATTTATCACTCCTAAAGTTTACGTTAACCCAAGACTGCCCATGGTATACCCCGTGAAGGGCTCTCGAAGGAACTAGGAACTACGATGGGACTACGCCCAAAGCTCCCTTTCGCAAGGCACTTACTATTATTGGTTGCTACACGATTTCCCAACTCTTAATTAATTTTTCTGAATCTAGCCCTAGTGCATTAAACACTTCCTCCCTACGGGAAGGACGATCTTTCGCCGATCCCGAGCACCACCTAACACTAGTCAACCTCACACTCTACTAAATCCTATCTTCCAATGATAAACTCCTTTATTTACCCAAACCAGCAACTTACTAAGGATTAAACTCTTCAAAAATCATTACCCACTCTAGTTCAGTTTCCGCAGTTACTATATGCAGACCACCCTATACTATATGAGATGTATAAAGGAGGTACTCCGGATTGTCTTTCAAATCTCCTATAAACTTTATCAGAAGTCTATCATAACAAATTTAGTCTAAAATCAGAGATTCATAATTTTTCTAATTAATTTGATATTTATTGAATTTTCCCAAATGTTTGGTTGTGGGCAGTTTTATCTTGAACTATATGATCTACTCAAGTAATGGCCACCCAAAACTATTTATCTCTAAATAACAGAGATATATTTCTAGAGACTAATTTACATAATTTTTCAGAAAATATTTGACCTCTAATTAATTTATCCAAAATAATTCCCTTAATCATATGTAAAGAAGGGAGTACCAAAATTATTCATCAGAAAATTATATAAAAATTACAGAATCTTAATATGGTACACAAAGGGTCATTGTGCAAAAATCAGAATTTTACAGGTTTTCTATACACCAAAATAAATTTAATTAATTTTTCATGGGAAACCATATTTAATGAAGCAACCCATAGAAATAATCTTCCAAAATTCCCATAAATATTTATAGAGCTTTAAGGCATAATAAAAATTCCTCTGGCTAAATTTCATCAATTTCCAGCAAGTTGTTACTTCATAATAAATTTTTAAGTAAATAATACAATTACTAAATTGTTAATGAAGTATCCAAAATAATAATCCTAAATTCATAACAAAATCTCCAGAGTTTGTATTAACTTTATACACTACTCTACCCAAATCTCATCACTGTTCAGTGAGTTTTAGTGACATTTTCTATCACTACAAGGTTTGTGCCCTAAACTAGGGTTAGGGTTTCGAGGGACATATTCACCTTAGAATTTATTTTAAATTTCTTCAAGAGGATTCTACATACACTAGAATTCTCTCTCCCAAGTTTCAAATCCTTTCAAGGTCAACTGACCCCTTGCCATTCACAACCCTCAAAAGCCCTCCCTTAGGGTATGAGTTTGGATCCAAGGGTAAAACAATCCTAAACCACTCCATATTCTTTAAGAGGGTGATAATGGTCCTACCAAGTCAGTGGTCAAAGTCACAGCCTCTGTTGAGGTGATTTGACCACTCAAACATCAAAAATAGCTCTTTGACCTAAATAACCCTATAAGGGTATACCTAGGGTTGGATCAATACCTAACCAAAACATCTCCAAATGAGATGAAAATTTTACCATAGACCTAACATGCCCTCTAAGTCCAACCACCCAAATTTGGGGGAGTTTTGAGATGTTTAGGAGACCTAATTAATTTATTCATGGATTATTAAATTTTTCTAAAAACTATAGAAACATATTTTCCAAAAATTCCCATTTTTGGACAGGCCCTAGGTATAGCTATGGTAGACCCCCTGCCCAAATTTCAAACATTTGGACAAGGGATGAAGGGTGGGCATCCATTTGAATCTCAGGATAGCCATAGGTGTAGGTCCCGCCAAAATGGGTTCTGTGGTCAAACCACTTACATAAACGATTTGAAATAAATTTTAAACTAATCTAGACTTGAAGGGCTACAACTTCAGTGACTGGCCATTTTTCCTAAATCGTCCTCTAAGGGCCTTATTTATTTAATTTAAAGGAGAAGAAAAACTAGTGAAAACAATACACTATATAATATATTTAAAAATATAAAAAAAGGCATGGCACTGTTCATCTTCTCAAAACCCGAAACCAGCAACCCTAAAAACGCATAAAACATGTAGCTTTGCATGGGCCACCGCCGGCCATTTGGCCACCTCCCTGGCCAGCCACCTCCATCACCACCTCCGTTGAGGTGAGGGCTACCGTCAGGGGGCAGCACGGCCGTCGGAGAGGCGGTTTCCGGCGAACCCGACCACCATGTTTTTTTGGAAAAACCATGGAAATGAAAACTTGGATCGGCTCAATTGAGTCCGATTCTTGTCCTAAACGATTCCTACGATCTACCCACGGAAGAAGGAGTGGAGGAGGACCTTTAACCGAGCTTGTCGGCGAGTGTGGTGGTGGTGCGCCATGACCGGGGTGGAGCTTTCCGATGCTTGCAACTTCACTACCAAACAGACCGGTTTCTTTAGGTGAAGGGTGGAAACAATTTCTCTTGGCCTATGGAAGCTTTTAAAAGCATCAAATGGGGGAGAGGGAGGGTCATGGCTTCAAAGCCATTTATGGCCATGAAGGATAATTTCGGCCATGCCTTGGGTTCATTGTTTCCAGCCTTGAAAACCCCTTGAGCTTCTCCTATTTCAGCAAGGGAGATGAATCCATTCTTTGGAAATGAAGGGAGAAGTCCATTGGCCTCCCTTGACCATGAATGGCTCTCTTTCTCACTTTCTCTCTCCTACATTAAGCAAATGGAGCTTTCTCTCTCCTAGTCATCATGAACGAATTTGTTCATCTCCCTAGCCTATTGGCAGCCCATAAAATCATTATTATTAATTAAAATAAAGTTAGCCCAAGTGGGGGGAAATGGGCTTGAGCTTGGGTTAGCCCATTTGGGCTAATTTGACTTAACCTTAAGGTAGAGTTGACCTTGGTCAACATGACCATTTGGGTTGACCCCAATGGGTCATTGGTGACTCATTGACCTCCCCTAAGGTCTATGTAGGGTTGGGTATGGTTGACTTGGCACCTTGGAGGTCACTTGACCCTTGGTAAGGGCACTTTGACCACTTTGGGGCTAGAGTTGACTTGGGTCAACTTGGCCTCTAGGACTGAACCCAATGTGTCCTTGGTGACCCATTGACACCACGTTAGGTCTAGGAAGACCTAGGCAAGGTTGGTTGGGCACATTATAGGCCAACTGCCCTTTGTTAGGGCATCTTGCCCAATTTAGGCCTATGGTGGTCCTAGGTCAAATTGGCCACTTTGGGTTGACTCTAATGGACCCTCAAGGCTCTAGTGGACCCTCTAATAGGTTAGTGATGTTGTGGTGGGGTCATGGAGTTATGGTGAAGCCCTAAGGTCAAACCCTAGGTTTGGTGATGAGGTTGTGCCATAGGCAGACCAAGGTGATTCTCACCTAGGCCTTCGATCACTAGGACCTTTTTAGCATCCTAGGGTTTTGTCATGAACTAGGCATGGCCAAAACCACTCTTAGGGGTCTAGTTGGAAATGGGATGTTACAGCCTTCTCCTATGAAAACTTCTTCACACGAATCAAGAATCTTTTGAGTCGATATCTCTCATAGGAATAACTAGAGATCTAGCACCAAGGGAGTGGGTAGGAATCTCACCTCAGTTCCAGCATTTCCGACCATGGATCTCATCACTCTCCTTGGTAGCATCTTTCTCCTTGTAGTATTGTTCTTCACGGGAAGAGGGAAGGTGAAGATTTTCTTCCAAAAAATCGACTCCGGCTTCTTCTCTATTTCGTCAGGCTCGGAAAAGACAACTGCTCGGCAAACTGGTAAAAATACGGCTTGTGTTTTCCATATGTCCCTTTTATAATGAGAAATTAGGGTTAACTGCTTTGTCACGTGTCGGCCTGACATTGGACTGCCTAATATTACTTTAAATGTGTCATATTGAAAGGACGTAGCCCATTTAAGTCGGTTTGGTGCAATTCCCAAAAATCCAGTTCAGCAACAAACAGGGCCGAAAATTTGCCTAAGGCCAAAAATTTTCTAAGTTAAATGGCGTCGAGAGCGTTGAGTCCACTCAACACGACTCAACGTTCTCAACGCCTGCAGAGGCCAGAAATAATTTAAATAAATGGCTTCGAGAGAGTTGAGTCCACTCAATGCTCTCAACGCCTACAGAGGGCAAAAATAATTTAAGTAAAAAGGTGTTGAGATCATTGAGTCCACTCAACGCTCTCAATGCCTACAAAGGCCAGAAATAATTTTAATTTAAGTGGTGTCAAGAGCGTTGAGTGCACTCAATGCCGCATTGAGTGCACTCAACGCCGCATTGAGTGCACTCAACGCCGCGTTGAGTGCACTCAATGCCCCGTTGAGTGCACTCAACGCACTCAACGCCTAATCCGCCAGCAAAAGTTTCCAAGTTAAATGGAATTGAGAGCATTGACTGCTCTCAACACTTAACCTGCCTGTGAATTTTTCTAAGTAAATGGCGTTGAGAGTGTTGACTGCACTCAATGATCTCAATGCTTAACCCACCAGCGAATTTTTCTAAGTTAAATAACTTTGAGTTTGTTGACTGCACTCAATGCACTTAACGCCTAACCAGCCAGAACTTTTCTAAGTTAAATGGCGTTGAGTGGTGTCGAGTCCACCCAACGCCTAACATTCAGAATGCTTTCTAAGTAAATTCCTGATCTAGTTGTTGAGTCTGATCGACTCACTTGACACTCCCCGAACCTGAGTCAATTTTCTTGTCTCAAATGCGTGCGAGGGGTCTGGCAAGAAATGGGATGTTACAATGTTACTCCTGGGATGATGGACCGACGAAAACATAAGATCAATCCCTAGATGGCCATAGAAGCTGATAAACTACTCACTAGTGAATTGTAGCCCATTGTCGGTGACTATGGCTTGAGGAAACCCATGCTGACAAATAATCTCTCCTCATACAAAGTTATTGATTACTTGAGTGGTCACCTTGGCCAGAGCCTCTATTACCAGCCACTTTGAGAAATAATCGATCATGATCAGAAGGAATCTCTTCTGGTCACTGGAAATTGGAGAATGCCCCACCAAGTCCATTCCCCAAATTGCAAATGGCCATGGTGCCGTGAAACTTTTGATTCCCTGGGTGGGCATGAGCTGGAGTGGCGTGAATAGCTGGTGTTTATGAAATTTCTTCACAAATTCTTCCGCATCTTTACTCAAGGTTGACCAAAAGTATCCTTACCGAACTCTCCTGCCTTCCAGGGTCCTGCTCCTAGAGTGGCATCCACACTCTCCTGAGTGTACCTCCTCTAAGATCTTCAAAACCACTTCCATAGACACACACCTGACAAAAAAATCCCAAGAGAGTCTTTCGTAACAGCTCTCCTTCACGCAACGGATAGTATGCTGACTTGTGTCTAAAGAGCTTCTTCTCTGTGGCCTCACCTGGGAATTCGTCAGTGGTTAAAAATGTGATAAATGGGTCCTTCCATGAGGGTAATTGATCTATCTTTATTAGCCCTTACCCCTTTATGGATGGTCTGAACAAGTCAATCACTATCCCTCCTATTCTTGGACCGAACATGGTCAGCCGATCTTGTTGGAACCAGCTTCCTGGTCCGTCCTAAAGTTCGAAACAGGATGCAGCCCACACGTACTCTCCCTGTGCTACCCTCCTGACGAGAGTCGGAGACCTAAAAACAGACCGAGGGGGCTCAGCTCAGAGGTCCCACCTCTTTCCCGGAATAACTGAAGATCTTCCCCTCTCTAGACAATGCTGAGCTAGGTGCCTATGAGGAAGATAGTGGAAAGGTTCAACAACACTCTCAGGTACCTCTATCGGTCTATTTATAGGCCTTTGAATCTGACCTGCAAATATCACTTCTGAATTAACCTGAAATGACAAAAACACCCTGGGCTGGGTCTGCCAATATCCAAACTCCGCTGTTCTAGAGAGCTATACGCAGACCCTCGGGGGTAGAAATGGAAAACTACCTGGGCCAAAAAAGTAAAATCCCCCTTGAGGGTAAAAAAGGTAAAGAAATCTCTTCTCACATGTGGCGAGTGGGGAAGGAAATGAAGGGCGAGACGACCGCCCTGTCTGTCTCACTAGCCTCTCGCCCTGGGGCCATCTCGCCCCCTAGGAGGTCTTGCCTACTAAGAGGTCTCGCCTACTTCAGAGGGCTGTCCACCTCTCGCCTCTTGCAGGTGGGCATCCACTCATCTCGCCAAAGCTTCCGCGAGCGCCTCGCGATGGTGCAAAGGCGAAATAAAACCAACACGGACGCCCTATTCCCGGACCTGGGGCGCATTCCTCCCTTGGCCTCTCCATCCTCTCGCCTAAAAAAGATGAAAGCCGCTTGCCCCCCTCTCTCGGCGGGCTCAACCTCCTCTGCCACTTCAACAGACAACCCTTTCGCTTCTTCCGGAGAGAAGCAGGTAATCTCATTACTCTTTCCCTTCTTTAGTTCGCCTGCTGACGACGCTTTTTCAGGGAAGTTTCGCTGATTCACCTGTGCCCGCTAATCCTCTGATAATATCAACCAAGCTTATCATCTCACTGACTCGCCCGAGGCGTCCTCCCCACCTCTCTCGCGGAAAGAAGACCTCTCGCGGGTTGTTGGGAACCCTCGCATACCGAGTAAGAGTTTTCCCTTTTAGCTTTTTCCTTCAATTCGCCTTCTTTTCTCCGACCCATGCGAGCTCATCCTTGCTTATGATTTCTCGCCTTCTATGCAGGTATCCCATTTGATTCTGATACTGAAGACGCTCCCCCGTCTACTCCCCTCTCGCCCCTTCCACGCCCTAACGAGATCGAGGACTACTTGGGCGATCCCATGGATACTCTTGAGCTGAAGAGGAGGACGACTAGGATGTTCCGGAATTACACACACATAATCCGCAAGATGGAGCTGGAGAAGCAGGCCTCTGACAGGCGTATGGACTGCCTAGAGATAGAGTGCCACCGCCTTGCTGCCAAGAGGTAAGCTGACGACGTAATGGACGGGACGGACCCCCAGGCCATCCTGAACGAGACGGACGAACACCTCCGTCTCGGGCACCACGACATGGTCGCCGCTCGCGCTTTTCATCTTCCTAGCCGCCCTCTCTTGGCGGGAGGTCAGGATGGTCGCTGGAAATGGATCAGGAACTAAGCTGTCGTGGGTCCATCTCGCCTTCTCCAGGCCCTCCTATATTATCGCTGCTGATTTAACTTTTTAATTACTGATGCATTATATAAAAACTCTGGGCGAGATGCCCCCCTCTACAGGATGAAATATTTTATTATTTCTGTACTGTACCCGTCATATCATGCTGTTTTTCATCATTACTCTGATTGGCCCTTTTTTCAATAATGATGGCTTTTATCTCGAAAAGACCGCTACGGCGCCCCCGTACCTTGGGTTCTAGAGAGAGGAAGAGAGAGAGAGAGAGAGAGAGAGAGAGAGAGATGAAGGGTCGGGGTGCCTCTTCATTTCCCGCCGCTTGACTTTCCCGCTTAATTCCCTCTCCCCCTCATTCCTTTTAAATATCTCAAACCCAGGCATTCCTCTGCTTTTGTTATTCTAAGCTGTCTCTCGGGTTGCAGCTCCCGTCTCTCTCCTCTTCCTCACTCATCTCGCATCCCGCTCTCTCTGAGCCGTTCTCTTCCCTTTTATTGTCGTCTCTCCTGCCATGGGAAAGAAGAAGGTGGAAGAAGGCGAGGGGCGCAGACGCTGCGGAAACCGGTTCGTGGACCACGACTTCCCTCTCGGCAGACTGCCAGAGGAAGATTATGCTCGCTTCGCCAGTGAGTATCTCGTAGACGGTTACTTATCCCTCACGCCCAAGGTTGGTGAATGCATCAACACCTCCTACCCCAATGAGCTGGCCTTCCCCGTCTCGCACTTCGAGGCGGGGCTACGTCTTCCTCTTTGGCCATAGTTCAAGTTGGTTCTCAAGTAATTTGGGGTTGTCCCTGCCCAATTCAACCCCAATGCCATCTCCATGCTCATTGCTTTCGCCTGCTACCTGCGGCGAGAGCGCATCGAGTTTAGCATGATAGCCTTTCGCAAGCTATTCGTCTACCACGCAAAAGACGACGGCGTCTCTTATTTTACGGGCCAAGGCCTGAAGGTGTGCGAGACACCGAATAAAAACCACCACTGGCTGACACGCTTCGTCTTCATCCGCGGAGATTTAGTAGGCGTCCCCCTCGCACCGGTATCTCCTGCCGACTGTTACTATGAGGCCCCCAAGGTGGGGGGTGCCGAGAAGGACCTCTGTGAATTCTTCGTAGGGAAGAATTTCGAGGTCAACTACCTTAGGCGAGACCTCGACTCGCTTCCCGCCGTCTTCTCTGGCGAAGGTATGCTCCTGTCCCCCCCCCCTCTTTAGCATTGTAAATTTGTCATCTGCTGACTGTCATCTCGCCCAGGAGAAAGAACTGTCCCCGTCCATCCCCCTTATCAAAGTAACCGGGCTCTCGCCTTAGCAAGTATGGCGGCGGAGGCCGCGAAGGACACACTGACTCCCTCCCCAAAAAATAGGCCCGGGGATGAGGGCACTTCTCAGCACAGCCCCAAGAAGAAGGTGAAGAAGTTTGTCTCCTTCCAAAAGGAGAAACGATCTGTCAAAGAAATTAAAGAGCCATCGAGATCCCTATCCCCCATATCTTTATCGTCGCCCTCGCCTTCCCTACTACCCGTCTCACCTGTCTGCGAGACGGTCTCGTCAGAGCCAGCTGCCCCCAGCAATGTTCGGCCTTCTAAGCTCCCTCCCGGCGAGACTGGCTCCTCCAGTTGCCCGGCTCCCGCCTCGCACCCTAATTACAACATGGGGCCTGTGACTGTTGACGACGCCGGCGAGCCGGTTCTCTTATGGGACAAGGATGCTAACCGCGTGTCGGTATTCACTCTCCTTCCTTCCTGGAAAGAGCAGGACCCCCCCCCCCCCAACAGTCACGCCTTCTCCCTAGGGTTTGGGCTATATGGTGGCCTTGGCTCTGAGCCCGCAGATAATGAGGCATCGCAGGATCTCATTCTGAAAAGTTCCCATTCTCAATTTCGCTCCCTGGAGCTCGCGCACCGAGTCTCGCGCCGCCTTTTTTTCAACAATAGAAAGTGGAAGGAAGCGGAGGCCGGTCTCGCCGCGGAACTGGAGAAATCCATTGACCTGGAGAAGTGATTGATTGTTGCCGACAACCTCCTAGCACAGAGCCAGGGTGGTGTGGTAAGTTTTCTTAACATTGCTTTGCTAGTCTTACTCTCTGCTTTTTATAGTCCCTTACTCGCTCTCTTCCCGCAGGATGTCGAGACGGCAAACAGAATGCGATCGCGCATTGAGGAGTTGGAGGGGGAGAACAAGAAATTGAAAGCTGAAAATCTCCGCCTCCGGAACAGCGCAGCACCCCCCTTGGACCAATTTCCCGTTCCTTCCCGCTACTCTGTAGACGAGGTGGACTCCATCTGCCGAGACTCCAATATCAAGACGGCGGAGGTTGTTCTTAAAATGATGAAGGAGCTGGGGGTGGTGCGCGAGGATGCCGAGACTGTAACTGCCCGCGACCTGGTCCCCCGCTTGTATGGCGAGACGGACCACAACTCTTCTTCTGACAGCGAGTAGCGCATCATCACCTGCACTGGCTTATCCCCCTTTTTCTTTTCTCGTCTAGTACTTGTAGTTTTGATAGACAATTCCCCAAAAAATGAAAGCGAGGTGTTCTTTTTCCAAGGATATTTTTTTTAAACCTTTTACACATTAATTGTTGCTTACAATTTCGGCCGTCTTGCTTAATAGCTAGTCAAAAGCGCGAGACAAACTTTTTAGATGTTATTTAATCGCTGCTTTTATCTTCCGCCATCTCGCTTGATAGCTATCCAAAAGCGCGAGACAAACTTTTTAGATGCTATTTAATCACTGCTTTAATCTTCCGCCATCTCGCTTAATAGCTAGCCAAAAGCGCGAGACAAACATTTTAGATGCAATTTAATCACTGCTCTTATCTTCCGCCGCCTCGCTTAATAGCTAGCCAAAAGCGCGAGACAAACTTTTTAGATGCTATTTAATCACTGCTCTTATCTTCCGCCGTCTCGCTTGACAGGTTCCGCCTTCTTACACCAGTCTTGCGCCTTGAATAAGGAAGGTCCACTCGCCATGGGCGAGACCACCCATGCCGCGTGTCGGCCAGAGACCGTCTTCCCTGGCCTGATTCCTGACCCTTCTCTCTTTTTTAGGGATTTTCCACCAATCTTCTGATGAACATGGACCTTTCTCCACGCGAACTCTTACCCTTAGACTTGCCCTCAAGTGAGCCTGCAACCCTGCCAGCTAGGTGAGAGCCTGGTCAGCGGGTCTGCTCGGGGTATCCTCTCCAAACCATCTCCAACCACCGAGTGAGCCTACAGCCCTGCAAGCTAGGTGAGATCCTGGTCAGCGGGTCTGCTCGGGGTCTCCTCTCAAAACCATCTCCAACCACCGAGTGAGCCTACAACCCTACCAGCTAGGTGAGAGCCTGGTCAGCGGGTCTGCTCGGGATCTCCTCTCCAAACCATCTCCAACCACCGAGTGAGCCTATAGCCCTGCCAGCTAGATGAGAGCCTGGTCAGCGGGTCTGCTCGGGGTCACCTCTCCAAACCATCTCCAACCACCGAGTGAGCCTACAGCTCTGCCAGCTAGGTGAGAGCCTAGTCAGCGGGTCTGCTCGGGGTCTCCTCTCCAAACCATCTCCAACCACTGAGTGAGAATACAACCCTACCAGCTAGGTGAGAGCCTGGTCAGCGGGTCTGCTCTGGGTCTCCTCTACAAACCATCTCCAACCACCGAGTGAGCCTATACCCTGCCAGCTAGATGAGAGCCTGGTCAGCGGGTCTGCTCGGGGTCTCCTCTCCAAACCATCTCCAACCACCAAGTGAGCCTATAGCCGTGCCAGCTAGGTGAGAGCCTGATCAGCGGGTCTGCTCAGGGTCTCCTCTCCAAACCATCTCCAACCACCGACAGAGCCTACATCCCTGCCAGCTAGATGAGAGCCTGGTCAGCGGGTTTGCTCGGGGTGTCCTCTTCAAACCATCCCTAACCACTAAATGAGCCTACAGCCCTGCCAGCTAGGTGAGAGCCTGGTCAGAGGGTCTTCTCGGGGTCTCCTCCCCAAACCATCTCCAACCACCAAGTGAGCCTACAACCCTGCCAGCTAGGTGAGAGCCTGGTCAGCGGGTCTGCTCGGGGTCTCCTCTCCAAACCATCTCCAACCACCGAGTGAGCCTATAGCCCTGCCAGCTAGGTGAGAGCCTGGTCAG
The DNA here is from genome assembly GCA_039583875.1 of Platanthera guangdongensis. Lineage (NCBI taxonomy): Eukaryota > Viridiplantae > Streptophyta > Magnoliopsida > Asparagales > Orchidaceae > Platanthera > Platanthera guangdongensis. Next base: position 118,387,792 of record CM077163.1, read on the forward strand.
TAGGTCTGCTCGGGGTCTCCTCTCCAAACCCTCTCCAACCACAGAGTGAGCCTACAGCCATTCCAGCTAGGTGAGAGCCTGGTCAACGGGTCTGCTCGGGGTCTCCTCTCCAAACCATCTCCAACCACCTAGTGAGCATACAGCCCTGCCCGCTAGGTGAGATCCTGGTCAGTGGGTCTGCTCGGGGTCTCCTCTCCAAACCATCTCCAACCACTGAGTGAGCCTACAGCCCTGCCAGCTAGGTGAAAGCCTGGTCAGCGGGTTTGCTCGGGGTCTCCTCTCCAAACCATCTCCAACCACCGACTGAGCCTACAGCCCTACCAGCTAGATGAGAGCCTGGTCAACGGGTCTGCTCGAGGTCTCCTCTCCAAACCATCTCGCCCTTGGTGCCCTAAAAAGGTTTCCCACGCTTTCATCACATCAAAAGAGCACAACATAATGGGAAGCATTGTACAATAAAAAAAAGTGCAATGGACAGAGTGCTACGGGTAAAATCTCTTTAAATCATCACCACTTCGGCCTTGCTCGAGGGATACCCCGTCCACATCCTGCATCTACCTTTTTTAGCACCAAATCTCCCTTCTCGAATTGTCTGATCCTTATATGCTTGTCGAAGTACCTTGCAATCCGGCGCTTGACCTCCTCCTGCCGGACCATCGCCAAATCCATGAACTCCTCCATGAGATCCAAAGAGAGTCTCTGTTCTTCTTCGTTCTCTACTCTCCATCCTTCGGCTCCTTCCCTCGCGACTGTTACTCTCGGCGATGTGACCTCAAACTCGATAGGTATGACAGCCTCTGAGCCATGAGAGAGCTTAAACGGGGTTCCCCCGTGGCGGTGTTTGGTGTGGTCCTCAAGGCCCACAGTACTGAAGGTAGCTGCTCCATCCAGTTTCCCCTCAAATTCTTCACTTTTTTCTTCAATAGATTGACAATGACCTTATTAGCGGCTTCCACATGTCCATTACTCCGTGGATGATGAATGGAGGCAAAATGGAAATCTATTCCCAAACGAATGCAGAAATCCACGAATTTTCTACTTGCGAATTGTGGTTCGTTATCTGTCACAATGGATAGGGGCAACCTATGCCGGCAGATGATCTCCCCACATACAAAATTCTTGACCACCTGCGATGTTACCTTGTCCAACGCCTTCACCTCCAACCATTTCGAAAAGTAGTCCACCATGACTAGTAGGAATTTCCTCTGGCCACTCGCTTCAGGGAAAAGGCCCACCAGATCTAGCCCCCATATAGCGAAAGGCCAGGGGGCTCTGATTGTCCGTAACCTCTGGGCCGAAGGAGCTGGAGGGGGGCAAACTCCTGTCATTTTTGACACCCTTTCGCGAATTCCTCCGCATCTTTCCTGAGGGTAAGCCAGAAGTACCCCTGTCTCAGCACCCTCCCTTCTAATGTCCGGCTCCCCGAGTGGATCCCACATTCTCCCGAGTGAATCTCCTGTAGAACCTTGGGAACCTCCTCCTCTGACACACATCTGGCCAGCAAACCTTACAGGGTCTTGCGATATAAAACACCATCCTTCAACAGGTAGTACGCCGATTTGTATCTGGTATGCTTCTTGTCGAATTCCTTCGCGGGTAACTGTCCCAATGCCAAAAAGGTGATGAAGGGGTCCATCCAAGACCTCTGCTGGCATACCTCTATGAGTTCCCCTTCTTCTATAGACGGTCTGAAGACCTCCATCATTGTTCCCCCGGCTCGAGGGCCGTGCTTGGCGAGTTGCTCATCATGAGTGCTCTCCTCCCTCGGGATGTGCTGAATTGAAAAGCTTCGGAACTGTCCTATGATGCCCTTGACCTTTCCTAGATACAACTGGAGGGTGGGCTCCCTAGCCTCGAACTCCACTTTGATCTGGCCTACCACCACCATGGAGTCTGTCGAGGCCTCAATGTCTTGTATGCCCAGCTCCCGGGCTATCCTGAGTCCCGCAATGATCGCCTCATATTCCGCTTGGTTGTTGGTAATTGTGAAATGAATCTTTAAGGCCTGTTCAATCTAGGTCCCCTCCGGACTGATCAAGACCATTCCTCCTCCAAAGGAATTTCTTCCCGACGCTCCATCCACTAAAATCTTCCAGGTTGCTCGAGGGGACACTTCCGTCCCCTGGACCTCAACTATATAGTCCACCAGGAAATCGGCTACCGCCTGTGCCTTAATGGCGAGCCGGGGAACGAAGACGAGGTCGAATTCACTGTGCTATATTGACCATTTAGCTAGCCTCCCGGAATGTTCTACCCCCTCCAAGATGCGATGGAGGGGGTGATCCGTTACCACCTGAACAGAATGATCCTGAAAATACGGCCTGAGCTTTCGGGCCGAGACGATGAGGGGAAATGCTAACTTCTCAAGAATGGGGTATCCTAGCTCCGCTTTCTTCAGTACCCTGCTCACGTAATAGATCGGAAATTGCTTCTTCCCTTCTTCTCGCACAAGAATCGAGCTCACTGCCCCAGTCCCTACCCCCAAATATAAAAACAAGACCTCTCCTTCCCTTGTCCCCTGGAATAAGGGCGTCTGGGTGAGCTGTTGTTTTATAGCCTGGAAAGCCTTCTCACATTCTGGGGTCCACTCGAACCTCTTGCCACCCTGCGGTGTCCGAAAGAAGGGCGAGCATCTCTCTCCGGCTCGAGAGAGAAACCTGCATAGCCCCGCCAACTTGCATGTGAGACGCTGAACTTCCTTAGCATTCCTAGGGGACTCCAACTCCAAGATTGCTCTCACTTTTTCGGGGTTGGGTTCCACTCTAGATGGAGTGAGAAGATGTCCTAGGAACCTTCCCCTATTGGCTCCAAAAACACATTTCAGGGGGTTGAGACTCATTTTATACTTCCTTAGTGTCTCGAAGGTCTCCTCCAGATCTTGGACATGAGCTTCGAGGTTCTTTCTTTTGATCATCAAGTCATCCACGTACACCTCGAGGTTCCTCCCTCTCTGTTCTCGGAAGATTCGATCCATCACTCTTTGATAGGTTGCTCCCGCATTTTTCAAACCGAAAGGCATCATATTAAAACAGAAGCATTCATCCTCCGTGACGAAGGTGACGTCCTTAACGTCCGCAGGATGCATGCGTATTTGATGATATCCGGAAAATGCATCCAAGAAACTCATAAAAGGGAAACCGACGGCTGAGTCAACCAGCACGTCGATTCGGGGCAGCGGGTAACAATCCTTGGGGACTGCTTTATTTAAAAGAGAAAAATCCACACACATTCTCCACCTACCCTCCCATTTTTTAACCATTACAACATTACACACCCACCCCGGATACTTACAGGCGGATACAAACCCCGCCTTAAGTAATTTCTCTACTTCCTCTCTAATAGGTCCGACCATCTTGGAGGCGATGGCCCTCTTCTTCTGCTGTATTGGGCGAGTGTTGGGATCGAGATTGAGGCGGTGACAAGAGACCTCTGCATCGACCCCGGGCATGTCCGCGGCGCTCCATGCGAAGACGTCAATATTCTTCTGCACGCAGGCCTTGATCTTCTCACGGTCTTTCGGGCTGAACTCGCCGCTGATCTTTATCTTCTCCTCTCTGCCTTCCTTGGTATGGATCTCTACCTCGAGGACCTCCACGGCCGCTTTCAGCCTTAATGGCTCTTCCTCCCCTTCCTGCTCTGCCTGCGTATCCTGCCCCTTGGCTTCGTCTTCCACGATGGACATCATCATCTCTTCCCCCAGCTTTTCCATCTCCCACTTGCTTGCGTCCTCCTCTTCCTGCCGCGAGGCCGTTCTTTTTTCTGGCCGGGCCCCCTTCCCGGGCGACCCTCCCACTTCTTCCCTCTTCCTCTTCTCTTTTCTCCATTCCTTTTCTTTCGGCTTCTTTTCCCCGGCCGCCTCTGTCTCTTCTCCCTCCTTTCCAGCCATTTCTAGTTTCTCTGCCATGTCCCCGGCCACCACTACTTCTCCCTCTCCTCCAACACCTTCCTCTCCTCTCTCTTCTACCATCCCCGTCTCCCCGAACTCCTCTCCCGCCATTTCTGGCTCCCCCGCAATGTCTCCAGCCACCAGTACTTCTCCCTCTCTTCCAGCACCTTCCTCTTATCTCTCTTCTACCATCCCCGTCTGCCCAAACTCCTCGCCCGCCATTTCTGGCTCCCCCGTAATGCCTTCAGCCACTAGTACTTCTCCCTCTCCTCCAGCACCTTCCTCTCCTCTCTCTGCTTCGCCCCCCCCAGTTCCTGTTACAATTGCTTCATCCTCCTTCCCATCTCCTCAGCGTCTCCCTGTCAGGAGATGGCGTTCACTATCGTCACGTAGCATTCCCTTGCGGCCTTTGGATCCCCCCGTACCCTGATTTGGGTACCTCCTGAGTTCAGTTTCAAGCACTGGTGAAACGACGATGGAACGCATTTGAAGGCGCTGATCAAGGGACGCACAAAGATAGCGTTGTAACTGCTGGGGGCATCCACTATGACAAAGCGGCAATTTCGGGATAGCCCTCGCAGGGTTACCTGAAGTCCCACTTCCCCCTCGACTTCTTTCATCTCTCCTGAGAACCCATACAATGGTCCATCCACCGCCAACACCCTCCGGGCCTCCACCCTCATCGCATTAAATGCTTTTTTGAAAATCACGTTCACCGAACTCCCATTGCCTACCAGGATCCGTGACACCGTAAAGTTCTTGATGGCGGTTCTTATCACCAACGCGTCACAAAAAGGGTCTTCATGATCTGGCATGTCTTTTCTTAAAAAGGTGATCTTTTCATCCGGGGGAGGGGATTGTGACGTCGAGGCTACGCTTCGGCGGTACATAGTGTGAAGGCTCGCATTTCGGGCCGCCTCTATCCCCAACCCTCCATGGATTACTCCAATTCTTCCGCGATCTCCTTCATCTGTTCGATCCACACATCGATCCTCTTCTCCTGTAGCTTTCACTTCATCTATCCGTACCGGTCTTTGTTGTTCTCCTGCTCCTCGATTTCTCCTCATTTCCAAGAAATCATAGAAGGTAGCCGTTGCGTGACCTTCTTGCTCGTGGAAGTCGCAATATGGCAATGCCACCTCCCCCCCCCCCCTTGCCTTCCTTCCTGAGGGTTTCTTCTTCTCCCTGCTCTTGCACCTCTTCCTCTCTCCCGACCTCTTCCTCTGCCTCGGCCGATGGCCATAGCCTGCTACGGAGGGGGCAGGGATGGTCTATGACCATACCCCCACCCTTGCTGGTGAAACCTTGATGGCGCGGCCCCTCCTCCACCGGTTGAAGATGATGCTGATGATGCTGTTGATGATCCGGTTGCTAAGGCCATACGACTCAAGGACCTGAGGCGGCACGATGACGCTAACGGACGGCTACGCTACAACCTCCGCCCGCGCCGTGCTACCGCCACGGCAACGCCTTAGTTTTATTTATTTCCTTTTCGTGCACTTTATTTTATAATTGGAATATAAAATTATCCTATGCTTATGTGATAATTTTATATTCATTGCATGTGTTGTTGTATTTTCAATTTGAACTATTTTAGTTTTGGTGTGCAATTAGACATTCGGATGGATGAGATTAAATCTCCATCATGAAGGGCTAAGGCTTATTTGTAACTCCTATTAGCCATTCGGATGGATGAGATTAAATCTCCATCATGAAGGGCTAAGGCTTATTTGTAACTCCTATTTAAAGGAGGCTATCATGAAGAGTTAAAGTAATTGGAAAAGAAACCTAAAAAAACCCCCTTGTGGAAATTTCGGCAACCATGGAGAAGTCCATAGCCGCCCCCTCCCCTTTAGTGTGAAGCCAAGCCTTGCCTCCTCCATCCCCGTTCGGTGCGACTCCGGCGTGACTTCCTTCGGTGCGACTCCTTGGAAGAAGGTTGCAAACCATTCGGTGCGACGCCGGTGGATCCGTGGAGAGAGTGATTCTCCCACAGTTATCCCGTGTGAACGTTTTCCGGTTGGGTAATCTCTTTCCCCTCCCTTGTGTGATTTCTTCTCTTTAGTTGTGGTGGATTTCGCTCATCGTTTTCTCCGGATCTTTAATTTAATCGCTGCAAGTTTTGAATCGAAATCACCGTTGCAAGGCTTTTATTTCCGGATCGGGTGGATCCTGTTTGCTTGAGCGGATCTTGGCCTATAGCCTTGGTCTTGCTCTCAAAATGGAGTGGCAACCTTTGTGTTTTCTTGGGGAATAATCCGACTCAAATTTCCGATTGTTGTTTTCGAGTCGACCATTCCTCCTTTGTTGTTTGTGCTGCGTTTTGTGATGAGGAAATATTCTGTGCGATAGGTGTTGTGTAGGTGCGGTAGATCTACGACGTGTTGTGCGTAGGGAGAGCGTTAGCTTCGCGGAGATCTCCGTTTCCGGATAACCCTACATCAATTTGGTATCAGAGGCGGTTGTTTCAACTCCCACGTTGAAAACATCCTCTCTGCATTCCTTGTTGGTCGATCGGATCTAAAAAAAATCAAAAAAATTATTTCTGTGGTCTGCCAATAGCGGGCTGAAATCTTTATTTTTCAGCAAAATTTCAAAAAAAAAACGTTTTAATGATCTACGTGTTATTCACTTTGGAAATATATAAAAATATCTTATTTTCAATATAGCTACAGCCCTAGGAAAATTCATCTTGTCCGGGGCCTCCCAAACCTGAATGCGCACAAGGCTAGGAACGGAGTACGCAACCCCGTCTACGTCTAGTATGGCTGCGAACGAGCATGGTGATCCCAACACCGCGGCTATAGAGGGTCTTCGTGCTGAAATGGCTGAGCTTAGGAACGTCTTAGCCCAGATCCTACAAAACCAAGCTAGGCCACCCCCGCCACCCGTTAATGTTGACCGGCCCAACCGGCACCAACATAACTCTTATTCGGATTCTGATGGGGACTCCCCACGGGTGCCCAACCTGACGGATCCCCAAAAGGTCCAAGTTGCCCGGATGAAGTTAACAGGTCGTGTAAAGACGTTCTGGCTGAATGAGGAGCGAAGATTAGGAACCGGACACGGAGCCCTCCTTATAGGTTGGCCAGTAATGAAGAACCTGTTGACCGATCAGTACGTTCCCGCGTACCATCGGACACAGATGTGCGATGAGCTTGCCACTCTGCGTCAGGGCTCAAGCTCGGTAGCTGAATATATGGGTGAACTTAAGGACCGAATGGTGCGATGTGACCTTAGGGAGATCCCCGAAGTCACTTTATCTAGATTTCGAAAGGGCCTTAACCCCGATATCCAAAGGAAGCTCTTGCGATATGGGCATACGGACTTGAACAATAATTTCAATGTCGCCTTAGACATTGAAAAACACCTAGCCTCTAAGGCTCACTCCCGTTACGCTCATGCGAAGAACAAGTCCACCACTGGGGCATCTTCTTCCACATATCCTGATAAGGGAAAGTTTAAATCTACCGAGTCGAAGTCAATCGTGATCACCGCTAGGAACTCCAAGAACCCTGCGAGTGAGCGTGTCCCTATCGGGAAGGTTAGCAAGGCTAACACCACTTGTTACTCTTGCGGAATTCATGGCCACTATGCCTACGAATGCCCAACAAAGACAAAAACACTAGCCTTATTAGAGCCAACTACCGACCCTGACAATTACGTATACAAGGCCGCAGAGGAGAGTGACCCCGAAGGAGTCCCTAGTGACTTAGAAGACGATCACCCCCTTATGGTGATGCGTTGTATTTTGACCACTCCTCGTCCATTAGATGATTGGAAGAGGACGAGCATATTTTCTCTGATTTTTAAGAGTGGCGAGAAGCTTTGCAAGTTGATTATTGATAGTGGTAGCTGCGTGAATGTCGTATCTGAGAACGCCGTTGCACGTATGTCCTTGATCACGGAACCACACCCGACCCCATACCAGGTCGCTTGGATCAACAAGCTCTCTGTACCCGTTACCAAGAGATGCCTGGTCCCACTCTCATTCAAATCCTACATTGATGAGGTGTGGTGTGATGTCCTTCCGATGGACGCTTGTCATGTGTTGTTAGGCCGTCCTTGGCTATACGACCGTGATGTTACCCATTTTGGTAGAGCCAACACTTATGAGTTCAAATTCAATGGCAAAACCATCACTTTGAAGCCGACCGTCCCGAAGGAGCCCGTAGTCTTGGCTAAGGACACCACTATCCTGGTAGAACGGAAAACGTTGAATCTCGTTGGTAGGAAAGAGTTTGAGAGAGATCCGTTCTTTGATGGAATTATGTATGCGCTAGTCCTCTTGAGTGCGAAGCCCGATTCTAGCATTTTGGATGAGCTACCTAGTGAGTTACGGGTACTGTTGGAGGAGTATAGGGATGTGTACCCGGATGAGTTGTCGTCCACGTTACCCCCGCTTAGGAATATCCAGCATGCGATAGATCTCATCCCGGGGTCTTCCTTGCCAAATCAGCCCCATTATCGACTCCATCCCGCGGCTCACCTAGAGTTGCAGTCTCAGATCGAGGGCTTGCTAGCGAAGGGTTTTATTCGGACTAGTATGAGTCCATGTGCTGTGCCAACCCTACTTGCCCCCAAGAAGGATTGTACATGGAGGATGTGCGTTGATAGCAGGGCTATCAACAAAATCACCATCAAGTATAGGTTTACAAAGATGGCTTATTTCATCCCGTGCAGTAGGACGAATGATGCGTCTCACGTCGCTAAACTTTATTTTAAAGAAGTCGTTAGTCACCGTGGAGTGCCAAAGACCATAGTGTCGGATAGGGACGTAAAATTCACTAGTTATTTTTGGAAGACTCTTTGGATATTAATGGGAACGAAATTATTGTTTTCCTCTGTCTATCATCCCCAAACTGATGGGCAGACAGAAGTGGTTAATCGAGCTTAGGAAATTTGTTACGATGTCTCGTGAGTGATCACAAGAGCACTTGGGATCTTCTCCTTCCCCATGCCCAATTAGCCTACAATAATTCCAAGAATCGGTCTACGGGTCTGTCTCCAAATGAGATTGTCCACGGGTATAAGGCTCCTGTGCCGCTTGACTTGGTGCCGTTGCCCCCAACGTACAAGGCAAGTCAGTTTGCACAATCCTTCGCCCAGCACATCCATGATTTACACGTACGTATACGGGACACCTTGACTACGCAATACGACTCTTATCAAGCGCACGCTAATTTACATAGGAGAGTATCAGACTTCAAAATTGGCGATCTAGTTTTAGTCCGTTTGGTTCCCGAACGCTTGCCAACTGGCACCGTTAAAAAGTTAGCACCAAAGCGCGCCGGCCCTTTTCGGATTATTAAAAAGCTAGGTGACAACGCTTTCGTTTTGGACTTGCCTGCTGATTGGGGTATCTCCCCCATTTTTAATGTTTCGGATTTAACGATGTTTGTGTCACCACCACAAGAGTTGTTTTCTTTGTCGTCTTCTTCTCCCACTAAAAATTCTCATGGGTTGGGGAGTGGTAGTACGGATGATCTCTCTCTTTTGGTCCCCATAGGTATATCATCGGATGGTAAGTTGCCTTCTTTCCTGCCTACTGCTAATATGTTCCCCAGGTATCCAAGGACGTTTTCCACTCCAGAGATGATACTTGATGCTGAGCCCGTTACCACTGCTGATGGCGACACCCACTACTTTCTCATCCGTTGGCGTGATCGGCCCCCTTCGGATGACTCTTGGGTACTCGAGACGGAGCTGCAGAGTTTGGATGCCGCTCTCCTTCACCGCTATCGCTTGGACCACGCAATGGAGATGCGTGCATTTGAGCGGGGGAGGATTGATGGCGCGGCCCCTCCTCCACCGGTTGAAGACGATGCTGATGATGCTGTTGATGATCCGGTTGCTAAGGTGTTGGGTACATTGGTCAAATGTACCTGATTTGAAGAAGCCTCACCTAACTCAATGATATACATCATAGTGTATTTGATGTTTGTTTGAGTTACTTGTGCAGGTTAGGAATACACTGGACTGAAGCTAAAAATTCTAAGTCCATGTGTCGACACCCAGAGGGAAAGTGTCGACACTTGAGAAAGCTTGTGTCGACACCCAGACAGGCAGTGTCGACACTTGGAGTCATTGTGTCGACACCTGGGAAGAAGAGTCGACACCAGTCAGAAAGTGTCGACACTTGGAGCTGTGTCGACACTCAGTGAAGAAGAATGCAGAAAAGCTGTGTCGACACTTAGCAGAAGTGTCGACACCTAGAAGAGCTGAGTCAACACCAGAAAGTGTCGACACTTGAAGTAAGTGTCGACACTCAGCAAAAGTCTGCAGAATCTAAGTACAAGTGTCGACACTCAACACAATGTGTCGACACTATGCAGAAGAGTCAGCACTTAAAGTAAGTGTCGACACCCAGCACAATGTGTCGACACTTAGCTAAAGACTCAGTATTTGAAGTAAGTGTCGACACTCAGCACAATGTGTCGACACACAAACAGAGGAGTCAACACTTGAAGAAAGTGTCGACACTCAGCACAATGTGTCGACACTTAGTTGAAGACTCTACACTTGAAGAAAGTGTCGACACAAGGAGCTGTGTCGACACATAGCAAAGAATAGAAAAGTTACAAAATATTCTAAGTACAAGTGTCGACACTAAAGGAATGTGTCGACACTCAGCTGAAGAAACAAGATTGAAGACTTGTGTCGACACCAAGAAGCAGTGTCGACATTTGACAGTTTCTACACATGAAGATGTGTCGACACAAAGGAGATGTGTCAACACTTAGAAGAATACAGTTGCAGAATGAAGTACAAGTACTTGTGTCGACACTCAATTTCAGTGTCGACACATGCAGAAGAAACTGTGTCGAGACATACAAGGAATTGTGTCGACACCTTGTAGACTTGTGTCGACACTTACACAACATGTGTCGACACTTGGCCTATAAGTGTCGACACTTAAGAACAGAAAGTCTCGACACTATCTGACAGTTAGAGAAATTTCAAGAAGTGACTGGTTGACATGACAGCTGCCGACCCAGTCGGTCTACATCAACTGTCAGAGATATCAGAAGTCTGTTATGAACCGGACCAGCCGGTTACCATGAAGGAAGCCTATAAATAGGCACCCATAGTTTACAGACTAAGATTAATTGAGTGATTAAGGATTGTTAAGATAATATAGAAGTGGTTGAAAAAGATTTTACAGAGAGAGTTCAGATCTTTGTAAAAGTGGTATATTGAGTATCAACACAAGAAGATCTTGCTGTGCATCAGCAGATCCAAGAAGTTGGAGAGAGAGAGCTCCAACCAAGTATTCAGTCTTTGGAACTAAGGCTGAGAAGAAGAATTCAGAGTCATCTGGATATCAAGAAGCAGAGGTCAAGGAACAACTGCAGAAGATTCAGACTTATTCAGTTCTAATCAAGAAGCTTTGAAGGAAGTTAAGTCAGTTTGGATCTAGCTGAGTTCTTCCAAGAACTCTTCAAGAATCTCTCAACTCCTCTCCTATTTTCTGAGTTATAGAGTTAACTATTGTACTTTCTATTTTAACCTGTAGGATCCATTGGATCTGAGAGAATTGTAAGCCTATTTTATAAAGGCTGAGGGTAGGGCTTGGTTGCCTGAGTGTAGGAGTTGAAGAACTCTGAGTGTAGGCCTTAATTGGCTGAGTGTAGGCCTGGGTGGCTGAGTGTAGGCCTTTTGGCTGAGTGTAAGGCTTTGGGCCTGAGGTAGGAACCTAGTTTGGTTCTGAGTTAGTGGAGAAGTTTGGCCGAATCTAGTACACTGCTAGATAGGCGAAGGGGGAAAGTGGATGTACCCAAAGATTGGGGAACCACTATAAATTAGTGTGTCTGCTGTGGTGTGCTGTGCTGTGCTGTGGATTAATTGTTTGATTTCTGTAATTGCTGTTAGCTGTAGTAATCTGTGAAATAATTGTTGTGCTGCCAACAAAGCTTTAAAAAAGGTTTAGGTCACCTATTCACCCCCCCCCCTCTAGGTGTTTAGGTACCATATCTTTCAAGTGGTATCAGAGCCAGGTTGCTCAAAAAGGACTAACTGTCTGAGGAGATCCAGTTTGGCAGATTCAGTATAAGTCAGGAAACAGTTTCAAGAAAATCAAGAAACATGGGGTCTTCAGAGAATCACAAGGAATTGGGTTCAATGAAACTGCCCATTTGCAGAAAGAAGATTTTTGGAATCTGGAAAGAAAGGGTAAGGCTGTTCATGGAGGCCTCTGACCCTAGGATCTACATCACAGTCAAGGAAGGGCCTTATGTGCCCATGAAGATTTCAGTCTTGGATGCTACACAGAGAACTCCAAAGGATTTTTCTGAGATGACCAAGGATGAGATTGTCCTAGCTACAATGGACAAAAGGGCACAGAACATCATAGTTAGTGCAATTGATGATGCCACCTTCCAGAACCTTATTCACTGTAAAACAGCAAAAGAAATGTTGGATACCCTCATTGTCTACATGGAAGGTTCTGAAGAAGTAAGACAAGATAGGAAGTCCTTGCTTAATCAAGAATATGAGAGCTTTAGGCAAGGAAGAGGAGATAGCATCACTGAATGCTACAAGAAGTTTTACAGAATTGTTAATGAACTCATGTCCTATGGAAGAGAGTTCACAAACTATGAATTAAATGATAAGTTCTTAAGGTCCCTAACCAAAGATTGGGACACTAAGATCTGTGCCATCAGAGAAATGGCAAAGTTGGGAGAAATTCCCCCTCCCACACTGTTTGGCAAGTTGTTATCTTATGAGATGCAATTGTCAGTAAGAAAAGAGGAGGAAAAGTCAACAAGGACTGAACACAGGGAAAGGACTGTTGCCTTTAAGTCAGAAGTACCTAGAAAGAACAGGACTAAGTCATCAACTCCTCCTCCAGAGGTAGTTGAATCAGAATCTGATGAGTCTGTTAGCACTAAATCTACAAGCAGTGAAAGTGATGAAGATTTTGCTGCATTCACCAGACATTTTCAGAAATTTCTTAAGAAGAAACAGTGGAGGTCCAGACCTTCATTTTCCAAAGGAAAAGAAGTCCAGTATCAGGAGAAGAAGCCTTCAAAGAAGGACAAGAAAAGGACAAAGACTAGCAAGGCAACTGGGTCTAAGATTGTGTGTTACTGCTGCAATAGACAGGGTCATGTTATTGCAGATTGTCCTGAAAGAAGGAAAGAAACCAGTGACAAAAAGAAGACTCACTTCAAAGGAAAGAAGGAGAAGTCCTTTGTTGCAAAGAATGAGAAGACTCTTTCAGATATTTCTTCTTCAGACACTGAGACAGATGCTGAAGCCTATATAGGGCTATTTGCTGAAGAAGAAGAAGAGTTTATGCAGATCATGGAATCAATCTATGAACAAGAAGAGGTTCAGTGCCAAGGACTAATGGCATTGACTGAAAGTACCAAAATCCTGGAGCAGCCAGGACCTAGTCAGGTACAAAGTCCAACTCCAAGTTCAGATTCCAGTTCTAGTTCAGAGTCAGAATCATCTTCATCAAGTGATGGAAGTGATTCTGAATCTGAGGGAGATATTCATCAGCTCTTAGATGAATACCAAGTACTGTTGCAAGCCTATAAGAAAAGCAAGATCTTAGCCAAAAGTCAGGCAAAGGAGATTGCTGATCTCAAGGCAGCTGCAACAGATTTTGAGAAGGAGTATGATCAAAAACTGAATGAAGTAGCCAGGCTGAAACACATTACTGTGATTCAGATGGGTACTATTACATTTAAAAATGATCAAATTAAGTTGCTGGAGATCAATCTCCAGAAGGAAAAAGAGCTAGTTGCTAGGTTTTCAAAACCTAAATCAGTGCTACCCTTCATTGATGAATTTGTTCATCATAAAGGAAAGGCTGGATTGGGTTTTGTTAAGCCTGTGAGGACTGTTCAGGATCAATCCAAGTCCAAGGGCAAAGCCCCAACATTGAACAAGGCTGCTGTGGTCAAGACAGCAAAGGTTGTACCTAAGCAAAGGTACAACAAGTTTGAATGCTGGTGTTGTGGCAAGGTTGGCCACTTTGCCTTGGTTTGTTGGCACAATGCCAGTGCCAAGTTGAGTAGCAAGTTACCTGTTGGAAAGCCAGCAGGTAGCTATGTCAAATTACAAACTAACAATCACCAAGGACCCAAGTTTACTTTGGGTTCTAAGGTTCATTAATTTGTTTTGCAGGTGAATCCAAGTGACAATACCCCTACATGGTACTTGGATAGTGGTTGTTCCAGACACATGACTGGAACTAGGGGACTACTGAAGGACTACATCCCAATCAAAAATGGTCCAAAGGTAACCTTTGGTGGTTCTGAAAAAGGAATCATCAAAGGGTTTGGTAACATTTCTTCTAACCTTGTTACCATTACTCAAATGGCTTATGTTAAAGGTTTGAAACACAACCTCATTAGTATAAGTCAATTAAGTGATGTAGGGTATGACATCTCATTTGTTAAAAATGGTTGTCATATCAAGAGGTCAAGTGATCAAGAGATCATTTTGACAGGTTATAGGAAGAGAAATGTCTATTGTTTAGACATTATGGTTGAGAACAATTGTTCTCCAGTCTGTCTTGTAGCTGATGAGACAGTCTCTCAATGTGTCAAATGGCACAAGAGGCTTGCTCATCTTAATTACAAGACTATTGGCAAACTCTTTAGTAAAGAGTTAGTGAGGAATGGTCCTCAAGTTAAGTGTGTCAAAGATGGCATTTGCTCAGCTTGTCAAAAGGGCAAGCAGACTAAATCCACCTTTAGAAGCTTAGACAACAAAGATGCTGTGAGGTGTCTATACCTCTTGCATATGGATCTATTTGGTCCAATGCCAGTTCACAGCTTAGGTAGGAAGGTCTACACCTTTGTAGTTGTTGATGACTACTCAAGGTTTTCCTGGGTGTTCTTCTTAAAGCAGAAATCTGAGACACCTAGTGTCTTCTATAGTTTTGTTAAGCAAATTCAGAATGAATTGAACTGTACAGTGGTCAAAATTAGAAGTGACCATGGTACAGAGTTTCAGTCTGAAAGCATGACAAAGCTGTGTGAAGACTTATGGGATATTTCAAGAATTCTCTTCACCTAGAACACCTCAGCAAAATGGCATTGCTGAAAGGAAAAATAGGACCTTGATAGAGGCTGGTAGAACCCTATTAAGTGATTCATCACTGCCAGAATATTTCTGGGCTGAAGCAGTTAACACTGCATGCCATGTGATAAATAGGGCTACCATCACTAAAAGGTTAAACAAGACCCCCTATGAAGTAGTGAAAGGCAGGAAACCAAATCTGTCCTATTTTAGGATCTTTGGTTGTAAATGCTTCATACTTAACAATGGGAAGTCTTACTTAACTAAGTTTGCTGCCAAGTCCCAAGAGGGAGTGTTTGTTGGGTACAGCAATAATAGTAAGGCTTATAGAGTCTACAACTTGATCACACAAGTTGTAGAGGAGTCTGTGCATGTAGTTTTTGATGAAACACAACTAATTAACAATGAGTTGTCTAGTAGTGTGTGCAGCCCTACAGGTCTTACTAAGAAGATGGACAAGCTAACCATAGAAGATGTACCTGCTGCAAGACAGCAAGTAGAAGAAGATGGCTTATGTCCAGGGGGAGAACTACATGTACAAGGAGCTGTTGAAGTACAAGGAACTCAGCTTGATGAAGATGCTGAAGAAGTTCAACCAGAAGTAAGGATGCCTCCAGCCAACAGGCATCTAAGAGATCATCCAGTAGAGCTGATCATTGGAGATCCAAGACAAGGTGTTCAGACAAGGAGCAGAAATCAGAATGCTGTAGTATATTCAAGTTTTCTGTCTCAAATAGAACCAAAGAAATTTGAAGAAGCTATACAAGATCCACAGTGGACTGAAGCAATGCAAGAGGAGCTTAATCAGTTCAAAAGATGCAAGGTGTGGGATCTGGTTCCTAAGCCTAAAGATCACAATGTGATAGGAACAAAGTGGATCTACAGGAACAAGTTAGATGAACAAGGTGTCATCATTAAGAATAAGGCAAGACTGGTTGCAAAAGGATATAGGCAAGAAGAAGGTATTGATTTTGATCAAACCTTTGCTCCAGTAGCCAGACTGGAAGCCATAAGGATGTTCTTGGCCTATGCAACCTACCAAGGATTCAAAGTATACCAAATGGATGTGAAGTCAGCATTCCTTAATGGTAATTTAAAAGAAGAAGTATATGTGGAGCAGCCTTCAGGTTTTGTTGATCCTACTCTTCCACATTATGTCTATAGACTTAGGAAAGCATTGTATGGGTTAAAGCAAGCTCCTAGAGCTTGGTATGAAACCCTATCTAGTTTCCTCATTGAGAACAAGTTCACAAGGGGGAAAATAGATAAGACTCTATTCCTTAGGGAATCTAGAGGCAAAGTAATACTTGTCCAAATATATGTAGATGACATTATATTTGGGTCTACTGAAAGTAGCCTTTGCAAAAAGTTTGCAAAGCTTATGCAAAGTCAATTTGAGATGAGTAGTATGGGAGAGCTGAAGTTTTTCTTGGGTCTCCAAGTTAAACAGACTGAAAGTGGCTTGTCCATATGTCAGTCAAAGTTCACCCTGGAACTCATAAGGAAATATGGTATGGATTCATCCAGTACCATGAAGACTCCTATGGGGTCAAGTATGTCTCTAAGCAAGGATGATGCAGGGAAACCTGTAGATGAAACCTTGTATAGAGGGATAGTTGGCTCCCTACTATACTTGACTGCAAGTAGGCCTGACATTATGTATGCTACATGTGTTTGTGCCAGGTATCAAGCCTGCCCCAAGGAATCTCACTTGACTGCAGTCAAGAGAATCTTGAGATATCTAAAGGGCACACCCTATCTAGGCCTCTGGTACCCTAGGAATGGAGATTTTGATCTAACAGGCTATTCAGATGCAGACTTTGCAGGATGCAAAGAAGATAGAAAGAGCACAACTGGATCCTGTCAGTTCCTAGGTGGAAGACTCATTTCATGGAGTAGTAAGAAGCAAACCAGTGTGGCCATCTCCACAGCTGAGTCAGAATATGTAGCTGCAGGAAGTTGCTGTGCTCAACTTCTGTGGATTCAACATCAGCTAGAAGACTATGGATGTCAGGTAAGTAGAACTCCACTTTATTGTGATTCTACTAGTGCTATTTCAATAGCTAACAACCCTGTATCACATAGTAGAACTAAACATATTGAGATTAAATATCACTTTCTTAGGGAGCATGTAGAAAGAAATGATATTGCACTTGAATATGTTAGAACTGATAATCAGATAGCTGATATGTTCACTAAGCCCTTAGATGAAGCTAAGTTTAATAGGTTCAAAATTGAACTAGGTATGATAAACTTAGATTAAGTATACAGAACAAAAATTGGCTAAGTAAAAAGGTGTCGACACATAGACAAGTCTATGTCGACACAGAATAGTAAGTGTCGACACTTCAGGAAAATGGTGTCGACACATCTAGGAAGTTAGTGTCGACACTTCAGAATGTTAGTGTCGACACATGTCGAGTAGGTGTCGACACATCCAATAAAGTGTCGACACTTAAGTTTTACTCAGAATTTTTCTAAGTAAAGTCTCGACTACATGTCGAGTATAGTGGTGTCGACACTTAACCAAGTGTCGACACATAAAATCTGTTGACTAAACTTGTGTCGACACATGTGTGTCGAGACATTATAAGTCAGTGTCGACACTTATTGACAGTGTCGACACATCTTTAGAAATTCATCCCGCCTGTTCGTCTTCAAACAAGAAAGGTATAAATAGGGTTCTGTTTGTGTTTGTCGACACGCTTTCAGAGTTTCGAGACTAAACTCCTGTGTCGACATTTCTCTTCTCTAAAGACTAATTCTCAACACCCTAATGGCTCCCAAGCTGGAAGAGAACGTTAACGAAGGCTATGAGCTCGTGCGAGGCGCATTCGACGACGGTGATCAGGAAATCAAATCAGTGATAACCCTAGTCAGCGATTCAGGACTGGAATACTTGGTTTCAGAGCCAACCAAGATATGGAAGAAAGAAGTGATTGAATTTCTTACTGGAGCAACTGTGGACGACTCTGGATACAGAATCAAATCCAGAGTGCATGGAACCAAGGTCAAGGTTTCACCCAAGTCCTTGAGAAAGGTACTTCAGCTACCTAAGATTCAAGAAGAAGAGGAAGTGACCACATCTAAGACCAGAGAAGCACTCACTTGGTGTGGTCTTGATTCTAAGATGAGAATAGGTTCTGTCTTCAACAGAAAAGGCATGAACACTCAAGGAAAATTCCTGTCTGAAGTAGTAGGCAAGGTCATTCTTAGTAAAACTGGAGGGCATGACAGGGTGTCAGCCTCTATGTTCAGTATTATGACCAGAATCATCTTCAACATCAAAACAGACTGGTCTATGAGTGTATTTGATAAAGTGAAGGAAAGTCTGAAGAAGCCCAATATGGGCAGGATACTAAGTCTCTACCTGGCTGGATCAATTCCAGAGGTAATGAGCTCTGCTGCAGGAACAAAAATCAATCACATGAGGAGAATGGACTCAAGAATCTTCTCCAGGTGGGAAAGGGTGCTGTCCAAGGAATTGACCACCCCAGAAAAGCAAGTTTCAAAGAAAGACTCTCCTCCCAGGAAGAAGAGGAAGACTGCTGCTGTGACTCAGGAGTCCTCCAGCAGCTCAGGCAGTGAAGAACATGTTGTTTTCACTCCTGAAAGTCCAGTAGATGTGGCTGCAGAGAAGTCACCTGCTCCTCAAGAGCCAGCTGAGATTCAGGGGGTGCTGCCTCACTCTAGCCCCATCCCTAGGGATCCAAGCCAGGGGGAGCTTCAAGGTGTAGTAGAACCATCTACACTGGAGAGTGAGCAAGCCACCCTCCTCATTCAAGAGGTACTTGTTGACCTTAATACTTTGAATTTTTCTATAATAAATTCTGATTTGTCTGATGACCATCAGCAAAATCAGCCAGCAACTCAAGAACCAGATGTTGTTCTCCAAGACACATCTGTTGTAGCTGATGAAACCAGTACATCTCCTGCACAGTCTCCAGCAGAATACACAATGGAAGATCTATTTCTGAATTTAGATTAAGATGATTTTGATATGGACAAGAATGCTGCTGATGCAGTGAAGGATGCTGCTGCTGAGGGGGAGAATTTGGATATTCAAGAAGAGCCTATAAGGCTAGATACTGAGAAGGCACAAGATGTGCACACTGAAAAACCATCCAGCCCTAAGGATAGGGTGGATATAGCCAGTACATCAGAATCTGAAGATGATGAAGCTGAGCAAGATAAGAAGAAGAAGTTCTTTGTTTTCAAAAGAAGGAGTCAGAGCTATAAGAAAGCTCTACAAACTGTTGCTCAACACTCCTTAGTTCAACAAGCTCCATCAACTGATTACAGTGCTCTACTGCTTGCCATGCAAATCAAGATGGATGAACAAAGGAAGGCTTTAGAAACTTATGTTGATGAAGGGCACAAGGCACTACAATCTGATCTGGGACAGGAAATCAAGTCAATAAGGTTTGAAATGAACCTTAATAAAAAGGAGATGACTGATTGTTTTACAAAGGGTGCTCATGCAGTGGTCTATCTGGCTAAACATCAAGAAACCATAAAAGAGAAAGTAGAAGATATTGCACTAAAGCAAGGATATGTGTTGGAAAATCAATTGAGGATGAATGATAATTTGACTGCATCTCACAATGCAATAGTCACTGAAATCAAGAATAAGTCTACTGAACCATCAACCTCCTCTGCTGCTGCCAAAGCTGATTTTGATAAACTCTTTCAGCTGAACTAACTGCTGTCAAGACTGCCATCCAGGATTCCCAGAAGGTCATTTCTGAACAGCTTACCAAGCTTAGACCTTTCTTTAAAGAGGGCATAAGGTATTTGGACAGCCAAATCAGGTTCCAGAAAGATGATGTGAGAGATCATGTGGAACAAGAAGTCATAAAGGGGGAGAGGGTGTTAGTCAAAGCCAGTTCTGACCATGCAAAATGGATATCCAATTCCATCAGGGCTACACTGGGCTATCCTCCCCTGTGTGATGATGACAATGTAGCTGAATCTGGTATTCAAGGAACATATCTTGGAGGTGAGCAACAGGCAGTGGCTGATGTAATCTATCCACCTCCAGATTTTGAAATGGTTCATGCTGATGTAAGCACAATGTATAGTCCAACTGCTGGCAAGCCCAATGTTATTCTGGAAAAGGTTGTTCAACCTATCACAGCTGCTATGCAAGAGGCTTTGGACAAAGAAGAAGAGACTAGGCTATCAAAGAAGAAGTTCAGGGAACTTGCTGAACAAAAACCAGATTTTGAACAGTGGAGCCCTACTTCTAGGAACATCATTCTCACTGCATGGAAAGCAGCCAAGGACAATGCCCATGAGAGGAACAAGTGGTTCTCAGAGGCAGAATGGAGGAAACATGAAAGTAGGCAGGAAGCCATTGTCCAACATAGAAGGAAGGCTAAGTTAGGAAAGCTACCTCCTACAGATGTGGAGCCTAGCAAGTACTTTCCTAAGCCCTATCATTATTTTGAAAGGCAAAAGATCAAGGCTGAAGAACAGAAGAAGAAGGACTCCAAAGGGAAGAAGACTGCTGAAGCTGAGCCTGCTGCTGCTGCTGCTGTGAAAGCTAAAGTACAAGCTGGAAAAGGCATAGTCATTAAGGAACCAGAGCAGAATTAGATTAAGATTAAACTGAAGCATGTTGTAATCTGTTACATCAAACATTTTGTGTAAATCATTGAAAATGTATTAAATGTATGAACAATTTTTGTTAAACAAATTTCATGATTGTTCAGTAGAATGTGTCTAATTCTTGTTTGTTCTGTAATGCTGTATGAGTATACATGTGTGCTTTATTACATGTTTAAGTTTAACTCTGTTGACATATATCTGTTTTACATCATTTTATAATTTTTAATTATGAGTGGTGTATATCATTGACTAAGGGTTATGACTTCTCCAAATAGGGGGAGATTGTTGGGTACATTGGTCAAATGTACCTGATTTGAAGAAGCCTCACCTAACTCAATGATATACATCATAGTGTATTTGATGTTTGTTTGAGTTACTTGTGCAGGTTAGGAATACACTGGACTGAAGCTAAAAATTCTAAGTCCATGTGTCGACACCCAGAGGGAAAGTGTCGACACTTGAGAAAGCTTGTGTCGACACCCAGACAAGCAGTGTCGACACTTGGAGTCATTGTGTCGACACCTGGGAAGAAGAGTCGACACCAGTCAGAAAGTGTCGACACTTGGAGCTGTGTCGACACTCAGTGAAGAAGAATGCAGAAAAGCTGTGTCGACACTTAGCAGAAGTGTCGACACCTAGAAGAGCTGAGTCAACACCAGAAAGTGTCGACACTTGAAGTAAGTGTCGACACTCAGCAAAAGTCTGCAGAATCTAAGTACAAGTGTCGACACTCAACACAATGTGTCGACACTATGCAGAAGAGTCAGCACTTAAAGTAAGTGTCGACACCCAGCACAATGTGTCGACACTTAGCTAAAGACTCAGTATTTGAAGTAAGTGTCGACACTCAGCACAATGTGTCGACACACAACCAGAGGAGTCAACACTTGAAGAAAGTGTCGACACTCAGCACAATGTGTCGACACTTAGTTGAAGACTCTACACTTGAAGAAAGTGTCGACACAAGGAGCTGTGTCGACACTTAGCAAAGAACAGAAAAGTTACAAAATATTCTAAGTACAAGTGTCGACACTAAAGGAATGTGTCGACACTCAGCTGAAGAAACAAGATTGAAGACTTGTGTCGACACCAAGAAGCAGTGTCGACACTTGACAGTTTCTACACATGAAGATGTGTCGACACAAAGGAGATGTGTCAACACTTAGAAGAATACAGTTGCAGAATGAAGTACAAGTACTTGTGTCGACACTCAATTTCAGTGTCGACACATGCAGAAGAAACTGTGTCGAGACATACAAGGAATTGTGTCGACACCTTGTAGACTTGTGTCGACACTTACACAACATGTGTCGACACTTGGCCTATAAGTGTCGACACTTAAGAACAGAAAGTCTCGACACTATCTGACAGTTAGAGAAATTTCAAGAAGTGACTGGTTGACATGACAGCTGCCGATCCAGCCGGTCTACATCAACTGTCAGAGATATCAGAAGTCTGTTATGAACCGGACCAGCCGGTTACCATGAAGGAAGCCTATAAATAGGCACTCATAGTTTACAGACTAAGATTAATTGAGTGATTAAGGATTGTTAAGATAATATAGAAGTGGTTGAAAAAGTTTTTACAGAGAGAGTTCAGATCTTTGTAAAAGTGGTATATTGAGTATCAACACAAGAAGATCTTGCTGTGCATCAGCAGATCTAAGAAGTTGGAGAGAGAGAGCTCCAACCAAGTATTCAGTCTTTGGAACTAAGGCTGAGAAGAAGAATTCAGAGTCATCTGGATTTCAAGAAGCAGAGGTCAAGGAACAACTGCAGAAGATTCAGACTTATTCAGTTCTAATCAAGAAGCTTTGAAGGAAGCTAAGTCAGTTTGGATCTAGCTGAGTTCTTCCAAGAACTCTTCAAGAATCTCTCAACTCCTCTCCTATTTTCTGAGTTGTAGAGTTAACTATTGTACTTTCTATTTTAACCTGTAGGATCCATTGGATCTGAGAGAATTGTAAGCCTATTTTATAAAGGCTGAGGGTAGGGCTTGGTTGCCTGAGTGTAGGAGTTGAAGAACTCTGAGTGTAGGCCTTAATTGGCTGAGTGTAGGCCTGGGTGGCTGAGTGTAGGCCTTTTGGCTGAGTGTAAGGCTTTGGGCCTGAGGTAGGAACCTAGTTTGGTTCTGAGTTAGTGGAGAAGTTTGGCCGAATCTAGTACACTGCTAGATAGGCGAAGGGGGAAAGTGGATGTACCCAAAGATTGGGGAACCACTATAAATTAGTGTGTCTGCTGTGGTGTGTTGTGCTGTGCTGTGGATTAATTGTTTGATTTCTGTAATTGCTGTTAGCTGTAGTAATCTGTGAAATAATTGTTGTGTTGCCAACAAAGCTTTAAAAAAGGTTTAGGTCACCTATTCACCCCCCCCCCCCTCTAGGTGTTTAGGTACCATATCTTTCATAAGGCCATACGACTCAAGGACCTGAGGCGGCACGATGACGCTAACGGACGGCTACGCTACAACCTCCGCCCGCGCCGTGCTACCGCCACGACAACGCCTTAGTTTTATTTATTTCCTTTTCGTGCACTTTATTTTATAATTGGAATATAAAATTATCCTATGCTTATGTGATAATTTTATATTCATTGCATGTGTTGTTGTATTTTCAATTTGAACTATTTTAGTTTTGGTGTGCAATTAGTCATTCGGATGGATGAGATTAAATCTCCATCATGAAGGGCTAAGGCTTATTTGTAACTCCTATTAGCCATTCGGATGGATGAGATTAAATCTCCATCATGAAGGGCTAAGGCTTATTTGTAACTCCTATTTAAAGGAGACTATCATGAAGAGTTAAAGCAATTGGAAAAGAAACCTAAAAAAACCCCCTTGTGGAAATTTCGGCCACCATGGAGAAGTCCATAGCCGCCCCTCCCCTTTGGTGTGAAGCCAAGCCTTGCCTCCTCCATCCCCGTTCGGTGCGACTCCGGCGTGGCTTCCTTCGGTGAGACTCCTTGGAAGAAGGTTGCAAACCATTCGGTGCGACGCCGGTGGATCCGTGGAGAGAGTGATTCTCCCACAGTTTTCCCGTGTGAATGTTTTCCGGTTGGGTAATCTCTTTCCCCTCCCTTGTGTGATTTCTTCTCTTTAGTTGTGGTGGATTTCACTCATCGTTTTCTCCGGATCTTTAATTTAATCGCTGCAAGTTTTGAATCGAAATCGTCGTTGCAAGGCTTTTATTTCCGGGTCGGGTGGATCCTGTTTGCTTGAGCGGATCTTGGCCTATAGCCTTGGTCTTGCTCTCAAAAAGGAGTGGTAACCTTTGTGTTTTCTTGGGGAATAATCCGACTCAAATTTCCGATCGTTGTTTTCGAGTCGACCATTCCTCCTTTGTTGTTTGTGCTGCGTTTTGTGACGAGGAAATATTCTGGGCGATAGGTGCTGTGTAGGTGCGGTAGATCTACGACGTGTTGTGCGTAGGGAGAGCGTTAGCTTCGCGGAGATCTCCGTTTCCGGATAACCCTACATCAAACCTTCCCGGTCCTCCTTGTTGGTTCCTCCCCCCGTGGGGAAATCCTCTACCTTATCCTGGGGCATGGCCTCCCTGTTGCCTCCACCCCAGCTCTTGATACACCGGTGCCCTCGGCTCCTCTCTTCTCCTTCCCTCCTGTTGTATCCCACCTGACTCCCTCGACTCCACCTCAGTAAGCCTTGCCAATTTCTTTGCAAAAGCAGGATTCGCCGCCTCCATCGCTATTTCCTTCGCCTCCTTCTCGTAGTCCCACGGTAAAGGACATCTAGAGTGCAAACCCCGGCACCTCCTATATATCCAAGATCTCCTCTTGGAACATATCCACGTACTGAGCCAGCGACTCATCTGCCTTCTGCTTATTCAAAAAGATCGACTCCGGGTTCCTCTTTCTATTCTTAGATGTTGAGAACCGCAACTGGAAACTCCTGCTTAGGTCCTCGAAGCAGTATATCAAGCCTGTCGGGAGCTGATGGAACCAGTCTCTAGCTTTGTCCTTTAGAGTGATGGCAAAAATACGACATTTGAACGCGTCCGTCATGGGCCAGATTGAAACTGCGTCCTCGAACCACTACAAGTGATGGAGGGGATCATCCTTCCCCACATAGTAGTTCATCTCGTGTTCTCGCAAACCTTCTGGGATGGGAGCTGACAGGATTAGCTCGCAAAAAGGGGACCCTCTCGCCGCCCCTACTCGCGCGACGACCTCTCCTGCCGAGATGGTACTCGCCGGACTTGGGAATAGCTCCCTTCCTGCCATGTCTCTCCCGCTCCCTTCCGCCATCACCTCCTTCCCCGGTCTCCTCCCCGGGGTGTCTTCTCTCACTCGTGCCGAGACGAGTTCTTATTGTGTTGAGAGAGCCGGCACTTGAGGCAGTGGGGTTGAACAATCTCCCTGTCGCGGGATCCCTTGCAGCAAATTCATGATCCCCTTGATTGAAGCCATGAACTCTTCTCTTCTGACAAATCCTCCCGGGTTGTCTGATCCCTCTCCTTCTCCTTCTCCCAGACCTCCCGCCATGTGGTTGCTCAAGGTTCTTCTCTGAGGGCTGCGCTCCATGCTTACCGCACCAAAAATGTTGGAACCAGCTTCCTGGTCCCTCCTAAAGTTCGAAACAGGATGCAGCCCACACATACTCTCCCTGTGCTACCCTCCTAATGAGAGTCAGAGACCTGAAAACAGACCGAGGGGCCTCAGCTCGGAGGTCCCACCTCTTTCCCGGAAGAACTGAAGATCTTCCCCTCCCTAGCCAATGCTGAGCTAGGTGCCTGTGAGGAAGATAGTGGAAAGGTTCAACAACACTCTCAGGCACCTCTATCGGTCTATTTATAGGCCTCTGAATCTGACCTGCAAATATCACTTCTGAATTAACCTGAAATGACCAAAACACCCTGGTCTGGGTCTGCCAACAACAAAACTCTGCTGTTCTGGAGAGCTATATGCAGACCCTCGGGGGTAGAAATGGAAAACTACCTGGGGCATAAAAGTAAAATCCCCCTTGAGGGTAAAAAACGTAAAGACATCTCTTCTCACATGTGGCGAGTGGGGAAGGAACTGACGGGCGAGACGACCGCCCTGTCTGTCTTGTCGGCCTCTCGCCCTGTGGCCATCTCACCCCCTAAGAGGTCTCACCTACTAAGAGGTCTCGTCTACTTCAGAGGGCTGTCCACCTCTCGCCTCTTGCAGGTGGGCATCCTCTCATCTCGCCAGTCCCCCGTTCTCGCTTGCTGGATCTCCTCTCGCGAGCCCAAGGTTGTACAAATCTGTTGTAGTACTCTCTTCCAGCGGTACATGTTGGATGGAGAATATTCGAAATCCCCCAATAAGACCCCTTACCTTAAACAAGTATCGTTGCTATGTTGGCTCCCTTGTCTCGAACTCTCCCTTGAGCTACGAGGCCAGTACCATCGAATCTATTAACACCTCCACATCCTATACCCCCAACTCCTTAGCGAGTCACATCCTCGCAATGACCGCCTCATACTCTTCCCGGTTGTTAGTGACAGGGAAGTGTATCACTTTGTATTGCTCAATCTTCGTCCCCTGGGGGATTTCCAAGACCACTCCTTCTCCCAAGGAATGTCTTCCTGAAGCCCCATCCACTAACAACATCCACTCAACTCGATGGTGTGGTCCTGACTCTTCCGGCTCCAAAACAAATTATGTCAAGATGTCTGCCACCGCTTGAGCTTAACCAGCATGCGTGAGATAAAAGAGATGTCGAACTCGCTCAACTCCACCAACCATTTTGCCAACCTTCCAGAATGTTCCACCCCTTCAAAGATGTTATGTAGTCGATGGACGGTCACTACCTTAATCGAGTGAGATTGAAAGTAAGGTTGGAGTTTTCGAGCCGAGAGGACAAAAGAAAAATCTAGCTTCTCGAGGATCGGATACCTGAGCTCCGCCTTCTTCAAGACCAAGCTAACATAGTAAATTGGCAACTATTTCTTATCCTCCTCTCAGACCACCACAGAGCTTACAACCGTCGTCCCCACTCCGAGGTGAAAGGTCAGACCTTCCCCTTCTTGGGGTCCCTGGAGCAGAGGAGCCTAGGTGAGCTGATCCTTCAGAGACAAGAAGGCCTCCTCACATTCCTTACAACATTCAAACTTTTGATACCCCTACAGTACCATGTACAAGGGTGAGCACTTCTCTCGTACCTGGGAAAGAAATCTGCTCAGTCCTCCAAGCTTCACAGTTAGGCGTTGAACCTCTTTGGCACTCCTCGGCGATTCCAGCTCCATTATTGCTTTCACTTTGTCCGGATTGGGCTCTACCCCAGCTGAAGTCAGGAGGTGTCCAAGAAACTTCCCTTGGCTTACTCCAAAAACACACTTCTAGGGATTCAACCTCATTTTAAATGTTTGTAAGGTGGAAAAAGTTTCATCCAGGTCTTGAAGGTGACATCTCACATCCTTTCTCTTCACGTGTAGATCATGTACATATACCTCCAAGTTTCTCCCCTTCTGCCCCCAAAAGACCCTATCCATCATCCTTTGATAGGTTGTCCCTGCTTTTTTCAGCCCAAAGGGCATTATGTTGTAGTTATAGCATCCACTACTCGTGATAAATGACATATCATTTATATCTGGAGGGTGCATCCTAATTTGTTGATAACCTGAAAAAGCGTCCAAAAAATTCATTATAGGGAAACCAATGGCTGAGTCAACCAGCGCGTAGATCCGAGGCAATGGATAAAAATTCTTGGGTCATGCTTTATTCAACAAATAGAAGTATACACACATTCTCCATTTCCCATCCCCCTTTTTCACAATTACAACATTAGATACCCAGCTCGAAAATTGGATCCCTGACACGAAACTGTCCTTGAGATGTTTTTCCACTTCCTATTTGATAGGCCCTTCGAGCTTGTTAGTTACTTTCCTCTTCTTCTAGAGAATAGGGCGGACATTCGGGTCGAGATTCAACCGGTAGCAAGCCACTTCTTCATCAATGCCAGGCATATCTGCTGCGCTTCAAGAGAAGATATTCACGTACTTTTGGATGCATGCCAACATCCTCCCTTGATCCTGTTGGCCCAAGCCTCTGATGACCCGCACCTTCTCTGCCTTACATGCTCGGGTAAGAACCTCCATCTCCACCACTACTTCCACCGGCTTCATCCGGGAAGCTCTTCACAATCTTCAGTTTCCCTCTCTCCTTGGGTGAGGATCTCCTCTTCTACTGCTTCCTCCACCATCATCATCTCCTCTCATCCTTCTGGTTCTCATTCTTCATCTCCCTCTTGAGCGGGAACTGTCTCCCACCCTTAACTCTATCGTCACCTCCTCCATCACCTTCTCCATCTCTTCGGCCTCTCCCATCCAATAGATGGTGATGACTGCGTTGACATAGCACAGGCTTTCCACCTTAGGATCTCCTCGGATCCGTACATGCAACCTCCCATCATTGAACTTAAGGAACTAATGGAAGGATGAGGGGACACAGCGGAAACCATTGATGAGGGGCCGACTGAAGATGACATTGTTTCTACTGGGGGAGTCCACGATAATAATCCTACATTTGTGGGACTGACCCCTTATAGTCACATTGAGCCCCACGCCACCTTCCACTTCCTCCCTCTCTCTCAAAAATTCAAAGAGTGGTCCATCTGAGGCCATCACTGTCTTTGCCTCCACTTTCATTCCACCAAACGCCTTCTTTAAGATGACGTTGACCGGGATCCCATTATCTACCAAGATCTGGGAGATGGAGAAGTTCTCGACCGCTGTCTATATCACTAGTGTGTCATAGAACGGATCCTCATGATCTGACATGTCAATCGAGGTGAAGGTAATCCACTCCATGGGAGGCGGGGTCTGGGACGTCGAAGCAACTCTTCAATGGAACACGGTTTGGAAGCTGCCATTATAGGTGGCCTCAATTCCTGCCCCCCATGGATTACTCTAATTCTCCCGAAACCTCCTATATCGACCCGCTCTTCACATCTATCGTCATCCGTCCCTGCGACAAATTCCTTGATCCCCATTGCTGGTGGCTACTGCCCCTATCTTCTTTCCCTTGTCATCTCCATAAACTCCAGGAATGTGGTCGTTACATGACCTTCCACTTTATGGAAGTCATAGTATGGCAACTCCACCTCCCCCCCATATCCTTCCCCCACAACCGTTCCTCCTCCTCTCAACCCTTCCTCGGTCTATTTTCATGGCTTGATGTTGTGGGGGGAGGGGTGATCTCGGACCCAACATCCGACCTAGAGGGTTAAACTTCCTGTGCCCCCTCCTTGGAACCCTCTTCCCTGACCATGGTTAGGTCCCCCTACTGCCTCCAGGCCAACTAGTTTTGGGTTGTTCATAACCCCACCCCTATTATTGCATTTGGAAACCTTTCCCTCTAGGATAATCTCTTCTTCTCGCCTCTTGGCGCCTATTTACTCCCTGCTCCCTCTCTTCACTTCCTCCGAACCTGGCCAGCGTTTTAGAAAAGTTGGGGTTTGCTGCCTCACCATCGATCTCCTACACTGCTCTCTCCATCACCTCCTCGAAGTACAATGGTGGCCTCCGCTTCAATGCCACCCTGAAGAACCCTTCTCGGAGCTACAACGTGAAGGTCATCATTTGGTTAAACCCTGGCACCTCTTCTACAACGAGGACTTCCTCCTAGAACCTGTCTATAGAGTTTGTCAGGGTTTCTTTCTGGGGCCCTGGTTGACTGCGAAGAGGAACACCACACCCTTATTCCTCATCTTAAAAGTCGAGAATCTCAACAGGAATCCCCTATGCAAATCTGCGTAGTAGTAAATTAATCTAATGGGAAGCTGGTGGAACCAGTCCCATGCATGGTCTTTCAAGTAAATGGAAAAAAGATGGCTCTTGAAGGCATCTGACATTTGTCTAATGGAGACCACGTCCTCAAACCACTGGACGTGCTGAACTAGGTCATCTCTGTCGGTGTAATAGGACATCTCTGACACCTTGAAACCCTACGGATCTTGGACCAACATGACTAACTCGCTGAATGGGCTTCCTCCTACGGTGTGAGTGGGTCGCTCCTACAAAACAATCACGTTGGCCCGACCAGCACTCGGTGAGTCGGGGAAAAGCTCTCGCACTACGAGATCATGCTCGCCACCCTCGCCCTCTTTCTCTTTCCCTGTCTGCCAGACCGAAGCGTTCTCGCCTAAAGCAGTCTATACGACTACCACGACAGCCGATTTCGAGCACTCATCGTGAGTGGCGCTGAGCCAATGGTGCAAGGTCTCCATGACCTCTTTCTTGAAATCTTCAAACATGCACACCGTGGCTAAAATCAGTGGGGGTGGCGATTGCTCCTGCCGAGACCCATGTCCTTCACCTCCAGTCATCGAAGTAGCTTAGGATCTTCTGTGCTGTCCACGCTCCATCCTTACCACACCAAATTGAAACTTGAAATCAGTCTCTTGTGGACTTTGTGGTCGCAAAAGAGGTGTGGCCCCACACTTAATTCTTTCGAGCTAGTACGTCAGACCAAAGGCTTAGAAATCTGAGAATAGGACCGAGATCCCAGCTAGGATAATCTACCTCTAACCCGGAAGATTGAAAAGTGCTTCATCTCACAAGCCAATGCTGAGCTTGGGCACCTTGGAGGATACTCAAGGCTCTCTAAGAAAAACTGTTGAAGAAGAAGCTAATTGAATCTATCCCCTACAAAGGTGCCCCCTCGGGTCTATTTATAGATTTCCAAACTTGGTCTGCCAACAACGTAACTTTGTTGCCTCATTTTCTTATACGCAGCTCAATTGGATCTTCCAACAGCGTAACTCCGCTATCAAAGAAGGTTATTCACACGCCTCCGGTGGAAACCATGTGATTTTACCTCTGAACCCCACTAGGTGAGTTGTCTGTGAAACCACCACTCGCTTGAAGCGGCGGATGCTGGATGAGCCAAACATTTGCCTTTTATCCTCATCCAAGGGATGAGTATGGGTTTTGTCCACCACTCGTCTTACTCGGCGAAAGTCCTCCTACCTGTGCATTAAGGAGCGTGTCTTAGGCGAGTGCGTGATGAAGACCGCTTCGCCCGAGGGCCTGGCTGCCTCTCCTTTCTTGGGCGAAAGCCTATTGATCCATTGGGTGAGTGCGGGTCTGCCTGCCCCACTTGCCATTCCGACTAGCTTGAACCTGAGGGTTCTCTTATTATGCCTTGGACTCGTCGGAGGGTCCCAATCAGCAAATACAGGGTTGTACATTGCCTAAAGATGTTAACCTACTGCAACACTTGTAAATTATTCTCTATCAAGGTTTAGAAAACATTTTTATAAATTTTGTCAAGTTGGTGTTGTTAAATACCAAAAATGCTGTAGTTATCCCAGATACAGTCATTCCTAATTTTATCCATTGCACAATTCATTGCCCAATACTCATAACCATGGAGCATCACTATATAAGAGCAGTACGGTAAAACTTGCCCTTGAGTTTTAAAGGTACTTTACGATCACATAAGATCTCTATCATGCATCTCTACTTAAACATACCAGCTTGGATTCTATGTAACACATCATTATCAATACCTCTGTCTTTTTGAACTATCGATTCTCGATATTTAAAACACCCACTAAAAAAATATCTTGATCACCTAACTTAATTATGAAGTCATCTATCCTTCTTGGACAGCTAAATTTTAAGCTCCAAATACTTCGTTTGTGCCATGCTCAACAAAAATCCCTTCTTTTCAAAAGTGTCTAGGCAAGATTCAAGTTTGGCATTTACACCCTCACGCGTGTCATTGATCAAAACGATATCATTCCCAAACAATAAACACCAAGGTATTGCTTGTTGGATATGTCCGGTGAGCTCATCTAAGATAAGGGTAAAGTGATAAGAGCTTAAAGCTGAATCTTGATGTTACCCAACATAATAGGGAATTCTTGTGTTAATCCTCCATAAGGCCTTACCCTTGTCACTGAATTTTATATATATCTTTGATTATATCAATGTATGATACATTTACACATATCTTTTCTAAAACTCTCCACAAGATCTCTCTTGAAACTCTATCATAAGTTTTCTCAAGATCGATATGAGAAAAAAATATCGTCTAAATGAACGGACTTTTATGAAATGTAGTTTTTTTTTAAATCTCTTTATAGAAAGTAGGGAGTACGCAGCTTTTTAAAAAACATTCAAAACTCCATTTTCTTAGAAGCACTTTTGACATCACTGCACAAACAAACACTAATAAAATAGAATTGACGGTTAGAATAAAACTCTTCCCACCACCACCATCATCCCATATAAGCGCTAAATAAATGTGTTAGAGATCAAGAATCACATTAGGATGAAATTATTTTGTACACGGATGGTTCATACTCAAATCTATGCATAAATCATTCAGGTTTTTCACATGCGTCCACATTTCTAAAAGTCGCTTACTTCGTGCTTAAATGCAACGGCATAGCTTACATATGAGCTTAATGCAATTTTTTACAAAGAATGAACTTACAATAATTGTTTGTTTATTGTTACTCTTTATTTTCCTTTTTATGAACATAACACTTTTGCCGAATCGCTAAAGGCTCCGAGTAGACCAGATTAAATTAAGTTCTCTTAGCCCGCAAAACCGTTGAGTGCATAAACTGTCACAAAGTAAGTAGAAAATGCACAAGACGTTTTTTAATGTGGCCTGTAAATCGGCTAAAAACTCACGTGACCGATCTGGTGTCAGTCAAACATAATTATCAGCGATGGTTTACTAGGTATTAGAGAAATTTAGGGCGACATACTGCACGATGTTACATCTTTGGGATGAGATAAAATACAAGTACGCCCGAAGGGCGACTGACCGTCACTCATTAAACTCAAAATCTTTAACTTTTTGTTTGTGGTGGATGCCCTCGGACATTCCCCGGACGGAACACGATGTAGCATCACGCATAGAAGATTTGTTGGTGAAGACCTGTAGAACGTCTCACATGTAGAAGGATTTTTGGAGAGACAGGTGGTACGTCTTTTTCTCCCGAGCATCGTCGACTTAGACGAATTCTCAGAGTTCTCAAAGGGAGGTGACCCATAGGAGGATTTTGGCAGAGCTCTAGTATGTAGTATAAGAAGACTTGGAGGAGGAAGTTAGAGATTAGAGATGTCTGGCATCTTATATATAGGCCTCAGTGGTGGTTACATGGTTATCTGTATACCGTAACCATTGAAATCACTATTCGTTGAGTGTATCCTATATAGTTTTAAGTGTGTATTATTTTAATTATTTTGTTATTCACAGGTCACCACTATTCCGTTTATTTGCACCCACAACTATTGGTGGTTATGATGATGGTTACATGAGTCGTTACCCGTGTATCGCACGATGGTGATTGCAGGAGGGTGATCGGATGGTGGTGGTTAACCGGAGGCCGACCGGGGAGGGATGGCCGGGAGGCAGACCGAGGGAGGCCAACTGGGCGGTCGACTCCATTGAGGAGGCCGGCTGGCGGCACCCGACACCAGAATCACGGAGTTCGGCCTCTCAGAGGCCGACTGGGCAAACATTGTCGGGCTCTATGAGGTCGTCCATCAATGATCGACACCAAACTCACGAAGATCGGTCGATGCTGGCATCTATAAGGATGATCGGGCGGCGCCCGGGGCCATTCTCATAGATGTCGGTCAGGTGAATGTCACCCAACATCGGCCTCTAAGAGGGTGATCGTTGGCGCTCAGCGCTGGCCTCTAAGACGGCGGACCCGCTAGTGTGCACACGAGATGAGCCTGTGTGTGCAACCCTGCATGTATGTGTTGCGCATGGGGCGGGTCTTGCGTGTTATGCTTGTGCGTGGGGGGTATTCCCTCACGTCGTGCAAGGGGTACGTGCTTGTAATGCCTACATGGCCGCCCTCTTTGTTACACGTGAGCATTTTTGACCTTCTTAGCTTCCTTTCGCGTATGTTTGATCACTTTTCCTTACCATACTACAAGATTTAAAGCACAAAGTCGCCCGAGGTGATTGTCCTCTTCACTTACTGTGCAAAAGATTGTGGTTTGGAGAAAAATGTATGGGGTACCTGCCAAGCATGAAGGAAGAGTTCTACGTGTTGAGGAGAGAGTTCAGAACTCGCCAAAGGGATGGCTGAAGCTATCTGAGATAAAACTGAGATCCAGATTTTTTCTTCCACCATATGAGGTGGTGATCGAGATTTTGAAGCTCTGTGGCGTTCCTATATCCCAATTTACTCCTCTTAAAATGACACTCATTATGGGGTTGGTTGCGTTTTTCAGGGAGCACGACTCAAGATTCTCTTTGGACCTCTTCAGAGAATGGTGCGAAATTCGAGTTGACGGCGGCAGACGCATCGATATTTATTTTAACAAATCTTGGCTTGATTTTGAAAGTTGTATAGATCAGCATCATGGAAACACTTTATTCGGTTAAGTTCAAAATTTCTGGGGCTTGCCGGAGCTTTGGAATTCACTATCAGATCATTATCATTGCATGAAGTGGTGTGAGTTGGATTTTTCTGTAATGTTTGGATTTGTAGAGCCTCATAAGATAGAGAACTGTTCTTCAGCATTTTCTTGTTCGTAGAGGAAAAAGGTTTGTTATTGTGCAGACACTTTGCTAACACTGAGCATGTACCTACAACGCCACTAGCCCGCGATCAAAAGAGAAAACTTGCACTCAAGAGCAATAGTGATGTGGACGTGGAGCCCCAATCTTCTTCATGACTGAGGGATTGTTAGGCTGAGGAGCTCCCTTGCGGCTCTAGGGATGAGATTGCTCCAAATAATTTTGATCTTGAGGTCTTGTGATCATCTCCCCCCCCCCCCCAGGCTCTTGTGAATGCTCATGTACCTCAGGTGGGCAAAGGTAAATGTGTGCCTTTATCTTTAAAGGTGATGAGTAGTTCGGTGAGTAAAATCTTCTTTTTGGTTTGCTATTCTGTTGTTTTGTATAAATCTTACAACCTTTTTGTTTGCAGATTGAGGCTTAGGCCAATAAAGCACTTTTATGTAATTACCATTATGTGAGACTGAAAGATGTATACTTAGTGATTCAAGAGAAGCTTTGAGAAGAAGATAACTATCTTTCTGACTTGAGAGAGAAGCGAGATCGAGATATAACTTGCTTTTGTCAAATTAACTCAAAGGTTAAGGTGGAGCTTGAGGACTTGCGGGCGATGCTTCAGACAGAAAATTCCTTAGTATAGAAGATCACACAGTTGCTAAAGAACACATGGGAAGATACTTCCTATTTAGAGGCTGAGCTAGGGCTTCAAAGGCTGAAGTAGAGTGACTCTCTTTTGAAGAATGGGCTATAAAGCTAAAGGTCGTAGAACTTGCTGAGTACGAGGATTCTGTGGAATATATATGGAATCGCTGCCTGGTTAGCGAGGAAATCCAGTAGGTGGTCTGGACCAAGGAAGTGGAGACCCAAATTGAAGATGTACAAGATGTTGCCCTCAGGTATGGAGTGTCGAAGGCTCTTCAGATGGCGGCCAAAAAGCTCGAGTGTGACATATCAAGCCTTGGCTTTGAAGATCTTTCTAAGGATGAAGGCTGAAGCTCTGATTCATATGTTGATGTGAAGGGTGAGTAGGGATCTCGTCTTTGTATTTTTGCACATATACTTTGTATTGTTTGCATTTGTAAGCTTCTGTCGCTTCGTGATATGCTTGTACTTTTGTATTCTTGTACTTTGTAGTAGGTCTTGTCAGCTACACTTCAAGTGCTTCTTTGTATCACACCCTTATTTGTTTTTTTAGCGTTGAGCCATATTTTGTTATCGATTGAGCTTATGTGGTATCGATGTCATCACTTTGAGCGTGTCCATGAATCTCTTAATTGGAAGTTTGAGATTGAAGGACATGACACATACGATGTCGTAACCTTCTATAAATACGAGGGGTACACCCTACTTTCCATGTAAAAAGATGTTAGAGCATCGAGTTTGGGGATGTAACTAGTCGGTTGACAGTTAAAGTACGATGCTAGATGATGTCTCAATTTACTATCAAGGTGAAGGGTTGGCACTTCTAGCTACGTAGAGAGTGCGATGGTGAAGGTACAATCTTCGAGTCTGGGTAACCACGAGGGGGATAGGCCTTGACAGTGTCGTGATCTAACGCAGCGGAGAAGGGCAAACCATCAATCCAAGGAAGTGAAGGTTCACTAAGGTAAGGCCCCAGATCTACCGAAGGATAGACCCTACTAGCCTTATAGCACATTCTAGGGGGATTGCTCTGGCTTCACTGTGATCTATCGCGGGAAGAAGGTAAAACCTTTGATCTGGGGTAGTGAAAGGTCACTAGGGAAAGTCCCCGATGGTGTACCCTTATTGCAAGGTAGAAGGGAGAATCTTTGATCCAGGGAAATAAAGACTATCATGTTGTTGATGACATAAAGTTGGATGGACGTGGTTCAAGAATTCCTATGACAGCAAAGTTAGGAGTAAACAAACAAAATGTATTAAATGAAAACTAGTATTCATATACAGACATATGCTAATGAGTTTTTCAAAATAGAAAATTTTTTTATAGCATAAATAGTAGATAAGGGTAAAAGGTGCAAAGCCAAAATATAGTAAGGTGCTCCTTCCTAACTCCAAAGTTTTCCTCAAGTACTTTAAATGGAAGGATGGCAAAATGTG
Source organism: Platanthera guangdongensis (assembly GCA_039583875.1). NCBI lineage: Eukaryota > Viridiplantae > Streptophyta > Magnoliopsida > Asparagales > Orchidaceae > Platanthera > Platanthera guangdongensis. Next base: position 118,423,879 of record CM077163.1, read on the forward strand.
CTAGTTTGGTAAGCATCCAAAAGTGATTGTTGAAGCATGGCGGCATAGTCACAATCAGCTTGAATGATAAAAGAACTGTACATTATAGGTTACTTGTGGAGGTTCTTTGCCTAAAGTGACCAGTATAATGATGGTCCCCAGGACCTGTACTGGACTGATACCTGGAATGTGCGAGCCGATAGACTATAGCTCGATGCTTCCGCTAGTTAACTTGAGTTGTCATAGTGGTGACAAGAATAACATGTTGATCATGATTTCATTGTCAACCAAGATTTGACTTATTTTGTTTGGAGGCTCCCCAATAATTATGTTAACACTCCTCGGGCTTTGGCGGGGGATTGGTTCTTTCTTTTTTGTAAGAACTGATCATCCATCCCTAGGTGAGTGAATCGTTCAATTTATTTTCTTAGGAGTTTGCATCCATCAGTATCATGACCAGTTCCTTGGTAATATACCGCTATTTAATTTGAGATGTATTATAGGTGACAGGAATAACATGTTGATCGTGAAACTTTTACGATGATGATATTCTCTTGTCAGACAAGCATTTGCGTGAGATGTCCACTGCTCCTTTTGGGTTATTGGTGAAGATTATCCTCTTGCTTACTTTTTCTAGGCTTTCACGGGCTTGACTCTTTAGAGGCAATCTTCTTATTAATATTGGTAATGAACTTATTGATGAAAAACTGAGACCATTACGCAAATCTGTGGATCCCTCCTTCATCTAGGGAGTAGAACCAAGCTTGGGTCTACCCATTCAATGTGATGGGAAACACTTGACATAGGAGTTGGTTTGGGATGTCACATATTCGCATGATAGCCATATGATGTCTAACTTGCATTGGTGGATCATCTGTTTTGTCGAACTTCTCGATATCAGTGAACTCAAAAAAACACGAGATGGGGTGTGCCAAGCTAGTTGGCGTGAATGACAAGTGATTGTAAAGAGGATAGGGATTTGTAAGAGCATGATGTTTGTCTTGTACCTGTTTCTTAATTGGCGGGCCATTAATTCCATTGTGAGTGAGCTCATTACATCTGGTGTTTTCACTATTAGGTAGATGGCTAGCTATTGGTTCTTAAGCTAAACCTGCTTTAATTGACGAACTACTTCCATTAGAGAAGTCTTTCTCTATGTCTTAGGTCTTACGAGTGGAACATTCAGTTGAGCTAGGTAGTGCTCCTAGTCGAGGCAAGTCGATTGGCTTAAAAGATGCGGTAGGGGCTTGCACCGCTCCTTGATTTCTCAAGAGGTTAAAGATATGGGCTTGGTGCTCATTCATCTGGGTGTTGTGCTCAGCAAGCGTGTTTTCAAAAATGTCGACGGACTCCTTGTATCAGGCATGTCAATGTGGAAGGGAGAGGGGCCAGCATTTTCATACCCTTTCCCTATAGACTCATGTATGACGCAAACCTTTCTTCTTATCATAGTCATGAGTATCTATAAGTAGAGGATAATGTCTTCTGAATATTTTTCTGTATTTGGGGAACTCCTTCCCACATACTATGTCAAACTGTTACAAATTGCTCAAGGCTCGTGGTAGACCGAACTAAATTAAGCCACCTTAACCCGTGAAGCGGTTGAGCGTGCAAATAGTCATAGAGTAAGTAGAGAAAAGCACAAAACATTTTTTTTATGTGGAAAATTCGTAAATTGGGTAAAAAATCACGTGAACAGTTTGGTGCCAGTCAAACTTCACTATCGCAATGGTTTGCGGGATATCATAAAAATCTAGTGCAATAGGTCATTCCTCATTATACTTTGGGGATGCTAGAAAATATAGGTGCCCCCGAAGAGCGATAGACCACCACTAGCTAAACTCAAAATCTGTCATTTTCTGTTAGTGGTAGATTCTCTCGGAAGTTACCCGGACGCAACACGATGTAGCGGCGTGCGTAGGTGATTTGTTGATGAGCACTTACAAAATGTCTCGCATGTAAAAGGATTTTTGGAGAGGCCGGTGGTATGTCTTTTTTACTCCGAGGCATCGTCAACTTAGACGAATTCTCGGATTTCTCAATGGGAGGTGGCTCATCGGAGGATTTTAACATAGGTCTGGCATGTAGGAAAAGAAGACTGGTAGGAGAAAGTTTGAAATGAGAGGGGTCTGAAGTCTTATCTTTGGGCTCTAGGGTGGGTTATGATGCTTATGCGGTTATCCGCATACCAAATCAACTAAAATCATTATTCTTAGATCGTATTCTCAATATTTTATGGTGTGTATTATTTTTATTATTTTTCTATTAATAGGTCATCGCTGTCCTGTCTATTTGCACCCACCACTATAGGTGGTTATGTTGTGGATTATGCAGGTGGTTACCCATATAACGGACGGCGGTGATCGTTGGAGGGAAATCAGACGGTGGTGGTTAACAAGAGAGCAACTGGTGGGAGACCTGGATGAGGAGGGCCGACTGGGCAGCCATCGACCTCTAGGACCTAGCTCCGACCTCACGGAGGCCGACGGGGCAGAGGCCTCCCGGCACTTGGCCTGTATGAGGCCAACCATGTGGCTCCTAGCACAGGCCTCTCGGAGGTCAGGAGGGAATACGTCACTGACCTCTAGGAAGTGGCCCATCATTGGCTGGTGCCATCCTCATTAAGGATGACCGAGTGGAGGTCGTCCTAAGATGGCCTCTATGAAGCTGAACGAGTGGCGCACGGCTCCTGGCCTCTTAGAGGACGGTCTAGCGAATGTTGCCTGGTGCCAGCCTCTAAGAGACTGGCTGGCGGCACACAGCACTAGCCTCACGGAGGTCTGGAGGGAGGAGGCTGGCCTACTCCGACCTCACGGAGACTAGCCAGGGGGAGGCTGCATGACATCTTCCCTTATGAGCCAGACCAAGCGGCGACCGGCACCGGGCTCACAGAGGTCGGCCGAAGAAACAATACAGGCACCAGCCTCACGAAGGTCGGCGTGTGAAGGGAACTCGCGTGAGGATCGCGATTGGATCGGGCGTATTGTTCGCGCATGAGGTGGTTACCCTCATGATCGCTACCAAACTAGTGGGGGTCATGCTATGCCAATTAATTACACTCTGATTCTCCTATAAATTATACATGATCACATCAACACTATAATAGTGCCAATATTTCTCGGCATTTTCTAGTGTCATGAGTGGCGGTGTACAGTTGGGGATGCATGCAAGTGAAAAATGGATGCCCTTGAGGAGGGTTGGTAAAGATTAATTTTATGGTGCAGTGTCTCAAAATCCTAATAGAGTGGGGATGGGGGTTGTGGCTCGGGATTTAGGTGATTATGTGTTGGACTGGAGAGTATATTTTGCCACGCATGTGGGTTCTCTGATGGTGGCAGAGGCTATGGCGGCATGTCTTTCGGTGGATCTGTCTTTTCTTGGGGATGAGGAGCTGTATTTTTTGACGGTGATTGTGCTAACGTGATTGATACTTATGGCACGGGTGGTTCCAAACTCATGGATTGGTCTATTGTTCAGGACATCTTGGATTCCTTATGGATGGCTGTGTCTTTCACTTTTTCTTTTGCTCGTCATGGTGCTAATCGAGTGGCATATTCTATTGCGGCTCTTTCTTTTTGACCCATTTCTACTTTGACATCTGATCTACTAGATATGATTTTTCTTGAAAATTGCTTGAATGAAATATTGCATCTCAAAAAAAATTTATTACAAATATTCTGCTACATTCTTATGGACATAAATTTCTAACTGAGTTTTATATAAATTTTAATTACTTACAATATTTAGTATTAGTTATGAACAAATTATATTCAATATATTAGTATAATACTATCATATACCACCTATAGGTTTTGTTTTACCAAGAGAACATATATAGTCAACACATGTCACCTTATTAAAGGGATATATATATATAATAAAGCAATATACATATCTTGAAAGCACACCGATCTTTTAATTTCGGCCACACGACCAAACTGAACCAAAGATTTGCCACCGTCGGATATCCTCCTCCCAGCAAGATATATATATCCTCCTGCTAGAAAGATTTATATATCCACTGTTGGATTTGCCATAGTCAGCATGCTAAAAGAATATGACTAGATTTGCCTTCGTTGGATTTAAACCTTTATAATCAAAATCTTTATCCGTTGGATTTTAACCATAATATGGTTGGATATGGCAACTTGATCGCCGAATATTTACCCGCACCTGATCTCCCGCAAAAACAAATCCCAACTTCTTTTAAATAGGTCGACAGACAGCTTCATCGATCAGCACCTCCGGTAAGCTCATGTTCTATGGTTTTTTTTTACTTTCAGAAAGCTTCCTTTTTTGTTGCGTCCTTTTTTGTTGTGATGGCAGCTGTTGGTGTTACCATGGTGATCTGGAAGTGATCAAACATATAGTCTCACTGTCAATGCAATATGAGCCTATATGGTCGCACATAAGAGTATTTGGAGAATTTAGAAGATTGGATTATGTTGGTTTTACTCATATGAGATGAGTGAAGGACTGTACTCATCCAGGCATTGAGTTTGTCAAGTATACTCAACCAGGAGTTGAGTGCGTTGTGACCACTCGACGCTTTCGTCGAGCCAAGTGTTGATTCTACGAGTCTAGCATTGATGGTATTGAGCCCACTCGACACTTCGTCGTGTCAAATGTTGATTCGTCGAGTTAGGCATTGAGTTCACTCGACGCTTTGTCAAGTCAAATGTCAATTCATCGATACAAGTGCTGAGGCCACTCCCAGGAGTTGAGTGTGTTATGATCACTCGACGATTTATGGAATCAAGTGTTTACTCATCGAATTATATATTTCAAGTGTTACGGGTTTGCCGATAGCGACATACTTCTACAGTATATACCTTTGGGTATACACAGGAGATGCTTTAGGGTTTTGATATAGACGACACCATGCGACAAGTATGGAACTGTCGCACTATTCTAAACCTAAGAGAATAGGCACGACGGAAAGCATTTCTAAAATTGCCAATCTCGTTGTCGTCTCTTCTGGAGCAGACCTAGCAGTCTGCGAAGATGCAGAATCCTTTCTTCCAACCTAGATCTTGTGTGACAAGATTCTAATGGTTCACCTATTCGTGTGGATTATCTGTAGAGGCATGGACATTATTCTGTGCTCAGAACTCCAGCCGGTGGTGATCAGTAGATTTATTTGAGCATCTTGGTTGAGTAGTTACTAAATCCTACAAAGGTAAATTTTATTTACAGCGATTTTACTTTTTTATCAATGTTCATCGCAAAATTTATCTCTATTGGGCTTTTCTTGTTTCCCTATTCTGTTGCTCACAAGTGTTGTGACGTATAGAAAAACCCAACACTGGTATCAGAGGGAGGTTATGCAATGATTATTATTTCAGAAGTTGCTTAATATATTGCGTGAAGATATGAAAATATTTAGAAGTGTTCTAAATACCCAAATCTATTATTGGAATCCCGCCAAGATCACATGGGATTCCGTTGTGGTATCTTAGTTGATATCTTTGTTACTCTTTAACAATAACCATACCTCTTGTTGGTTTGTGAAACCAAGTGTGTTAGATTTTTAATCTCACATAGAGAGACGGGCTTGAATACTGTGTAAAAGGAGTTTGTGTTGCTCAAGTCCAGTGCATGTAAATCTGAAGATTTAGAAAGGTTCTAGATGTTCAGATTTAACCCAGTTCATCAAGTCTTGATGATTTCTCTTGTGCACATTTGAGATGCATTTGAATTATGATTGCTGGAAGTTTTTATTTTATGGATGTGCGCATTGGTTAATTGTTAACAATGATTAAGTGTTAATCAAGTATCTTAAATCCATTAAGTAATATTAAGTATTCGGATGCCTTTTGATGGATGACACTCTTCGTACCTCGATCGATGAAGTGTGGGCTTGCCAAAGTAAGGTGAATTTATCTATCTTAGTAAGGGTGCGAGCGGATAATTGTGATATCCCACTATCGACATCGGGTCAAACTTAACTTGGTGACTGATGGAGAATTTTATAAGTTTTAAAATATAATCCAAACTAAAATCCCGAATAGGCAAGTGTACCTCTCGAAATATAGTATAGGAAATTGTCGTATTAGACTCGTGGCCTGTTGAGTACTTCTACTCATGCAAATTAATATTTTTTTATCGGAAAATAAAAGGAGTGAATTTAAACTATAACTAGAAAATAAACTAAAAGAAAACACCTGATCTATACTCACTTTAAAATAAACCTTTCATAAAAGATACCTTCTAAATTACCTACTTCGACCGTGCATGTTCCTAAAGTACAAAAGCGTCTCTCTTGAGCTCATGCTTTTGACTAAACTTAGGTTGATCGATTAAGAACTCTCGGCCAGTCGAAACCCCTAAACTTGCCTTATACGGTGAACCCGCTATTGGATTTGACTCCAATCCGGAAGATCTGTTTCATCCTCTCTTGAGGAGTGTATGCGGCTCCTTCTACCTTTAAGTGATCTACTTGTATCCACAACCTCTCGGTAAATCTAGGATACGAATCTAAAATCAAAATTAAAGCAAATAAATCAAACATAGATCGAATCGGAAATAATAGACTTTTTGTTAAGAAAGGAGGACTTTATTTTATTAAAACTTTTGTCAAGATCAAGTGGTAATGAAAAGATGGATACATGTAAAGATAAACAAATACAATATTGAAATAAAAATGCTACAAATAAAAGTTAACTAACTATGAAAAAGTACATAAAGGACAGTGCATGAAAACAATAAAATAAGCTACTAAAACTGGCTAATAACTACTCCTAGATGCCTCACAAGATCCTTCGTACTTCTGACTTTGTCCGCAATTTATAGCAAAATTTCTGCAAGGTCACGCGCCTCGGTCACGCCCGTGACCTAGGGCGTGTTAGGCTTGGAAACCGTCGTCTTGAGAGCCCGAAAACTTTCGGAGAAAAATCGCCAAAGTTTCCATTCTGTGGGTCACGCCCCCAAGTCACGCACGTGACCTCGGGCGTGTCTATACTATTATTGGAAATGGCAAGAATTGGAAATGGCAAGAATTTACTTTGGCAGCTATTGAAGAGGTCACGCCCCTAGGTCACACCTATGACCTCGGGCATGTTGGCTTGAACGCTTTGCAACGGACACTACTGATTGATGACCAAGTAACACCGAGGAGTCATGCCTAAAGTTCACGCCCGTGACCAATAGGTCACGCCCGTGTCCTGGGCGTGTACATTGAAAAATGACTGGAATCGAAACTATAGACCCGTCAGCTAGTCAAGCCTGCTGGTCACGCCCGTGACCCATAGGTCACACCCGTGACCGGGGCGTGTCACTTTAATCCGACGCATCACGTACTCTGGAGCTTCTTTATGTGTCACGACCACATGTCACGCCCATGACCTGAAAGTCATGCCCATGACTGGGGCGTGTAAACATGATGTTTCAAGAAATTCTTTGTTTGTTCAGCTAATTAGCCTTGCATGCTCCAACTTGTTATTTGCAGCCCAAATAGATCTAAAATATGAAACGAAACGACTTATAATACATATTAATATAAAACTAAATAAACTATACTCTTAATTTACTAAAAACTAAACTAAAATAACTATATAAATTGACTTATCAGTGACCTCAAAGGTTGAGTGCCCAGAGGCATAGTATTGGCATGCACCATATGATGGATGTGAATATAGAGTTATTCATTAACCATACAAGAGTCGTATAGTGATGCAATCAACAAGCATTGCATACCTAAATAACTGCATTGTGAGAGAAAAGTCAAAGCTGAATCATAGTATTGGTAAAATATGGATCATGTCCAGTAAGTGAGTAACTCGCATAAACTCTCTGAATTTTTATCGAGGGTTATTAGTTTAATTAAAATAGTGGGAGAATTTTCATTAAAGTCTGAATTGAAATAAAAATGTATTTTGAAATGTAGTACTGAATTTTACTTTGAATAAATTCTTGTAGAATTTCCATGTCAAGTGTATCTCATTCCACCCTGTCCCTCAGAGCCATCCTTGAGAAGGAGAAAATGAGTGGGACAAACTATTTCGACAAGTACAGAAACCAGAGATTTATTCTTAGGCACGAGCGAAAGTTCTATGTTTTGGAAGAGGAATCCCTTGATCAGCCAATTGGGAATGTGTCCCGATCTGACAAATATGCTTACAAGAAGTATCAAGATGACTCCTTGGACGTCGAATGCCTCATGCTGGCAACCATCAACTCTGAGCTTCAGAAGCAACTTGAGAACATGGGTTGCAAATAAATTGACGAGCATCTCAAGAAAATGTTTCAAGGGAAAGCTCGTCAAGAGAGCTTTGACATCACTAAGGTATTGTTTCAGTGTAAGATGGGAGCTCAGGACATATTAGGGACTCACGTACTGAAGATGATTAAGTATATAGAGAACCTTCAAAGACTAGGATTTCCTCTGGGCCAAGAGTTAGCTACAGACCCGATCCTACAATCGTTGCCGGACAGTTACGAGTAGTTTATCTTGAACTACAATATCAATGAAATTGTCAAAACACTACCCGATCTCCTAGTCATGCTAAGAACTTTCGAAATCAATATGAAGAAGGTCAAGCTTTCTAGCCTCATACTGATGATGCATAAAGGCAAGGGTAATGCCAAGGGTTTCAAGAAGACGAAGGTAGGACCTAAGTCATCTATTGAGCCCAAGACTTCAGCACTGAAGAAGAAAGGCTTAAAGAAAGAAGGAAAATGTCACCACTATGGCAAGGCTAGTCATTGGAGGAGGAAATGTCCTTCTTATATTGAGGGCCTGCAGAAAATGAAGGGAGGTATAACTTTTGCTTCAAATATCTATGTTATAGAGATAAACCTTTTTTCTCCTTCATCTTGGATATTAGATATCGGATGTGGTTCTCATATTTGTATAAATGTGCAGGAACTGGGAAGGAGAAGAATGTTGAGTAATGGAGAGGTGGACCTGTGTGTTGGAAATGGAATAAGAGTTGTTACTGTCACCGTAGGAGTTCACCGTATTTCTTTGCCTAGTGGGCTTGTAAGAGAATTAGATAATTTTTATTATGTTCCTTCCATAAATAGAAACATTATAACAATTTCATGTTTAGACATGATTGGATTTTCTTTTATTATTAAGAACAATTATTGTTCTATATTTAAGAATGATGTTTGTTATGGTATAACCAAAATGTTTCATGGTTTATATATTTTAAACTTAGACAATCAGATCTATAATTTGGAAAATACTAAAAGACTAAAATCGAATGACTCGAACACCACGTACCTTTGACATTATCTTTTGGGACAAATAAATGAGTGACGCATATCCAAACTCCATAAAGATGGACTGCTGAACTCATTTGATTATGAATCATTTGAGAGATGTGAATCGTATTTATTAGGCAAGTTAACTAAAGTCCCTTTTACTGGTTCCAAAGAAAGGACTGATGATCTCTTAGGTATAGTACATTATGATGTATACGGACCCAAGAGTTCTATGGCTAGAGGTGGGTATTTCTAGTTTGTTACATTCACTGATTATTTCTGTAGATACAGATAGATGTATCTTATGAAGTGCAAATCCAAAACCTTTGAAAAGTTCAAAGAGTTTAAGAATGAAGTGGAGAACTAACTAGGTAATGTTGGAACTCCATTCAGGCGGTTAGCATTCCTAGCCGCTGCGGTCTATCTAGTCGGCCTTGTGGCGGTTTGGCTCAACGAGCTGTTGGGATGAATGTCTAGCGGAATAGTTTGAGACCGCTGTTTCTACTTGGTTGACTACTCGTAGCGGTCTGGCTGATAAGTTGCAGCGGTCTGGTGAAACAGCAGCAGCATATATGTAGCCGCAGCAATGATCTTCCAGTGGTTGCCGCTCTGGTTTAAGTGTTAGCTGCAACATCTTATGAAGTCTCAGTGGTCTGATTGTAGCCGCTACTATGCCTAATGGTTTGTCATAACTGCAATCAGGTGGCAGCCCGCAGTTTGTTGTTAGGGGGATTGCAGAAGCTTCGGTTGATGGGTAGCCGCACTTCGGTCTGGTGGCAACCCACTAGTGCGGCATGGTGACTTGTTTGGCGGTCTATCATAGATTATGGCATGCTCCTCTACTGGCCACAGGATGTATTATTAAATTTATGTAGTGAGCGGTTTGTGTATGTCAAACCGCACAAGCTGCCCAACTTAAGTTTAGTCCCACATCGTGTATTGTACTCTCTTACCTCCCCCATTTTCTATAAATAAGGGGGCATACCTGTGTATTACTTACCCTTTTGGAGCAATAAAATTTGCGATTATTTACCTCTTGTCCATTTTTCATCTCGTATTTTCACTTGGTATCAGAGGGAGGTTGGTCCTTTGCTCCAAAATTGTTACTTTTTGTTCATTGCGGTTTGTCCTTTGACACCACACAGGTTATTTTTTGGCCCTTTCTTCTTTCGGCTTCATTCCGCTTCTTCCCTCCCTTTCTTTCTTTCCTTTCGCGCGACTTCCCCTCTTTTGGGTGGCAGCTTTTCTTTTCTACTGCTAGTGTTTTCACACCAAGACTGGGTGGTTGGGTTCTTCTATTGTTGCCTGTCTGCGCGGTTTCCTTCTTGACCGTCTGGCTTGCTTTCTTTCTTCATGGACACTTCGTTGTCCTCTGCTACTTTCTCTATCCCACTTTCTCATTCTTTTACTTCTGTATCTACTTCACGTAATTTAGGTACTTTATCAAAACTTACCGGCCCGATTTATCCTGACTGGATTGTGTCTTTAGTCTTCCTTTTTCATTCTCAATGTAAGCGCTCTCACTTGAATGATGACCCTCCTTCTGTTGGCTCTACTTCTTACGACGATTGGGATGCTTCTAATGTCTTGGTCCGCACTTAGATAGCCAACAGTTTATCTGATCAGTGTCTTCATGTCATTCGACATGATCAAACAGTCAAGGTTGCGTGGAATCATTTGGCTTCTTTATATTCTAAAGGGCCTCAGACTCTATACTCTCCATGCTGATCTCTTTGCCTGTCGTATTATGACCCATGCTGCTGCTTATCAGGAGGTCTAAAGTCTTGGGACTGAACTTCTTCAACATCGTACCTTTTCTGCTGATCTTGCTATGCAACAGAAATATTTTCAGGAGCTTATTGTCATTTGCTCTTGCTTCGTCTTCCTTACTCCTATGACATAATTCGTCAACAGATTCTGCAAGAGGTGTACACTCCGACTCTGGATGCAACTGTTGCCCGTTGAAAGTCCACCTAGTGTCAACTACCTTCACCTATGGGGGGGGGGGAATAGGTGACGTGCGGCGTTTTTGCGGAATTTAAAATTGTACCTGCACAATAAAAATAAACAGCACAGCACACAGAATACACAAGCTATTTATAGTGGTTCCCCGATTTGGGTACATCCACTTTCCCCCTTCGACCTATCTCCCAACAAGGGACGACTCGGTCTCTTCACCAACAGGATTGAAATCCAATCCTTGCACTATCGGAAGGAACCCTTCCACACGTAGGAGTCAACACTCCCACAACATGGGTTGCACCCAACCCTTACAACTAGGAACCTACGTTCCTTTACAACAAAAGTAAAACTAGAATGTACAAGAGATACAAACTACGTTTGGAGACTAAGGTGTCCCTCTTCGTTGATGACGTGTTTTTGAAGTACACGAAGAGTCCATGACCCTAGATCTCTCTTGGAGAGAATCTCCCCGGAACCGGCGGCGGCAAGATGGGCGGCGGCTAGGTTCACGGGATCGGCGGCGACAATGATGTGCGGCTGCTGTACTCTGGAGATCCAAACTTCGTAGCGAAGCAAGCTAGGTCTACCAACGGTCACTCTAGGATCAGTCGTCTCGATCGATTCGGACGGGGAAGTTTTTCCCGATCAACAAATCGAGAGACAAGGGATCTCTAGATAGACGCGTGAGACTCTAAGCTTGGCTAAGCTTCTATCGCCGGAAGATCAGGAAGAAATCTCGATCAAAAGCGGCGACAAACTAGCGCGAGCGGCGACGGCGGCGGCGGAGCAGATTCGCGATTTTAGGTCAAGATCGTCGCTCGGTTTCTTTCTGTGTGTGTTTACTATTCAAAAATACCCGTATATATACTGTAGAAAACTTCAATATGACCGTTGTGGGTCCCACAAGTAGCAACCCTAAATCCGTTTCAAAATAGTGCCAGCGGCAGAATCCGGTCCAGCTTGATCCCGAAAATTGCCCAAGTAAAAATCGGCGAGAATCACCTGTGATTCTCGTCAAATCGTCGAGAATCAAGGGTGATTCTCGACGATTCGGCGAGAATCACAAAGTGATTCTCGACAATCCGTCGAGAATCACAACGTGATTCTCGTCGATCCGTCGAGAATCACAAAGTGATTCTCGTCGAATCTGACTTGATTGCACTCTAATTTAGCCGGCGAGAATCAGCCAGTGATTCTCGACGATTCGGCGAGAATCACTAGTGATTCTCGCCGAATCGGCGAGAATCACTTGGTGATTCTCGTCGATTATTACTTAGATGATTTTTCATCTTACGCCTCTGAGCTGCTCTTTGACTCATCCTTGCTCCTTGTCTGCTCTTACATAAACACAGCCCTGTACTTGAAAGTAAGTGCACTCCAATAGAGAGAGTACACGTAGGCCAACACACTGATCTGCTCAACGAGGGATTACATCGTGCAGACCCTTGTATATTGACCTAATGCACCCTAACATTGGTGTGCACTTAGCGTGGAATTACTGCAAGCACAACTTGAAATATTTTGTCAAAAGCATTGCCTATTTACCTTAGCTTGTTCATGGGCTTCTTCAAATCAGGTACGTTGTGGATACAATACCCAACAATCTCCCCCTATTTGAAGAAGCCTAAACCCTACAAGCTAAGGTGAATAAAGCGTATGGGAATGAAAATCATAACCTTGAAATTGAGTTGAGAGAGATATTCATTACCAGTACCGGTTTCTTGAGAGCAAACTTTGGAGCCACCTTAGCCGTAGCCGAGAAGGTAATTGTCGAAGCTCCAGATGCCAGACTTCTAGAGCTCCGGCACGTGAGGGATCATCCTAGAGATCGGATCATCGGAGATCCTCATGTCGGTGTCAGAACACGAAGAGGTACTATTAACGAAATTTTGCATCTTATCTTCCTGTCGCAGGTTGAGCCAAAGAAGTTCGACGAGGCCAACAAAGATGCGGCATGGATTCTGGCCATGCAAGATGAACTACATCAATTCGAACGTTGCAACGTTTGGATGCTAGTTCCCAGACCATACAAGCAGAATGTGATCGGCACCAAGTGGATCTTCAGAAATAAGCTGGATGAACATGGTGTCATCATAAAGAATAAGGCAAGGCTGGTGGCTCAAGGTTACAGACAGGAACAGTCTGATTGCCTCGAGCCTTGCCACTGGTGCAAAGGTCTGGTCGAAGTCAATCCCCTCCTCCTATCTGTAACCTTAAGCCACCAGCCTTGCCTTGTTCTTTATGATGACACCATGTTCATCCAGCTTGTTTCTGAAGATCCACTTGGTGCCAATCACATTCTGCTTGTATGGTCTGGGAACTAGCGTCCAAACGTTGCAACGTTCGAATTGATGTAGTTCATCTTGCATGGCCAGAATCCATGCCGCATCTTTGTTCGCCTCGTCGAACTTCTTTGGCTCAACCTGCGACAGGAAGCTAAGATGCAAAATTTCGTTAATAGTACCTCTTCGTGTTCTGACACCGACATGAGGATCTACGATGATCTGATCTCTAGGATGATCCCTCACGTGCCGGAGCTCTAGAAGTCTGGCGTCTGGAGCTTCGACTATTTCTTGGGCTTCTCCTTCTTCTAAGAGATTTGTTCCATTTTGATCTTCAATGTTCCCAGATGACGTGGAGGTGAAAACTTTGACGTACTTAGGAGTTTCATCTTTAGCGGTCTCATCGAGATCCAGCTGTTCAAGTCGTGCACCTGCATCTTCAAGAATACCACTGGAAGAATTGCTGTTAAGCAAACTTCCTTCATCAAATACAACATTAATTGATTCTTCTACCACTAGGGTTTTATAATTGAAGACCCTATATGCCCGACTGTGGGAACAATAGCCCATGAATATGCCTTCGAAGCATTTTTTACCAAATTTAGTACGCTGGTACTTCCCATTATTCAGTACATAGCATCTACAACCAAAGATCCTCAAGTAGGACATGGTTGGTTTCCTACCTTTCAGTAGCTCGTAAGGCGTCTTACGATGATGCTTGTTGATCAATGCTCGGTTTTGTACATGACAAGCTGTATTGACGGCCTCTGCCCAGAAGTATTCTGGGAGAGAAGCGTCTTTCAACATTGTTGTGCAGGCTTCAATGAGAGTTCTATTTCTCCTCTCCGTAACTCCATTTTGCTGAGGAGTGCGCGGGGAGGAAAACTCATGAAAGATACCTTGTTCTTCACAAAACTCTGTCATAGCACCAGATTCGAATTCTGTTCCATGGTCACTTCTGATTTTGACCACTGGGCAGTTAAATTTGTTCTGAACCTGCTTGACAAAACTAGTGAAGATGTCAAACGTATCCGACTTTCGTTTTAAGAAGAACACCCATGTAAACCGAGAATGATCATCAACTATCACTAGCGTATAGGACTTGCCTCCCAAGCTATGAACTTGCATTGGACCAAACAAGTCCATATGTAGAAGGTAAAGACATCAGGAAGAGTCTTTGTCGGCAATGCTCTTAAAGGTAGCTCGAGTCTGTTTGCCCATCTGGCATGCAGGACATGGGCTATCTTTGATGCACTTGATAATGGGAGCATCCCTTACTAAGTTTTTAAAAAATAGCATACTAATTGTTTTGAAATTAATATGTGCCAATCTCTTGTGCCATTGTTCATAAAGAGATGCACTGCCTCTTGCCACAAGGCATACGGGGGTAGATGAATCTAAACTGAGAAAATCTAAGCAGAAGATATTTCTGCTCCGAATGCCTGATAATACCGTCTCAGAAGAGGTACGTGAAATTATCAGACATTTATCCTTGCAGAACTTAACGTCATAACCTTTGTCACATAACTGACTTACACTGATCAGGTTATGGTTTAACCCTTCAACATAAGCCACGTCGGTGATAGAGATTATACCGTTGGAAATTATACCGTAACCTCTGGTGACTCCTCGATCTGACCCTCCAAAGATGACTTTGGGTCCATTCTCGACTGGAGTGTAATCATGCAGCAGGCTTCTTGTCCCAGTCATGTGCTGGGAGCATCCACTGTCCAAGTACCAGATTGGCGTTTTGGTGGCCTTTGGACATTCCTGCAAAACAAAATTAATTTCCCTTAGGAACCCAATCAAACTTGGGTCCTAAATTCTTGGTTAGCATACTCCCCCTCGGTTGGTTAACCCTACGAGTGGTCGGCCTCGAATTGCTAATATAGGGAGTCTTGATATACCTTGGATTAAACCAACAATCCACGGCAAAGTGACCGACTTTGCCACAGCACCAACAGTCGAATCTGTTGTACCTCTTCCTAGGCTTCTGCCTTACCCTGGGAATGGTGGGTACAGCCGGGGCCTTGGATCTGGAGGTGGAGGCCTCATGGTGATTGCAGTCACATGACTTCTTCACCTTCTGATTCGTCAGTATAATAGGCTTGACTCTTGGTGCCTGCTTTCCATTATGGCCACTAGAGAATTGACCATAATTTCCCATGTGGATTTCCTCATAAGGTGCTGATGAACTGTAAATATGCGTATTTTTATGCACATTAATTTAGTTATTTTCATTTATTTTCGTCGTTTTTACTTATTTTTGTTCAATAAAATGCTCCTATTCTTGTAAATTTTCTTCTAACTTGTTTTATTTGATTTTGCAGAAAAATTCCAAAATCTGCCAAAATTTGGGAAGTACACGCCCGTGACACATGGGTCACGCCCGTGACCGAGCCGTGACTGTGCATTTCCCGTGAAATTACAAAATTTCTGAAGTTAGGCTTGACACGCCTGGCGACACGCCCGTGTCACCCGACACGGGGCGTGACCCAAGCCCGTGTCCCCTCCTCTCGACGAATTCCGCTCGACGATCGTCGAGTGTCGACACCAACAGTCACGCCCAGTTTCACGCCCGTGACCAAGGGCGTGACCCAATTTCATCTCAACGATTTCGACTCGACACTTTCCGCTCGACATTCGTCGAGTGTCGACCCCAACTGTCACGCCCATAGTCACGCCCGTGACATGGGGCGTGACCTTTCCAGCTGGCCCGACAATATGCTGCCGAGGACATTTGACACAACCCGCGCCCGGTTCTACCTCCCCGACACGCCCATAGTCACGCCCGTGACCTAGGGCGTGACTGCTGCGAACTCAGCCCGAAGTCAACTTTGCTGTCCAATCGCCAGCCGCCTTCATGAATAGTACTGTCACGCCCCCCCTACACGCCCGTGACCGAGGGCGTGTACTTAGAAATTTTTTCCTATAAATAGCCCAGTTCTGTAAGGTCCAAGGGTTCAGATTTTTGGGCCAAGTTAGTGTCTTTTTGTGGGCTGCATCCGTGATTTTCAAGGCTATGTAAGGAGATTTCTCCCTTTTTTATTTCATTTCTTGTTTTGCTTTAGTTTTAGCACTTGTAATAGCTTGTAATAGTTTCATTTTGATCAAATAAAATGCCAAATTTTCTCTTCATATATGGCTTTGGAATGTGCACTTGTGCCCCACTTTCCTTCTCCTTTTTATTCTTAGTTTCATCCTTGTTCTTCACTTAGTTCTTCATTTATGAAAGTTTGTGTGTGTGTGTATGAGTGTAATTTGCTTACTTTACATGTCTTTTACTTGTCTTCATGCTTAAGCATGATAGTTTTCTTTCTCTTTCTCACCTTGTCTTTTTCCTTTAACAAGTTTTCATGCTTAGATTTCCTTTAACTTGTTTTCATGCTTAGGGATGTTAGGTTTTCCTCTTTACATGTTTAGTACTTTACATGCCTTTAATTTTTCTCAAGTTAGGTTTTGTTAGAAACTCATGAAATGATGAATTACAAACCTTTTCCATGTCTTCTTTTAATTTCTTCAACATCTTCACTCTTATGAGTGTGTAAAAGAGTTGAGATTTCTTTTGTTTTTTTTACTTAGCTTTATTTTGGAATGAAAACTTTTTTTTCTTCTTTCACTTTTATTTCAACTTTTTTAGCTCTTTTATGAAATCCTAGGAATGAAAATGTTGAAATTTTTATTTTCCAAAAACTTTGGTTTTTAATTTGTTTTGAAAAACTTTTGTCTTCTAAAATTGTAATTTCTTCTTTTTATTTGTTTTTGGCAAAACCTATGCTTGAAATAGTATAAATTTTAATTTTTAGGTAACTTTGATTTTTCATGTTGAGTGTGTGAGTGTAGGTGTATAATTTTTATGCTTTGTTCAAATTATGTAGAGTGTGTGAGTGTAGGTGTATAATTTTCATGCTTTCTTTTTAATTGCTTTCTTTTAATGCTTTATTTAAATTATGTAGAGTGTGTGAGTGTAGGTGTATAATTTTCATGCTTTGTTTTAACGCTTTCTTTTAATGCTTTGTTCAATTTTGTAGAGTGTGTGAGTGTAGGTGTTAGCTTTATTGCTTTCTTGAATTTCATATGGAGTGTGTGTGTTCGTGTGCATTTATTTCCGCCTACTCGTTAAGAGTTAAATGGCGCATCGTTTTTCATTTTCAGTCCTACTCGTTCGAGTAGGACTTGTAATTTTTCTTTCTTTATTTTTCCGCCTACTCACTTGAGTTTAAATGGCCGGACCTTTATTTCAGTCCTACTCGTTTGAGTAGGACTTGCAATTTTACTTTCTTTATTTTTTTCTGCCTACTCACTTGAGTTAAATGGCCGGACTTTTTAGCCCTGTAATCGCATTTATTTTCTCCTACTCATTTGAGTAGGACTCGCTTTCTTTTCAGTCCTACTCGTTTGAGTAGGACTTGAAATTTTCAGCCTTTATTTACCGCCCCCACTCGTTTGAGTGGGACTCGCAAATTTTAATTATGCAAATTTCATTCATGTGTAACTTAGTTTTTGTTTAATTTATAATTTGGAGTGTGCGTGAGTTCTCGTTTAGTTAACTTTTTAGCTTTCTAAATGTTGTTATTTTTCTTTTGTCCCTTTCTTATAAACGTTTAGTGTTTAATTTCGAACTCACGCCTCACTAAATTATAAGCCATCCCCATACCGATGTGTGGCTAATCGCTATTAGCCTCAGCATCGAAGAGCATTGGGACATTTGAAATGATTTATAATAATTAAAGTTCTTTATTTTCATTTTAATTTAAGCACTTAGGGTTTACCCCGGGTTTACGACGTGTAGGACCACATAATCGATGTGTGGGCCCTATTTTCGTAGTCCATATGCTAGCTAGCCGAGAGGCCGTGCATATGGACCGATCACCCCTGGGTAAATAGAGTTGCGTGCACCCCCTCGAGAGAGGACAAGCGTAATTCTACCGGATTGGGTCCCCCACCCAATAGCGGGGTTCTTAGCGTAAAGCGGGCGTTAAGAGGAATCCTTCGTCGGACTAACGTTCGGTCGAATAGTCTTAACGTTCAGGTGAGCAATATTCCTAGAGATAAGTGCGCTCACATTTGTGGAACCTCCACGGCCAAGTTGTCTTATTATTAATTTGAAAACTAAGTCTTTTTATTATCAAAAATTGTTTTAGTCTTAATCCGATTCGATGCCGAGCGTTAACCCTTCATCGAATATTTTCTAAATCGTTTTTTCGCTCCTTTGCTTTTTCGCCTTTTATTAAGTAAAAAAAATCCACCTTATTTTTAGTAAAATAATAGTCCTCCCGGAGGAGTAAGAATAGTCAACGCGACCCCGAGAACAATACGACCTCGGTATTCCCCCGAATATCGAGTACTACTTGCGATAGGTGCACTTGCCTACCCGAGCAAGCCCGCGGCGATCGACTCACCGAACCAACCACAGTAAGAGTCTGTTCGCGGGCACATCAAGTTTTTGACGCGGCTGCCGGGGGAACGCTTAACAACAAAACCCCCGAGGCCGCCCAGGCTTTATTTGAAGAGATGGCTATGAACACCTATCAATGGAACGTCCCGCGGGGATGGCCAAAGCCGGCGGCTGGTCTTTTTGAAGTGGATGCCACTGCTCTCTTGACCCTTCAAGTTGAAAGGTTAACAAAGCAGGTGGCGCGCGCTCGGGGCACTGCCGGGAAACACGGAGTCCAATCCGCGGGAAAACGCCAACGCTATAACCCTCCGTAGCGGAAAGGAGGTGGTCGATCCAAAACGGACCGACCCTCAGGTACATATTTCACCTCCGACCCCTCTTCCTCTTTCTTCGCTCACGCCGCCTTTACCTATTATAAAAGAAAAAATTATTTTAAACAAGGCTCTTCCGTATCCGCATAAGTTAGAAAACGAGCGTAAGGACGCGCAATATGAAAAATTTATTTTATTATTAAAACAAATTCACATTAATGTTCCTTTTTGCGAGGCTATCTCGCAAATGCCCAAATATGCGAAATTTTTAAAAGAACTACTTTCTAATAAACGCAAATTAGAGGATATTTCGCATGTATCTCTCAACGCTGTCTGCTCGGCGGCCCTTACTAATAAATTGCCCACAAAACAAAACGACCCGGGACGGTTTTCCATCCCGTGCCTTTTTGGCGATATATTAGTAAAGTACGCCTTAGCTGATTTAGGGGCTAGCATTAATCTGATGCCGTTCTCGCTCTTTTCGCGTTTAGGTTTGGGTACTCCTAGTCCTACGAATATGCGCATCCAATTAGCGGATCGCTCGGTTAAGTTCCCTATCGGGGTAGTGGAGGACGTCCTTGTCCGAGTCGACAAGTTTACCTTCCCGGTAGACTTCCTCATCTTAGATATCGAGGAGGACGCCGAGGTACCAATAATACTCGGTCGCCCTTTTCTCGCCACCTCCCGCGCACTAATAGATGTTAGTAATGGTAGCCTTCTCCTCCGAGTAGGCGATGACCAAGTTACTTTCTCTATTAATCCCTCGATGGACAATTTGTCATCGAGCGACGATTTCTGCTATTCTTTAGATACCTTTTTCGGAGATCGTTCTTCTCCCATTTTCGAGTCCGTATTTTTAAATGACGACATTTATGCGCTCGAAAATTTTAACTGCGATGAGGATACGTCTATAGACTTGCCTTTCGAACCAATTGGTAAGAAAGACATAGGAATTAAAACCTCCCTAGAAGAACCGCCCATCCTAGACCTCAAACCCTTACCCGCCTCGCTCAAGTACGCTTTTTTGGGAAAAGGTGATATGCTCCCCGTTATCATTTCTTCGGACTTGAGTGATTCGGAGACTTCCGATTTATTGGAAGTTTTATTTAAACATCGCCACGCAATTGCGTGGCAAATCTCTGACCTAAAGGGGATTAGCCCCTCCTTTTGCACCCATAAGATTTTCCTAAACGATAATTGCCGCAAAACGATTCAGCCGCAGCGTCGTCTTAACCCAAACATGAAAGACGACGTTAAAGCCGAAATCATTAAGTTATTAGATGCGGGGATTATCTACCCTATTTCGGACAGTGCATGGGTTAGTCCCGTGCATGTCGTGCCCAAGAAAGGCGGTCTTACCGTAGTGGCGAATGAGCATAACGAGCTTGTCCCAACTCGTACTGTTACGGGTTGGCGAGTGTGCATCGACTATAGGAAACTTAACGACGCCACCCGCAAGGACCATTTCCCTCTGCCATTTCTAGACCAGATTTTAGAGCGTTTATCCGGTCATCCGTATTATTGTTTTCTTGATGGATTATCGGGGTTTTTCCAAATCCCCATTTCCCCCGATGATCAAGAGAAAACAACTTTTACTTGCCCGTTTGGCACCTTCGCCTATCGAAGAATGCCATTTGGACTCTGCAACGCGCTAGCTACATTCCAAAGATGTATGCTAGCGATCTTTGGCGAGCTAGTAGAAGACATTATGGAAGTCTTTATGGATGACTTCTCTGTTTTCGGACGCTCTTTTCCCGATTGCCTTCAAAATTTAGATCGTGTCCTTCAACGGTGCGAGGACACAAGCCTTGTTTTAAATTGGGAAAAATGCAACTTTATGGTTCGAGGAGGTTTGGTCCTCGGCCATATGATTTCGTCTAAGGGGATAGAGGTGGATAAGGCCAAGATAGAAATTATAGAAAAACTTCCGCATCCAACCAACGTAAAATCTATTAGGAGTTTCTTAGGCCATGCGGGCTTTTATCGACGCTTTATTCAAGATTTTTCAAAAATAACAAAGCCGCTAACTCACCTCTTGGAAAAGGAATCACGCTTCATCTTTAGTAGCGAATGCGAGTCCGCCTTTAATTTGATAAAACAAAAACTTATCTCTTCACCAATTTTAGTGGCCCCTAATTGGTCCCTTCCGTTCGAAATAATGTGCGACGCTAGTGATATTGCCTTAGGTGCCGTTCTTGGCCAACGCGTAGAAAAACATTTTCATCCTATTTATTACTCTAGCAAGACGCTCACTTCCGCACAAGTAAATTACACGACGACGGAAAAGGAACTCTTAGCCGTCGTTTTCGCTTTCGATAAGTTTCGCTCGTATATAACGCTATCTAAAGTTATCGTTTTTACCGATCACTCCGCGCTTAAGTATTTATTAGCTAAAAATGATGCGAAGCCCCGCCTTCTTCGATGGATTCTCCTCCTACAAGAGTTCGATTTGGAGATCCGAGATAAGCGGGGAGCGGAAAATCTAGCGGCAGACCACCTCTCCCGTTTAGAAAATCCGGGTGCGGAAGCGCTCGTCGAATCTGAAATAAATGACAGATTCCCCGAGGAACGCCTTCTTGGCATTAATAAATCTTCGTCACCTTCGCCTTGGTTCGCAGATTTTGCAAATTTCTTAGTAGCGCGGGTCCTTCCAAAAGAATTTTCCAGTCATCAAAAGAAGAAATTCTTTTCTGACTTGAAAAATTTCTTTTGGGAGGACCCATTTCTTTTTCGTATCTGCGCGGACCAAGCGGTTCGACGATGCGTTGCGGGTGTGGAGTGCTTACAAATTCTTAAGCACTGCCACGAGGGTCCAGCCGGTGGGCATTATCAAGCCAACCGGACCGCTCGGAAGGCGCTAGAGGCGGGCTACTTTTGGCCCACTCTCTTCAAAGACGTGCATAATTTTGTGCGCGCATGCGATAGCTGTCAGCGGTCGGGTAACATCTCTCGTCGCGACGAGATGCCCCAAAACATGTTTTTAGAGTGCGAAGTCTTCGATTTGTGGGGCATAGATTTCGTTGGCCCCCTACCTCCGTCTTTCAAAAATATGTATATTTTAGTGGCGGTCGACTACGTATCGAGGTGGGCGGAAGCGCAAGCTCTCCCCACCAACGATGCGCGAGTCGTCGTTACATTTCTTAAAAAATTATTTTCTCGCTTCGGCACGCCTCGCGCAATTGTTAGTGATAGGGGAATGCATTTCTGTAACGCTCTTATGGCTAAGACGTTAGCTAAATACGGAGTCACGCACAAGCTTGCCACCCCCTACCACCCGCAAACAAGTGGCCAAGTCGAGGTAGTAAATCGAGAGATTAAGCGAATTTTAGAAAAAACCGTTTCGCTAAATAGGAAAGATTGGTCCGTTAAACTCGACGATGCGTTGTGGGCGTATCGGACGGCATACAAAACCGCTATCGGATGTACGCCGTTCCGGTTAGTCTACGGCAAAGCGTGCCATTTACCCGTAGAATTAGAACATCGCGCACTTTGGGCTTTAAAACTCTTAAACCTCGACTCCAACTTAGCCGCTCAGAATAGAAAACTGCAACTAAACGAGCTCGATGAATGGCGTGCGAACGCTTACGAGAGCAATAAATTCTATAAGGAGCGCTCTAAGTTATATCACGATCGACATTTAAAGTCCCCAAAAATATTTTCTCCGGGCGATCTTGTCCTTCTTTATAATTCACGCCTTAAGCTTTTTCCAGGTAAACTAAAATCTAGATGGTCCGGTCCCTTCTTAGTTGAAGAAGTCTTTCCATATGGGACCGTACTCGTCTCCCACCCGGAAAGAGGTTCGTTTAAAGTAAACGGTCATCGGCTTAAGTTATACATCGCGGGCGACCCAGTGATCGAGCATTACGAAACCATAACCCTCCTAGATTTATAAATCCGCCAAAATAAGTCAAGCTACACGACTATAAACAAAGCGCTCCTGGGAGGCACCCCTCGCTTATCTTTTTCGCCCTTTCCTCATTACCTTTGCTGCTTTTTCTAATAAACGCAGGGTTTCTGATCGGCCTTCCCCACCGCGTTTCAGGGAAGCTTCTCCCCCCTTCCTTTCTTTTTGTTGTACATATTGTCTTTCATTACTGTTCCGCATACTTACGATACAACATTGGGGACAATGTTGGACTTAAGTATGGGGGTATTTTCGTGCTTTACTTTCTGCACTTCAATTTTTCTGCATCTCAAAAAAAGAAAAATACAAAAAAAATACATATAACAACAAAACAAAAACAAAAAAAATTAAAAAACATCTGAAAATGAAAAAAAAAAGAAAAATACACTTCAATTTTTCTGCACTTCATTTTTTCTGCACTTCAATTTTTCTGCATCTCAAAAAAAGAAAAATACAAAAAAAATACATATAACAACAAAACAAAAACAAAAAAAATTAAAAAACATCTGAAAATGAAAAAAAAAATTTAAATGAAAAAAAAAAACAAAAAAAATTTTAAATGAAAAAAACAAAAATCCAAAAAAAAATTTGTTTTGTTCTCTTTCTCTTTTCCAAAAACTCAAAAAACAAAACAAAAAATTATTTTGTTTAGTTTCACTTTGTATATATTTTTTTTGTTTTTTCTCTCTCCCCCTTCCTCATTCTTGTACAAACCTTTTTCTTTTTCTCCCTTATTTTTGTACATATTATGAAAATTCTCTTAAAAAAAAATACAAAAAAAAAGATAATAGTTCAAAAAATTTTCAAAAAAATTGAGAAAAACAAAAATACAAAAAAAGATAATAAATGAAAAACAAACAAAAAAATGATAACAAAAACTATAAAAATCAAAAAAAAAATGATTTGAAATAAATAAATTAAATATTCCATACTTAACTTTGCTGCTATCCAAAAATTCTGTTTTGAGTTTATTTATATGTGAATACTATTAATTCTCTGTTTGCTACCCGTTTGTTAATTATTGATTGAAACATTTAAATAGCCGGGGTTAAGTTTTAAAGAATTCTTTATGCTTTGTTAAAAATAGCGAACTCGTTTTAGGCACTACTTCTAATTTTTCATTGATAGGAGCACGTATATTATGTTAGGAAATAACAACTATAGAATTCAATTATACTTACTTTTAGCTTTCTGAAAAAAATTGGAAAGGTTGCTCTCAAAAATTTTTAGGATTACAATCTAGTTTTCCTTTCTCCCCTCACTTTTCATGACCTACTTGGCATGAAAAAAAATTTTTCCTTAAAAGATCTTATGTCAATGGGAACAAGATTTCGTTCCGTAAACATAGGCACCCAATAATTTTAAAAGATTATATAGGGAGTAAGAGGATAAAATTCATTACTCCTACAAATATACATTGGGTTAATTTTATTATTATGAAGTTGAAAAACAAAAATCATATTAGAAAAATAAGATTTCGTTTTCCTAATAATCCAAAAGAGAAAAAAAAAATGGAGGTTCGAGAAAAAATTACCTCACCTCAAATATCAAAACCCTCTTCATAAACCACACTACCCCCTTAGCCAATTCCACGATTCTAGAATTAATTCAAAAATCTTTTTGAGAGCATAATTAGTAAATTGTATTATTTCCGATAGCACTCGTATAAGCTAGAGTTCTTATAATTCCAAACTATTTTCGTTAACCTAACCATTTCAAATGTTGCCTTCTATTTGATTACATCAAGAAGTCTTTTGGCCAAAACTTTTGCGCTATTTAAATCATCTACATAATTTTATGACTTAACTCTTACACCCCGTATATTTATTTCGATCTCTCTTATAATTGATTAAGCGATAGCCAAAACTTAGAGTTTTTTTTATTCCTTATAGATTCACCTCAAACTTTTGCTCTGGAATAGCAAAAGCCTAAGTATGGGGGTATTTGATGAACTGTAAATATGCGTATTTTTATGCACATTAATTTAGTTATTTTCATTTATTTTCGTCATTTTTTACTTATTTTTGTTCAATAAAATGCTCTTATTCTTGTAAATTTTCTTCTAACTTGTTTTATTTGATTTTGCAGAAAAATTCCAAAATCTGCCAAAATTTGGGAAGTACACGCCCGTGACACATGGGTCACGCCCGTGACCGAGCCGTGACTGTGCATTTCCCGTGAAATTACAAAATTTCTGAAGTTAGGCTTGACACGCCTGGCGACACGCCCGTGTCACCCAACACGGGGCGTGACCCAAGCCCGTGTCCCCTCCTCTCGACGAATTCCGCTCGACGATCGTCGAGTGTCGACACCAACAGTCATGCCCAGTGTCACGCCCGTGACCAAGGGCGTGACCCAATTTCAGCTCAACGATTTCGACTCGACACTTTCCGCTCGACATTCGTCGAGTGTCGACCCCAACTGTCACGCCCATAGTCACGCCCGTGACATGGGGCGTGACCTTTCCAGCTGGCCCGACAAGATGCTGCCGAGCACATTTGACGCAACCCGCGCCCGGTTCTACCTCCCCGACACGCCCATAGTCACGCCCGTGACCTAGGGCGTGACTGCTGCGAACTCAGCCCGAAGTCAACTTTGCTGTCCAATCGCCAGCCGCCTTCATGAATAGTACTGTCACGCCCCCCCTACACGCCCGTGACCGAGGGCGTGTACTTAGAAATTTTTTCCTATAAATAGCCCAGTTCTGTAAGGTCCAAGGGTTCAGATTTTTGGGCCAAGTTAGTGCCTTTTTGTGGGCTGCATCCGTGATTTTCAAGGCTATGTAAGGAGATTTCTCCCTTTTTTATTTCATTTCTTGTTTTGCTTTAGTTTTAGCACTTGTAATAGCTTGTAATAGTTTCATTTTGATCAAATAAAATGTCAAATTTTCTCTTCATATATGGCTTTGGAATGAGCACTTGTGCCCCACTTTCCTTCTCCTTTTTATTCTTAGTTTCATCCTTGTTCTTCACTTAGTTCTTCATTTATGAAAGTTTGTGTGTGTGTGTATGAGTGTAATTTGCTTACTTTACATGTCTTTTACTTGTCTTCATGCTTAAGCATGATAGTTTTCTTTCTCTTTCTCACCTTGTCTTTTTCCTTTAACAAGTTTTCATGCTTAGATTTCCTTTAACTTGTTTTCATGCTTAGGGATGTTAGGTTTTCCTCTTTACATGTTTAGTACTTTACATGCCTTTAATTTTTCTCAAGTTAGGTTTTGTTAGAAACTCATGAAATGATGAATTACAAACCTTTTCCATGTCTTCTTTTAATTTCTTCAACATCTTCACTCTTATGAGTGTGTAAAAGAGTTAAGGTTTCTTTTGTTTTTTTTACTTAGCTTTATTTTGGAATGAAAACTTTTTTTTCTTCTTTCTCTTTTATTTCAACTTTTTTAGCTCTTTTATGAAATCCTAGGAATGAAAATGTTGAAATTTTTATTTTCCAAAAACTTTGGTTTTTAATTTGTTTTGAAAAACTTTTGTCTTCTAAAATTGTAATTTCTTCTTTTTATTTGTTTTTGGCAAAACCTATGCTTGAAATAGTATAAATTTTAATTTTTAGGTAACTTTGATTTTTCATGTTAAGTGTATGAGTGTAGGTGTATAATTTTTATGCTTTGTTCAAATTATGTAGAGTGTGTGAGTGTAGGTGTATAATTTTCATGCTTTCTTTTTAATTGCTTTCTTTTAATGCTTTATTTAAATTATGTAGAGTGTGTGAGTGTAGGTGTATAATTTTCATGCTTTGTTTTAACGCTTTCTTTTAATGCTTTGTTCAATTTTGTAGAGTGTGTGAGTGTAGGTGTTAGCTTTATTGCTTTCTTGAATTTCATATGGAGTGTGTGTGTTCGTGCGCATTTATTTTCGCCTACTCGTTAAGAGTTAAATGGCGCATCGTTTTTCATTTTCAGTCCTACTCGTTCGAGTAGGACTTGTAATTTTTCTTTCTTTATTTTTCCGCCTACTCACTTGAGTTTAAATGGCCGGACCTTTATTTCAGTCCTACTCGTTTGAGTAGGACTTGCAATTTTACTTTCTTTATTTTTTTCCGCCTACTCACTTGAGTTAAATGGCCGGACTTTTTAGCCCTGTAATCGCATTTATTTTCTCCTACTCATTTGAGTAGGACTCGCTTTCTTTTCAGTCCTACTCGTTTGAGTAGGACTTGCAATTTTCAGCCTTTATTTACCGCCCCCACTCGTTTGAGTGGGACTCGCAAATTTTAATTATGCAAATTTCATTCATGTGTAACTTAGTTTTTGTTTAATTTATAATTTGGAGTGTGCGTGAGTTCTCGTTTAGTTAACTTTTTAGCTTTCTAAATGTTGTTATTTTTCTTTTGTCCCTTTCTTATAAACGTTTAGTGTTTAATTTCGAACTCACGCCTCACTAAATTATAAGCCGTCCCCATACCGATGTGTGGCTAATCGCTATTAGCCTCGGCATCGAAGAGCATTGGGACATTTGAAATGATTTATAAGAATTAAAGTTCTTTATTTTCATTTTAATTTAAGCACTTAGGGTTTACCCCGGGTTTACGACGCGTAGGACCACATAATCGATGTGTGGGCCCTATTTCCGTAGTCCATATGCTAGCTAGCCGAGAGGCCGTGCATATGGACCGATCACCCCTGGGTAAATAGAGTTGCGTGCACCCCTCGAGAGAGGACAAGCGTAATTCTACCGGATTGGGTCCCCCACCCAATAGCGGGGTTCTTAGCGTAAAGCGGGCGTTAAGAGGAATCCTTCGTCGGACTAACGTTCGGTCGAATAGTCTTAACGTTCAGGTGAGCAATATTCCTAGAGATAAGTGCGCTCACATTTGTGGAACCTCCACGGCCAAGTTGCCTTATTATTAATTTGAAAACTAAGTCTTTTTATTATTAAAAATTGTTTTAGTCTTAATCCGATTCGATGCCGAGCGTTAACCCTTCATCGAATATTTTCTAAATCGTTTTTTCGCTCCTTTGCTTTTTCGCCTTTTATTAAGTAAAAAAAATCCACCTTATTTTCAGTAAAATAATAGTCCTCCCGGAGGAGTAAGAATAGTCAACGCGACCCCGAGAACAATACGACCTCGGTATTCCCCCGAATATCGAGTACTACTTGCGATAGGTGCACTTGCCTACCCGAGCAAGCCCGCGGCGATCGACTCACCGAACCAACCATAGTAAGAGTCTGTTCGCGGGCACATCAGCTGCCTTGAGGGCACTCTAATCGAAGTTTCGGGGATAGGTCAAACCATCATATCGGCTCTTTGGCTTTGCAACCGAGGGCCGGAAATGATGACCAAAAGTTGATTCAAAGTCATGTTGGTTGCAAGGAAAGCTAGGCTTTCTGAACACAACAGGACTAAGAGGAGCCTTTCCCTTTTCATCAGCAGAGGCCTTCTTGGCGGCCTTATTCTTCCTCTGGTTCCTATTTCTCCTAGATGAGGAACCAGATACCCCTATATGCCCCAAGCCAGCTCCTTTGGCCTGAGCAGAGAAGGTATCAACTACTGGAAGACCTGTTTTTGGCATAGAGAAGCTCTTGACGATCTTCCTTTCTTCCGCAAGTTGTTCTTCCAACTTGTCGACTTCCTCCTGCTTAAGATCAAGGAGCTTAAGAGACTCTGAATGCTTTGAAGTTAGGTCAAGGTGCTCCTGTCGGAGAGAAATCAAACTAGTGACCTCTTCCCTTAGGGATACACACTCACCCTTAAGGAATTTCACTTCCTTTTTCTCAGCCTTCAGTCTCTTACGACACTCCTCGAAAGTGTTGAGCAGAAGCTCATACTTCTCGAGGAGCTCCGCTTCACGGGCCGAAGGGCTATCCTCAGGTTCATCATCCTGAGACTCAGGATCAGAGTCGGAGTCGGAGAGAGGGGTGTGAGCTTTTACCTTCCCAGTAAATGGGGGGCATTCTCCTTCTGAGTCGGAGGGACCCACCAGCCCGAAGTAGGCTTCCTCATCATCACTGGAGTCTGAGGAGTCAGACTCACTCAGTGTCTTTGGCCTTTTAGCGATGTAGCTCCTCTCTTTCTTCTTTTCTCTCGAGGATTTGTGCTCCTCTTCTTTCCCTTTTTCTCTCTTGCCTTGGTAGCAGTCGGTCACGACGTGTCCTGGCTTATTGCATCCAAAACAAATAATGTCAGAGGAGCGATGTTTGTTCGGTTTAGAAGTATACCTGTCAGAAGAATAATTTTTCTTCTGATGCCTAGAGGAGGAGCTGTCTTTCTTTCTTTGATTCCTCATCTTGTGGAACTTCTTGAACTCTCGGGTGATGAGGGAGAAATCCTCCTCCGACAGCTCTGAGTTGGAGGAGCATGGCTCGGAGTCCTCCTCTTCATCCTTTTTCCTGGCACGGTATGAAACCGCACCCTTGCCTTTTCTGGAGTGACTGGCTTTTAGAGCCACAGTCTTTTCTTTGGTTGCAGCCTTCTCTGCTTCTTCTTCTGCTTTCCTAGTGTTCAGTTGAAGCTCATAGGACATCAGCTTCCCGAACAGAATTTGCGGGTCTGTTTCAGCTAGTCTGTCAAACTCTCGGATGACGCAGATCTTTGTGTCTCATTCCTTAGTAAGGGACCTAAGGAATTTATCATTGAGTTCACCATTAGTGAACACTCTTCCGTATCCTTTGAGGGCGTTGACAATCTTGAGGAAGTTCTCGTAGGTGACTCTGATCTCTTCCTTAGGCCCTTGTCTGATGGCCTCATATTTCTAGTTTAGGAGGGATCTCCGATCATCCCTCACTTCATCAGTGCCCTCCATTAGGATGATCAGGCAATTCCAGATCTCCTATGCTGTCCTGCAGTTGCAGAAGTTCTGCATCATTGAGTCATCAACCGCGTTGACCAGAATGTTTTGCGCCTTCTTGTCAAGTCCTACTAGCACCATCTCGTCCTTGTCCATTTCAGAAAGTTTCTTTGGCACTTTCTGGATAGGATCAATGGTGGAGGCCTTAGTGGGGACATAAGGTCCCTCCTCCACGATCATGAAGAGTCGAGGATCAACTGCTTCCATGTAGAACCTGATCCTTTCCTTCCAGATAGGAAAGTTGAGTCTGGTGCACACTGGGATCTTGCCTGTGAACTTGAGCCCGTCCATAGTAGATGGTTGCCTCCTTCTTGACACTAGCGGCAGGATTCAACTCAAGGTGTTAACCTTTTTGATGAGCAACCTCGCTCTGATACTACTTGAAAGTCCACCTAGTGTCAACTATCTTCACCTATGGGGGGGGGGGGGAATAGGTGACGTGCAACGTTTTTGCGGAATTTAAAATTGTATCTGCACAATAAAAATAAATAGCACAGCACACAGAATACACAAGTTATTTATAGTGGTTCCCCGATTTGGGTACATCCACTTTCCCCCTTCGACCTATCTCCCAACAAGGGACGACTCGGTCTCTTCACCAACAGGATTGAAATCCAATCCTTGCACTATCGGAAGGAACCCTTCCACACGTAGGAGTCAACACTCCCACAACACGGGTTGCACCCAACCCTTACAACTAGGAACCTACGTTCCTTTACAACAAAAGTAAAACTAGAATGTACAAGAGATACAAACTACGTTTGGAGACTAAGGTGTCCCTCTTCGTTGACGACGTGTTTTTGAAGTCCACGAAGAGTCCACGACCCTAGATCTCTCTTGGAGAGAATCTCCCCGGAACCGGCGGCGGCAAGATGGGCGGCGGCTAGGTTCACGGGATCGGCGGCGACAACGATGTGCGGCTGCTGTACTCTGGAGATCCAAACTTCGTAGCGAAGCAAGCTAGGTCTACCAACGGTCACTCTAGGATCAGTCGTCTCGATCGATTCAGACGGGGAAGTTTTTCCCGATCAACAAATCGAGAGACAGGGGATCTCTGGATAGACGCGTGAGACTCTAAGCTTGGCTAAGCTTCTGTCGCCGGAAGATCAGGACGAAATCTCGATCAAAAGCGGCGACCAACTAGCGCGAGCGGCGACGGCGGCGGCGGAGCAGATTCGCGATTTTAGGTCAAGATCGTCGCTCGGTTTCTTTTTGTGTGTGTTTACTGCTCAAAAATACCCGTATATATACTGTAGACAACTTCAATATGAACGTTGTGGGTCCGACAAGTAGCAACCTTAAATCCGGTTCAAAATAGTGCCAGCGGTAGAATCCGGTCCAGCTTGATCCCGAAAATTGCCCAAGTAAAAATCGGCGAGAATCACCTGTGATTCTCGTCGAATCGTCGAGAATCAAGGGTGATTCTCGACGATTCGGCGAGAATCACAAAGTGATTCTCGACGATCCGTCAAGAATCACAACGTGATTCTCGTCGATCCGTCGAGAATCACAAAGTGATTCTCATCGAATCTGACTTGATTGCACTCTAATTTAGCCGGCGAGAATCAGCCAGTGATTCTCGACGATTCGGCGAGAATCACTAGTGATTCTCGTCGATTATTACTTAGATGATTTTTCATCTTACGCCTCTGAGCTGCTCTTTGACTCATCCTTGCTCCTTGTCTGCTCTTGCATAAACACAGCCCTGTACTTGAAAGTAAGTGCACTCCAATAGAGAGAGTACACTTAGGCCAACACACTGATCTGCTCAACGAGGGATTATGTCGTGCAGACCCTTGTATATTGACCTAATGCACCCTGACATTGGTGTGTACTTAGCGTGGAATTACTGCAAGTACAACTTGAAATATTTTGTCAAAAACATTGCATATTTACCTTAGCTTGTTCAGGGGCTTCTTCAAATCAGGTACGTTGTGGATACAATACCCAACACCTGTATCTATATTGTTACTACTCTGCTTCAGCGTCCTTTGCTTCCCTCTCCCTCTCCTTATATAGTTGCTCATCCTGCCCATCATGATACTTATTGTGGTCGTGGTGGACGTACTGGCGGCCGTGGTTCTTTGAAATTTCTCTGCTCTCATTGTTGCAAGACTGGCCACTTGATTGATCGTTTTTGGGTCAAAAACCGTCATCTTTGTTTGCTTCTTCTGATTCTACCTAGAAGTCTACTACTTCTCTTGAAACTTCTGGTGCTGTTCAGTTGGCTACCACGGGTAGGTGGCCTATTGACTTCGGTGCTACCAATCATATAACAGGGAATTTTGGGCTTTTTTCTTATCATACTAAGAGTAATCAATTACCTCCTGTTGTTATTGTGGATGGTTCTCCGTCCCCGATTCACGGGTCTGGCACTGTGCATGTTACTCCTTCTCTTCAGCTTCAGGATACTCTCTGTCCACAACTTTCCACGCAATCTTCTTTCTGTTACAGCTCTTTATAAGCAGTTGGGCTGTGAAGTGATATTTAATGCGTCTACTCATGCTTTTTAGGTTCCTCAGTACAAGGAGACGGTAGCTACTTGGACTGAGAGCGGCGGCTTGTTTTATCTTGATACTTCTTCTACCTTTTCTGCCTCTTCACCAATGCTTCAGTGGCATCTTTGACTTGGATATCCTCCTCCTCGGATCCTTTATCAGCTTCTGCCTGATTTAACTTGGGGAGATTATTCTCTTCATTGTGAAGCTTGTTAGTTTGGAAAACATCATCGTTCTATATTCCTGCACACAATGGATTAGTTCTTCTCGTTCGTTTGATATTATCCATTCTGATATATGGGGCCCTGCTCCTTGTAACGTCCCTAGCCGATCCAGCGTGATGATGTCGCGGCTCCGCTCTAGGTGAAGCTACCGGGCTGCAGCCCAAGCACCCCAACCCCTCTCCATCCACAGGAGGGTTGTTGGTGGCCAGAGCCTCCTTTTGATGAGCGAAACTCTCTGGTTAAGCGGACATCACAGGGATGTCCCAGGAGGTCACACATCCTTGTACTACTCCAGCCCGAGCACGCTTAACTATGGAGTTTTACAACATCTCATCACTAATTGAGATGCAGATTAATTGGTGATGAGAAGTGAGGAACTCCATAGTTAAGCATGCTCAGGCGAGAGTAGTACTGGGATTGGTGACCTCCTGGGAATTCCACACACAGCCCAACTTAACTGTCGAGTTCGCTCATCAAAGGGTGGTTATGGCAACCAACAACCCGACAGTGGGCTGGAGAGGGGTTGGGGTGCTTGGGCTGCAGCCCCGTAGCGTCGCCTAGAGAAGAGTTATGACACTATCACGTTGTATCGGCTAGGGTTGTTACACTCCTACTCAAAATGTTGGTAGGGGTAACTTATATTTTGTGACATTTATTGATGATTTTTCCCATTGTATATGGTTATATTTGTTGCACGAACGTTCTGTACTTTATTCTATTAGAACTTCTTTTTACAATGAGATTCATACACAGTTTGATAATTCTATTAAAATCCTTAGATCTAATAATGCTTAGGAATATCTTAATCATTAATTTACATCATGTTGGATCCCTAGTTGGATTTGGGCTAGGTTTACTAAGCTAGGATGTTTGACCCAACATATATAGCCAGGGCCATGGTTGTGTCCTAGAGTCTAGGCCATATCCTTAGAATCAGCACTGCCTGGACGAGCCATCAACAGAATGCAAAAGACGTAAGACTTAGAGAAATATCACTCAGGAAAATGAGTTTGACGTTCGTCGAACTCGGGTCAACGAAAGTCGTGCTCAGCTCGGTAAACTCAGAGAAAATTCTCTAAGCTGAGCTCGACGAACTTGGTACTCAGATCGACGATTTATGGACACTACATTTCAACATTACAAATCTATAATTTCTCTCAACTCCAGTCGACGAACTTAGTTCTCAGGCCGACGAACTTAGTTCTCAGGTCGACAATTGATGGGTATTCTACTTCAACATCTTATTCCAGAAACATTTAAGTATTCGAAGTCCAGAATCATATTCCAGTCGACGAACTCACCTTCTCAGCTCGACGAACTTAGACCACAGTCTTGGAAAGATTTATCAAGTAGCAGTTAGAAGCTCTCAGCTTGACGAAACAAGTTCTCAAGTCGACGAACCCAGTTCTGAGGGCGACGATTTATGGACACGTTACTTCAACATTCTTAAGTCTAACAAACATGGAATTATAAACTCCAGTCGACGAAGTTATACTCTCAGCTCGACAATCTTGATGCACAGAATTGGGAAGGGTCTAGAGAAAGCAGTTATTTGTTCTTAGGTCGACGACCTTGGATCTCAGCTCGACGAACAACTATTATCTGGTCGACAAACTTGACTTCTCAGCTCGACGAACTCTGGATCCAGGTCGACGAATTATGTTCTCTGCTCAACGATTTTTGTGAAGTTCCAAACTTAGAAATTTTCCTCCCTCTGTCCCTTATTTTATTGCAGTAATTCCTGTATAATCAATACTAAATATTCTCTGAATATTACCGTTAGAAGAAAGCATTGATTACGGTCTTCATCAGGATTTTTTCTTGCGGATTTTCAATGGGACGGTTGGGGAAATCAATCAATGCAAATATTCTTCAGGCCGTCAGCATTAAATGAGGAAGAAATTCAAAATTCAGAAGAAAGATTTCACAGGAAATATAAAAAGGATTTTTCTTCTTCCTTCCAGCAGCACACACAAGACAACAATAAGGGTTTTCTCAGGAGAACAAGCAGAGCACAATAGAGTAACTGCAATCATATAGTTATAGAGAACAAGAAGCCCTAGCCATTGACTAGAGAAAGAACAGCAAGCTGAAGAAGAAGAAGAAGAACAATCATTTAAACCAAGAGTCTTCTTCTGTCTTCATCCCAGGATTCTTCAAAGGACAACAATTACTATATCAGTCAAGAAGCACCTAGATACCTGCTGGTCAAGGCTGAAACATTGAAGGCCTACTCACCCTGAAGCAAAGCTCCATCCTTCCTGAACAAATCTATATCTCAGGGGGAGCTTTGTCAAAATCAAGATCCACTAAAGTCTTCTCAGTTGTATTTGAGAAAGAGAAGACATAATCACTCTCTCATCCCCCACTATATAAATGGTTCTTAACTGCCTTCAAAAGTTATTCCTAGTTGCAAGTCACCTAATCAATAGACTTGAGAATTGGTTTTTGAGCACCATATCAAAGCTCATTGGTGGCAGTCATCTGATCAAAAACCTGAGTGGATTCCTACCAGGGTGGTAGAAGAGTGGATGTACCCAGGTTGGGGAACCACTATAAAATTCTTGTGTTGTCTGGTTGCACTTTTTATTTTGTTCTTGTTGTGGCTGTGTGGTTTAGGTTTGTTATGTTTGTGGTATTTAATTTAATTTTTGCAGCACCAGTGATAGATTGAATTATCTTAGGACTAAATTGTTAATTAGCAAAAAGTTTTATAAAGCCTAAATACTCAATTCACCCCCCCCTAGAGTATTTCAGATCTAACCCTTACTTTCAATTGGTATCAGAGCAAGGTTCCTTTGGTTGTACAAGCTAACCCTTGAACCAAAAGATCCTGTGGTAGATCTGTCTTTTTCTTCTAATAGGTTTATATTCACGGCATGACACAAAACAAAGACTATGCAATCATCAGACCTCCAGTGTGCAACTTAAACAGGTTTGCCATCTGGAAGGCAAGAATAAAGTTATATATGAATTCTATTGATGAAGACATCTATAACTCCATTTTGACAAGTCCTCCTCAAGCAACTGCCTCTACATCTACAACAACTTCAAGCACTCATGCAGTTCTACCAACTGAGTGGACTGAAGCTCAAAAGAAAGCTAGCGTTGCTGATGCCAAATCCATGAATATTCTGGCACAAACAATGTCTGATGACATTTTTCAGAAAGTGGCTGAATGCACTTAAGCCAAGGCTATCTGGGAATCCCTCAACCAAATGGTGGCTGGATCTACTGATGAAAGGAAGGACAGAAGATCCAATCTCATATCCCAATATTAGAACTACAAGAAGGAGGAAGCAGAATCTGTATCAGACATATACAACAGGCTGAGCTCAATCATCAATGAGCTGAAAACCTTGGACAAGGACATCACCCTCACTGAGGTGAATGACAAAATCCTCATGTGCTTCCAAGCTCATGGGATTCAAGGATCTGGCCAATCAAGAAGGCCAGGAGCCTAAATGAGATTTCCATAGAATCTCTCTTAGGAAAGCTCAAATCTTGTGAGCAGCTCATTAAATCCAAAGAAGCAGTTGAGCAGAGAACACCTTTGTAACGTCCCATGGGCCGTCCGTGGGGCTCATCCCACTAGGCCTCCGTTAGACTATTACCGGGCTGCAGCCCAAGCACCCCAACCCCTCTCCCTCCACAGGCGGGTTGTTGGTGGCCACAGCCTCCCTTTGATTAGTGAAATTCTCCCGTTAAGCGGACAGTACGGGGACTTCCCTGGAGGTCACCCATCCCAGGACTTCTCCAGCCCGAGCATACTTAAATATGGAGTTCTTTCAACGGACGGCCCAGGGGACGTTACAATAAAAAGTGCACTTTTATTGTAACGACCCTAGCCGATACAATGTGACGGTGTCACGGCTCCTCTCTAGGAGTCACTACCGGGCTGCAACCCAAGCATCCCAACCCCTCCCCAGCCCACCGGCGGGTTGTTGGTGTCCACAACCTCCCTTTGATTAGTGAACTCGATAGTTAAGCTAGGTCATACGGGGACTTCCCAAGAGGTCACCCATCCCAGTACTACTCTCGCCCAAGCACGCTTAACTATGACGTTCCTTCACTTCCCATCACCAATTGAGCTGCAGATCTATTGGTGATGAGAATTGAAAGAACTCCATAGTTAAGCGTGCTCAGGCTGGAGTAGTACTGGGATGGGTGACCTCCGGGGAAGTCCACGTACGGCCCAGCTTAACTATCGAGTTTGCTCATCAAAGGGAGGCTGTGGCCACCAACAACCCGCTTGTGGATGGAGAGGGGTTGGGGTGCTTGGGCTGCATCCCGGTAGTGTCACCTAGAGCAGAGCCGTGACATCGTCACGTTGTGTCGGCTAGGTGCATTACACAGTTGCTACGTCTTCCATTTTAGGAGGAAACCCTGCAGACAGGACAGCAGCAGGTCATATAGCAGGAAAGCCAGGCCAGGATGACAGGGCCTGAAGGGACGGTGCCTTCGATTCTGTCTGTGACTGATGTGAGTTGAGAGACTCATGATGTAGCCCTTTTGGGCAAGTTTTACCCGTACTCTGATATTTTAGAGGCTTGTTGTAGCTTCTTTTCTTGATGTACTTTTAGACTAATTTACTTATGTGCGGATTGACTTCTATTTCATATTGTTGGTTGGGTTGGCATTGGATGATATTGTTTAATGGGTGGCAGAATAGGCCGCTTGTGGTGCGTACCATCACGTGCGTTGGTGCCACTTCAAGGCGGTTGTTCTGGGCATAAGACTGCCCTCGTGTCGTGTTCTGTGTTCCAGGAGGGGGGTCTTATATCTGAAGGCTCTGAGGTTTACATTGATGCCTCTGGGAGTGGGTTAGGCTATGTTCTGCTTCAGAATGGGTCAGTGATAGCCTATGGATCACGTCAGTTAAAGGTACATGAGAGGAACTATCCGATCCATGACTTGGAGTTGGCAGCCGTGGCATTCGCTCTCATGCTTTGGAGGCATTACATGTATGGAGTAATGGTCGACATTTATTCAGATCACATGAGTCTGAAGTATCTGATTGATCAGAAGTACCTTAACATGCGCCAGCATAGGTGGAAGGACTTCCTTGCGGACTACACCTACAAGATTCAATATATTCCCGGGAAGGGGAATGTTGTGGTAGATACTCTGAGTCGTAGATCTCCTGCACAGGCCAAATGGTTGCAAATGCATGTCGAGCAGCTCATTCATGATTTGGAGGCTTTGGAGATCTCGTGGGTTGACAAGGGATCTAGTGCTAATGCATGTTTGAGTCGGACAGAGGTTCAATACGACCTCGCAGATAGGATTTGACAGGCCTTGGAGTTGGACGTAAGCTTGAAATATCACTTGGCAGAGTCCGTGGATCGGTCAAATGGCTAGTTTTATGTTGACAACGGCCTTGTATGGAAAGGTGATCGGTTGTGCGTCCCTAATGTTGGGAAATTAAGAGAAGAATTGAGGTATGAGGCGCATTCTACCAATTACTCAATTCAGCCAAGGAGCACAAAGACGTTCTAAGTCTTGAAGAGGCTATTCTGGCGGCAAGGTATGAAGAAAGACAGAGCGCTATACGTGGCAAAATGTCAGACTTGTGCTATTAGGGTTTAGGGTTTAGGGTCCTTGCCTATACCGGAGTGGAAGTTTGATGACATCTCTATGGATTTCTTACACGGTCTGCCGAGATCGTACAAGGGGAAAACGAGGTCATTTGTGTGATTGTTGATTGTTTAACGAAAGTGCCATATTTTATACACAATAGGAATGATGATTCCGTGGAGAAGCTGGCGAAGCTTTATGTGGATAATATAGTCTGTTTGCATGGTGTACCCCAGAGCATCGTTAGTGACCATGGTGGTTGGTTCACATCTAACGATTGAAGGCTCATTCTTCAGTTGTTGGGTACCAAGCTGAATTTCAGCACAACTTTTCACCCGCAGACAGATGGGCAAACTAAAAGGGTGAACAGGACGATGGAAGATATGCTTCTAATGTGTACATTGGATTTTGGTAAAAGGTGGGAGGACCATCTTTACATGATTGAATTTCAATACAATAATAGCTGCCAAGCCAGAATTCAGATGGCGCCTTTTGAGGCTTTATACGGAAGGAGGTATCGTACACCTTTGGCTTGGGTAGAAGCAGGAGAATCAAAGCTTTATAAGACAAGAGAGGTTGAAGATGCTACGTCAACTATTCGGTTGATTTGGGAATGACTACTAATTGCTCAAGATAGACAGGACAAGTACTACAACGCCAAGCATCGGAACGTGGAGTTTGTGATTGGTGACTGGGTATACCTCGCGATAAAGTCGTTTAAAGGCGTATCAAGGATTCGACGCTTAAAGAAGCTTAGTCTGAGGTATGTTGGGCCTTTTGAGATCTTGGAGCGAGTTGTTGAAGCCTCCTATCGGTTGGCTCTTTCGGTAGAGCTGAGTGGTTTACATGATGTATTCCACATCTCTGTCCTACACAAAGCCATGAAAGAAGCAGCGCAGGTGGTTGCTGCAGATCAAGTATCAGTCGATAGTTGGTTAACAATGAAAGATAGACCCATTTGGATCGAGGATACAGAGGTCAAATAATTGCAGAACAAAGCTATCAGGATGGTCAAGGTCTGATGGGAAAATTATGGTCGTGGGGAGCTTTTGTGGGAGCGAGAGCAGACCCTGCTTGAGGAGTATCCCGAGCTTTTCTACTCAGGTACCATTTAACTTTGTGTACTTTTCCATTCTGTAATTTCGAGAAGAAATTCTTTTAAGGGCGGAGAATTGTAACGCCCCAAAACTTGATTATGAATGGGTAGTGTTTTTGAGAGCTTTGGAGCCATTATGGTTTCACACGGCCTATGACACGGGTTTGTCTAGAGCCGTGTCCTTCTCTAGAAATGATTGACTTTTATCGAGTGTTAACTACGGCCTGGAACACGGGCGTGTCCAGGTTATACACGGGCGTGTCAAAGGCAGACACGGGCGTGTCCAAAGCCGTGTCCTGCTCTGTGCTTGCCGGGATGTGTCAAGTGTGCAACAAGCCCGGGGACACGGGCGTGTCCAGGTCAGTCAAGGGCTCGTGCAGCGCGGACACAGGCGTGTCCAAAGCCGTGTCCTATTCGGGCGTGACGGTTTCTATGTCGATTGAGGCACACGGCCTTGGGCACCAGCGTGTCCAGGTTTAACACGGGCGTGTCTAGGGTTGACATGGGCGTGTTAGAAGCTGTGTCCTGATTCGAAGATCGACGAATTCTTGTACGAATGTGAGACAAGGCCAGTGACACAGGTGTGTCACAGGCCGTGTGTAACCCTAGGTAGACGATTTTAAAGGTTAATCTAGGTCGTTCGTTTCATTTTAGAGGGATATGGCGGCTGAAAATCCCTCATGTTGGTATATAGCCGGGAAATGAGGGTTTAGGACTCATTCCATTTGGCCATTTCTCTTTCTAAGAGTTAGAGAGAGGGGAGAGAAAAGGGAGAAGAAGGAGGATTTCAAACATTATTAGAGCTTCGGAGCTCCGAATCGCGAGCCGAGTCCAGATCCGCAGAGGTGAGTCCATTGCGGTGCTTTTCATCAGGCAAGTTTTCGATGACGCTGAGGCAAAACTCTAGCGTAACGATTCTCTACTTGGACATGTGAAGTCCTCTTCCTTTTTGCATAGGAAACTCTCTCCCGCGAGTGAGCGATGAGTGTGAGGTATTCCTTCGGGTAGATATGGTTTATCCCCATAGTTTTGCATATAGAGTCTGGAATCTAAGTACGGACGTAGGCATGGTGCGTGAAGCCTACCCAAACATGTTGGTCTGAATTGGTGATGTTTTCAATATGCATGTATTGCAGGAGAAGACTCCGTGCCATTTTATTTTTTGGGTTTCTACACAGTAGATTGCAGCAAGGAGCCTTGGGGACTAACCCCAAGGAGCACCCGAAAGCCTAGGCAGAAACGTATATCTTCCAGGCACCACACGACGTTAGAAATAGCGTCGGTGGTAGCTCTGTTATTGTGAGGCCTGGCTCTTTGAGACCTGGGGGCCAGTGTTGTGATGTTATGTGCTCTAGGAGCCCAGTTTGTTTGGTCTGCGAGCCAACCTTGTGCATAACCGGGTTATGTACTTTTGTATGATCGATTTGTGACTCTTGGAATCTTGACCCGTACCTATGGCTTTACATTACGTGGCGGTGTGAGCAACGGGTTGAGTGGAACCGTACCCGCTCTGTGCGGTTCGGTTAAAGAAACCTAAGGTATATGGCACTTACCGTTGGCATAGAGTGCGAGTCTTAGGCTTCAGCCGTAAAGACTAAAATGCTCACGATGTTACCTTCCTGGGGGCGGTGGTGGACTGGGTTCACCGAGAAAGTGCCCTGAGAGCACGAGGTGTGTGGCCGTGTGTGCCTACGCCTGTTGTGAAGTGTGGTTAAATTGTACTTTCACTATCATGTTTAATTATACTAATGAATTGCAGGGAAGGAGCACCGCCACCCCAATTAAGGGGCGGGGTCGTTATAATTTGGTCAGCTTTAGCTAACCGTTGCTTTGTTTTGCCACCGTGCGGTGGATTGTTCTTATGCAGGAACAAGTGAGCCTAGTGGCAAATAGAGGGCTGAGCCCTTGGTGTTGTGCTATCCCTTGAAGGCCAAAGCGAAGTGTTTTATTTTTATACTGTCATGTATGGCCGGCCTGCGAGCCGAAGTATGTAAGACACTTTTATAAATAAAACTAATATAGGCCAGAGGCACGACTGCCACATGCGGGAGGAGCCTCACACCTGCGAGAGGCAGCAACAGAGAGGGGCGGCTGTGGCGTGGTCTCCCCATGCAGACGGAACCCTGCGTTCCCGGGAGGCGACCACGTGGAGGACTCGGCGGGCGCGACTGATCGTGCATGGGCCGCCCTATTCCGGCGATGGAGACGCCTACGGCCGGTCACGACGGTGGCTCAGATGGTGCACGTAGTGAGATCCGTGCGCGTGGGATCGCATGTGGCGATCGCGCGTGCAACGATCTATCTCATTATCCCACTAAGTTACTGGGGATCATGAGGAATGAGCTACTTGCATCCCAATTTTCTATAAATATCATGATGACCTCGTCAAATATATATTTCAATATTTTTATATAATTAAATAAACTTTTTATAATTAAATAAATTTAATATAATTAAATATACTTTGTATAACTAAAACCGAATTCAAATACAAGCCCGAATCCAAATCCGGATTCGAATCAAGAATTTTAGGATGATTTCAAATTCGAATCCTAATTTAAATATTCGAACGAATCTAAATCTCTATATTATAAACCAAATTTTGATTCGATTCAAAATCTATTTGATTTGATTCAAATAAAATCCATGAAAATCGAATCAATTTTTATTTGATTCAAACCAAATTTTGATTCAAAATCTATTCCTGAAAACTCCTACCGACAACATCCTCATGCATAAATAAAATAGGGTATTGTTATTCAAACCCCAAAATAGGATATTCATACCCAAATACCCTATAACTTTTAACATGTTTATTTCCCAACTCAACTCGATATCTGTACCCATCCCCCGTATTTTTTCTCAACCCTAATTTACCGCAGTCGAAGCCCGCCTGCCCACCTCCTACCCTCTCGCCGACAATCACAGTTTTCAAGCACGACCCCCGACGACCAATACACGACACCGGCGCTCGAAGACCATCTCTACTCGCTGGCAGCTGAATCCCTCGCACCCGTCTCCTCCACTCTCACCGGCAGTCACACCTCTCCCCAACGCCCGATGACAAATGCTAGATTCTGGCAGTCAAATCCCCTCTCTGATCGCTGGCAGTCAAAGCTCCTCTCTGCTCGCTTGTCGTCTACCTTACGGATTTACCCAACGCCCCCCATTTTTACAGATTTCCCCTAGCCCGACCCCCCCATTGATTTTACAGATTTCCCATTATGTAAGGTTCTCTACCTTTGTACTGCATTTTCATTGAGTAGCAAGTGTTTGTTTTACAGATTTTCTTCTTCCTAATAATGGATTCATTTTTCTTTTTGTGTTCCAGATCATAAAAACTGTTGGGTTTTTGGGGATGACACAACATTTGTGCACGCAAAAGAAATAAGAACAAGAAAAACCCAAACGAGTTCGAATATGACAATATTCATAAATCAAGAAGTAAAGCATGCCGTAATAAAAATTACCTTTGAGGGATTGAGCCAGAGCTCAATCCCTCAAAGGTAATTTTTATTACGACATGCTTTACTTCTTGATTTATGAATATTGTCATATTCGAACTCATTTGGGCTTTTCTTGTTCTTATTTCTGTTGCGTGCACAATTGTTGTGTCATCCCCAAAAACCAAACAGTGTTATCAGAGCCAGGTTGCCTGCAATATTCATTGTTTTAGAAGTTGTTAAATCCATGGCGTGTAGATTTGGAGATTTAGAAGTGTTCTAAATGCCCAAATCTAGTCTTAGATCTTTCCAAGAACGCATGTGATTTCTTTGAAGTTTACTCCTTAACAGTAACTGTCACTTTGTTGGTTTGTGAAACAAGCATGTGTTAGATTTTGAATCTCACATAAAGTGACGAGATTGTCTACTGTGTAAGTGTAGTTGGTATTGCTCATGTCCACTGCATGTAGGTTTGAAGATTTGGACATGTTCTAGATGTTCAAACTTATCACAGTTCATTAAGTGTTGATAATTCTTGTGCACATCTGGGATGCATTTGGATTATGCATGTTGT
Source organism: Platanthera guangdongensis (assembly GCA_039583875.1). Taxonomy (NCBI): domain Eukaryota; kingdom Viridiplantae; phylum Streptophyta; class Magnoliopsida; order Asparagales; family Orchidaceae; genus Platanthera; species Platanthera guangdongensis. The sequence goes on from CM077163.1 coordinate 118,467,133, forward strand.
ATTTTATTATGTTTGATGTGCACATTGGTTATGTAACACATTCGTCCGTCACATGAATATAACAGAAGGTTCGGCCGGGGACCCATGTAAGACCCCTCCCCCTTACCAAGGAGTTAATCCGATCTTATGCCCAAAACCACCGTCTTACGATGGCACTAACGCACGGGTTAGTCCACATCTCAACACGCTGATTCTGTCGACTAGTACGATCATATAACCTGTTTGGCCAAAAGAGAGTAAGAAGTAAAAGCAGCATAAACCAACCACTAGTCCACAAGTCACGGCACTATCTCATAATAAATAAGAGTACATCAGTCCAGCATGAGTTATATAAAAATAGAGAAAAGGGGGCTTATGCCCAGTACATATGACAAATATCTCTCTCATAAATGTCAACATGCAGAAGCTAAACTATCATCAGAAGACGCATCCTACCTGACGGCGGGTTGCAGTAGTAGTAGTAAGTGGTGGCGGTATCAGCTCCTCACGTCTTGCCACCTCATCCTGCTGGTGCTCCCTCTCCTCGAGCTCCTAAAATGTTTGGTCACACCGACCGTTAGTCAAAAAGACTAAGTCGTTTCCTCCATACCTCGCCCCACAACTCCTAGGCACCGGGCGGGAGGACGGAATGGAGGACAACAAGGGGTAAAACAAGGAAGCAGGTGACAATGGAACTATACTAACAAGTATATATGAATCAAATATTTCTAATCTAGCAGTTATATATATATATATATGGTACAAAAAAGTAAGCAGAACTGGACAGAACAAGTATGTGCAGTAAGTAAACAGTACTGGAAGTAAGCAAGTCCAATGAGCTACTACTACCATCGCAGAAGTACCTTAACTTATATGAATATCCATACAAACTTATAAGTTAAGGTTTCCAGAAATATAACTTATCATATAAAAAAGCACATACTAATTTATATGATAAGGATCTATGGTGCGTATGAATGTATGATATGCATGCGTTTTATGGTTCATGTAAGTGCAACTCACACACACGACTCTGTGATCACAGACCTTTAGCTCTCACTTTTTGGAGCTAGCATCACTCTATGGTACCACCATTGTGGCTACGGCAGCAGTGGAGCAGGCGTCTCCACTCCTAGGCGGGTATCACACTACCAGGCCTAGACCTCTCATATGCCTCTGTACACGTCCTAGGTGCACTCTAGAGTCTCTGCGTACTATTTGTTGGCTACTCACAAGTATTTTTGGTCGAGTGTGCATTTTCGGGGATCGTCCTCCAGACCGTAGCGTAAACCAACCCACTGGCCCCTCAAACCATCACACCTCGCCAAAGCCACCGTACTGCCATCGGTGTGACGATTGGCCTAGTACCGCATGACCCGCCACAAGTTTATGCACATGCAAGATATTCCAACTCGAGCCTCCAGCTCGCAGGACCAACCCGTTCTGAATCCCTTCAATCCATCGCGGGTGAGATTACACATAGTGCTTTTATTCAAATCCCTCAAACCCATCACGGGTGAGAATGAACCACAATGTCTTAACCTATTAGACTACTCTTATCTAGTGTTGGTTATACCTAGTAGTTTAGGTTGATTGCAGGACTGCCTGAGGCATGCCCGATAAAGGGCTCTCAGGGGCACTAGGAACTACGATGGGCTGAATCCCAAAGCTCCCTTTCGTAAGGATATTTATTTTTATTGTTATCTACCAACGATCCATATTCTGCTCACATTATTACTCTAGAGTGGTCCTAATGACTTAAGATGTTAATAGAAGGGCGGCGGTCTTCCGTCGGCCTTTGTTATAATTACTATCCTAGGACTTGCGCTCTATCGCTCGTAACCAAGGAATGACCTATAGTAGACCAACAAGGGTTTATTCTCCCAAAATAATTACCATCTCAATGTCTATTCTTATCCCCCTGCAGTCCTAGTAGTATATACTATCTGAGCTAGACGCAACCCATGACCTAATACCACCCGTAAAGTACAACTTCCAATTTCTTGGCCAAAGGGACCCTAACCATTTATCATGGGATGGTATGATATATGATATTGATTATGTGGTGTTTTCACTATTTTTCTAAGTCATAAAGACCGTAAATTAAATGCATTAATTAAGTGGCCTACGTCACTTTATACAAGAAGTACTATATCAAATAATCCCCCTGGTCTAATAAATTTCTTGATGATCATCTAGGCTAATTATAACTGGTTTCCAAGAATTGTAATTTTCCCATTTATATTTCCATTTAAATTTTATTTAAACTTAAATCCATGAATTGGCCACTTTATAAATGAAGTACATTAAATATGTTTCTAACAATTTTAGGAAAATTACTGCAGATGTAAATTGCTGAAATAATAACAAATACAAAATTTCATAGCCCTAGACAGTAATTTGGTTCACCAACACTCATTTGACAAATATAACAAAAATGTCATTTATTGGATTTTAAACCTATAGAAGCATCCAAAAATATTAAGAAAATTACACAAGGCCACAAACACATAATTAAATCACTAGTAATTTTTCCATAATATTCCTACTGTAATTACCATCATTTTTAAAAAATTTCCGTAAAGGGGCAAAACTGGAAATTCTACATTATTCCAAAATATAATCATCTAACAGACCCATAAAATTTTCCAAGGGTTAAATATGACTCCCTTGAGTTCTTAATAAAATTTGAGAATTTTAACTTATCAATAACCCTATTTTCAAATTTCTATCTTTAAATGGCCTAATACTAAACAATTTCAAATAATGTGATTTTTGATCCCAAAAATCCCATTACTCATATTGAAGGTATATTTCACCAAAATAATCCTCTGACTAAGATTTCATAGACTTTTAATGTTCTAAATTGGCTAAGTCCCCATTATATAGATTTTTTGCTAAAGGCACCCCAAGCCTATATTCATCATACAAATGCAAGTGGGTTTACCCAACATGCAGAGGACCAAGGAGGCTGAAATTTTTAACATGGTCTGATATTGACCCAATGGACATGCCACCAAAATTTGGGTCATTTGGAGTTGTATTTCTCCATATATTCAATTAATTTAAATAAGTGAATTTTACTAAAAACTATAGGAAATATTTTTCCAAAAATATTTCCTATAGTCTCATACATAACCAAAATCTCAGGTTATGAGCACTTATAATTTGACCTGGGCACACATTTGAAAATCTGCCTAGCCTAGGACCAATCTGGGTAGAATGGCCCTACAGGGAGCCCTACTGCTCCAAATCTCAAGTTTAGGGTGGCAAGATGAAGGTAAGACCTAGGCATATAATTTTCATGTTGATTTCGGGTTCTAAAAGTGCTTTAAGAGGCCTACTTTTAGCATGCAAGAACTGTGTAAAAGTGTGACATTTAATTTACTGTTCATATCAAATTAATTGCTTAATCATATGAAATCAAACGGACGACATCCATTTATCCCCTACCTCCAGCCAATGGCTGGGATGAGCCCGACCTGAATCAACTAGATTTCCAATTTCTGGCCACTTGGGCCGCCGCCACCGCCGGCGATTATTGCCACCACCTTCATTGAGGTGGTGGCTGGCGTTTCCCGACGGTGATGGTGCCGGAGGCGGCTCCTCCGGCGATCCCGAGCAAGGAGGAAAAGCTCGGAATTTTGCTCTCGGCTCACATGGTATCGGGCTCAATTGAGCCCGATGTATCTCCTAGTCGATCTAGAATTCTAGTACAGTGAGAGGTGAAGTGAAACGGACCACAATTGAGGCTTGGCGGCGAGTTTGGCGATGGTGAGCCATGGCCGAGCATGCTCCGGCAAATCCTTCCCATTTCCTAGTTTCTCCAACAATTTCCTTGATCCAGCACTCAAATTCCACTCGTTTCCTCCTTCTGAAGCTAATGGTGGGGGTAGTTTTGGCTGGGAGTGGATGTATTGGGAGTTACCTTCAAGGTGAGGCTCGGCCAAGCTTAGGATGTTTCACCCATGGTGCCAAGTGGCCATCCAACAGCATATTCACTCTAGAATGAGTTGGGGATGCTTACTAACTGTCTTGGACAGAAGGAAGGAGGACCACATGGCCCTCATTTTCTTTTCTCCACCGTCGCTCTCCTAAAATTCCCATTTTACCCCCATGCATGCATTCTCTCCTAATTCAGAGGGTAGGAGTTGTCTTAGACCACTTGGGCTGGTCATGGGCCATGGTTAGTGGGCTTTGCCCATTGGGAATGCGCTTGACCTTCCTTTTTCTTCCTTTAGGCTTCATGTTGACTTTGTTGACTTTAAGGGTTGACTTGGTCAACTTGATGAGTGGGCCGACCCCACCTAAAGTTCATGGAACCTATGACACCACCCAACTTGGGTTGGGCCATGGTGGTGTCCCACTTGGACTATTTGGGCCTTTAGGTGTGGGTTTGACCAAATTAAGATTAGGGTTGACTTGGGTTAACTATAGTCAATTGGTTACCTTATGATATGGCTTATGGTCCCCTTAGGTTGGTGTTAGGGTTATGGATGCAGTGGTGGAATCAATGTGTGGCTAAGACCCCAATTTAGGGCTGGTTTGACTTAGCCTACCTTGGGCCCTGTTGTGGGCCCCATGTGACTAAACCCTAACCCCATGGTTCAAACCTAGCCTAAACCCATGCCCCCACCACATGCCCTAACCCAACCTAAGAGGAGTGGTCTAATTGAAAGTGGGATGTTACACCCCACGCCATATTCCACATACAGTCGGGGACATTACTTATGAATATCAAAACCAGTATACGCATCCTAGCTCAAAGCATTCTAGTGAATGCATTAGGGGTTAAATTTGAACTCAACTATGATGAATGACCATGAGGTTAAGTGTTAACCATGATTAAAGAGTTAATCGGCTATCTAAAATACCTTAAGCAATATTAAGTATTCAGATGCATTCTGATGGATGACACTCTTCCTGCCTCGATCAATGAAGTGTGTGCTTGTCAAAGCAAGGTTCATTAATATATCATGGTGAGGGTGCGAGCAGATAATTGTGATATCCCAATGTCGACATCAGGTCTAGCTTAACTGGATGACCTCAAAGGCTAAGTGCCTAGAGGCATGGGGTTGGCATGCACCATATGATGGTTGCGAACAAAGAGTTTTTCACCAGACATACAAGAATTGCATAGTGATGCAATTGGCAAGCGTTGCCTACCTAAATAGCTGCATTGTGAGAGAAAAGTCAAAGCTGACTCATAGTGTTAGTGAAATATGGATCTTGTCCACTAAGAGGGTTACTCGCCAAACTATTCGAATTGATATCGAGGGTTATCAGTTTGATTAAAATAGTGGGAGATTTGGATTAAAGTCCTAATTGAAAGATAAATTGTATTTTGAAATGTGATACTAATTTGCTTTCCTTATATTCTTGTAGAATTTCCATGGCAAGTGGTTCACACTCCACCCTATCCTTCAGAGTGATCCTTGAGAAGGAGAAACTGAGTGGTTGAAATTATTTGCACTTGTACAGGAACTTGAGAATTATTCTCAGGCAGGAGCGCAAGCTCTATGTTTTGGAAGAGGAATCCCCTGATGAGCCTGTCGGGAATGCACCTCGTGCTGATAAAGATGCTTATAATAAGTATCTCGACAACTCCTTAGACGTCGAATAACTCATGTTAGCGATCATGAACTCTGAGCTTCATAAGCAATATGAGAACATGGGTGGTAAGGACATTGACAAGCATCTCAAGAAAATGTTTCAAGGGTATGCTCGTCAAGAGAGATTCGACGTCAGTAAAGAGTTATTCCAGTGTAAGATCGGAGCTCGGGACCTAGTAGGGACTCACGTACTCAAGATGATTGGGTATATCGAGAACTTTGAAAGATTAGATTTCCATTTGGGTCAAGAGTTGGCTACAGACCTGATCCTGCAATCGTTGTCGGACTGCTATGAGCTGTTCGTCTTGAACTATAACATGAATGAAATAGACAAGACACTGCCCGAGCTCCTAGGCATGTTGCATACTGCCGAGATAAACATGAAGAAGGCCAATCCTGGTAGCCCCATATTGATGGTGCATAAAGGCAAGGGCAAGGCCAAGGGCTTCAAGAAGATGAAGGTGGGACCTAAGTATGGACTGGAGCCCAAGTCTTCTACACTGAAAAGGAAAGACTCGGGGAAAGAAGGAAAGTGCCACCATTATGGCAAGGATGGTAATTGGAGGAGGAATTGTCCTTTGTATATTGAGGGTGTGCAAAATATAAGAGGAGGTATGACCTCCACTTCAAGTGTATATGTTATAGAGATAGACCTTTCTGCTCCTTCATCCTCGGTATTGGATACCGGATGTGATTCTCACATTTGTATAAATGTGCAGCAACTGGGAAGGAGAAGAATGTTGAGTAAAAGAGAGGTGGACCTGAGCGTTGGCAACAGAGTAAGAGTTATTGTTGTTGCCGTGGGAGTCTTTCGTCTTGCTTTGCACTATGAGCTTGTAATAGAACTAGATAATTGTTATTTTGTTCTTACCATAAATAGAAACATTATATACATTTCATGTTTGGACATGGTGGGTTTTTATTTTTTTATTAAGAACAATTATTGTTCAATATTTAGGAATGATGTTTGTTATGATGTAGCTCAATTATTTAATGGTCTGCATGTTTTGAAGCTATACCATCTGATTTATAACATTGGAAATAGTAAAAGACTAAGAACAAATGACTCAACCCTACGTATCTTTGGCATTGTCGTTTGGGAAATATAAATGAGAAACGTATATCCAAGCTCTATAGAGATGGACTGTTGGAATCATTTGATTATGAATCATTTGAGAGATGTGAATCTTGTTTGTTAGGCAAGATGACTAAAGTCCCTTTCACTGGCTTCAATGAGGGGGCTGATTATCTCTTAGGTATTGTACATAGTGATGTTGTGGACCCATGATTTCCATGGCTAGAGGTGGGTTTTTCTACTTTGTCATGTTTACTGATGATTTCAATAGATATGGATACGTGTATCTTATGAAGTGCAAATTTGAAACCATTGAAAAGTTCAAAGTGTTTAAAAGCGAAGTATAAAACCAACTGGGTAAGAAGGTTAAAGCACTCCAATCTAATCGAGGTGGCGAATACCTAAGTTGTCAGTTCCATGATCATCTATTGGAGTGTAATATTGTATCACAGCTCACTCCACCTAGAACACCACAGCATAACAGTGTGTTTGAGAGGAGGAATCGTACTTTATTAGACATGGTACGATCAATGATGAGTCATGCAGATCTGCCGCTTTCCTTTTGGGGCTTTGCTCTACAAACTACTGCTTTAACATTAAATCATGCTCCAACAAAATCGATTCTAAAGACACCATATGAGATATAGAATGGGAAGCATCCCCGTATGTCATTCATTAAGATTTGGGGTTGTGAGGCATACGTAAGAAGTCAAATGCCCTATAAGCAGGAACCCAAATCAGATAATTGTTATCTTGTGGGGTATCCTAGGGAAACCAAAGGGTACTATTTCTATCTACCGTTTGTGGGCAACGTGTTTGTCGTATGGACTGGTGTCATTCTTGAGATAGAGTTCTTATATAGAAAGACAGTCAAGGTAGAACTTGAAGAAGTTCATGAACTACAAATAGTGAATGAACCAGAATTTGAATCTGAGTTAGGACTACAAGTAGTTGTAGCTGGAGAACCTGCACAGGAAACACAAGTTCCATGTAGATCTGGTAGACCAAGGTTTGAGCTTGAGAGATATGGATTTATCGTGTCTCAAATAGGTAATGTGTTGCTTATGGATCATAGTGGATTGGACTCCGAGAAGTGGCTTGAGGCCATGAAATCTGAAATGGACTTCATGTATGAAAACCCAGTATGGACTTTGGTGGAACCACCTGAAGGGGTAATACCCATAGGGTGCAAGTGGTTCTTCAAGAAGAAGACCGACATGGATGGGAATGTATAGACATTAAAAGAGGGACTTGTGGCTAAATGTTTCAAGCAAATTCATGGTGTTGACTATGATGAGACTTTCTCCCTTGTTGTCATGGTTAAGTCCATCAGAATTTTTCTTGCTATTGCTGCGTATTAGTACTACGAGATCTGGCAAATGGATGTCAAAACGGCTTTCCTTAATGAGAACCTCCTCGAGGAAGTGTATATGACACAACCTGAGGGTTTTGTATCTCCAGGTGAAGCCACTAAAATATGCAAGCTGCAGAGATCCTTTTATGGATTGAAACAGGCTTCTCGAAGTTGGAATCTTCATTTTTATGAAAAGATCAAAGAGTTTGGTTTTATCAAGAATGAGGAAGAATCTTTTGTTTATAAACAAATTAGTGGGAGAATTATAGTCTTCTAGATATTATATGTAGATGACATACTGTTGATCAGGAATGACAAACTGACCCTTCAAGTTGTTAAGAATAACCTAGGGGACCTCTTTTTGATGAAGGAATTAGGGGAAGCGTCTTATATACTCGGTATTGAGATCTATAGAGTTAGATCGAAGAAGTTGCTGGTTTCACCCAAAGTATGTACATTGATAAGGTGTTGAAACCCTTCATCATGCTAAGTCCAAGAAAGGATTCTTGTCCATGTCTCATGGTGTGAGTCTCTCTAAGGACCATTATCCTAAGTCTTGTGAAGATAAGGACCACTTGAAGTTTGTTTCATATGCTTCAGCAATTGTATTAATCATGTATGCAATGTTATGTACTAGACCCGATGTCTCTTATGCTTTGAGAATGACTAGCAGGTATCAGACTGATCTCAGTTAAGGTCACTGGATAGCCGTTAAAAATATCCTCAAGTACTTGTGAAGGACTAAGGATATGTTCTTGGTATTCGGCGGAGAGGAAGAGCTCATTGTAAGTGGTTACATGGATGCTAGCTTCCAAACTGATAGGGACGATTAAAAGTCTCAGTCAGGGTTTGTGTTTTGCATGAATGGAGGTGCTGTTAGTTGGAAGAATTCCAAGCATGATACAGTTGCCGATTCTACTACTAAGGCCGAGTATATCACCGCTGCAAATGCAGCGAAGGAGGCTGTATGTATTAGGAAATTCATCAGTGAGTTAGATGTACTTCCTAACATTGTTCATCCTATAGATCTCTACTATGACAATAACGGTGTAATTGCACTTACTTCAGAACCTAGATATCATCAGCGCTCCAAGCACATACTCTGGAGGTTCCATCTAATTCGAGAGATTGTCGATCGAGGAGATGTGACCATTTGTAGAGTGTCAACTGAGAAAAATATTGTGGATCCACTTACAAATCCTCTTGCACAGAGAAAACATGATGGTCATATTAGATATATGGATATACGTTACCTGAATTAATAACTCAAGTTTGAGTCTTGTGGATTGTATGTTTGTTGGCTGTAATATTTCATTTGATGAATAATAGTACTATATGCATTACATTTATATAATTTTGGCAAGTTCTTTTATTATGAAATTATTTCTAATGTGATAGAGTAGTTCAATCTAATAAATGCCCTTAGATTGTTTGCTTCCATAGTTCAAGTAGTGACCTGATGTGAGAACCTATGATTTCAGAAGCTTAATTCTTAAAGGTCCCTGGTCGTTGTATCATCTTAGAAGCTAAGGGAGATGATGATACATTTAATACTAGCATGGGCGTTGACTGATGACCCGTCCTCACAGGTCATGATATTGTGATATTAAGTCATTACAAGGGTACTTCATATGAACAAGTTATACTGGACAGACCCACCATGAGAATATTTTGTGGATTGTTATATGAACGTGTCACAAGTATGGCTCAAGTGGCAATGGTGTTTGTGGTCCTTTAACCTGAAGTCACAGTTTTCATTGAGTGAGGAAGAGCGTGCTTTGATGCCATCAAAAGTCCATTCTTGAGAAAGTTGGATGATAAAGGTGGTTATTGGGTACGTTACGAATCATTTGGGTATTTACGTGTGAGCAAAGATGGGATTTGTCTTCCTATATGACATGAGTTGCATCCATGGGGCCCCTTGATGGAATGGGACTAAGAAGTGCATGGTCATGCTTGGTTGAGTCAATATATGATAATGGACTCACCATTTTTCTGCAAATACATTCTATATCAAGAAACTGGGATTGAACATTTAGGAGGGTGACACGGTCTATACCTCTAGTTCTATCCGGATGTAAGGGACGAAGGAACATGACAACACGATAACATTGGTCACAATGGCTTTTGAGTTTTATAAACTCTTACTATTTGGGGAGCAATGATGTATTTCTAGATGTCGCCCATTGTTTGTGTAGATTTTATTTGATACTTTGTAGATCAAGTGGGAAACTGTTGGTGTCACCATAGTGATCTAGATGTGATCAAGCATGTAGCCTCACTGCCAACTCAGTATGAGCCAATCAGGGTCACACATAAGATTGTGAAGAAATTGGGAGATTAAATTTGTATGTTATAGCTCATATGATGAGCAAAAGGAACTAAAATATTCTAAGGCAAGAGCATTGAGTACATTGAGACCAATCAACGCTTTCGTCGAGTTAAGTGTTAAATCGTCGAATGATGGCGTTGAGTGTGTTTAGTTGGCTCACCGATTCATCGAGTATCAAGTGTTGATTCGTCGACTATCATACTTAAGTGTTTAGTACGTTGAGTCCACTCAGTGATTCGTCGAGTAAAGGAGTTTACTGTATGAGTCTGGGTCATAGGCATTGAGTGTATTGAGTGCACTCGATGCCTTCGTCAATTAAAGGGTTTATTTGAAGAATCTGGCACATAGGCGTTGAGTGTATTGTATTCACTCAATGCCATTCAACAAATCTGGCCTTAGGCATTGAGTGTGTTGAGTGCACTCAACGCCATTCTACGATCAAGTGTTGATTCGTCAAGTATGGAGCAGAGTTAGTCGAGCTGAGTTCGACGAAGGACATTCGACGTTTTGGCCTTTGGCGCAGAGTTCGTCGAGCTGAGTTCGACGAATGACGTTCGATGAATGCTGGCCTTTGGCGCAGAGTTTGTCAAGCTGAGTTCGATAAATGACGTTCGACGTTATGGTCTTTGGTGCAGACTTCGTCGAGCTGAGTTCGATGTATGACGTTCGAAGAATGCTGGCCTTTGGCACTGAGTTCGTCGAGCTGAGTTCGACGAATGCCCATACTGTCTCAAATGTTGACTTGCTGAATTCTGGAATGAAAGCTTTGGGGCTGCGAATAGAGACGAGAGCTGCTCTATTTATCTCCTAGAGTATAAATAGGAAGTTTTAGGGTTTTTTGTTGATGGTTTTTTTCTTCCTATCTAAGCACATAAGCAGATACTGTGCGATAAGACGGATAACCCTAAAACCCCGACAGAAACTGTTTCGTCTTGGTCTTCACCGATCCCGATCCCGATCCCGGCGATTGTCGTCGTCGCGTCTCCTACAACAGATATGCGACCCTGATAGGCTCATAGTCAGTTGGCGGTGAGGCTACATGCTTGATCACTTCCAGATCATTATGGTTGCAGCAATAGAAACTTGTTCCATAACAACTGCAGTTTTGTTCCAGATGCAGTTTATTATTCCCTTGGTGAGCTTTCTAATGTGATATTATTAGTTTTATGTTTGTTAATAAGTGAGTGATTGATAGTAATTTTTGCATATAAATTTATTAGTGTATTTTCGGGTTTTTAAAGCACAAATCATGTCTTGCAAGTGCTTATATTGACCCCCTTTTGCAAATATTACTGTCAATAATGTGTTTTCTGCTTTTTTGCAGGTTTGCACGGCTTTCAGAAAACTTTTGTTGTGACATGCCCCAAGGTCACGCCCTACCAGGGCGTGTACCTAGGGCGTGTAGCCTAGAGGAATGAAGCAACAGGTCCGAAAATGTATTTCTTGGAAACTCTGTGTACATGCCCGTGTCACGCTCTACACGGGCGTGTTCTAGATGCGTGTCCCCAGATTCCGAGAAATCGCCGCTGCGCACTATTTTTTCCTGCTCCACCGTCACGCCGAATGTGTCACGCCCCACTAACACGCCCTGGAAGGGCGTGACATATGGGTGTGTAACTCAACTATGACGCCCGTCAACTCCAGCATTCAATTTTAGCCCAAAAAGTCGCACCAAACGTGTCATGCCCTAGGTACACGCCCGACCCGGGCGTGTCATGGGGGCGTGACCCAGCCCGAAAATTTCTATAAATTCAGCCCTTTTCCAAGGGTTCAGAAGGCAGTCTTGTAGTGAGAGGGGAGGTCCTTCCCCTTAGTTGACTTGTATTTCTTGTAATTTTCCATGTTTCCACTCTCCTTCCTCATTTCGAGCTTTGTAATCTAGCTTATTTACTCTTATTTTGTATTACTTGTTGTAACTGCTTAGTAGCTAAGGGCAATGTTCGCATAAATTTTCATTTCCCGCACCTGTAATATTTCATTTTCAAGTTGTAGCTCTCTTTTAGTGCTAATAAAAAGTTTGTCGTTTCCTCGCTTTCTCAACACATTTCTATTCATCTCTCTTTCCCCATTTCACCATAATTATCTAATCCTCCTTGTACTCGATCTTGATGATCTGAGGTTCGAGTTGATTATGTTATGATGCTCTAGTTTTCTTTTTTTCTTTGTAAGGCTTATACCTTGATTTACTCTTGATTTACCTTTGCTTGGAGATATATTATCGATATATATTTTCCATCATTAGCTTTCATTATTGGCTAGCCGAGAGGACGATGGTTTGAAGTGAGCACTCAAGAGTGAAGAGAGTTGCACGCACCCCTCGAGAGAGGTGGGCGTTAAATCTCCTGGATTGGAGTGGAATCCAATAATGGGGTTCACAGCATAAAGCGGGTTTTAGGCCTCCGATTCAGACGAGAGTTCGGTTAGACCTTCCTAAACTCAGATGGGCATGACTTCGAGAGAAGCATGTTCTTACTTTTAGAACCTCCACAGTCAAGGTCTCTTGCCTTATTAATTTAAAAAGTTTATTATTACATCTTTTGATCAACTTAAGCCGAGGTGATTCTCGATCGATTACAATCGCTTAATTATCATTTAGCTTTTCTCCAATTTGCAAGTAAAACATTCTCACTTCTCTAATTTAGTAAGCAACCCCAAAACAACCTTTATTTGATAAGATAATAGTAACTCCTTCAAGTAGAAGTACTCAAATCGCCCTGGGTAATACGACCTTGATATGAAACTTAATATCCTACACTATATGCGATAAGGTACACTTGCTTTCATTGAATATAGAATCAGAGAACGTCTCACAATCACACATTCACCTTCTCCCTCCTTAACTTTGTCTTCTCCACATATAACCCCTTCTCCGAAGATTTATATCAAGTTTTTTGCGCCGTTGCCGGGGACAAATGTTTTGATATTTTGAAAAAAAGGATAACTATTAATTTTATCGTTTTCTTTTTTTTCCTTCGCAAGCTCTCGTATCAATTTTATCTCTCCCCCACCTTTCTCACCTTTCTCTCTTTTTAAGTGTATGACCCGAGAAGGCTCTTCAATTATTCCTTTTGATCCTGAGATAGAGCGCACCGCTTTGCATCGCCTCCGTTCTCGTGTCCAGGAATCGCATTTAGGCATCGAAGAGTCGATCGGGGACACTGCCACAGAAACGATGGATCTTAATCCGCCCAACCCAAATGATGTCGAGCAAAGGACTATGTACTATTATGGGCGGCCGAACCTGGTGGGTACACAGTCAAGTATTGTTCGCCACACTAGGCGAACAATAACTTTGAGATCAAGTCCAGCATCATCAAAATGGTGCAGTAGTCGGTAACCTTCGATGGTCTCCCGGACGAGGATCCAAATTGTCACATTGCGAATTTCCTCTAAATCTGTGATACTTTTAAAATCAATGGAGTCTCAAATAATGCCATTCGATTACATCCCTTCCCTTTCTCTTTGCGGTAAAAGGCCAAGCAGTGGCTGAGCTCTCTTCCTAGAGGGTCTATCACCACGTGGGCCGAGATGGCAGGGAAATTTCTTACCAAGTATTTCCCGCCTGCGAAGACCGCCAAATTGCGCACGGATATTGCATCCATCATGCAAATAGACTCGAAGACTCTCTACGATACATGGGTGAGCTTCAAGGAGCTATTGCGAAGGTGCCCACACCATGCGCTTCCAAATTGGCAACAAGTGCAAATATTTTATAATGGCTTAAATTCCTTAACAAGGCAAATGATTGACGCGGCCGCTAGAGGAACACTAAATAACAAAACCCCAAAGGCCGCTTAGGATCTTTTTGAGGAAATGGCTATGAATTCGTATCAATGGAATGCGCCCCACGTGTGGGCTAACAAACCATCGGGAGTCTTTGAAATTGACGCTACTTCGAATCTTGCCCTCCAAGTTGAGCGGTTAACAAAGCAGGTGGCGGAGATGACTGCTTCCTCCGCCACTCCACCTTGGTTTAATAATTATAATAACTCTGCTTTTACAGAAGAGCATGTTGACTTCATGGGAAATGCACCTCGGCCGTCCTATAACCCAACAACGCACCGTACAATAACACTTACAATGCGGGTTATAGGAGCCATCCGAATTTCTCATGGAGCAACCAAGGAAATGCTCAACGCTCCCATAACACCCCTCATAATCATAACCAAACATTTAATCTAGCTCCCCCCTTAAATTTAAATCCACCTGGTTTCCAACCACAACAGGCAAAGCCCTCTTCACTAGAAGTGGTCTTTGCCAAATACGTTGCTACAAATGAAACGAATATCAGGAATATTGTCGGGTCCATCAAAAACATGGAAAACCAAGTGGGACAGCTAGCCAAGATAATCTATGATCGACAACAAGGAGCTTTGTCAGGCAATAGCGAGCAAAATCCAAGAGAAAGTGCAAACTCCATTACCCTCCATAGTGGAAAAGAAGTTGATATACCAAGCAAACCTATGGTACCTCTCCCTTCTCCTCTCTCTCCTCCTGTTATTTTAGCTTCAAATTTGCCTACTACGCCTGCGCCACATGCGTCTAATTCAAAATTACCGTATCCGTCTAAACTTAAAAATGAACGTACCGAAGAAAGTTACAAGAAATTTTTAGAAATTCTAAAACAAATTCATATAAATGTGTCGTTCTACGAGGCTATCTCTCAAATGACGAAATACGCGAAATATCTCAAGGAGCTCCTATCAAATAAGAAAAAGCTCGAGGATATTTCGCATATTTCCTTAAATGCAGAATGCTCCGCGGTTGTGCTCTACAAATTACCCCGCAAAGTGAATGACCTGGGAAGGTTCTCCATCCTGTGCCTATTTGGTAATTCGTTGGTCAAACATGCGTTGGCGGACTTGGGAGCAAGCATAAATCTCATGCCCTTTTCGCTTTTTAAGAAATTAGGTCTAGGATCTCTGAAGCCCACTCTTATGAGCATTCAGCTAGCCGATCGTTCTGTGAAATATCCGATAGGGATTGTGGAGGATGTCTTGGTCAAGGTGGACAAATTCATCTTTTCGGTGGATTTGGTCATCCTAGACATCAAAGAGGATGCCGATGTACCCCTGATACTCGGCCGCCCCTTCCTTACCATCTCCCGCGCTATTATTGATGTTAGTGATGGAAAGCTCCTCCTTCGGGTTGGAGATGATGAAGTCACTTTCAGCATTAATCCCTCCATGCGCAACACCCTAGAGCAAGATGATTCCTGCTTTTATCTAGAGGAATTCTTCGAAAATGAATTTTTTGTGCCTTTTGAATTAGTTTCTTCACCATTTGATGAATCTCTTATCACTGAGCTCTTCTGCTTAGAGGAATTCTCTCGCACTACCCTCCCCGACTCGCTTCCCATGGACACCATAAAATTCAAAATCTCTTACGAGGAACCACCCATATTGGAGCTTAAGAAACTCCCCCCTCATCTACAGTATCTTTTCCTCGAAAATGACTCTAAGCTACTGGTTATTATCTCCTCGAATCTGAGCAACGCAGAAATTTCTGAGTTGACTCTAGTTTTGCAAAGTCACTGCCATGCAATTGCATGGCAGTTATCCGATATTAAGGGGATTAGCCCATCATTCTGTACACACAAGATTTTCTTAGATAATAACTTTCGTAGTACTATCCAGCCCCAACGACATTTAAATCCAAACATGAAGGACGTCGTGAAGGCTGAGGTTATTAAACTTCTAGATGCGGGAATTATCTATCTCATCTCCAATAGTACTTGGGTAAGCCCAGTACAGGTCGTGCCAAAGAAAGGCGGGGTCACGGTAGTGGCCAATGAAAATAATGAATTAATTCTAACCCGTACTATTACGGGTTGGCGGATGTGCATTGATTACCGCAAAATCAATGATGCCACATGAAAAGACCACTTACCGCTACCCTTTATCGACCAAATTTTAGAACGACTTTCCGGTCACTCCTTCTACTACTTTCTCAATGGTCTCTCGGAGTACTTCCAAATATCTATTTCACCTGAACACCAAGAGAAGACTACCTTTACCTGTCCCTTTGGCACCTTCGCTTACAGACGGATGCCTTTTGGTTTATGTAATACGCCGGCTACATTTCAGCGATGTATGCTAGCAATGTTCGATGAGTTGGTAGAAGAATTGATGGAGGTTTTCATGGATGAATTATATGTGTTTGGTAGTTCTTTTACGAATTGTTTAAAAAATCTCGAGCGCGTGTTGATTTGTTATGAGGAAACTAACTTAGCCCTCAACTGGTAGAAATGCCATTTTATGGTCTGAGAGGGATTAGTCCTCGGCCATAAGATTTCAGGCAAGGGGATCGAGGTCGACCGGGCCAAGTTCGAAATTATTGAAAAGCTCCCCGCTCCAACGGATATTAAAGCAATTCGTAGTTTTCTTGGGCACGCGGGATTTTATCGGCGTTTTATCCAAAAACTTTCCAAAATAACGAAGTCGATAACCCATCTTCTCGAGAAAGAGTCACCTTTCAATTTTAACAACGATTGTCTTCTTGCTTTCAATTTAATAAAAGAAAAATTAGTAAACTCTCCAATTCTAGTTGCTCCGGATTGGTTGCTCCCTTTTGAAATCATGTGTGATGCTACTGATACTGCGGTGGGTGCGGTCTTAGGCCAGCGATTGGAGAAATTCTTCCACTCGATTTATTATGAAAGCAGGACACTCACGTCTGCACAGGCCAACTAAACCACTGAGAAAGAGCTCCTAGCAATTGTTTTTGCCTTCGATAAGTTTAGGTCTTATATCACCCTCTCCAAAGTAATCGTCTTTACAGATCACTCAGCCCTTCGTTTTTTATTTAGCAAAGCGGACGCAAAGCTCCGCCTTTTGTGATGGATCCTCCTCTTGCAGGAGTTTGATTTAGATATCCGGGATAAAAGAGGGGCCGAAAATTTGGCGGCCGACCATTTATCGCGTTTAGAAAACCCTGCCAGCGAAATATTAGTGGAAGCCGACATTAACGATAAATTCCCTGAAGAGTGCCTCTTCGCTCTCGAAAATTCAAAAGATTATCCCCTGCCCTGATTCGCCGACTTTGCCAATTATTTAGTTGCTCGGGTCTTGCCAAAGGAATTCTCAAGTCAGAAAAAGAAGAAATTCTTTTCTGATTTAAAGAATTACTTTTGGGAAGACACTTTCTTATTAAGAGTCTGTGCAGATCATGTAGTGCGGCGTTGCGTTTCAAGGGAAGAAGGAGTGCAAATATTGGGGCATTGCCATGAAGGACTAACAGGTGGTCATTATCAAGCGAACCACACCGCAAGAAAGGTGCTGGAGGCGGGTTTCTATTGGCCCACGCTATTCAAGGATGCTCATACCCTAGTGAGTACTTGCGATAGTTTCCAGCGGGCAGGAAATATCTCACGGCGGGACGAGATACCTCAAAATATTTTCCTCAAATGTGAAATCTTCGATCTTTGCGGCATCAACTTCATTGGCCCCCTTCCTCCCTCTTATCAAAATAAATACATTCTCGTAGCTGTCGACTATGTATCAAGGTGGACGGAAGCGCAAGCTCTCCCCACCAACGATGCACGAGTCGTTGTAAAATTTCTAAAAAAATTATTCTCTCGATTTGGCATGCCGCGCGCTATAATTAGTTATAGGGGAACTCATTTCTGCAATAGCCAGTTTGCCAAAAGTTTGGCAAAATAGGGAGTAACGCACAAACTTTCCACCTCCTATCACCCCCAGATGAGCGGTCAAGTCGAGGTTGTTAATCGAGAATTGAAACGTATTTTACAGAAAACCGTATCTTTAAACAGGAAGGATTGGGCACTAAAACTAGATGATGCCCTATGGGCCTATCGAACGGCATATAAGACAGCCATCGGTTGCACGCCGTATCAATTGGTTTATGGTAAGGCTTGCCACCTTCCAGTTGAGTTAGAGCACCGTGCGTTTTGGGCCCACAAAACATTAAATCTAGATCCCACACTAACCGCCGAACACCGTAAATTTCAGCTCAATGAACTCGACGAATGGTGGGCGAACGCTTACGAGAGTAATAGGCTTTATAAAGAGCGAACAACGTTCTACCATGACAAAAATATTAAATTTCCTAAATCTTTTTGGCCGGGCGATCTCGTCCTTCTTTATAACTCTCGGCTTCGCCTCTTTCTAGGTAAATTAAAATCGCGATGGTCCGGCCCCTTTATTGTTAAAGAGGCTTGGTCGTATGGGACAGTTCTCATTTCGCATCCGGATAAGGGGGAATTCAAGGTAAATGGTCAGCAATTAAAACTTTATTTGCCTAACGATTTACTTCCTACTGCGACGGAATAATTAATGATATCGAACTCATGAACTATTTCTTTTCTCCTTCATTTGGACTGTGATGATAATAATTTAAGACTTCTTATTGTGGGACAATATTATTTTGGTCGAGCTCAAACGACCTTTATAAACAAAGGGCGCTCTTGGGAGGCAACCCAAATCATTTTTCTGTTTTCTTTATTTTACACTTTTTGCCCCGGATGGCTCCACAAGTTGAAGCTTCTACAATCACCTCCGCCAATGCTACTAAAACCATCACAAAGTCCGAATAAGACATGTCAAAAAAGATCCAGAGCGCGAGCATGGGTGAGCGGCATCAATCAACAATCGCGGCGCATAAATCCGGGGAAGTACCTGTTTTTTTAAAATTCTGTACTTTCTTTCTGTCTCTTTCTCTGATACCCCCTTCTTTCTTCATTGAGGACAATGTCTATTTTAAGCTTGGGGGAAGATTTCTTCCTTCTCTTGTCTTTAATTTTGTTTCATGTTGTCTCCTTCAAAAATCAAAAGAAAACAAAAAGCATATTTCAATAGTACCCGCTGCTTTTGTTTTGTTTTTCTCAAAATTCCATATAAATAACTTAGCCAATTAAGATCTCTCTAATCGTTTTTTTTAATTATGTTTCACAAGTAAAATGTTGGCATTGCTGTGTTTCTAATTCACGGTAGCATGTTAACGTGAAATGTTTTTTCTAAAACTCGCATTTTTATTATGGTTTGCATTTTTATTTTCTTTACTTTCTCGAAAATCTTTCATCCACTATTTTCTTTTTCATTTTTGGATAATTTTTGTAATATCAACTTTTGAATGGCGTAGTAGATGTGAACGATCCAAGACGCATATTATTTCTATATCCAAGAGATTTCATTAGTCTTCTTTTATTATCTAGGACTTGCTTTTTGAAATTTTTCAAAACTAATGCATTAAATAAATTTAGAAGCACGAAAATGATTTAGGCCGTCTTTGTTTTCGTTTGATCCTTCTTGCCAAACTAAATTTTTCTTTACCCCTAGTTACCCACTTTTGAGCCTTTTTCCTTCCTCAATTAATTAGCTCCACTTATCATTTCATTTTCACAAAAGCTTAAATATTCCAACCTATCTAATCACAATAGCCTTTTTGAGTTTCATCAAAACGAAATTTTCATGATTATGATAGCGTTATCTTTGTGATTGGTTTTTGGAGAACTTTTTGAAAAATATGCTCAAAAGATGTATTGGCCAATTTTAAATTGAAAAGAAAATTATTTTTTGGTCGTTATTTCGTAAAAAAAATTTTAGCAAAAAGAAGAAAAAAAGAAAAAGGGAAAAAAAACAAAGATAAAGAAAAAAAAACAGTTTATTTATCATGAAATTTTTTGAAACTTTTCTATTTTGGTTTAGTGTAATTTTAAGCCTTCATGTTTATCTTTGATTTCCATTCCTAATTTTATGCCTAAACCAAACGTTTCGGTCCTAATAAAATCTTTTGATTCATGTTTTTAATTTTATTTATTAGCTGAGTAAAGAAGAAAACTAAAATAGTATAGTTTTGGATTTAAATTTAGATTTTCGTTATTTGATTGATATAGTTATAATGCGCCCCTTGAATCTAGTAATAACTCAATGCTCTTTTTCATTTTGTTGTATTACTTAAATTTATTTAAAAGATCTTTTTAAAATTTTGGATGATTTATTTTCGTTAGTAAAGCTTATAATTTGTTAAACCATGGCCAAGTAACTGTTTTAGGTTTACTTTTCACATTCTCCCTACTGGGAATTTCGTATAGTACTTGTGTAAGCATGATTAAAACTCTTTGAATTAGTCACTGTTTATGATTAGCTAGTTTTTATATCTTTGCTTGGGGACAAGCAAAGCTTAAGCTTGGGGGAGTTTGATAGTACTTTTTGTAGATAAATTTATTAGTGTATTTTCGGGTTTTTAAAGCACAAATCGTGTCTTGCAAGTGCTTATATTGACCCCTTTTGCAAATATTATTCTCACTAATGCGTTTTTTGCTTTTTGCAGGTTTGCACGGCTTTCAGCAAAATTTTGCTGTGACATGCCCCAAGGTCACGCCCTACCAGGGCGTGTACCTAGGGCGTGTAGCCTAGAGGAATGAAGCAATAGGTCCGAAAATGCATTTCTTGGAAACTCAGTGTACACGCCCGACACGGGCGTGTTTTAGAGGCATATCCCCAGATCCCGAGAAATCGCCGCTGCGCACTATTTTTTCCTGCTCCACCGTCACGCCGAATGTGTCACGCCCCACTAACAAGCCCTGGTAGGGCGTGACATATGGGCGTGTAACTCAACTACGATGCCCGTCAACTCCAGCATTCAATTTCAGTGGAAAAAGTCACACTGAATGTGTCACGCCCCAGGTACACGCCCGACCCGGGCGTGTCAGGGGGGCGTGACCCAAACCGAAAATTTCTATAAATTCAGCCCTTTTCCAAGGGTTCAGACGGAAGTCTTGGAGTGAGAGGGGAGGTCCTTCCCCTTAGTTTACTTGTATTTCTTGTAATTTTCAATGTTTCCACTCTCCTTCCTCATTTCGAGCTTTGTAATCTAGCTTAGTTACTCTTATTTTGTATTAGTTGTTATAACTGCTTAGTAGCTAAGGGCAATGTTCACATAAATTTTCATTTCCCGCACCTGTAATCTTTCATTTTCAAGTTGTAGTTCTCTTTTAGTGCTAATAAAAAGTTTGTCGTTTCATTGCTTTCTCAACGCATTTCTATTCATCTCTCTTTCCCCATTTCACCATGATTAACTAATCCTCCTTGTACTCGATCTTGAAAATCTGAGGTTCGAGTTGATTATGTTATGATGCTCTAGTTTTGATTTACTCTTGATTTACCTTTGCTTGGAGATATGTTATCGATATAAATTTTCCATCATTAGCTTTCATTCTTGGCCAGCTGAGAGGACGATGGTTTGAAGTGAGCACTCAAGAGTGAAGAGAGTTGCACACACCCCTCGAGAGAGGTGGGCGTTAAATCTCCTGGATTGGAGTGGAATCCAATAACAGGGTTCATAGAATAAAGCGGGTTTTAGGCCTTCGATTCGGACGAGAGTTCGGTCAGACCTTCCTAAACTCAGATGGGCATGACTTTGAGAGAAGCATGTTCTTGCTTTTAGAACCTCCGCGGTCAAGGTCTCTTGCCTTATTAATTTAAAAAGTTTATTATTGCATCTTTTGATCAACTTAAGCCGAGGTGATTCTCGATCGAGTACTATCGCTTAATTATCATTTAGATTTTCTCTAATTTGCAAGTAAAACATTCTCACTTCTCTAATTTAGTAAGCAACCCCAAAACAACTTTTATTTGATAAGATAATAGTAACTACTTGAAGTAGAAGTGCTCAAATCGCCCCGGGTAATACGACCTTGATATGAAACTTAACATCCTATACTATATGCGATAAGGTACACTTTCCTTCATCGAATATAGAATCGGAGAACGTCTCACAATCACACATTCACCTTCTCCCTCCTTAACTTTGTCTTCTCCACGTATAACCCCTTCTCCGAAGATTTATATCAGTGATTTTTATATTCATTAGCATGTATTTTATGATTTTATTTAGGGGTTACCTAATCATGAGTTCAAAAGAATTAATTTTTTTTGAGAATATTGAATCTTCCCAAAAAGTTGGAATGCACTTTTACACATCCGTTAGTTTTGAAATCAAAGAAGACTTAATTGAGTGGGCTACGAATGTTGCCAAACAGTTGTGATTTGTCATTATTATAAGAAGGGTAGATAAGCTCTGTGATAGAGCTACTGTGACGACCAAGTCCCGGCTCCACTCGGGACCACTTCCACTGGGGGATACCTAGCGGGAGATAGCCGGCATCGTCCGGGCTACAGCCCAAGCACCCCAACCCCTCTCCAGCCCACTAGCGGGTTGTTGTTGGCCACAGCCTCCCTTTGATGAGCGAACTTGACAGTTATGTTGGGTCGTACGGGGACTTCCTAGGAGGTCACCCATCCCAGTACTACTTTCGCCTAAGCATTCTTAACTATGGAGTTCCTTTATGCAACTAAATTGGTGATGAGATGTTAGAAAACTCCAAAGTTAAGTGTGCTCGGGCTGGAGAAGTACTAGGATGGGTGACCTCCTGGAAAATCCCCGTACAGCGTAACTTAACTGTCGAGTTCGCTCTTCAAAGGGAGGCTTGGCCACCAACAACACGTCTATAGGCTGGAGAGGGGTTGTGGTGCTTAGGCTGTAGCCCGGACAATGCCAGCTGGGTCCAGCTGGTTCTCCCTCGCTGGACGTGGTCCCGAGTGGAGTCGGGTCTGGATTGTCACAGCTACACCCAGAGTTATTTTGGGTTATGATAAGGGCGGGATACCTCCAGATAATCAAAAAAAGAAGGGTTACATCAAGATAAATATCAGGAAATCAAATTTCAAGCATTGTCGGTGTAAATTAGCACTTAAAGGACAAAAAATGAGTACAATGAATGGAAAGTCGAAGTTACACATGGTAAACACAAACATGAATTTGTTCACCTAGTGCACAATCACATCTCCTTGACGTTGTTGATGTTATGGGCGATGGACATTGTCAACATATAGTAATTAGGATTGCTCTAAATGTGAGGGATAATTGGATGCAAGTGAGACATGATCTTGCGAGATAGCTTCACGATAATAATGTGATATACATTGAACTTTTTGGAGCTTCGGGGAGATTGCAATTATTACAATCGCTAGAATGTTGGGGGTTGCCGTCCTCGCTTGATAGATGGATAACAATGCACGACATGGGTTTAGTTGTTGCATCATGCTACAACGTACAACTTGTTCATTTTTCAAGCAAACAATCATTCACCTTTCTACGGCTGCATTCAACTCCACCAACGATTCAAAGGACAATTCATTGAAATATATAAATGAAAACCACTTCATTTTATTGAGGATGAAAGATGAATGTCCAAGAAGTGAAGCTTTGCAGTAGGGTGATAGGCCTTCAGATGATTTGATCTCCAGCAAAAGATGATTTCAGCAGCAACAGAAATGTGTGGTGTCTGGAGTCTTGAATGATGATGGCCTTTGAACACTTGAATCAAGAGAGATCTGAAAATTTCAGTTAGTTGATCTCCTTTTGTGATGTGTGTTCTTGTATTAATTTTTAGACTGAGAATGTCTGCAACTCTTTCTCTTGTGTAATTGTTGTTGTAAGAGTTGTTGCAGAAATTGTAATTGTCTTGTTGTTGCAGAGAATGAATATATCATTTATTCTTTTCATCTGAATAGAATCGATCCACTGTCCAAGATAGTCGTTAGCCTGTCAATAAATGACTTTCTTAATTGCATTTGTCTTCTGCAGGAAAGTCCAATAAAACATTCCTTGAAAATTCCTTGAAACTTGCTCCAGATTAATTGAAAAACGGCTACAAGATCTCTGAATTAAATGCTGACAATAATTCCACAACTGTTTGGATTTGAATCTTGAAAAACGTCTAACTCTTCAGAAAAACGTCGAACTGAGCTCCACTATCGTTGAACTGAGCTCAGAGCCTGGACTTAGACAGAAATAGAGATCGTCGATCTGAGCTCAACTATCGTCGAACTGAGCTCAGAGATAAGGAAACAAACTGGAGTCAAGAACGTCTATCTGAGCTCGAAGATCGTCGAATGGAGTTCGACGACTCGTTGAAGTTAAGCTCAGAGATCGTCAAATGGAGTTCGACGATTCGTCGAAGTGAGCTCAACGATCGTTGAATGGAGTTCGACGATTCATCGTACTGAGCTCGACGAAATGACTAGGTCTCCAAAACTGAAAAACTATGGTCTTGAGGGCAGCTTTCAAACCTAAGTACTAACCCTTAGACTCAATTCTAATTGACCTTTAGATCTATACAATGAGGTCAAAACAGGTTTCCTAAGAGACATAGTGATCCTTTCCCAAATCAGTAATAGGGTGTTCCAATAGATGCCTCCATAAATAATCTGACCCTTTCCTTCCATCTTCCAAAGATTTCCTTCCTGCAGATAGACAACTTCATTGAACCAAGTTCTGTATGGTTTTCTCCTGAACCCATCTTCTTTAACTTAATTCTGCCTTACAGATCTTACTCAGACTGTTAAGTCTTTCTTTGAGGAACCTCCCTCTAATACCACTTGAAAGAATTGGTTCCTAAACACCTACAGGTGGGTGAATAGGTGCAATTCCTTTTTCTTTTAAGGAAGAATAATAATTCAGTTAATTAATCAGAAACAAAAAGTTCTATAGCTATCACAGCACAGAAATAACAATACCACACACAAACACATATGGCACACTGATTTATAGTGGTTCCCCAAGGACTGGGTACATCCACTTTCCCCCTTTGCCTATCTAGCAGTGTGCCAGATTCAGCCTAACTTCTTTCCTTCTCCCTAGGTCCTCAAATCTTACAGCTCATAACCCAAACAAGGCTCCTACAACTCAGAGTGAGTCCACACTCCTACCGCTCAGGCCATCTGCCCTACCTCAGCATTCAACAAGGCCTACAACTCAGAGATGAAAATCTCCTACAACTAAGGCTCTCTGCCCTACCTCAGCCTTCAACAAGGCCTACCACTCAGAGAACTTATCTCCTACAACTCAGCCTTTATAAATCAGGCTTACAACTCAGATCTTAAAAAAGATCCTACAGAAAATAGATGTAAATCTATAATTTACCACCACCCTGGTTGAGAGAGAAAGGATGGAAGGTTTCTTGATCAGTTCTTGAACGAATCTGATGTTAGAGATCAACCTGTCTTAGCTTTCTTCAAAGCTTCTTAAATCTGAACACATAAGGGTTGATCTCCTTTGAAGTTGATCTTCAATCAGCTTCTTTCTTGAAATTCAGAAATCAATCTGAATTCTTCTTGGCAGATAGGTTTAGAATCTGCACTTAAGAGACTTGTTGATGTAAGTCCCTTTCTTCACTTGAATAGATTAAGCTCTTTCTCTCCAAATTCTTCTAAAGATTCTTTTTAATTCTTCTTTTAATTCTCTAGACAAACTCTAAGTAGATCACCACTTGAGAATGTCTTCTTAGATCTTCTGTTGAAAATCTTCTTCTATTTTTTCGTGCTTTCCCTTTTTATCTCATCTGTATTTGTATATATATTTTTTCTTCTGTTGATAGAGAATGTCTTTACATAGACTTTCTCCATGGTAACTGGCTGATCCGGTTTCTAACGAACTTCTGGCAGCTCTGACAATTACAGTAGACCGGTTGGATATGGCAGCTGTCAAGTCATCCAGTCACTTCTTAAAACTCTGTCTCTATCAGCAAAGTGTCGAGACTGAACTTCATCATGTGTCAACACATGTACACTAAGTGTCGACACAAGCCTTCGTGGTGTCGACACAGCTCCCTTGGTGTTGACACTGCTTCTCGACACAGCTTCTGTAGAATATGTTGACACTAGTTCTGTGTGTCGACACAGTCACTTCTTTTCTTCACAAAAATCATTTTTGTTGAAACTCTGCTATGTGTCGACACAAGTCCTGTGTGTCGACACAGTTGATGTCGACAAATTCTTCTGTGTGTCGACACTGCCTCTGTGTGTCGACATAGTTGCTGTCGACTAAGCTTTTCTTTGTGTCGACTCTGCCTCTGTGTGTCGACACAGTTTCTTCTGGTGTCGACACAGCCTTTTCAAGTGTCGACACAATTGATTCTAGGTGTCGACACAGCTTTTCTCTAGTGTCGACACAATTGACTACAAGTGTCGACACAACTTTTCTCTAGTGTCGACACAAGCCTTCATAAGTGTCGACACAGCTTCTTCTGGTGTCGACTCATGGACTTAGAAACTTTTCCAGCATTCCTGCAATTTCTTAACCTGCACATATAAACTCAAAACAATATCAAATACACCTTGATGCATATCATTGAGTAAGGTGAGGCTTCTTCAAATCTGGTACACATTTTCCAATGTTCCCAACAACTGACGCATCCCGAAAAGAACACGGGTTCTCGACATGCCAGTGTCCGGATTGACATGCCCGTGTCATCCAGTATACATCCGTGTAGTGGGCCATGTTCCTACATCGACAAAGGCCAAACACCAACCCATGAAGGACATGGGTATTGGACACGCCCGTGTCCCAAATGACATGCCTGTGTCATACCCGAACACGCTTGGGCTCTAGGCCGTGTTTCTACACCAACTCAACTCGGCTAACCATCCGAGAAGGACACGGCCTGGGACATGCCCGTGTCTCAGGCCGTGTTCCCTGCTCGACAATCTTCGACTCCAAATTTGTCGACCACACGACCAGATCATTGACCCGAGCATGATACGCCCCTGGGACACACCCGTGTTCCAGGCCGTGTGCCCCCTGCCAAGTTCCAAACTTGGCCCAAAACGTCTCTCATCGCTCATTTGAGTTTCAGGGCGTTACAACTCTCTCCCTCTTAAAAGAATTTCATCATCAAAATTACATAGAGTAATGACAAGCACAAACTTAAACGGTACCTAAGTGGAATAATTTCGGGTGCTCCTCAAACATGGTCTGCTCTCGCTCCCACGAGAGATCCTCCTGACCGCAATTGTCCTAACAGACCTTGACCATCCTGATCTCTTTGTTCCGTAGCCGCTTAACTTCTGAGTCCTCTATGCGAATGGGCTTGACCTTCATCATCAACCCATTATTGACCGACACTTGGTCGACCGCAATCACTTGTGAAGGCTCTTGCACCGCCTTCCACATCGCCGATATATGGAATACATTGTGTAGACCACTAAGCTCCACTGACAGCCTCAATCGATAAGACGCTTCACTAATCCGCTCCAGAATCTCAAATGGCACAAGGCACCTCGGGCTTAGCTTCTTCAATCGCCACACCCGCGAGACACCCTTGAATGGCTTAATATTCAAGTACACCCAATCGCCAACAGCGAACTCCACGTTCCTATGCTTGGTATTATAGTACTTAGCCTAGCTGTCCTGAGCAATTAGCAACCTCTCTCGAATCGTTAGAACCAACGACGTAGCATCTTTCACCTCTTGGCGCTTGTACAACTTTGACTCACTCATTTCCAACCAAGACAACGACGTGCGACATCTTCTACCCTAAAGGGCCTCAAAGGGCGCCATTTGTATGCTCGCCTGTTTAACACCCCGGAAATTGTATTTGAGTTGGTCACATAAACATGGATTTTTGGTGTCTGTATAGGGGTACACAGCCTAGGACACGGGCGTGTCCAAGGCCGTTTCTGGCTGGTGTTTTGAGCATTTTCATCACGAGAAGGACACGGCTTCATGACACGGGCGTGTCATTTGACACGGGCGTGTGTCTACCCGTGTCAGTACCCATGTTCAGTTGGGTCGTGTCGGTTGGCGTGGCGGTTATGTGTGATACGCCCCCGGTCACAGGCGTGTCGAGGAACCCGACATGGGCGTGTCGAGTAAGACACGAGCATGTCTGAGCCCGTGTGAGTCTTTGTGTTCGACGATCGTGCCTGTTTTAAGGCACACGACCTGGGACATGGCCGTGTGCCAAGCCGTGTTCGGCCCAGGTTTGGGGATTTTTGAGCGGATCTGAGCCGTTCATTTTCTTTGAATAAGATCCAACGGCCTAGATGGTTTCTTTCTCTGTTAAGGCCGAGAATAGGGGAGTTAATCCTTCATTTTTCTCCAAAGCTTTCTCTCTCCAAGGAGTTAGAGCAAGGAGGAAGGAGGAGGAGGATTCCGGCCACCGGCGGAGCATCGGAGCACCATTTTGAGATCTAAGAGCGGATCCGTGGAGGAAAGATCGTTGCGAAGACTTCTATCCGTGTAGTTTTTCCATGCCGCCAAAGCTTACTACAAGGGTAACGATTCTCAACTTGAGCATGTGAAGCTCTTCCTTTCTGCATAAGGAATCCCGCTCCCGCGAGTGTGTGGTGTTCCTTGGGGTTGACGGGAATAGTCCCCCTTGTGTTGCATATAGAGTCTGGAATCGAAGTACGGGCATAGGCATTGTGTGTGAAGCCTACCCGGACATGTTGGTCTGGATCGGTGATGTTGCATTTGTTATGATTTGTCGGAGAAGACTCCGTGCTTTGGGTTTTTGGGTTTCTATGCGTTAGATTGCAATTGGGATCTTTGGAGGTTAGCTCCAAGGCGCACCCGTAAAACTGAGCGGAATCGTTGTTATGCTAACTTGGCAGTCTGGGAACTGGCCTTGAACATAACTGGGTTATGTGATTGATTGGAATATTAGGATCCGAGAGAAGCTTGGCTCGTACGTACGTCTTAAGGTGAACTATGTGTTTGTGAGCAACTGGCAAGTGGAATTGGACCTGGGCTATGTGGTTCGGTGTGAGAGACCCGAAAAGGGGACTGGCCGTTGGCATAGTCGGGAGCCTTTGACAGTGGTCAGGAAGGCTGAAATGCTCACGTGGTTACCATCTTGGTGGTGGTGGTGAAGACGTTGAAGTGTCGGGATTCACCGTTAATGTGCCCTGAGTGCACGGGGTGTTTGGCCATGCGAGTCTACATTTGTGGCGAAATGTAATTGTACTTTATTGTCTAGCTGGGCTAATGTTATGCCGGGTATTGGGTATTGTATCCACAATGTACCTGATTTGAAGAAGCCCCTGGACAAGCTAAGGTCAATAGACAATGTATTTGATAAAATCTTTTAAGTTGTGCTTGCAGTTCTTCCACGCTAAGTGCACACCAATGTCAGGGTGTAGTAGGTCAATATACACGGGTCTGCACGACGTAATCCCTCGTTGAGCAGATCAGTGTGTTGGCCTACGTATACTCTCTCTATTGGAGTGCACTTACTTTCAAGTACAGGGCCGTGTTTATGCAAGAGAAGACAAGGAGCACAGATGGGTCGAGGAGCAGCTCTTGGGTGGAAAGACGAAAATTCGTCTAAGTGTAAATCGACGAGAATCACCAAGTGATTCTCGCCGATTCGGCGAGAATCACAAAGGGATTCTCGCCGATTCGTCGAGAATCAGTGGTTGATTCTCGCCGAACTCGTTCCAGCCTCTTCTAAGCGAGCACCTCTGCTTCTAAGTAAGAATCGACGAGAATCACCAAGTGATTCTCGCCGACTCGGCGAGAATCACCAGTGATTCTCGTCGAATCGTCGAGAATCATTGGTTGATTCTCACCGTCTCGACCTGGCCTAAAGCAGTGCATGCAACAAAGGCAAGTTCGACGAGAATCATCTTTGATTCTCGCCGAATCGTCGAGAATCACCTTTGATTCTCGGCGACTCGGCGAGAATCACTTTCGATTCTCACCAATTTTGACTTGGGCGTTTTTCTGGAACTTCCTGAACCGGATTCTGTCGCTGTTAAGGTTCTGGACCGGGACTTAGGGATTCTGCTTGTGGGTCCCACAACGGTCATTTTTGAAGGCGTCTACAGTATATATATACGGGTATTTTGAACGGAATACCTAGACAGAAAGAAGCCGAGCAAGAGAAAACCCTAAAATCGTGAAATCGCTCCTCCTCCGCCGCCGCCGCTCGCGATAAGCTGGTCGCCGTTGTTGATCGCGTCTCTTCCCGATCTCCGGCGACAGAAGCTTAGCAAAGCTTTGAGTCTCACGTATCTATCCAGAGATCTCTTGTCTCTCGATTTGTTGATCGGGAATAACTTCCTCGTCCGAATCGATCGAGACGACCGATCCTCGTGTGACCGTTGGAAGACCAAGCTAGCTTCGCTATGAAGATTGGATCTCTAAGTTCAGCAGCCGCTCATCATCATAGCCGCCGATCCTGAAGCAAGCCGCCGCTCGTCTTGACGCCGCCGGTTCCGAGGAGATCCTATCCAAGAAAGACCAAGGTTGTAGACTCTTCGTTGACTTCACGAACACGTCGTCGAACGAAGAGGAACATCGTAGTCTCCAAACGAAGTTTGTATCTCGTGTACATTCTATTTTACTTTTGTTGTAAAGGAACGATTGTTCCGTGTTGTAAGGGTTGGGTGCAACCCGGTTTGTGGGAGTGTTGACTCCTACGTGTGGAAGGGTTCCTTCCGATAGTGCAAGGATTGGATTTCAATCCTGTTGGAGAAGTGACCGAGTCGTCCCTTGTTGGGAGATAGGTCGAAGGGGGAAGTGGATGTACCCAAGTCGGGGAACCACTATAAATTGCCTGTGTATTCTGTGTGCTGTGCTTTTTATTTTTATTGTGCAGGTACCATCGTAAATTTCGCAAAAGCGTTGCACGTCACCTATCCCCCCCCATAGGTGAACTTTGTTGACACTAGGTGGACTTTCAAGTGGTATCAAAGCCAGGTTACTCATCAAAAAGGTTTACACCTTGAGTTGAATCCTGCCCCTAGTGTCAAGAAGAAGACAAACATCTACTATGGACGGGCTCAAGTTCTCCGGCAAGATCCCAGTGTGCACCAGGCTCAACTTTCCTATCTGGAAGGAAAGGATCAGGTTCTACATGGAAGCAGTTGATCCTCGACTCTTCATGATCGTGGAGGAGGGACCTTATGTCCCCACTAAGGCCTCCACCATTGATCCCACCAAGAAGGTGCCAAAGACACTTTCTGAAATGGACAAGGACGAGATGGTGCTAGTGGGACTTGACAAGAAGGCACAAAACATTCTGGTCAGCGCAGTTGATGACTCAATGATGCAAAACTTCAGCAACTGCAGGACAGCACAGGAGATCTGGCAGTGCCTGATCATCCTAATGGAGGGCACAGATGAAGTGAGGGATGATCGGAGATCCCTCCTGAACCAAAAATATGAGGCCTTCAGACAAGGGCCTAAGGAAGAGATCGGAGTCACCTACGAGAACTTCCTAAAGATTGTCAACGCCCTCAAGGGCTACGGAAGAGTGTTCACTAATGGTGAACTCAATGACAAATTTCTTAGGTCCCTTACTAAGGAATGGGACACAAAGATCTGCGCCATCATAGAATTTGGCAGACTAGCAGAAACTGATCCACAAATTCTGTTTGGGAAGCTGATGTCCTATGAGCTTCAGCTGAACACCAGAAAAGCAGAAGAAGAAGCAGAGAAGGCGGCAGCCAAAGAAAAGACTGTGGCTCTAAAAGCCAGTCACTCCAGAAATGGCAAGGGTGCGGTTTCATACCGTGCCAGGAAAAAGGATGAGGAGGAGGACTCCGAGGCATGCTCCTCCAGCTCAGAGCTGTCGGAGGAGGATTTCTCCCTCATCACTCGAGAGTACAAGAAGTTCCTCAAGATGAGGAATCAAAGAAAGAGAGACGGCTCCTCCTCCAGGCATCAGAAGAAAAATTATTCTTCTGACAGGTATGCATCTAGACCGAACAAACATCGCTCCGCTGACATTATTTGCTTTAGATGCAATAAGCCAGGACACGTCGTGGCCGACTGCTATCAAGGCAAGAGAGAAAAAGGGAAAGAAGAGGAGCATAAATCCTCTAGAGATAAGAAGAAGGAGCGGAGCTACATCGCCAAAAGGCCAAAGACACTGAGTGAGTCTGATTCCTCAGACTTCAGTGATGATGAGGAAGCCTACTTCGGGCTGGTGGGTCGCTCTGACTCAGAAGGAGAATGCCCCCCGTTTACTGGGAAGGTAAAAGCTCACACCCCTCTCTCCGACTCCGACTCTGATCCTGAGTCTCAGGATGATGAACCTGAGGATAGCCTTTCGGCCCGTGAAGCTGAGCTCCTCGAGAAGTATGAGCTTCTGCTCAACACTTTCGAGGAGTGCCGAAAGAGATTGAAGGCTGAGAAAAAGGAAGTAAAATTCCTTAAGGGTGAGTGTGTTTCCCTAAGGGAAGAGGTCACCAGTTTGATCTCTCTCCGACAGGAGCACCTTGACCTGACCTCAAAGTATTCAGAGTCTCGGAAGCTCCTTGATCTTAAGCAGGAGGAAGTCGACAAGTTGGAAGAACAACTTGCGGCAGAAAGGAAGATCGTCAAGAGCTTCTCTATGCCAAAAACAGTTCTTCCAGTTGTTGATACCTTCTCTACTCAGGCCAAAGGAGCTGGCTTGGGGCATGTAGGGGTATCTGGTTCCTCCTCCAGGAGAAACAGGAACCAGAGGAAGAATAAGGCCGCCAAGAAGGCCTCTGCTGATGAAAAGGGAAAGGCTCCGCTTAGTCCTGTTGCGTTCAGAAAGCCTGGCTTTCCTTGCAACCAACATGACTTTGAGTTAACATTTGGGCATCATTTCCGGCCCTCGGTTGCAAAGCCAAAGAGCCGATATGACGGTTGGACCTTTCCCCGGAACTTCGGTGAGAGTGCCTTCAAGGCACCTTATGAGGAAATCCACCTGGGAAATTATGGTCCGTTCTCTAGCGGCCATAATGGAAAGCAGGCACCAAAAGCCAAGCATGTTATATAGAAGGTGACGAAGTCATGTGACTGCTGTCACCATGAGGCCTCCTCCTCCAGATCCAAGGCCCCAGCTGTACCCACCGTTCCCAGGGTAAGGCAGGAGCCTAGGAAGAGGTACAACAGATTCGACTGTTGGTGCTGTGGAAAAGTCGGTCACTTTGCCGTGGATTGTTGGTTTAATCCAAGGCATTACGAGACTCCCCATGTTAGCAATGCGAGGCCGACCACTCGTAGGGTTAACCAACCGAGGGGGAGTGTGCTAACCAGGAATCTAGGACCCAAGTTCGATTGGGTTCCTAAGGCAAATTAATTTTGTTTTGCAGGTATGTCCAAAGGCCACCAAAACGCCGATCTGGTATTTGGACAGTGGATGCTCCCGGCATATGACTGGGATAAGAAGCCTGCTGCGTGATTACACTCCAGTCGAGAATGGACCCAAAGTCATCTTTGGAGGGTCAGATCGAGGAGTCACCAGAGGTTAAGGCATGATTTCCAACGGTATAATCACTATCACCGACGTGGCTTATGTTGAAGGGTTAAACCATACCCTGATCAGTGTAAGTCAGTTATGTGATAACGGTTATGACGTTAAGTTCTGCAAGGATAAATGTCTGATAATTTCACGTACCTCTTCTGAGATGGTATTATCAGGCATTAGGAGCAGAAATATCTTCTGCTTAGATTTTCTCAGTTTAGATTCCTCTACCCCCGTATGCCTTGTGGCAACAGGCAGTGCATCTCTGTGTGAACAATGGCACAAGAGATTGGCACATATTAATTTCAAGACAATTAGTATGCTGTTTTCTAAGAACTTAGTAAGGGATGCTCCCAGTATCAAGTGCATCAAAGATAGCCCCTGTCCTGCATGCTAGATGGGCAAACAGACACGGGCTACCTTTAAGAGCATTGCAGACAAAGACTATTCCCGATGTCTTTACCTTTTACATATGGACTTGTTTGGTCCAATTGAAGTTCATAGCTTGGGAGGCAAGTCCTATACGCTAGTGATAGTTGATGATCATTCTCGGTTTACTTGGGTGTTCTTTTTGAAACGAAAGTCAGATACGTTTGACATCTTCACTAGTTTTGTCAAGCAGGTTCAGAACAAATTTAACTGCTCTGTGGTCAAAATCAGAAGTGACCATGGAACATAATTCGAATCTGGTGCTATAACAGAGTTTTGTGAAGAACAAGGTATCTTTCATGAGTTTTCCTCCCCGCGCACTCCTCAGCAAAATGGAGTTGCGGAGAGGAGAAATAGAACTCTCATTGAAGCCTGCACGATAATGTTGAAAGACGCTTCTCTCCCGGAATACTTCTGGGCAGAGGCTGTCAATACAGCTTGTCATGTACAAAACCGAGCATTGATCAACAAGCATCATCGTAAGATGCCTTACGAGCTACTGAAAGGCAGGAAACCAACCATGTCCTACTTGAGGATTTTTGATTGCAGATGCTATGTACTGAATAATGGGAAGTACCCGCGTACTAAATTTGGTGAAAAATGCTTCGAAGGTATATTCATGGGCTATAGTTCCCACAGTCGGGCATATAGGATCTTCAATAAGAAAACCCTAGTGGTAGAAGAATCATTAAATGTTGTATTTGATGAAGGAAGTTTGCTTAACAGCAACTCTTCCAGTGGTATTCTTGAAGATGCAGGTGCACGACTGGAACAGCTGAGTCTGGATGAGACCGCTAAAGATGACACTCCTAAGTACGTCAAAGTCTCCACCTCCACGTCATCTGAAAATGTTGAAGATCAAAATGGAACAAATCTCTTAGAAGAAAGAGAAGCCCAAGAAGTAGTTGAAGCTCCAAACGCCAGACTTCTAGAGCTCCGGCACGTGAGGGATCATCCTAGAGATCAGATCATCGGAGATCCTCGTGTCGGTGTCAGAACTCGAAGAGGTACTATTAACGAAGTATTGCATCTTAGCTTCCTGTCACAGGGTGAGCCAAAGAAGTTCGACGAGGCGAACAAGGATGCGGCATGGATTCTGGCCATGCAAGATGAACTACATCAATTCGAACGTTGCAACGTTTGGACGCTAGTTCCCAGACCATACAAGCAGAATGTGATTGGCACCAAGTGGATCTTCAGAAACAAGCTGGATGAACATGGTGTCATCATAAAGAACAAGGCAAGGCTGGTGGCTCAAGGTTACAGACAGGAGGAGGGGATTGACTTCGACCAGACCTTCGCACCAGTAGCAAGGCTCGAGGCAATCAGATTGTTCCTGGCGTATGCTTCACACAAAGGATTCACAGTCTTTGAAATGGATGTGAAATCAGCATTCTTGAACGGAGACCTGAAAGAGGAAGTATACGTCGCTCAACCCCCAGGTTTTGTCGATCCTACTTATCCTAATCATGTTTATTTTCTTAATAAAGCCTTATATGGGTTGAAACAAGCTCCACGAGCTTGGTATGAGACTTTATCTAGTTTTATTCTTGAGAACAAGTTCTCTAGAGGTAAAATAGATAAAACATTGTTTCTCAGGGAAGTCAAAGGCAAGATTTTGCTGGTGCAAATCTATGTCGATGACATAATATTCGGCTCAACGGACAACAATCTTTGCAAAACGTTTTCTAAACTTATGCAAGGAAAGTTTGAAATGAGCAGTATGGGAGAGCTCAAGTATTTCTTAGGACTTCAAGTGAAACAGTCTGAGGATGGAATCTTCATCTCTCAGACGAAGTTCACAAATGAACTCCTTAAGAAATTCGGTATGGAGAGTGCAACCTCTATGAGGACTCCAATGGGATCCACCATGTCTCTGGATAAGGATGAGAAAGATAAACCTTTCGATGAAACCAAATACAGAAGCATCATTGGATCCCTGCTCTACCTTACTGCCAGTAGACTGGATATCATGTTCTCCACATGTGTCTGTGCCAGATATCAGGTGAACACTAAGGAATCTCACTATGTCGCTGCAAAGCGAATTCTAAGATACCTTAAAGGTACTCCCAATCTTGGCTTGTGGTACCCGAGAAACAATGATGTCGAGCTAATAGGTTTTTCAGATGTTGATTTTGCAGGAAGTAGGGATGACAGGAAAAGCACCTCCGGGACGTGTCAATTCCTCGGCAGGAGACTTATCTCTTGGAACAGCAAGAAACAGAATTGTGTAGCTACCTCCACAGCAGAGTCTTAGTACATTTCAGCAGGAAGTTGTTGCACACAACTACTATGGATCAGAAACCAGTTAGCCGACTACGACCTTCAGTTCAAGGAAGTTCCAATGTACTGCGACTCCTCCAGTGCAATTGCAATTGCCAACAATCCTATATCGTACAGCAGAACGAAGCATATTGAAGTGCGCTACCACTTCATTCGGGAGCACGTGGAGAACAAGGACATCTCTCTCTGTTATGTCCCCACGGACAAGCAGATTGCTGATATATTCACAAAGCCCTTAGACGAGGCCAAGTTCAATCTTTTCAAGACTGAATTGGGGATGCTCAATTATGAGGAATGAAGACTACAGAAGCTCCAGGCTCGTGCACGATCTAAGGGGGAGCAAGGAACTCAAGTGTGAGCACAGACACAAGAACTAAGGGGGAGCAAGGGGTCAAATGCTACCGACCCCGATTTGCAGAAGCCGAAAAGGGGGAGATTACCCTCTCGGCTAAGGCTAAGGTGGCTCCAAGCTTGCTTCCAAGAAATTGGTATTGGTAATGGATAACCCACTCAACTCACTTTTAAGTTTATGGTTTTCATTCCCATTTGCTCTATTCACCTTAGCTTGTAGGGTTTAGGATTCTTCAAATAGGGGGAGATTGTTGGGTATTGTATCCACAATGTACCTGATTTGAAGAAGCCCCTGGACAAACTAAGGTCAATAGACAATATATTTGATAAAATCTTTTAAGTTGTGCTTGCAGTTCTTCCACGCTAAGTGCACACCAATGTCAGGGTGCAGTAGGTCAATATACACGGGTCTGCACGACGTAATCCCTCGTTGAGCAGATCAGTGTGTTGGCCTACGTGTACTCTCTCTATTGGAGTGCACTTACTTTCAAGTACAGGGCCGTGTTTATGCAAGAGAAGACAAGGAGCACGGATGGGTCGAGGAGCAGCTCTAGGGTGGAAAGACGAAAATTCGTCTAAGTGTAAATCGAAGAGAATCACCAAGTGATTCTCGCCGATTCGGCGAGAATCACAAAGGGATTCTCGCCGATTCGTCGAGAATCAGTGGTTGATTCTCGCCGAACTCGTTCCAGCCTCTTCTAAGCGAGCACCTCTGCTTCTAAGTAAGAATCGACGAGAATCACCAAGTGATTCTCGCCAACTCGGCGAGAATCACTAGTGATTCTCGTCGAATCGTCGAGAATCACTGGTTGATTCTCACCGTCTCGACCTGGCCTAAAGCAGTGCGTGCAACCAAGGCAAATTCGACGAGAATCATCTTTGATTCTCGCCGAATCGTCGAGAATCTCCTTTGATTCTCGGCGACTCGGCGAGAATCACTTTCGATTCTCACCGATTTTGACTTGGGCGTTTCTCTGGAACTTCCTGAACCGGATTCTGCCGCTGTTAAGGTTCTGGACTGGGACTTAGGGATTCTGCTTGTGGGTCCCACAACGGTCATTTTTGAAGGCGTCTACAGTATATATATACGGGTATTTTGAACGGAATACCTAGACAGAAAGAAGCCGAGCAAGAGAAAACCCTAAAATCGCGAAATCGCTCCTCCGCCGCCGCCGCCGCTCGCGATAAGCTGGTCGCCGTTGTTGATTGCGTCTCTTCCCGATCTCCGGCGACAGAAGCTTAGCAAAGCTTTGAGTCTCATGTGTCTATCTAGAGATCTCTTGTCTCTCGATTTGTTGATCGGGAATAACTTCCCCGTCCGAATCGATCGAGACGACTGATCCTCGTGTGACCGTTGGAAGACCAAGCTAGCTTCGCTACGAAGATTGGATCTCTAAGTTCAGCAGCCGCTCATCATCATAGCTGCCGATCCCGAAGCAAGCCGCCGCTCGTCTTGACGCCGCCGGTTCCGGGGAGATCCTTTCCAAGAAAGACCAAGGTTGTAGACTCTTCATTGACTTCACGAACACGTCGTCGAACGAAGAGGAACACCGTAGTCTCCAAACGAAGTTTGTATCTCGTGTACATTCTATTTTACTTTTGTTGTAAAGGAACGATTGTTCCGTGTTGTAAGGGTTGGGTGCAACCCGGTTTGTGGGAGTGTTGACTCCTACATGTGGAAGGGTTCCTTCCGATAGTGCAAGGATTGGATTTCAATCCTGTTGGAGAAGTGACCGAGTCATCCCTTGTTGGGAGATAGGTCGAAGGGGGAAAGTGGATGTACCCAAGTCGGGGAACCACTATAAATTGCATGTGTATTCTGTGTGCTGTGCTTTTTATTTTTATTATGCAGGTACCGTCGTAAATTCCACAAAAGCGTTGCACGTCACCTATTCCCCCCCCCCATAGGTGAACTTTGTTGACACTAGGTGGACTTTCACAGGGAAAGAGCACCGCCGTCCCGAGTAACGGGCGGGGTCATTATAATTTGGTTGGCTTTATCTAATCATTGCCTGTTTGCCACCATGCGATGGAATGTTGCTTGCAGGTGCTGCGGAGCCGAGTGCAAAATAGCGGGTTGGAGCCCATGTTGTTGTGCTGGCTCTTGAAGGCTGTAAAGAATAGTTGTTTTCATTTTGTCACGTGTGGCCGGCCTGCGAGCCAATGTATATAATACACTATTTGTCAAGTGAACTATAGTAAGGCCATAAGGCCCTGTTCCCCCTTTCAGTGTATTTGGTTTTCATTCATGTTGTGTGGATGTGGACATTCATGATTATGGATTTAAGTTTTGGGTTCTTTCAGCTATTTAAAAGCTTCTGCTAGCATGCTCTGTGTAGGACGAGTAGTCTTAATTAAATAGTTTGGATATTCTTATGTAATCCTTCCGATTGTCTGTGGTATATGGCGTCGGGTTCCAGCTGGACCTTTTATTATATGCCATGTGATGGATGGGGGTGTTACAATTTGGTATCAGACTTCTGATTACGATCAGGCTTAAATGAATTCTTGGGCGAATTCTTTTAAGGGGTGGTGAGCACATGTGTGTGTCATCGTTATAACATCAAAAATAGCCCATGAATGTCCACTTAGGAATGAAAAATACACTTGTTTTGTGGAATCTGAGTGTTCCAATGATTGATTTTAGCAATTTGGTTGTCGTCTTATCGTGTGTCTTTGCTTCTATAGGAAGCTAGGAGCGGTGCTGGTCAATCAGATCGTCCGCAATCGGCAGGAAGTAGTGCACTGAGAGACATTCCTACTACACCTCCTTCAGCGGAAACCATCAGGTTGGTGGCTGAAGCCGTATTTATGATGAATAATGCCCAACCTGCAGGGCAAATGCACCACGTACCTCCTGGCGTGGAGCAAGAATCGGTTAGGGTGGCAGACCCGAGAGTGGCGGAGCGCGCAACAGGTCATCTAGTAGAGCCGAGGAGAGATACGGATAAGCAGCTTAAGCATGTAATGGGATTTCATCCCCCAGTATTTGACGGGACTGGAACGCCAGCTTAAGCTGAGGACTTGCTCTCTACGATAAAGAGGGTTTTGAAAGCCATGTTAACTGAGGAGTGGTAGAAGACCACCATAGCGACCTTTTTTTGGCGGGTGAAGCAAGGCTGTGGTGGGATGAGTTGGAGTTTCCTCTCTTAGTGGGTAGACAGCTTGTTGATGTGCCTATGGAGGAATTTTCAAGATTGTTCCTGGCCAGATATCTACCCTCTGCTTAGAAGCTTGAGATGGAGAACCAATATCTTGGGTTGACTCAGGGATCCAGAAACATGGACGAGTACCTCCATAAGTTTACAGGGTTGGGTCAGTATGCTGGGGCTATGTTTACGGAAGAGGAGAGCAAGACCAACCAATTTTATGAGGGTCTTCATGGTGACCTACAGTTACTCCTTGCTGGGCCTAAGGCGCAGGGCTTCCTAGCCTTGGTTAACTCGGCCCGGTCTTTATGAAAGGTTGCGAAGAGGGTGCAAGAGAAGGACTCAGGAGAATAGAAGGCAGAGTTCAAAGTGTCTAGTGTAAAGTCAGGATTCTGTAGATGGTATAAGAAGCAGAGGACTTCGAACTCAGCCCCTTCGTCTGGTGCATCAGGGGAAACCACAAGTCGAGTCTCAGGAGCTTGCTACAACTGTGGGAAGACGGGGCATTTTGCTCGTGAGTGTTGTAGCGGACGTTCATAGTCTGAGAGGAAGTCTGGTGCGACTTATGAGGAGAAAGGGAAGGCGGTGGAGTCAACCGCGTCCCATCATGCTCCAGTCCAGCCTAAAGTTTATAATCTTGGTCTGCAAGAGGACATAAAGCAAGCAGACGTGGTGACAGGTATGAGTTAATTTATAGCAGATTAACTTTTGTAGTTGTTACCTCTTTTATGTGTTAGCTTACTTCTGTTGTTATTAGGATTTGTATTGATTCTTGATTGTCCGGCGAGAGCCTTGTTTGATACGGGAGCTTCGCGTTCCTTCTTGTCCGAACGATTTGTGATGTGCATCGGGGTCCCTCCCTCGATGGCAAAAGACAAGTTGGATGTGTTGTTGCCCAATGGGAGTTCAATGCGCGCGGATAAGGTCTGTGTAGTCAAGGTTCGGATTGGGGATCAGGAGTTTTATTTGCAAGTGTTGATTCTACCATTAGTAGAGTTCGATGTAATCTTTGGTATGGACTGGTTCTCGGAGCAGCGAGCTTACATTGACTGCAACTGAAAGGAGGTTAAGTTGGGATTAAATTCTGAACGGGAGACTATGTTTGCGGGCATGAAGGGTTCGGGGAATGTTTTGATGTCGGCACTTCAGGTGATTAAGGCAGTTCGGTCTGGGGCAGAGCTGTTTGTCATATTAGTGGAGGCTTCAGCGCCTAAGTCTATTCTGGACAGTATCCCAGTTGTGTCTGAGTTTCCTGATGTGTTTCTAGATGATCTCACAGGAGCTCCTCCTCAGCGGGAGATTGACTTTATCATAGAGCTGGTACCGGGTGCCAAATCGGTGTCACGCTCCCCCTATCGGATAGCGCCAAAAGAGATGGCGGAGTTGAAGGTGCAACTGGAGGAGTTGTTAGAGCAAGGTTATGTGCGTCCAAGTTCGTCGCCTTAGAGCGCACCGGTTCTCTTCGTTAAGAAAAAAGATGGGAGCTTGTGGCTTTGTATCGACTACTGGGAATTGAACAAGCTTACGAAAAAGAATATGTATCTGATCCCGATAATTGACGATCTATTTGATCAGTTGGTTGGGTCAACGGTATATTCAAAGTTAGATCTGAAGTCCGGTTACTATCAATTGAGGATAAGGGAGAGTGACATCCCAAAGACAGCATTTAATACGCGGTTTGGGCATTACAAGTTCACGGTCATGCCGTTTGGCTTGAGC
The DNA here is from genome assembly GCA_039583875.1 of Platanthera guangdongensis. Taxonomy (NCBI): domain Eukaryota; kingdom Viridiplantae; phylum Streptophyta; class Magnoliopsida; order Asparagales; family Orchidaceae; genus Platanthera; species Platanthera guangdongensis. Next base: position 118,508,442 of record CM077163.1, read on the forward strand.
AATGTGCCATCCATGTTTATGGATCTGATGAATAGGACGTTCAGAGAGTACCTGGACCATTTTGTGATAGTATTTATTGATGATATTCTGGTGTACTCGTAGTGTGAAGAGGATCACTTCAATCACATGCACATGGTGTTGGAGACGTTGAGGAGAAATCAGTTGTATGGTAAGTTCTCCAAGTGTGAGTTCTGGTTATCCTCGATAGTGTTCCTTGGTCATGTTGTTAGTGGACAAGGGATAGTTGTGTATTCGGCGAAGATAGTGGCGATACGGGAGTCGCCTGCTTTGACTACAGTGGCGGAGGTCCGGAGCTTTCTGGGGCTTGCTTGCTACTACAGGCGCTTCGTAGAGAACTTCTCGCGGATAGCGTTACCACTCACGACTTTGACTAGGAAGCATCAGAAGTTTGTGTGGTCTTCGGAATGCGAATAGGCTTTTGAAGAGTTGAAGAGGCGGTTGACCACAGCGCCTATTTTATGCTCCCCAAGTGGAACTGAAGGGTTCGAAATCTATAGTGATGCTTCAGGCAGTGGTTTGGGCTGTGTTCTGCTACAGCATGGGAGTGTGATAGCCTATGGTTCACGATAATTGAAGGCCCGTGAGATTAATTATCCAGTCCATGACTTGGAGTTAGCGGCCGTGATATTTGCTTTAAAACTGTGGAGGCACTATCTGTACGGTGTAAAAGTCGATATATACACCGATTATAAGAGCTTGAAGTACATGTTAGATCAAAAGGATCTGAACATGAGGCAGCGGAGGTGGATGGAGTTCCTAGGGGACTACACCTTCAAGATACATTATGTGCTAGGGAAAGGTAATGTAGTGGCGGATGCGTTGAGTCGTAAGGTTCCTGCACAAACCAATTGATTATCAGTACATGATGAGAGATTGGTCCGTGAGTTTGATACTTTGGAGATATCTTGCGTCGACAAGCAGTCTAGTACTGAGGCGAAACTGTTTTGGACCGAGGTGCAGTGTGACCTAGCTGATAGAGTTTGGCGGGCTTTGATTCAGGATAACAGCATGAAGCAGATCTTGGATGAATCATTGGATGGGTCGAATTCCCAGTTTGCTGTTGAGGATGGGTTGCTAAGGAAGGACGGTCGCTTATGCGTTCCTAGTGCGGATAATCTTCGGGAGGAGTTGATGTATGAGGTTCATCATACCAAGTACTCAATCCACCCGGGAAGCACGAAGATGTATAGAGACAAGAAGAAATTATTTTGGTGGACAGGATTGAAGAAGGATGTGGCGCTCTATGTGGCTAAGTGCCAAACTTGTGCCTTGACTAAGGCGGAGTGCCAGAAGCCCGGAGGTTTTCTAAAGTCCTTGCCTATCCCGGAATGGAAATTCGACGACATATCTATGGATTTTGTGCATGGTTTGTCGAAGTCGCAGAGGGGAAACGACGCCATCTGGGTGGTCGTAGATAGGTTGACAAATGTGTCGCACTTCATCCCAATCAGGAAGGAATATCCGGTGGAAAGGTTGGCCAAACTCTATGTGGAGATATTGTACGGTTGCATGGTGTGCCCCGCAGTATTGTTAGTGATCGAGATGGACGCTTCACGTCGAATGATTGGAGGTTGGTGCATAGTCTGTTGGGTACTAAGCTAAAGTTCAGTACAACCTTTCATCTGCAGACGGATGGCCAAACCGAGAGGGTCAACCGGACGTTAGAGGACATGCTTCGCATGTGCGTCCTAGATTTTGGAAAGTAGTGGGAAGATCACCTGTACATGGTTGAGTTTGCGTATAACAACAGCTTTCAGGCGAGTATTGGAATGGCGCCTTTCGAGGCCTTGTACGGGAGAAAGTGTCGCACGTCATTGTCTTGGTTGGAGACGGGTGAGTCGAAGCTTTACAAACGTCAAGCGGTGGAAGATGCTACTTCTGTGATACGGATAATCCAGGAACGGTTGAAGATCGCTCAGGACATATAGTCGAAGTACTATAACGCCAAACATAGGAACGTGGAGTTCAGTGTTGGCAACTGGGTGTACTTGAAAATCAAGCCGTTCAAGGGTGTCTCGCGGGTTCGACGCTTGAAGAAGCTGAGTCCGAGATACATTTGACCATTTTAGATCCTGGAGCGTGTTGGCGAAGCAGCGTATAGGTTGAAGCTGTCGGTGGAGTTGAGTGGGCTACATGATGTGTTCCACGTATCGGTGTTGCGTAAGGCGGTGCAAGAGCCTTCACAGATAGTTGCGGTTGATCAAGTGCCAGTTGATTGTGAGTTGACGACACAAGTCAAGCCTATACGTATAGAAGACGTTGAAGTCAAGCGACTCCGCAACAAGGATATCCGAATGGTTAAAGTCCGTTGGGATAATTACGGACGTAATGAGCTTTCTTGGGAGTGAGAGCAAACTATGTTGGAGGAATACCCCGAGTTATTCCATTCAGGTAGCTTGTATTTTTGTGTTCCTTTACTTAATTTCGGGACAAAATTCCTTAAGTGGGGGAGATTTGTAACACCCCGAAAATTGTATTTGAGTTGGTCGCGTAAAAAGGGATTTTTGGTGCCTGTATAGGGGTACACGTCCTAGGACACAGGCGTGTCCAAGGCCGTGTCTGGCTGGTGTTTTGGTCGTTTTCATCCCGAGAAGGACACGGCTAGGAACACGGCTTCATGACACCGGTGTGTCATTTGACACGGGCGTGTGCCTACCCGTGTCCGTACCCGTGTTCAGTTGGATCGTGTCTTTTGGCATGGCGGTTATGTATGACACGCCCCCGGTCACGGACGTGTCGAGGAACCCGACACGGGCGTGTCGAGTGAGACACGGGCGTGTCTGAGCCCGTGTGAGTCTCTGTGTTCGACGATCGTGTCTGGATCGAGGCACACGGCCTGGGACATGGCAGTGTGCCAAGCCGTGTTCGACCCAGGTTTGAGGATTTTTGAGTAGATCTGAGCTGTTCGTTTTCTTTAAATAAGATCCAATGGTCCAGATGGTTTCCTTCTCTGTTAAAGCCGGGAATAGGGGAGTTAATCCTTCATTTCTCTCCAAAGCTTTCTCTCTCCAAGGAGTTAGAGCAAGGAGGAAGAAGGAGGAGGATTTCGGCCACCGGCGGTGCATCGAAGCACCGTTTTGAGATCTGAGAGCGGATCTGTGGAGGAAAGATCGTTGCGAAGACTTCTATCCGTGTTGTTTTTCCATGGAGCCAAAGCGTACTATAAGGGTAACGATTCTCAACTTGAGCATGTGAAGCTCTTCCTTTATGCATAGGGAATCCCGCTCCCGTTAGTGTGTGTTATGTAACATCCCATGTTACTTCTGGATCCCTCAACTTAGATTGGGTTAGGCATGGGGTGAGACCTAAGGAGATCAACTAGGTTTGACCCTAGGTAGTGGGTGGTAGCCATGTGGAGCCCACCATAGGACCAAGTCAAACTAGCCTGATTAGGGACCCTAGCCACACCATGACCCCACCACATTGCCCTAACCCTAAAGACAATCTAAGTGGACCCTAGGGTATGTCACTGGGTCAACATTTTGACCCCAGTTGACCAAGGTCAACCTTGGGCTTAATTTGGTCAAACCCACACCCATAGGCCTAATTAACCTAAGTGGGGCACCCCTTGACCCAAACTTAGTTGGGTGGTGCCACTAGACCCACTTCCACCAAGTGGGGTCAGTCCACCCTCCATGGTTGACCAGTCAACCTTAAAAGTCAATTTGGTCAACAATTTGACCTAAAGAGAGAAAATGAAGGCCAAGCCATTTCCCCTTGGACCAAGCCCACTAAAATTGGCCCAAAGTCAGCCCAAGTGAACAAGACCAGTCCTACCCCTCTAAATCAGGAGAGAGAATACATGCAAGGGGGTAAAATTGGAATTTTTGGGAGAAGAGGAGAGAGAAAAGGGAATGAAGCAAATTTTGGCCACATGGCCACCCCATCAGCTGGTTTGGGCTGCCCAAGACCAGGTGGCTGACCTCTCCTCTTTAATTCCAGCAGGAAACCAGGGCTGTGAGCCACATGGCAGCTGGGTGAAATCTCCAAAGCTCAAAACCGAGCTAACATTGGAGTTATCTCCACTTATAGGCCACCTCAGTCCAAACAAACCTCACAATTAGTTCCAGAAGGCTGAAAGGAGTGGAGTTCGACTGTTTAATCATGGAGAATGGTGGAGATTGAGCTTTCGGGGTGGAGCTCGCCGGCACACCACCACCACGGCAAACCGCCGCCTGACCCGCAGCCAAGCCCCGATTCAGGTGCGTTTCACCTCACCTCTTCCCGTACTAACTTTCTAGATCGACCTAGGGAGATATCGGGCTCAATCGAGCCCGATGCCATGTGAGGAAATGGAGAAATTCGAGCTTTACTTTTCTTGCTCGGGTTCGCCGGAGGAGCCAACTCCGGCGGCCCCACCGCCGGGAAACGCTAGCCCCCACCTTAACGAAGGTGGTGGCGATATCCGCCGGCGGTGGTGGTGGCTCAGCTGGCCGGAAAAGGCCAGCCAACATCGTCCAGGAAGAATCAATCTTGGCCGTTAAATCATCGGGGACGATGACCAGATCCCGTCGGTTTTACTTCAAGATTCGTGCAAACAGATAAATGAATTAATTTAATTATTGATAAATAGTGTATGATTCTGTCACACTTTTTCAGTCACTATGCATGTTAAATTTAGGCCTCTTAGAGGCATTTCCAGAGCTTAGCTCCTTAATGAACAATGTAGCCTAGGGTCGTACCTTTAATATGCCACCCTAAACTTACATTTTGGTGTAGTGTACAGTCTTGTAGGACATTTCTCCTAGGACTGGTCCTAGAGTAGGGCAGAAATTAAATTGGATGCCCTGGTCACAATATTAGTCACCATGGCCCCAACTTTTGGGCACATGCATGATTAGGGCTTATTTACCTCCTGCCAAAATTTAGGAATTTTTGGAAAATATTTTCCTATAGTGTTTGGTAAAATATCAAAATATAAATAAATGGCATATATGGAGTTCTACTCCTCCCCATGGCCCCAAATTTTGGTGGTGGGTCAGTGGGGTCATCCTTGGTGCATGATAAAATTTTCAGCACCTTGGGTTCACTGCATGTTGGGGAATCCACTTGCATGTGCTAGCCTATGTTTAGCCTTGGTGTGCAAATAGCAAAAATACAAATTGGTGTATTTAGCCCAATGGTGACATTCAAGAGTCATGAAATTATTTACAGTGGTTCCTTAGGGTAAATTCCATCCCTCAAACTAATGATGGAATTTTTGGAATCAAAATTCCATTTATTGGAATTTATTTTAAATATAGCTATTTTGGAGATAAAATTGGAAAATAGGATTTATTCAAGTACAAATCCAAACAACTTTGCCAAGGCATAGATAACCTCACATTTGACTTAGGAAAAATATGATTCCTCTGTTTTGAAGAATATTTGGAGTAGATACCCTAAATTTCCCATTTTACCCTTATTTTGTAAATTCTTGAATTGATGGATTTATACCTCTGAAAAATTTGGAAAGTTTTCTACTGTCATAAAATGTTATTATTAGTCTTGCACAAATTTCTCAGAATTTAATGGATGCATTATTTGTGTTAAAATTAGTATAATGGCATTTTGGTAAATACCTTATAATGGAATCCTATAGGCCATCTTACATTAAATGTTGATGATTCTATGCCAATAGTCATAAATTAGTGTCCTAAAAGCTCTGTACGTTTTCTGGAATTTTTGTGTAAATAATGCCTATACATCATTTGGAAAAATGGAATTTTGTGGAATTGATATTAAATTGAAAATGATAATAAATAATTTAAGGAAAATTATGAAATTCTGTAGGCAGCAATGTTTTATCACTATACATCTCAGGAAAAATTCCCTAGGTCAGTGGACACTTAATCAAACTACTTCATGTGTAAAGTGACCCAGCATGTAAATTAAAAGAATTAATTAAAGGACTATTTGGCCAAGGAAAATTACGAGAATTCTTAGGGTAGTTCCCTTAGTCCATAATACCTTAGGATAAATATTTAGGGGCAAGACGCCTTAAGGTTTGGAAGATCACATTTCTAGGGTAACCATAGGTCATGGTCTGCATATAACACAATTAGGTTTTGCCTTAGGGGATTACCAGGGGATTGATTATCGGCAGAAATAAGAGAGAGTTCAACATGAGTAACCCTGGTGGGTAGAGTTGTCTTAGTGAGGGATTAAAAGTGCAAGTCTTAGCTAGCAACTGGAGCGGGGATCGACGGAAGACCGTCGGTTTCCCGGTAATACCTTAAGTCACTAGGGTTATACTAAAGCAATAAGGAGAGCTGGGGAGATACATGGGTAGCCATCAACTAAAATAAATATCCTTGCGAAAGGGAACGCTGGGCGTAATCCCAACACAGTTCCTAGTGCCCCTTGAGAGCCCTTCACAGGGAATACCGGGGGCAGTGCAGGGATTAACCTTAAATCTCTAAGTATAATAAACTGTAGATAAGAGTAGTATAATAGGTTAGGACATTGTCGTACCTTCTCGCCCGTGTGGGGTTGGAGAGATTCATGATATATGCTCACCCGGGTTTGGGTTTGAGGGATTCAGGACGGATGTTGGTCCTGCGAGCGGAAGGCTCGGTATGAATTACTTGCATGTGCATAAATTTTGTGGCGGGGCTTGCGGTACTGGCCGTTCGTCACACCGATGGCAGTACGGTGCACCAGGCATTTGTGGGAGTTAGAGGGGCCAGTGGGTTGTTTTACACTGCGGTCTGGAGGACGACCCCCGATAACACACATCCGACCCAACAAGACTGACGGGTTTGTCAGCAAAGTACGTACGCGAGACTCTAGAGTGCACCTTGGACGTGTACAGAGGCGTATGAGAGGGGTCTAAGGCTTGGTAGTGTGCATACCGGTCTAGAAGCGGAGACGCCCGCTCCGCTGCTGCCGTAGCCACAGCGGTGGTACCCGAGAGTGATGCTAGCTCTCAAAAAGTGGGAACTAAAGGTCTGTGATCACAGAGTCGTTGTGTGTGAGTTGCACTTGCCTGCGCAAAAAATTGCATCATTTCATTCATTCATATTAGGTCATACGCTTCATAGATCCTTATCATATAAATTAGTATGGGCTCTTTTATATGATAAGTTAAATTTCCTGGAAATCCTAACTTATATATTTGTATGGGCATTTATATAAGTTAGGGTACGTTTGTGATGATAGCATAGTGGTAGCTTAGCTTATTTACTTGTTCATACTGCTGTTTCTTTACCTTCCTTTACTGCACTGCTCTTACTTGTTACTGTACCATACTTAGAACTGCTAGAGTAGGATTACATTACTTATTACAACTCTAGTTAGATATTGTCACCTGCTTCCACTTTGTTACCCCTTGTTGTCCTCCGCTTTGTCCTCCCGCTCGGTGCCTAGGAGCTGCGGGGCGAGGTGCGGAGGAAACGACTTAGTCTTTTTGACTAATGGTCGGTGACCAACTATTTTTAGGAGTCCGTGGAGATGGAGCACCAGCACGACGAAGAGGCAGGACATGAGGAGCAGATACCACTTCAGCAGGCTACTACCACTACTGTGCATCCTCAGGTGGGACGAGATTCGATGTTCTAGCATAGCTTCCGCATTTATGATTTTGTGAGAGAGAGATTTGATGTACTGGGCATAAGCCCTTTTTACTCTTTCTTCTGTACTATTCTGTGGACTATTGATGTACTATTCATTTCTTTTATATGATTGTACTGTGACTTGTGGACTGATGGCATTTATTTACAGTTTACTTCTTTCTTCTCATGTTGGCCTACGGGTTTATGATCGTACTAGCCGGCAGGATCGGCGTGTTGCGGTGTCGACTAACCCGTGAGTTAGTGCCACCGTAAGATGGCGGTTCTGGGCATAAGATCCGGTAGCCCTCCTTGGTAAGGGGGAGGGGGGTCTTACAAACTGGTATCACTTGAACAACGATCATATGAGAAAGAAGTCCACAACATGGGACCACCCCCGCCCCAGCATTAGTTTGTGGACAAACTATGCAGCGGAAGCAGAGGTGTGCCCATGTGTAAAGTCACATAAATGGTCCACAAAGTACAATTTGTTAGGCCAATTTTGCTCTAACCTTACCTTTATGCAACCTCCACAGGTCGCAGCGCCGCAAAATGTGGCTCCTCCCCCTCCAGCTGCCACTCCATTCCTACATACGGAGATGGGGTAGACCCTGACGGCGATTTTGGATGCCTTTAGAGCCCAGCAAGTCCCGGCTCCACAGCCAAATCCGGGGTCGAGCTGGCTGAGCGCATTCAAGAGCCTGTCCCCACCGACGTACCGCGGGACAGAGGATGCGGTGAAGACAGAAGAATGGCTGGAGGCCATACACGAGATCTTAGCGGGCATCAGCTGCCCAGTCGGCCAGGCAGTACCTCTAGCCACGTCTGTGCTAGAGGCCCACGCGAAGAGATGGTGGAAGTCGGTCCGGGAGTCTACTTATGCGGACTTTGAGCTGTCAGAGATATCTTGGGAAGAGTTTGGCGATGTGTTTCTGGAGCACTTCGTCTCTGCTACGGACAGAGATGCTTTGGAGGAGAGGTTTTTGAACCTCAAGCAGGGGACCAAATCAGTGATAGAGTACCAGAGAGAGTGCTCCCACTTGGCCAGGTTCGCGGGGATTCAGGACACCGACGATAGGAGGTATGCGAAGAGGTTCTACCGGGGCCTCAGGGATGATCTGAGGCAGGCTCTGTTATTCATTTCTCATGGCACATCCAGGCAGATCATCGAGATGGCGAAGAAGCTAGAGGCTGACCAGCTGATGGTGCGAGCCGGAGGGAAGAGACCATTTGACGGATCGACATCAGGTGAGAGCAGTAGGGGCTCTCAGAGAGGCAGGACCATTGGATACAGGAGGGGTGGGGGACGTCGTCGTCCCAACTTCAGGCAGGAGCAGGAGCCTCCTCCAGCATTGGCTCCCCCACCTCTACAGATACATGATCCGAGGAGACAGGATGACCGAGGCCACCGACAAGTGGTTTGTTACGGATGCCGCCAGCCTGGGCACATCAGGTCGGAGTGCCCGCATCGTTTCCATCCCCCTCCTCCTCCTCCACCTCCAGTGGCCCCAGTACAGCAGGGCCGAGGACGAGGCCGAGGACGAGGCCGAGGCCGGGGATATCATGGCAGGAGACGCGAGCAGGAGCAGATTTACGCCTTGGACCTCACAGAGCCGAGGAATCCCGAGGAGGTCATCACAGGTACTTGAAGTTAATTATGAGTTTTCTTGAATTTTTCAATGATATATATATAGTACCTGGAACCATAGGACAACAATTAACTTTCACATAAACAAACCTCAGGCATAGTCATGATCAGCGGCAAGCCCGCTCATACTCTTTTCGACACGGGTGCTTCACACTCGTTCGTATCCGAGGCCTTCATCGACGAACTCGAAGGTGTGGAGAGGTTCCCTGGACTAGAGATGAGGGTACGCCTACCCGATGGGTCGGAGCTGCGGACTACTGCACATTGTGACATGGAGGCCGAGATTGGCGGCAAGGCTTTTGAGGCGCCGGCAACTATCCTGAAGCTGCAGTACTTTGACTTGATCTTGGGCATGGCCTGGTTGCATCGGAACCATGCCCAGATAGATTGTCCGTCCAGGAGGATCACGCTGAGACATGGCGACTCCCATGTTATCGTTGAAGGTATCCAGCCTATTTACCACCTACTGTTATCTTCTGTACAGGCTGTGAAGGCCCATGAGCAGGGTGAAGAAGTTTATCTTGTCTGCTTCGAGATGGTGGGGACAGAGGCGACTATCTCAGATATTCCGGTGGTTCGGGATTTCTCCGACGTATTCCCGGAGAAATTGCCCGGGCTACCGCCTGCTAGAGACTTGGATTTCAGGATTCAGCTAGTACCGGGAGCGAAGCCGGTGTCCCGGGCACCCTATAGGATGGCTCCTAGAGAGTTAGCAGAGTTCAGAACTCAACTGCAGGAGCTAGTCGAGTCAGGATTTGTACGACCCAGTTCATCGCCTTCGGGTGCACCAGTTCTTTTCGTGAAGAAGAAGGACGGATCACTTCGATCATGTATAGATTACCGGGAGCTGAACCGGTTGACAGTCCGAAACACCTATCCTCTGCCTCGGATAGATGAGTTATTTGACCAGCTACAGGGAGCATTCTGGTTCTCCAAGTTAGATTTGCGATCCGGCTATTATCAGCTCCGTATCAGGGAAGAAGACATACCGAAGACGGCTTTCAGTTCGCGCTATGGATTATACGAATTCACGGTGATGCCTTTTGGGCTCACGAATGCTCCTGCTGCATTCATGAGTCTGATGAACCGTGTTTTCGAGCCTTTCTTAGATCGCTTCGTGATAGTATTCATCGACGACATCCTTATTTATTCTCGGACTCAGGAAGAGCATACAGAGCACTTGGCACAGGTCTTGCAGAGGCTGAGGGAGACCCAGATGTACGCAAAATTTTCAAAGTGCCAGTTCTGGTTGCAGGAGGTGGCATTCCTGGGGCACACGATCAGTGGGGCTGGGTTAGCAGTGGACCCGGCCAAGATAGAGACAGTGAGGGATTGGCCACGGCCGAAGACCGCTTCTGACATCCGCAGTTTCTTGGGACTAGCAGGCTATTACCGCAAGTTCGTGGAGGGGTTCTCGAGGATAGCACTCCCCCTCACGTCCTTGACGAAGAAGGATGCAGATTTTGTTTGGTCAGAGCGGTGTGAGACGGCTTTTCAGGAGCTGAAGGACCGACTCATCTCATCCCCCATCCTTGCGCTTCCATCCGGGAGCGAAGGATTCCAGATCTACACGGACGCCTCTTATCAGGGGATGGGTGCAGTCCTGATGCAGCATGGACACGTTATTGCTTATGCTTCGAGACAGTTGAAGAAGCATGAGCATAACTATCCAGTACATGATCTAGAGCTCGGGGCTGTGGTTTTCGCCCTAAAGATATGGAGACATTATCTATACGGGATTCATTGTGACATCTTTTCAGATCACAAGAATCTCAAGTATATTGATACGCAGAAGGACCTAAACCTGAGACAGAGGAGGTGGTTGGAGTTCCTCTGTGATTATGACTACAAGATCCACTATCACCCGGGGAAAGCGAACACGGTTGCGGATGCTTTGAGCAGGAGGGCCGGCACTTCTGGACCGGAGCCCCGATTGATGTCCATAGAGCTGCTTCAGATGATGGAGGACATGCACATTACCGTGGTGTCCGAGACCGAGCCAGTGGTATATAGAGAGTATTTGAGCTCAGTGATCAGCTGCGATGATATAGAGGAGCGCATCCGAGCACATCAGAGGCTGGATGCTGCATTACAGCCGATTTTCGGTGCCCTAGAGAGGGGCAAGGTTGAGGACTACACGCTACAGGATGATCTTCTTCGGTTCCGGGGGCGCATCTACATACCAGCAGGGGGCAGTATTCGAGATGACATACTCCGAGAGGCACATTGCTCGAGATATTCAGTGCACCCCGGCATCACCAAGATGTGGGCAGATTTGCGGAGATCTATGTATTGGCCCGGGATGAAGAGGGAGATCACGGATTTTGTGACCCATTGTGAGACCTGCCAGCGTGTGAAGGCAGAATGCAAGAGCCCGGGAGGTTTACTACAGCCACTGCCAGTTCCAGAGTGGAAGTTCGAGGACATCGCTATGGACTTTGTACACGGATTGCCTCGCTCCCACTCTGGGCATGATTCTATATGGGTTATAGTGGACAGATTGACCAAAGTAGTGCGGTTTATTCCAGTTCGGAAGGATGCCCCAGTTGCAGTTCTGGTAAGATTATTTGTGGAGCAGTACGTCAGATATCATGGCATCCCCAGGACCATTGTTTCGGACCGTGATGGTCGGTTCACCTCGAGTGAGTGGAGGGCCGTACATGCTTACTTGGGATCTCGGCTTACTTTTAGTACCGCCTTCCACCCGCAGACCGACGGATAGACTGAGCGGACCATCCGGACCATGGAGGACCTGCTCAGATTATGCATATTGGATACGGGGAGGCCTTGGGAGAGGCTGCTACCATTGATCGAGTTCTCGTATAATAACAGCCACCAGGCTAGCATCAGGATGGCTCCGTACGAGGCGCTTTATGGGAGGAGATGCCGGACACCGCTATCATGGGTACAGGATGTGGATACCAGGGCTCTGGGATCTGATTATATAGAGGACACTGAGGCTCAGATTCGATTGATCAGGGATCGACTACTGGAGGCCCAGAGCAGGCAGGCAAAGTATTATGATGCTCGGCACCGGAAGGTGGAGTTCCAGGTTGGAGACAGGGTATTCTTGAAGATACATCCAGTACACAGTGTTTCTCGGGTGCGGAGGCACAAGAAGCTCAGCCCACGATACATGGGGCCCTACCTGATCCTGGAGCGGATCGGCCCCTTGGCTTACCGACTGCAGCTGCCACCGGAGTTGGGTGCATTACATGACGTCTTTCAAGTCTCTTCCTTACAGAGAGCTCTCCTTCGGCCGGAGCAGCACATTACTACTACAGCCGGACCAGTAGAGCCTGACAGATCAGTGAGATTGGAGCTGATCCGGATTGACGATACAGCCATCCGAGTGTTGCGGAAGAAGAAGGTCCCTCTTGTGAAGGTGCTGTGGTCCAACCATGGACGGGAGGAGCACACTTGGGAGCCGAGGGATCTGATGCTGGAGCAACACCCGGAGCTATTCGCATCAGGTACATTTAAGTTATGTCTTTAAATTTCTTGATAATTCTTGCAAATAGAACCCCGTAGACCTGAACTTAAATTTCGGGGACGAAATTATTTTCTTGTTTATTGGAATTTGTAACATCCCATATTACTTCTGGACCCCTCAACTTAGATTGGGTTAGGCATGGGGTGAGACCTAAGGAGATCAACTAGGTTTGACCCTAGGTAGTGGGTGGTAGCCATGTGGAGCCCACCATAGGACCAAGTCAAACTAGGTCAAACTAGTCTGATTAGGGACCCTAGCCACACCATGACCCCACCACATTGCCCTAACCCTAAAGACAATCTAAGTGGACCCTAGGGTATGTCACTGGGTCAACATTTTGACCCCAGTTGACCAAGGTCAACCTTGGGCTTAATTTGGTCAAACCCACACCCATAGGCCTAATTAACCTAAGTGGGGCACCCCTTGACCCAAACTTAGTTGGGTGGTGCCACTAGACCCACTTCCACCAAGTGGGGTCAGTCCACCCTCCATGGTTGACCAGTAAACCTTAAAAGTCAATTTGGTCAACAATTTGACCTAAAGAGAGAAAATGAAGGCCAAGCCATTTCCCCTTGGATCAAGCCCACTAAAATTGGCCCAAAGTCAGCCCAAGTGAACAAGACCAGTCCTACCCCTCTAAATCAGGAGAGAGAATACATGCAAGGGGGTAAAATTGGAATTTTTGGGAGAAGAGGAGAGAGAAAAGGGAATGAAGCAAATTTTGGCCACATGGCCACCCCATCAGCTGGTTTGGGCTGCCCAAGACCAGGTGGCTGACCTCCCCTCTTTAATTCCAGCAGGAAACCAGGGCTGTGAGCCACATGGCAGCTGGGTGAAATCTCCAAAGCTCAAAACCGAGCTAACATTGGAGTTATCTCCACTTATAGGCCACCTCAGTCCAAACAAACCTCACCATTAGTTCCAGAAGGCTGAAAGGAGTGGAGTTCGACTGTTTAATCATGGAGAACGGTGGAGATTTGAGCTTTCGGGGTGGAGCTCGCCGGCGCACCACCACCACGGCAAACTGCCGCCTGACCCGCAGCCAAGCCCCGATTCAGGTGCGTTTCACCTCACCTCTTCCCGTACTAACTTTCTAGATCGACCTAGGGAGATATCGGGCTCAATCGAGCCCGATGCCATGTGAGGAAATGGAGAAATTCGAGCTTTACTTTTCTTGCTCGGGTTCGCCGGAGGAGCCAACTCCGGCGGCCCCACTGCCGGGAAACGCTAGCCCCCACCTTAACGAAGGTGGTGGCGATATCCGCCGGCGGTGGTGCTAGCTCAGCTGGCCGGAAAAGGCCAGCCAACATCGTCCAGGAAGAATCAATCTTGGCCGTTAAATCATCGGGGACGATGACCAGATCCCGTCGGTTTTACTTCAAGATTCGTGCAAACAGATAAATGAATTAATTTAATTATTGATAAATAGTGTATGATTATGTCACACTTTTTCAGTCACTATGCATGTTAAATTTAGGCCTCTTAGAGGCATTTCCAGAGCTTAGCCCCTTAATGAAAATGTAGCCTAGGGTCTTACCTTTAATATGCCACCCTAAACGTACATTTTGGTGTAGTGTACAGTCTTGTAGGACATTTATCCTAGGACTGGTCCTAGAGTAGGGCAGAAATTAAATTGGATGCCCTGGTCACAATATTAGTCACCATGGCCCCAAATTTTGGGCACATGCATGATTAGGGCATATTTACCTCCTGACAAAATTTTGGAATTTTTGGAAAATATTTTCCTATAGTTTTTGGTAAAATATCAAAATATAAATAAATGGCATATATGGAGTTCTACTCCTCCCCATGGCCCCAAATTTTGGTGGTGGGTCAGTGGGGTCATCCTTGGTGCATGATAAAATTTTCAGCACTTTGGGTTCACTGCATGTTGGGGAATCCACTTGCATGTGCTAGCCTATGTTTAGCCTTGGTGTGCAAATAGCAAAAATACAAATTGGTGTATTTAGCTCAATGGTGACATGCAAGAGTCATGAAATTATTTACAGTGGTTCATTAGGGTAACTTTCATCCCTCAAACTAATGATGGAATTTTTGGAATCAAAATTCCATTTATTGGAATTTATTTTAAATATAGCTATTTTGGAGATAAAATTGGAAAATATGATTTATTCAAGTACAAATCCAAACAACTTTGCCAAGGCATAGATAACATCACATTTGACTTAGGAAAAATATGATTCCTCTGTTTTGAAGAATATTTGGAGTAGATACCCTAAATTTCCCATTTTACCCTTATTTTGTAAATTCTTGAATTGATGGATTTATACCTCTGAAAAATTTGGAAATTTTTCTACTGTCATAAAATGTTATTATTAGTCTTGCACAAATTTCTCAGAATTTAATGGATGCATTATTTGTGTTAAAATTAGTATAATGGCATTTTGGTAAATAACTTATAATGGAATCCTATAGGCCATCTTACATTAAATATTGATGATTCTCTGCCAATAGTCATAAATTAGTGTCCTAAAAGCTCTGTAATATTTCTGGAATTTTTGTGTAAATAATGCCTATACATCATTTGGAAAAATGGAATTTTGTGGAATTGATATTAAATTGAAAATGATAACAAATAATTTAAGGAAAATTATGAAATTCTGTAGGCAGCAATGTTTTATCACTATACATCTCAGGAAAAATTTCCTAGGTCAGTGGACACTTAATCAAACTACTTCATGTGTAAAGTGACCAGTATGTAAATTAAAAGAATTAATTAAAGGACTATTTGGCCAAAGAAAATTACGAGAATTCTTAGGGTAGTTCCCTTAGTCCATAACACCTTAGGATAAATATTTAGGGGCAAGACGCCTTAAGGTTTGGAAGATCACATTTCTAGGGTAACCATAGGTCATGGTCTGCATATAACACAATTAGGTTTTGCCTTAGGGGATTACCAGGGATTGATTATCGGCAGAAATAAGAGAGAGTTCAACATGAGTAACCCTGGTGGGTAGAGTTGTCTTAGTGAGGGATTAAAAGTGAAAGTCTTAGCTAGCAACTGGAGCGGGGATCGGCGGAAGACCGTCGGTTTCCCGGTAATACCTTAAGTCACTAGGGTTATACTAAAGCAATAAGGAGAGCTGGGGAGATACATGGGTAGCCATCAACTAAAATAAATATCCTTGCGAAAGGGAACGCTGGGCGTAATCCCAACACAGTTCCTAGTGCCCCTTGAGAGCCCTTCACAGGGAATACCGGGGGCAGTCCTGGGATTAACCTTAAATCTCTAAGTATAATAAACTGTAGATAAGAGTAGTATAATAGGTTAGGACATTGTCGTACCTTCTCGCCCGTGTGGGGTTGGAGAGATTCATGATATATGCTCACCCGGGTTTGGGTTTGAGGGATTCAGGACGGATGTTGGTCCTGCGAGCGGAAGGCTCGGTATGAATTACTTGCATGTGCATAAATTTCGTGGCGGGGCATGCGGTACTGGCCGTTCGTCACACCGATGGCAGTACGGTGCACCAGGCGGTTGTGGGAGTTAGAGGGGCCAGTGGGTTGTTTTACACTGCGGTCTGGAGGACGACCCCCGATAACACACATCCGACCCAACAAGACTGACGGGTTTGTCAGCAAAGTACGTACGCGAGACTCTAGAGTGCACCTTGGACGTGTACAGAGGCGTATGAGAGGGGTTTAAGGCTTGGTAGTGTGCATACCGGTCTAGAAGCGGAGACGCCCGCTCCGCTGCTGCCGTAGCCACAGCGGTGGTACCCGAGAGTGATGCTAGCTCTCAAAAAGTGGGAACTAAAGGTCTGTGATCACAGAGTCGTTGTGTGTGAGTTGCACTTGCCTGCGCATAAAATTGCATCATTTCATTCATTCATATTAGGTCATACGCTTCATAGATTCTTATCATATAAATTAGTATGGGCTCTTTTATATGATAAGTTAAATTTCCTGGAAATCCTAACTTATATATTTGTATGGGCATTTATATAAGTTAGGGTACGTTTGTGATGATAGCATAGTGGTAGCTTAGCTTATTTACTTGTTCATACTGCTGTTTCTTTACCTTCCTTTACTGCACTGCTCTTACTTGTTATTGTACCATACTTAGAACTGCTAGAGTAGGATTACATTACTTATTACAACTCTAGTTAGATATTGTCACCTGCTTCCACTTTGTTACCCCTTGTTGTCCTCCGCTTCGTCCTCCCGCTCGGTGCCTAGGAGCTGCGGGGCGAGGTGCGGAGGAAACGACTTAGTCTTTTTGACTAATGGTCGGTGACCAACTATTTTTAGGAGCCCGTGGAGATGGAGCACCAGCACGACGAAGAGGCAGGACATGAGGAGCAGATACCACTTCAGCAGGCTACTACCACTACTGTGCGTCCTCAGGTGGGACGAGATTCGATGTTCTAGCATAGCTTCCGCATTTATGATTTTGTGAGAGAGAGATTTGATGTACTGGGCATAAGCCCTTTTTACTCTTTCTTCTGTACTATTCTGTGGACTATTGATGTACTATTCATTTCTTTTATATGATTGTACTGTGACTTGTGGACTGATGGCATTTATTTACAGTTTACTTCTTTCTTCTCATGTTGGCCTACGGGTTTATGATCGTACTAGCCGGCAGGATCGGCGTGTTGCGGTGTCGACTAACCCGTGAGTTAGTGCCACCGTAAGACGGCGGTTCTGGGCATAAGATCCGGTAGCCCTCCTTGGTAAGGGGGAGGGGGGTCTTACATGTTGAGTGTGCGGTGTTCCTTGGGGTTGACGGGAATAGTCCACCTTATGTTTCATATAGAGTCCGGAATCGAAGTACGGGCATAGACATTGTGTGTGAAGCCTACCCGGACATGTTGGTCTGGATCGGTGATGTTGCATTTATTATGATTTGCCGGAGAAGAATCTGTGCTTTGGGTTTTCAGGTTTCTACGCGGTAGATTACAGCAAGGATCTTTGGAGGTTAACTCCAAGGCGCACCCGAAAAACAGAGCAGAATCGTTGTTCTGCTAACTTGGCGGTCTGGGAACCGGCCTTGAACATAACTGGGTTATGAGATTGATTGGAATATTAGTATCTGAGAGAAGCTTGGCCCGTGCGTACGTCTTAAGGTGAACTACACGGTTGCGAGAAACGGGCAAGTGGAATTGGACCTGGGCTATGTGGTTCGGTGTGAGAGACCTGAAAAGGGGACTGGTCGTTGGCATAGTCGGGAGCCTTTGACAGTGGTCAGGAAGGCTGAAATGCTCACGTGGTTGCCATCTTGGTGGTGGTGGTGAAGGAGCTAAAGTGTCAGCATTCACCGTTAATGTGCCCTGAGTGCACGGGGTGTTTGGCCATGCGAGCCTACATCTGTGGCGAAATGTAATTGCACTTTATTGTCTATCTGGGCTAATGTTATGCAGGGAAAGAGCACCGCCATCCCGAGTAGGGGGCGGGGTCGTTATAATTTGGTCGGCTTTAGCTGACCGTTGCCTGTTTGCCACCATGCGGTGGAATGTTGCTTGCAGGTGCTGCGGAGTAGAGTGCAAAATAGCGGGCTGGAGCCCATGTTGCTGTATTGGCCCTTGAAGGCCGTAAAGATTAGTTGTTTTCATTTTGTCATGTGAGGCCGGCCTGCGAGCCGATGTATGTAAGACACTATTTGTTTAGTGAACTATTGTAAGGCCATAAGGGTGTGTTCCCCCTTTCAGTGTATTTGGATTTCATTCCTGTTGTGTGGATGTGGACATTCATGATTATGGATTTATGTTTTGGGTTCTTTCAACTATTTAAATGCTTCCGCTAGAATGCTCTATGTAGGACGAGTAGTCTTAATTAGATAGTTTGGATATTCTTATGTAATCCTTCCGACTGTCTGTGGTATATGGCGTCGGGTTCCAGCTGGACCTTCTGTTATATTCCATATGACGGATGGGGGTGTTACAGCCTGGTAGCTATTGTTGTATGTGAATTCCACAAAGTATAGGTGATCTTCCCACTGTTTCCCGAAGTCCAGGACACACATGCGAAGCATGTCTTCCATTGTCCTATTGACCCTCTCGGTCTGACAATCCATCTGCGGATGAAAGGCTGTGCTGAAACTCAGCTTTGTTCCCAACATTTGCTGTACTAACCTCCAATCATTTGACATGAAACGCCCATCACGGTCACTCACGATGCTGTGGAGCACACCGTGAAGCCGTACTATGTTATCCACATATAACTTTGCCAATTTCTCCACGGGATCATCCTTCCTATGCGTAATGAAGTGCGAAACTTTTGTGAGATGATCTACGACCACCCAAATGGCATCGTTCCCCTTCTGCGACCTTGGAAACCCGTGCACAAATTCCATAGTAATGTCGTCGAACTTCCACTCCGGAATAGGCAAGGACTTCAAGAATCCTCCCGGATTTTGGCACTCCGCCTTCACTAAGGCTCATGTTTGACACTTTGCCACGTACAGTGCCATATCCTTCTTCAGTCCTGGCCATCAGAACAATTTCTTCACATCGTGGTACATCTTCGTGCTCCCCGGGTGAATCGTGTACTTGGTATGATGCGCCTCATACAATAATTCCGCCCGCAAAGTGCCCACATTTGGGACGCACAGACGACCGTCTTTCCAAAGCAATCCATCCACAACCTCATATTGGGAATTTGACCCATCCAAAGCCACTATCATGAGCTGCTTCATGCTGTTATCCACATCCAAAGCCCGTCGAATCCGATCAGCCAGGTCATACTGAACTTCTGTGCAGTTCAATAGCGCTTCAGTACTCGACTGCTTGTCTATGCAAGAGATCTCCAATGCCTCCAACTCCCGAACCAACCGCTCGTCATGGACTGACAGCCAATTAGCTTGAGCTAGGGCCCTGCGGCTCAATACGTCCGCAACCGCATTGCCTTTACCAGGTACGTAATGGATCTTGAATATGTAGTCCCCCAGGAAATCCATCCATCTATGCTGCCGCATGTTTAGATCCTTTTGATCCAACAAATATTTCAGGCTTTTGTGGTCGGTATTGATATCGACCTTCACCCCGTACAAGTAGTGTCTCCACAACTTCAAGGCAAAAATCACGGTCGCTTACTCCAAATCATGGACCAGATAATTCCTCTCATGCACTTTCAGCTATCGCGAGCTATACGCTATCACACTACCATGCTGTAGTAGGACACAACCCAAGCCACTGCCCGAAACATCGCTATAGATCTCAAAACCTTCGGTCCCACTCGGCGAACTCAGCACAGGCATCGTGGTCAACCGACACTTCAACTCCTCAAAAGCTCGTGCGCAGTTCGGCGTCCAAACAAACTTCTGCTCTTTCCTCGTTAGAGTAGTGAGGGATAACGCTATCCGCGAGAAGTTCTCCACGAAGCGCCTGTAATAGCCGGAAACCCCAGAAAACTCCGGACTTCCGCTACCGTAGAAAGCACAGGCCACTCTCGTATCGCAATAATCTTCGTTGGATCCACCGCAATTCTCTCTCCACTGACTATGTGACCAAGGAACGCCACTGAGGATAACCAAAACTCGCATTTGGAGAACTTGGCATACAATTGATTCCTCCTCAGTGTCTCCAATACCAAATGCAGGTGCTTAAAGTGATCCTCCTCACTCTACGAGTATACCAATATGTCGTCGATGAAGATGATCACAAAGTGGTCTAGATACTCCATGAAAGTCCTGTTAATCAGATCCATGAACACTTACGGTGCATTTGTCAGCCCAAACGACATGACTGTAAACTCGTAATGCTTGTATCTCATACTGAACGCTGTCTTAGGGATATCACTCTCCCTTATCCTCAGCTGATAGTAATCGGACTTGAGATCTAATTTCGAGTACACCGTTGACTCGACTAACTGATCAAATAGATCATCAATCCTTGGGATCGGGTACTTGTTCTTCTCTGTTAGCTTGTTCATCTC
Source organism: Platanthera guangdongensis (assembly GCA_039583875.1). Classification (NCBI taxonomy): domain Eukaryota; kingdom Viridiplantae; phylum Streptophyta; class Magnoliopsida; order Asparagales; family Orchidaceae; genus Platanthera; species Platanthera guangdongensis. The sequence goes on from CM077163.1 coordinate 118,529,029, forward strand.
CCGATAATCAATACGAAGTCTCAAGCTCCCGTCTTCATTTTAACAAAAAGGACCGGTGCGCTCCAAGGCAAAGAACATGGATGCACATAACCTTGCTCCAACAACTCTTGGAGTTGCACCTTCATCTCTGCCATTTCCTTAGGCGCTTACCGATACGGAGAGCGCGACACAGGTTTTGCTCCTAGTACTAGCTCAATCGTGAAATCTATCCCCCATTGAGGTGGGGCTCCAGGAAGATCATTAGGGAACACATCAGGGTACTCGGATACCACTGAAATACTGTCCAACATAGGCTTAGGCTTTGCAACCTCCACTAGCATGAAAAACATCTCTGCTCCAGCACGAACCTCCTTCACCACCTGAAGAGCAGACATCAAAGTCTTGATCGACCCTTTCAAGCCCGTAAAAGTCGTCTCACGACCTGTTCCCAACTTGACTTTCTTGCATTTGCAATCAAGGTACGCATGCTGCTCCGAGAGCCAGTCCATACCAAAAATTATGACGAGCTCCACCAGCGGTAGTAACGACGCTTGCAAGTCGAACTCTTGACTCCCAAACAAACCTAAACACAACAAACTATATCCGTACGCATTGAGCACCGAATAGGCAACAACACATCCAATTTGTCCTTTGCCATTGAAGGAGGTACTCCGATGCGCGTGTAACAACCCCATCCATTCATATAATATATACTAGAAGGTCCAGCCGGGGCCCCACAGCATATACCACAAAACAGACGATGAATCTAAGGATTGATACCAGAGTAGCTCAGCGCACCTACACATTTCATTCTAGCGGAAGCCTATACACTTGCACTCCTCTCTTGAATGTCCAACATATAAAACTCCACATTTTATAGAGTATAGGAATGTCTTACAACACATATAAATAGTTGGCCTTATGGACTTAAAGGGCTTTCAAATAGTGGCCCAAACATTGGCACGCAGGCCGGCCACATCAAAATAAAACAAAGTATTTACATCCACATTAGCCTTTGAGGGCTAGCAGTGGCAGCAGGAAAAATAGTAGGGACTTCAACCCTTATGCATCCCGCTCGGTTCTCCAGCACCTGCACAGCGACATTCCACCCAAGGGTGGTAAACAGAGGCAACGGTCAGCATTCAGCTGAGCAAATTATAACGACCCTACCCCTTTCTCGGGGCAGCGGTAAGGTTCCCTGCATGCATAGAATATCACAAGCATGTATATATCTATCATATAATGTGCTTTCACGCACACATGACATCACAACCGTTAGCCACCTGGCCCAATGGTCCGTGCACTCAGGGCACATTCTTGGTGTACTGGCAAATCAGTTGCCCACCACCGTATCAGGGTCACAGCCCAACGACAACTCACTTGAGCATTTACTTTATCGCGTGCAGTCGGAGTTTTATAGTCTTAGTGAACCGGGATTAGCCTGTAGCCCACCATTGTATCACGGCACGTAGGCCTAAGACTCTTGTTATGCACTCCAACAAACCGCACCTTCTGGTCTCACGTCGAACGGACATAACACAGGTCGGATCCTCCACCCCCGTTGCTCAAATCGCCTTGCCATCACCTAGCACGGCATACTCGCGGCTAAATAAAGGCGCGGGTAGTTCTCACTGATCCTGTTCTGGCATTCAAGCCTGGGTATTTCTACTACACCCATTCTCTCACAATATTAGCGGGTCTTTCCTAGGCACAACAGTACTTCCTGTTACTCGTTCACAGGTACGACACCTCCATATCACAAATGTCAGGGGTCTTTCCTGGGAACACCAGTACTTCCTACTACTCTGTTCATAGGTACCACCTACGACATCAAGCATCACAAAGGGCCTTTCCTGGTCACACCAGTACTTCCTGTTACTCATTCACAGGTACGACCCAATAGCACAAGCATAACACAGATATTTCCTGGACTACCACTCCAGTACTTCCTGCGACTACCCTTCACAGGCATAACCCGTTGACTCCTTAAACTACACGTTTATCACGAAGTCTTCTCCGATTCGTATGCAACATCATCAATCCAAACCAAACTTTCCAGATGGGCTTCACACATCATGCCTATTCCGTACTCCATTTCCGGATCTATATGCCAACAAAGGGGATTTCATGAATCAACCCAAAGAATCCCACAATCAGCCACCTCTTGGTGGGGGAATCACAAACATATGTGTTGGAACACCCTATTACTAATTTGGGTCAGGATCACTATGTCTCTAGGAATCTGTGTTTGACCTTCTGTATAGCTTAATAGGTCAATTAGAATTGAGTCTAAGGGATCAGGAGTCTAGGTTTGGAAGCTGCCCTGAAGACCAAAGTTTTTCTGGAGACTAAGTCCAATCGTCGAGCTCAGCACGACGTTTCGTCGAACTCCGGTCGACGATCGTCTAGCTCAACTTCGACAGATCGTCGAGCTCCATTCGACGATCGCTGAGCTCAAACCTCATAATATCGTCGAGCTCCACTCGACGATCGCTGAGCTCAACTTCTCAATATCGTCGAACTCCATTCGACGATCGCTGAGCTCAGGTCGATGATTTTGACTCTACACTGGATCCTTATCTCTGAGCTCAATTCGACGATCTTTGAGCTCAGATCGACGATTATGTTGCTGCTTGCATTTTCCAGGTCGCTGAGCTCAGCTCGACGATAGCAGAGCTCAGTTCGACGATTTCAGTTATCTTTAAGAATTCAAATTCAAATCAGATAGAAGTTATTCTGCATTTAATTCAGAAGATCTGCCAGCCATTTTCATTTACTTCTGGAGCAAGTTTCAAGGGATTTTTCAAGGAACAAATCAGTGGACTTTCCTTTAGAAGAAATTATGCAATTAAGGCTGTAATCAATGCAGACCAACGGCTATCTTTGATAGAGTGATATCCTATTCAGACACAGAGAATAAAAGAGAGAATGTTTTTGAATCAAACAAGAGAGATTGACAAGAACAGGACACAACTCAATATACAGAGACTCTTTGAAAATATTCTGTCAACAAGAATTCTGAAGAACACTCATCAGAGAGATCAAGCTTTCAAAAATCTTCAGATCTCTTCAGCTCTTAAAGTGTTCAAGGCCAACATCATTTCAAGACTCCAGACACTCAACATTTCAGCTTGCTGAAATCATCTTTTGCTGGAGATCTATCTTTGAAGGCCTATCACCCTCAGCAAAGCTCATCTTCCTGAAGATCAAGGACTCAGGGGGAGCTTTGAAATCAATCCACTTAGTCTTCTCAGTTGTTTGAGAAAAGAGAAGACTGCCATAACTCTCTCACCCCCACTCTGTAAAGGGTTGTTCAAACTCCCTTCAAAAGTTTGAATCTGGTTTTTGAGCACCTTGTCAAAAGCTCATTGGTGGCAAGAAACCTGATCAAAAAAATCTGTTTTGGTTTTTGAGCACCTTATCAAAAGCTCATTGGTGCCCAGGACACCTGATCAACTCATCCTGCAGTGGATTCCTACTTAGGGTGGTAGAAGAGTGGATGTACCCAAGTTGGGGAACCACTATAATTCCTTGTGTCATCTGGTTTTGCATGTTTTGTTTTTGTTTCTGGCCTAGATTTTCTTGTGCTTAGTTTCTGCATAGCTTAGTGTTGTGATTAGTTTTATTTCTGCTTCCCTGCTTACACTCATTACAATAATTGTTGTAAAGCTTTGCAAAAGTTTTTTCTTTGTGTTTCAAAAAGCACCATATACTCTATTCACCCCCCTCTAGAGTATATCAGATCTAGTTTCCCCTTTCAATATGCCAAAAAGGAAGCCTTCACATGGCTAAGAAAAAAAGTCGTTACCCTTGAAGACCTCTTTGGTGCCATGAGCTATAAGCTGGCTCGAACGACTCACAAGAGCTTTTCCTCCGCAACGTCGGCCTCGGATCTCTCGTTGGTAAACCGCAACAGCACCGGTGACAAGCCCCTTTCCTCCTCCTCCTTCTTCCTCTCCCTTTCTCTCACTAGAAATGAAGAAAGAGAAGACCAAATGAGAAATGAGATTTCTCTTCTCATTCACGGCCTTAAGGAAATAGGGAGGCAACTCAGCCTGACACGGCCTGTGACACGGTCGTGTCCCAGGTCGTGTTCCTCAAGGGGTGCTCAACCGACTTATCCAATCCAGTGACACGCCCATGTGACACGCCCAAGTCATGGGCCGTGTCAACTGACACGACTTCAGACACGCCCGTGTCTGTGGCCGTGTTCGTCAGGTTGAAAAAAATCCCAAAATCACCTGAGACTCACATGGCCTGTGACACGCCTGTGTCCCAGGCCGCGTGCCCAGACACGGCACTAGACACGCCCCAGCTCCATTTCATCGGGCTGAGTTCATCGACCGCGCTGACACGCCCTGTGACACGCCCGTGTCACAGGTCTGCGCTCGACGATCTGCGTTCGACGATCAGGCAGCGATCGTTGAGCTCGCTAGCGATCATCGATCTCACTAGCGATCGTCAAACAGCGCGTTCGACAATTTTCCAGCGCTCGTCGAGTTGGCCAGCGCTCGACGATTTCCGTTCGACGATTCCGTGTTCGACGATTTTTCCAGCCCACGAAGCCTTTGTTAAATCATCAACCTGACGCCGGGACACGCCCTGGGACACGTCCGTGTCCCAGGCCGTGTCACCCAAAATTTTGCCTGCTGAAAATTGGGCTGTTATAGCACGATACAAATCCTTTGGACAAAAAGGAGTGTGAAGCTCCCGAATTGAACAGTGCACTCGCCAGATAATAACAAAGTGAAACAAATCCTAGCACAAATATTCTGAAGCTAACATGCGCAAGGGCAACAAGTATTTACAGCTAACTGCTATAATTTTAAATCGTACCTATCACAACGCCAACGCGCTTCCTGGCCTCCTGCTGGCCTAGGCCGTGCTCTTTAGGCTTCCTCTCGGACTTTGGGCATCCGCTCCAGTAGTCACGGGCAAAGTGCCCCGGCTTCCCACTGTCACAACGCGCATTTTCTCAACGGTAAAATCGTATCAGAGTAAGAGAAAACACATGCCGTGATGCCACGTTGTGCAGGGGATAACTGCACACGCTCAGGCAAAACTCCATATGTTAGATTTTAAGGAAAATTGTTGATTAAATATGAAAGAAAACCAGTTATGTTGAATGGCCGTATCCCTCGGCCCGGTGGATCAGCTAGTCCACAGTTAAAATTATATTTATACGCAGCAGAAAGTTCTTTGGTTCAATTAAGTTGACACCCTAAATGAGCATAAGTGTCCCCAGGGGACGACTTATGCGTGCACGACTCTAAGGTGAATATAGTAGGCATGAAAAATAGTGTTTTTGATTTAGAAACATATTATGCATGGGGTACATATAATAATACTTTTAGGTTTTAAAATATCTAACATGCAACCTAGCATAAATCCTTCCCAGAAGCAAGTAACCAACCACAAGTAGGCAAAATCAGCAGTTTAAATTCATACCCAGCATCACAAGAAGCCACCAGTGGGTGTCAACAACCTGACACGAACCCACTGGCGAGTATGTATGTCTATACGGAAAAGTAAAGAACTACCTCACAACAAAACGGGGATCAGCTATCTCAGCTACCCTAGAGGCCACCAACAAGCCCCTCCAAAAGAACTAGCCGCTGAACTGGCTACAACCTGGACCTGAGGCATTCAAGAAAAGAACATCTCAACAAGGAAACAATCAAAAGGTAAATAGAGCAACAGATTTATTAGCAAATAAGAAGAAGGGTTTACCAACCCGGCAACAAACTGCAATAAGCAAAAGAAAAGGGGTGACAGTAAGAGGAGTGTACTGTCTAAAGCACAACAGAGAACACCAAGTGCGAGAAATAAAACCATTATGCCCTACCAAAAGAGTCTGCAACAACAACAAGACATATACATATATGCCAAAAGAAAGGAAAGCATAAACAGGAAAGGGACTAACAGTCCTAACACGTGGGTAAGTGGCAGTGGTTAAAACTTGGATCTGAATACATAACCAAAATCAGACCCAAAAAGGGCTAAGGTGTCAAACAGTGACAGCTTTAGGGTCCCACACACACCAACCCAAACCGGGGCAAAAGGCGGTGGCCACAGCTCTCCACATAAAACCACCCCTCCAGAGGCCACCAAAACTGCACCACCTGCCACAACCCAAGAGTCGGCATGCAGAAATTAGCTGAACACCCAAAGCCCCCCCCCCCTAGGGAAAAGTCACACTAACAATCCTAAGAAACACACGAACCCAAGGCAAAAACATCGGGTCCAATCGACGCGGGCTTGCACGCCTAAAAAGAACCAACCCCGAGTCTTCCTGACACCAAAACAAGCGCAACACCCAGTGTCGACACGATGTGTCGACACCACGATAAGCCGGTGTCGACACAAGGTGTCGACACAACCGCTGCCGGTGTCGACACCAAGTGTCGACACCACTGCGACCGGTGTCGACACAAGGTGTCGACATTATCGCTGCTGGTATCGACACCAAGTGTCGACACCACTACGGCCGGTATCGACACAAGGTGTCGACACTGCCGCTGCTGGTGTCGACACCAAGTGTCGACACCACTGCGGTCGGTGTCGACACAAGGTGTCGACACTGCCGCTGCTGGTGTCGACACCAAGTGTCGACACCCCTGCGTCCGGTGTCGACACAAGGTGTCGACACTGCCGCTGCTGGTGTCGACACCACGTGTCGACACCACTGCGGCCGGTGTCGACATAAGGTGTCGACACTGCTGCTGCTGGTGTCGACACCAAGTGTCGACACCACGACTGGCCGGTGTCGACACCAAGTGTCGACACCACGACTGGCCGGTGTCGACATAACAGTGTCGACACCCCGACTGGCCGGTCTCGACACAACGGTGTCGACACCCCGACTGGCTACAGGCGCTAGATCCAGCAAACAACAAGAAACGAGAACGAGGTCTCTCTCTAGGGTACAACATCCATCGACAATAGCGACTACTCGATCTGAACCGAACCAAATTTGCCCCTAATAGACATAATCCCTCAGGAAAACTGAGATTTTAACCGAAACTTTCTACACTAACCACGGCATGGTCAGGAACGAACCCAGCGTACACCTAAGATCTAATCAGGGAAGAGATAAAATTTAATCAAAAGAAGACAAAGATCAACTATGGCAAGGATGAGGGAACATCACTTGCCTGAATACCAGAAAAACATGGTCGGCGGCCTCCCCCACTCTCGGATCTAGCCGCAGAGCAGCAAGCTGAGGAGCAGAAAGAATGCAGATCCAGGCGAGGGCAGTCTAGATCCACTCTCGAAATCGAATTCCGACCGCTAAATCTCTAGGAATCGGCGTCCGAAGGCTAGGGTAGCCCTGCGGTTCTCTTCCTCTCGCACAGGAGGCGGCTTCTAAACAGAGAAAAGAAAGGAAACAAAAGAACCGAGCCCTATTTCTAACCTAAGGCTATATATATATAGCAGTTAAATAATAAACAATCAACATATTAATTACTTACACGCAAAAATCAAAACAACACGAGACCCGAAACATCTCGGAAAATGACGAAATTCACGACGCAGCTAAAAACCCACGCTACGAACACAACCGCGAAGTCGAAATTAGCATTCAACGAACAAAACCTGGGATATCACCACCCGAAGCCAAAACACAAGCATTCCCTAAGAGGCCCAACCGAGTCATCAAACGGACCCCGGCTTGCTGGGGAATCTTGGTAACAGGTACAAACAGGCTACACAGGGAACCCTAAGAGCTAAGACCACGCTCTACAACGGCAAAAAGCCGGAAATACGCCATCGTAATGCCAGCCAAAGATCAAACAAAACACAGAAAAAAACCGGGGGCGTTACAGCCACTCCCCCTAAAAGAAAGTTTCGCCGCGAAACTTTACTCACAACACTCCTATAAAGGAGAGAGAAAGAGCCAGGAAAGGGCTATATAATAAAACAAAGCATACTAGGCACAAGATCAGGGAAACAGATGAGGGTGAGCCTCCCTCATAGCCGACTCCAACTCCCAAGTCGCGCTTTCCACATCCTGATTCCTCCATAAAACTTTAACCATAGGAATAGTCTTCTTTCGCAACGCCCGTATTTGAGAATCCAAAATGCGAACAGGCACCTCCACATAAGAAAGATTCGGCTCCAACTAAGGAACAGAATCCAACACCTGCCTGCCATTTATCACACATTTCCGCAGCTGACTGACGTGAAAGACATCATGCACGTCAGGGAAATTTGCGTGTAAAGCCAGCCTGTAGGCTGATACCCCAATCCACTCAACAATCGGAAACGGCCCCACGTACCTCGGGTCCAACTTCCTATTCTTGCCAAACAGCTTGACTCCAATCAACGGGGAGACCTTTAAGAACACCGAGTCCCCCACAGCAAATTCCAAGTCCGATCTACGCCGATTGGCGTTCTTCTCATATCTCTCCTGGGTTATCCGAAGCTTTTCCTAAATAAGCTTCACAGCGGTTTCCATCTCCTCGAGCGCTTCTGGACCAAACAAAGGTCCCTCGCCAAGCTCAGCCCAAAACAAGGGAGTCCTGCAGCGCCTCCCATACAATGCTTCAAAAGGAGCCATGTGCAAGCTTTCTTGATAATTGTTGTTATATGCGAATTCCATAAGCCGCAAGCGCTCGTCCCACGCTCCTCCGTGGTCCAGAATATAACATCGGATCATATCTTCCACAATCTGATTTACTCGCTCCGTCTGACCATTGGTCTGCGGATGATAAGTTGTGGAATATCTCAAATCTGTACCCAACCCTTCTTGAAGGCTCTTCCAAAAACGAAACGTGAACCTGGAGTCTCGATCTTATATGATACTTACGGGTACACCATGTAATCTGACAACCTCTTCCAGATACAGCTCGGCTATCTTCCTCATCGGATATTCTATCTTAAATGGTACGAAATAAGCGCTCTTCGTCAATATGTCTACGATTACCCAAACTGAATCATGCCCCTTTGGAGATCTCGGTAAGATGCTAATGAAATCCATCGAGATACTCTCCCACTTCCACATCGAAATCTCCAAGGGACTCAGCTTGCCACCAGGCCTCCCATGGTCGGCTTTCACACGCCTGCAAGTGAAACACTCTGAAACAAATCTGGCTATGTCCTTCTTTATCCCATACCACCAGGCAATCTGCTTTAAATCATGATACATCTTAGTAGACCCTGGATGGTAGGCAACACTAGATCCGTGGGCATCTCTGCACACCATATCCCGGATATCTCCAACTGCGGGGATGCAAAACCTGCCACGATACTTCAAGGTACCCGCATCATCTATAGAGAAGTCTGGTAACTCACCTTTTTCAGCTCGAAGATACAAATGTAGAAGATCAGGATCTTTCTTCTGATGCAGTCTCGTAAGCACAATCCATGAAGGTTCTGCTACTGCCAAGCTACTCTGCGAATCACACCTTCCCACAGAAATGTCCATCAAAAGAAACTCTTCCACTAGACGCTCGGCAGAAAGATTAAAAATCTTCCCTGGCTTCCGACTTAGGGCATCGGCCACCACATTTGCCTTGCCCGGATGATACTGAATTTCGACATCATAGTCGACCACGTACTCCAACCACCGCCGCTGGCGCAGATTCAATTCTTTCTGAGTGAAGACATACTTCAAACTCTTATGATCCGTGAAAATCTTGCACTACGCGCCATATAACAAAAGCCTCCACAATTTCAGCGCATAGATCACAGCTGCAAACTCCAGGTCATGCGTAGGGTAATTCCTCTCGTGAGTCTTTAGCTGCCTCGACCCGTACGCAATCACCTTCCCGCCCTGCATCAAAACGCAGCCCAGTCCGACATGCGACGCATCCACATATATATCATACTCACTACCCTCCGTAGGCAAAGACAAGATTGGAGCCGAACATAGCCTTCTTTTTAGTTCCTCAAAAGCCTTCTCACACTTATCATCCCATAAAAAGGCTACATTCTTCTTCGTCAACTTGGTCAACGGCGCGGACAAGGTAGAGAAGCCTTCTACAAATCTTCTATAATAACCAGCCAAACCCAAGAAGCTTCTGATCTCTTTGGGGGTAACAGGTCTCGCCCATTCCATAACAGCAGCGATCTTTTCGGGGTCCACCGATATTCCCTCCTTGTTAATCACGTGGCCTAGAAAATAAACTTGAGGCAACCAAAATTCACATTTGCTCAGCTTGGCGTATAGCTTATGGTCTCTTAGAGTCGCCAAGACCAGTCGCAAATGTCGATCATGCTCCTCCGCATCTTTAGAATACACCAAAACATCGTCTATAAAGACAATCACGAACTTATCCAGAAAATCCTTGAAAACTCTGTTCATCAAATCCATAAAAGCCGAGGGCGCATTAGTCAATCCAAAAGACATAACCAAAAACTCAAAATGCCCATGACGAGAGCGGAACGCCGTCCGCGGAACATCTGACTCCCGAATCCTCAACTGGTGATAGCCCGAACGAAGATCTATCTTGGAAAACACGGCACTACCACGCAGTTGGTCGAACAAATCGTCGATTCGCGGCAAAGGGTACCTGTTCTTAATAGTAACCTTGTTCAGCTCTCTATAGTCGATGCATAACCTCATTGACCGATCCTTCTTTTTAACGAACAGCACTGGAGCACCCCAAGGCGAATAACTCAGCCTCATAAAGCCTTTTGCCAACAACTCATCCAGCTGAATTCGCAACTCTTCCAGCTCTTGCGGGGCCATCCGGTACGGCACCTTCACAATAGAACGCGTGCCTGGCTCCAAATCTATGGCAAACTCGACATCTCGATCGGGTGGAAGACCGGGAAGATCGTCAGGAAACACATCAGAGAAATCACACACCACAGGGATATCTTCCAAACGGGACACCCTAACAATCGTCCCTACCAGAGAGACCACACAGGCAAAACAGCCAGAAACAAGCAACTTCCGAGCACGCACCGCAGAAATGATTGGAGACTCCTGGAGGGAATACCCATAAACGCTCCCTGGCTGACCGTTGTCTTTGACGAAGTCCAAGCGCTTACCCTTGCATTGGATCACAGCATCGTACCTTGACAACCAGTCCATGCCCAAAATAACGTCGAAGTCCTCCAGGTCAATCACCTTCAAATCTGCCTTGGCTAGAAAATCTCCCAACAAAATTGGACAATCGAGAACACCCAGGTCCGTAACCACAGAGTCACCGTAGGGGAACTTAACGCAGAAGGCACCACCAACACGATCTAGGCCCAAACTGAACCGCTCCACGAAGGCTCTAGCCACAAACGAGTGGGTAGCGCCGGAATCGAAGAGAATGCGCGCCCAGCGGTTCTTTACCTTAAATCGTCCTACGAATTGCACACGCATCTAAGGCAACAAGCGCTAAAACGAAAACTACAACCAAAAAGGGAACATAATGAAACGACTGGGGAGGAGTCGAACCTGAGATAACCTGGGTCGAGGTCTTCGCTTCGTCTGCCGAAAGCACATTCAGCTTCCCCTTTCCTTTATCCATCTGCTGAGGCGGTGGCAAAGCCTAGAGGGGAACTGGCTGCAAAATAGACTGGGTCGGAGGGCACCTTGTCTTGAGATGACCCTTTTGGCCGCACTAATAACAGACCTTATCTTTTAACCAACAACGGGCAGCCTCATGCCCCATTCTTCCACACAAGGCACACACCAAGTCTCCCCTGGAAACACCCTGAATCGCGTGCACCTGTTCCTTCTTCTGCGCTCCCAACCTTTTGAAACACTTCTCAAAGGGGTGGCCTGGCCGGCCACAAAAGCTACAAATCTCTTTGATCTTGTTCCTCGAGACAGCATCAGGTTCCCGAGGGCTCTTCCCTCCACCGAGCTTCCGCTTATCATTCCTTAACTGCTGGCCTCTATTCTTGGTATTCTCGATGGCCTCAACTCTCAAGGCAGCTTCAACCACGCTGGCATAACTGACTGCTCCATAGGCATTTGCTAACTGCTGAATGTCACTTCTTAGTCCACCCAGAAATCGCTTAACTCGGTCTGCCTCAACACTCACCAGACCCGGAGCAAACCGACTCAACTTACTAAACTCGATCTCATACTCACTAACCGTGAGTTTCATCTGCTTTAAATGAAGAAAGTCATTCATTAGCCGGTCCCGCTCGACTGAAGGCAGCAACTTACTTAACAACATCATCTTAAATGACTCCCAAGTGCAACCTGCCACTAAGCTCTCTTTCTCCCTCAGCCACCAATTCTTTGCTTAGCCCTTGAGCTGGTAGGCAGCGAGCATCACTCTCTGATCGTCTGTAATCCCTGAGTAAGAGAACATCTCCTTAATGGTAATCAGCCAGTCATCCAAAATCATGAAATCTGCCTGCCCATCATAGGTAGGGGGTCTCAGCCGCTGAAACTGGGATATGAACGCCATCTCCGGGGGCACCACAACCAAAGGCACGGGAGGAGTATGAGGGGTAGGAACAGCTACCCCCTCAGCGGGGTCCTGAGCTCTCGGGGTCTGTCCCGCCACCACTGCTACAAGGGACTGAATCTGAGCCTGCATAGCCACTACCTGCCTCGATAACGCCTCATTACTCAACTGCAGGCTTTTTACCACCGCATCGCTCTGCGCTCCTGACGTCTCACCCTCGGATTGGGGGGTCGATCTCGTCGTAGGACGTCTCGCCATCCTAAAATCGCACAAGCTTTAGACAAAACATAGCCCATCAGCTAGAGCAAAACTACCCGGTACAGACAAACACACTTAAATATGAACTTCAACTGGAAAAACTTGCTCTGGGAGTTGTTTTTACCATGATGATATTATGCTTAACCTAAGATCGTTCACCACCATCATACTAACTCATGTGCCTAAACCATGAATGCATGTATTTGTATTCTTTTTGACTCAAAACCATGTGTGTACATATGTCATCTTGCAAATCTTTAGCTTGGCACGTTGTGCTTATGAAATGTTATGCTATGCATGATGTGCTATGCATTCTAAAAAGGCCTTAGTGCATTCCATGGGCGGCGTACACATTAAAATGTTATGCATCCCATACTACATAACATTTCCATATAACGAAAAAAGAAAACATGCTAGCCACATTCATGTGGTGAGGTTATGCATCCCATACTACACAACCCTCACATGTTACCTCCTATGGTGGATCCATATACAAACACATATTATGCATCTCATACTACATAATATGTCTTGTATACTTCTTTATGCTCATGAGTGTAGTGTTCGTGCTTCGGCCAAGATGTGCTGATGACATATCGGTGTGTGAATGGTATGATGCTAACCACTAATGCAGACAAGGGAAAGGTTGCCCGACCTTTTGTCAAGCAACCTCCCTCTGATACCAACTTTCACAACCCGCATTTTCTCAACGGTAAAATCGTATCAGAGTAAGAGAAAACACGTGTCGTGATGCCACGTTGTGCAGGGGATAACTGCACACGCTCAGGCAAAACTCCAGACGTTAGATTTTAAGGAAAATTGTTGATTAAATATGAAAGAAAATCAGTTATGTTGAATGGCCGTATCCCTCGGCCCGGTGGATCAGCTAGTCCACAGTTAAAATTATATTTATACGCAGCAGAAAGTACTTTGATTCAATTAAGTTGACACCCTAAATGAGCATAAGTGTCCCCGGGGGACGACTTATGCGTGCACGACTCTAAGGTGAATATAGTAGGCATGAAAAATAGTGTTTTTGATTTAGAAACATGTTATGCATGGGGTACATATAATAATACTTTTAGGTTTTAAAATATCTAACATGCAACCTAGCATAAATCCTTCCCAGAAGTAAGTAACCAACCACAAGTAGGCAAAATCAGCAGTTTAAATTCATACCCAGCATCACAAGAAGCCACCAGTGGCCGTCAACAACCTGACACGAACCCACTGGCGAGTATGTATGTCTATACGAAAAAGTAAAGAACTACCTCACAACAAAACGGGGATCAACTATCTCAACTACCTTAGAGGCCACCAACAACCCCTCCAAAAGAACTAGCCGCTGAACTGGCTACAACCTGGACCTGAGGCATTCAAGAAAAGAACACCTCAGTAAGGAAACAATCAAAAGGTAAATAGAGCAACAGATTTATTAGCAAATAAGAAGAAGGGTTTACCAACCCGGCAACAAACTGCAATAAGCAAAAGAAAAGGGGTGACAGTAAGAGGAGAGTACTGTCTAAAGCACAGCAGAGCACATCAAGTGCGAGCAATAAAACCATTATGCCCTACCAAAAGAGTCTGCAACAACAACAAGACATATACATATATGCCAAAAGAAAGGAAAGGATAAACAGGAAAGGGACTAACAGTCCTAACACGTGGGTAAGTGGCAGTGGTCAAAACTTGTATCTGAATACATAACCAAAATCAGACCCAAAAAGGGCTAAGTGGTCAAACAGTGGCAGCTTTAGGGTCTCACACACACCAACCCAAACCGGGGCAAAAGGCAATGGCCACAGCTCTCCACATAAAACCACCCCTCCAGAGGCCACCAAAACTCCACCACCTACCACAACCCAAGTGTCGGCATGCAGAAATTAGCCGAACACCCAAAGCCCCCCCCCCCCTCCCCCCTAAGGAAAAGTCACACTAACAATCCTAAGAAACACATGAACCCAAGGCAAAAACGTCGGGTCCAACCAACGCGGCCTTGCACGCCTAAAAAGAACCAACCCCGAGTCTTCCTGACCCCAAAACAAGCGCAGCACCCAGTGTCGACACGATGTGTCGAAACCACGATAAGCCGGTGTCGACACAAGGTGTCGACACTACCGTTGTTGGTGTCGACACCAAGTGTCGACACCACTGCGACCCACAATTATATCATGCGCTCGGGGTTCGGCTCGTAGTCTCCCGAGATGTACCGGAAGAAGGTGATGGACCCGAAGTCCTAGAATTCTTATACCACCAACGATATCCAGACTTTGAGGTAGACAACACTTCGAACTCTATCTTCTTAGCACTAGAGTCCTTCTTTTGGACTCTCTTTCTTACAGAGTTTGATACCCTACTCACTAGCGTCTGGTGAGTTTTCCCCAAATCTACTTCCAAAGATGTAGCCGACTCCACCAAGTCTCTGAATCCTAGTTGTTTTGGTCCTAGCAGTAGAATTCGCAGCTCGCCACGTAGACTATTATAGAATCTATCAACTATAGACTGCTCGTTCTCTAACTCAAAGCATGGGTAGCGACTTATCATAAGAAATGCCTGCAAATACTAATCAACTGAGTGTGTACCCTGCACTAAGAATATATTCAGGTGCTGACCTGATGGCCTTCTCAATGCCATTTGATCGAACACACCACCCGGCATTGAAGTCATCTCAGGAACAAAGGGTTACACATGTTGAATTTTCTCAAAGTGGTCAGCAAGATAGCCTAAAGCCAAATGAATATTCTCAGAACTCTCCAGTTAACACTTTGATCTAGCAGAAGCCCAAAGAGAAAGCTTAACACCATATGCAAATGGAAGAACAAGCAGATCGTATTTTCATTAACTTCTTTACAAGGGGAGGTATACGTAGCGAGACATGATTTCGCTAGTACAACATCTACAAATAGAAAGCTCAAACCACAAGCCGAGCGGACAGCAATAGAAACTGCTGAGACCGCTAAGTCTGCTAAGATTGCTGAAGCCTCCCGAACTGCTACAACACGCTGAATAGAACACGGAGTCCACCTGAGACCGCGAGGTCGGGCAGACACACCGTTATCGCTGCCTACTGAGGAACTGAAGAACAGACTGCCTAATCGCCTGAGACCGGCAGACATGTTATTGGAACTTGAACAAGCTGAAGCAGAGAACCACTGACAAGCCGTAGAAGCGACCAACTAAGACCGCAGAGACCGCACACTTCCAAGTACTTGACCGATGTCAAAGCCAAACTTCTGGCTCCTTGAAGCTAGCCGTGCGACCTGTACACCGCAAACGCCAGCTCTACTCAACCCGCACGGACAGAGAAGTTCAGACCGCAGCAATTGACCAAGCCACACATACTGTTCACTCAGTTACAGTAGATGTTGTAACACCCCAGTTTTTGCAAGAGGTTCAGTCTGCTGTTCTGGAAATTTTTGGGTTCTGGCAGGAGGCACACGGCCTGCGACACGGGCGTGTCGCAGGGCGTGTCGAGGCCGTGTCGACACTCGGCCCAAGTGTCGACACTTTGTGCTCGACAAAGTGTCGAGGGTGAGGCACACGGCCTGCGACACGGGCGTGTCGCAGGGCGTGTCGAGGCCGTGTCGACACTCGGCCCAAGTGTCGACACTTTGTGCTCGACAAAGTGTCGAGAGTGAGGCACACGGCCTGCGACACGGGCGTGTCGCAGGGCGTGTCGAGGCCGTGTCGACACTCGGCCCAAGTGTCGACACTTTGTGCTCGACAGAGTGTCGAGAGTGGGGCACACGGCCTGCTACACGGGCGTGTCGCAGGGCGTGTCGAGGCCGTGTCGACACTCGGCCCAAGTGTCGACACTTTGTGCTCGACAGTGTGTCGAGACTGGGGCACACGGCTTGGGACACGGGCGTGTCCCAGGCCGTGTCACCTCTCGGGTTGGTGTTGGGGCCGTGTCATTGGAGCTACACAGCAGGCCACACGGCCGTGTCACTGGGGACACGGGCGTGTCAGATTGAACACGGGCGTGTCGGATGCCCGTGTCTGATTCCAGGCGCGTCGATTTGAGACGGCGAATGAGGCACACGGCCCTGGACACGGGCGTGTGCCAGGCCGTGTTCGGCCCAGATCTTTTATTTTCCAGGCGAATCGCAGCCAGTCTTTGTCTGGTTTTGGGATCTAACGGTTCAGGCCATCTCCTGGGGATTTAAGCCCGAAGTTAGGGCTGCAGATCCTCACTTTTTCCAAGTTCTCTCTTTCTAAGATCTTGAGAAAACCTAGAGCAAGGAGGAAGAAGAAGAACTCTTGGGCTGTAGGAAGGGTGTCGGAGCTCCGAATCGCGAGCCGAGTCCGGATCCGTGGAGCTTAGACCGCTGCGAAGTTTTCCATCCGGATAGTTTGCCATGGCAAGGAAGAGGAGTCGGAAGGTAACGACATCTCTCCTCTCGGTCTTTAGGATGCACGTTTTAGCATCATCTAGTTTTCTTTTCTCTAATTTTTGGGCACCAAACTCTCAAATGAGAGGGGTTTTGGCTTGCCAAGTTTCAAGAGGAACTTCCGGGTCGATTGAGTCCGTCCCCGGCATATTTTGCATTAGAGATCCGCTTCGCTAGTGGATTAGGCATGGTGGGTGAAGCCGTAGTCGCGACCGTTAGTCCGACACGGTGATGTTGCATACGAACTTAGGGATTCGTAGAGGTTTCCGATGCGGCAAGATGCCGTTTGTGTTGTGGTGGTGATTGTCCCGTTTGCTTGAAAAGAGTACATGTAGTCGAACCCGGACAAGGTTAGCTCCTCGTGGTGGTAGATGGTTTCCTTGACAAGGTTAGCTCCAAATGAGAATGGAGATGGTTTCCTTGGTGGACAAGGTTAGCTCCGCACGAGTTGGAGATGTTTTCCTTGGTGCGCGGGAACGCTGCGGTGCAAAGAGAGATTGCGATGTGTTTAGTCTTGGTTGTGTTGTGCCAAGGCGTGGCTATGTCTCCGTGGTCGGCTGGCTATCCCGTGACACGTGCGTCATGTGTGGAGAGTGTCCCGGCGAGACTAGTCCCCTTCTGTGAGACTGACGAGAATGCCAAGCTTGGGGCAAGCCCGGGCAAAGAGGCCATGAGCGGGTGGGGTCCAGCAAGGCTTCTTAGAATCGGTCAGTCTGTGGTTGTTGGAATCCTGACAGGAGACGTCAGAGCTTGCAGGCAAGCCCGGGGCTAAGCCCACGAGCGGGTGGGGCCTTGGCAAGATTTCCATGTGGCGGCCTGTGCGCCGTGTGAGGGAGTTGTGTCTCCCTCAATGTTTGCGGCTTTATGCCAATTGGGGAAATGTGAGTACCCAAATGTTGTGATGTTGTGCTAGATGCATACGGTTTAGGGTACCTTGGGTGAAGCCCGGGTGTTGCATTCATGTTGCATAGTAGGCCCTTTCTTTATATGCTCAACCAGTAGAGAACATGTTTGTTGATTGAGACATCCAAGCCTGTTTTAATGTATTTCTATTTATAGAAATTTATATTGCATATGAAGTGCTGACTTGCAGGTTGGAGGGTTCCCCGGGGTCCGTTAGGGGCGGCCGGGAGGAGATGTGTTGTTACACAGTTTGAGGTCAGCCTTTGCTGACCCACGTTACTAATAATTTTTACAGGGCAAGGATCGCACGCAGGAGCTAGCACGCCGGCCAAAAAGGCCTAAGCCCATGAAGTGTTTTCTCTTTTATAGCACTACTTTTGATGATGTATGTTTGAGACTATTTTGTCCGGCTTGCATGCCGAGGTAGACTAGGAGTGCTGAGCACATTCATGTTTGGTTGTACTGTTTACCCTTTTGGACATTTGATGTAAGGCCTTAAGGCCATTTGTTTACTCTTTTGGATTAGTGGATAACTTCTTGTTGTGCTTGGTTTTCCGCTGTGTTGTGCAAGTGTTTTGAGTTTGGGTAGCTATATCAACTTTTAATACTGAAGCTGTGGTGTTCGTATGTTGTGGGGCCCCGGCCGGACCCATATTATACGTCTATTACAGGGGAGGTGTTACAATTTGGTATCAGAGCCAGGTTGGATTCAAGGTCAGTGCGTAGAGAAGTTATCCACATAAGAGTAACGCGGGACCATGAGTGTCCTTATGTTTTAGTCTTGAGATTGGAGACTAATCCCTTATTTCTTGTCTTTCGGAAGAGTGCAAGCAACGAGGCGGGCACTTCAAGAGCAAGGGATGATCTCTCGGCGAGCAGTGCTACTGCTCCAGGTCTTTTGGGCACGGGTGTAAACCCGGCCGACTTCTGCCGCATGCTTGCAGAAGCGATGGTGGCAGCTCAGGCTGCAGCAGCGGCTCAGGTGGCAGCCCCTGCCACACCAGATACGGCAACGGCCGTGCCAGGAGCAGAAGCCAGGCGAGTGGAGCCTTTGGCGGAGAGAGTAGTTGTTGGACATGGAGATCGACACATGAAGTACTTCCTGAGTTTCCATCCCCCGTCCTTCAGGGGTACTGGAACGCCAACGGATGCGGAGGACTGGTGGGTTCGTATGCAAGAACTGTTAAGGGCGGCAGAGACGCCAGAGGAAAAGAAAGCTGAGTATGCGGCTTTCATGTTGGAAGGGGATGCCAAGTTATGGTGGGTGGCCCATAGCGGCCGCCAGTTTCCGGGACGCACCCCGTCAGTGGAAGAGTTTGGGGACGCTTTTCTTAAGAGGTATATCCCAGTTTCAACTCGGTTGGCCCTGCAGAGGCAGTTTCTGCATCTAATGCAGCGAGACAAGACGGTGGATGAGTACGTGCAAGAGTTCACCCGATTGGGTCGTTATGCGGGAACGACAATGGCTGATGATGTAGAGAGGGATAACCTCTTCTACCAAGGTTTGAGGGAGAATCTGAGGCAGCCCCTCATCTCCATGAAGAGGGCGGGATTTAATGAGTTAGTTGAAGCCGCCAGGAGTTTGGAGAATGATTTGGAGCGAACCCAACGCCGTAAGGGTTTTACTCCCAAGCAAGGGGAAGGGAAGCCTTCCCAATCTCATGGAAAGTCTGATGGGAGTAGGTGGAGGAAGAAGCCTTCCACTTCCAGATCTGGTGAGAGGAGCAACTGGACGCCTGGGGGTTCCCACTCTAGGGGACCGCTAACGTGCTACAACTGCGGGAAGGTGGGGCACATAGCCCGTGCTTGTCAGCAAGGGGGAGCGGGGCAAGAGTCAAAGCAGGAGCAGTCTGTGCGCTCGGGCCCCAGTGCTGCAGAGAAAGGAAAGATGGCGGAGTCGAGCGCTTCTCGGTTCCAACCGGTGCAACCAAGGGCCTACAACCTTGGACAGCAAGAAGCGATCCGCCAGACGGATGTGGTGACAGGTATGAAGAGAATTTAAGTTTAAATTTTGTGCTTCATCCCTTTTAGATTTTTTTGTGTAATGTCTATGTTGTAGGCTTCGTGTTAGTTTCCGGATACCCCGCTAGGGTATTGTTTGATACAGGAGCATCGCACTCCTTTCTTGCGGAGAGCTTCATCCGGAGAATAGGAGTTGAGCCTTTCTCGTCGGGAGCAGAGCTGAAAGTGCGCATGCCCAATGGGTCATCTATGACCACCGGGGCTAAAGGGCGCATTCGTTGGGAGCTAGACGGAGTTGTCTTCGCTCTGGAAGCGGCAGTGTTACCTCTAGTAGAGTTCGACGTCATTTTGGGTATGGATTGGCTTGCAGAGCAGCGCGCCAGTATTGACTGCCTTTCTAAGGTGGTGACCTTAAGGAGTAAAGGGCAAGCAGAAGTCAAGTTTGAGGGCCTTGGTGGAGTGGCCTGTTCCCTGATATCGGCCATGCAGTTGGTGCGGGCGGTTAACCAGGGTGGTGTAGCGCTTGTAGCGTTATTGGAGGTTCGTCTATCCCAACTGTCGATTGAGGAAGTGCCTGTGGTGGCAGAGTTCAAGGATGTGTTTCCGGATGAACTTCCTGGAGCGCCTCCTCGGCGGGAGATCGACTTCTCGATCGAGTTAGTGCCGGAGGCTAGACCGGTGTCACGTCCTCCTTTTAGGATGGCACCAAAGGAGTTAGCGGAACTTAAGGTTCAGTTACAGGAACTGTTGGAGCAAGGGTATATTAGACCCAGTTCTTCACCGTGGAGCGCACCGGTGTTGTTTGTGAAGAAGAAAGACGGTAGCATGCGCCTGTGCATAGACTACCGAGAGCTTAATAAGTTGACCGTCAAGAATAAGTATCCGATCCCTCGGATAGACGACCTGTTTGACCAATTGGTGGGGTCAGTGGTATATTCGAAGTTGGACTTGAAGTCAGGATACTATCAGCTACGAATTCGGGACGAGGACATACCCAAGACTGCTTTTGGGACAAGGTATGGACACTTTGAGTTTACGGTGATGCCGTTCGGGCTGACGAACGCACCATCGGTGTTCATGGATCTGATGAATCGGGTATTCCGGGAATACTTAGATTCTTTTGTGGTTGTTTTCATTGATGACATCTTGGTGTTTTCCAAATCGGAAGTGGAGCATGAGACCCACTTGAGAATAGTTTTGCAAGTGTTGAGGGAGAATGAGTTGTATGCAAAATTCTCCAAATGCGAGTTCTGGTTGGAGAAGGTGGCATTTTTGGGCCACGTGATTAGTGGTGATGGGGTGGCAGTGGATCCAGCGAAGGTGGAGGCCATCAGAGATTGGCCGGTGTTGAGGACCGTGGCGGAAGTCCGAAGTTTTCTTGGACTAGCCGGGTATTATAGGAGATTCGTGGAGAATTTCTCGAAGATAGCTCTACCCCTCACCTCTCTCACTCGCAAAGACCATAAATTTGTGTGGACCCAAGAGTGCGGTCAAGCATTCGAGGCACTAAAGGAGAGGCTTATGATGGCTCCGATCCTGAGTTTACCGCAAGGGACCGATGGATTTCAAATTTTCAGTGACGCATCGGGATGCGGTCTGGGTTGCGTTTTGGTGCAACATGGGAAGGTGATAGCCTTTGGGTCTAGACAGCTGAAACCTCATGAGAGGAATTACCCCGTCCATGACTTGGAGTTGGCGGCGGTAATCTTCGCGCTGAAAATTTGGCGGCATTATGTTTATGGCGCAAGAGTGGAGATCTTCACGGACCATAAAAGCCTGAAGTATCTCTTGGATCAAAAGGACTTGAATATGCGGCAACGCAGATGGGTTGAGTTTCTTGGGGACTACGAAGTGGCGATTCAGTACACGCCGGGTAAAGCCAATGTGGTGGCGGATGCGTTGAGTAGAAAGTACTCGGGGCTAGGAAATTGGATCGAAGCTCATGATGAGCGGTTGGTACGGGAATGGGAGTCCCTTGGATTGGAATGTGTTGCGAGGGGCGAGTCTAGCGTGGCTCGGTTGAACTGGATTGAAGTGCAAAGCGATTTGTCCGACCGTATTCGGGAAGCGACTCGGTTGGATGTGGAGTTTCAACCTTTTGTGTTGGAGTCTCAAACGGGCGAGAGCAGCACCTGGGAGATGATTGATGGGATTCTGAGGAAGGGCGGAAGGGTTTGTGTACCGCAGTTTGGCAATCTCCGTGAGGAGTTGATGTTTGAGGCTCACTTCTCAAAGTACTCCATTCACCCGGGCAGTACAAAGATGTACTTGGATATGAAGAAATCCTTTTGGTGGCCGGGGTTGAAGCGAGATGTGGCTTTGTATGTGAGTCGTTGCCAAACATGTGCCTTGGTGAAGGCCGAATGTCAGAAACCGGGCGGGTTCCTGAAGCCCCTTCCAATTCCTGAGTGGAAATTTGAGGACATCTCCATGGACTTTGTGCATGGTTTGCCTAGATCGCAGCATGGGAATGATGCTATTTGGGTGATCGTGGATCGCCTAACCAAGGTGGCTCACTTCATCCCGAACCGGAAAGAGGACAGCGTGGAGAAGCTGGTGGAGTTGTATGTTCGCAACATTGTGCGACTGCACGGAATTCCGAAGAGCATAGTCAGTGATCGCGATGGACGATTTACGTCCAAGGATTGGAGACTTGTTCAGAAGAGCTTGGGCACGAAGCTAAAGTTTAGTACGGCGTTCCATCCTCAAACTGATGGGCAAACGGAGAGAACGAACCGTACTATGGAGGATATGTTGAGGATGTGCGTTCTTGATTTTGGCAAGAGGTGGGAGGATCACCTCTTCATGGTAGAATTTGCGTACAACAACAGTTTTCAAGCTAGTATAAAGATGGCGCCATACGAAGCTTTGTATGGGAGGCGGTGTCGAACGCCAATGTCTTGGGCAGAGGCGGGAGACACCAAACTTCTGGGGAAGGATGCGGTAGTTGACGCTTGTGAGATGGTACGAACCATCCAAGAGCGTATGAAGGTGGCACAAGACAGGCAAGCGAAATATTTTAATGCTCGTCACCGGAAGTTAGAATTTGCAGTTGGTGATTGGGTTTATCTGAAGGTCAAGCCGTTCAAAGGCGTATCGCGGATTCGCCGACTCAAGAAGTTGAGTCCAAGGTTTTTGGGGCCTTTTGAAATTATTGAGCGGATAGGAGAAGCAGCCTATCGGTTGGCATTGTCCGCAGATTTGAGTGGATTACATGACGTCTTCCACGTCTCCGTGTTGAGGAAAGCCTTGGTGGAGTCTAGCGTGGTGATTGAGCCGGCATCGGTGCCGATTGAGGAAGACTTGAGGACGCGAGTCCTTCCAATCGCTATAGAAGATTCGGAGATTCGGCAGTTGCGGAATAAAGAAGTTAAACTTGTGAAAGTTCGTTGGGACAACTGCGGTCGTGAGGAGTTCTCGTGGGAGCGAGAACAGGCCATGCTAGAAGACTATCCAGAACTTTTGTTGTCAGGTACAATTTAAGTTTTGTACCCTTTTGTTTTGTAATTTCGGGACGAAATTCAGTTAAGTGGGGGAGAGTTGTAACACCCTAGTTTTTGCAAGAGGTTCAGTCTGCTGTTCTGGAAATTTTTGGGTTCTGGCAGGAGGCACACGGCCTGCGACACGGGCGTGTCGCAGGGCGTGTCGAGGCCGTGTCGACACTCGGCCCAAGTGTCGACACTTTGTGCTCGACAAAGTGTCGAGGGTGAGGCACACGGCCTGCGACACGGGCGTGTCGCAGGGCGTGTCGAGGCCGTGTCGACACTCGGCCCAAGTGTCGACACTTTGTGCTCGACAAAGTGTCGAGAGTGAGGCACACGGCCTGCGACACGGGCGTGTCGCAGGGCGTGTCGAGGCCGTGTCGACACTCGGCCCAAGTGTCGACACTTTGTGCTCGACAGAGTGTCGAGAGTGGGGCACACGGCCTGCGACACGGGCGTGTCGCAGGGCGTGTCGAGGCCGTGTCGACACTCGGCCCAAGTGTCGACACTTTGTGCTCGACAGTGTGTCGAGACTGGGGCACACGGCTTGGGACACGGGCGTGTCCCAGGCCGTGTCACCTCTCGGGTTGGTGTTGGGGCCGTGTCGTTGGAGCTACACGGCAGGCCACACGGCCGTGTCACTGGGGACACGGGCGTGTCAGATTGAACACGGGCGTGTCGGATGCCCGTGTCTGATTCCAGGCGCGTCGATTTGAGACGGCGAATGAGGCACACGGCCCTGGACACGGGCGTGTGCCAGGCCGTGTTCGGCCCAGATCTTTTATTTTCCAGGCGAATCGCAGCCAGTCTTTGTCTGGTTTTGGGATCTAACGGTTCAGGCCATCTCCTGGGGATTTAAGCCCGAAGTTAGGGCTGCAGATCCTCACTTTTTCCAAGTTCTCTCTTTCTAAGATCTTGAGAAAACCTAGAGCAAGGAGGAAGAAGAAGAACTCTTGGGCTGTAGGAAGGGTGTCGGAGCTCCGAATCGCGAGCCGAGTCCGGATCCGTGGAGCTTAGACCGCTGCGAAGTTTTCCATCCGGATAGTTTGCCATGGCAAGGAAGAGGAGTCGGAAGGTAACGACATCTCTCCTCTCGGTCTTTAGGATGCACGTTTTAGCATCATCTAGTTTTCTTTTCTCTAATTTTTGGGCACCAAACTCTCAAATGAGAGGGGTTTTGGCTTGCCAAGTTTCAAGAGGAACTTCCGGGTCGATTGAGTCCGTCCCCGGCATATTTTGCATTAGAGATCCGCTTCGCTAGTGGATTAGGCATGGTGGGTGAAGCCGTAGTCGCGACCGTTAGTCCGACACGGTGATGTTGCATACGAACTTAGGGATTCGTAGAGGTTTCCGATGCGGCAAGATGCCGTTTGTGTTGTGGTGGTGATTGTCCCGTTTGCTTGAAAAGAGTACATGTAGTCGAACCCGGACAAGGTTAGCTCCTCGTGGTGGTAGATGGTTTCCTTGACAAGGTTAGCTCCAAATGAGAATGGAGATGGTTTCCTTGGTGGACAAGTTTAGCTCCGCACGAGTTGGAGATGTTTTCCTTGGTGCGCGGGAACGCTGCGGTGCAAAGAGAGATTGCGATGTGTTTAGTCTTGGTTGTGTTGTGCCAAGGCGTGGCTATGTCTCTGTGGTCGGCTGGCTATCCCGTGACACGTGCGTCATGTGTGGAGAGTGTCCCGGCGAGACTAGTCCCCTTCTGTGAGACTGACGAGAATGCCAAGCTTGGGGCAAGCCCGGGCAAAGAGGCCATGAGCGGGTGGGGTCCAGCAAGGCTTCTTAGAATCGGTCAGTCTGTGGTTGTTGGAATCCTGACAGGAGACGTCAGAGCTTGCAGGCAAGCCCGGGGCTAAGCCCACGAGCGGGTGGGGCCTTGGCAAGATTTCCATGTGGCGGCCTGTGCGCCGTGTGAGGGAGTTGTGTCTCCCTCAATGTTTGCGGCTTTATGCCAATTGGGGAAATGTGAGTACCCAAATGTTGTGATGTTGTGCTAGATGCATACGGTTTAGGGTACCTTGGGTGAAGCCCGGGTGTTGCATTCATGTTGCATAGTAGGCCCTTTCTTTATATGCTCAACCAGTAGAGAACATGTTTGTTGATTGAGACATCCAAGCCTGTTTTAATGTATTTCTATTTATAGAAATTTATATTGCATATGAAGTGCTGACTTGCAGGTTGGAGGGTTCCCCGGGGTCCGTTAGGGGCGGCCGGGAGGAGATGTGTTGTTACACAGTTTGAGGTCAGCCTTTGCTGACCCACGTTACTAATAATTTTTACAGGGCAAGGATCGCACGCAGGAGCTAGCACGCCGGCCAAAAAGGCCTAAGCCCATGAAGTGTTTTCTCTTTTGTAGCACTACTTTTGATGATGTATGTTTGAGACTATTTTGTCCGGCTTGCATGCCGAGGTAGACTAGGAGTGCTGAGCACATTCATGTTTGGTTGTACTGTTTACCCTTTTGGACATTTGATGTAAGGCCTTAAGGCCATTTGTTTACTCTTTTGGATTAGTGGATAACTTCTTGTTGTGCTTGGTTTTCCGCTGTGTTGTGCAAGTGTTTTGAGTTTGGGTAGCTATATCAACTTTTAATACTGAAGCTGTGGTGTTCGTATGTTGTGGGGCCCCGGCCGGACCCATATTATACGTCTATTACAGGGGAGGTGTTACAGATGTGCCGTGGAAAGTTCTACTTATAAGCGAGGTGAGGAGTGTGGTCACCACCCTAGTGAATAGAATCACCGCAATAGCCTGCGTGCTAACATAACCCAGTCCGCCAAGTCTACACGGACTTGACCAAACCTCTAGGAGCTAGAACAAAAAAGTCCAGTCCGCCTCGATGCGGACTCACATGCTACCGACCTGCCTATTTCTGGCACAAAGCCAGTCCGCGCAAGGCAAACAGAGCTACACCACCACCCAATACAGCACGCGGACATCCCGCAACATAAGCTACAACAGCCTACAATACCATATCATGCGGACTCAGGAGACAATCCAGAGAGCTCCGCAAACAACGCCACCCCGCCGAGTCCACGACCAATAGGTAGTCCACCGGGTCAACAACAGACTCTTCGGACATTGCGGACACAGAGAACTTGTCATAGCAAATGACCAAGTCCAGCAGCCACCCAAGCACTGACGCAAGCCTGGCGGACACAAAAGCTCTAGGCCGCCAACCATCAGGACAGTCCACCCAAGGATGGATAACATCCACTTCATCATGGATAGCTCGGCAAGAAGCAAGGCACCGTCCACACAGATACGGATTCTGCGGACGCCAAATCATTGAAAAGGGCAGAGTCCGCAAACTCTACCCGAACAGCTCTCCACAAAGGTCACCTGCCGGACTCGAACACCTGTCCGCACAGTCCTCCACAGCAGAACATTGCTACACCACCTGAGCGCGGCAAGGCCGACAGTCGAACACCAAGGCCAGTCCGCAATAGCAGACACCGTGGACTCGTCAGTCTGCAAGCCTCCCGCGGATAAAACTCACAACCCGCTGGTTAGCACAAGCTTGAAACACACAAAGCTGCTGAACAGAGCACAGCCTACAGCCCGCAAACCTCTGTCCGCTCAGACCGCTCAAGCCGCTCCTCAAACAGCCAAGCCACCAAAACAGCCAACGCCCAAGCCGCAACCTGCAATCCCCCCAGGCCACGAAACCAGTCCGCACAGGCCGCCCGGCTTATCCATCACCCACTTCCACTTCACAAATTTCAACACTCCCCCTTGAAGTGAGAAGTGTTGATCAAGCCCAGCAAGCTACGTAACAGCTGAAAAGGCCCCTTCGACAGCGGCTTCGTGACGATGTCCGCAAGATTATCTTCACTCCGAACATGCCCGACCAGAAGAGATCCCTCCAACACCCTCTCCCTTATGAAGTTGTGCACGATCTCAATATACGCGGTCCTTGCGTGACACACTGGATTGTTTACCAGTTTGAGAGCACTCTCATTGTCAACCCGGAGTTAATCTAGGCCCTTGCACTTCTTCACGAACATCCTCTACAAGCCTTATACTCAGCTTCCGTAGTAGACACGGACACAGAATCCTACTTCTTGCTACACCACAAAATACCAGCTGAACTACAAGTGAAAATATAACCCGAAGTTGATCTCCGATCATCCGAGTCACCACCATAGTCAGCGTCCGTGTATCCAAGCAAAGCAAAGTCCGCATCCCTACTATAGTGGAGTCCCATATCAAAAGTTGACTTGACATACTTCAGAATGTGCTTTACCGCTACCAGATGAGACTTCCTTGGTTTAGCCATAAACCGACTTACTCGGCCAACAACATAAGCAATGTCTTGTAATCATCAGGAAGATCAAACTCCCTATAAGAGCCCTGAACACCAAGGGATCAGGAAGAATCCTTCCTTCATCTTGTCGAAGCTTCAGCCCATGTTCCAGTGGAGTAGAGCAACACTTCCCTTCGCCCA
The DNA here is from genome assembly GCA_039583875.1 of Platanthera guangdongensis. Classification (NCBI taxonomy): domain Eukaryota; kingdom Viridiplantae; phylum Streptophyta; class Magnoliopsida; order Asparagales; family Orchidaceae; genus Platanthera; species Platanthera guangdongensis. Next base: position 118,556,813 of record CM077163.1, read on the forward strand.
TGCTGAACCGAATTATAATACGATCCACATATCCCTTCTGGCAAATGAGAATTCTGCACTCCTTCCTCTCCACTTCAAGACCGAGAAAGTGATGAAGCTCCCCCAAGTCTTTCATCTCGAAGCATATAGCAAGCTCAGCCCTGAGCCTTGCTACTTCCTCCTCCGAATTCCCTGTGACAATCATGTCATCCTGTTGGATCCCTAGTTGATTTGGGCTAGGTTCACTAGCTTAGGATGTGACCCAACATGTATAGCCAGGGTCAAATTTGTGTCCTAGAGTCTAGGCCAAGTCCTTAGAGTCAACTTCAGATGGACAAGCCATCCTCCAGACTATCAGAGACTCAAGAATTAGAAGATTTAAAGACTAAGTAAAATGAGTTCGACGTTCGTCTAACTCAGGTCGACGAAAGGCGTTTTGAGCTCGACGATCTTGAGACATTTCTCTATGCGGAGATCGACGATCTTTGTTCTCGGTTCGACGAAACCTGGGATACTTCAACAAGCTAAAGTTAGGCTAACTCCAGATTTTTCTAAGTCCAACTTCAGGCCTTGGTCGACGAACTAGATTCTGAGCTCGACGAACTTGGACCTCAAGTTCACACCTTCTCAGGTCGACGAAGTCAACTTCTCAGGTCGACGAATTCAGTACTCTACTCGACGATTTCTGGTCGACGATTTGAATCCTTCGCAGTCAAAGACTCCTCAGATTCTAAGTCCACAATCATTCTTCGGTCGACGATTTTGGATCTCAGCTCGACGAATGAAGATTGTCAGTTCGACGAAGATTGCAGCAGAATTGACAAGTTTCCCTTGATGACTAATTGATATTGTCTGGCCGATGAACTCATCAGCTCAGCTCGACGAACTGTGAACTCAGCTCGACGATCCATGTTCTTCGTTCGACGATTCCAGACTTAGGTCTTCTCCAGTTTTCCGTCCCTTTTCTTGGCGATGAATCCTGAGTAATTAATGCTCAATATTCTCTGAATGTTACCGTTGGAACGAGCATTGATCATGGATTATTACATGCCATTTTTCCATGCGACAGTTAGGGAAATCATTGATTGTCGCTTCCTTCCCCGGCCGACTGCATTTACTGCTCTAGATTTCAAATTTCGAATGTTCTTCAGTCTGTCTTCAGTCAGTAAACAAAGAGAAGAAAAGATTAAGTAGTCAGATAGACACACAGACAGATAGTACACTCAAGAATAGTCTTACAGAAATCTAAAGTTTTCATACTGCAATCAACCTGAGCCAGAGAACATCATCAAGAAGAAGAAGAACATTCAATCACTATCAAGAGTCTTCTTCCTTCAACCCTACAGGATAACTTCTGAAGGACAACAATTATTCTATCTGTCAAAGAAGTTCCTGAAGCAATCTCTGGTCCAGGCACTCAAGCTCTTTGAAGACCTGTCACCCTGAAGAAGTGCTCCAGATTTCCTGATCCATTCAAGATCTCAGGGGGAGCAATCTGCTGAAATCAATCCACAAGTATTCTCAGTTGTTATTGAGAAAAAGAAGACCCCATCACCCCTTTTCCATCTTCTGTATAGGGTTTTAATACCCTTCAAAAGTATTCCTAGTTGCAAGTCTCCAACCAAAAGACTTGAGATTTTGGTTTTTGAGCACCTGAACAAAAGCTCATTGGTGTCAGGCACCTGATCAAAAACCTGAGTGGATTCCTACCAGGGCGGTAGAAGAGTGGATGTACCCAGGTTGGGGAACCACTATAATTTCTTGTGTCGTCTGGTTGCCCTCTTTCTTTTGTTTTGGCTGTGATCTGTGATTTGTTAAGATTGCTGTTATTATTTCTTTATTTATTAATCTGTTCACTTAGGATTACAGCATAAGTTGTAAAGAATTTTTTAAGAGAGCACAATACTCTATTCACCCCCCCCTCTAGAGTATTTCAGATCTACCTTCACTTTCAATTGGTATCAGAGGGAGGTTGGTTAATCTACCATACCTTAAGAGGTTAATTGGTTGAACAGGCTAACACCTGAACCATAAAGATCCCTCTTGTTAGATCTGATTATTTTGTTTTTGTTATTAGATTTATTTCTTCACAGAAATGGCTCAAAACAAAGATTATGCAAGCATCAGACATCCAGTATGCAATCTTAATAGATTTTCCATCTGGAAGGCAAGAATCAAACTATACATGAACTCTATTGATGAAGATATTTTTTCCTATATCTTAACAGAGTACCTCCAGCACCTACATCTTCTACAAGCACCTCTACAAACATGACTGCAGTACCTCCTCCAGAGAATAATGATGCTTACAGGAAAGCCAAAATTGCATATGCAAAAGCAATGAACATCTTGGTTCAGACAATGCAAGATGACATATTTCAGAAGGTGGCTGAGTGCACGTCAGCCAAGGCCATTTGGGACTCCCTCAACCAAATGGTAGCTTGTTCAGTTGATGAAAGGAAAGATAAGATATCAAACCTCATATCCTTGTATGAGAATTTTAAGAAGGATGAGGCTGAATCAGTGGCTGAAATATACAATAGGTTGAGTTCAATCATCAATGAGCTCAAAACCCTGGATAAGGACATCACCCTGATAGAGGTGAATGACAAAATCTTGATGTGCTTCCCTAGCTCTTTGGACTCAAGAATCTGGCCTATCAAAGAAGCCAGAAGCCTAAATGAGATATCAACTGAATATCTGCTAGGTAAATTAAAGTCTTATGAGCAGTTGATTAAGTCAAGAGAAGCAGTTGAACAGAAGTCAACCACTCTAGTGAGAAAGGATCACAGTATATCCTTCAAGGCATCTGAGTAAAGTGAGACCTCAACATCAAATGAAGAACTCATGAGCCTCAATGCAAAAAGATTTTATAAGATGGCTAGAAATGATTTCAGAAGGAAATCATCAAGGCAGGATGATAAGCCCAGATTTGACAAAACACCAACCAAGGAGGTTGTGTGCTTTGGATGTAGAAAACCTGGACATTACATCTCTGAATGTCCAGAAAACTAGAAGAAGGAGAAAAATAGAGAAAAGGACTCCAGTAGAAAACACAGCAATAGACCCTCCTCCAGCAAGTACAAAAAAAGACAAAGGCTTTGTTGCTGAAACATGCAGTGATACTAAAGAAGAATCATCTTCCTCCAACTCAAGTGAAGAAGAGGAAGAAGCAAGATCCAAGGAGGTTTGCCTTATGGCAATTGATGCCTCCAGGAGCTGTTCAGGATCAGAAGGAGAATCTGAAGATGAGGCAACCTCAGACTCAGAGGGAGATTAGGTTCTTTCAAGCTTTGATTTTAATTCTGATTTATTTGAAATTGAATTCAAACCTATGTGTTTAGATTTAATTAATTCAGAAAATGAAATAAAAACCCTTAGAGAAAAACTAGGAAATCTTGAATATGTTAACTCAGAAAATATTAAACTAAAAGATCAACTAACTTTAGCTAATGAACAGATAATTAAATTAAAATCTGATTTATATGAGGCCAAACAACTTAAGCAATCTCTCAATGGAAGAATTCTCAAGCTGATGGACATAACAAGCACAGTAAATGCCAGATTAAATGGCAAGTTAGGCTTGGGTGCTTCATCAGGTATGTCGCCCATAATTAAGAAAAATATTCTTACCACACCCATTAAATTTGTTTCTGCCAAGGGAAAAGAGAAGATACCCATAGACAAGAGCAATAAAAATCAGAAAACAGCTAATAAAAACATGGTTCAGCAGCATTCGTCGAACTCAGATCGATGAAATGTGGCCAGTTCGTCGAACCCAGATCGACGAACGCTGAACGCAAACTTCAGTTATAACAATTCATCTAAATGCAATCGACGAACTTTGTATGGTTCGTCGAGCAGAGGTCGACGAACATGGGGCGCAGAAAATGACTATTGTCATTCCCTGAGCAGAGATCGATGATCTCAACCCTATTCGTCGAACTCTAGTCGACGAACTTACAAGAATTCGTCGAACCCAGAAGGACCAAACATAAATCATTTCTCTTATAGAAATTCTAAGCCAACTAATAAACCATTCAATCCAGTAGCTTATTGGGTTATTCCACCTAGGAGATATCACCCCTTAGGTTATAAATCTCAACCTACTTTGTCAGTTATTTCCAGCTTTTCTTTTCAACCAAATAAAGGACCCAAGTTAACCTGGGTTAAGAACAATTGAGTTTTGTTTTTCATTACAGGTACAGGTGAAGAGCTATCCAAGGGTGAGTCAGACCTGGTACTTGGATAGTGGTTGCTCCAAGCATATGACAGGCAGCAAGGACAATCTATCTAATTACAAGTCTAAGCTAGGACCAAAGGTGATCTTTGGTGATTCAAATAGTGACCAATCTGAAGGGTATGGAGCAGTAAAGATTGGAACAGTTACCTTCAATAGAGTAACATATGTAAGAGGACTCAAACATAAACTAATATCCATAAGCCAATTATGTGATGAAGGTTATCAGGTACACTTTAACTCTACCTCCTGTTCTATTATTAATAATGAAAACAAAACTGTTTTAATTGGAATTAGACAAGGTAACATATATCTAGTAGATTTTATTTCTGCCAAAACTGATGTTTGTTTACTCAATATCACTAGTAACCAAAATGAGTTGTGGCATAAAAGATTAGGTCATATAAACCTTAAGAATATAGATTGGTTATCTAAGGATAACCTTGTTAGAGGTTTACCTTTTGGCCCCTACAAGAAGGAAAACCTATGCAGGGGTTGTCAATTAGGCAAGCAAACAAAAACTAGTTTCAAATCCATTAATAAAAGTGATTCACCTAGGATTTTGTATTTGCTTCATGTGGATCTATTTGGACCCATTGCAGTACAAAGCCTAGGAGGGAAGTCTTACACTTTAGTAATTGTTGATGACTTCTCCAGATTCAGTTGGGTAGCCTTTCTGAGAATTAAGTCAGATACATTCAAGGTTCTTATAGACTTTCTCAGGACCATATAGATTGAGTTCTCTACTCATGTTGCATTGATCAGAAGTGATCATGGCACAGATTTTGAGTCTCTTTTTATGCATGAGATCTGTGAGAAGGAAAGTATCAGGCAGTGCTTCTCAGCTCCTAGAACTCCTCAACAAAATGGGGTTGCTGAAAGGAAAAATAGGACACTCATTGAATCTGCAGGCACATTATTGGCAGATGCTTACATGCCTCTATCCTTTTGGGAAGAAGCTGTAAACACTGCTAACTATGTCCTGAATAGAAGCCTTATACAAAAGCTGAAAAATAAGACCCCCTATGAATTAATTAAAGGGAAGAAACTTAAAATCACATATTTTAAAGTTTTTGGTTCCATATGTTATATTCACACAAACAGCAAAAGATACATTAGAAAGTTTGAGGTTAAGGCTGAAGAAGGGATTTTTCTAGGATACTCCCAAGTAAGTAAGTCCTATATGATTTTTAATAAATCCTCTCTTAAAATTAAAGAATCAGTTCATGTATCTTTTGATGAAGCTAACATGTCTTATAAGGAGAAAGAGATTTCTACCAACAACTTTTTGCAGGTTCCACAACAGTGTGAGTCTATGGATGGACTAAACCTTACCCAAGAGGTGTCAACCCATCCTGCTCCACAGGTTGCTGAAGACAGTGAAGAAGAGATTCAAGTGGAAGTGGCTGAACTTCCCTCAACAGCTAATAACATTCCTCAAGAGAAATTAATTATAGAAGTTGTTGCTGAACAAACTCCACCAACTGATCTTGTCACACTTAGAGATCACCCCAGATCTCAAGTGATTGGAGACATTTCAGCAGGTGTACAGACAAGACATCAACTCAACCAAGACTTGATGCATGCATATTTTCTCTCTCAGATTGAACATCTCTCCATCTATGAAGCTGAGCAAGATCCCCACTGGATCATTGCAATGCAAGAGGAACTAAATCAGTTTGAGAGATGTAGAGTTTGGGATTTGGTTCCAAGACCTCATAACTACCCAGTTATTGGAACCAAATGGGTCTATAGAAACAAGTTGGATGCTCAAGAAAATATTGTTAGAAACAAGGCTAGGCTTGTTGCTCAGGGCTACAGACAAGAGGAAGGAATTGACTATGACCAAACTTTTGCCCCTATTGCAAGGTTAAAGGCCATAAGAATATTCATTGCCTATGCAGCTCACAGGAGATTCAAAGTTTTCCAAATGGATGTCAAGAGTGAATTTTTGAATGGAGTGCTTCAAGAAGAGGTTTATGTGGAACAACCTCCAGGTTTTATCTCTCTAACTCAACCCCCTTTTGTATTTAAATTGCATAAAGCTCTATATGGTTTAAAGCAAGATCCAAGAGCTTGGTATGAGACCTTAGCAAGCTTTCTTTTAGAGCATAAATTTACAAGAGGAATCATATATAAAACTCTTTTCACTAGACATCATAAGGACCAAATTTTATTAGTACAAATATATGTGAATGACATCATCTTTGGGTCTACTAATCCCAAATTATGCAAGAGGTTTACTGACCTCATGCATTCCAAATTTGAGATGAGTAGCATAGGTGAGCTTTCCTTCTTCCTTGGTCTTCAAGTGAAGCAGCTCCCTGATGGTATCTTCCTCTCCCAAGCTAAGTATGCTAAAGAGCTTATTAAGAAGTTTGGGATGGGTGATGCTTCAGGAATGAAAACACCTATGACTACCAAAGCTGTTGTGCATTCTGATGCAGTAGGGAAACCTGTAGATCAGAAGCATTATAGGGCAATTGTTGGATCACTATTATACCTAACAGCTAGCAGGCCTGACATCATGTTTGCCACATGCCTTTGTGCTAGGTTCCAAGTGAACCCCAAAGAACCTCACCTTATTTTCTTAAAAAAGAATTTTGAGATATATAAAGAGTTGTCCTAATCTAGGACTCTGGTATCCTGTAGAGTCAGAGTTTGAGTTAACTGGATACTCAGATGCTGACTATGCTGGATGTAGAGTGGACAAGAATAGTACCTCTAGAACTTGCTAGTTCCTGGGTATGAGACTTGTCTCCTGGTTTTGTAACAAGCAAGCATCTGTATCTACATCAACTGCAGAAGCAGAATACATGGCTGCTGGCTGCTGCTGTTCAGAAATGTTATGGATACAAAACCAACTCCTAGACTATGGTGTCAACTTAAATAATTCAACATTATTTTGTGATAATACTAGTGATATTGCTATAGCACAGAATCCAGTTCACCGTAGTATGACTAAACATATTGATATAAGACATCATTTCATCAGAGATAATGTAGACAAAAAGAAAATTAACCTAATCCATATTCCTACTGATTTACAAAGAGCAGACATTTTCACCAAACCCTTGGATGAGAAAAATCATCCGTTCTTTATAAATCAACTGGGAATGATCAATGGAGAAGAGTTAAATTAGTTTATGTCTACATTCGACGAATTTTCCAGAGTTCGTCGAACGGAGTTCGACGAATTAGGGAAAGTTTGAGAGATGCTCGTCGAACGGAGATCGACGAATTCTCTGCGTGGAAATAATTTTCGTCGATCGGAGATCGACGAACTTTGCTTCAGAAGATATTTCGTCGAACATAGTTCGACGAACTATTTTCATTTCTTCTTGATGAGATCGACGAATTATTTGTCTATAATTTATTTCGTCGAACTCAGTTCAAAGAACTGTTTCTTTTTCGTGGAATGGAGATTGTCAATTCATATTATAGAAATCTTATATCTAGTTTTTCTTCGACCTCCATCCCGCTCTTTCTGTTCCCTTTCTATTGATCGTCATTTACTCTGTCTAGTTTGTAAGTGATCTCAATGGTGATTCCAGCAGGAGCTTTAGCCGCAATGAAGTTTGACACCGGCATTGATGTCGACTTCGACTCTTTCCAGCACTCAGATCAAATCTTCCTCTACATTCTGGAACTTTTGGAAGAACAAAATCTGAAGAACTTGATGACCACCTGGATAAAGTTGGCCGGAACAGAAATAAGGGAATGAGTTTATACTTCAACCGTTTCTGAAGACAATATTATGACAGGAACAATCGCCGGTAACACTGTCTCATTAACCCCCGCCATTTTATCTGAAATTTTTGGTTTGACAACTGGAGTGGAGGAATAAGAGATTGATTCTACAGAGTTTACTGTGATGCTGAATTTGATGGGTTATGCTGGTGACAACCCTAACAAACTTTTGAAGAAACATCTGTCTGCCCCTTATAAATTCTTAGCAGACTTGGTGGGTAAAGTGCTGCTCGGGAAACATACAGCACACGACTACATCACCAGACAACAATTTCTGGTTATGTGTGCCATTGTCAACAAGAAGGGAATAGACTGGGCACAACTGCTGTTTGATTTGATTAAGAAGAATAATTCCCAGAAGGAAGTTTATTTTGGAAGGATCCTTGGGATCTTCCTCAAGGAAAAGGCTGCTGAATCCCTGGTATTCCCGACCATATTCATTAATGCTAGTAAAAGGCTGACTTGTGCCTTATTTGGCAGGTGGGAGAGGACAATCACCAAGTGAAAGTCCACCTAGTGTCGGCTATGTGCACCTATGGGGGGGGATAGGTGACGTGTGGTTCTTTTGCGGAATTCACAGATGTACCTGCACAATAAAAGCAACAAACACAGAACACAGAATACACAGCAAATTTATAGTGGTTCCCCGACTTGGGTACATCCACTTTCCCCCTTCGACCTATCTCCCCAACAAGGGACGACTCGGTCACTTCTCCAACGGGATTGAAATCCAATCCCTTCACTAACGGAAGGTGCCCTTCCACACGTGAGAGTCAACACTCCCACAAATCGGGTTGCACCCAACCCTTACACCGCGGAACAAAAGTTCCTTTACAATAAAATAAAAGTAGAATATACACGTGATACAAACTTCTCTTGGAGACTCCGGTGTTCCTCTTTGGTCGACGACGTGTTCTTGAAGTCGATGAAGAGTCTACGACCTTGGTCTTGCTTGGAGAAGATCTCCCCGGAACCGGCGGCGGCACACGAGCGGCGGCTAGCTTCGGGATCGGCGGCTACGAAGAAGAGCAGCTGCTGAACTTGGAGATCCAAACTTCGTTGCGAAGCAAGCTCGGTCTACCAACGGTCACACGAGGATCGGTCGTCTCGATCGATTCGGATGGGAAGTGTTTCCGATCAACAAATCGAGAGACAAAGGATCTCTGGATAGACGCGTGAGACTCGAGCCTTGCTAAGCTACTGTCGCCGGAGATCGGGAAGAAGATCTATCGGTGGCGACGGACTTGCGCGAGCGGCGACGGAGGCGGCGGAAGGATTTCGCGATTTTAGGGTTTCCGTGAGCTCGCGTATTTTTCTCTCTTTTTACTGTTCAAAATACCCATGTATTTATACTGTAGCTACCCCCAATAAGACCGTTTGTGGGACCCACAGAGATAGTCCCCAAATCCCGGTCCAGATTTTAAACAGCGGCAGAATCCGGTTCAGGGAATAAGCTGAGAAACCGCCAAGTCAAAATCGGCGAGAATCGCAGACGATTCTCGACGAATCGGCGAGAATCACCAAGTGATTCTCGACGATTCGTCGAGAGTCGTTTGTGATTCTCGTCGAATCTCTTGTCGATTCTCAACGAATTGGACTTTGTGTTCATGGGCTGCTTGACCACTGGTTCGGCGGGAATTACAAGTGATTCTCGCCGAATCTTACTTGGCACCATTTTGAGATGGCCAGAAGAAGTCGGCGAGAATCACTGACGATTCTCGTCGATTCGGCGAGAATCACCAAGTGATTCTCGCCGATTCGGCGAGAATCACTTGGTGATTCTCGTCGAATTTGCCTTGGACGATTTTTCGTCTTCCACCTAGGAGCTGCTCCTTGACCCTCCATGCTCCTTGTCTTCTCTTGCATATGAGCGGCCCTGTGCTTGAAAATAAGTGCACTCCAATAGAGAGAGTACACGTAGGCCAACACACTGATCTGCTCAACGAGGGATTACGTCGTGCAGACCCGTGTATATTGACCTACTGCACCCTGACATTGGTGTGCACTTAGCGTGGAAAAACTACAAGCACAACTAGAAAAGGTTTATCAAATACATAGTCTATTCACCTTAGCTTGTCCAGGGGCTTCTTCAAATCAGGTACATTGTGGATACAATACCCAACAATCTCCCCCTATTTGAAGAAGCCTAAACCCTACAAGCGAAGGTGAATGGAGCGAATGAAATTGAAAGCAAATGAAATTCATAAACTTAACATTGGGTGGGGTTATCCCTTACCAATACCGCTTTCTTGGAAGCAAGCTGGAGCCACACCTTAGCCTTGACCCCGAGAGGGTAATCTCCCCCTTTTCGGCTTCTACAAAGCGGGGTCTGTAGCGATTGACTTTTTGCTCCCCCTCAGTTCTTGCAGCTGTACGCACGCGGAGTTCCTTGCTCCCCCTCGGTTCTTGCACTAGCCTGGAGCTTCTGGAGTCTTCACTCCTCATAGTTGAGCATTCCCAATTCAGTCTTGAAAAGATTGAACTTGGCCTCGTCTAGGGGCTTTGTGAATATATCAGCAATCTGCTTGTCCGTGGGGACATAACAGAGAGAGATATCCTTGTTCTCCACGTGCTCCCGAATGAAGTGGTAGCGTACTTCAATATGCTTCGTCCGGCTGTGCGACACCGGATTGTTGGCAATGGCAATTGCACTGGAGGAGTCGCAGTACATTGGAACTTCCTTGAACTGAAGGTTGTAGTCGGCCAACTGATTTCTGATCCAAAGAAGTTGTGCGCAACAGCTCCCTGCCGAGATATACTCTGACTCTGCAGTGGAGGTTGCAACGCAATTTTGTTTCTTGCTGTTCCATGAGATAAGCCTCCTGCCGAGGAATTGACACGTCCCGGAGGTGCTTTTCCTGTCATCCCTGCTCCCTGCAAAATCAGCATCTGAAAAGCCTATTAGCTCGACATCATTGTTCCTCGGGTACCACAAGCCAAGATTAGGAGTACCTTTAAGGTATCTTAGAATTCGCTTTGCAGCGACATAGTGAGATTCCTTAGTGTTCACCTGATATCGGGCACATACACATGTGGAGAACATAATATCCGGTCTACTGGCAGTAAGGTAGAGCAGGGATCCAATGATGCTTCTGTATTTGGTTTCATCGAAAGGTTTACCTTTCTCATCCTTATCCAGAGACATGGTGGATCCCATTGGAGTCCTCATAGAGGTTGCACTCTCCATACCGAATTTCTTAAGGAGTTCATTTGTGAACTTCGTCTGAGAGATGAAGATTCCATCCTCAGACTGTTTCACTTGAAGGCCTAAGAAATACTTGAGCTCTCCCATACTGCTCATTTCAAACTTTCCTTGCATAAGTTTGGAAAACTTTTTGCAAAGATTGTTGTCCGTTGAGCCGAATATTATGTCATCGACATAGATTTGCACCAGCAAAATCTTGCCTTTGACTTCCCTGAGAAACAATGTTTTATCTATTTTACCTCTGGAGAACTTGTTCTCAAGAAGAAAACTAGATAAAGTCTCATACCAAGCTCGGGGAGCTTGTTTCAACCCATATAAGGCCTTATTAAGAAAATAAACGTGATTGGGATAAGTAGGGTCGACAAAACCTGGGGGTTGAGCGACGTATACTTCCTCTTTCAGGTCTCCGTTCAGGAATGCCGATTTTACATCCATTTGGTAGACAGTGAATCCTTTGTGTGAAGCATATGCCAGGAACAACCGGATTGCCTCGAGCCTTGCGACTGGTGCGAAGGTTTGGTCGAAGTCAATCCCTTCCTCCTGTCTGTAACCTTGAGCCACCAGCCTGGCCTTGTTCTTTATGATGACACCACGTTCATCCAGCTTGTTTCTGAAAATCCACTTCGTGCCAATGACATTCTGCTTGTATGGTCTGGGAACCAGCGTCCAAAACTTGCAACGTTCGAATTGATGTAGTTCCTCTTGCATGGCCAGAATCCATGCCGCATCCTTGTTCGCCTCATCGAACTTCTTTGGCTCAACCTGAGACAGGAAGCTGAGATGCAATACTTCGTTAGTTGTACCTCTTCGAGTTTTGACGCCTACACGAGGATCTCCGATGATCTGTTCTCTAGGATGATCCCTCACGTGACGGAGCTCTAGAAGTCTGGCGTCGGGAGCTTCAGCTACTTCTTGTGCTTCTCGTTCTTCTAAAAGATTTGTTCCATCTTGATCTTCAACATTTTCAGATGACGTGGAGGTGGAAACTTTGACGTACTTGGGTGCGTCATCTTTAGGGGTCTCATCCAGATTCAGCTGGTCAAGTCTAGCACCTGCATCTTCAAGAATACAACTGGAAGAATTGCTGTTAAGCAAGCTTCCTTCATCAAATACAACATTTATTGATTCTTCTACCACTAAGGTTTTCTTATTGAAGACCCTATATGCCCGACTATGGGAACTATATCCCATGAATATGCCTTCGAAGCATTTTTCACCGAATTTAGTACGCGGATACTTCCCATTATTTAGTACATAGCATCTGCAACCAAAGATCCTTAAGTAGGACATGGTTGGTTTCCTGCCTTTCAGTAGCTCGTAGGGCGTCTTACGATGATGTTTGTTGATCAACGCTCGGTTTTGTACATGACATGCCGTATTGACACCCTCTGCCCAGAAGTATTCCGGGAGAGAAGCATCATTCAACATAGTCGTGCAGGCCTCAATGAGAGTTCTATTTCTCCTCTCCGCAACTCCATTTTGCTGAGGAGTGCGCGGGGAGGAAAACTCATGAAAGATACCATGTTCTTCACAAAATTCTGTCATAGCACCAGATTCGAATTCTGTTCCATGGTCACTTCGGATTTTGACCACGGAGCAGTTAAATTCGTTCTGAACCTGCTTGACAAAATTAGTGAAGATGTCAAAAGTATCTGACTTTCGTTTCAAAAAGAACACCCATGTAAACCGTGAGTGATCATCAACTATCACTAGCGTATATGACTTGCCTCCCAAGCTATGAACTTGCATTGGGCCAAACAAGTCCATATGTAGCAGGTAAAGACATCGGGAAGAGTCTTTGTCTGCAATGCTCCTAAAGGTAGCCCGGGTCTGTTTGCCCATCTGGCATGCATGACAGGGGCTATCCTTGATGCACTTGATACTGGGAGCATCTCTTACTAAATTCTTAGAAAATAGCATACTAATTGTCTTATAATTAATATGTGCCAATCTCTTGTGCCATTGTTCACAAAGAGAAGCACTGCCTGTTGCCACAAGGCATACGGGGGTAGATGAATTTATACTAAGAAAATCTAAGCAGAAGATATTTCTGCTCCTAATGCCTGATAATACCGTCTCAGAGGAGGTACGTGAAATTATCAGACATTTATCCTTGCAGAACTTAACGTCATAACCTTTATCACATAACTGACTTACACTGATCAGGTTATGGTTTAACCCTTCAACATAAGCCACGTCGGTGATAGAGATTATACCGTTGGAAATCATACCATAACCTCTGGTGACTCCTCGATCTGACCCTCCAAAGATGACTTTGGGTCCATTCTCGACTGGAGTGTAATCACGCAGCAGGCTTCTTGTCCCGGTCATATGCCGGGAGCATCCACTGTCCAAATACCAGATTGGCGTTTTGGTGGCCTTTGGACATTCCTGCAAAACAAAATTAATTTGCCTTAGGAACCCAATCGAACTTGGGTCCTAGATTCCTGGTTAGCACACTCCCCCTCGGTTGGTTAACCCTACGAGTGGTCGGTCTCGCATTGTTAACATGGGGAGTCTCGTAGTTCCTTGGATTAAACCAACAATCCACGGCAAAGTGACCGACTTTGCCACAGCACCAACAGTCGAACCTGTTGTATCTCTTCCGAGGCTCCTGCCTTACCCTGGGAACAACGGGTACAGCTGGGGCCTTGGATCTGGAGGTGGAGGCCTCATGGTGATGGCAGTCACATGACGTTGTCACCTTCTGAATAACACGCTTGACTTTTGGCGCCTGCTTTCCATTATGGCCGCTAGAGAACGGACCATAGCTTCCTATGTGGATCTCCTCATAAGGTGCCTTGAAGGCACTCTCCCCAAAGTTCCGGGGGAAGTTCCAACCTTCATACCGGCTCTTAGGCTTTGCAACCGAGGGCCGGAAATGATGCCCATATGTTGACTCAAAGTCATGTTGGTTGCAAGGAAAGCCAGGCTTTCTGAATGCAACAGGACTAAGAGGAGCCTTCCCCTTTTCATCAGCAGAGGCCTTCTTGGTGGCCTTATTCTTCCTCTGGTTCTTGTTTCTCAGAGATGAAGAACCAGATGCCCCAACATGCCCCAAGCCAGCTCCTTTGGCCTTAGCAGAGAAGGTGTCAACGACTGGAAGCACTGTTTTAGGCATAGAGAAGCTCTGTACGATCTTCCTTTCTGCCGCAAGTAGTTCTTCCAATCTGTTGACTTCCTCCTGCTTGAGATCAAGGAGCTTCAAAGACTCTGAGTGCTTTGAAGTTAGGTCAATGTGCTCCTGTCTGAGAGAGATCAAGCTAGTGACCTCTTCCCTTAGGGATACACACTCACCCTTAAGGAATCTTACTTCCTTCTTCTCAGCCTTCAGTCTCTTGCGGCACTCGTCAAAAGTGTTGAGCAGAAGCTCATACTTGTCGAGGAGCTCAGCTTCACGGGCCGAAGGGCCATCCTCAGGTTCATCATCCTGAGACTCAGGATCAGAGTCGGAGTCGGAAAGAGGGGTGTGAGTTTTTACCTTCCCAGTGAATGGGGGCATTCTCCTTCTGAGTCCGATCGACCCACCAGCCCGAAGTAGGCTTCTTCATCATCACTGGAGTCTGAAGAATCAGACTCACTTAGTGTCTTTGGCCTTCTGGCGATATAGCTCCGCTCCTTCTTCTTATCTCTGGAGGATTTGAGCTCCTCTCCTTTCCCTTTATCTCTTTTGCTTTGATGGCAGTCGGCCACAACGTGACCTGGCTTATTGCATCCAAAGCAAATAATATCAGAAGAACGATGTTTGTTAGGTTTAGATGCATACCTGTCAGAAGAGTAGTTTTTCTTCTGATGTCTGGAAGAGGAGCCGTCTCTCTTTCTTTGATTCCTCATCTTGAGGAATTTCTTGAACTCTCGAGTGATGAGGGAGAAATCCTCTTCCGACAGTTCTGAGCTGGAGGAGCATGGATCGGAGTCCTCCTCTTCTTCCTTATTTCTGGCACGGTAGGACACCGCACCCTTCCCTTTTCTGGAGTGACTGGCTTTTAGGGCCACAGTCTTTTCTTTTGCAGCAGCCTTCTCTGCTTCTTCCTCTGCCTTCCTGGTGTTCAGCTGAAGTTCATAGGACATCAGCTTCCCGAACAGGATTTGAGGATCAGTTTCTGCTAGTCTGCCAAATTCTCTGATGGCGCAGATCTTTGTGTCCCATTCCTTAGTCAGGGACCTAAGGAATTTGTCATTGAGTTCACCATTGGTGAACACTCTTCCATAGCCCTTGAGGGCGTTGACAATCTTCAGGAAGTTCTCGTATGTGACTCCGATCTCTTCCTTAGGCCCTTGCCGGAAAGCCTCATACTTCTGGTTCAGGAGGGATCTCCGATCATCCCTTACTTCATCTGTGCCCTCCATCAGAATGATCAGACACTGCCATATCTCCTGAGCTGTCTTGCAGTTGCTGAAGTTTTGCATCATCGAGTCATCAACTGCACTGACCAGGATGTTTCTAGCCTTCATGTCAAGGCCCACTAGAACCATCTCATCCTTGTCCATTTCAGAGAGTGTCTTCGGCACTTTCTTGGTGGGATCAATGGTGGAGGCCTTAGTGGGGACATAAGGTCCCTCCAGCACGATCATGAACAGTCGAGGGTCCACTGCTTCCATGTAGAACCTGATTCTTTCCTTCCAGATAGGAAAGTTGAGTCTGTTGCATACTGGGATTTTGCCGGAGTACTTGAGTCCGTCCATGGTAGATGTATGTCTCCTTGTTGACACTAGTGGCAGGATTCACCTCAAGGTGTTAGCCTTTTTGTTGAGGAACCTCCCTCTGATACCACTTGAAAGTCCACCTAGTGTCGGCTATGTGCACCTATGGGGGGGGGATAGGTGACGTGTGGTTCTTTTGCGGAATTCACAGATGTACCTGCACAATAAAAGCAACAAACACAGAACACAGAATACACAGCAAATTTATAGTGGTTCCCCGACTTGGGTACATCCACTTTCCCCCTTCGACCTATCTCCCCAACAAGGGACGACTCGGTCACTTCTCCAACGGGATTGAAATCCAATCCCTTCACTAACGGAAGGTGCCCTTCCACACGTGAGAGTCAACACTCCCACAAATCGGGTTGCACCCAACCCTTACACCGCGGAACAAAAGTTCCTTTACAATAAAATAAAAGTAGAATGTACACGTGATACAAACTTCTCTTGGAGACTCCGGTGTTCCTCTTTGGTCGACGACGTGTTCTTGAAGTCGATGAAGAGTCTACGACCTTGGTCTTGCTTGGAGAAGATCTCCCCGGAACCGGCGGCGGCACACGAGCGGCGGCTAGCTTCGGGATCGGCGGCTACGAAGAAGAGCAGCTGCTGAACTTGGAGATCCAAACTTCGTTGCGAAGCAAGCTCGGTCTACCAACGGTCACACGAGGATCGGTCGTCTCGATCGATTCGGATGGGAAGTGTTTCCGATCAACAAATCGAGAGACAAAGGATCTCTGGATAGACGCGTGAGACTCGAGCCTTGCTAAGCTACTGTCGCCGGAGATCGGGAAGAAGATCTATCGGTGGCGACGGACTTGCGCGAGCGGCGACGGAGGCGGCGGAAGGATTTCGCGATTTTAGGGTTTCCGTGAGCTCGCGTATTTTTCTCTCTTTTTACTGTTCAAAATACCCATGTATTTATACTGTAGCTACCCCCAATAAGACCGTTTGTGGGACCCACAGAGATAGTCCCCAAATCCCGGTCCAGATTTTAAACAGCGGCAGAATCCGGTTCAGGGAATAAGCTGAGAAACCGCCAAGTCAAAATCGGCGAGAATCGCAGACGATTCTCGACGAATCGGCGAGAATCACCAAGTGATTCTCGACGATTCGTCGAGAGTCGTTTGTGATTCTCGTCGAATCTCTTGTCGATTCTCAACGAATTGGACTTTGTGTTCATGGGCTGCTTGACCACTGGTTCGGCGGGAATTACAAGTGATTCTCGCCGAATCTTACTTGGCACCATTTTGAGATGGCCAGAAGAAGTCGGCGAGAATCACTGACGATTCTCGTCGATTCGGCGAGAATCACCAAGTGATTCTCGCCGATTCGGCGAGAATCACTTGGTGATTCTCGTCGAATTTGCCTTGGACGATTTTTCGTCTTCCACCTAGGAGCTGCTCCTTGACCCTCCATGCTCCTTGTCTTCTCTTGCATATGAGCGGCCCTGTGCTTGAAAATAAGTGCACTCCAATAGAGAGAGTACACGTAGGCCAACACACTGATCTGCTCAACGAGGGATTACGTCGTGCAGACCCGTGTATATTGACCTACTGCACCCTGACATTGGTGTGCACTTAGCGTGGAAAAACTACAAGCACAACTAGAAAAGGTTTATCAAATACATAGTCTATTCACCTTAGCTTGTCCAGGGGCTTCTTCAAATCAGGTACATTGTGGATACAATACCCAACACCAAGCCCACAAAGGCTTCTACCTCTTCCACCCCTGCTTCTGAAGGCACCAGGGCTGTTAAAGCCACTCCCACACCTGCTGAGGAGATCCATCCCCCTCCACCATCTCTTCCAGCACCCCTTCCAGCAAAACAACTCCCTTCCTCTCCCATTCCTTCTTCAACTCTTCCATCACCACAACATACTTCTGTGCCTACTCCACCTCCATATCCACCACTTGACATCACCAACATTCCATCTTCCCCTCTTCAAGCAAATCAACAACCCACACCTCCCGCTTCACCTCATGACACACATATTCCTACACCACCACAGTCCCCACTTCCCCCACATTTGTCCTCCATTCCATCTTACATCCTACCCTCAGACACTGCAATGCCAGATGCCACCATTGCATTCTCATCACCATCCACTCCTCACATTCATGCTATTCCACCCTCCATTCCATCACTAGTTGCTCCCTCCTCCACACCAAATGCAACTTCCTCTCCCTCTTCCTCATTTGATCCCACTACCATATCCTCTATCCTCTCCTCCATCACTCCCCTCATCAAATCCCTTATCATAGAGGCCATTACACCTTTTGTGAATTCTATTAATTCTTTGTCTGCCCAAATTTCTTCCATTACTACTGCCCCCTCCTCAGTCCAGGGCCTGGCCTCAGTTCCTACTGAACCCAGGCAAGGGGAGGTGCCTGATGATGAAGCAGCAGCACAAGCTTCAGATTCTTCAGCTCCAGCAGAAACTGCAGATTCCCCAATCCCCACAAAAGTATATCCAGATTGTACAAATAGAGATTTAATTGATTTAATTGATTTCATTAATACTGATATGGACATTGCTGATATGGACATTGCTGAAACTGTTGGTGATTTTACCATCAATCCCACAGTTAATTTACAAGAATTACTGCAAACTTTTGATACTGTATATATGCATTCTCTTCCAGCAGACTTCACTAAGCCACAGTTGGCTATTGTTCCCTATACTTCTCCAATAAGTCCAGCAGTTGCTAAGCAACTCTGTTACAGTTTTGTAATTCCTGTTGATGCTCCAACCTCTGTAGTTATTCCAGAAGCTATCTCAGCACCAGTTTTTGTCATGGATGATTCACCTATGCCAGATCTGGATGAGCTAATTCTGGCTGATATTGAAGAGGAAAATAAGGTAGCAGCTGAAAGCTCTATCCCAATTACCTTTTGTCCTTGTACAGTCTCCTCTTTAATTACTGCTGAAACTCTAGTTCCTGAAACTTCTGTTCATGCTACAGCAAAGGCTGCCATTGATGATAAAGCCCTAAAAGCATTGGATGCTTTGTATGATAATCGTCAGGTTTCTGACAGTGATGATGAAGATGCTGATGAAGATGATTCAGATGAAGAAGCTACCAAGAATAAGAAGAAATTGTTGTCAAAGAAAAGGAAGGCTCCTCCTCCTCCTGATCCTAAGCCTAATCCAACAGCTGACACTCCTTATTACATTTTGCATAATGTTGCTCCTTATAAGGGAATGCTTGCTTGTATGTGGCTATCTAAGAATCAGTAGAAGGAAAGGAAAAGAAGTAGGAGATACTCTTCTCCACCAGTTCACAGATATAGAAAGGATCCACCAGCTCCTCCTCCTCCAGCAGCTGGTGCCACTGGCTCTAGCTCTCAAAGATCTGCCCCCATGCAAACCTATCAGAGACATTCAGGGAGATCCTCTGGAAGCAGCCAGCAGAGGCAACAATCTTCAGGTAATCAACATCAGCAGCAACAACAACATATATCTGAAGAACAGAAAGCTGACAGTCCAAAAAGGCCATACTCTCCTCCTATTCCATTTGAAGATCCTGAAACAGCCAACACTGCAAAAATGGCTATATTCCAGGAACTAATTGTCCTATCATTGATCAATAAAGCTAAAGCTAAAGGGAAAGACATTTCAGGTTTCACAACTATGTCTAAGTACAAGAAGGAAGAACTTAAAAGGTTTGACAAAGGCAATAAGCTCTTCAATGTTGATGATTATATGAAGCTCCATCCTGAAGCAGTTGTCCCCAGAGCTACATCACTGAAGATTATTTGGGCAGCTGACATGATAATGACACAGACAGAGGCTTCAAATCCAAATAGAGAAATTATCTTTAAAAAGCCAGGAGAGAAGACAACAGAAGACAAGTCTATGCAGAAAAAGAAGAAGTAATCTTTATTTTGTTTCAATTTCTTTCTACATTTGTTTTCAAACTATGTTACTTGTTTAAACAAAGCCTATGTATATATATATCTGTTGCATGTGCTGGTAATTCTCTGCCAGATAAATCCTTTTTTTCTTGCTTTGTTTATCTGCTTTGAGTCTCTTAGTGACCTCACCCAAATACGAGGAGATTGTTGGATCCCTAGTTGATTTGGGCTAGGTTCACTAGCTTAGTATGTGACCCAACATGTATAGCCAGGGTCAAATTTGTGTCCTAGAGTCTAGGCCAAGTCCTTATAGTCAACTTTAGATGGACCATCCATCCTCCAGACTATCAGAGACTCAAGAATTAGAAGATTTCAAGACTAAGTAAAATGAGTTCGACGTTCGTCGAACTCAGGTCGACGAAAGGAGTTCTGAGCTCGACGATCTTGTGACATTTCTCTATGCTGAGCTCGATGATATTTGTTCTCTGTTCGACGAAACCTGGGATACTTCAACAAGCTAAAGTCAGGCTAACTCTAGATTTTTCTAAGTATAACTTCAGGCCTTGGTCAACGAACTAGATTTTGAGCTCGACGAACTTGGACCTCAAGTTCACAACTTCTCAGGTCGATGAAGTCAACTTCTCAGGTCGACGAATTTAGTACTCTACTCGACAATTTCTGGTCGACGATTTGAATCCTTCCCAGTCAAAGAATTCTTAGATTCTAAGTCCACAATCATTCTTCGGTCGACGATTTTGGATCTCAGCTCGACGAATGAAGATTTTCAGTTCGACGAAGATTACAGCAGAATTGACAAGTTTCCCTTGAAGACTAATTATTATTGTCTGGTCGATGAACTCATCAGCTCATCTCGACGAACTGTGAACTCAGCTCGATGATCCCTGTTCTTCGTTCGATGATTCCAGACTTAGGTCTTCTCCAGTTTTCCGTCCCTTTTCTTGGCGATAAATCCTGAGTAATAAATGCTCAATCTTCTCTGAATGTTACAGTTGGAACGAGCATTGATCATGGATTATTTCATGCTGTTTTTCCATGGGATAGTTAGGGAAATCATTGATTGTCGCTTGCTTCCTAGGCCGACTGCATTTACTGCTCTAGGTTTCAAATTTCGAATGTTCATCAGTGAGTCTTCAGGCAGTAAACAAAGAGAAGAAAAGATTAAGCAGTCAGACAGACACACAGACAGACAGTACACTCGAGAACAGTCTTACAGAAATCTAAAGTTTTCATACTGCAATCAGCCTGAGCCAGAGAGCATCATCAAGAAGAAGAAGAACATTCAATCACTATCAAGAGTCTTCTTCCTTCAACCGTATAGGATAACTTCTTAAAGACAATAATTGTTCTATCTGTCAAAGAAGTTCCTGAAGCAATCTCTGGTCCAGGCACTCAAGCTCTTTGAAGACCTGTCATCCTGAAGCAGTGCTCCAGATTTCCTGATCCATTCAAGATCTCAGCGGGAGCAATGTGCTGAAATCAATCCACATGTCTTCTTAGTTGTTATTGAGAAAGAGAAGACCCCATCACCCCTTTTCCATCTTCTGTACAGGGTTTTAATTCCCTTCAAAATTATTCCTGGTTACAAGTCTCCTACCAAAAGACTTGAGGTTTTAATTTTTGAGCACCTGAACAAAAGCTCATTGGTGTCAAGCACCTGATAAAAAACCTGAGTGGATTCCTACCAGGGTGCTAGAAGAGTGGATGTACCCAGGTTGGGGAACCACTATAATTTCTTATGTCATCTGGTTACCCTCTTTCTTTTATTTTGGCTGTGATCTGTGATTTGTTAGGATTGCTGTGCTTATTTCTTTATTTAATAATCTGTTCACTTAGGATTACAGCATAAGTTATAAAGAATTCTTTAAGAGAGCACAATACTCTATTCACCCCCCCCCCCCTCTGGAGAATTTCAGATCTGCCTTCACTTTCACATCCACATACAGCAGGACCAAGACTTGAAGCTCCCCCTTCTTCTTAACAAACAAGCTACAATCCGAGTTGGAAGCAAGATACCCTCAGAATTGCAAATACTCTACAATCTTCCCATACCAAGCTCTAGGAGCTTGCTTCAACCCGTAGAGAGCCTTCCTGAGCTTGCAGACATAGTCCGGATGAACTTCAGAAACAAATCAAAGTGGCTGATCCATGAAGATATCCTTGTCAATATCTTCATAAAGAAAGGCATTCTTCACATCAAGCTGCCACATCCTCCATCACTTGCAAGCAGCCAAGGCGATCGCCACTCTAACTGAAGTCATCTTAGCAATCGGACTAAATATCTCCTCATAGTCTTCTCCGTACTGTTGTGAGAATCCTCGAGCAACCAGACGAGCTTTGTATCTATCAATGCTCCCATCAGCCTTCTTCTTCAACTTATACACTCACTTACAAGTCACAGGAGTAATGCCATCAACCTTGGGTACAAGGTCCCAGGTTTCATTCTTCTTGAGAGCAGCAATCTCTTCCTTCATGACGTCATCCAACTCCTTGACTCCAGTGGCCTCATTGAATTTTACAGGCTCTCACTCATCCAGAGGACCTGCAAAGAAGAAGGAGACAAAGCTCACTGCATTCCCATCACAGTAATGAGCCGGTGGCTTCACAACCCTCTTTGATCTCCGAAGAGGTTGTTCCTTGCTCAGTAGCTTTATTGCTTCTTCAGGCTCAACACCACCTTCAGGCATGCTTTGAGTAATGCTCCCCCTGCTTCCTTAGCCAGCAGCCTCAGCATCAGAACTTAAAGCAACAGGAGCTGCTGGTGAAACAGTAAGCTCCTCTTCCAGGCCTTCAATAGCCACCATTGGTTCTTCATCAACTTTGCTTCTGGTTAGCTCAACCGAGCCACCTCCATATGAAGTCAGCTCGTCAAAACAACATCTCTTGACACAACGAACTTCTTCGTCGCAGGATCCATGCATTTCCGTCCTTTCTTCCGCTCATCATAGATAACAAAGACAAGCTTCCTTGCCTTTGCATCCAGCTTAGTCCTTGAAGCATCCGGGACATGCACATAACAAGATGAACCGAACACCCGAATGTGTTCCACACTAGGCGTCTCCTTCAGAAATATTTCAAAAGGAGTCTTCATGTTGATCGGTCTAAGCGGCATCCGATTGATAACGTAAGAAGCACAAGACATCCCCTCCGCCCAGAAGGACCTTGGAATGTCTGTCGCATGAAGCCAGCATTTGCAAGTCTCCGTCAGATGACGGATATTCCGCTCCGCTACTCCATTTTGTTGTGGAGTATGAGCACAAGTGAGCTCTCGTTGGATCCCGTGCTTCCTACAGAAGTTAGAAAACTCCGAGGAGATAAACTCACCACTGTTATATGTTCTAAGTTTCTTGATCCGGAAGCCAAACCGTCCCTCCACCAACTCCTTGAACTCCACAAACAAACGGAAGGCTTCAGACTTCTCTTTCAAGAAATGTACCCAAGTATATCTTGAGTAGTCATCAATCAGAACCAGCATGTATCTGCTCCCACCAAGGCTGGCAGTGACGGTTGGTCCCATCAAGTCTTCATGGAAGTACTCCAATGGTCTCTTGCTCCTCGTTTGTGATTTATCAAACGGAAGGCGATGAGCCTTGCCGTACTAACATCTCGCGCAAACGTGATTGTCACCAAATGAAGAAAGCTTAAGCAAGCCTCTTGCAAGGCTTTTGTTTGCCATATCTTTCAATTTCTCCATTCCCACATGCCCCAGTCTTTCATTCCATATAGCTGTCCTATTGTTAGCTCTCATCCGAACAACATAAGAGTTAGTTGCAAGAACAAACAAGTTCTTAACTCTTCTTCCAACATGAGCAACATCAGCCTTAACCGATGATACGTTGCGAAGGAACTTCACTTCTGTTGGCCCAAACAGAACGTGATAACCCGTGTCGACCACGTTGGTCACAAAGAAGAGGTTCTTCTTCATGCTCGGTACATGATACACTCTCCTTAATGTGAGTGGCCCCTTATCACTACCCAAAGACACAACTCCCTCCTTCTCTACTGCATAAACAGTGTTATCAGCAGTTATAATAGCTTCGTTACCTGAGTAAGCTTGCAAAGAGGAGAACTTCGACTTGTCTCCGGTGAGGTGATGACCACACCCAGAGTCCACGATCCATTCGTCGTTGAAGTCCACAGCGGACAAGGCACGGACACAAGTGCCCGTCATGAAGGCTTTGCCCCATCCAGCTTCCTCACTCTTAGAGCAAGCTTTCTCCTTGCCTGCAGCATGCCCAGGCTGTAGCTTGACCTTGCATTCCCACTTGAAGTGTCCCCGCTGATGACACCTATAGCACTTCAGGTTCTTCTTCCAGTCCTTCTTAGGAGCAGTGCTCCTCTCTACCTGATAAGAAGTTGAAGGCTCATTCTCAGCAGTGACTTGCTTCTTCTTCCCTTCCCATCTCTTCTTCTTCTTGCCCGTGAAGAGTGCTTCACTGCTCTCCTCAGATACAGTGACTCCAGCCATCTGCCTTGCCAAGCTTTCCTGTGAAGCAAGCAGATTCTAAAGCTCTAGCAAAGATGGTTGATTAGCCCAGCTTTGAACTGATGTCATAAAAGCAACATACTCCTTCCGCAAGCCACGAATTATGTGTCGTTTCAACTTGGCCTCAAAGATACCCTCATCAGGATCAAGCGCTGATATCTCTGCACACAGACTCTTCAACTTCAAGAAGTATTTAGAGATAGTTAGGTCTCCTTGAGTTGTCCTGGCCAACTCTATCTCCAAGAATTGTAGCTTTGCTACATTATTCCTATTGAACAACTCATCAATGGTTGTCCAAATATCAGCAGCTGATTCACATCCAATGATGTGATCAAACAACTCCGGTGAAACAGCTCCCTTGAGAACAAACTCTGCCTTTGCATTTGCTTTTCTCTAGAGCCTCACCTGCTCAGCAGTACCAAAAGCAGCAGTCACTTCCTGTCTGTCGTCACCACCGACGACCTCCCATAGCTTCTCGCCAAGAAGAAAACTCTTTATACACGACTTCCACTTCTTGAAGTTAGTCGTGGTCAAGAGTTCAATACCAAGACCCTTTGCATAGCTCCATTCCATTGCAATAACCGTTGGATAAGCTTATCAGAAGCACAGAGCAATAACAATAGTTGTCCACCGCTCAAGCAACTGAACCTGGCTCTGATACCATGATGAATTTTCTCAAAGTGGTCGGCAAGATAGCCTAAAGCCAAATGAATATTCTCAGAACTATCCAGTTAACACTTTGATCTAGCGGAAGCCCAAAGAGCAAGCTTAATGAAAGAAATAGTGCCTAACCACCTAGAGGGGGGGGGGGGTGAATAGGTGAACTTTCTCTTTTTAAATTTAAGGCAGAAACACTGAACAATTAAACCTGTATTTGTAATTTTCTATAGCAATTCAGCACAGCTAGCTCAGCAATAACAGAAATAAATAAACATAGAGTGCAAACAGATTTTTATAGTGGTTGCCCAAGGTCTGGGTACATCCACTTTCCCCCTTCGCCTATCTAGTAGTGTACTATATTCGGCCTAACTTCTGCACTACACCTCAAATCCTCAGATCCTATAGCTCAGAACCCCAAACAGGTTCCTACAACTCAGAGTGTCCCCACTCCTACAACTCAGGCACAAAGCCCTACCACTCAGTCTTCCACATGACCTACACTCAAGCTAAACAGCCCTACCTCAGCCTTCAACAAGGCCTACACTCAGAGAACACAGTCTCCTACACTCAGCCTTTATAAAATAGGCTTACAGCTCAGATCTATACATGATCCAACAGGAATTTGATTATACAAAATAATTAACCACAACCATGACAGAGAGAGATGAGTTAACTGGCTTCTTGATGAGTTCTTGGAAGAACTTGGCAGAGATCAACCTCCATTAGCTTTCTTCAAAGATTCTTGAATAGAACTCAGTAGTGTTGAATCTTCTGTCAAGATGATCTTCAATTAACTTCTGTCTTGAGATTAAGATCTCAATCTGAATCTTACTTAGCATCCTGGTTCAGCAGCTGTACTTCTTAGAAAGAGCTCTCTCTCTCCAACTTCTTAGATCTTCTGTCGAAGGTCTTCTTCTTTTGTGTTGTTAGATCTCTGTGTAGATCTTCAATCTGTTATTGATCTTCAATGAATAATCTGTTGAATGATTGTCTTTTTTCCTGTTGAAAGAAAAAGCCTGTATATAAACTTTCTCCATGGTGACCGGCTGATCCGGTTTCTAACAACCTCCTGACAGCTCTGACAGTTGCAGTTGATCGGTTGAAATGGCAGCTGTCAAGTCATCCAGTCACTTCTTGAAATCACAGTGACTGTCTGAAAGTGTCGATACAGATAGTCATTATGTGTCGACACAAATAGACTAAGTGTCGACACAAGTAGACTAAGTGTCGACACTAGCCTTGATGGTGTCGACACAACTCCTTGTGTTATTGTAACAGCTTCTCGACACTTCTTCTTCAGAATGTATCGACACTGATTCTGTGTGTCGACACAAGCCTTCTGTAGAATGTGTCGACACTGATTGAGTGTGTCGATACAAGTACTTCTTCTTTAACACTTAGTTGAATTCTGCTGTGTGTCGACACAACTCTTTTGTGTCGACACATATCTTCTTGTGTTGAAAACTTGCTGAGTGTCGACACATCTCCTTTGTGTCGACACAAGTACTTTAACTTTGTTGAAGCTTGCTGAGTGTCGACACAGCCTCCTGGTGTCGACATATTTGATGTCGACAAAGTTTCTCTGGGTGTCGACAATGCCTCTAAGTGCCGACACAGATTATGTTGACAATTCTTCACGGTGTGTCTACACTGCCTGTATGTGTCGACACTTTTCTTCTGGTGTCGACTCTGCCTTTCCTGGTGTCGACACAATTACTCTAAGTGTCGACACAGGTTCTCTAGGTGTCGACACAAGCCTTCATAAGTGTCGACACTTCACCTCTAGGTGTCGACACATGGACTTAGAAACTTTTTTGCATTTCCTACAATTACTTAACCTGCACATATAAACTCAAAGCACATCAAATACACCTTGATGTATATCATTGAGTAGGGTGAGGCTTCTTCAAATCTGGTACACATTTTCCAATGTACCCAACAATCTCCCCCTATTTGGAGAAGTCATAACCCTTAGTCAATGATATACACCATACATAATAAATACTCAATATGATGTATAACAGTATTATATGACAGGGTAAATACTAAAACATGTATAAACAAAACATGTATAAATAATTATCTCAGAATAACAATGTAATAAATTGAACATTAAACATTATTTTTACAACTTCCAAAAGTTTTATTAATCAAAAGTTTACATGTAGTTTAATGCAAATGATTACAAAGTTGTAAACTTAAGAAAATTCTATCCTATGGCTGCTCTAACTCCTTGATAACAATGCCCTTCCTAGATTGAATCTTGGCTTGAACTGGAGCATCATTGTCATTAGCAGGCTTCTATCCCTTAAGTTCTTTCTTCTTCTGTTCTTCAGCCCTTATCTTCTGTCTCTCAAAATAATGATAAGGCTTAGGGAAATACTTGCTAGGCTCCTGTGCATTAGGAGGTAGCTTCCCTAATTTAGCCTTCCTTCTGTATTGTACTATGGCTTCTTGCCTAGCTTCATGTTTTCTCCATTCCTGGTCAGAGTACCATTTGCCCCTCTCTATGAAATTATCCTTTGCAGCCTTCCAAGCAGTCAATAGAATATTCCTAGAAGTTGGGCTCCACTGTTCAAAATCAAGTCTTAACTCTGCCTGTTCTCTGAACCTCTTCTTAGATAATTGAGCTTCTTGCTCCTTTAATACTGCCTCTGGCACAGGCTGTACTACTTTCTCACAAATAATATTCTGATTACCCTCAGGAGGGCTATACATAGATTGTACCTCCTGATGTATCATTTCAAAATCATCTGGAGGGTAGATTACTTGTGTAACTTCAGCTGGCTAACCTCCAAAATATGCAGGATTTGTCCCAGATTCTGCTACATTATCATCATCACACAAGGGTGGATATCCAAGGGTAGCTCTGATGCTGTTTGAAATCCAATTAGCATGGTCAGAGCCTGCTTTGACTAATACCCTCTCCCCCTTTATGACTTCTCTTTCTATATGATCCCTAAGATCATCCTTCTAAAATCTGATTTGAGCATTCAAATAGTTAACTCCATCTTTATAAAAAAGGTTTTAACCTTTGAAGCTTGTCAGTAATAGCCTTTTGAGAATCTTCAATGGCAGTTTTAACAGCAGTTAGGCTTTCTTGTAAGTGCTTGTCAAACTCAGCCTTGGCAGCAGTCCTTGTTGCAGTTTGAGCAGCTGCAATATTCTGCATTTCAGTTACTATCACATTATGTGATTCAGTTAAATTGTCATTCATTCTAATCTGGTTTTCCAGGACATATCCTTGTTTCACTACCATGTCATCAACCTGCTTCTTTATCTGTTCTTGATGTGTAGCATTGCCTCCTTTGTGGAAACAATCAGTCATTTCTTTCTTAGTTTGATTAACTTCAAATCTAATAGATTTTATATCTTGAGCCAGATCAAATTGAAGTGATTTATGTCCTTCATCCATATAAGTTTGGAGAGCCTTCCTTTGCTCATCTATCTTGATCTACAAAGCCACCAATAATAAACTATAATCAGTAGTTGGGGCAAGCTGTGGAACAATGGTTTGCAGTGCTTTCTTGTAGGTCTAGCTTCTCCTTTTGAAAACCTGGAGCTTTCTTTTCTTGGCTCTAGCAACCTCTTCATCTTCAGAGTCAGAAGTACTAGCAATATCTACTCTATCCTGTGGAGTAGGTGGCAATTCCTTTTATACTCTTGGTAGCTCCTCAGTCTCTTTTCTAGCAGTCTCCTCCTGTGATCTTACATGCTCCCCCTCAAGGTTAGCTGACTCCCTCTCAACAGCTGCTCTCTCTCCCTCAAAATCTGTCTGTAGTAAATCAGGGAACAACTCTTCTAGAGTAAACTCCTGTTGAGTAGGGACTGGAGAATCTCTGATCTCAGGAGCATTATCAGCAACTGATGTGTCCTCCATGACAACATCTTGAGGTTGACTATGTAACTGAGTTTGCTGATCAACATCAAGTAATGATTCAATCAATACTTCAGCCTCAATATTGAAAATAGATTGATTAACTTCATTGATTACCTCATGAATTGTTTGGGTTGCCCTTTCACTATCTAAGTGAGTTGGCTCATCCATATGTTGAGGCTCCCCCTAGAGTGGATCCAAGTGAATGGGGCTAGCAAATGGTAGCTCCCCCTGCCTCTGTGCATCTTCAGGTCTTACTGGTGACTGTCCAACATTTCCACCCTCTCCATCATCAGAACTAAAAACCACCTGCTCTTCTGAGCTACTGGAGGATTCAGGAGCCACAATGGCTTTCTTCTTCTTCTGATAAGAAACTTCCTTTTCAGGAGTAGGGATTTCCTTGGTTAACACTTTATCCCACCTTGAGATAATCCTAACATTCATTCTCCTCATATGATTTATCTTAGAACCAGCAGCTTAGTTCATGACTTCAGGGATACTTCCAGCTAAGTATAAACTCATAATCCTACCCAGATTGGGCTTCTTCAGACTTTCCTTTATCTTATCAAACATTACTGCTGACCAATCAGTTTTAAGTTGGAAAATTATCCTTGTCATTAAATTGAACATGTGAGCCGATATTCTATCATGCCCACCTAGCTTACTCAGAATTACTTTGCCTACTATTTCAAACAAGTATTTGCCCTGTATGTTCATGTCTTTCCTATTAAAGACTGATCCAATCTTCATGCTTGAATCAAGTCCACACCATTGCAGTGCCTCACTTATCTTTGATGCAGGTACATCTTCCTCTTTTTTAGTTTTAGGTTGATGTAGAATCTTTCTTAGATTTTTCTGAGTGATTTTTACTTTTGCCCCATGGACTATGGACTTAATCTTGAGTCCAGTTTCATCAAGTGTAGCTGCTCTAAAGAATTCATGGACCTCCTTCTTCCAAATCTTGATTGGTTCTGAAACAAGATACTCTAACCCAGTCTCTGTAATAAGGGTTACCACACCTTGGATTTCTGGTTCCGCGCGGTCATAGGCGTGTTGCACGAGCTCATAACCTTCATTGATGTTCTCTTCTAGCTTGGGCGCCATTAGGGTTTGGAGAAATTTTGAATTTAGAGAAGAGAGATGTCGACACACAAGTTTGGTCTCGATACTATGGTGAGCGTGTCGACAAACAATGGTGAAGACCTATTTATATCTTTCTAAAATCGAAGGTGAAAAGGCGCGTCAAAATACTTGAAATGTGTCGACACTGTTGAAAAGTGTCGACACTTACTTCTAATGTCTCGACAACTATGTTTCGACACAAATATAGTCGACAGAATATATGTGTCAACACTTATACATCTCAGCTCGACGATTAGTCGAAACTCTACTCGACGAATGCTGTGTAAATCCTAAGTGTCGACAACACCCTGGATGTGTTGACACCTACTCTGGATGTGTCGACACTAATTCTCTGAAGTGTCGACACTGACTGCCTAGATGTGTCGACACCATTTCTCTGAAATGTCGACACCACTTCTATATGTCGACACAGACAACTCTGTGTGTCGACACTATTTTACTTTAACCAATTTTTTTTTTAACTATTCTAAGTTTAACATTCCTAATTCAATTTTAAAATTATTGAATTTGGTTTCATCTAGTGGCTTAGTAAACATATCAGCTACCTGATTATCTGTGTTAACATATTCTAGGGAAATATCCTCTTTTTCTACATGTTCTCTAAGAAATAGTATTTATTTTCTATGTGCTTAGTCCTACTATGTGAGACAGGATTATTTGCAATAAAAATGGCACTTGTAGAATCACAAAATAAAAGTGTTCTACTTACTTGAATACCATAGTCTTCTAGCTGGTGTTGAATCCACAAAAGTTGTGCACAGCAGCTTCCTGCAGCAACATATTCTGACACAGCTGTGGAGATAGCCACACTGGTCTGCTTTTTACTGCTCCATGACACCAACCTTCCACCTAGAAATTGACAGGTTCCTGTAGTACTCTTCCTATCTTCCTTGCATCCTGCAAAATATGCATCTGACTAACCTGTCAGTACAAAATCTCCATTCCTAGGGTACCAAAGGCCTAGATAAGGTGTGCCCTTAAGATATCTCAAAATCCTTTTGACTGCTGTCAGATGGGATTCTTTAGGGCATGCTTGGTACCTAGCACAGACACATGTAGCATACATGATATCCGGTCTACTAGCAGTCAAATACAGTAGGGAGCCAACTCTCCCACTATATAAAGTTTCATCTACAGGTTTCCCTGCATCATCTTTGCTTAGAGACATGCTTGACCCCATAGGAGTTTTCATGGTAGTGGATGATTCCATACCATACTTGTTTATCAACTCTAGGGTGAACTTAGACGGGCATATGGACAAGCCATCTTCAGTTTGTCTAACTTGGAGACCAAAGAAGAACTTAAGTTCCCCCATACTGCTCATTTCAAATTGTCCTTGCATAAGTTTTGCAAACTTTCTGCAAAGACTACTTTTTGTAGACCCAAATATTATGTCATCTACATATATTTGGACTAAGATAATCTTGCCTTTAGATTCCCTAAGGAATAGAGTCTTGACTATTTTCCCCCTTGAGAATTTATTCTCAATGAGGAAACTAGATAGGGTTTCATACCAAGCCCTTGGGGCTTGTTTTAACCCATACAAAGCCTTCCTAAGTCTATATACATAATCAGGTTTAAGAGAATCAACAAAACCTAATGGCTGCTCTACATAGACTTCTTCCTTCAGATTTCCATTCAGAAAAGCTGACTTTACATCCATTTGATATACCTTATACCCTTGATATGTTGCATAGGCAAGGAACATCCTTATTGCTTCCAGTCTTGCTACTGGAGCAAAGGTTTGATCAAAATCAATACCTTCTTCCTGCCTATATCCTTTTGCAAGCAGTCTAGCTTTATTCTTTATAATGATTCCATTCTCATCCAATTTGTTCCTAAAGATCCACTTAGTTCCAATGATGTTGTGGTCCTTGGGTTTAGGAACTAGCTCCCAGACCTTGCATCTTCTGAACTGGTTCAGCTCCTTTTGCATGGCCTCAATCCAATGAGGGTCTAGAATTGCTTCTTCAAACTTCTTTGGTTCCACTTGGGATAGGAAGCTGGAGTAAAGAACTGTACTTAGATTCCTGCTCCTTATTTGCACTCCTTGTCTGGGATCTCCAATTATTTGATTGGTTGGATGATCCTTTAAGTGTCTATTTGCCGGAGGCAGCCTGTCTTCAGGTTGTACACCTTCAGTCTCTTCATTTAGTTGCACCTCTTGGTCTTCTTCAGCATCAGGAGTATCTTGTACTCCCCCTGGACAGCAGCCACCATTTTCCACTTGCTGACTTGCAGTAAAACCTTCTGCAATGGTAAGCTTATCCATCTTCTCAGTTACACCTGTAGAGCTGCAGACACTACTTGGCAATTCACTGTTAATGAGCCTTGCTTCATCAAAAACTACATCTACAGACTCTTCTACAACTTGAGTAATCAAGTTGTAGACCCTATAAGCCTTACTATTGTTGCTGTACCCAACAAAGATCCCCTCTTGGGATTTGGATGCAAACTTGGTTAGGTAAGACTTTCCATTGTTAAGTATATAGCACTTGCAACCAAAGATCCTGAAATAGGATAAATTTGGTTTTCTGCCCTTCACAATCTCATAGGGGGCCTTCTTGTGGCTTTTGGTGATAGTAGCCCTATTGATTAAATGACATGCAGTGTTTACTGCCTCAGTCCAGAAATATTCTGGGAGAGAAGTGTCACTCAATAGGGTTCTACCAGCCTCTATCAATGTTCTATTCTTCCTTTCAGCAATACCATTTTGCTGGGGTGTTCTTGGTGAGGAAAATTCCTGAAAAATCTCAAACTCTTCACACAGTTTTGTCATACTTTTAGACTGAAATTCAGTACCATGGTCACTTCTGATTTTGACCACTGTACTGTCCAATTCATTCTGAATTTGTTTAACAAAACTATATTGCATACTTGGGGTTTCAGATTTTTGTCTTAGGAAGAACACCCAGGAATATCTTGAATAGTCATCTGCAACCACAAATGTGTAGACCTTCCTACCTAGGCTGTGAACTGGCATAGGACCAAAAAGATTCACATACAAAAGGTATAGACACCTCACAGAATCCTTGTTCTCAAGGCTATGAAAGGTGGATTTGGTCTGCTTGCCTTTTTGACAAGCTGAGCATATCCCATCCTTTATACACTTAACTTGAGGATCATTCCTCACTAACTCTTTGCTAAAGAGTTGGCCAATTGTCTTATAGTTAAGATGAGTCATCCTCTTGTGCCATTTAACACAATGTGAGACTTTCTTATCAGCTACAAGATAAATAGGAGAAACATTGTTCTCACATACAAAGTCAAGACAATAGACATTTCTCTTCCTATATCCTGTCAGAATGATCTTTTGATCACTTGACCTTTTGATATGACAACAATTCTTGACAAATGAGATGTCATATCCTAAATCACTCAGCTGACTTATGCTAATGAGGTTATGTTTCAAACCCTTTACATAAGCCACTTGAGTAATTGTAATCAGGTTACTAGAAATGTTACCAAGACCTTTGATGATTCCTTTTTCTGAACCACCAAAGGTAACTTTAGGGCCATCCTTGATAGGTGAATAGTCCTTCAGCAACCCCCTAGTTCCAGTCATGTGCCTAGAACATCCACTGTCCAAGTACCATATAGGGGCATGGCCACTTGGACTCACCTGCAAAACAGATTACTTAACCTTAGAACCCAAATAACTCTTGGGTCCTTGGTGCAGGTTAGTCTGACTTTTAACAAAACTACCTGTAGCTCTTCTAGCAGGCAGTTTGCTACTCTCCTTGACACTTGAATTATGCCAACAATCTAAGGCAAACTGGCCTATCTTGCCACAACACCAGCACTCAAACCTGTTGTACCTTTGTTTAGGTACTACCCTGGCTGAAGTATCTACAGCAGGCTTTATGTTTTGTGCTGGGGCTTTGCCCTTAGATTTGGACCTAGCAGTCTAGGCAGGTTTTTTAAACTCCAATCCAGTCTTACCCTTTTGTGGTACAAACTCATCTATCAAGGGTAAAACAGATTTAGGTTTAGAAAAACTTGCAACTATCTCTCTCTCTTTCTGAAGTCTAATCTCCAGATTTCTGATCTGATCATTTTTAAATGTAATAGTACCCATCTGAATAACAGTAATGTTCTTCAGTCTGGCTATTTCATTCAGTTTCTGATCTAACAACTTGTCTGAATCAGCAGCAGTCAATTTAAGACTAGCAATCTCCTTTGCCTGAGTTTTGGCCAAGGTTTTACTTTTCTTCAAGGCCTGCAACAAGTCCCTATATTCATCAATTAACTGATGAATATCTCCTTCAGATTCAGACCCACCCACATCACTTGATGCAGATGTATCTGATTCTGACTCAGTGCTATAAATTGAACTAGAAGAATAACTTTGTACCTTACTTGGTCCAGGCTGATCCTGGATCTTGTCTCCTTCAGATAAAGCCATCAGCCCCCTGCACTGATGGTCCTCATGCTCATAAATTGAGTTCATTAGCTGCATGAACTCATCTTCTTCCTCTTCAACAAATAATCCAATGTAGGCTTCAGCTTCTGATTCTGTTTCTGAAGATGACTAATCTGTCAGACTTTTGTCTTTCTTAGCAACAAAGGACTTTTCATTTTTTCCTTAAACTGAGTCTTCTTTTTGTCAGTTGACTCCTTCCTTTTTCAGGACAGTCATCCACTACATGTCCCTGTCTATTACAGCAATAGCACACAATCTTTGATGATGTAGCTTTGCTTGGCTTGGACCTGCTTCTGTCATTCCTTGATGACTTCCTTTTCTAATAGTAATCATCTTTTGGCTGAGAAGTGGAAGGCTTAGACCTCCACTGCTTCTTCAGAAACTTTTGAAAATGCCTATTAAAAGCAGCAAAGTCTTCATCACTTTCACTGCTATTTGAATTCTTGCTATCTGAATTATCTGTGATAGCTTCAGCAACTATTTGACGTGGAGATGGAGACTTGCTATTATACTTCCTAGTGGCTTTAGTCTTGAAGGCCACAGATCTTTCCGTGTGCACCACTCTAGTAGTCTTCTCTTCCTCCTTTCTAGCCATTAACTGCATCTCATAAGATAACAGTTTTCCAAACAAAGTTGGAGGAGGTATATCAGCTAGTTTGGCCACTTCCCTAATGGCACAAATCTTGGTGTCCCAGTTCTTAGTCAGAGATCTTAAGAACTTGTCATTCAGCTCATAGTTGCTGAATTCTCTTCCGTAGGACATCAACTCATTAACTACCCTATAGAACTTCTTATAACATTCTGTAATGCTATCAGACTTTCCTTATCTGAAGCTTTCATATTCTTGATTTAACAAGGACTTCATTTCTTGTCTAACTTCTTCTGATACCTCCATATAAACTATTAATGTGTCCCACATTTCTTTAGAGGTTTTACAATGAATTAAGTTCTGAAATGTGGCATCATCAATGGTACTAACAATAATATTCTGGGCTCTCTTGTCCATAGTGGCCAGAATGATTTCATCTTTAGTCATTTCAGAGAAGTCCTTGGGAGTTTTCTGATTTGCATCCAGAATGGATATCTTCATTGGCAAATATGGGCCTTCTTTAACTGTAATATATATCCTTGGGTCAGAAGCTTCCATAAAGAGTCTAACCCTCTCTTTTCATATGTCAAATATCTCTTTTCTACATATTGGCAATTTCATGGACCCCAACTCTTTGTGATTCTCACTAGAACCCATTTTCTGGATTCTTGTTTGGTGAATCTGCCTTCAGGATCTTACTCAGACTATTATGTCCCTTTTTGAGTAACCTGCCTATGATACCACTTGAAAGAAATAGTGTCTAACCACCTAGAGGGGGGGGTGAATAGGTGAACTTTATCTTTTTAAATTTAAGGCAGAAACACTGAACAATTAAACCTGTATTTGCAATTTTCTATAGTAATTCAGCACAGCTAGCTCAGCAATCACAGAAATAAACAAACACAGAGTGCACACAGATTTTTATAGTGGTTCCCCAAGGTCTGGGTACATCCACTTTCCCCTTTCGCCTATCTAGTACTGTACTAGATTCAGCCTAACTTCTTCACTACTCCTCAGATCCTCAGATCCTACAGCTCAGAACCCCAAACAGGTTCCTACAACTCAGAGTGTCCCCACTTCGACAACTCAGGCACAAAGCTCTACCACTCAGTCTTCAACAAGACCTACACTTAGGCTAAACAGCCCTACCTCAGCCTTCAACAAGGCCTACACTCAGAGAACACAGTCTCCTACACTCAGCCTTTATAAAATAGGCTTACAACTCAGATCTATACAAGATCCTACGGGAATTTGATTATACAAAATAATTAACCACAACCCTGACAGAGAGAGATGAGTTGACTGGCTTCTTGATGAGTTCTTGGAAGAACTTGGAAGAGATCAACCTCCCTTAGCTTTCTTCAAAGCTTCTTGAATAGAACTCAGTAGGGTTGAAACTCCTGTGAAGATGATCTTCAATCAACTTCTGTCTTGAGATTCAGATCTCAATCTGAATCTTACTTAGCAGCCTGGTTCAGCAGTTGTACTTCTTAGAAGGAGCTCTCTCTCTCCAACTTCTTAGATCTTCTGTCGAATGTCTTCTTCTTTTGTGTTGTTAGATCTCTGTGTAGATCTTCAATCTGTTATTGATCTTCAATGAATAATCTGTTGATTGATTATCTTTTTTCCTGTTGAAAGAAAAAGCCTTTATATAAACTTTCTCCATGGTGACCGGCTGATCCGGTTTCTAACAACCTCCTGACAGCTCTAACAATTGCAGTTGACCGGTTGAAATGGCAGCTGTCAAGTCATCCAGTCACTTCTTGAAATCACAGTGACTGTCTGAAAGTGTCGATACAGATAGTCATTATGTGTCGATGATGACTAGTTTTAGTCATCGTTTTTGGGTTATTCTAGTAGCTTATTTTCCTAAGTTTTTGTTACAATTATGTTTTTTTTATGCTTCTTATGATCTTCTTTTTAATTTAATGTTTATGTTATGTTTTGTGGCTATTTTATATTTTATGTTTAGCTTTATCTATAAATATTTTTATAGCTTGTATGTTATGTTTAATTTAGTGTTTTATGTTTAATTTTATATTATATGTTTAACGTGTGTTTTATTTTATGTGTTATGTTATTTATATGTTGTATGTTTTATTTATATTATGCATTGTATAATCATTAACTAATGTTTGTATTGTTTTGTTTTGTTTTATTTATAGGTCCAAAGTCCAAGCATGGTGCAGCCCACAATTTGCATGGCCGGCTTCTTCCCAACTTCAAGGTGCAGCCCACATTGATAAAGCCTACATGATGCAGCCCCTTCCTTGGAGCAGCCCGAATTTTGAAGATTGGAGCAGCCCATGAAGCCCCTAGCCCCTACCCGAGCCCCCTATGCAGCCCATGCAGCCCTCAAGCTCAAACCCGAGCCCCCTATGCAGCCCATGCAGCCCTCAAGCTCAAACCCGAGCCCCCTATGCAGCCCATTTAAGCCCACATGGCCGGCCACCCCCCTCTCTTTCCTTTATTCTCTTGCCACCTTTCAATCCATGCATGCATCATATTATTTTCTCTCCCTTTCATTTATTGCATACATGCTTTCATTCAAAAGTTCATGCATGGCCGGCCACCCATGATTATATCCCTCTCTCCTCCATTTAATACATGCATGAACTTTCATCCTACATGGCCAAACCCTCCCCTCTCTCTCCCCTTTATTTTCTCTTCCATTTATTCCTCATGCATCCCCCACTCATCCTCTCTTTCTTATTAATTCCTATCCATGCACCTTGCCACCAATACATTGAACCAACCTCCTCTTTCTTCCCCCTAATTAAATGCCATGCATGCACTCCTCCATATACATGGCCGGCCACCCCCCTTAGCCTCCTCCTCTTCATTTCTTTCTAGATCCTTCTCCCTCTCCTATAAAAGCCACCCCTTCCCTCAAGCCAAAAAGAGAAAAATTTGGAGAAGAAAAGTTTCAAGTTGAATGTGAGTTGGAGATTGGAGAGTGGAGAGTATTTGTGAGGTGATTTTAGTTTTATTATTGTATTAGTCTTCTTTTCAATTAGTGCAAATTTTCTTTATAGCATAGTCTTGTCTTTTTAATATTTTGTGTACTCTTTTTGTTTGCAAGTAATGAAATTCTCTTCTCTTTATTTTGTTGTTTTCTTTTGCAATATGCATAGCTAATTCCCTCATAGCATTTGATCATGAGGATCCATGATTTGAAATGAGAATTATTTTTATTTCATAGTTTTCTTTTTTGCGTAATTCTACTCGATCCTTCTTTGAATAATTATTGTGTCGACTCCGTATTTCCGGTATACGGTAGTAGGCTTATGATCTCATATTCGAGTAGCCGAGAGGCTCGTGGATGTGAAAGATCACTCAAAGAAGGAAGGAGTTGAACGCAACCCTAGAGATAGGACGACGTAAATCCTCCGGATTGGAGTCAAATCCAATAGTGTGGATCATCTCGATAATGCAACTTTAGGCTTTTTCGATTTGTAAAGAGATTTCGATCGAATAGTCTATAAGTTAGGAGACATAATGCTCTAGCGAGATTTTGTCTTATTTTCGGATCCGTCACGGCCGAGTTGGATTTGCAAATTTAAAACTATGCCCTTTTATTTTCTCGTTTCATTTCATGGTGAATCAATGATCGAATGCTAGCCCTTTTTATATAAGTTTTCGTCTCGCAATTTATCGTTCATTTTACTTCTTAAAAAATTCTCAAAATCCCAATAGTCTTCCGGTAGGATAATAGTTAGAGCGCGAGTAGAAGTACTTGACAACCCCGTGTTTAAATACGACCTTGGTACTACAATTCGACAGGTACGCTTGCCTGTTCGGGTTTTGGCCCACCAAGTTTTTGGCGCCGTTGCCGGGGAACTTCTTCGTCAATATTTTGAAAATGCTTGCGCTATTACTTCTCCAAAAATAAAAAAAAAATTATAATTTATATATTTAAATTTTTTATAATCAACCCACCTCATTTTAATTTCTACCCTACCTAAAATCTCTCGAAAAGGGTAAGGGGCTTTAAGCGCCACCATTTTACCTAGTACCGGGGGAACCCTTCACCGGGTAGTCCTCGGGAAGTTCGAGAGCCAAGCCATCTAAAAAAATCTTTTTTTTCAAAAAAACAAAACAAAAAAAAAAAAATTTCCTTTCTTTTCCTTTTTTTTCTTTCTTTTCCAAGCTTTCATTCTCATCCTCCCTCGTTTTCTTTATTAGTGCATGACCCGAGCGAATCCGTCGCTACTTGTTGATTTGGACCCAGAAATCGAACGCTCCTTTCGGAGACAACTACGATTCGGGGCTTCCACTTCTCAAACAGCGGTTGAGGATTCCTTCGGGGATTGTAATTATTCTGAAATGGGAGATCCCAACCCAGGAATGGCTCAGCAAAGGACTATGTCCGATTATGCTCGACCCAACCTGGAGGGGACTGAAACAAGTATTGTTCGACCTGCAATTGCGAACAATAACTTCGAGCTTAAGCCTAGCATCATACAAATGGTGCAGCAATATGTACAGTTCGACGGATTACAAGATGAAGATCCGAACTTGCATATTGCTAATTTTCTTGAAATCTGTGACACCTTTAAAATTAATGGTGTCTCAGATGATGCTATAAGGCTAAGACTCTTCCCCTTCTCCTTAAGAACTAAGGCCAAACAGTGGTTGAGTTCTCTTCCAAGAGGCTCAATCACTACTTGGAACATTTTAACTGAAAAATTTCTTGCTAGATATTTCCCTCCCGCCAAAACTGCTAAGTTAAGAAATGATATCACCTCTTATTCTCAAATTGCTTCTGAGACCCTCTATGACACTTGGGAGAGGTTCAAAGAACTTTTGAGAAGATGCCCTCATCATGCTCTGCCTGTATGGTTACAGGTTCAGACATTTTACAATGGGCTAAATCAAGAAACAAAGCAAATGATAGATGCGGCTTCCGCTGGTTCTTTAGACCGCAAAACTCCGGAAGCCGCTCTTGAGCTTATCGAGGACATGGCGATGAACACTTATCAGTGGAATTCGTCCAGGTCTCGCCCATCTAAACCTGCAGGTATCTATGAAGTGGATTCGGTTTCGCAACTGGCGCTACAAGTGGAAATGTTAAACAAGAAGATTTCGGAGATGACTGCTTCCTCCGCCGCTAAGGTATATGAAAATGTGAATGTTGCTGCTGCCGAGCAGGTGGATTATCTGGGGAACATACCCAGGCCTGCTCAAAATAATTCTGCAAACAATTTTTCTGCTTTTCCGAATTTTTCTTCTCCGCCTGGTTTTTCTTCTTCTTCTAATTCTTATCACCCCGGATGGCGTAACCATCCAAATTTCTCGTGGAGTAATAACGCTAACGCCATACGCCCACCGCACGATTTTACACCACCACCACCTCCGCAACAAAATTTTCAAAAACCTTCCCCTTTGGAAGAGATCCTCGCTAAATATATAAGCTCGAACAATGCCACTATTAGAAATTTAACAGGATCAATGAAAAACTTAGAAAATCAAGTCGGCCAACTCGCTAAGGCCTTTTCCGAGAGACCACCTGGAACTCTTCCCTCGAACACTGAGCCTAACCCAAGGGAACACGCAAATGCAATTTCCCTTCGGAGCGGTAAAGTTGTTAACGAGCCCACCACAAGGGAAGAGCCAAAGGTGATTGTCCCTCCTGTTGTGGAAGCAATTACCCCTACGGAAAATGATAAAACGAATTTTGAAAATGAAAAATCTACTTTAGATAAAGAAAAAGATGTTTCTATTTTTTCTAATGATGACGTTCAAAATGATGCTCCGCTTATCATAAAGGAATTTCCGCCACCCCCTTATCCGGCCCGACTTAGGAAAGAAAAACTAGATGATCAATACCAACGCTTTCTTGAAATGTTCAAACAAATTCATATTAATTCACCATTTCATGAAGCGATTAGTCAAATGCCTAAGTACGCCAAATATCTCAAAGATTTATTAACGAACAAAACGAAATTAGAAAATTTATCGCATGTAACGTTAAATGAAGAATGCTCGGCGGTCGTTAAAAACTCTAATCTTCCTAAAAAGATAAACGATCCGGGTAGTTTTTCCATTCCGTGCGTTTTTGGTGATCTGTTCGTTAAACATGCGTTAGCGGATCTAGGGGCGAGCATAAATTTGATGCCCTTTTCTTTATTCAAAAAGCTAGGATTAGGCACTCTTAGCCCTACAAGAATGAGTATCCAGTTAGCCGATAGGTCTATCAAGTATCCACTAGGTATCGTTGAGGACGTGCTAGTAAAGGTCGACAAATTCATCTTCCCGGTGGATTTTGTCATTCTTGATATTGAAGAGGACGTCGAGGTTCCTCTTATCCTTGGACGACCATTTCTAGCCACCTCTCGAGCGGTTATAGACGTTAGTAACGGAAAATTGTTTTTCCGTGTGGGAGATGATGAGGTCACATTTTCAATTAATCAATCAATGAAAAATTCCTTACAAAATGATGACTCATGCTTCTTTATTGATGTTTTAAATGAAGCTTCTTCCCTTTCCCTTTCCAACATCTCTTCAAATGAATTTTCCTCTTCTTTTTCTAAAAATTCTTCACATGATTTTGAAAACACGGTTATGTCCGCAAAAACAAATTTTGAAAATGATTTTGTCTTTGGTAGAAGCAAGTATGAACGTCTAATTTTTGACAAAGAAAAGAATTTGAAAAACTCTTATAATGAGCCACCCCATCTTGATTTAAAACCACTCCCTGATCATCTAAAATATGCCTTTCTTGAAAAAAATTCTAGGTTGCCCGTTATAATCTCGGCCTATTTATCTCAATCCGAAAACGATCAGTAGATCGAAGTACTACAAAAGCATCGCCGAGCTATAGCGTGGCAAATTTGTGATATTCCTGGCATAAGCCCCTCCTTCTGCACACACAAAATATTTTTTGACAATAATCCTAAGGGTGTAGTTCAACCACAACATCATCTTAATCCAAATATGAAAGAGGTTGTGAAGGAAGAGGTGCTTAAGTTATTAGATGCGGGGATAATTTATCCGATTTCCGATAGTCAGTGGGTGAGTCCGGTACAGGTTGTTCCTAAGAAGGGAGGGATTACAGTAGTACCAAATGAAAATAACGACTTAATTCCAACTAGGACGATAACGGGATGGAGGATGTGCATCGATTACCGTAAGCTAAACGATGCCACTCGAAAAGATCACTTCCCCCTCCCCTTTATCGATCAAATTCTAGAACGGTTGTCCGGGCACAATTTTTATTGCTTCCTCGACTGTCTCTCGGGATACTTTCAAATCCCTATCGCACCCGAGGACCAAGAGAAGACGACATTCACCTGCCCCTTCGGAACTTTTGCTTATCGTAGAATGCCTTTCGTACTATGCAACGCACCCGCCACCTTTCAGCGGTGTATGCTTGCCATTTTTGATAAATATGTAGAGAATATTATGGAAATCTTTATGGACGATTTTTCTGTTTTTGGCGACTCCTTTAATTTATGTTTAGAAAATTTGGAAAAAGTTTTACAACGCTGCGAAGAAACGAATCTAGTTTTAAATTGGGAGAAGTGCCACTTTATGGTACGCGAAGGTTTAGTCCTTGGCCACAACATTTCCGCTAGGGGAATTGAAGTGGACAAGGCAAAAATTGAAGTAATTGAAAAGTTACCGCCGCCTACAAATATTAAAGCGATTAGAAGTTTTTTAGGGCATGCGGGTTTTTATCGACGATTCATTAAAAACTTTTCAAAAATTACTAAGCCTCTCACCCACCTTCTCGAAAAAGACACTCCTTTCGTTTTTGATGAATCATGTCTCGCGGCATTTGAATTAATTAAATCTAAACTTATAAATGCTCCTATTTTGATCGCCCCAGTTTGGGATTTACCTTTCGAAATCATGTGTGATGCGAGTAATCATGCGGTAGGTGCGGTTTTAGGTCAACGAATCGCTAAGAACTTTCATCCGATTTTCTACGCTAGTAAAACTCTCACTTCTGCGCAAGAAAACTACACCACAACGGAGAAAGAGCTCTTAGCGGTTATTTTTGCTTTTGATAAATTCCGACCGTATGTTACTCTTTCTAAGGTTATTGTTTTCACGGATCATTCCGCTCTGAAGTACCTCCTTTCTAAACCGGATGCCAAGCCGCGTCTTATCCGTTGGATCCTCTTACTTCAAGAATTCGACTTGGAGATTCGTGATAAGAAAGGAGCGGAAAACTTAGCAGTTGATCATCTCTCTCGTCTTGAAAATCCCAATCTAGATCTTTTAAATGAAACTTTTATTAATGATTATTTTCCGGATGAGCGTCTTTTTACTATTTCTTCATCTCCTACCCCCTGGTTTGCCGATCTGGCCAATTATCTTGTGGCCCGGGTCCTTCCAAAAGAATACTCCACTCACCAAAAGAAGAAATTCTTTTCGGAGTTGAAGTATTATTTTTGGGAAGACCCATTTCTATTTCGCATTTGTGCGGACCAGGTGGTAAGGAGATGTGTCTCACGGGAAGAGGGTCACCAAATTTTAAAACATGTTCATGAAGGTCCGACTGGCGGGCACTATCAAGCTAACCGCACCGCACACAAAGTGCTTAGTGCTGGCTTCTATTGGCCAAGCATATTTAAAGATGCACAAATCTTTGTGGGCGGGTGCGATCGATGCCAGCGGACTGGAAATCTCTCAAATAAAAATGAAATGGAACAAAACTACTTTCTCGAATGCGAAGTTTTTGATCTATGGGGCATAGACTTTGTCGGCCCATTTCCCTCCAGCTTAGGAAATAAATATATTCTAGTCGCAGTCGATTATGTTTCTAGGTGGGCAGAGGCCCAAGCTCTACCAAATAATGATGCTCGCGTTGTTGTCAATTTTTTAAAAAAATTATTTTCTCGCTTTGGCTTTCCTCGAGCGATCGTTAGTGATAGGGGAAGTCATTTTTGCAACGCTCAACTCACTAAGGCTTTAGCCAAATATGGCGTTACGCATAAATTATCCACCGCTTATCACCCCCAAACTAACGGTCAGGTCGAGGTAGTCAATCGCGAACTTAAATGAATATTGGAAAAAAACGTTTCTACTTCTCGTAAGGATTGGTCTTTAAAATTGGACGATGCTCTGTGGACCTATCGGACATCGTACAAGACCGCCATCGGTTGTACTCCTTTCCGATTAGTCTATGGAAAATCGTGTCATCTTCCGGTAGAAGTAGAACACCGTGCGTACTGGGCGTTAAAGTTTTTTAATTTCCATCCGCACTCGGTCGGCGAGCATAGAAAAAACCAACTAAATGAGCTTGACGAGTGGCAAGCGTACGCATATGAAAATAATAAACTTTATAAAGAACGCACGAAATTGTATCACGATAAGAACCTCCGCCACCCTAAAACTTTTAAACCAGGCGATCAAGTTCTTCTTTTTAATTCGCGTTTACGACTCTTCCCGGGAAAGCTTAAATCTAGATGGTCTGGACCGTTCACGGTCAAGGATGTTTTTCCTTACGGCACTGTGCTACTTTCATACCCCGATAAGGGGGACTTTAAAGTTAATGGTCATAGACTTAAACTCTATTTCTCTAATGATTCTGTGACTCCTGCCAAGGAGAATCTTCTTTTTGATTCTTAGTTCTCTTATTTTCTAATGGACATTTTCGTTTTGGACTTATTATTATTCTGAAACTCTTTTATTCGGACTTTAAATGATTGTAATAAAAACCATTATCGGGCATCTGCCCATGGACTCTATCTATTTTTTGCTTTTATTTTGCTCTTCCTACCGGAGGCCAATCAAGTCCATGTTCGTGGTCGCCGCTCCGCCGTTGCTGATACCAGACGGATCAAGTCATACCTGCTGACGATCAAGTACTCTAAAAAGCAAGCATGGGGGAGCGGCATCCGCCTTCATCTCACGAACCCGGGGAAGTCCTGTTCTTAATTATTTACTTTTCCTGCATTTTTCTCTTTCTCT
Organism: Platanthera guangdongensis; assembly: GCA_039583875.1. Lineage (NCBI taxonomy): Eukaryota > Viridiplantae > Streptophyta > Magnoliopsida > Asparagales > Orchidaceae > Platanthera > Platanthera guangdongensis. Next base: position 118,601,664 of record CM077163.1, read on the forward strand.
TATTCTCAATCCCCTTCTCTTTTTCTTTATGTTTTCTTCATTGAGGGCAATGAAGGATTTAAGCATGGGGGGGTCTAGTAGTCTTTTGGTCTTTTCTTTTTTGTTCTTCTTCTTTCATAAGAAAAATATTATGTTTTATATTAGTATAGTATAGTATGTTATGTCATCAAAATATTATGTTTTATATTAGTAGAGTATAGTATGATATGTCATCAAAATCCAAAAAAATTATAAAATATAAAACCCAAAAAAAATTAGAAAAACAAAAATCAAAAAAAAATTGTGCTAAAATCTATTTGAAAAACAAAACCTAAAATTATTTTTATCTTTATTTTTATGTTTCTTCTAGTGATGTGTAGGCCCGTGCGGTTTCTTAGTTCTATTTAGATTTCTTTGAATTGGTTTTCTAAATGTATCAGTTTAACATAGCTTAGTTTTCTAGTTTCTTTTTCTTAAATATAGGCATCCGATTTTTACGTTATAAGTAGCAATTTGTAGTTATGTCTTTTTATTCGGTTAGTTGCTTACGAAGGGTTGCTAGGTATCATTAGCTCTTTTTCATTTACGAGGTAGTCTTTCTTGGTGTCTAGAACTTGTACCAAGCTACTCTCGAAGCATTTGCGCCATTTTTACGTTCTTTAGAAATGATTTAGGCCACCATTTGAATAAGTTTGAGCTTTTCATGCCCACCAAAAACAAAACCCTTGCAAAACAATTTTGGGCCTTTTTCCTTATTTTCTTTGTTTTTAGCTCCACCTTTCATTTCATTATGTTCACCAAAGCCAAATATCTTTCCTATTTTTGCACTATAAATTTGAGCTTAAAAATTATTTTTATGGGAAGGGTATTCTTTTCGAAATGAATAGGAAATTCTCAAGCTCATTTTTGGAGTTTTCTTATCAAATGCTATTCAAAAGAAAAAAAATTGAGAAAGAAAAAAAATATCATTACAAAATCAAAAAAAATGAATGCAAAAAGTTTATGTTTGGCCAAGTTTATAAAAGAAAAAATTTTTTCATGGCCTTGTTGTTGTAGTTTCATATTGGAGAAATGACATACTCATTATTTCTCATTTCTTTATTGCTTTGTTTATTTTTGAGCTCACCTTGGTTTAGTGCCTAAAACCTTCATGTTTATCTTTGATTCCACCTCCTAATCATTTACCTAAGCCAAGTTTTAATGCCTAGTAGAAGTCCTAATGATCTTAGAACTTAATTTCGCGTAGTGGAGAAAGTGTGAACGTACAAGCCTATGGCCACCATCATTGATGGATTTCTTTGGAGGTTATCTTGGAGTGTCTTAGGGTTAATGTTTATCTAGCAATCTAGTAGTTTGTTAATGCGCCGTTTATTTAGAACCTCTACTTTTTGTTGTCCTTATTTTCATTTATCTTGGATGCCTTGTTTTTAAGATTTAGAAATGTGTAGACTTTTCTTATGTTCTAATGATATTTTTAGGTCTCCACTTTCAAGTTTTCTACTGTGCACTTCTCACCCCACTAGTTGTTAACATAGGAATTAGGATAGTTTAATTTTTCATGTTTTGTTTTTCTTAATTATGAAACCTAAACTAGCTTTGTTTGTTTTCTATTTCCTTCCCTAGTTTTCATCTTTATTTGCTTGAGGGCAAGCAAATGTCTAAGCATGGGGGAGTTTGATGACTAGTTTTAGTCATCGTTTTTGGGTTATTCTAGTAGCTTATTTTCCTAAGTTTTTGTTACAATTATGTTTTTTTTATGCTTCTTATGATCTTCTTTTTAATTTAATGTTTATGTTATGTTTTGTGGCTATTTTATATTTTATGTTTAGCTTTATCTATAAATATTTTTATAGCTTGTATGTTATGTTTAATTTAGTGTTTTATGTTTAATTTTATATTATATGTTTAACGTGTGTTTTATTTTATGTGTTATGTTATTTATATGTTGTATGTTTTATTTATATTATGCATTGTATAATCATTAACTAATGTTTGTATTGTTTTGTTTTGTTTTATTTATAGGTCCAAAGTCCAAGCATGGTGCAGCCCACAATTTGCATGGCCGGCTTCTTCCCAACTTCAAGGTGCAGCCCACATTGATAAAGCCTACATGATGCAGCCCCTTCCTTGGAGCAGCCCGAATTTTGAAGATTGGAGCAGCCCATGAAGCCCCTAGCCCCTACCCGAGCCCCCTATGCAGCCCATGCATCCCTCAAGCTCAAACCCGAGCCCCCTATGCAGCCCATGCAGCCCTCAAGCTCAAACCCAAGCCCCCTATGCAGCCCATTTAAGCCCACATGGCCGGCCACCCCCCTCTCTTTCCTTTATTCTCTTGCCACCTTTCAATCCATGCATGCATCATATTATTTTCTCTCCCTTTCATTTATTGCATACATGCTTTCATTCAAAAGTTCATGCATGGCCGGCCACCCATGATTATATCCCTCTCTCCTCCATTTAATACATGCATGAACTTTCATCCTACATGGCCAAACCCTCCCCTCTCTCCCCCTTTATTTTCTCTTCCATTTATTCCCCATGCATCCCCCACTCATCCTCTCTTTCTTATTAATTCCTATCCATGCACCTTGCCACCAATACATTGAACCCACCTCCTCTTTCTTCCCCCTAATTAAATGCCATGCATGCACTCCTCCATATACATGGCCGGCCACCCCCCTTAGCCTCCTCCTCTTCATTTCTTTCTAGATCCTTCTCCCTCTCCTATAAAAGCCACCCCTTCCCTCAAGCCAAAAAGAGAAAAATTTGGAGAAGAAAAGTTTCAAGTTGAATGTGAGTTGGAGATTGGAGAGTGGAGAGTATTTGTGAGTTGATTTTAGTTTTATTATTGTATTAGTCTTCTTTTCAATTAGTGCAAATTTTCTTTATAGCATAGTCTTGTCTTTTTAATATTTTGTGTACTCTTTTTGTTTGCAAGTAATGAAATTCTCTTCTCTTTATTTTGTTGTTTTCTTTTGCAATATGCATAGCTAATTCCCTCATAGCATTTGATCATGAGGATCCATGATTTGAAATGAGAATTATTTTTATTTCATAGTTTTCTTTTTTGCGTAATTCTACTCGGTCCTTCTTTGAATAATTATTGTGTCGACTCCGTATTTCCGGTATACGGTAGTAGGCTTATGATCTCATATTCGAGTAGCCGAGAGGCTCGTGGATGTGAAAGATCACTCAAAGAAGGAAGGAGTTGAACGCAACCCTAGAGATAAGACGACGTAAATCCTCCGGATTGGAGTCAAATCCAATAGTGCGGATCATCTCGATAATGCAACTTTAGGCTTTTTCGATTTGTAAAGAGATTTCGATCGAATAGTCTATAAGTTAGGAGACATAATGCTCTAGCGAGATTTTGTCTTATTTTCGGATCTGTCACGGCCGAGTTGGATTTGCAAATTTAAAACTATGCCCTTTTATTTTCTCGTTTCATTTCATGGTGAATCAATGATCGAATGCTAGCCCTTTTTATATAAGTTTTCGTCTCGCAATTTATCGTTCATTTTACTTCTTAAAAAATTCTCAAAATCCCAATAGTCTTCCGGTAGGATAATAGTTAGAGCGCGAGTAGAAGTACTTGACAACCCCGTGTTTAAATACGACCTTGGTACTACAATTCGACATGTACGATTGCCTGTTCGGGTTTTGGCCCACCAGTCGACACAAATAGACTAAGTGTCGACACAAGTAGACTAAGTGTCGACACTAGCCTTGATGGTGTCGACACAACTCCTTGTGATGTTGTAACAGCTTCTCGACACTGCTTCTTCAGAATGTGTCGACACTAATTCTGTGTGTCGACACAAACCTTCTGTAGAATGTGTCGATACTGATTGAGTGTGTCGACACAAGTACTTCTTCTTTAACACTTAGTTGAATTCTACTGTGTGTCGACACAACTCCTTTGTGTCGACACATGCATTCTTGTGTTGAAAACTTGTTGAGTGTCGACACATCTCTTTTGTGTCGATACAAGTACTTTAACTTTGTTGAAGCTTACTGAGTGTCGACACAGCCTCCTGGTGTCGACACATTTGATGTCGACAAAGTTTCTCTGGGTGTCGACACTGCCTCTAAGTGTCGACACAGATTATGTTGACAATTCTTCACGGTGTGTCGACACTGCCTGTATGTGTCGACACTTTTCTTCTGGTGTCGACTCTGCCTTTCCTGGTGTCTACACAATTACTCCAAGTGTCGACACATCTTCTCTAGGTGTCGACACAAGCCTTCATAAGTGTCGACACTTCACCTCTAGGTGTCGACACATGGACTTAGAAACTTTTCTGCATTTCCTGCAATTACTTAACCTGCACATATAAACTCAAAACACATCAAATACACCTTGATGTATATCATTGAGTAGGGTAAGGCTTCTTCAAATCTGGTATACATTTTCCAATGTACCCAACACTTAACAACACATGCAAATAGAAGAACAAGCAGATCGTATTTTCATTAACTTCTTTACAAGGCGAGATATACGTAGTGAGACATGATTTCGCTAGTACAACAGCTACAAACAGAAAGCTCAAAACACAAGCCGAGCGGACAGCAATAGAAACCGCTGAGACCGCTAAGTCCGCCAAGATTGCTGAGGTCGCCCAAACTGCTACAACACACTGAATAGAACACGGAGTCTGCCTAAGACCGTGAGGTCGGGCAGACACACCGTTATTTGTTGTCTGTTGAGGAACAGAAGAACAGATTGCCTACCCGCCTGAGACCGGCGAACAGGTTATTGGAACTTGAACAAGCTGAAGCAGAGAACCACTGACTTGCCGCAAAAGCGACCAGCTGAGACCGCAAAGACCGCACACTTCCAAGTACTTGACCGAAGTCAAAGCCAAACTCCTGGCTCCTTGAAGCTAGCCGCGCGACCTGCACACAGTAAACGTCAGCTCTACTCAACCCGCGCCGACAGAGAAGTTCAGACCGCAGCAATTGACCAAGCCCCACTTACTGTTCACTTAGTTATGGTAGACGTGTCGGGGGGGGGTTCTATTTATAGGTGAGGTGAGGAGTGTGGTCACCACCATAGTGAATAGAATCACCACCCCAGCCCGCGCACTAACACAACCCAGTCTGCCAAGTCCGCATGGACTTGACCATACCTCCAAGAGCCAGAACAAAAAAAGCCAGTTCGCCTCTATGCGGACTCACATGCTGCCGACCTGCTTATCACTGGCACAAAGCCAGTCTTCCCAAGGCAAACAGAGCTAGACCACCACCCAATACATCACACGGACACCCCCGCAACATAAACTACAACAGCCCGCAATACGATATCACGCAGACTCAGGTGACAATCTATAGAGCTCGGCAAACAACGCCACCCCGGTGAGTCCACAACCAACAGGCAGTCTACATGGTCAACAGCAGACTCTTCGGACACTGCGGACACAGAGAACTTGTCATAGCAAATGACCAAGTCCAGTAGCCCACCAAGCACTAGCGTGAGCATGGCGGACAAAAAAGCTCCAGACCGCCAACCATCACGACAGTCAGCCCAAGGATGGATAACATCCACTTCATCATGGATAGCTCAGCAAGAAGCAAGGCATCGTCCACATAGATGCGGACTCTGCGGACACCAAAGCTCTGAAAATGGAAGAGTCCGCAAGCTCTACCCAAACAGCTCTGCACAAAGGTCACCTGCCGAACTCCAACACCTATACGCGTAGTCCTCCACAGTAGAACATCGATGCACCACCTGAGCTCAGCAAGGGCCACAGCCGAACACCAAGGCCAGTCCACAACAGCGGACACCGTAGACTCGTCAGTCCGCAGGCCTCCCGCGGATAAGGGTCACAACCCGCTGGTTAACACAAGCTTGCAACACACAAGGCCACTGAACATAGCACAACCTACAGCCCGCAAACCTCTGTCCGCTCAAGCCGCTCCTCAATCACCAAAGCCACCAAGACAGCCAATGCCCAGGCCGCAACCTGTAATCCGCACAGGCCGCTCGTCTTATCCATCACCCACTTCCACTTCACAAATTTCAACAACACATTGCATACCTGCTGTGCATTAGTCACAGCGAACACCGCTTCAAAGATCCTTCTTATGGTTTCAAACAATGGGGGTCTCAAGCACGTCGCTGGATGCACTATAATCCTCAAAAACCGGATGTTCTGACGGCCCTGCACCACTCCTGTTCACCTATAGTCGTACAAAACACAATTAAGAGACCATACAAAATTGCAAAAAACAATTATAGGAACACGCAGGTTCCTCAAACACGTGTATTTTCATTCCTAAGTGGACATTCATAGGTTCTTTTGATGTTATAACGATGCTGCACATACCTATGCTCACCACCCCTTAAAAAGAATTCGCCCACGAATTCATTTAAGCCTGACCGAAACCAGTAGTCTGATACCAAATTGTAACACCCCCTATCTGTCACATAGCATATAGCAGTAGGTCCGGTCGGGGCCCGACGCCATATACTACAGACAGACCGCGTGGTTACTCAATGGAAACCATACAACTAATACACAACGTCCTACACAGAGTCATTCTAGCGGAAGTAATTTTAAAAGTTGCAAAATTAAAAGAACCCAGCCACAAGCATGAATGTCCACTACAAAACCAATAGGAATGAAGTACAATACACAAGTACAATGGCCTTAAGGCCTTACATTTGTTTACTCAAATTACATGTTTTGCAAACCTCGGCAGGCAGGCCGGTCACACATGAATAAAGCAAGTAAACACTAAATATTTAGGCCATCGAGGGCGGCAATGCTCCTTCCCTGCACTTTATTAGCATAACCAAGCATTATAGAGTAATAACACTACATCACAGGCGTAGGCATGCACAACCACACACCTCGTGCTCTCAAGTCACATTCTCGGTGAACCCGATCAAAATCGCAGTCTCACCACCACCACTTGGATGGCACATCTCGTGAGCATTTGATTCTTTCAGGTAGAAGTCACGTCACTTGAAAACATCGATAGCCTAAGATCCGACCTCTATGCCATCAGTAGGCCTCTAACACCGAACCGCATAGAGCAGGAACGGTTCCACTCAACCCGTTGCTCAACTCTCCATGACACTTAAAGTTATCGGCACAGGTCAAGCTTCCACGAAGCCTATAAATCGAACACACAATATTACATAACCCAGTTATATACAAGTTGACTCTCAGGCCACCAAGACGGCAGAATCACGCATCTTCCCAGTTTTTCGGGTGCACCTCTAGATTAGTCCCCAAGGCTCCCTGTTGCAATCTACCGTGTAGAAAACCCAAAAAATAAACATTTGCGCGGAGTCTTCTCTGGCCATTCATGCAATGCAACATCACCGATCTAGACCAACTTGTTCGGGTAGGCGTAACACATCATGCCTATATCTATTCTCGATTATGGGCTCTACATGTACACAACGGGGAGTATTCATGTCTACCCGAAGGAACGCCTCAAACTCACCGCAAACTCGCGAGAGCGGAGTTCCTATGCAAAGGAAAACAGGACTTCACATGTCCTAGGATGAGAATCGTTACCCTAGCATTTTTCCTCAGTGCCATGGAAATCTATGCAGATGAAAAGCACCGCAATCTCCTCACCTCCGTAGATCCGAAGTCGTCTTGCGATTTAGAGCGCTGATGCTCCGCCTGTGATCGGATCCAGCCTCATTTCTTCTTCCTTGCTCTCCCCTCTCTCTAAACTTTAGAAAGAGAATAACCCAAGTGAAATGGGGTTTTCAAAGCCCTAAACCCGGGTATATCTCAACAGGAATAACCCCCAGCTGTCGGATCCCAAAATAAGGAAATGGACGGCCACGATTCGGGCTTGATTTCCAAAATCTGGGCCGAACACGGCCTGTGACACGCCCGTATCCAGGGCCGTGTTCCCCATTCATTTTCGAAACCTACGCATCCCAAAAAGAACACTTCCATGCACGCTCGTGTCTCTACCCGTGTCCTATTCTGGACTGATTTCTCTACCTAATTACAAGTGCAGCCCCGCTATCAGCACTTCTCTGAGCCCAAGTCAACTCTCCTGACTCAAAAACACGCAGGAGTTGCCTAGTGCGAATCAGTATGTTACATGGAGAGTCGCCAGAGTTCTGCAACTGCGTAGTGAAGTTGCTCGAGATCGTCGGGGCAAAGGTGGAAACGAAAGCTTGGAGTCCTATGATGCTTGGAGAATCATTACCCTAGCTGGTGGTGGCTGATGCATGTAAATCGGCAAGCGCACCGGTCGCAAAAGTAATAAAGTTTTGGGAATAAATCCCCGAGTGTCGGTCTCTTGAAGAATGCAATTAGCGTAAAGCGGCAACAGTATAGAAAATATTGAAATGAGAGTTATAAATAGAAAAAAGAGTAAAAAGAGGACTTGGGATATTGTGGGTGTTTGATCTACTAAATTAGTAAAAGCTATGCGGGTTGAAGGCACCGCTTCACAAGGTGGAGTGGGTGTTTCAGCCGCGATGTCGAACTTCGGTTGGGCGAGCGGACAGAAAGCTAATGGATGGAAGTGTTCTTGTGTGGAGTGCAATCGCATGAGACAGGGGAATGGAGTGGATGTGGAGTGAGCGAGGCGCATTCACAGACACTACTCACAAGCATAAGAAAAATACTAACATTCCATTAGATATAAAATAAACTTGATGTTCATGGATGGAAGTGTTCATTACAATGCTTAAACCATTCCATACTACAGAGGAAGGGGAAGAGGAGTAAAACAAAAGAGAGTGAAGATCCACTGTGGGTCGTGGCCAGAGTAGCGAGTTGTCAATCCGCTTCCAGGCTCAGTCCAAGGAGGCTTCCGGTACCAACGATCTGTCACCTCGAAGGCCTTTAAGACCGTTCTCTAGGTTATCTTCTTCACCAACTCCGGTGGAAAGCTTGGAGTTGAAGTCATCAATGGCCGAGAGCTTCGCCGGAGAGTTTGAAAAGCTTCGGAGGAGTTGGCTATGGCCTCCCGATGAAGGTGGAGGTGATGGAGCAGCTGGAGAAGTGAAAATGGCGATTCCGGCGCACTCCCGATCGCAGCAAATGACAGGCATTGACCTAAATCGAGGAGCAGGGCCTTAAATACGGAGGCAGCAGAAGCAGTGTGCACGATTAGTGGCGCACGACCAGTGGTCGTGCGCACTGTCGGTCGATGATCGTGCGCCATTTCCAATTAGACCTGCAACCTGGATGAAAACATCAGCAAATATGCGCACGATCAGTGGCGCACAACCAGTAGTCGTGCGCACTAGATCCACTGATCGTGCGATTACCCAGACAAGATTAGGAAAATGAGAATGTAATGCGCACGATCGGTGGTCGTGCGCAATAAGTCCAGTGGTCGTGCGCATTATTCCTGCTTCGTCGGGGTCTCCCGAGCGGTTTCGGAGCACGCACACGAACCCTGCACCAGCAGAAGAGGCAGAAAGGCCACCAAACGTGCACACCACATTCCCAAGACAGGGTTAAAGAACAACAAAAACAAAGAAGCAAAAGAAGCACACAGAAATGGGCCTATAGTGCACTTAATCGTGGAATAGACATGTAAGCAAATATAAGCAATAATGGCTCTCAAGTGTAGTGCTGAGACGATAAAACTGGCCCAGATGAGTCCAAAAATCAGTGTAAAATGTGGACTCATCACACCCCCAGACTTAACCATTTCCACGTCCCGAGCAAATCATCACTCCGTTGACTAGAAAATAGCTAGTTGGCTCAGAAATTTCAAAAATAAGTAAGACGAGAAATCAAATACATCATGGGCATAAAAGATATAATAGAAAAACTTTTAATTATACGATGTAGTTTAAACTATTCGACAGACGTAATTAAATATTATAATTACTCAAAATTAGAATTCTGGAGAAACTTGCGATCATGTGTAGGAAGAAAGTAGGCAGGCCACTAAGGTGAGCATTGCCAAAGCTCGGGACTCAGGATCACCTCCAAAGGAATCCACCAATGTCGGGGACCATATGTTTGCACGTTCACACTCTCTCCACGGCGCGGGTTAGACTCAAGCGTGAATCAGTAGGACTTGTAGGAGAAAATGGGGCTTAGCAGAAGGCTTGGTAGTCAATGATAAACATGAAGGCTACACGCAACCAAAGCGAGCTAAAAAAAAACCTAAACCAATACAGCCACTTAGAAATGAATGGGGAACACACCCCCAGATTGAGCTTGAAAACCGGGCGTGAACACGGCCTAACCTGACAAAAATCAATAAAGAGGATGGGGATAGAATTCTCAAAGCAATTCTTTCAGACTTTTCTCTCTTTTGCGCTTATCGGCTTTTTATTTTTTTATTATTATTTTTTTTCTGCGCTTGCAATCCCCAAACGTAGCAATCAAAACGTGAATGAATTCAGCACCCCCAAAAACAATGTCCACCTATCACAACCTCGGCAAAACAGTAAATACAAAGCATCTCAAGCATTTGATTGCGATGGTGGGTTTAGCTTCAGGCCTTGGTGAATGTGAGTGGAGCTGGATCAAAGAAACGGTAGGCACAAATTTGGCATGCAATGGTTAACCGGTAGGAATGGCTAAACAAGGCTCAAACTAGCCAAAATGAAGGCCTACATCTTGCTCACGCTTGACTAATCGTGCACCAATGCTTCGAGAGTAGCTTAGGGCAAGTTCTTAGCCACCGAGAAAGATGATCCTTCCTCCCGACTCGAGTAATACGAGTCTAGTGGCGGCTACACACATTCCTACATTATCGTTCGATTACTCCAGATTCAGATTTTTAGTAGTACAAACAATATTAACGTTTGCAGAAAAATATAAAGCTACGAGCATAAAGAAAAATTAATTATATCCTAGTTCTACACAAACCATGAGTACTCGATTAGGAGCACTGCATGAGTTTCAAACTACTCAATCCTGATATCCTAATCCATCACCACTATTTTAAAGTTTACACAAAAACAATACATTTGACTTGGGTTGTGCACGTGGGTAAGAGCGCACTCTTGTGGGTGATTCTGTGTGTGCACAGAAATCAAGAAATAATTAAACAAGAAACTGGTATGCAACAGAAAGTGTGGTGTTGTGACCACAGTCATGCTCTTCCCCCCAGACTTAAAGTCGACAACTAGTAAAAATAAGCATTCCAAATATGATAAATAGCTAGGGTAGGGAGTACCTATTCTCAAAATTGAGCATACCAGTCGTGCAATGAGATGTCCAAGTGCGGCCAAGTTGTCGTGCCTCAAATATTCCTGCACCTGCGATTGAAGTATGCACGCAAAACAAAATATTGACACATATATATATGAATAAATAAACAAAACTCAAAACACAGCATAGGACCAAACGGTCCAACTTGGGTTGTCTCCCAAAAGCCCTTTTGTTTACCGTCCTTAAGGTGAACCAAATACCTGTATTAGCAGTTCAAATAGTATATAAAAAAAACACATTCGTCTCCCAGATGGGTGCCCACAAAAAATATAGTTGTCTCCTTGCTCAGAAGATAAAAACAATAAAAAGAAACAGAAGGCGTGGTAGACGAGCTCTGCGGTGAACTCCACTCACTCCCCCTCACTATCGCTGTCGTGAATCTCGATGGGCGACTGTAACGCCCCCTATTTTTCCGTGTTTTGTTTGATCTTTGGCTGGCGTTACGATGGCGTATTCTCGGCTCCTTGCCGATGTAGAGCGTGGTTTTAGCTCTTAGGATTCCTTGTGTAGCCTGTTTGTAGCCTGTTAGCAAGATTCCCCAGCTAGCCGGAGCCCGTTTGATGACTCGGTTGGGCCCCTTAGGGAATGCTTGTGTTTTTGGCTTCGGGTGGTGATATAGCGGGTTTTGTTCATCGAATGCTAATTTCGACTTCGCAGTTGTGTTCGTAGCATGGGTTTTTAGCTGAGATGTGAATTTCATCAATTTTCGAGATGTTTCGGGTCTCGCGTCGTTTTGATATTGAGTGTAAGTAATTAATATGTATTGATTGTTTATTATTAAAACTGATGCCTATATATAGCCTTAGGTTAGAAATTAGGGCTCGGTTCTTTGCCTCTTTTCTTTTTCTCTTTTGGAAGGAGCCACCGCCTGTACGAGAGGAAGAGAACCGTCGGACTACCCTAGCCTTCGGATGCCGATTCCTGGAGATTTAACGGTCGAAATTCGTTTTTGAGAGTGGATCTGGGTTGCTCTCGCTTGGATCTACATTCTTTCTGTTCCTCGGTTTGGTGCTCTGCGGCTAGATCCGAGAGTGAGGGAAGTGGCTGACCAAGCTTTTCTGGTAATGAGGCAAGTGATGTTCCCTCATCCTTGCCATAGCCTATCCTCGTTTTCTTCTTTATTAAATTTTATCTCTCTCCTACTTAGATCCTAGGTGTATGCTAGGGTTCGTCCCCGATTATACTGTGGTTAGTGTAGACAAGTTCCAGTTAAATCTCAGTTTTTCCTGAGAGATTATGTCTATTAGGGACGGAATTGGTACGGTTCAGGTCGAGTAGTTGCTATTGCCGATGGATGATGAAATTCTAGAGAGAGGCCTGGTTCTCATTTTGGTTGGTTGCTGGGTCTGGCACGTGTAGCCAGTCGGGGTGTCGACACTTTGTGTCGACACCAGCCAGTCGTGGTGTCGACACCTTGTGTCGACACCGGCCAGTCGGGGTGTCGACACTTTGTGTCGACACCGGCAGCGGTAGTGTCGACACCTGGTGTCGACACCGACCGCAGTGGTGTCGACACTTTGTGTCGACACCGGCAGCGGTAGTGTTGACACCTGGTGTCGACACCGAACACAGTGGTGTCGACACCTTGTGTCGACACCGGCCGCAGAGGTGTCGACACCTTGTGTCGACACCGGCCGTAGAGGTGTCGACACCTTGTGTCGACACCGGCCACAGTGGTGTCGACACCTTGTGTCGACACCGGCCGCAGTGGTGTCGACACCGGCCGTAGAGGTGTCGACACCTTATGTCGACACCGACCCCAGAGGTGTCGACACCTTGTGTCGACACCGGCCGCAGAGGTGTCGAAACCTTGTGTCGACACCGGTCGTTGTGGTGTCGATACTTTGTGTCGACACCGGCCTATTGTGGCGTCGACACATCGTGTCGACGCTGGTTGCTGTGCTGGCTTTAGGGTCAGGTAAGAGTCGGGGTTGGTTCGGGTTAGGCGTGCAAGGCCGCGTCGGTTGGACCCGACGTTTTTGCCTTGGGTTTGTGTGTTTCCTTAGTATTGTTATTGTGACCTTTTTTCCTATTCCCTGGGGGGGGGGGGGTTATTGGGTATTCGGCTAGTTTCTGCATGCCGACTCTTGGGTTGTGGTATGTGGTGGAGTTTTGGTGGCCTCTAGAGGGGTGGTTTTATGTGGAGAGCTGTGGCCACCACCTTTTGCCCCAGTTTTGGTTGGCGTGTGTGGAACCCTAGTGCTTCCACTGTTTGACCCCTTAGCCCTTTTTGGATCTGACTTTGGTTATGTATTCCGATCCATGTTTTGACCACTGTCATTTACCCACGTATTAGGACTGTTAGTCCCTTTCCTGTTTATGTTTTCTTTTTTTTTCTTTTGGCATATATGTATATGTCTTGTTGCTGTTGCAGACTCCTTTGGTAGGGCATATTGGTTTTATTGCTCGCACTTGGTGTGCTCTGCTGTGCTTTTAATAGTACTCTTTTCTTACTGTCATCCCCTTTTTTTTGCTTATAGCAGTTGTTGCCGGGATTGGTAAACCCTTCTTATTTGTTCGTAAATCAAATGCTCTATTTACCCTTTTTGATTACTTTCTTGCTGAGGTGTTCTTTCCTTGAATGCCTCAGGTCCAGGTGGTAGCCAGTTCTACGGCTAGTTCTTTTGGAGGGGCGGGTTGGTGGCCTCTTGGGTAGCTGAGATAGCAGATTCCCGATTTTTGGGAGGTAGTCCTTTACCTTTCTGTATAGACATACATACTCACCAGTGGGTTCGTGTCAGGTTGTTGGCGCCCACTGGTGGCTTCTTGCGATGCTGGTATGAACTTAAACTGCTATTTTTTTTGCCTATATGTGGTTGATTACTTGCTCCTGGGAATGATTTATGCTAGGTTGCATGTTAGATATTTTAAACCCTAAAAACATTATTATATGTACCTCATGCATAATATATTTATAAAATAAAGACACTATTTTTCCTTAGCGTCAAAACACTATCTTTCATATATACTATATTCACCTTAGAGTCGTGCATACCATGAGTCGACCCTCGGGGACACTTATGCTCATTTAGGGTGTCAGCTTAATTGAACCAAAGTATTTTTTCGCTGCGTATAAATATACTTTTATTTGTGGACTAGCTGATCCACCGTGCCGAGGGATACGACCTTTCAACATAACTGGTTTTCCTTCATAATTAATCAACGATTTTCCTTAGAAGCAAAGGTCTGGAGTTTTGCCTGAGCGTATGCAGTTATCCCCTGCACGACATGGCATCACGGCACGTGTTTTCTCTTGCTCTGATACGATTTCTTCGTTGAGAAAATGTAGGTTGTGACAGCAACGGACGTGGACCAGGCGCTGATGGAGCGACACGAGTGGGCGGTGGTCGAATGTTCAACCCGCCTCGCACTGCTTGCTGATAAATAAAGTCTTGCATCTAAAATTGGGAAGCTTCCATATCAGCAAGGCGCTCAGACAAATATGGGATGCCCTGCTCTTGAGCTGAGCCGAACTGACGGCTAGATTGCCCCTCATGCTTTATGGGAGGCCTCAGTTGCTGTTGACTCTGCTGCGGTGGCACTCCCGCACTCCGCCTACCCAGAGCGAAAGATTCACCCGGCTCTCCTTCATCTTCCTCTTCATCTCTACCCGCAGGCGCATCACCAGGCATGCGAACAATAAACTTCCGGCCACCTTTTCTCCCAACCACACGTAGCGAATGGCAAATCACCAGGTTGGCCCTGGAGATCATGGATGCGGCAGTGACCTGCAACATCGGAGGTAGCTGGCTCCAAACTCCCAAACTTTTGGCGATGCGGGTATTGTAGTAAGCACCCCCGATCGCGCCCGCCGGGCCACAAGTGGCTTCGTGGTGGAAGAAATAGGCCAGCATATACCCCAGATGGATGGGGTACTGCTGCTGCATACTAAATAAGGCGATTAAATCCTGCCATCCTACCACATTCTTGCTCAGGGCCCTAGCGGTGAGTGAGTGACTAAGCAAATGCTACATATACCTTAGAGGGGGGAGACAATCTTCGTTGATTTGGCACGGCGGGCGACGTACTCCTCGTTCCCTCTGGTCAGAGAACGCCAAGCGGCCCGCGGAGTCACACCCTCTGGAAAATCATAGCACAACTCGGGGAAATTAATCTGTGATGCCTCCGCCGCGGTATAGATGCCTGCATGAATGGCAAGCTCCGGCAGTGTGACAGTCAAGACATTTGCCATCATCCGAAAGGAACAATTGGGGAAATAAAGGTTGTCCACCATTGTCTCCCAAGTGAATGTGGAAAGGAACTCCAATGTCAATTCCCGGTATCCAAGCTCGTCGCACTCGAACAACTTGCTCCAAAAATCGACAGAGTAGATAATGAGCACATCCTCTGCTAATGCACCGTCATCCCCAATGGAACGCAGCTCGTTCCAGTCAACAAGCCGCTGAGAGAGGAATGGCTTGTCCTTCAAATAATTATAGCGTTGAGTGTGCTCTGGCTTAGAGAAAGTTCCCATTCTTCCGAAGACCTGAGCAGGGGTTGCTGAAGCACGACCGGATCGTTGATAGGCCTTTACTACAGGGCGGCGTCCAGGCTCCATTACAGCACAGTGAGGAAGATAAATCTGAAGTTGAGGATCCTACCGGAGGAGAGAGAGAGCCGGACCACCAGAGAGAAATCGGAACGGGATGAGCATCGACAACGCACGCGCAGCGGACCAAGCGGGAGATTAGGGCGCACGCATAGTGGACAACGGACTGGAATTTAAAGAAACTAGGCATGCGCACGACCAGTGGTCGTGCGACGATAAGTAGTGTGCACGACCAGTGGTCGTGCGCAGTGAAATTTTTCACACGCCAGAGTTTTCAGTCTATTTCACACTGCTGACCACGTGGTGCAACAGAGAGCTCATCACGCAGCTGGGCTACCATACCCATATAATTAAATTCAAACAAAAATTTAAACAAAAGAAACACTATCCTAGATAACTGTTGGGTTTATTGTCTCCCAACAGGACTTATTCAAAATCTAAATATTTCCTAACTGATGGGAGAATGAAACTGGAAATGCTCGGGCAGAGGTTCATGGTCGCGCTGCGGTAGCGGGTACCGGAACGGAGATAGAACATAAGCCCCAATACCTGTATACGTATACCTGTCGTATGTGTCAGGCATGGGCAGAAAGTAACTTGGGAAGCTCATCAGCTCCAACTTCACCTGCATCTGGTCACAATAAGTCCTAGGCCGCATTACAGGCCCTTGCACTGATTGGACCAATTCCATAATGTGGTCCTGCATGGAAGTAGACACGAGAGTAGGGTCAAGAAATAAACTAGAAGAATAACATAAATGAACCTCGGTCTTGGGGATGATCCCGGAGTCATCCACCGTCGTTGGAATTGTGGGTGCTTCCATACAGCTGTATAGGCTGGTGCAGGAATGTTCTAAAGCTGCATCTGTCTCGTCCATGCCTCGGGCATCCTTACATGGGGTGAAGGTCGCAACCTCTACCACGGAGTCGTCCTCCTCGACTGGATCTAACAGAACGCTGGAAATGCTAATTGCCACCTACGATTCAACCTCAACAACACTATCAGAAGAAGAAAGAATGCTATGTAAAGAAGAAGGTGAAGGCATGAAGCTCGGTAGGACATTGAGCGCTGGCTCTCCACAACCAATAGATTCTATG
Source organism: Platanthera guangdongensis (assembly GCA_039583875.1). NCBI lineage: Eukaryota > Viridiplantae > Streptophyta > Magnoliopsida > Asparagales > Orchidaceae > Platanthera > Platanthera guangdongensis. The sequence goes on from CM077163.1 coordinate 118,618,454, forward strand.
CTAGGTGATGTATGCACTTCAGATGTATAAATAGCAGTGTCGGAATGGGGATAAGCACATGTATCGGTGCACATACCTGGGATGTCTTCTCCATAACAGAGAGATGGCAATGGTGCACATCCCGATACAGAAGGGATGCTGCCCAAGGTTGAAGTGGAGATAATCCGAAAATACGGCTCGTCATCTACTTCTAGCTCAGCTAGGTAAGCGACGCAATCCTTCAATGTATGATCCCAGCTTCGACAAAAAAGACACTGCTTAACCGGCTTTGGCGGTGCAACGGGTGCTGAAGCCGAATAAACGTAGTGTGGCAATGGCTCCGCAGGTCGGTAGCTAACCGGCTTATATCTACGATATGTAGATTCCGGAATTTCCTGGCTACTATACTTCTGAGGGCATCTGTCGCTAGCATGAGAGATGTCTCCACAATGACGGCAACGGATATTGAAATTGGCCCACATTGCAGAGATTTCAAATATAAAGGATACAACTACTTGGCATAGATTCTGCGAATAAAACTAACAATTCCATCTGATGGAATAACAACACAAGAGAAAAGGGATCAAAACAAAACAAAACAATACAACTCGTATAACGAAATTCTCAGTAATCCAGAGTCGCTTTACAGTTGCATTCCCCGGCAACGGCGCCAAAAACTTGATGCGTGTAAATCGGCAAGCGCACCGGTCGCACAAGTAATAAAGTTTTGGGAATAAATCCCTGAGTGTCGGTCTCTTGAGGAATGCAATTAGCGTAAAGCGGCAACAGTACAGAAAATATTGAAATGAGAGTTATAAATAGAAAAAAGAGTAAAAAGAGGACTTGGGATATTGTGGGTGTTTGATCTACTAAACTAGTAAAAGCTATGCGGGTTGAAGGCACCGCTTCGCAAGGTGGAGTGGGTGTTTCGGCCGCGATGCCGAACTTCGGTTGGGCGAGTGGACGGAAAGCTAATGGATGGAAGTGTTCTTGTGTGGAGTGCAATCGGGTGAGACACGGGAATGGAGTGGATGTGGGGTGAGCGAGGCGCATTCACAGACACTACTCACAAGAATAAGAAAAATACTAACATTCCATTAGATATAAAATAAACTTGATGTTCATGGATGAAAGTTTTCATTACAATGCTTAAACCATTCCATACTACAGAGGAAGGGGAAGAGGAGTAAACCAAAAGAGAGTGAAGATCCACCGCGGGTCGTGGCCGGAGTAGCGAGTTGTCAATCCGCTTGCGGGCTCAGTCCAAGGAGGCTTCTGGTACCAACGAGCTGTCACCTGGAAGGCCTTTAAGTCCGTTCTCTAGGTTATCTTCTTCACCAACTCCGGTGGAAAGCTTGGAGTTGAAGTCGTCAATTGTCGAGGGCTTCGCCGGAGAGTTTGAAAAGCTTCGGAGGAGTTGGCTATGGCCTCCCGACGAAGGTGGAGGGGATGGAGCAGCTAGAGAAGTGAAAATGGCGATTCCCGCGCACTCCCGATCGCAGCAAATGACAGGCGTTGACCTAAATCGAGGAGCAGGGCCTTAAATACGGAGGCAGCAGAAGCAGTGTGCATGATCAGTGGCGCATGACCAGTGGTCGTGCGCACTGTCGGTCGATGATCGTGCGCCATTTCTAATTAGACCTGCAACCTGGAAGAAAACATCAGCAAATATGTGCACGATCAGTGGCGCACGACCAGTGGTCGTGCGCACTAAATCCACTCATCGTGCGATTACTCGGACAGGATTAGGAAAACGATAATGTAATGCGCATGATCGGTGGCGCACGAACAGTGGTCGTGCGCAATAAGTCCAGTGGTCGTGCGCAGTATTCCTGCATCGTCGGGGTCTCCCGAGCTGATCCGGAGCATGCACACGAACCCTGCACCAGCAGAAGAGGCAGAAATGCCACCAAACGTGCACACCACATTCCCAAGACAGGGTTAAAGAACAACAAAAACAAAAAAGCACAAGAATCACACAGAAATGGCCCTATAGTGCACTTAATCGTGGAATATACACGTAAGCAAATATAAGCAATAATGGCTCTCAAGTGTAGTGCTGAGACGATAAAACTGGCTCAGATGAGTACAAAAATCAGTGTAAATGTGGACTCATCAGTGGCCATTAATGGCCCCTTAATACAAATTTCAGCCATGGTATGGGGTGTTGAATCTGGGCATAATCAGGCCGGAAAATGACTGGGAACGCCTCCTCTCCCCTAGACGAACTGATTCCAGCACTTATTGGGGAGAGTTAAGTGGTTCAAGCTTCAAAGCCATTAATGGCCTTGAAGCTTGAATTCAGCCATGGCTTGGGGCTCCACCATTGGTGTCTGTCTGGCTAGCTTCATTGGAAATTTATTCCACAGGCCATAATGAAATGAATGGAGAGCTTGGGGAAGGGGAAGAGTGTGCCCCAAGGTCTTCCCCCATTACTCCCCTCTCTTTCTCTCTCCTCCATTAAAGGGAATTTGGAGTTTTCTCTCTCCTAGTCATCAAGGTTGACCTTGCTGACCACTCCAGCCTATTGGCAGCCCTCTTACTCAAAGTTTTCATGGAAATAAGGTTAGCCCAAGTGGAAAGAGTGCTTGAGCTTAGGTTAGCCCATTTGAGCTAGGTCTGACCTAACCTAGACTAGGGTTGACCTAGGTCAATTTGACCTTTTGAGTTGCCATCAATTGGTCCTTGGTGGTTCATTGGACTCCCTTAAGGTCTAGGTAGGTTTGGGTAGGGTTGACATGGCACCTTGGAGGTCACTTGACCCTTAATAAGGGCACTTTGACCACTTTGGGGCTAGAGTTGACTTGGGTCAACTTAGCCACTAGGGTTGACCCCAATGGGTCCTAGGTGACTCATTGGCCTTACTTTAGCGTTAGGAGAGCATGGGTGGGGTCCACTTGGCTAAGGGATGGTCAATTGACCCTATGTAGGCTAGTTTTACCCATTTAGGGTTAGGGTTGACTTAGGTCAACTTAACAACTTTGACTGCCCACAGTGGGTCCTTAGTGGCCCTATGGACTACCCATGGTGTTAGGGGTGTTGTGGTAGGGTCATGGGATCATGGTGTAGCTCTAAAGTCAAACCTTAGGTCTAAATGTTGAGGATGAGCTATAGGCAAAATAAGGTGATTTTTCACCTTAGGCATTGCCCACTTGGTTTAGAGCTTCTGATGGTTTTGTAATGACCTAGTCATGACAAAACAAAATCCTAGGGGTCTAGTTATTTGAGGGATGTTACAAATCCCAATATATAAAAATAAAAATTTTGTCCCCGAAATTATGGTCAAGCCTACGGGGGTTTCTACTAAAATAAATGAAACTTGTAACATCCCTAAGGTTTAAGGTATACCTGTCTCGAATAGCTCCGGGTACTTTTGATGCATCAAGTCCCGTGGCTCCCATGTATGCTCCTCCTGCCCATGGTTTCTCCACATAACCTTGACTAGCGGAACCTTCTTGCGTCGTAAGACCCGCACTGTCGTGTCATCGATCCTGATTGGCTCCAAGCTGACTGATCAATCTAAGGCCACCGGACCGTCGGCTGTGCAAATCAGCTGCTCATGGTGTAGTAGAGCCCTCTGTAGTGAGGAGATGTGGAAGACGTCATTCAATCCCTCTAACTCTGGAGGTAGCTCCAGTCTATAAGACAAGGGGCCGATCCGCTCCATGATCCTATATGGCCCCATATATCTCGGACTGAGCTTCTTCGGCCTGCAAACCCGCGAGTCTCCATGCATCGGTCGTATCTTCAAGATAACCCTATCTCACACATGGAATCCCACCTGACGATGCCTCGCATCGTAATATTTGTCCTGCCTGCTCTGGTCTTCCAACATCCTATCCCGGATTAATCTAACCTGAGCATCAGTATCCTCCACAAACTCTGAGCCGAGTCCTGCGGATCTTCATCCTGAATCTATGATAGTGGGATCCTGCACCTCCGTCCATATAATGCCTTATTAGGGGCCATGCTTATGCTGGACTGATGGCTGTTGTTGTACGAAAAATCGATCAGTGCCAGCAATCTCTCACAAAGCTTGCCGCGGTCCAAAATACATAGGCGCAGAAGATTTGCCAATGTACGCTTGGTGCGCTCCGTTTGTCCATGGGTCTGAGGGTGAAAAGCCATGCTGAATGTCAACCAAGAAACCAGATGGTCCTGAACTGACCTCCACTCCTTGGATGTAAACTGCCCATCCAGATCTGAAACGATAGTCCTGTGTACTCCATGATAGCGCACAAACTGCTCGATGAATCTCTGTATTAATTCCCTGACCGGAGAGTCCTTCGCCACTGGAATGAATCCGGCCACCTTCGTTAGTTTATCCACGACCACCCAGATCGAGTCATTCCCCACATGAGACCGGGGTAGCCCATGTATGAAATCCATGGCTATATCCTCAAATTTTCACTCCGGCACCAGAAGTGGCTGTAGTAATCTGGTCGGATTCTTGCACTTTGTCTTTATCAGTTGGCAATCCTCGTAATGCGTCACAAAATACGTAATGTCCTTCTTAATACCTGGCCAATACATCATCTTTTTTAGGTCCGCTGCCATCTTAGTGATCCCCGAGTGCACTGAGTATCTACTATAGTGTGCCTCTGACATGATATCCTCCTGAATCTGGCCTCCTGCCGGTATGTTGACCCTGCCTCTAAAATATAGCAGTCCATCCCTCAAGGAGTAATCTCCTGTCGTGCCTTCCTCCAAGGCTCTGAATATCAGCTATGCCCTCGCATCCAGCCTCTGCCAATCTCTGATGCGATCCTCAATGTCATCAGTGGCAGACATCGATGTCAGGCACTGCGTATATAGCTCTGGATCATCCTCAGACACCAAGGATATATGCATCTCCTTCAACATCATCACCAACTCCATGGCCATCAAATGAGGACCTGCTCCTGATGTAGTTTCTCTCCGGCTCAGAGCGTATGCCACCACGTTTGCTTTCCCTAGATAGTAGTGCATGGTGTATTGATAGTCCCACAAAAACTCTACCCAGCTTCTCTGTCTGATGTTTAGCTCCTTCTGTATGTCCACATACTTCAAGTTCTTGTGGTATGAGAATATATCGCAATGGACCCTATAGAGGTAGTATCGCCAGATCTTCAGGGCAAAGTTGACCGCTCCCATCTCCAAGTCATGCACCGGGTAATTCTGATATTGTCTCTTCAACTAACTGGAGGCGTAAGCTACCACGTGCCTGTTCTACATCAGAACGGCACCCATCCCCTGGTAGAAAGCATCTGTGTACACCTGGAATCCTTCCTTCCCTGACGGAAGAGGAAGGATATGGGACAAGATAAGCCGACTCTTTAGCTTCACGAACATCCGATAGTATCCAGCAAGTCCTAAGAAACAACGAACATCCGTGGCCGTCTTCAGTGGTGGCCAATCTCGTACTGTCTGGACCTTCACGGGATCTACAGACAATCCTGCTCCACTGATGACATGGCCCAAAAGGCCACCTGCTTTAGCCAGAATTGCCACTTGCTGAACTTAGCATGCATCTTATGCTCTCGGAGCATCTCCAAAGTCAGCCAGATGCCTCGCGTGCTCCTCTTCAGTCCTCGAATAAATAAGGATGTCGTCAATGAATACGATGATGAATACATACAGATATTCTTCGAACACCTGGTTCATCAAGGCCATGAATGCACAGGGTGCGTTCGTGATCCTAAAGTGCATCACGGTAAACTCGTACAGTCCATATCTACTGCTGAAGGCAGTCTTCGGGATTTCCTCCTCCCAAATGCGTAGCTGGTAGTACCCCGATCTCAGGTCCCGCTTTAAGAACCAATGAGCTCCCTCCAGCTTGTCAAATAGCTCGTCTATCCTTGGCAAGGGATACGTATTCCGGACCGTCAGCCTATTCAGGGGCCATTAATCAATACACAACCGAAGTGTCTCGTCCATCTTTTTGACGAATAGCACCGGAGCTCCCCATGGTGAAGAGCTAGGCCGGACGAACCCGGTTTCCACTAACTCTTAATGTTGGCTTCGAAATTCCACCAACTCCTTCGGGGCCATTTAGTAAGGAGCTCTTGATACCGGCTTAGCCCCTATACGAGCTAAATCTGGAAGTCCTTATCGCAGTGCGGGGGTAGCCCTGGTAGCTTCTCCGGAAATACATCGGCAAAGTCCCGCACCACTGGAATATCTGAAATAGAATCCTTGGCCACGACCATCGCGAAAAGAACCTGATAGACTTTATCTCCCTGGAAGTGGGCCTTGACGGCCTGCACAGACAAATATAATATGTGGGGGGCTGGTATAATACCTTCGATAACAATAAAGGAGTCCCCGTGCCTTACGGTGATCCTCTCCGCCAAGCAGTCAATCTGGGCATGGTTCCAGTGCAACCATGTCATGCTCAGGATCAGATCATAGTCTGGCATCCTCAGGATCGTCACTGGTTCCTCAAACATCTTCCCGTCGATCTCCGCCTACATTTTGCAATGAGAAGAGGTCATTAGCTCTGATCCATCGGGTAGACACACCCTCATCATCCTTCCTGTGAATTGCTGTATGCCTACCAGTCCTTTCACGAAATCTTCTGACATAAACGAGTGTGAAGCACTAGTGTTGAAGAGTGTGTGAGCGGGCTTGCTGCTGATGAACACCACAACTGAGGTAATTAAGTGTCGTAGTGTTCTAGTTATAGTTTTTCTTTTCTTAATTTCTAACAAGTCTATGTCTATGAAACTAGTTCTTAGGAAGGAAGGAATTTGAATGTACTGGCATACCTGCTATATCCTGCTCCGAGTTCTGGGGTTGTGCCAGATCTAAAGCATACACCTGCTCCCTCTCTGGCCTATGGCCTTTGCCCTGATATTCCCGTCCTCGGTCGTGTCCTCGGCCACCAAACTGTCGAGGAGGTGGGTGAAAGTGTATGTTAGATCTGATATACTCTAGAGGGGGGGTGAATAGAGTATGGTGCTCACTAAAAACTTTTTACAACTTTTGTTGTATTCTTAAGTGAATAGAGAAGCAATTAAAATAAAGTAAACACAACAACTATCTAAACACAGAGCAATCACAGAGCACAGCCAGAAAACAAAAGAAAAGAGCAACCAGAAGACACAAGAAGCTATAGTGGTTCCCCAATCAATCTGGGTACATCCACTCTTCTACCACCCTAGGTAGGAATCCACTGCAGGATGAGTTGATCAAGTGTCCTGGGCACCAATGAGCTTTTGATAAGGTGCTCAAAAACCAACCCTCAAGTCTTTTGGAAGGAGACTTGCAACCAGAATAATTTTGAAGGGATTTAAAACCCTGTACAGGAATTGGTAAGAAGGTGATATTGTCTTCTCTATCAATAATCAGAGAGAAGACTTGTGGATTGATTGTAGTAGATCTTGCTCCCCCTGAGATCTTGAATTAGTCAGGAATGCTAGAGCATTGCTTCAGGGTGATAGGTCTTCAAGGACCTAGAATGCCTGGACCAGAAATGCTTCAGGAACTTCTTTTGACAGATAAAGCTTGGTTGTCCTTTGAAGTGGTCCTGAGAATAGAGAGAAGAAGACTCTTGATTGAATTTGATTATTCTTCTTCCTCTAGAAAATGTTCCCTGGTCAAGGCTGATTGCAGTCAAGAACTTTTGATTTTAGAATGATTGTTCTTCTCTGTAATTTGAGTGTCTGTCTGATTGTGTGTATTGCTTGCTGTACTGAGATTCTATTACTCTGTTACTGCTTGATCCTTTTCTTTCTGTGTATGTCTATATCTGACTGAAGAACATTCAAACTTTTGAATGTCGAGCAGTAATTGGAGTCGGCCTTGGAAATAATCAGCAATTAATGAATTTCCTAACTGTCCCATGGAAAAACGACATGTAATCATCCATAGTCAATGCGCGTTCTAATGGTAACATTCCGAGAAGATCTGGCATTAAATGTTCAGGAATCAGCACCAAGAAAAGGGACGGGAAACTTGAAGAAAACCTAGTCTGGATTCGTCGAACGAAGAACACAATTCATCGAGCTGCACTTGTGTTCGTCGAGCTGAGCTTGAGTGAGTTCGTCGACAAGACAATCTTCATTCATCAAACATACAGTCTTCATTCTTCTAGCTGAGAATCAAGTTTGTCGAGTTGAGAAAAGTTCTGGACTTAGGCAAAATATTATGCATCTGCTGAAATACTGTGTCGACAGAAGTTGGTGTCGACAGATTGATCTTGGTGTCGACACAAGTCCTCTGGTGTCGACATAAGCGGTTGTCGACTGATATCCTGGTGTCGACACAAATTGTCTGGTGTCGACCTAAGCTAGTGTCGACACAAATTCGCTGAGTCCAGAAATCATCGAGTAGAGTACAGCATTCGTCGACCTGAGAAGCTGACTTCGTCGACCTGATACACTGACAACTTCAGGTCCAAGTTCGTCGAGCTCAGAGTATAATTCGTCGACCGAAGCTTGAAGCTGGACTTAGAACAATTTGAAGTTCTCCTGACTTTGTCTTGATGTAGAAACTGAGTCTTCGTCGAACAGAGAACATAGATCGTCTCGCTCAGCACTAAGAATAGTCTCACGATCGTCGAGCGCAGAACTCCTTTCGTCGAGCTGAGTTCGACGAACATCGAACTCACTATACTTAGTCATGAAAACTTGTGAGTCTGAATTCTCTGATGGTCTTGTTGAAAGCTGGTCCATCTGGAGTTGAGCCTAAGGACTTGACCTAGACTCTAGGACACAACTTGACCCTGGCTATACATGATGGGTCATATCCTAAGTCAGTGAACCTAGCCCAAATCAACTAGGGATCCAACAATTTCCCCCTATTTGGGTGAGGTCACTAACAGAGACTCAAAACATAAAAACAAAGCAAGAAAAGAGATATATCTGACAGAGAATTATAACACATGCAACAGATATATGTATACACACAACTTTGTTTAATAGATAGCATAGTTTAAGAAACAAAAACATACAGAAAATGAAATAACACAAGAAGATTACTTCTTTGGCTTCTTCTGCTGAGGTTTGTCTTCTGTTTTCTTTTCTCCTGGCTTCTGGAAGATGATTTCTCTCTTTGGATCTCGAGCTTGAGCTATTGTCATAGTCATATCAGCTGCACCAATAATATTCAATGATGTTGCTCTAGGGACAACTGCTTCTAGATGAAGTTTCATATAATCATCAACATTAAACAATTTGTTTCCTTTGTCAAACCTTTTCAGCTCTTCCTTTCTATACTTTGACATTGTTGAAAGATCAGAGATATCTTTTCCTTCAGCCTTGGCTTTATTTATCAAAGATAGTCCAATCAATTCTTGGTACCTAGCCATTTTTGCAGTATTAGCAGTTTCTGGATCTTCAAAAGGAATTGGAGGAGAGAGAGGTCTCTTTGGACTATCAGCTTTTTGAACTTCAGAACTTTGTTGCTGATGTTGTTGCGTATGCTGTTGACTTTGACTTCCTTAGGAGGATGGCCTCTGTTGGCTGCTTTCAGAAGATCTCCCTGATTGTCTCTGATAAGTTTGCATTGGGGCAAATCTCTGGGAGCTAGAGCTACTGGCACCAGCTACTGGAGGAGGAGGAGGAGGATCCTTCCTGTATCTGTGCACTGGAGGAGGGGAATATCTCCTACTTCTCTTTTTATCCTTCTGTTGGTTCTTTGATAGCCACATCCACCCAGGCATCCATTTATATGGAGCAACATTGTGCAGAATATAATAGGGAGTGTCTGCAGTGGGATTTGGCTTGGGAGCTGGAGGAGGAGCAGCCTTTCTCTTCTTTGCCAACAATCTCTTTTTCTTACTAGCTGCATCTTCATCAGAATCATCATCATCATCATCATACTCAGAACCTTGAGGGATGTCATATAGAGCATCCAAAGCTTTCCAAGCTTTATCAGAAATAACTGCTTTTTCTTGAGGAGGGGCAGAAGGTTCAGGAACTGGAATATCAGCAACAAGAGAATAAGTATCTGTACAAGAATCAGAAACAAAAGAGACAGAGCTATCAGCCACTACCTTATTCTCTTCTTCAATGTCAACCTGAATAAGCTCATCTAAAGTAGGCATTGGAGAGTCATCCATAACAAAATCTGGTGCTGAAACTGGCACTGAAGTATCTTCTGGAGTGACCACTGGGCTGGAAGCAGAGATGGAGGTTGAAGCTGAGAGAGCAAAATTATCACAGAGTTGTTTGGCAACTACTGGACTGGCTGGAGAGGTATATGGTACAATAGCCAAACATGGCTTTTTAAAATCAGCTGGAAGAGATTGCATATATACTGTATCAAAGTAACTTAACAAAACAGATAAATTCACTGTGGGGTTTAAATAGAAATCACCAACAGGAGTTATTTGTGCAAATGACTCATCCAAATCAATGTCGGTATCCATAAATTGAATTAACTCAATCATCTCAGCATCAAAATCTGACAAAGTTGCTGTATCCTCATCTGAATCTGGAACTGTTGGGGAGGGAACTGCTGCTGTGACTGCTGCTACTGCTGCAACTTATCACTGAGCATCTCCCCCTGCCTGGGTTCAGGAATACCTGGAGCCAGGCCCCTAGATGAAGAGGGGGTAGCAAATAGGATAGAGATCTGGGCAGATAAGGAATTGATGGAGGTCACATGAGGTGTAATGGCCTCTTGGATGAGAGATTTTATGAGAGGAGTGAGTAAAGAGATGATGGTAGATGGATCAAATGGGGAAGGGGAAGAGGATGGAATGGGAGGAGGAATAACAGATGGAGTGGGGGCATCTTGCATGATTGTGTCAGATGCTATGTTGTAAGATGTAATGGTGGAGAGGTGTGCGAGAAGAGGAGACTGTGGAGGTGTAGAAATTATTGTCTCGTGAGGGGAAACTGGAGGAGTGGGTTGTTGAGTAACTTGCAGAGGCGAAGATGGAGGTGGAGATGGAATGTTTGTCAGGTCAAGTGGTGGAGATGAAGGAGGGGTAGGTACATGAGGAGGCTTCTTTGGAGGAAGGGGTGATGGAAGAGATGGATGAGATGGAGGAACCTCTTCTGCAGGGTGGGAAACGGCCTTTGCAGCCCTTGTGCTCTCTGAAGTTTGGAGGGAGGAGGAAGGAGCCTTTGAGGGCTTGGAGATAGTCCTCTCCCACCTGCCAAACAGAGCGCAAGAGAGGCGCTTGCTGGCATTTATGAAGATGGTCGGGGAGACCATACATTCAGCAGCCTTCTCCTTGAGAGAAATTCCCAATATTCTCCCAAAGCAGACTTCCTTCTTGCTGTTCTTCATCTTGATCAATTCAAAAAAAACCTTACTCCAATCAATATGTCTCTTATTCACTACTGCACACATTATTAGAAATTGGTGACGGGTAATATAGTCATGAGCAGAGTGCTTGGCCATCAGTATTTTTCCCGCAATGTCCGCGAGAAACTGGTAGGTGGCGGACAACTGCTTTTTCAACAACTTATTAGGGTTGTTACCAGAATAACCCATCAGTCTCAGCATATCATTGAATTCCTCAGAATCCATTTCCATGTTATCTTCTCCATTGATCAATCCAAATATCTCAGAAAGAACCGCGGGAGATAATGAAACAACAGTACTCGCTATATTGCCGGTCAAAACATCATCTTCAAAAATTGTAGATGTATAGACCGATTCTCATATTTCAGTAGCATGTATTTTGATGCGCCTGTTCATGAAATCCTTTAAATTGAGTTCTTCTAGTAGTTCCAAGATGTACAGAAAGATGGGGTCCGAATGCTGAAAAGAATCGAAGTCCATATCGAATCCAGTATCAAATTTCATCGCAACCAAGGCTCCTGCGGGAATCGCCATTGACGACCTGTAAGAAAAACACAGAGAGAAACAACGATCAAGAGCAAAGGAACTGAAAGCGCGGGACGGAGGTCGAAGAAAACCTAGATATAAGATTTTTAGAATATGAATGGACAAACTCCGTTCCACGAAAAAGAAAAATTCTTCGAACTGAGCTCGACGAAATAAATTATAGACAGATAATTCGTCGATCTCATCCAGAAGAATCGAACACAGTTCGTCGAACTCCTTTCGATGAAATGTCTTCTGTAGCAAAGTTCGTCGATCTCCGGTCGACGAAAATTATTTCCACACACAGATAATTCGTCGATCATCGTTCGATGAGAATATCTCAAACTTTCCCTAATTCGTCGAACTCCGTTCGACGAACTCTAGAAAATTCATCGAATGCAGACAGAAACTAGGTTAACTCTTCTCCATTAATCATTCCCAGTTGATTTATAAAGAACAGATGTGTTTTCTCATCCAATGGCTTGGTGAAAATGTCTGCTCTCTGTAAATCAGTAGGAACATGGATTAAGTTAATTTTCTTTTTATCCACATTATCTCTAATGAAATGATGTCTTATTTCAATATGTTTAGTCCTAGAATGGTGAACTAGATTTTGTGCTATAGCAATAGCACTATTATTATCACAAAATAAAGTTGAATTATTTAAGTTGACACCATAGTCTAAGAGTTGGTTTTGTATCCATAACATCTGTGAACAGCAGCTGCCAGCAGCCATGTATTCTGCTTCTATAATTGATGTAGACACAGATGTCTGTTTTTTACAAAACTAGGAGACAAGTCTCATACTAAGGAACTGACAAGTTCCAGAGGTACTTTTCCTGTCCACTCTACATCCAGCATAGTCAGCATCTGAGTATCCAGTTAACTCAAACTCTGACTCTGCAGGATAACAGAGTCCTAGACTAGGGCAACTCTTTATATATCTCAAAATTATTTTTAAGAAAATAAGGTGAGATTCTTTAGGGTTCACTTGGAACCTAACACAAAGGCATATGGCAAACATTATATCAGGTCTGCTAGCTGTTAGGTATAATAGGGATCCAACAATTTCCCTATAATTTTTCTGATCAACAGGTTTCCCTACTGCATCAGAATCCACAACAGTATTTGTAGCCATAGGGGTTTTCATCCCTGAAGCATCACCCATCCCAAACCTTTTGATGAGCTCTTTAGCATACTTAGCTTGAGAGAGGAAGATACCATCTGGGAGCTGCTTCACTTGGAGACCAAGGAAGTAGGAAAGCTCACCCATGCTACTTATCTCAAATTTTGAATGTATGAGGTCAGCAAACCTCTTGCACAATTTGGGATCAGTAGACCCAAAAATAATGTCATCCACATATATTTGTACTAACAGTATTTGGTTCTTATGATGTCTAGTGAAAAGTGTTTTATCTATGGTTCCTCTTGTAAATTCATGCTCTAAAAAAAGCTTGCTAGGGTCTCAAACTAAGCTCTTGGAGCTTGCTTTAAACCATAGAGAGCTTTATGCAATTTAAAAATAAAAGAGCGTTGAGTTGGAGAGATAAAACCCGGAGGTTGTTCTACATAAACCTCTTCTTGAAGTACTCCATTCAGAAATGCACTTTTGACATCTATCTGGTAGACCTTGAATCTCTTGTGAGCTGCATAGGCAAGGATATCCTAATGGCCTCTAACCTTGCAACAGGGGCAAAGGTTTGGTCATAGTCTATTCCTTCCTCTTGTCTGTAGCCTTGAGTAACAAGCCTAGCTTTGTTCCTTACTATGTTGCCTTGAGCATCCAACTTGTTCCTGTAGACCCATTTTATTCCAATAACTGGGTAGTTATGGGGTTTTGGAACCAAATCCCAGACTCTACATCTCTCAAACTGATTTAGTTCCTCTTGCATTGCAATGATCCAGTGGGGATCTTGCTCTGCCTCATGAATGGTTAGAGGTTCAATTTGAGAGAGAAAACAGGCATGCATCAAGTCTTGGCTGAGTTAATGTCTTGTTTGTATACCTGTTGAAATGTCTCCAATCACTTGAGATCTGGGGTGATCTCTAAGTGTGACAAGATCAGTTGGTGGAGTTGGTTGGTCAACAACTTCTGTGTTTAATTCCTCTTGGGGAATGATACTAGCTGTTGAGGGATGCTCAACCACTTCCTCTTGACTTTCCTCTTCACTATCTTCAGCAAACTGTGGAGTAGGATGGTTTGATACCTCTTGGGTAAGGTTCAGTCCATCCATAGACTCACACAGTGGTGGAACCTGCAAAGAGCTTATGGTAGAAATCTCTTTCTCCTTGTATGACATGTTAGTCTCATCAAAAGATACATGAATAGATTCTTCGATTTTAAGAGTTGATTTATTATACACCCTATAAGATTTACTGATCATGGAGTATCCCAGAAACACTCCTTCATCTGCTTTAGCTTGAAATTTTACTATGTATTTCTTATCATTATTGTGAATGTAGCAAATGCAACCAAAAATTTTAAAATAATCTACTTTAGGTTTCTTCCCTTTGAGTAATTCATAGGGTGTCTTGCCCTTCAGCTTATGTATCAAACTTCTATTCAACACATAGTTGGAGGTATTCACTATCTCAGCCCAAAAGGATAGAGGAAGGTGAGCATCTAACAACAATATAGTAGCAGATTCAATAAGAGTTCTATTTTTTCTTTCAGCTACCCCATTTTGTGGAGGAGTTCTAGGAGCTTAGAAAGTGTGCCTGATCCCTTCACTCTGACAAAACTCTTGCATAAAAATAGAATCAAACTCTATCCCATGATCACTTCTGATCAGGGCAATGTGAGTATTGAACTCACTCTGTATGCATTTGAGAAACTTTATCAAACACTTAAAGTTATCAGACTTCTTCCTCAGAAATAACACACATGTGAATCTAGAGAAGTCATCTACAACTACTATAGTATAAGATTTCCCTCCTAAGTTTTGTACTGTAATGGGTCCAAAGAGATCCATGTGTAACAGATACAAAATCCTAGGTGAATCACTCTTATTAAGTGACTTGAAGCTATTTTTGGTTTGCTTGCCTAATTAACAAGCCCTGCAAAGTCCTTCCTTCTTGTAGGGGCCAGAAGCTAGTCCTCTAATAAGGTTGTCCTTGGATAACCTAGCAATGGTTCTAAGGTTTATATGCCCTAATATTTTATGTCATAGTTCATTAGGTCTACAAATGGAGTTGAACAAGCATATATCTACCTTAGTTGAAAGAAAATCTACAAGATAAATGTTACCTTTCCTTTTACCTATCAACACAGTTGTGTTGTCCTCTGATTTTATTTTGCATGAGGATTTGTTGAAAGTCACTTGGTAGCCTTCATCACATAGTTGACTGATGCTGATTAAGTTGTGCTTCAGTCCTTCCACATAAGCTACTTTCTTGAATGTGACTGATCCAATCTGGACTACACCATATCCTTTTGTTAGACCAAAGTTTGAATCACCAAATATTACTTTGGGTCCAAGTTTGGCTTTGAAGGAAGTGAAATTCTCCTTGTTTCCTATCATGTGCTTTAAGCACCCACTATCCAAATACCATTGCTGGTTTGATGTTGGATAGGTCTTCACCTGTACATAAAACAATTTATTTGTTTTTGACCCAGTTTACCTTGGGCCTAGGTTGATAACCTTTAAAATCTGAAATAAAAGACATCCCTGGTTGACTCTTATAGCCTTCAGGATGATATCTCCTAGGAGGTATTATCCATTCAGTATAAGGGTTAAACATTGAGATGTAGGACCTCTAGGATTGAAGTTTGATTTTCCTTTGAAAGATTTTTCAAAACTTTGAGCTCTGTTCGACGATCTCTAAGCTGAGTTCGATGATCTTGGGTCAGATAGTTGAGCTCCGTTCGAAGATCGACTATGCCAGAGTTCAGGGTTCAGAGATTGTCGACCTGAGTTCGATGATTTATCCTGAGATCGTTGAGCTCCATTCGGCGATCGTCGAGCTCCGTTCGACATTTTCTGTTGAACTTTTGTTTTCTTAGGTAAATTAGAATTGTTCCTAGCCACCTCTACAACTCCCTTACCTTTATTTGAGATAAACTTGAATGAGGTTGTTAATACTATAGGTTGGCTGGATGAAGCACCCAAGCCCAGTGTACTATTGAATCTTGAGTTCACTGTGCTTATGATGTCCATTAGTTTGATACTTCTCCCATTGAGGGATTCTTCAAACTTCTTGGCCTCTGATAGTTTACTTTTCAGTGAGGCTATCTGCTCGCTACAGCATTCCAACTCCTCAGAGAGTTTTAGGTTATCTGATTTTAAGGTGCTTTGTTCAGACAGTTGATTTTTGAGAGAAATAATTTCTTTTTCAGATTTCAATAGATCTAAACACAGTGCCTTAAATTCACATTTAAAGTCCTCTGAATTAAAATCAAATGAGTCTATTACCTGATCATCTTAAGATTGAATTTCTGACTCATACTCTGACTCTTGTTCTGCATCAGTATTGTTTTGAGAGGCATTCATAGCCATCATGCAGAACTCCTTTTCTTCAGCATCATCTTCATCATCACTTGAGCTGGATGAAGCTTCAGATTCTTCTTCTGTTTCACTCCAGGTTTTAGCTACAAACCCCTTCCTGGTGTGTTTGTTCTTGCTGGAGGAGGGTTTGTCATTGCTGTTTTTCTTGAAGTCTTTGTCCCTTCTCCTTTCTTTCCTGTCCTTCTTGTCCTTATACTGATTTTCTGGACAGTCAGACACAATGTGGCCTGGTTTCCTGCATCCAAAGCAGATGATTTCTTTGTTATTGGACATATAATACCTTGGCTTTTCATGCCCTCTGGATGACTTTTTCCTGAAGTCCTTACTGGCCATTTTTTAAAACCTTTTGGCCAGTAAGCTTAGCAGCTCTTCATTGTCTGTGACCTTGTCTTCAGGCAGATCTTCAATAGCTTTGAATGCTATTGATTTCTCTTTTCTAATTGCTGGTGAAGCAGCCTTCTGCTCTTCTTCTTTGTTCTTGATGAGCAGCTCATAAGACTTGAGCTTGCCCAAAAGAGCCTCAGTGGTGATCTCATTTAGGCTTCTAGCATCCTTGATTAGCCAGATCCTTTAGTCACAAGTGCTGGGGAAGCACATTAGGATTTTATCATTGAGTTCAGTCAATGAGATCTCCTTGTCCAAGGTTTTCAGTTCATTAACTATAAGACAGAGTCTGTTATACATATCAGCAACTGACACACTTTCTCCTTTCTTGAAGTTCTCATAATGAGTTATGAGATGGGATTTTCTATCTTTCCTTTCATCTACAGATCCTGATAGTATTTCAGATAGTTTGTCACATATCTCCTTTGCTGAGTTGCATTCAGCTACTTTTTGAAATATTTCATCAGACATGGTTTGTGCCAAAATGTTCATTGCTTTGGCATCTGCAACTTTCCATTTTTTGATTTCTGCATCTCTTCCTGAAGGAGGTGGAACAACACTTGTACTTGTATTTTCTGGGGCTCTTGGACACACTGTCAAAATAGAATTAAAGATATCTTCATCAATAGAGTTCATGTACAATCTTATCCTTACCTTCCAAAGTGCAAACTTAGATAGATTGCACACTGTAGGTCTGGTTCTAGCATAATCTTTATTTTGGGCCATGTTCTGTGAAGAAATAAATCTAATTACAAACATAAAACAAACAGATCTAAGTAGAGGGATCTTTGGGTTCAGGTGTTAGCCTGTGCAACCACTAAGGTGTGATATTTTAACCAACCTCGCTTTGATACCAATTGAAAGTGTAGGTTAGATCTGATATACTCTAGAGGGGGGGGGGGTGAATAGAGTATGGTGCTCACTAAAAACTTTTTACAACTTTTGTTGTTTTTCTAAGTGAACAGGGAAGCAATTAAAATAAAGTAAACACAGCAACTATCTTAACACAGAGCAATCACAGAGCACAGCCAGAAAACAAAAGAAAAGAGCAACCAGAAGACACAAGGAGCTATAGTGGTACCCCAATCAATCTGGGTACATCCACTCTTCTACCATCCTAGGAAGGAATCCACTGCAGGATGACTTGATCAGGTGTCTTGGGCACCAATGAGCTTTTGATAAGGTGCTCAAAAACCAACCCTCAAGTCTTTTGGAAGGAGACTTGCAACCAGAATAATTTTGAAGGGATTTAAAACCCTGTACAGGAATTGGTAAGAAGGTGATAGTGTCTTCTCTATCAACAATCAGAGAGAAGACTTGTGGATTGATTGTAGCAAATCTTGCTCCCCATGAGATCTTGAATTAGTCAGGAATGCTGGAGCACTGCTTCAGGGTGATAGGTCTTCAAGGACCTAGAATGCCTGGACCAGAAATGCTTCAGGAACTTCTTTTGACAGATAAAGCTTGGTTGTCCTTTGAAGTGGTCCTGAGAATAGAGAGAAGAAGACTCTTGTTTGAATTTGATTGTTCTTCTTCTTCCTCTTGAAAATGTTCCCTGGTCAAGGCTGATTGCAGTCAAGAACGTTTGATTTTAGAATGATTGTTCTTCTCTGCAATTTGAGTGTCTGTCTGATTGTGTGTATTGCTTGCTGTACTGAGATTCTATTACTCTGTTACTACTTGATCCTTTTCTTTCTGTTTATGTCTATATCTAACTGAGGAACATTCAAACTTTTGAATGTCGAACAGTAATTGCAGTCGGCCTGGAAAGAATCAGCAATTAATGAATTTCCTAACTGTCCCATGGAAAAAATGGCATGTAATCATCCATAGTCAATGCGCGTTCTAACGGTAACATTCCGAGAAGATCAGACATTAAATGTTCAGGAATCAGTGCCAAGAAACTGGACGGGAAACTTGAAGAAAACCTAGTATGGATTCGTCGAACGAAGAACACAATTCGTCGAGCTGCACTTGTGTTCGTCGAGCTGAGCTTGAGTGAGTTCGTCGACCAGACAATCTTCATTCATCAAACAGACAGTCTTCATTCGTCGAGCTGAGAATCAAGTTCATCGAGTTGAGAAAAGTTCTGGACTTAGGCAAAATATTCTGCATCTGCTGAAATGCTGTGTCGATAGAAGTTGGTGTCGACAGATTGATCTTGGTGTCGACACAAGTCCTCTGGTGTCGACATAAGTGGGTGTCGACTGATATCCTGGTGTCGACACAAATTGTATGGTGTCGACCTAAGCTGGTGTCGAGACAAATTCTCTGAGTCCAGAAATCGTCGAGTAGAGTACAGCATTCGTCGACCTGAGAAGCTGACTTCGTCGACCTGAGACACTGACAACTTGAGGTCCAAGTTCGTCGAGCTTAGAGTATAATTCGTTGACCGAAGCTTGAAGCTGAACTTAGAAAAAATTGAAGTTCTCCTGACTTTGGCTTGATGTAGAAACTGAGTCTTCGTCGAATAGAGAACACAGATCGTCTAGCTCAGCACTAAGAATAGTCTCACGATCGTCGAGCGCAGAACTCCTTTCATCGAGCTGAGTTCGACGAACGTCGAACTCACTATACTTAGTCATGAAAACGTATGAGTCTGGAGTCTTTGATGGTCTTGTTGAAAGCTGGTCCATCTGGAGTTGAGCCTAAGGACTTGACCTACACTGTAGGACACAACTTGGCACTTGCTATACATGATGGGTCACATCCTAAGTCAGTGAAGCTAGCCCAAATCAACTAGGGATCCAAAAGTGGGGCACCATGAAGTGCTGGAGGGGGTGCTCGCCTCATGGGAGAATTCCTCCTGAAATGTCCCGGCTGATTGACTTGAAGCATACCGGTTCCTTCTATGCTATCCTCGGTATCTCCAGCATCTCCAAGGACTAGGGAGCCAATACCCCCTTGTTCCTCTGCTCCTGTCTAATCTCCTGACGGGGTTGATCCGAGTTCCTTCATTCCCCAATGACCTGGCCTCGAGGATGGTCTCCACGGCCTCCAATCACTGCATCGTCAGTCGGTCTCTTCCGGCTCTTGACTCTAAGTTGATCTGCTCCCTTTTCTTGGCCATTTCCAGAATCCTGGCAAAGCTTCCCTCGGAGATGAAGAGGAGGGCCTGTCTCATGTCGTCGTGCAACCCGTTGTAGAACCTCCTGGCGTAGCCAGTGTCATCCAACTGATAAGTGTCCGCATAGCGGGCTAGGTGAGTAAACTCCTAGTAATACTCCAGCACTGTCCTGTTGCCCTGCCTCAATTGCAGGAACCTATCCTCCAACTCATCGCTTGCCGACTGAGGTACTAAATGTCCAAGAAATGCTGCTCTGAACTCTCCATAAGAGATATCTGCGTAATCCATATACGCAAAAGTGGTGTCCAGCTGTGAATTCCACCACATCTTTCCATGTGACTCCAGGCAGGAGACTGTCAAAGCAACTGCCTCCTTAGTGGGGCATTGAATACCCACAAGCATCTCATAGATGGTATCTAAACATTCCTCCGTGCGAACTTCTGACTCCGTCCCAAGGTAGGATTGAGGGGAAAGACCCCGGAAGGCACTCATCCAGTTGGCCCCGGGATTTGGCTGTGGAGCCGGTGCTTGCTGTGCTCTGAAGGCCTCCAAAATGGCCGTCAGTGTTTGCCCCATCTCCGTCTGCTGAAACGGAGCTGGAGCTAGCGGAGGTGGAACTATATTCGGTGCCCTAGGTGTCCCCTGCTGTGGAGTAGGGTTCGTCGCAGGCTACAAGGAAAATTCCAATTGTTAGATAACGTACAAATGAAATAAAAGAAAGTGAACAAATGGACTTCTACATGTGATTTCCCTTATGGGCACACCACTGCTTCCGCTGTTAGTTTGTCCGCAAACTATGCTCGGGTGGGGGTGGCCTAAGGTTTTGTGGACTTATTCTCTTGGATCGATGTTTGCTTTGATACCACTTGTAAGACCCGCTTTTTTTCTTTTTCAAACCCGGGGGTCTTATGCATAGAATCGCCATTTTGTGGTGGCACCGACACTTGGGAAGGCTGCCATTACAAAATGTTGATTCTGCCGTCCTTTTTGATCATCAAAGAGAGAGTAGTAATCATAAACCGGATTATAACTGAGTCCACAAACATCATATAAAAATGAGAAACCATAACAAGTCCATAAATATAGAAGAGAGAGAGTACTGTAATAGAACAATACAAATGAAATATAAACAGGCTTAAGCCCGATACATCAGATCCACGCTATAATCTCTTGCGGAAGCTATAAGAAAGAACTAATCACTCACAGAGCTGGTCATTAGTGCTCCGGTACTAGACTAGCCCACCTCCATGAGCACCGTACTCCGCTAGTACTGTGTCCCTTGCTGCTGCTCCCTGTCTCCCATCCAGAGTCCCTGGAATGTTGTGGTTTGAAAACCGTTAGTCAAAAATACTAAGTCCTATCATCCCCTACCCCTCCCCTATGGCTCCTAGGCACCCAGCGGGGAGGTGGAAAGGGAATCTATGAAGGTGGAGAGTAAGCAAAGCAGGTGATGGTAGAACTATTCTAACAGTTAAATTATAATGTATAAATAGCTAAGGAAGAAAGGTATAAACTAGCAGTTCTACAATAGTAATAGGTAAAGTAAACAAGTAGAGTAAAACAACACACGTAGGAAAAACATTCTAAGGAGTAAGTAACATTAACTTATATGAATGCCCACACAAACGTATAAGTTAAGGGGTCTTCTACAAAGCTCCCATCGTATAAAAAGACTCATACAAATTCATAAGTTGGGGTGTCAGTTGTATGCAAGTATGAGCGTAGTGATATGCTATGTCATGATTCATGCAAGTGCAACTCACGCACATGACTCTATGCGCACAGACCTTTAGTTCCCCCTATTTAGGAAGCTACCTTCACACCCAGGAACCTCTGTAGTGGCAAATAGAGATAGAGGGTCGGGCCCCCCACTCCTAGGTGGGTATCCACACTACCAGGACAAGCCCTTACATACGCCTCTAGAAGGACACAACCCAGAGTCTCTACGTACTATGTTGGCCATATCCACCAGACTTTCCCTGACCAAGTGTCCCACACTACCGAGTCAACGTATCGACGTCGGTTTGAACGTACGTCCAATACCGAAGACGCACCACCTTATACATTATGCACACGCAACCTTATGTATCAGCTACCGAGCCAAAGCTCCCCGGACCATACCGTCTGTCACAAACAACAACCGAGCCAAAGCTCACCGGGCTAAGCTGTCCATTTCCACAACCACTGAGCTTGCCGCCCGGACATCCTAGTCAAACTAACTTCCCGAGACACCAGGGTATGAGAAAGTGAAACCCTAGTTTTACTAGTTTCTCTTGAAGTTTATTATTCATACTGTTTAGGTTAGCCCAGGAGTGCCCCCGGAATACCCCGTGAAGAGGCTCTCAAAGGGCACTAGGAACTATGATGGTAGCTGAAGCCCATCGTTCCCTTTTGCAAGGAACATACTATTATTGGTTGTTACCCAACTCCCAATCCCTTTAATGTTGTACTGGATTTAACTTTAGTGTATTTTGACTCTTTCTTTCTTCACGGGGAGACGATGTTTCGTCGACCCCGAGCACTAGTAAAATCTCCCACTCCTCATCACGACTCCAGATGATAATCTCATTTCACTTACCAGATCAATACACTAATATCCCAACTCCCAAGGTTCATTTTGCACCATATTATGATTTCTGCAGTTTTTACTAAACGCAAACCATCCTAAGGTATATGATGTATACAATGGGAGGTACTCCAAATTATCATCCAAAATCCCATAGTATTTATTGGGGGTCTATCATGGCATGATTAGCTTAAATCCAGAAGTTTATAATTTTCCTAATTTACTTGATAATTTATTTAATTTCCAAAGAGATCCAAATGCCTTAGTTTGAACATGAAGTACTATTTTCAGGCATGCAAAATATTCCACAAAATTATGATAAATACAAGACAACTATTATCAGTAAATTCAAGGTCTCTAAATTCTCAATAAGACTTAAACCTCTAAACATAATTTTTGAACATAAGCTACATTAGCCAATTTAAAGAGACAAGTACTGCAAATATACTTCCAATAATACTGAGAAAATTCAATGATGAACATATAGACATATAAACACTCCAGGTCAAGTTTCATAATTTATCAGTGAATAATGACCTCTAAACTTGATTTCTCATAATAATCCAAGTTAATAGGTTAATGAACTAAGTACAACGATTATTCATTTAAAAATTATAATAAAATTCTCATATGAGTATATTGACCTAGAAACACTACTGATCAAGTTTCATGATTTTCCAATAAAAAGAGAGCTCTAAATCTATTATAGATCATATTCCCGTATTTATATACTGGTGAAGTAAGTATTGGAAATTTACATTTAAAAATTACAATAAAGTTTATGTATAATCATCTAACGGATATTAAGATCATAATAAAAACATAATTAATTAGGGCTAATATTGGTAATGCAAAGGTGATACTAAATTTATTGATCTGAAATTCCCAATAAAATTATCCAAGGTTTATAATGGCAATATTACTACACTACACAAGTTTCACAACCTTTCACAGAGTTCTAATTACCTATCCTTCAATTTTAAGGATTGTGACCTAAACTAGGGTTAGGGTTTTGAGGGGTTTAACCATCTCCAAATTCTCTAAGATTTTTACCAGAGGACTTTAGCTACCCTAGTGACCTCTCTACCAAATTTCAAGTCCATACAAGGGCATTTGAACCCATGCCTTTCTCAAACCCCCAAAGTCCAATCTTATGGTTTAAACTTGGATCTTATGACAAATTTACCCTAATCCACCCCATCTTCCATGGGAGGGTGTCCATGGTCATAACAAACCAGTGGACAAAGTTTCAGCCTCTGTTGAGGTTATTTGACCACCCAAATCCACAAAGTGCACTTTTGACCTAAATAGCCTTTTTAGGGCAAAACTAGGGTCTGCTCATTTCCCAACCAAATCAACTCAAAATGAGGTGAATATTTATACAGAACCTCCTGATGACCCTAAGGACCACTCAACAAAATTTGGGAGGGTTTGGAGGTCATTAGGTCTTCTAATTAATTTACCCTAGGATTATTAAATAATCCTGTCTAAATTTCAGATCATTTGGACAAGGGATGAAGTGGGGGCACTCATTTTAGTTTATGTCTAACCCTAGGTATAGACCCCACCAAAATAAGTGCCCGGGTCAAACTAGGCACCCATATCAGTTGAAACTAATTTTAAAATAAAGTGCACTCCTAGTGCTACAACTGTGATATTCATCACTTTTTCTATAGTTGTCCCTAGGTATTTTTAATAAATTGAAACATTAAATATGATTTTCTGTGACAAAATTGAAATAATATGAAAATATATCATATAGTTTAAATCAATCTCCAGCACGAATCTTAAAGCGCATCCAGCGGAATCTGGTCGTCTTCAAGCTCCAGCCGATGGCCAGGATCATCCCGTCCTGGAGCCACTTCCCGGCCAAATTCCCGGCCGTCCGGCCAGCTCCCTGGCCGGCCACCGCCACCACCACCTTTGTTGAGGTGGTGGCTATCGACAGGCGGCAGCACAGCTGCCGGAGGGGCGAATTCCGGCGATCCCTAAGAGTTCAATTTTGCGGAAAAACCAGGAGAAAGCTTCTCTTGATTGGGCTCAATTGAGCCCGAATCTTGGCCCTAATAGTTCCTATGATCTACCCACAGTGAGAGAGGAAGGGGAGGACCTTGCTTGCGACCTGGAAATGCGTCGACCGCCGGGATGCCATGGGAGGTGGTGGAGTCACCGGAGTTCTGCAACTGTACAATGAAGTTGCTCGGGATCGTCGGGGCAAGGGTGGAAACGAAAGCTTGGAGTCCTGTGATGCTTTTAAAATGATAAAATGGGGGAGGAGAGGGGTCTAGCTGGTGGTGACCATTAATGGCCGCAAAATACTAATTTCGGCCATGGTATGTGGGGGAGGGGGGGATCTGGGCATAATCAGGCCGGAAAATGGCTGGGAACGCCTCCTATCCTATAAAGAAACTGATTCCAACCCTTAATGGGGAAAGTTAAGTGGTTCAAGCTTCAAAACCATTAATGGCCTTGAAGATTGAATTCGGCCATGGCTTGGGGGCTCCTCCAATGGTGGCTGGCTTGCTGGCTTCATTGGAAAGTTATTCCACATGCCATAATGAAATGAATGGAGAGCTTGGGGAAGGGGAAGAGTGTGCCCCAAGGTCTTCCCCCATTACTCCCCTCTCTTTCTCTCTTCTCCATTAAAGGGAATTTGGATTTTTCTCTCTCCTAGTCATCATGGTTGACCTTGCTGACCACTCCATCCTATTGGCAACCCTCTTACTCATATTTTCATGGAAATAAGGTTAGCCCAAGTGGAAAGAGGGCTTGAGCTTAGGTTAGCCCATTTGAGCTAGGTTTGACCTAACCTAGATTAGGGTTGACCTATGTCAATTTGACCTTTTGAGTTGCCATCAATGGGTCCTTGGTGGTCCATTGGACTCCCCTAAGATCTAGGTAGGGCTGGGTAGGGTTGACTTGGGACCTTGGAGGTCACTTTACCCTTAGTAAGGGCACTTTGACCACTTTGGGGCTAGAGTTGACTTGAGTCAACTTAGCCACTAGGATTGACCCCAATGAGTCCTTGGTGACTCATTGGCCTTGAAAGGGGAAACTAGATCTGATATACTCTAAAGGGGGGGTGAATAGAGTATATGGTGCTTTTTAAAATACAAAGAAAAACTTTTCCAAAGCTTTACAACAATTGTTGTAATGAGTGTAAGCAGGGAAGCAGAAATAAAATAAACCACAAAACTAAGCTATGCAGAACCTAAGCACAAGAAAATCTAGGCCAGAAACAAAAAGAAAACATGCAGAACCAGATGACACAAGGAAATATAGTGGTTCCCCAACTTGGGTACATCCACTCTTCTACCACCCTAGGTAGGAATCCACTGCAGGATGAGTTGATTAGGTGTCCTGGGCACCAATGAGCTTTTGATAAGGTGCTCAAAAACCAAAACAGATTTTTTGATCAGGTGTCTTGCCACCAATGAGCTTTTGACAAGGTGCTCAAAAACCAGATTCAAACTTTTGAAGGGAGTTTGAAAAACCCTTTACAGAGAGGGGGTTGAGAGAGTGATGGCAGTCTTCTCTTTTCTCAAGCAACTGAGAAGACTAAGTGGATTGATTTCAAAGCTCCCCCTGAGTCCTTGATCTTCAGGAAGATGAGCTTTGCTGAGGGTGATAGGCCTTCAAAGATGGATCTCCAGCAAAAGATGATTTCAGCAAGCTGAAATGTTGAGTGTCTGGAGTCTTGAAATGATGTTGGCCTTGAACACTTGAGAGCTGAAGAGATCTGAAGAATGTTTGAAAGCTTGATCTCTTGATGAGTGTTCTTCTGAATTCTTGTTGGCAGAATATTTTTCAGAGTCTCTGTATATTGAGAGGTGTCCTCTGTTCTTGTCAATCTCTATTCTCTTTTTTTTGTCTATATTCTGTCTGATTCAAAAAACATTCTATCTTTTATTCTCTGAGTCTGAATAGAAAATTGCTCTGTCAAAGATAGCCGTTGGTCTGAATTAATTACAGCCTTAATTGCATAATATGTTCTGAAGGAAAGTCCACTGAATTGTTCCTAGAAAAATCCCTTGAAACTTGCTCCAGAGGTAAATGAAAACGGCTGGCAGATCTTCTGAATTAAATGCAGAATAACTTCTATCTGATTTGAATTTGAATTCTGAAAGATAACTGAAATCGTCGAACTGAGCTCTGCTATCGTCGAGCTGAGCTCAGCGCATTGGAAAATGCAAGCAGCAAAGAAATCGTCGATCTGAGCTCAAAGATCGTCGAACTGAGCTCAGAGATAAGGATCCAGTGCAGAGTCAAAATCGTCGGCCTGAGCTCAGCGATCGTCGATCAGAGCTCGACGATATTGAGAAGTTAAGCTCAGCGATCGTCGAATGGAGCTTGACGATCTGTCAAAGTTGAGCTGGACGATCGTCGACCGGAGTTCGACGAAACGTCGTACTGAGCTCGACGATTTGGACTTAGTCTCCAGAAAAACTTGGGTCTTCAGGGCAGCTTCCAATCCTAGCCTACTGACCCTTAGACTCAATTCTAATTGACCTATTAAGCTATACAGAAGGTCAAAACACAGATTCCTAGGGACATAGTGATCCTGACCCAAATTAGTAATAGGGTGTTCCAACAATCTCCCCCTATTTGGGTTAGGAAAACTATTTACAGACATAGGAAAAACAAACAACATCATACAGTCACAGAAACATAAAAATAATAGCAGCTATACATCACAGAACCATCACAGAGATATATAAAAGCATGATATCCAGAAGGCAGTCAGAGAAACCAAGAATTATCACCTTACAGAGTTATTCCTTTTCTTTGCCTTTTACCATTTTAATTTCTATGTTAGGATCTAAAGCTTGTTGTTTGGATCTGGTATCATCAGCTGCACCCAAATAAATTTGCTTTGATATCCTGGGAACCACTGGAGCTGGATGCAACTCCATGTATCTGTCTGCATCAAAGAACTTACTGGAGGCATATCTTTCTAACTCTTTTTGCCTTTGCTCTGACATGGTAGAGATATTGGAAGTGTCTAGCCCTTGTTCTTTTGCTTTCTTTATCTGATCCAAAGCAGCCAACTCTTTCATTCTAGCAGTCCAAGACATAGGGTTCTTCTCAGGGTCCTCAAATGGAATAGGTGGCTCATACCTGTTGGAAGAAGTATCTTGAGGAGTCCTGGCAGTCACAGAGTCTTTGAGCTTGTAGGGGAAAGGACCAGAAGATGTATCAGCAGAAACATGTCCTCCCCTAGAGTAAGGATGCTGCCTGGAGTGTCCTTTGGAGTAAACCTGAGTTTCTCTTTGGTTTCCCCTATATCCTCCCCTTCTAGAGTAAGAGCCCCTAGACTGGCTTTCCCTTTGATATGTTCTAGCATGAGGTTGGTAGGGAGCCTGGCTTCTAGCAGGGCCTGAACTTGCAGAGCTGCCACCTGCACCTGCATCAGGTGGAGGTGGTGGAGGAGGATGAGGGTGCTTGAACTGAGTGGGACCTTTTTCATACTTCCTCTTCTTTTTCATAGCCTTTAACTGGTTCTTAGAGAATTGCATCCAATGCTCAGAGATTGGGCAATTGTGCAGAATATAGCAGGGAACATCATTGTCATCTCTAACCTTGGCAGGAGGAACCCTCTTCAAAGCCTTACTTCTTGCCTTTCTTTTCTTTGCAATTGTGGCAGATGAGTCATCAGAAGCAGTGTTATAATCCTCAGATTCAGAACTTTGTGCATCATACAAGGCATCAATCTTCTTCATCAGATCTTCTTTCAGTTTAACAGCAGCTGATGGGGCAACAGATACAGAAGCAGGAGGAGCAACAGAAGCAGCAGATGTAACAGCAGATACTGGAGCAGCAGTAGAGGCAACAGTGATGATTTTAGGAATATTGGCAGCAGCAGGTTCAGAATCAACAACATCTACAGCAGGCTCAAAAACAACAGCCTCTGTCATCAAAAGATCCTGTGAAATGGGCTCAACAGCAGCAGTTGGAACATTGTCTTCAGCAGCAGCAGTAGTAGTAACATCATCAGAAGCAGCAGTCACTGACAGAATAAAATCAGAAATGATTCTGGGGTCACAGCAAGAGAAGGGCACTAGAGCCTTGGACAGATCTTCAGAGAGCTGGCCAACATTGGGCTCTGGGAGGCAGCAGAAGTAAGCAGTATCAAAAGTAGATAGCAAAGACCTTAGGTCTATTGCTAGTACTGGTGTAGCAGCAGCAGCAGAAGCAGACACAGAACCAGCAGCAGTAGCAGAAGCAGAAACAGCAGGAGGAGCAGCAGCAGCAACAGCAGCATGAAGGCTGGCTTCATAGGGCATCTCCCCCTGCCTGGATGCAGATACCTGTGCATCAAGGCACACTGCTGGGGGTGCTACTAGAGGAGTAAAGAAAGAGGAAAGCCTGGCAGAGAGAGCTGCCACTGATTGTTGTAGAGGAGCTAAAGAGGCCTCCATGAGAAGAGAGAGCCTAGGTGCAAGGAGCTCATACAACTGATCAGCAAGGGCTGGGAGATCTACATGCTCAATGAGAGGAGCAGAGGTAGAGGGTACAGGGATGGCTGATGGAGCTGGAGGAGGAGGGCTGAAGGGTGGAATGAATGGTTCAGGAGAGGGGATGGTAGAGATGGAGGATAGAGGGATGGATATGGAGGGAGTGAAGGTGGGTTGATCAATAATTTGGTTGAGAAGGTCTTGGAAAGTTGTGGAGGAGGATGGAAATTCTGGAGGAGAGGAGGGGGAATCATCCATGTAGGATTCATCTAGGAGAGTGAAGGATGGAAGGGATAGGGATGAGGTGACATCTGGTGGGGGATAGGAGAAAAGGGGGTGGAGGTGGTCTGCTGGTGGAGAGGAAATTGTTGGAGATGGAATAGAGGTTGGAGATGGGCTTGAGATTGTAATGGTGGAGGTAGCTGGAGTGGTGGATGGAATTGGTAGGGTTGGGCTTGGAGGAGGAGAAGCAGCAGCACTAGCAGCAGGCAGGTCTTCTGCAGGGGCAGAGACCTGGGGGGGAGTGACTCTTAGAGTCCTGGTGCCTGAAGGGGCAGATGGAGAGGGCCTGCTGGGGTTGATGATTTGCCTGTCCCATTTCCCAAAAAGGGCACAGGTGAGTCTCTTGGAGGCATTGATGTGCACTCCAGAGGAGACTAGCAGAGAAGGGCACTTGGCCTGGAGGAAGACTCCCAGTATTCTTCCAAAGTTCACAAATGTTTTGTTTATCTTTTTCTTCAGCAGATCAAAAAATACTTCTCCCCAGTTCAAGCTTTTTCTGTCCACCAGAGCTCCCATGAGGCAGAGCTGATATCTGGAGATGGTGTCATGAGCAGAATGTTTGGCCAAGAGAACCTTGCCTACTACATCAGCCAGAAACCTGTATTCCACTGACAGGTTCCTCTTAAACAACTTGCTAGGGTTCCCCTCAGGATGACCCATCCTGGCAAGTACATTTGAGAATTCTTCTCCAGAAAGGTCAGCAGAGTCTTCACCATTCCTTAAACCAAAAACCTCTGTCAATACTGTTGGGGTCAGAGGTACCTGGGTGCCACCAATAGAACCAACTATGGTATTGTTGTCAAGGTTGTGGGCAGTGTATACCCATTCTTTGATTTCATCAGATGCAAGTTTGATTCTGGTTGTCATAAGGGCAGATAAGTGCTGATCTTTGAACAAACTGAGAATGTCCTGGAAGACTTGATCGGTTGTGTTGAAGGAGTCGAGATCGATGTCAAAGCCGGCATCAAATTTCATTGCAGCGAGTACAGCAACTGAAACGGCCATGGTACCTGCAAAAAACTTAACAAACAAAACGACCAAGGTAGAACTGTTTGGAGGGAAGAAAAAGTTTGCAGAGAAATTGAAAGCGCAAAAGAGAACGACGGCAAAAAATGAGTTTTATATTAGGGTTCGACGCAGAAAAGGAAAGATCGTTGAACTCAGTTCGACGATCGAGGTTTCTAAAGGAATCTGAAGAGACTCCAAAATTGTCGATCTCCGTTCGACGATCTGGAAAGGCGTCGAGCTCCGTTCGACGATCGTTCAGTGAACAGAATCGTCGAGCGCCGTTCGAAAATCGTTGACCAGAAGAGATAGTTCATACTATCTGAGGAGCGCTGAACTCAGTTCGACGATCCTGGAAATCGTCGACCTCCGTTCGACGATCTTTGGGGAAATCGTCGAGCGCAGTTCAGAGATCAGAGAAATTTTAGATACTAAGGAAAATCAGAAATTTTGCCTAGTCTTGGTCAATTTTTAGCTTTCAAAATCTTGAGTATTATTTGAGACTTCCTCCATCTAACATTCCTAACTGATTTAGGAAGAAGGTGTGTTTCTTTTCATTCAAGGGCTTGGTGAAAATATCACCCCTTTGTAAATCAGTTGGGATATATTGCAGTTCAATTTTATTCTTCTCAACATTGTCCCTTAAGAAGTGATGCCTAATCTCTATGTGTTTTGTCCTACTATGAAGGACTGGATTTTGAGCTATGGAGATAGCACTTGTATTGTCACAAAAGATTTTTGACTTCACTAAGTTGTAACCATAGTCTAGGAGTTGATTTTGAATCCACAGTATTTGTGAACAACAACTGCCTGCAGCCATATATTCAGCTTCAGCAGTTGAAGTTGACACAGAAGTTTGTTTCTTGCAAAACCAAGAGACAAGTCTATCACCAAGGAACTGACAAGTTCCACTGGTGCTTTTCCTGTCAATTCTGCATCCAGCATAATCAGCATCAGAGAATCCAGTTAACTCAAATGCTGAATCTTTTGGATACCAGAGACCTAGATTTGGACAACTTTTAACATACCTAAGAATCCTCTTTACTAATGTGAGGTGTGACTCTCTAGGGCTAACTTGGAATCTAGCACATATGCATGTAGCAAACATTATATCTGGTCTACTAGCTGTAAGATACAGTAAAGAGCCAATCATTGCTCTATATGTTGTCTGATCAACAGGTTTCCCATGTTCATCAGCATCCAATACAGCATTGGTAGGCATGGGTGTTTTCATACAAGATGCCTCAGACATGCCAAATTTCTTAACCAGCTCATTAGCATATTTGGTTTGAGAAATAAAGATGCCTTCAGCATGTTATTTGACTTGCAATCCTAGGAAGAAGGATAGCTCACCCATGCTACTCATCTCAAATTTAGAATGCATTAGGTTGGAAAACCTTCTGCACAATTTTGAGTCAGTAGAGCCAAAAATGATATCGTCTACATAGATTTGTACTAGTAGGGTATGGGACTTATGGGTTCTAATGAAAAGAGTTTGGTCTACTCTACCCCTTATAAAACCATTTTCCAAAAGAAAGCATGCTAGGGTCTCATACCATGCTCTAGGAGCTTGCTTGAGACCATATAATGCTTTATTTAATCTAAAAACAAAATCAGGATGAGTTGGAGAGATAAAACCTGGAGGTTGTCTGACATAGACTTCCTCTTTGATGTCTCCATTTAAGAAGGCACTCTTGACATCCATCTGATAAACCTTGAAGCCTTTGTGAGCTGCATAAGCTAAGAATATCCTGATGGCTTCTAATCTTGCAACAGGTGCAAAGGTCTGGTCGTAGTCAATTCCTTCTTCTTGAGAATATCCTTGGGCAACTAGCCTTGCCTTGTTCCTTATTATTACTCCTTGATCATCCAGTTTATTTCTGAAGACCCACCTTGTTCCAACAATGGAATGATCCTTGGGCTTTGGCACTAGTTCCCATACTTTGTTCCTCTCAAATTGATGCAACTCCTCTTGCATGGCAATGATCCAGTGTGGATCTTGCTCTGCATCTTGAATGGACTGAGGTTCAATTTGAGAAAGGAAGCAGGTGTGCAACAGGTTTTGGTTGACCTGATTTCTGGTTTGCACACCAGCTGAGATTTCTCCAATTATTTGGGTAATTGGATGGTCTCTTGATGTTACTAAATCAACAGGGGGTGTTGATTGTTCACCAACCTGTGTTGTTGTTTCCTCTTGTGGTACAACAACTGGCTCTTCAGGTTGTGCTTCAATATGTTGAGCATTGCTTTCATCTTCACTGCTTTCATCTTCTTGACCAACCTGTAGCTTGTTCATATCTTCAACTAGAGAGTGTTCCTGCACAGGTTCTATGGTAGAAGAAATCTTCTCCTTGAAAGACATGTTAGTTTCATCAAAAGAAACATGAACAGATTCCTCAATTTTCAATGATGATTTATTATAGACCCTATAGGCCTTGCTGATCATGGAGTATCCCAGAAACACTCCTTCATCAGCTTTGGCTTGAAATTTTGCTAAATGTTTCTTATCATTATTGTGAATATAACAAATGCAACCAAAAATTTTGAAATAGTCAACTTTAGGTTTCTTCCCTTTGAGTAATTCATAGGGAGTCTTTCCCTTCAGTTTATGTATCAGGCTTCTGTTCAGCACATAGTTGGAGGTGTTCACTGCCTCTGCCCAGAAGGATAGAGGTAGATGAGCATCTGACAACAATGTAGTGGCAGATTCAATAAGGGTTCTATTTTTCCTTTCAGCTACCCCATTTTGTTGAGGAGTTCTAGGAGCTGAGAAAGTATGCCTGATCCCTTCACTCTGACAGAACTCTTGCATAAGAAGAGAATCAAACTCTGTCCCATGATCACTTCTGATCAGGGCAATGTGAGTATTGAACTCAATCTTTATACATTTGAGAAACTCTGTCAGACACTTAAAGTTATCAGACTTCTTCCTTAGAAAGAACACCCAAGTGAATCTAGAGAAGTCATCTACAATCACTAAAGTGTAGGATTTCCCTCCTAGGCTTTGTACTGTGATGGGTCCAAATAGATCCATGTGTAACAGATACAGTATCCTAGGTGAATCACTCTTATTAAGTGACTTAAAACTGTTTTTAGTTTGCTTGCCTAATTGACAAGCCTTGCAGAGTCCTTCCTTCTTGTAAGGGCCAGAAGGTAGTCCTCTAACAAGGTTGTCCTTGGATAGCCTAGCAATAGTTCTAAGGTTTAGGTGTCCTAATCTCTTATGCCATAAAACATTTGGTCTACAAACTGAGTTGAATAAACAGATATCTAAAGTAGTTGAAAGAAAATCTACTAGGTAGATGTTACCTTTCCTTTTACCTGTCAACACAGTTGTGTTGTCCTCTGACTTGATTTTGCATAAGGTTTTGCTGAAGGTCACCTGGTAGCCTTCATCACATAGCTGACTGATGCTGATTAGGTTGTGCTTCAGTCCTTCCACATATGCTACCTTCTTGAAGGTTACAGAACCAATCTGGACTGCTCCATATCCTTTAGTTTGTCCAAAGTTGGAGTCACCAAAGATAACTTTGGGTCCAAGCTTGGCTCTAAAGGAATTGAGGTTGTCCTTGTTCCCTGTCATGTGCTTTGAGCATCCACTATCCAAATACAATTGCTGGTTAGATGTTGGATAGGTCTTCACCTGCACATAAAACAATTCACTTGTTTTTGACCCAGTTTACCTTGTGCCTAGGTTGATAACCTTTAAATTCAGAAATGAAAGACATCCCTGGCTGACTCTTATATCCTTCAGGATGATATCTCCTTGGAGGTATAATCCATTCAGTATAAGGGTTGAAGGTTTGGGATGAAGAACCCTCAG
This sequence comes from Platanthera guangdongensis, assembly GCA_039583875.1. Lineage (NCBI taxonomy): Eukaryota > Viridiplantae > Streptophyta > Magnoliopsida > Asparagales > Orchidaceae > Platanthera > Platanthera guangdongensis. Next base: position 118,652,283 of record CM077163.1, read on the forward strand.
GATTCAATTTTGACTTGCCATTGAAAAAATTTCCAGAGCTCTGACCTCTGTTCGACGATCTTGGAGCTGAGTTCGACGATCTTGGGTCAGATCGTCGAGCTCCGTTCGACGGTCGACTATGGCTGAGGTCAGGCATATGGGATCGTCGACCAGCGTTCGACGATCTTGGCTTAGATCGTCGATCAGCGTTCGACGATTTGTCCTGAGATCGTCGAGCTGCGTTCGACGATCGTCGATCTTCATTCGGCGATCGTCGAGCTTCGTTCGACGATTTCTGCTGGGACTTGAATTTCTGAGGCAGATCAGAATTTTTCCTGACAACCTCTACAACTCCCTTTCCCTTGTCAGAAATGAACTTGATAGGGGTTGTTAGAACAATAGGTTGGCTGGATGAGGCACCCAAGCCCAGTGTACTGTTGAATCTTGAGTTCACTGTGCTTGTGATGTCCATCAGCTTGATGCTTCTCCCATTGAGAGATTCTTCAAGCTTCTTGGCCTCAGAGAGTTCACTCTTCAGTGAAGCTATCTGTTCCCTATGGTTCTCCAACTCCTGAGAGAGTTTGAGGTTTTCTGATTTTAAAGCATTTTGTTCAGATAATTGATTTCTGAGAGAGATGATCTCTTTCTCAGACTTGAGCAGGTCTAAACATAGTGCTTTAAATTCAAGTTTAAAATCTTCTGAAGTAAAATCAAAAGAGCTGATTACCTGATCTTCTTCAGGTTGAGTCTCTGAGTCTGACTCTGACTCCTCTTCCTCTGAGTTGTGTTGTGAGGCATTGATTGCCATCATGCAGAACTCATTTTCCTCTGCATCATCCTCATCATCACTTGAGCTGGAAGAGGCTTCTGACTCCTCTTCAGTCTCACTCCAGGATTCAGCAACAAATCCTTTCCTTGTGTGCTTATTTCTGCTGGAGGAAGGTTTGCTATTTCCATTCCTTTTGGAGTCCTTCTCCTTTCTTCTTTCTTTTCTGTCCCTTCTGTCCTTGTTCTTGTTTTCTGGACAGTCAGGAACCATATGCCCTGGTTTCCTACAACCAAAGCAAATAATGTCTTTGCTATTGCCAATGGACTTGTCATACCTTGCCTTGTCTTGCTCCTTGTATGATCTTCTTCTGAAGTCCTTTCTGGCCATCTTATAGAATCTTTTGGCCAACAGGCTGAGAAGTTCATCATTGCCTGTACCTTTTTCTTCAGGCAGATCCTCAGCTGCCTTAAATGCTATAGTCTTCTCTTTCCTTGTGGCTGGTGAAGCAGCCTTCTGTTCTTCCTCTCTGTTCTTGATGAGTAGCTCATAAGATTTGAGCTTACCCAACAAAGCTTCAGTTGTGATCTCATTCAGACTTCTGGCATCTTTAATTGGCCAGATTCTTGAATCCCAAGTGCTGGGGAAGCACATTAGGATCTAATCATTAAGTTCTGTCAGTGAGATTTCTTTGTCTAATGTCCTCAGTTCACTGACAATTAGACTCAGTCTGTTGTACATGTCTCCCACTGACTCAGTTTCTCCCTTCTTGAAGTTCTCATATTGGGAGATGAGATGAGATCTTCTGTCCTTTCTCTCATCAGCTGAGCCAGAGACAATTTCTGAAAGCCTGTCCCAAATCTCCTTGGCTGAATTGCATTCAGCTACCTTTTGAAAAATGTCATCTGACATTGTCTGAACTAGAATGTTCATTGCCTTGGCATCAGCTACCTTCCACCTTTTGATGTCAGCATCTGTTCCTGATGGAGGTGGAACAGCATTTGTGCTTGTACTTTCTGGGGGTCTGGGACACACTGTCAAAACAGAATTAAAAATGTCCTCGTCAATAGAATTCATGTAGAGTTTAATCCTTGCTTTCCAAAGTGCAAACTTTGACAGATTGCACACTGGAGGTCTGGTGCTTGCATAATCTTTGTTTTGGGCCATGATTTGTGCAAGATAAATCTAATAATAAAATACAAAAGAAGGATCTAGTATGTGATCTTGGGGTTCAGGTGTTAGCCTGTACAACCAAACAGATATGGTATGTTTAACCAACCTGGCTCTGATACCAATTGAAAGGGGAAACTAGATCTGATATACTCTAAAGGGGGGGTGAATAGAGTATATGGTGCTTTTTAAAATACAAAGAAAAACTTTTGCAAAGCTTTACAACAATTGTTGTAATGAGTGTAAGCAGGGAAGCAAAAATAAAATAAACCACAAAACTAAGCTATGCAGAACCTAAGCACAAGAAAATCTAGGCCAGAAACAAAAAGAAAACATGCAGAACCAGATGACACAAGGAAATATAGTGGTTCCCCAACTTGGGTACATCCACTCTTCTACCACCCTAGGTAGGAATCCACTGCAGGATGAGTTGATCAGGTGTCCTAGGCACCAATGAGCTTTTGATAAGGTGCTCAAAAACCAAAACAGATTTTTTGATCAGGTGTCTTGCCACCAATGAGCTTTTGACAAGGTGCTCAAAAACCAGATTCAAACTTTTGAAGGGAGTTTGAAAAACCCTTTACAGAGAGGGGGTTGAGAGAGTGATGGCAGTCTTCTCTTTTCTCAAGCAACTGAGAAGACTAAGTGGATTGATTTCAAAGCTCCCCCTGAGTCCTTGATCTTCAGGAAGATGAGCTTTGCTGAGGGTGATAGGCCTTCAAAGATGGATCTCCAGCAAAAGATGATTTCAGCAAGCTGAAATGTTGAGTGTCTGGAGTCTTGAAATGATGTTGGCCTTGAACACTTGAGAGCTGAAGAGATCTGAAGAATGTTTGAAAGTTTGATCTCTTGATGAGTGTTCTTCTGAATTCTTGTTGGCAGAATATTTTTCAGAGTCTCTGTATATTGAGAGGTGTCCTCTGTTCTTGTCAATCTCTATTCTCTTTTTTTTTGTCTATATTCTGTCTGATTCAAAAACATTCTATCTTTTATTCTCTGAGTCTGAATAGAAAATTGCTCTGTCAAAGATAGCCGTTGGTCTGAATTAATTACAGCCTTAATTGCATAATATGTTCTGAAGGAAAGTCCACTGAATTGTTCCTAGAAAAATCCCTTGAAACTTGCTCCAGAGGTAAATGAAAACGGCTGGCAGATCTTCTGAATTAAATGCAGAATAACTTCTATCTGATTTGAATTTGAATTCTGAAAGATAACTGAAATCGTCGATCTGAGCTCAAAGATCGTCGAACTGAGCTCAGAGATAAGGATCCAGTGCAGAGTCAAAATCGTCGGCCTGAGCTCAGCGATCGTCGATCAGAGTTCGACGATATTGAGAAGTTGAGCTCAGCGATCGTCGAATGGAGCTCGACGATCTGTCAAAGTTGAGCTGGACGATCGTCGACCGGAGTTCGACGAAACGTCGTGCTGAGCTCGACGATTTGGACTTAGTCTCCAGAAAAACTTGGGTCTTCAGGGCAGCTTCCAATCCTAACCTACTGACCCTTAGACTCAATTCTAATTGACCTATTAAGGTATACAGAAGGTCAAAACACAGATTCCTAGGGACATAGTGATCCTGACCCAAATTAGTAATAGGGTGTTCCAACAGGCCTCACTTTAGGGTTAGGAGGGCATGGGTGGGGTCCACTTGGCTAAGGGAAGGTCAATTGACCCTAAGCAGTCTAGTTTGACCCATTTAGGGTTAGGGTTGATTTATGTCAACTTAACCACTTTGACTGCCCACAGTGGGTCCTTAGTGGCCCTATGGACTACCCAAGGTGTTAGGGGTGTTGTGGTAGGGTCATGGGATCAAGGTGTAGCCTTAAAGTCAAACCTTAGGTCTAAATGTTGAGGATGAACTATACGCAAACCAAGGTGATTTTTCACCTTGGGCATTTCCCACTTGATTTAGAGCTTCTGATGGTTTTATCATGACCTAGTCATGACAAAACAAAATCCTAGGGGTCTAGTGTTTGAGGGATGTTACACGATTTTTTCGCCCGAGCGCAAAATTTTTACGCAGCGTGTTTTTTTGCGCGGGAGTATTATTTCGTCCGGGAACTTTTTTGTTCACCCGGTTGAAAATATTTTGCCCGAGCTTGAATTGTTTTACCTGAGAATGATATTTTTCGTCGGAGCACATTTTTTTTCGACCGGCGGCGATTTTTCCTCCCGTGCGTGATTTTTTTTCGTCTGGGCGCGATTTATTCACTTGAACACCTTTTTTTCGCTCCGACGCAGTTTTTTCGCCCGAGCGCATTTTTTTTCCCGAACGCGAATTTTTGGCCCGGTAGCTGTTTTTTTACCCGGTCGCAAATTTTTTGCCCGGTCACGAGTTTTTTGCATGTGTGCGATATTTTTTGTCGGAACTTGTTTTCTTTGCCCGGTTGCGCTTTTTTGTCTGGGCACAATTTTATCGCCTGACGACGATTTTTTTGCTCGGGGGCGAATTCTTCTCCCATACGTGAAATTTTCGCAACTGCATCATTTTTTCGCTCCTTCGTGTTTTTTTGTCTGGTCGTGTTTTTTTTTCGCCCAGACGCTAATTTATTTAGCTTTCGGGCGAAAATGTCTTGGCCCGTGAGAAAATAATGTGTCCGTGCGAAAACTTTGCGTTTGCACAAAAAATTTGCTCCCGGGCAAAAAATTAGCGCCCGGGCGGAAAATTGAAGCCCGGACGGAAAATTCGCCGCCGGCCGGAAAATTCGCGGCTGCCCGGAAAATTCTCGGCCGGCCGGAAAATTCGCGCCCTTGCAAAAAATTCACGCCCGATCGGAAATTAGCGTGGCCGGGCGAAAAAGCCGCGCCTCTGCAAAAAAGTCGCACAAGAGCGGAAAAACCGGGCCCGGGCGAAAATAATGCGCCGGGGCGAGAATATGGCACCTTTTCCCCCGGGAGCGCAATTTTGATCGGGTGCACATTTTTCGTCCGAATGCTATTTTTTCGCCTAGACGCACATTTTCTGTCTGTGCGCTCCTTCCCCCGGACGCGCATTTTAATAAAAAAAGTCATGGAAACGGAAGTTTGCCAAATGTTTTATAAAATAATTTTTTTTTTCTGAAAATCACTACAAAAAATTTAAACAAGCAAATATTCTTTTTCAATATACATTTTTCGAAAATTTATTTTAATAATTTTTCCTTTATCATCGCTCCTGACACTTTCTAAAAAGCCTCTCAAACCGGATGTGAGTTGTAATGAAAATGCCTTATGAGCTTTCGTATGCACGCGGCACGCCCAAAATTGTAAAATTTTAGAAAAATAGTTTAAAATCATATAAATTTGAAATTTAAAATAGAATAATTATAATAAATTGTGTAATAACAAACAGGTCTGGTAAAAGGTAATATTTGGAGTCTTTGAGAAATATATGTACAAATGAGATGTCATTTTCAGCATCTCCTACCGTGGATTTAAATATTTTTCTCTCGGTTTCTTTTGTGAAACTATATAACATAATTTAAATTTTAAATTTTTTTTATTTCAAACCTTTTCTGCCCACCAATAATATAGCTAAGTTAAACTAAATAATTTCGGGGGAGGAAATGTTTCTGATCTAATTAGGAATTAAATAATATTTTGTGTTCTTTCTCAATCAAAGTGGTTAGTCATATAATATTATGTTATGGGGTACAGTTAGTCATGCTATTTTTCTTAATGTGTTCAATAATTAACAAATGGATAGTTACAACTCACCCTCATAATTTTGATAAATAATTAATTGATCTCACTATCAATATTGAAGACTTTTATTAACCACATTTGTATTAAATTACACTAAAATTTATTGTCTTCTAGTTGACTTTTCCTTGCAAATGATTCAACAATTATATATATATATATATATATATATTGATGTAGGCTCACTCTTTCGAGCATTATGGGTGGCCGACGGAACTAACACGACGTTTTCCGATAATTCTAACGTCACACTCAAGCACTTAACGCGGCAATGACACAATTAATATTATTACTAATTAAAGATTACAGGGGGGTTCGCAAGGCCCCTTAAGATAATACCAAGGCGATATGCCGAGGTCCTCTCAAGCGAAAAGAACCAACACATTTCGATCGAGCGTTGTTGTATCAAAAGAGAATCCACCGAAAATAAAAGATTCGGATAAGGGTGGTTCTCTCCCAACAAAATAAAATGAGGGCCGCCACGCCTCACGAACTTAAACGAAAGAAATAAACACGACAATAACTAAAAGAAATTAGCCACGAAAATTCAAGCATTACACAAGACACGCAATTTGCCAATGCCACAAGATCTATCTAAAGAAGAGAAACACATAAAGGTGGAAATGTTCGTTACCCAACCAGATTTGATGAATCCGGTTCACTCTACTAGAATCGTTCTTCAACGGCTCCGCCAGAGATACGCCGGAGGGAGAGAAATTCGTCGCCTTCTTCGTATCACTCTATGTTTGGAAAGTCCCGGCGAAATCTTCTGAATATGGAAATAATATTTCCCAATAAGGCAGGAGAGAGAAAGGTGGCAGGATATCGGAAATAATTAAGGAATGATATAATTTCAAATATGGTAGGTAGAGAATTTAAGGACGGGGATATATTTTGAATATGGTAAATAAGGGATGAATATGGTAGAGGATCTTTAAGCTTTTTAGGAAGGGGAATAGGGCGGGGGGTTGGATTTGGTGAGGAGGAGGAGGCCTCAGGTGAGAGGTGGGGTGGCTGGATTTGTGAAGGGTGGTGGTGGTGGGACTCGGGTTAAGGATTTTTGGTGTGAGCCGAACTTGTGAGAGTGGAGGTGACGGCTTGGAGGTTGGGGAAAAGAGATGGCTCGGGTAGCAAGGAGGCAAGGTAGAGATGAGAAAGGAGAGGAAGGGAGGCCGAGAGAGAGGGGAGGGGAAGGGTGGCCGGCGGCCAAGGGAGAATAGGAATAGAGGGGGCCGAAATTTGCCTTGGAGAAGGAGGAGGATTTCAATCTTGAAATTAGTTTTCTTTTCATTCATTAACTTGGGAAAAACAAAGAAGTGCATGCCTTTATATAGGCTTTACAATCAAGGGAAAAGGGCTACATGCAGCCCAACATGAAAATGAAATAAGATACAACCATACACCATGGTTTTATAACATAACCATGTTACAAATAATACATGAAATTAAACATGAAATAAAAATGATAATTTTGAAATAAAACAACAAATAAAATATTTTATTACTCAATTATTATTTATTAATATATATTATTAATAAATAATAATTGGGTTTGCGCTCCGGACGGCTATTGTGGCGACGCCAATAATTGGGCTTGCGCTCCGGACGGCTGTTGTGGGGATGCTTCCAAGGGTCGTCCGTAAGCATGCTGTCTCCATCATCAAAGTGTTGTGTGCCGACGTCTCCATTCAAATCTACCGGGTCACCATCATCATCAGAGGGAGGACACTCCTTGGCCACATGTCGTGGGAAGTCGGCTCCTTCATATATATATATATATATGTCGTTTATATTGGCACCCCGCATATCCATATTGGCAGCCCAATGGCTTTGGCAGACCATGTTTTTTTATAAAACAACTAATATTCAAAAATGAACCAAACAAAATACAAAATAAACTTCATAGTTTTTTTCAACAACATAACGATCAAAATATAAATCAAGAGTTCATTATTTTTTAGAACACAAAATAGTCAAAATTCATGTATTTGTGATGATCCAACTGGCACGGCCCAATATAAGTTGCACCTGCATAATCCAATTAAAAAATATTGTAAATTATATTTTATTAAAAAAGAGTTTCCAAATTTATCTAATGTTAAAGAACTTACAATGTCTTGCACTTGTGATATAAATGTAGTTGGAACGACTTCCAAAAGTTTGTAATCTATACATGTGATATAAATGTTTCATTACAACCAAATGTATTGTCAACAAATTGTAAGAAAAAAGGATAACTATGCATACCATTCTAATCTTGCAGACGTGTAATGTACGGTATGTCCCATTGTGAAAGTTATTGTTAGATCTACAATACTCTAGAGGGGGGGGGGGGGGGGGTGGGGGGGGGGTGGGGTGAATAGAGTATATTTAAAATTTGTTAGGTCCCTATAAAGGTGCTGTTACCGCTTTTGCTGTAAACTGAAAAGGTGCAGTAATTAGGAAACTGGAAAACAAAAAATAGTAAACCTAATCACAGCCACACAACAAGAACAAAAAGAAAAAGATAGGCAACCAGACGACACAAGAAATTTTTAGTGGTTACCCAAATCTGGGTAGTCCACTCTTCTACCACCGTGGTAGGAATCCACTCAGGTTTTTGATCAGGTGCCTGACACCAATGGGTTTTGATCAGGTCCCCAAAAACCAACTCAAGTCTTTTGGTTAGGAGACTTGAAAACAGGAATCACTTTTAATGGGAGATAACAACTCTTTATACAGGAGGGGGTGAGAGAGTGATTTTGTCTTCTCTTTCTCAATAAACTGAGACGACTTAAGTGGATTGATGTTTAACAAAAGCTCTCCCTGAAATATTGAACGGTTCAGGAAGATTTGGAAGCTTTGTTGTGGGGTGATAGATCTTCAATCAAAGTTCTTGACAGGCAGTGATGCAGAAGCTACTTGACTGATTTGATATTTTGTTGTCCTTGGAAGTCCTGGAGGTATGATCACTGCATGTCACTGTAAGCTTCAGTGTGATTTTTTTTGTGAAGCTTTTCTGCTACTGTATGAATTCTTGCAGTCAGTCCGTGTGTGTCTCTGTTTATCTGACTGAGTATGTTCTTCCAGACTTCTGATTATCGATCTTGTATTCTTCTATATCTTTTAAAAAATTTGAATCATCGGTAATTAATTATGACGCCTTGAGAATAATCGGCATTGAATCATTTCCTCAATTGTCCCGTGGAAAATCGGCAAGTAATATTCCTAAAGAAGACCGTAATCAATGCTCCTTCTAACAGATACATTCAGAGAATGTAGAACATTAATTACTCAGGAATTTCCGTATTAGAATGGGGACAGAAGACTGGAAATGGCTAAGTCTAGAATCGTCGAACGAATAACAGAATTTGTCGAGCTGAGTTACTAGTTCGTCGAACTGGAATTTTGTATTCGTCGACCAGACAGCTTCTGTTCGTCGAGCTGAGTTTCGTGATCGTCTAGCTGAAAACTTGACTATTGTCTGTTGCCAATTCTCTGTCTGAAGTTTGTCGAGCTGACAATTGCATTCGTCGACTTTAGTTCAGCAACAATTCTGGACTTAGTGAAGTATTTTGTGTTGACTCATATTCTGTGTGCCGACATGAATCTTCTGATGTCGACACAGGTGGGTGTCGACTGATTAGTCTTGGTGTTGACACAAATCTTCTGGTGTCGACATAAGTGGGTGTCGATTGATTATTCTTGGTGCCGACACAAGTTTTCTGGTGTCGACATAGTTGGTGTCGACACATGCCCTAAGTGTCGACACAAATCTCCTGCTTCCAGAATTCGTTGAGAAGAGTACTGAGTTAGTCAACCTGAGAAGTTGTGAACTCGAGGTCCAAGTTCGTCGAGCTCAGAGTCTTGTTCGTCGACCAAAGTCTGAAGTTGGACTTAGAATAATCTGGAGTTATCCTGACTTTAGTTTGTTGAAGTATCCCAGTTTTCGTCGACTAGAGAATGAAGATCGTCGAGCTCAGCTCAGAGAAATATCTCAAGATCATCGAGCTGAGAACGTATTTCGTCGACCTGAGTTCGACGAACGTCAAACTCATTTTACTTGGTCTTGAAATCTTCTAAGTCTTGAGTCTCTGATAGTCTTGTTGATAGCTAGTCCATCTGATGTTGACTCTATGGACCTAGCCTAGACTCTAGGACACAAATATGACCCTGGCTATACATGTTGGGTCACATCATCCTAAGTTAGTGAACCTAGCCCAAATCAACTAGGGATCCAACAATCTCCCCTTATTTGGGTAAGGTCACTAATAGACTCAAAACAAAAACATAAAAATAAACAAAGCAAGAAAAAGGTATATTTGGCAGAGATTTACTAACACATGCATCAGATATATATGTACATGAGCTTTGTTTTAAACAGACAAATCCGTTTTAAAGCTAATGCAGAGAAAACAAAATTGAAGCAATGTAAAGATTATTTCTTCTGTTTCTTATCTGTGGGCTTATCTTCTTCAGTCTTTTCTCCTGTCTTAGTAATGATAATTTCTCTTTTTGGATCCAAAGCCTGTGCCTGTGTCATTGTCATGTCAACCGCCCCAATAATCTTCAGAGATGTAGTTCTGGGGACAACTACTTCAGGATGTAGTTTCATGTAATCATCAACATTGAATAATTTATTTGCTTTATCAAATCTTTTTAGTTCTTCCTTTCTGTATTTGGACATAGTTGAATATCATGATATATCTTTGCCTTCAGCTTTTGCTTTATTAATCAAAGAAAGACCAATAATTTCCTGGAATCTAGCCATTCTAGCAGTGTTTGCTGTTTCAGGATCCTCAAAAGGAATAAGAGGTGAATATGGTCTTTCAGGACTATTAGCCTCCTGGTCTACAGAGATACTTTGCTGTTGTTGTTGATGTTGTTGATGTTGTTGATGTTGCTGTTGTCATTCAGAAGTGTAGTGCCTTTGCTGACTATTTCCAGAAGGTCTCCCTTATTGTCTCTGATAGGTTTGAATAGTGGCAGACCTCTGAGAGCTAGAGCCAGTGGCACCAGCTGCTGGAGGAGGTGGAGGAGGTGGATCTCTTCTGTACTGATGAACTGGTGGAGGAGAATATTTTCTACTTCTTTTCTTCTCATTTTGCTGATTTTTAGACAACCACATCCATGCTGGCATTCCTTTGTAAGTAGTAATATTTTGGAGGATATAGTATGGAGTGTCATTCTTTGGGATTGGCTTAGCAGCAGCAAGAGGAGAGGCTTTCCTTTTCTTTGACAAAAGTTTCTTCTTTTTCTTAGCAGCTTCTTCATCTGAATCTTCATCATCATCATCATCATCATCTGAATCCTGAGGATTATCATATAAAGCATCTATATCTCTCAAGATGTCCTCAAATATAATAAGTTTTTCAGTTGGAACCTGAACTGAGCTTTCAGCTAATTTTGTTTCTTCTGTAATGTCAGCCAAGATCAACTCATCTATATCTAGCATAGGGGAGTCATCCATTACAAAAGTTGGTGCAGGGATAGCTACTGAAGGGGATGGAATGACTGCCAAGGTTGGTGCAGATACTGGAATTACAAAGCTATCACATAGTTTCTTAGCAACTGCTGGACTGACAGGAGATGTATAAGGCACAATAGCCAAATGTGGCTTAGTGAATTTTGTTGGAAGAAGATGCATATATACAGTATCAAAAGTTTTCAGCAATTCGTCTAAGTTAACTATGGGATTTAGGATAAAGTCATCAACAGTTTTGAATCCTTCAGAATCTGACTCATCAAAATCTATGTCAGTATCAATGAAATCAATTAACTCTTTACTTATACAATCTGTATATTCTACTGCGAAGACTGGAGTATCTGCTGGTGCTGGAGCTGAAGACTCTGAAGCTGTAGCTGCTGCTTCATCATCATACATCTCCCCCTGCCTAGTTTCAGTGGGAACTGAGGCCAGGCCCCTAACTGAGGACGGGGAAGCAGTGAGAGCAGATATTTGGGCAGATAAAGATGTAATGGTGGTAGCAAGAGGTATAATGGCCTTTGCTATAAGTGATTTAAGAAGGGGAGTGATGATGGTTATGATAGATGAGATGGTAGAGGGGTCCAATGAGAAAGTGGTAGATGGTGTTGCAGTTGGTGTGGAAGAGGGGGAAACTATTGATGGAATAGATGGTGGAACATCAGGTATGAGAAGGTTAGATGTTGATGGGGATGGAAGGGTGGCATCTTGCATCATGGTGTCTGATGGTAGGATGTAGGATGGTATGGAAGATAGATGTGGGGGAAGTGGAGACTGTGGTGGTGTAGAAATGTATGTGTCATGAGGGGATTCAGGAGGTGTGGGTGGTTGATTTTCCTGAAGGGAGGAAGAGGGAATGTCAGTGATGGTGATTGGTAAAGATGAAGTGACTGGGGATTTTGTTGTTGTTGGAAGGGGGGCTGGAAGAGAACATGTGGAAGGAATGTTCTCTTCAGCAGGGTGGGGAGTGGCTTTAATAGCCCTTATGCCTTCAGAAGCTTTGGTGGAAGAGGTGGAAGCCGTAGAGGGCTTAGTGATGGTCCTCTCCCATCTGCCAAATAAGGCACATGTCAGCCTTTTACTGGCATTTATGAATATGGTCTGGGAGACAAGGGATTCAACATCCTTTTCCTGTAGGAAGATTCATAGAATTCTTCCAAAACAGACTTCCTTCTTAGTGTTCTTCTTCTTTATCAAATCAAACATAAGTTGTGCCCAGTTTATTCGCTTCTTATTGATGATTGCACACATAACCAGAAACTGGTGTCTGGTTATATAATCGTGTGCAGTGTGTTTTCCAAGTAGCACTTTGCCAGCCAAGTCTGCTAAAAATTTATAGGGAGCAGACAAGTGTTTCTTCAACAGTTTGTTGGGATTGTCTCCAGCATAATCCATGAGGCGCAACATCATATCAGACTCCTATGTATCAATTTCGAGGTCCTCTTCTCCATTTTTCAATCCAAAAATCTCAGTTAAGATTGCGGGGGTTAAAGAGACTGAGTTACCCGCGATAGTGCCTGTCATGGTGTTCTCTTCTGTGGACGACAGTGTGTATACCCATTCCATGATTTCAATGTTGTGCAGTTTGATCCTTCTCGTCATCAGGGTTTTTAGTTCATGTCCTTCTAGAAGTTCCAGGATATACAGAAAGATTGGATCGGAATACTGAAACGAATCGAAATCCACGTCAAATCCTATATCAAACTTCATTCCTGTGAGATTTCTTGCCAGAGTCACCATTAAAATCACATGCAAGAAAGATACAGAAATGACGATCAAGTGCAAGGGAACAGAAAGCGCGGGATGGAGGTCGAAAAAAACCTAGATATAAGGTTTTCCAGAATATGAATCGACAAACTCCGTTCCACGAAAATAAAATTAATTCTTCGAACTGAGGTCGACGAAATAGTTTAGAGTTAAATAATTTGTCGAGATCATCAAAAGAATTGAAGACGGTTCGTCAAACTTAGGACGATGAATATCTTCTGAAGCAAATTTCATCGATCGCTGGTCGACGAAAATTGTTTCACTCACAGAGAGTTCGTTGATCTCCGTTCGACGAGTATCTCTCAAAAATTCCCTGGTTCGTCGAACTCCATTCGACAAATGCTGGAAAATTTGTCGAATGCAGACAGAACTTAAACTAAGTCTTCTCCATTGATCATTCCCAGCTGATTTAGAGAGAAAGCATGATTTTTCTCATCCAGAGGTTTGGTGAATATATCATCTTTTTGTAAATCAGTGTAGATATAGACAAGCTTAATCTTATTTTTATCTACACACTCCCTAATGAAATGGTGTCTTATGTCAATATGTTTTGTCCTAGTATGGTTAACTGGATTTTGTGCTATGCCTACAGCACTAGTATTATCACAGAATAGGGTTGAATTATTTAAGTTGAACCCATAATCAAGAAGTTGATTTTGTATCCACAGCATCTGTGAACAACAGCTGCCTGCTGCAATATATTCTGCTTCAGCATTTGATGTTGACACTGATGTTTGCTTCTTACAAAACCATGATACTAATCTCATACCCAGGAACTGGCAAGTTCCTGAAGTACTTTTTCTATCAACCCTGCATCCATCAAAATCAGCATTAGAGTATCCAGTTAACTCAAATTCTGATTCAGCAGGATACCATAGGCCTAGATTAGGACAACCCTTTATATATCTTAAAATCTTTTTTAAGAAAATTAGATGAGATTCTTTAGGGTTCACTTGAAACCTAGCACAAAGGCTTGTAGCAAACATAATATCTGGCCTACTTACTGTGAGGTATAATAGGGACCCAACAATGCCCCTATAAAGTTTCTGATCTACAGGTTTTCCTGATAAATCAGAGTCCACGACAACATTGGGGACCATGGGAGTTTTCTTAGCTGAGGCATCAGCCATCCCAAACTTCTTTAGAAGTTCTTTAACATATTTTGCTTGAGAGATGAAGATGTAACGCCCCCACCTGTCACATGACATATAACGGTGGGTCCGGCCGGGGCCCCACGCCATATATCACAGACAAGTGAAGAAATTACTTGTGGGAATCAAACTCTACGCGTATCCTTAACTCATTCCATTCTAGCGCAGCATTTTTTATGTTAGCATGAACTCAAATCAGAATGTCCACCAATATATAAAGATCACATTTATATATAACAACACCAGGAATGTATACAACCCACACACCCTGGCCTTATGGCCTTACAAGTTCCTCTTTGACACATCAATAATTTCGTACATCGGCACGCAGGCCGGCCACACATGAAAATCAAACACAACTCTTCGCAGTCGCATGGCCTTCAAGGGCCTATAGCAGCAAGCTAGCCATTTCGCTTATTCATTTCAAGCCGCAACACCTGCAATTCCATATCCAAGCCAACATAGAAAACAATGTAACAGTCAGCATTTGGCTGACCCATTATAACGACCCTACCCCCTACCCGGGGTAGTGGTTCCTTCCCTGCATACTGTGCTATCATCTATCATCAAGTATCATCAAATAGCATATGTATATCATTCTCTTTATCCCGCTAGCAAACACATGACATCACAAACGCTGGAATCCACCAAACGTTCCGTGCACTCAGGGCACCTTTTTGGCTTACCGGAATCCACTTGTCATACACCACCGATCCGAGGTTTTAACTTGTTGGTTGACCGGCCCTAGTCCACCAGTCTCGCAAGCTGGCAACATCCCGCCCAAACCACACAGAGGTACAACCTCACAGCATCCAAAACAACCATAGCAGATCGACCCACACCATGTGGTGTAGCACGCCGGGTTTATCCAAGCTCCCCAGGCAATGTCTACCCATCGACCCCCTCCTATTCCGATCGACCCACACCATGTGGTGTAGCAAGCCGGGTTTAACTCGGCTCCCCAAGCATTGCCACCAATCGATCCCTACCTAACTAGATCAACCCACCCTAGTGATGTAACAGGCCGGGTTTATCTCGAGCTCCCCAGGCGTGCTACCAATTGATCACACTTCACTTCCGCTTTGCGGCTCTTGCACTTCCATAGCATGAAAGCGAGGTTGCATCCGGGGTGCTGATGACTCGACCACTGCTTTACCCTTTTCTTCATATGACGCACCTGTCTTTTTCTCACTCCCTGGAGGGGCATTCCGACAGAATTTTGTTATATGTCCTTCCTGCCCACAGTTATAGCATATACGCGTATCAATCCGTCCTGGCCCATAAGTAGCCCCCGACGAAATAGTCGACGATGTTGATTCCATAGGCCTAAATCTTTTCTTCTCTCGTCGTCTGAACTCCGATTGATCCGACTGCGACACTTTAGATTCTGCCTTTTCCGCTGCCAGTCTCTTATTCTCGTATACTCGCTTCATATCGTTTTCCAAGGCACGAGCAGTATCGACCAATGCTTGAAAGCCTTGGCTCACTGAACTCGGGAGTGCCAACCTCAATTCATCCCGTAATCCTTCATAAAACCGATTTGTCTTTCGCGCTTCCTCCGCAAAGGTAGATCCCGCATATCTTCCCAATCTCGTAAACTCGTGCAGGTAGGTATCAATATCTCGCTCACCCTGCACCAGATGTAAAAACTCGTTTTCCATCGCAATCCTCTGCGACACTGGCACATACTTGGCTAAAAATATTCGGGAGAATTCATCCATTAAAACTTCGGTTAAACCTCGACCTGCCAAGTGATGCACTTCAATTTCATCCCACCATAATCTCGCATCTCCTTCCAACAGAAAAGTGGCCAACGTCACTTTCTGCTCCTCGACCGTTCTGATTGCGGTTAGGATCCTTTTTACCCTTGCCAACCAATCTTCTGCCTGCGTTGGTGAAAGCGCTCCACCAAACGTAGGTGGATGAAAGTGCATAAAACGTGTCAATGACTCGTCACTTGCTTGCGCTTCCACCACCACTGCAGCATGCTCTTGCCTTCCACCAGGTCTTGCCTGTCCAGTAGGCTGTGCTTGTAACACTGCAAGCACTGTCTCCGTCACCACCCATATGGCTTCTGCCGAGGGAGGCATAGGCATTTCCACGGGTGCTGTACTCTCATCAGACCGCTGGGGCTCAGACGGCCCAGCTCCATCCCTCGCCACCTATCAATGTACAGATCACCATTAATACGTCAAATCATAACGGTACTGCTACATTGACTACACACTCACGCACATCATGTGCATGACATACATTCCTAATGGACATTCATGAGTTCAATGATATTCTCTCCTCCCAAACAATCTAAACCTGGCTCTGATACCACTTTGTAACGCCCCCACCTGTCACATGACATATAACGGTGGGTCCGGCCGGGGCCCCACGCCATATATCACAGACAAGTGAAGAAATTACTTGTGGGAATCAAACTCTACGCATATCCTTAACTCATTCCATTCTAGCGCAGCATTTTTTATGTTAGCATGAACTCAAATCAGAATGTCCACCAATATATAAAGATCACATTTATATATAACAACACCAGGAATGTATACAACCCACACACCATGGCCTAATGGCCTTACAAGTTCCTCTTTGACACATCAATAATTTCGTACATCGGCATGCAGGCCGGCCACACATGAAATCCAAACACAACTCTTCGCAGTCGCATGGCCTTCAAGGGCCTATAACAACAAGCTAGCTATTCCGCTTATTCATTTCAAGCCGCAACACCTGCAATTCCATATCCAAGCCAACATAGAAAACAATGTAACGGTCAGCATTTGGCTGACCCATTATAATGACCCTACCCCCTACCCGGGGTAGTGGTTCCTTCCCTGCATACTGTGCTATCATCTATCATCAAGTATCATCAAACAACATATGTATATCATTCTCTTTATCCCGCTAGCAAACACATGACATCACAAACGCTGGAATCCACCAGACGTTCCGTGCACTTAGGGCACCTTTTTGGAGTACCGGAATCCACCAGTCATACACCGCCGATCCGAGGTTTTAACTTGTTGGTTGACCGGCCCTAGTCCACCAGTCTCGCAAGCTGGCAACATCCCGCCCAAACCACACAGAGGTACAACCTCACAGCATCCAAAACAACCAGAGCAGATCGACCCACACCATGTGGTGTAGCACGCCGGGTTTATCCAAGCTCCCCAGGAAATGTCTAACCATCGACCCCCCTCCTATTCCGATCGACCCACACCATGTGGTGCAGCAAGCCGGGTTTAACTCGGCTCCCCAAGCATTGCCACCAATCGATCCCTACCTAACTAGATCAACCCACCCTAGTGGTGTAATAGGCCGGGTTTATCTCGAGCTCCCCAGGCGTGCTAACAATTGATCATATTCGGGTAGGGGGTAGGGTCGTTATAATGGGTCAGCCAAATGCTGACCATTACATTGTTTTCTATGTTGGCTTGGATATGGAATTGCAGGTGTTGCGGCTTGAAATGAATAAGCGGAATGGCTAGCTTGCTGCTATAGGCCCTTGAAGGCCATGCGACTGCGGAGAGTTGTGTTTGGATTTCATGTGTGGCCGGCCTGCGTGCCGATGTACGAAATTATTGATGTGTCAAAGAGGAACTTGTAAGGCCATAAGGCCAGGGTGTGTGGGTTGTATACATTCCTGGTGTTGTTATATATAAATGTGATCTTTATATATTGGTGGACATTCTGATTTGAGTTCATGCTAACATAAAAAATGCTGCGCTAGAATGGAATGAGTTAAGGATACGCGTAGAGTTTGATTCCCACAAGTAATTTCTTCACTTGTCTATGATATATGGCGTGGGGCCCCGGCCGGACCCACCGTTATATGTCATGTGACAGGTGGGGGCGTTACAAAGTGGTATCAGAGGGAGGTTTTGTTGGGTATTGTATCCACAATGTACCTGATTTGAAGAAGCCCCTGGACAAGCTAAGGTCAATAGACTATGTATTTGATAAACTCTTTCAAGTTGTGCTTGCAGTTTCTCCACGCTAAGTGCACACCAATGTCAGGGTGCAGTAGGTCAATATACACGGGTCTGCACGACGTAATCCCTCGTTGAGCAGATCAGTGTGTTGGCCTATGTGTACTCTCTCTATTGGAGTGCACTTACTTTCAAGTACAAGGCCGTTCATATGCAAGAGAAGACAAGGAGCATGGAGGATCAAGGAGCAGCTCCTGGGTGGAAGACGAAAATTCGTCCAAGGCAAATTCGACGAGAATCACCAAGTGATTCTCGCCGATTCGGCGAGAATCACTAGTGATTCTCGCCGAATCGACGAGAATCATTAGTGATTCTCGCCGACTCCTTCTGGCCACCTCTAAATGGTGCCAAGTAAGATTCGGCGAGAATCACTAGTGATTCTCGCCGAACCAGTGGCCAAGGAGCTCATGTATACCAAGTGAAATTCGTTGAGAATCAATAAGTGATTCGGCGAGAATCACTGACGATTCTCGACGAATCGTCGAGAATCACTTGGTGATTCTCGCCGATTCGTCGAGAATCGTATGCGATTCTCGCCGATTTTTACTTGGCGTTTTCTCTGGAATTTCCTGAACCGGATTCTGCCGCTGTTAAATTTCTCGACCGGGATTTGGGGATTCCTTTTGTGGGTCCCACAAACGGTCTTATTGGAGGTAGCTACAGTATTTATACTCGGGTATTTTGAACGGAAGAATATAGAAAGAAGCCGAGCAAGCGGAAACCCTAATATCGCGATTTCTCTCCTCCGCCGCCGTCGCGCTCGGGCAAGTACGTCGCCGCCGCTGATCGTTCTTCTTCCCGATCTCCGGCGACAGAAGCTTAGCAAAGCTTGCGTCTCACGTGTCTATCCAGAGATCTCTTGTCTCTCGATTTGTTGACCGGGAAAAACTCGCCCGTCCGAATCGATCGAGACGACCGATCCTAGAGTGACCGTTGGTAGACCTAGTTTGCTTCGCAAAGAAGTTTGGATCTCAAAGCACTGCAGCAGCGCACCTTCGTTGCTGCCGACTCGGAACCAAGCCGCCGCTCGGATTGCCGCCGCCGGTTCCGGGAGATCCTCTCCAAGAGAGACCAAGGTTGTAGACTCTTCATCAACTTCAAGAACACGTCGTCGAACAAGAGGAACACCGTAGTCTCCAAAAGAAGTTTGTATCATGCATACATTCTATATTTAATATTGTTGTAAAGGAACGTTTGTTCCGTATTGTAAGGGTTGGGTGCAACCCGGTTTGTGGGAGTGTTGACTCTCACGTGTGGAAGGGCTCCTTCCGTTAGTGCAGGGATTGGATTTCAATCCCGTTGGAGAAGTGACCGAGTCGTCCCTTGTTGGGGAGATAGGTCGAAGGGGGAAAGTGGATGTACCCAAGTCAGGGGAACCACTATAAATTTGCTGTGTATTCTGTGTGTTGTGCTTGTTGTTTTTATTGTGCAGGTACATCCGTAAATTCCGCAAAAGAACCACACGTCACCTATTCCCCCCCCCCCCCATAGGTGCACATAGCTGACACTAGGTGGACTTTCAAGTGGTATCAGAGCCAGGTTACTCATCAATAAGGTTAACAGCTTGAGTTGAATCCTGCCCCTAGTGTCAAAAGAAGAAGACAAATATCTACTATGGACGGGCTCAAGTACTCCGGCAAGATCCCAGTGTGCAACAGACTCAACTTTCCGATCTGGAAGGAAAGAATCAGGTTTTACATGGAAGCAGTCGATCCTCGACTCTTCATGATTGTGGAGGAGGGACCTTATATCCCCACTAAGGCCTCCACCATCGATCCCACCAAGAAGTTGCCGAAGACACTTTCTGAAATGGACAAAGACGAGATGGTGCTGGTGGGACTGGACAAGAAGGCAAGAAACATTCTGGTGAGCGCAGTTGATGATTCTATGATGCAAAACTTCAGCAACTACAGGACAGCTCAGGAGATCTGGCAGTGCCTGATCATCCTAATGGAGGGCACGGATGAAGTGAGGGATGATCGGAGATCCCTCCTGAACCAAAAATATGAGGCCTTCAGGCAAGGGCCTAAGGAAGAGATCGGAGTCACATACGAGAACTTCCTGAAGATTGTCAACGCCCTCAAGGGATACAGAAGAGTGTTCACCAATGGTGAACTCAATGACAAATTCCTTAGGTCCCTTACTAAGGAATGGGACACAAAGATCTGCGCCATCAGAGAATTTGGTAGACTAGCAGAAACTGATCCACAAATCCTGTTTGGGAAGCTGATGTCCTATGAACTTCAGCTGAACACCAGGAAGGCAGAGGAAGAAGCAGAGAAGGCTGCTGCAAAAGAAAAGACTGTGGCCCTAAAAGCCAGTTACTCCAGAAAGGGCAAGGGTGCGATGTCATACCGTGCGAGGAGTAAGGAAGAGGAGGAGGACTCTGAACCATGCTCCTCCGGCTCAGAACTGTCGGAGGAGGATTTCTCCCTCATCACCCGAGAGTTCAAGAAGTTCCTCAAGATGAGGAATCAAAGAAAGAAAGACAGCTCCTCCTCCAGGCATCAGAAGAAAAATTATTCTTCTGACAGGTATGCATCTAAACCTAACAAACATCGTTCTTCTGATATTATTTGCTTTGGATGCAATAAGCCAGGTCACGTCGTGGCCGACTGCCATCAAAGCAAAAGAGAAAAAGGGAAAGGAGAGGAGCTCAAATCCTCCAGAGATAAGAAGAAGGAGCAGAGCTACATCGCAAGAAGACCAAAGACACTAAGTGAGTCTGATTCCTCAGACTCCAGTGATGATGAGGAAGCCTACTTCGAGCTGGTGGGTCGCTCGGACTCAGAAGGAGAATGCCCCCCATTTACTGGGAAGGTAAAAGCTCACACCCCTCTCTCCGACTCCGACTCTGATCCTGAGTCTCAGGATGATGAACCTGAGGATGGCCCTTCAGCCCGTGAAGCTGAGCTCCTCGAGAAGTATGAGCTTCTGCTCAACACTTTCGATGAGTGCCGAAAGAGACTGAAGGCTGAGAAGAAGGAAGTAAAATTCCTTAAGGGTGAGTGTGTATCCCTAAGGGAAGAGGTCACTAGCTTGATTTCTCTCCGACAGGAACACCTTGACCTGACTTCCAAGCATTCAGAGTCTTTGAAGCTCCTTGATCTAAAGCAGGAGGAAGTCGAAAAGTTGGAAGAACTACTTGCGGCAGAAAGGAAGATCGTCAAGAGCTTCTCCATGCCAAAAACGGTTCTTCCAGTCGTTGATACCTTCTCTGCTCAGGCCAAAGGAGCTGGCTTGGGGCATATAGGGGTACCTGGTTCTTCATCTAGGAGAAACAAGAACCAGAGGAAGAATAAGGCCGCCAAGAAGGCCTCTGCTGATGAAAAGGGTAAGGCTCCTCTTAGTCCTGTTGCGTTCAGAAAGCCTGGCTTTCCTTGCAACCAACACGACTTTGAGTCAACTTTTGGGCATCATTTCCGGCCCTCGGTTGCAAAGCCAAAGAGCCGGTATGACGATTGGAACTTTCCCCGGAACTTCGGTGAGAGTGCCTTCAAGGCACCTTATGAGGAAATCCACATAGGAAATTATGGTCCGTTCTCTAGCGGCCATAATGGAAAGCAGGCACCAAAAGCCAAGCCTGTTATACAGAAGGTGACAAAGTCATGCGACTGTTGTCACCATGAGGCCTCCACCTCCAGATCCAAGGCCCCAGCTGTACCCGCTGTTCCCAGGGTAAAGCAGGAGCCTCGGAAGAGATACAACAGGTTCGACTGTTGGTGCTGTGGCAAAGTCGGTCACTTTACCGTGGATTGTTGGTTTAATCCAAGGTACTACGAGACTCCCCATGTTAGCAATGCGAGGCCGACCACTCGTAGGGTTAACCTTACGAGGGGGAGTGTGCTAACCAGGAATCTAGGACCCAAGTTCGATTGGGTTCCTAAGGCAAATTAATTTTGTTTTGCAGGAATGTCCAAAGGCCACCAAAACGCCGATCTGGTATTTGGACAGTGGATGCTCCCGGCATATGACTGGGACAAGAAGCCTGCTGCGTGATTACACTCCAGTCGAGAATGGACCCAAAGTCATCTTCGGAGGGTCAGATCGAGGAGTCACCAGGGGTTACGGTATGATTTCCAACGGTATAACCTCTATCACCGACGTGGCTTATGTTGAAGGGTTAAACCATAACCTGATCAGCGTAAGTCAATTATGTGACAAAGGTTATGACGTTAAGTTCTGCAAGGACAAATGTCTGATAATTTCACGTACCTCTTCTGAGACGGTATTATCAGGCATTAGGAGCAGAAATATCTTCTGCTTAGATTTTCTCAGTGTAGATTCATCTACCCCCGTATGCCTTGTGGCAACAGGCAGTGCATCTCTTTGTGAACAATGGCACAAGAGATTGGCACATATTAATTTCAAGACAATTAGTATGCTATTTTCTAAGAACTTAGTAAGAGATGCTCCCAGTATCAAGTGCATCAAAGATAGCCCATGTCCTGCATGCCAGATGGGCAAACAGACTCGGGCTACCTTTAAGAGCATCGCTGACAAAGACTCTTCCCGATGTCTTTACCTTTTGCATATGGACTTGTTTGGTCCAATGCAAGTTCATAGCTTGGGAGGCAAGTCATATACTCTAGTGATAGTTGATGATCATTCTCGGTTTACATGGGTGTTCTTTTTGAAACGAAAGTCAGATACGTTTGACGTCTTCACTAATTTTGTCAAGCAGGTTCAGAACGAATTTAACTGCTCCGTGGTCAAAATCAGAAGTGACCATGGAACAGAATTCGAATCTGGTGCAATGACAGAATTTTGTGAAGAACAAGGTATCTTTCATGAGTTTTCCTCCCCGCACACTCCTCAGCAAAATGGAGTTGCGGAGAGAAGAAATAGAACTCTCATTGAAGCCTGCACGACAATGTTGAAAGATGCTTCTCTCCCGGAATATTTCTGGGCAGAGGGTGTCAATACGGCATGTCATGTACAAAACCGAGCATTGATCAACAAGCATCATCGTAAGACGCCCTATGAGCTACTGAAAGGCAGGAAACCAACCATGTCCTACTTAAGGATTTTTGGTTGCCGATGCTATGTACTGAATAATGGGAAGTACCCACGTACTAAGTTTGGTGAAAAATGCTTCGAAGGCATATTCATGGGCTATAGTTCCCATAGTCGAGCATATAGGGTCTTCAATAAGAAAACCCTAGTGGTAGAAGAATCAATAAATGTTGTATTTGATGAAGGAAGTTTGCTTAACAGCAATTCTTCCAGTAGTATTCTTGAAGATGCAGGTGCTAGACTTGAACAGCTGAGTCTGGATGAGACCCCTAAAGATGACGCTCCCAAGTACGTCAAAGTTTCCACCTCCACGTCATCTGAAAATGTTGAAGATCAAGATGGAACAAATCTCTTAGAAGAAAGAGAAGCCCAAGAAGTAGTTGAAGCTCCAGACGCCAGACTTCTAGAGCTCCGGCACGTGAGAGATCATCCTAGAGATCAGATCATCGGGGATCCACGTGTTGGTGTCAGAACTCGAAGAGGTACAGTTAACGAAGTGTTGCATCTTAGCTTCCTGTCACAGGTTGAGCCAAAAAAGTTCGACGAGGCGAACAAGGATGCGGCATGGATTCTGGCCATGCAAGAGGAACTACATCAATTCGAACGCTTGCAAGGTTTGGACGCTGGTTCCCAGACCATACAAGCAGAATGTGAATGACACGAAGTGGATCTTCAGAAACAAGCTGGATGAACATGGTGTCATCGTAAAGAACAAGGCCAGGCTGGTGGCTCAAGGTTACAGACAGGAGGAAGGGATTGACTTCGACCAGACCTTCGCACCAGTAGCAAGGCTCGAGGCAATCAGGTTGTTCCTGGCGTATGCTTCACACAAAGGATTCACAGTCTATCAAATGGATGTGAAATCGGCATTCCTGAACGGAGACCTGAAAGAGGAAGTATACGTCGCTCAACCCCCAGGTTTTGTTGATCCTACTTACCCCAATCACGTTTATTTTCTTAATAAGGCCTTATATGGGTTGAAACAAGCTCCACGAGCTTGGTATGAGACTTTATCTAGTTTTATTCTTGAGAACAAGTTCTCCAGAGGTAAAATAGATAAAACATTGTTTCTCAGGGAAGTCAAAGGCAAGATTTTGCTGGTGCAAATCTATGTCGATGACATAATATTCGGCTCAACAGATAACAATCTTTGCAAAAAGTTTTCTAAACTTATGCAAGGAAAGTTTGAAATGAGCAGTATGGGAGAGCTCAAGTATTTCTTAGGACTTCAAGTGAAACAGTCTGAGGATGGAATCTTCATCTCTCAGACGAAGTTCACAAATGAACTCCTTAAGAAATTCGGTATGGAGAGTGCAACCTCTATGAGGACTCCAATGGGATCCACCATGTCTCTGGATAAGGATGAGAAAGGTAAACCTTTCGATGAAACCAAATACAGAAGCATCATTGGATCCCTGCTCTACCTTACTGCCAGTAAACTGGATATTATGTTCTCCACATGTGTCTGTGCCAGATATCAGGTGAACACTAAGGAATCTCACCATGTCGCTGCAAAGCGAATTCTAAGATACCTTAAAGGTACTCCTAATCTTGGCTTGTGGTACCCGAGAAACAATGATGTCGAGCTAATAGGCTTTTCAGATGCTGATTTTGCAGGGAGTAGGGATGACAGGAAAAGCACTTCCGGGACGTGTCAATTCCTCGGAAGAAGGCTTATCTCATGGAACAGCAAGAAGCAGAACTGTGTGGCTACCTCCACAACAAAATCTGAGTACATCTCAGCAGGCAGCTGTTGCGCACAACTCCTTTGGATCAGAAATCAGTTGGTCGACTACAACCTTCAGTTCAAGGAAGTTCCAATGTACTGCGACTCCTCCAGTGCAATTGCCATTGCCAACAATCCTGTCTCGCACAGCAGAACGAAGCATATTGAAGTGCGCTACCACTTCATTCGGGAGCATGTGGAAAACAAGGACATCTCTCTCTGTTATGTCCCCACGGACAAGAAGATTGCTGATATATTCACAAAGCCCTTAGACGAGGCCAAATTCAATCTTTTCAAGACTGAATTGGGGATGCTCAATTATGAAGCATGAAGACTACAGAAGCTCCCGACTCGTGCATGATCTGAGGGGGAGCAGGGAACTCCAGCGTGAGTACAGCTGCAAGAACTGAGGGGGAGCTAAGGGCCAAAGGTTACAGACCCCGATTTGCCGAAGCCGAAAAGGGGGAGATTACCCTCTCGGGGTCAAGGCTAAGGTGGCTCCAGCTTGCTCCCAAGAAATCGGTATTGGTAAGGGATGACTCCACTCAATGTTAAGTTTATGGCTTTCATTTGCTTTCATTTCCATTTGCTCGATTCACCTTAGCTTGTAGGGTTTAGGCTTCTTCAAATAGGGGGAGATTGTTGGGTATTGTATCCACAATGTACCTGATTTGAAGAAGCCCCTGGACAAGCTAAGGTCAATAGACTATGTATTTGATAAACTCTTTCAAGTTGTGCTTGCAGTTTCTCCACACTAAGTGCACACCAATGTCAGGGTGCAGTAGGTCAATATACACGGGTCTGCACGACGTAATCCCTCGTTGAGCAGATCAGTGTGTTGGCCTATGTGTACTCTCTCTATTGGAGTGCACTTACTTTCAAGTACAGGGCCGTTCATATGCAAGAGAAGACAAGGAGCATGGAGGATCAAGGAGCAGCTCCTGGGTGGAAGACGAAAATTCGTCCAAGGCAAATTCGACGAGAATCACCATGTGATTCTCGCCGAATCGACGAGAATCATTAGTGATTCTCGCCGACTCCTTCTGGCCACCTCTAAATGGTGCCAAGTAAGATTCGGCGAGAATCACTAGTGATTCTCGCCGAACCAGTGGCCAAGGAGCTCATGTATACCAAGTGAAATTCGTTGAGAATCAATAAGTAATTCGGCGAGAATCACTGACGATTCTCGACGAATCGTCGAGAATCACTTGGTGATTCTCGCCGATTCGTCGAGAATCGTATGCGATTCTCGCCGATTTTTACTTGGCGTTTTCTCTGGAATTTGCTGAACCGGATTCTGCCGCTGTTAAATTTCTAGACCGGGATTTGGGGATTCCTTTTGTGGGTCCCACAAACGGTCTTATTGGAGGTAGCTACAGTATTTATACTCGGGTATTTTGAACGGAAGAATATAGAAAGAAGCCAAGCAAGCGGAAACCCTAATATCGCGATTTCTCTCCTCCGCCGCCATCGCGCTCGGGCAAGTACGTCGCCGCCGCTGATCGTTCTTCTTCCCGATCTCCGGCGACAGAAGCTTAGCAAAGCTTGCGTCTCACGTGTCTATCCAGAGATCTCTTGTCTCTCGATTTGTTGACCGGGAAAAACTCCCCCGTCCGAATCGATCGAGACGACCGATCCTAGAGTGACCGTTGGTAGACCTAGTTTTCTTCGCAAAGAAGTTTGGATCTCAAAGCACTGCAGCAGCGCACCTTCGTTGCCGCCGACTCGGAACCAAGCCGCCGCTCGGATTGCCGCCGCCGGTTCCGGGAGATCCTCTCCAAGAGAGACCAAGGTTGTAGACTCTTCATCAACTTCAAGAACACGTCGTCGAACAAGAGGAACACCGTAGTCTCCAAAAGAAGTTTGTATCACGCATACATTCTATATTTAATTTTGTTGTAAAGGAACGTTTGTTCCGTATTGTAAGGGTTGGGTGCAACCCGGTTTGTGGGAGTGTTGACTCTCACGTGTGGAAGGGCTCCTTCCGTTAGTGCAGGGATTGGATTTCAATCCCGTTGGAGAAGTAACCGAGTCGTCCCTTGTTGGGGAGATAGGTCGAAGGGGGAAAGTGGATGTACCCAAGTCAGGGGAACCACTATAAATTTGCAGTGTATTCTGTGTGCTGTGCTTGTTGTTTTTATTGTGCAGGTACATCCGTAAATTCCGCAAAAGAACCACACGTCACCTATTCCCCCCCCCATAGGTGCACATAGCTGACACTAGGTGGACTTTCAGGTTTCGATCCTCCGACCTGTGGGTTTGGGCAAATTTGGGTTCAGGAATGGGTGATACGGCCTGGGACACGGGCGTGTCCCAGGGCGTGTCAGGCCTGGGTTGTGTCGAGTCGTGAAGTCGACGAACTTTGGAATCGACGGTCGTTGAATAGCGGACACGGCCTGCGACACGGGCGTGTCGCAGGGCGTGTCGAGGCCGTGTCGACGATCGGCCTTGATGTCGACGAATTTTGCTCGACGATCGTTGAGTTTCGAGTGTCGAGTGAGGACACGGCCTGTGACACGGGCGTGTCACAGGGCGTGTCAGTAGCCGTCGAACTCAACTCGATGTTTCGAGCTAGGGCGTGTTTGAAGGACGCGGGTGTGTCCAGGTGCACACGGCCAGGAACACGGGCGTGTGCCAGGCCGTGTGAAGTCTCGGGTTGTTTTGGGATTATTTTCGTTGAGGCACACGGCCTCAGACACGGGCGTGTCTGAGGGCGTGTCGGGGACACGGCACATGACACGGGCGTGTCACACAGCCGTGTATTGGCTGGATTGAGTCGGTTGACTACCGCTTAGGGGGACACGGCCTGTGACACGGGCGTGTCACAGGGCGTGTCAGGCTGTGTTTTAGCTTTTCTGGCCAAATCTGAGCAGATCAATTGGTGATGAGAAGTGAAAGAACTCCATAGTTAAGCGTGCTCGGGCTGGAGTAGTACTGGGATGGGTGACCTCCTGGGAAGTCCCCGTAGTGCAGGCTTGACTATCGAGTTTACCTCATCATAGGGAGGTTGTGGCCACCAACAACCCGCCAGTGGGCTGGAGAGGGGTTGGGGTGCTTGGGCTGCAGCCCGGTAGCGTTGCCTAGAGCGGAGCCGTGACGCTGTCACGTTGTATCGGCTAGGGGTGTTACAGAAGATGCTATCAGGGAGATGTTTCACTTGGAGACCAAGGAAATATGAAAGCTCTCCCATGCTACTCATTTCAAATTTAGAATGCATGGGGTCAGAAAACCTCTTGCATAATTTTGAATATGTAGAGCCAAATATAATGTCATCTACATAGATTTGGACTAATAAGATTTGGTCCTTATGATGTCTTGTGAAAAGGGTTTTATCTACAGTCCTCTTGTAAATTTATGCTCTAATAAGAAAATTGCCAAGGTCTCATACCAAGCTCTTGGAGCTTGCTTTAGACCATAAAGAGCCATATTTAATTTAAAAAATATAAGAGGGATAAGTTGGAGAAACAAAACCTGGAGGTTGTTGATAATACGGTTTGCAGTCAATTTTATTAGGATATTTTCGGGGTTTTAAAGCAAATCATGTCTTGTAAAGTACTTATTTTGATTCCCCTTTGTATATATTTTTGTCGCTAATGCATGTTTTCTGCTTTTTGCAGGTTTTCACGGCTTTCAGCCGAATTTTGCTGTGACACGCCCCAAGGTCATGCCCTGCTAGGGCTTGTACCTAGGGCGTGTAACCCAGAGGAATGAAGCAATTGGTCTGAAACTGCATTCCGTGGAAACTTAGTGAACACGCCCTCGGTCACGCCCGTGTCACCTCCGACACGGGCGTGTTCCAGAGGCGTGTCCCCAGGTTCCGAGGAATCGCCGCAACGCGATCGTTTTTCCCGCTCCACCGTCGCACCGAAAGTGTCACGCCCCAGGGTCACGCCTGACCCGGGCGTGACATATGGGCGTGTATTGCAGCAATTCCGCCTGTCACCTCCAGCATTTAATTTCAGCTCAACAAAGTCACGCCGCAAAGAACACGCCCCAGGTACACGCCCTACCAGGGCGTGACTTGTGGGCGTGTACCTCAACTACTTCATCAGAATTAAATTCCAGCCCCAAAAAGTCGCGCCGAATTTATCACGCCCCAGGGTCACGCCCGACCAGGGCGTGACAGGGGGCGTGAACCGACCCGAAAAATTCTATAAATAGAGCCCAACTCTAAGGGTTCAGGGACACTTTTTGGATTGAGAGGGGAGGTTCTGTCCTTTGTATTTTTGAACTTTTTAAGCATGTCTTTTCATTTTTAGTTCTTAGCTCTAGCTTTATGCTTTCCCTGTATTAGTTCCTAGCTTTGTTCTGTAGTATAATGATAATGATAGTGTAGTTTACCTTTCCATGCACATGTAATCTCAGGTTTTCAAGCTGTAAGATCCCTGTTTCCATTAATAAAGTGTTGTTTTCTTTTACGTTTCTGCTCTGTTTTCATTATTCTTCTTCTACTCATCCCCCATCTTCCACCTCACCATGATTAACTAATCCTCCATGTACTCGATCTTGATGATCCGAGGTTCGAGTGATTAGGTTATGATGCTTTGAATCTTACCTTTTCTTTTTAGGGTTTAGCCTTGAATTACTCTTGATTTATCACGGGTTGGAGGTATATGATCGATATATACTCTCCACCTTTGCTTTCATTCTGGGCTAGCTGAGAGGCCGAAAGTCTGAAATGAGCACTGAAGAGTAAAGGGAGTTGTTCGCACCCCTCGAGAGAGGCAGACGTTCAAATCTCCCGGATTGGAGTAAAATCCAATAGCGGGGTTCACCGCGTAAAGAGAGTTTTAGGCCTCCGATTTAGGCGAGAGTCGGTTGTTGGAGTTACCATTGTGATCTGGAAGTGATCAAGCATGTAATCTCACTGCCAACGCGATATGAGCCTGCAGGGTCGCACATAAGAGATGTGAAGAAGTTGGATGACTGACTGTGTTGGTAAAGGTTACCAATCACCGACCTGAATAGGGTTATGGGCAAAGTGTTGCCTTATAGGATCATTGGGTTGGGCAAATGTTGCCTTGAAGGGCTGGTTGGGATTGTCGTCCGAGGGTCGATGACATTAGTCGAGAATCGTCTTCTGATTCCCGCCGATCGGCGAGAATCGTCTCTCTGATTCTCACCGATCGACGAGAATCGTCGAGAATCAATTGTTGATTCTCGACGATCGACTACTTTGACAATTGTCGTCGACCGCGGCTCGACGATCGTCGAGTATCGTTGTGTATCGTCGAGCGCGGCTCGACGATCGGCGAGAATCGTCGAGTATTGTACTCTGATTCTCGCCGATCCTGTATGATACTCGTCGACTGATTCTCGCCGAACCTGCTCAGTGATTCTCGCCGATTGTCGCCGATTCTCACCGAATGATACTCGCCGATTCTGAACCCTAATTTCGGGTGGTCTGCGGATAGCGGAGTTTCTAAGTCTTTTATGCCTTTGGTATAAAAGGGACACTTAGGGTTTTCGGGATACAACACAGGCGCTCTTGATTTTCTCCTGTAGCGAATCGAACCCGACGAAAGCCGTTCCGCCTTTCGCTCCGCCGATCCCGATCCCCGCCGCCGACGGAAGAGTTCTGCCGCCGCCGTGTTTGCTCCGTCGACCGCCTCTTCTCCAGCGACTGTCGTTGGTGCTGCTCTTCCTGGCGCGGACCTAGCAGTCCATGGAATAGCCGAGGTGCGGTCTTCTCCTTCCCGATCTTCCGTGCGACGGAAAGCTCGGCTTTCTCCCGCTCGTGTGGACTTCTGCAGAAACGTGGACGCTATTCCACGTAGAACTCGCCACCAGCAGAAATCAAAGTTTGGAGCATCTCCGTTAGGTTGTGACTCAACGCCACTGAGGTAATTTTTGCCTAGTTTTTGCTAACTTCTTGATTCAACGTTCATAGCCTGATCCACATATCTTTGGGTTTTTCTTGATGTTTATTTTTCCGCTGCGTGCACAAGCGTTGTGCCAACCCTATAGAGAAACCCAACAGTGGTATCAGAGGGAGGTTACGGCCATGATCATTATTTTGGAAGTTTGTTATTCCAGTGCGGGTAAACCTAGGGATTTAGAAGTGTTCTAAATGTCTAGATTTAGTCTTGGTTCCCGCCAAGAATGTCTGGAATTGCGTGGGAATTTCTAAGTGTTAGAAATTGTGATCTCCTTAGCAGTAACCATCCCTCGATTTTGTTTTGGATTTTGAATCCAACAAAGAGAGATGAGCTTGTCTACTGCTTTAAGTTGAGCTGTCTTTGCCTTTGTCCAATGCATGTAAATCTGAGGATTTGGAAATTTCCGGATGTTCAGATTTAGCCCTTCCTTCTATCAAATGTTGATGGTGTCAGGATGTGCACATAAGGGATGCATGTGGTTTTAGAAGAATTGTTTTTCTTTGGATGTGCACGTCGATCAAATGTTGATCATGGTTAATTATTAACCTATATTTGAAATCCCTTCATCAAATATTAAGTGTTCGGATGCCTTCCGATGGATGACACTCTTCCTGCCTCGATCGATGAAGTGTGGGCTTGCCAAAGCAAGGTGCATTAATCTATCTTGGTAAGGGTGCGAGCGGATAATTGTGATATCCCACTGTCAACATCGGGTCCAGCTTAACTAGGTGACCTCAAAGGTTGAGTGCCTAGAGGCATAGGGTTGGCATGCACCATATGATGGATGCGAATAAGTAGTTATTCACCAACCATACAAGAATTGCATGAGGATGCAATTGGCAAGCGTTGCCTACCTAAATAACCGCATCGTGAGAGGAACGCCAAAGCAGACTCATAGTGTTGGTGAAATACGGATCTTGTCCACTAAGAGAGTAGCTCGCATGAACTCTCCGAATTGTTAGTGAGGGCTATCATTTTGAATAAAATAGTGTGAGTATTTTAATTGAAGTCCTAATTAGAATAAATTGTAATTGAAATTTAGGTACTGATTTTATTCTGCATAAATTCTTGTAGAATTCCATGGCAAGCGTTGCGCACTCCACGTTGTCTCTGAGAGCCATCCTTGAGAAGGATAAGCTCAGTGGGACAAATTATATGGACTAGTATAGGAACCTGAGAATTGTCCTCAGGCAAGAGCGAAAGCTCTATGTCTTGGAAGAAGAAGCCCTCGAGGTGCCAACCGGGAACTCTTCTCGTGCTGAGAAAGATACTTATAAGAAGTATACTGACGATGCTTTGGATGTCGAGTGCCTTATGCTTGCCACCATGAACTCTGAGCTTCAGAAGCAACATGAGAACATGGGGTGCAAGGAGATTGACGAGCATCACAAGAAAATGTTTCAAGGGCAGGCTCGTCAAGAGAGGTTCGACATCACGAAAGCGTTGTTTCAGTGCAAGATGGGAGTTCGAGACTCAGTAGGGACTCACGTACTCAAGATGATTGGGTATATAGAGAACCTTGAAAGGCTGGGTTTTCATCTTGGTCAAGAGTTGGCCACGGATCTGATCCTGCAATCGTTGCCGGACAGTTATGAGCAGTTCGTCTTGAAATACAACATGAACGAGATAGACAAGACACTGCCCGAACTCCTAGGCATGTTGAGAACTGCCGAAATCAATATGAAGAAGGCCAAGCCTGCCAGCCCCATACTGATGGTGCATAAGGGCAAGGGCAAAGCCAAGGGCTCCAAGAAGACGAAGGTAGGACCTAAGTCATATCTTGAGCCCAAGTCTTCAGCACTGATGAAAAAGAAGAGCACAGTGAAGGATGGGAAATGCCACCACTGTGGCAAGGCTGGTCATTGGCGGAGGAACTGTCCTTCGTATATTGAGGGTCTGCAGAAATTGAGGGGAGGTATGACTTCCGCTTCTAATATCTACGTTATAGAGATAAACCTTTCTGCTCCTTCATCTTGGGTATTGGATACCGGATGTGGTTCTCACATTTGTACAAATGTGCAGGAACTGGGAAGGAGAAGACTGCTGAGTAAAGGGGAGGTGGACCTCCGCGTCGACAATGGAGCAAGAGTTGCTGCTGTAGCCGTAGGAGTTTACCGTCTTTCTTTGCCCAGTGGGCTTATAATAGAACTAGATAACTGTTATTTTGTTCCGGCGATAACTAGAAACATTATATCTATTTCATGTTTGGACATGATTGGATTTTCTTTTATAATTAAGAACAATTGTTGTTCTATATTTAAGAATGATGTTTGTTATGCTGTAGCCCAATTGTTTAATGGTCTTTACGTTTTGAACTTGGACCATCTGATCTGTAATGTAGAAAACAATAAAAGACTAAGAACAAATGACTCAAACCCTACGTATCTCTGGCATTGTCGTTTGGGCCATATCAACGAGAAGCGCATATCCAAGCTCCATAGAGATGGACTTTTGGACTCATTTGATTATGAATCATTTGAGCGATGCGAATCTTGTTTGTTAGGCAAAATGACTAAAGCTCCTTTCACTGGTTATACTGAGAGGGCTGAGGATCTTTTGGGTGTTGTACATAGTGATGTATGCGGACCCATGAGTTCCATGGCTAGAGGTGGGTATTTCTACTTTGTTACATTTACTGATGATTTCAGTAGATACGGATATGTGTATCTTATGAAGTGCAAATCCGAGACCTTTGAAAAGTTCAAAGAGTTCAAGAATGAAGTAGAAAACCAGTTGGGTAAAAGGGTTAAAGCACTCCGATCTGATCGAGGTGGCGAATACCTGAGTCATGAGTTCTGTGATCATCTGAAAGAGTGTGGTATTGTATCACAGCTCACTCCACCTAGAACACCACAACATAATGGTGTGTCTGAGAGGAGAAATCATACTCTGTTAGACATGGTACGTTCGATGATGAGTCATGCAGACTTGACTGTTTCCTTTTGGGGTTTTGCTTTAGAGACTGCTGCAATGACATTGAATCGCGCTCCAACTAAAACGGTTCTGAAGACACCATATGAGATATGGACTGGGAAGCGTCCTAGTATGTCGTTCATTAAAATTTGGGGCTGTGAGGCATACGTGAGACGTCAAATGCCTGACAAGCTGGAACCCAAATCGGATAAATGTTATCTGGTGGGATATCCTAAGGAAACGAAAGGGTATTACTTTTACCTACCGTCTGAGGGCAAAGTGTATGTCGCAAGGACTGGTGTCTTCTTGGAGAAGGAGTTCTTATCAAGAAAGACTGAAAAGGTAGAGCTTGAAGAAGTTCAAGAACCACATGTAGTGAATGAACCGGAATTGGATTCTGAGACAGGACTACAAGATGTTGTAGCTAGAGAACCTGCTCAGGGAACACAAGTCCTACGTAGATCTGGTAGACCGAGGTTTGAGCCTGAGAGATATGGATTTCTCGTGTCTCAAATAGGTAATGTGTTGCTCATGGATCATGATGATGAACCAGCAACCTACCAAGAGGCTATAAATGGACCGGACTCCGACAAATGGCTTGAGGCTATGAAATCCAAAATGGACTCCATGTATGCAAACCAAGTTTGGAACTTGGTGGAACCACCTGAAGGGGTACGACCCATAGGGTGCAAGTGGGTCTTTAAGAAGAAGACCGACATGGATGGGAATGTACAGACATTCAAAGGGCGACTGGTGGCTAAGGGTTTCAAGCAAATTCATGGTATTGACTATGATGAGACCTTCTCCCCTGTTGCTATGGTAAAGTCCATAAGGATATTGCTTGCTATTGCTGCGTATTATGACTACGAGATCTGGCAGATGGATGTCAAAACGGCTTTCCTTAATGGAAACCTCCTTGAGGAAGTGTATATGACACAACCCGAGGGTTTTGTATCCCCAGATGAAGCCACTAAAATATGCAAGCTGAATAAGTCCATTTATGGACTGAAACAGGCCTCTAGAAGTTGGAATCTTCGTTTTGATGAGAAAATCAAAGAGTTTGGTTTCATCAAGAATGAAGATGAGCCTTGTGTTTACAAGCGAATCAGTGGGAGCATTGTTGTCTTCCTGATATTGTATGTAGATGACATACTGTTGATCGGGAATGACATTCCTACCCTAAAAGTTGTTAAGAACAACCTAGGGAATTGCTTTTCAATGAAGGATTTGGGTGAAGCGACTTATATACTCGGTATTAAGATCTATAGAGATAGATCGAAGAAGTTGCTGGGTTTGACCCAGAGTACGTACATCGAAAAGGTGTTGAAGCGGTTCAACATGCTTGAGTCCAAGAAAGGATTTTTGCCCATGTCTCATGGTGTGAATCTCTCTAAGGACCAGTGTCCAAAGTCTTGTGAAGATAAGGACCGCATGAAGTTGATTCCATATGCTTCGGCAATTGGATCAATCATGTACGCGATGTTATGTACTCGACCCGATGTCTCCTTTGCTTTGAGCATGACTAGCAGGTATCAGTCAGACCCCGGTGAGTGTCACTGGATTGCAGTCAAGAATATCCTGAAGTACTTGAGAAGGACTAAGGACGTGTTCTTGGTGTATGGTGGAGAGGAAGAGCTCGTTGTAAGTGGTTACACGGATGCTAGCTTCCAAACTGATCGAGACGACTCCAAGTCTCAGTCAGGTTTTGTGTTTTGCCTGAATGGAGGAGCTGTGAGCTGGAAGAGTTCCAAGCAAGAGACAGTTGCTGATTCTACAATAGAGGCCGAGTATATCGCAGCAGCTAATGCGGCGAAGGAGGCTGTATGGATTAGGAAATTCATCGGCGAGCTTGATGTAGTTCCTAGCATTGTTGGTCCCGTAGTTCTTTACTGTGATAACAATGGTGCAATAGCACAATCTAAGGAACCTAGATCTCATCAGTGCTCCAAGCACATACTCCGGCGGTTTCATCTTATTCGTGAGATTGTCGAACGAGGAGATGTAAACATTTGCAGAGTGCCGACTGAGGAAAATATTGCGGATCCACTGACAAAGCCTCTCGCGCAGAGAAAGCATGATGGTCATACTAGATCGATGGGTATAAGATACCTAAATGATCAACTCTAGCAAGAATCTTGTGGGTTGCATGTAATCTTGTATTTTGTTGGCTGTTTGTTCATATGATGAACTGTGTACCTAGTTTTTCTTTTACAATTAATGGCAAGTTCTTTTATTATGTCTTTTTCTATATGATAGTTAAATGTTAACATAATAGATACCCTTAGAATGTTCGCTTCCATGGGACATCAAGTACGTGACTTGAATGTGAGAGCCCATGATTTATTTGAAGCTTCATTCTTAAAGGTCTCTGGTCAAGTATCATCATAGAAGCTAAGGGTGATGATGATACATGAAGGCTAGCACGTGTGTTGACTGATGACTGGTTCTCACAGGTCATGATATTGTGATATCAAGTCATCACGTGGGTACTTGTTAGTGAACAAGTTGTACTGGACAGACCCAACCTGAGACTACTCTGTGGATTGTCATCCAATCGTGTCACGAGTAGGTCTCAATTGACAATGGTGTTGTGATCCTTTGACCTGAAGTCACAACATTCATCAAGTGAGGAAGAGCGTGCTTTGATGCCATCTAAAGTCTTCCTTGAGAAAGGTTGATGATAAGGGTGGTTGTTGGGCATGTTACGAATCATTTGGGTGTTTGTGTGTGAGCAGATATGGGATTTGTCCTCCTGTATGACAGGAGTTGCATCCATGGGCCCCTTGATGGAACTGGACTGAGAAATGCATGGCCATGCATGGTTGAGTCAATATGTGATATTTGACTCACCATTCTCTGGAAGTCCGTCCTGGATCAAGAAACTAGGATTGAGCTATTACGAGGGTGACACGGTCCATACCTCTAGTTCTTTCCGGATGTAAGGGACAAAGGGACAAAGACAACGCTGATACATTGGTCATAAAGGCTTATGAGTTATAAACTCATATTTCTTGGGGAGCAATGATGCATTGCTAGATGCCGCTCATTGTTTGTGAGGTTTTTGGTTAGATACTTTCGAGATCAAGTGGGAGTCTGTTGGAGTTACCATTGTGATCTGGAAGTGATCAAGCATGTAATCTCACTGCCAACGCGATATGAGCCTGCAGGGTCGCACATAAGAGATGTGGAGAAGTTGGATGACTGATTGTGTTGGTAAAGGTTACCAATCACCGACGTGAATAGGGTTATGGGCAAAGTGTTACCGTATAGGATCATCGGGTTGGGCAAATGTTGCCTTGAAGGGCTGGTTGGGATTGTCGTCCGAGGGTCGATGACATTAGTTGAGAATCGTCTTCTGATTCCCGCCGATCGGCGAGAATCGTCTCTCTGATTCTCGCCGATCGATGAGAATCGTCGAGAATCAATTATTGATTCTCGACGATCGACTACTTCGATAATTGTCGTCGACCGCGGCTCGACGATCGTCGAGTATCGTTGTGTATCGTCGAGCGCGGCTCGACGATTGGCGAGAATCGTCGAGTATTGTACTCTGATTCTCGCCGATCCTGTATGATACTCGTCGACTGATTCTCGCCGAACCTGCTCAGTGATTCTCGCCGATTGTCGCCGATTCTCACCGAATGATACTCGCCGATTCTGAACCTTAATTTCGGGTGGTCTACGGATAACGGAGTTTCTAAGTCTTTTATGCCTTTGGTATAAAAGGGACACTTAGGGTTTTCGGGATACAGCACAGGCGCTCGTGATTTTCTCCTGTAGCGAATCGAACCCGACGAAAGCCGTTCCGCCTTTCGCTCCACCGATCCCGATCCCCGCCGCCGACGAAAGAGTTCCGCCGCCGCCGTGTTTGCTCCGTCGACAGCCTCTTCTCCAGCGACTGTTGCTGGTGCTGCTCTTCCTGGCGCGAACCTAGCAGTCCGTGGAATAGCCGAGGTGCGGTCTTCTACTTCCCGATCTTCCGTGCGACGGAAAGCTCGGCGTTCTCCCGCTCGTGTGGACTTCTGCAGAAACGTGGACGCTATTCCACGTAGAACTCGCCACCAGCAGAAATCAAAGTTTGGAGCATCTCCGTTGGGTTGTGACTCAACGCCACCGAGGTAATTTTTGCCTAGTTTTTGCTAACTTCTTGATTCAACGTTCATAGCCCGATCCACATCTCTTTGGGTTTTTCTTGATGTTTATTTTTCCGCTGCGTGCACAAGCGTTGTGCCAACCCTATAGAGAAACCCAACAGTCGGACCTTCCTAAACTCAGTTATTCACGGCCTTCGAGAGAAGCGTGTCAATATTCATGGAACCTCCACGGTCAAGGACCTTTACCATAATTAGTTTAGGTTTATTTATCGTATTTTTCTAACCACTCTTGCCGAGGTGATTTCTGATCGAGTGTATTTTCCCCTCATCGTTACTAAGCTTAAGTTTAATCGCTCTTTTAGCTCTCTTTATCTTTTCATGCAAGTAGCTCTCTTTCATTGCAAGTAGTTCTCTTCCTTTAGTACGTTTAGCTTTCTTCTAAAAAACCTAATCTTTCCGTCGATAAAATAATAGATTTCGTGTGAGTAAGCTTACTCAACTGTTCCCGCATTTTAATACGACACTTGTGTCCCCTAGCTGCATTTCGATAGGTATACTTGCCTTGTTGGATTGTTAGTTTGGTTATTTTCTCCTTGCAGACATCTAAAAGACAATCAAGTTTTTGGCGCCGTTGCCGGGGAAGCAACGCTCGTTGATAAATTGAAAACACGAATATATTAATTTTATCACTTCTCTTTCTCACCCTCCTTCTTAAAATTTTTCCGCCTACTCACTTGAGTTAAATTGCTGGATTTTCTTCAAGCAAGTGTGCGTATTTTTAATTTTTCCGCTTACTCACTTGAGTTAATTGGCTGGATTTTATTCAAGCAAGTGTGCGTCTTTTATTTTTCCGCCTACTCACTTGAGTTCATTGGCAGACTTTATTTCAGTAGAGTGTGTTTACTTTCTGTAGAGTGGGTGTGTTTTAATTTTCTGTCGAGTGCGTGAGTGTAGCTTTTACTTTCTGCCTACTCACTCGGAGTTAAATGGCTGGATTTTAATTACCGCCTACTTAATAGAAACCCACATCACAAATTTTTCTACACCACCTAACTCTCTCGAAAAGGGCAAAGTGGCTCTAAATGCCACTATCTTGTCTAGTACCTTGCGAACCCTTCATCGGGTAGCCCTTGGGAAGTTCGGGAGTTAAAACATAAAAAATCTATTTCAAAAAAAAAAAAATTCGAACTTCATTAGCTCTTTTATTTTCTAGTCTTTCTTCTCCTCTCTTCTTCTAGTGTATGACCCGCGGAAGTCCGTCGGTTACTTTGGACCTGGACCACGAAATTGAGCGTACTCTTCGCAGAAGATCGCGATTTCAAGGCCCTACTACCCAAGTGCCGGTTGAGGATTCCGAGTCATTTTCTACCTTAAGAATGGCAGAAACCAATGTGGAGGAAGCCGTGCAAAGGCCTATGTCCTATTATGCACGACCGAATCTCGAGGGTACAGAATCTAGTATAGTTCGCCCTGCAATAAATAATAATAATTTCGAACTGAAGCCTAGCATAATTCAAATGGTGCAGCAGTATGTGCAATTTGACGGGCTTCAAGATGAAGATCCGAACGCACACATAGCCAGCTTTCTTGAGATTTGTGACACCTTCAAGATAAATGGTGTCACAAATGATGCTATTAGGCTAAGATTATTTCCTTTCTCTCTTAGAATTAAGGCTAAGCAGTGGCTGAACACCCTTCCTAAAAATAGCATAACTACTTGGATGCAATTAACTGAAAAATTTTTGGCCAAGTATTTTCCGCCTGCTAAAACTGCAAAACTTAGGAATGACATTTCTGCCTTTGGACAAATAGACTCTGAGACCCTTTACGAAACCTGGGAAAGATTTAAAGAATTATTAAGACGATGCCCACATCACGCTCTGCCTGTATGGTTGCAGGTGCAGACGTTCTATAATGGGCTAAATAAAGCACAAAGCAAATGATAGACGCAGCTTCTGACGGTACTTTAAACCATAAGACCCCGGAAGCAGCTCTTGAGCTGTTTGAAGACATGGCCATGAACACTTACCAGTGGAATGTGCCTAGGTCCCGCCCAAACAAACCTGCAGGTCTCTTTGAAGTGGACAACGTCTCCCAACTCGCACTGCAAGTTGAAATATTAAGCAAAAAAATTACGGAGATGACTGCTGCCTCCGCCCCTCAGGTATGGGAATCTGCAACTCCTCCCGCCGAACATTTGGATTATGTAAATAATATGCCTAGAACTGCTTTTAATAATTTTTATGCTGCGAATTATCATCCTCCTAGTTCTAATTTTCCGAATAGTTATAATCCTGCGTTAAGAAATCATCCGAATTTTTCGTGGAGCAATCCATCGAATGTTGTGCGCCCTCCACCGCAAAGTGATTTTTCTGCACCACCACCACCTCCTCAAAGTTTTCCAAAACCTCCAAATTTGGAGGAAATGTTTTCAAAATACATGAATGCTAATGACGCTACGATTAGAACCTTAACTGGAAGTGTTAAAAATTTAGAAAATCAGGTAGGACAGCTTGCTAAAATGATTTCTGAGCGACCCGTATGGTCTCTTCCTTCCAATACCGAGCCCAACCTAAGAGAGCAAGCGAAAGCTATAACTCTTCGGAGTGGGAAGAAAGTTCCCGGTACGATAAGTGAAGCGCCCGAGGCAATCTCCGCTTCCGCTTTAAAAAATCAAAGCTCCGTTCCCATTTTAAAAATTCCACCCTCTGCCGAAGAAATTATCACTCCTATTTTAGAAAAACAACTCACTCCACCACCCACCTTTAAAAATAATCCATCCCCGCCATACCCTTCCGAACTTAATAAACAACGACAGGATGATCAATACACCCATTTTTTAGAAATGTTTAAACAAATCCACATAAATCTGCCTTTCCACGAAGCCATATCCCAGATGCCTAAGTACGCAAAATACCTTAAGGACCTCCTAACCAACAAGAAGAAGTCAGAAAGCCTTTCTCATGTCACGTTAGATGCCGAGTGCTCGGCGGTTTTGACAAACGAATTACCGAAGAAAATCAGTGACCCGGGTAGTTTCTCTATCCCGTGTGTCTTTGGTGATCTCTTTGTCAAACACTCTTTAGCCGACTTAGGTGCGAGTATTAATCTTATGCCCCTCTCGTTGTTTAAAAAGTTAGGAATTGGTAGTCTCAACCCCACACGCATGAGTATCCAGCTCGCCGACAGATCAGTCAAATACCCGTTAGGAATAGTGGAGGATGTCCTAGTCAAAGTTGACAAGTTCATCTTCCCGGTGGACTTTGTCATTTTGGACATCGAAGAAGACGTCGAGGTTCCCCTGATCCTTGGCCGACCCTTCCTTGCTACCTCCCGAGCTATCATTGACGTAAGCAATGGTAAGCTCTTCTTTCGAGTGGGCGACGATGAGGTAACTTTCTCTATCACCCCCTCGATGAAGAACACACTAGCTAATGATGACTCATGTTTTTTCATGGATACCGTAAGTGAAGAATCCTTCTCTCACACCTCTGATTTTGAAGAAGAATTTTCCAATTTTTGTTCCTCTCCTACTCCTCCAACTGAATCTCTACACCTAAGTGAAGAATCCTCCACTCGCCTTTCTGATTTTGAAATTTTTTTTTTAATTTCTGTTCCTCTTCTACTTTTCCAACTGAATCGCTGCACGAAGCCGCCATGGCCGCTAGCAACACCCCTTTTAATTTTACATATAAAAAAGTGTACGAGGACATAGTTTTTGAAAAAGAACAAATTTCCAAAACCTCGTATGATGACCCCCCTACCTTGGAACTGAAAGAACTACCAGAGCACCTTCGATACGCTTTCTTAGAAAAGGACTCCATGCTTCCTGTCATAATTTCGGCCTACCTCACAGATGCACAAAAGGATAAACTTCTTTCAATTTTACAAAAGCATCGCCAAGCTATTTCTTGGCAGATATCTGATATCAAGGGCATAAGCCCATCTTTCTGCACTCATAAAATCTTAATGAAAGATAATTCACGTAACTCTATACAACCTCAGCGCCGTATAAACCCAAACATGAAAGACGTAGTTAAGGACGAGGTTATGAAATTGTTAGACGCATGAATTATCTATCCTATATCCGACAGTAAGTGGGTTAGCCCAGTACAGGTAGTACCAAAGAAGGGAGGGATAACGGTCGTAAGTAATGAAAATAATGAATTAATCCCGACTCGGACGGTGACCGGATGGCGAATGTGTATAGATTACCGTAAGTTGAATGACGCCACCCGCAAGGATCACTTCCCCTTGCCGTTCATTGATCAGATTTTAGAACGACTTTCCAGACATAGCTTTTATTGTTTTCTCGATGGCCTCTCGGGGTATCTTCAAATCCCCATCTCCCCCGAGGACCAGGAGAAAACTACTTTTACTTGTCCCTTCGACACCTTCGCCTACCGAAGAATGCCGTTTGGATTGTGCAATGCGCCAGCTACATTCCAACGATGTATGCTTGCCATCTTTAACAAGTACGTAGAAAACATTATGGAAGTTTTCATGGATGATTTATCCGTGTTCGGGAATTCCTTCGATAGTTGCTTAGAGAATCTTGAAAAAGTCTTAGAGCGATGCGAAGAAACTAACCTTGCCTTAAATTGGGAAAAATGTCATTTTATGGTAAGGGAAGGGTTAGTTTTGGGACATAAAATTTCTGAAAGGGGTATTGAAGAAGACGTTGCGAAAATAGAAGTTATCGAGAAGCTGCCGCCACCTACGAACATAAAAGCTATAAGAAGTTTCCTGGATCATGCGGGTTTCTACCGCTGCTTCATAAAGGACTTTTCCAAAATCACCAAGCCCCTCACCCATCTCTTAGAAAAAGACGCCCCATTCATCTTTGATGACTTCTGTCTAGCTGCCCTCAATTTAATAAAAGAAAAATTAGTTAATGGCCCAATCATGATAGCTTCGGTGTGGGATCTTCCATTTGAGATAATGTGTGATGCGAGTAGTTCTGCGGTGGGAGCCGTACTAGATCAACGTATTTCCAAAAACTTCCACCCCATTTATTACGCTAGTAAAACACTCACATCTGCACAGGAAAATTACACCACAACCGAGAAGGAGCTCTTAGCTGTATTATTCGCTTTTGACAAATTTCGCCCTTATATCACTCTTTCGAAAATTATTGTTTTTACGGACCACTCGGCCCTCAAATATCTTCTCTCTAAAACGGATGCCAAGCCTCGCTTGATTCGTTGGGTCTTACTCCTCCAGGAGTTTGACTTAGAGATCCGTGATAAGCGAGGTGCCGAGAACTTGGCCGCCGACCACCTTTCGTGCCTAGAAAACCCGTTTA
Source organism: Platanthera guangdongensis (assembly GCA_039583875.1). Classification (NCBI taxonomy): domain Eukaryota; kingdom Viridiplantae; phylum Streptophyta; class Magnoliopsida; order Asparagales; family Orchidaceae; genus Platanthera; species Platanthera guangdongensis. The sequence continues at coordinate 118,695,189 of CM077163.1, forward strand.
TAGAACAATTAGACGAAAATTCTTTTCATTACTATTTCCCTGATGAGAAGCTGTTCATAATTAACACATCTACTTCTCCTTGGTTTGCCCGCATCGCCAACTATCTAGTGGCCCGTGTGCTCCCAAAAGAGTTTTCATCTCAGCAAAAGAAGAAATTCTTTTCTGAGCTGAAAAACTATTTTTGGGAGGACCCGCATCTTTTCAGAATTTGTGCCGACCAAGTGATCAGGAGGTGTGTTTCTTTTGATGAAGGATTAGATATTATTAAACATTTGCATAAAGGACCGACAGGTGGGCACTATCAAGCTGCTCGCACCGCTCACAAAGTGTTAAGCGCGGGTTTTTACTGGCCCACCCTGTTTAAAGACGCGCATGCCTTTGTGAGTAGGTGTGATAGTTGCCAACGGTCGGGGAATATTTCGAATAAAAATGAAATGCCACAAAATTATTTCCTAGAGTGCGAAGTTTTCGACCTCTGGGGGATTGATTTTGTCGGCCCTTTTCCTTCTAGCTTCGGGAATAAGTACATTTTAGTTGTCGTTGATTATGTTTCGCGTTGGGCCGAAGCCTAAGCTCTTCCTACGAATGACGCCCGAGTCGTAGTTACTTTCCTAAAAAAAATTATTTTCTCAATTCAGTACGCCGCGCGCTATCGTTAGTGATAGGGTTTCCCATTTCTGTAACGCGCAATTTTCAAAAATCCTAACTAAATATGGCGTTACTCATAAGCTTTCCACTGCCTACCACCCCCAAACTAACGGACAAGTCGAAGTAGTGAATAGAGAAATAAAAAGAATTTTAGAAAAGACTGTTTCAACATCTAGAAAAGACTGGTCAGCCAAATTAGACGATGCTCTATGGGCCTACCGAACAGCGTACAAAACCGCCCTCGGATGTACGCCATTTCGGTTGGTTTATGGAAAATGGTGTCATTTACCCGTAGAGTTAGAACACCGCGCCTTTTGGGCCTTACGATTTTTAAACTTCGATCCCCACTCTGTCGGCGATTTTAGAAAATTTCAACTTAACGAACTCGACGAGTGGCGCTCTTACGCATATGAAAATAACAAACTTTATAAAGAGCGGACGAAGCGTTTACACGATCGACATCTTAGGCACCCAAAAATCTTTAAGCCGGGCGACCAAGTGCTTCTTTATAATTCTCGTTTACGTTTATTCCCGGGTAAATTAAAATCACGTTGGTCGGGGCCTTTTACCGTTTTAGAAGTCTTTTCTTATGGTACTGTTTTAATTTCCCACCCTGATAAGGGTACTTTCAAAGTGAATGGTCAGCGTCTTAAACTGTATTTCTGTGATGATGTCAGTCTCAACCCAGTTAACTCATCTTTCCGGTCCTGACATTTGATTAATCTGAACTTTATTTTTCTCATAAACTTTGAACTTTATTCGAACTTTATTTTTAAATAATATTTGGGATAATCTTATTTTGATGCATCGAGCTCAAACGCCGCTTTAAACAAAGGGCGCTCTTGGGAGGCAACCCAAGTTATCTTTTTCTGTTTTCTTTATTTTATTTTAAAATTTTTGCCCCGAATGGCTCCGGCAAGCTGAAACTTTTGCGATCGCCTGCTCCAACGGTTCTGATTCCATGACAAAGTCCACCAGACGACGTTTCCTGAAGATCCACAGCACACGCATGGAGGAGCGGCATCACTCAGCTTTCCCTGCCACATAAACCGGGGAAGTACCTGTTTTTCAATTCTGTCTTTCATTTCTGTACTTTACTTTTCTCTCGTTCTCTGACCTCCTTCTCCATTGAGGACAATGTAGATTTTAAGCTTGGGGGATGAGTTCCTCCTTTTTGCTTTTTGTAAATATCCAAAAAATCCAAAAAATTCAAAAATTCAAAAAAAAAAACAATCTATATATATAGCTGCATTTTGGTATTTCAATAAGTACCCCATGTTTATGTTTTGTTTTTCTCAAACTTCTTTATAAACAACGTAGTTAATTATAATTTTTCTAATCATTTTTTTAATCATATTTCACAAGTAAAATGTTGGTCATGCTGTGTTTCTAATTCACGGTAGCGTGTTAAGGTAAAATATTTCTCGAAAATGTGTATTTCTATTATGGTTTTCCGTTCTTTATTTTCTTTACTTTCTCTAAAAATTTATCATCCACTATTTTCCTTTTCGTCTTTAGATAATTTTTGTAAGAACAAATTTTGAATAACGTAGTACATATGAACGATCCAAGTCACATATTATTTTTATTTTCAAGATAATTTCATCAATCTTCTTTTATTATCTCGAACTTGTTTTTTGAAATTTATCGACTCTATGTTTTAAATAAATTTAAAAAAAGCGTGAAAATGATTTAGGCCATTTTTGTTTACGTTTGAGCTTTCCTGTCAACCTAAAATCTTTTACCACTAGTTAGCTGCTTTTGAGCCTTTTTTCCAAATTCATTTGATAACTCCACACAGCATTTCATTTTCACCAAAGCCCAAATTCCTACCTATCTAATCACGCTAATTTTTTTGATAGAAAATTTTGTGTTATCTTTGGACAAATTGTTGAAAAAAGTGTACTCAAAAGCAATGTATTGAAAAAAAAGAGAGAAAAAAATGAATGAAAATAATACCAAAAAAAAGAGATAAATAATCATAAAGAAAAAAATAAATTTATTTATACATATTTTGTTTAAAATAAATTTATTTTTTTTGAAACTCGTTGTTTTGGTTTAGTGTGATTTTTAAGCCTCCATGTTTATATTTGAATTCCACTCCTATTCATATTCCTAAACCAAACGTTTCGGTCCTATTAAGTCCTTTTGATTCACGCCCTTTTTTTAATTTTATTTAACAACTAAGAAAAGAAGAAAAGTAAATCAGTTTTAGTTTTGATTTAAACTTAGATTTTTGTTATTTAATTGATATAATTATAATGTGTTCCTTGCATCTAGTAATAACTCAATACATTCTTTTCATTTTCATTGCCTTGCTCAAATCTATTTAAAGAATTTCGTCAAAATTCTGGATGATTTATTTTTATTAAGTAAAGTTTATAAAAGTTAAACCATACCAAAATAATTGTTTTAGATTTACGTTTTACATTCTCCCTACCTAGAATTTCGCATAGTACTTGTGTAAGTATGATTAAAACTTTTTGAATTAGTCACTTTTTATGATTAGCTAGTCTTTATATCTTTGCTTGGGGACAAGCAAAACTTAAGCTTGGGGGAATTTGATAAAACGGTTTGCAGTTAATTTTATTAGGATATTTTCGGGGTTTTAAAGCAAATCATGTCTTGTAAAGTACTTATTTTGATTCCCCTTTGTATATATTTTTGTCGCTAATGCATTTTTTCTAATTTTTGCATGTTTTCACGGATTTCAGCCGAATTTTGCTGTGACACGCCCCAAGGTCACGCCCTGCCAGGGCGTGTACCTAGGGCGTGTAACCTAGAGGAATGAAGCAATTGGTGCGAAACTACATTCCGTGGAAACTTAGTGAACACGACCTCGGTCACGCCCGTGTCACATCCGACATAGGCGTGTTCCAGAGGCGTGTCCCCAGGTTCCGAGGAATCGCCGCAACGCGCTCGTTTTTCCCGCTCCACCGTCGCACCGAAAGTGTCACGCCCCAGGGTCATGCCTGACCCGGGCGTGACATATGGGCGTGTACTGCAGCAATTCCGCCCATCACCTCCAGCATTCAATTTCAGCTCAACAAAGTCACGCCGCAAAGAACACGCCCCAGGTACACACCCTACCAGGGTGTGACTTGTGGGCGTGTACCTCAACTACTTCGTCAGAATTAAATTCCAGCCCGAAAAAGTCGCGCCGAATGTGTCACGCCCCAGGGTCACACCCGACCAGGGAGTGACAGGGGGGCGTGACCCGACCCGAAAAATTCTATAAATAGAGCCCAACTCTAAGGGTTAAGGGACACTTTTTGGATTGAGAGGGGATGTTCTGTCCTTTGTATTTTTGAACTTTTTTAAGCATGTCTTTTCATTTTTAGTTCTTAGCTCTAGCTTTATGCTTTCCCTGTATTAGTTCCTAGCTTCGTTCTGTAGTATAATGATAATGATAGTGTAGTTTACCTTTCCATGCACTTGTAATCTCTGGTTTTCAAGCTGTAAGATCCATGTTTCCATTAATAAAAAGTGTTGTTTTCTTTTACGTTTCTGCTCTGTTTTCATTATTCTTCTTCTACTCATCCCCCCTCTTCTACCTCACCATGATTAACTAATCCTCCATGTACTCGATCTTGATGATCCGAGGTTCGAGTGATTAGCTTATGATGCTTTGAATCTTACCTTTTCTTTTTTGGGTTTAGCCTTGAATTACTCTTGATTTATCACGGGTTGGAGGTATATCATCGATATATACTCTCCACCTTTGCTTTCATTCTGGGCTAGCCGAGAGGCCGAGAGTTTGAAATGAGCACTCAAGAGTAAAGGGAGTTGTTCGCACCCCTCGAAAGAGGCAGTCGTTCAAATCTCCCGGATTGGAGTAAAATCCAATAGCGGGGTTCACCGCGTAAAGCGAGTTTTAGGCCTCCGATTTAGGCGAGAGTCAGTCGGACCTTCCTAAACTCAGTTAGGAACGGCCTTCGAGAGAAGCGTGTCAATATTCATGGAACCTCCACGGTCAAGGACCTTTACCCTAATTAGTTTAGGTTTATTTATCGTATTTTTCTAACCACTCTTGCCGAGGTGATTTCTGATCGAGTGCATTTTCCCCTCATCGTTACTAAGCTTAAGTTTAATCGCTCTTTTAGCTCTCTTTATCTTTTCATGCAAGTAGCTCTCTTTCATTGCAAGTAGTTCTCTTCCTTTAGTACGTTTAGCTTTCTTCTAAAAAACCTAATTTTTTCGTCGATAAAATAATAGATTTCGTGTGAGTAAGCTTACTCAACTGTTCCCGGATTTTAATACGACACTTGTGTCCCCTAGCTGCATTTCGATAGGTATACTTGCCTTGTTGGATTGTTAGTTTGGTTATTTTCTCCTTGCAGATATCTAAGAGACAATCAGTTGTTCTACATAAACCTCTTCTTGTAACACTTTATTTAAGAAAGCACTTTTCACATCCATTTGAAAAACTTTGAACTTTTTGAATGTTGTATAGGCAAGGAAGATCCTTATAGCTTCCAACCTTGCAACAGGTGCAAAGGTCTGATCATAGTCAATTCCTTCCTCTTGCCTATATCCTTGAGCAACAACCCTGGCCTTATTCCTCACAATGACTCCTTGGGCATCAAGCTTATTCCTGAAAACCGATTTGGTTCCAATAACTCGGTAGTTTTGGGGTCTTGGAACCAAATCCCAAACTCTACATCTCTCAAATTGGTTTATTTCCTCTTGCATTGCAAGAATCTAGTGGGGATCTTGCTCAGCGTCATGAGTGGTTAGAGGTTCAACCTGAGAGAGAAAACAGGCATGCATCAAGTCTTGGTTGAGTTGATGCCTTGTCTATACACCTGTTGATATCTCTCCAATTACTTGAGATCTGGGGTGATCCCTAAGTTTGAAAAAATTAGTGGGTGGAGTTGGTTGTGCAATAAAATTTTGAATAAATTCCTCTTGTGGAAATATATTTACTGTTGTTTGAGGCTCATGTTCTCCAACTTCATCTTCTTCAATATTTTCAATGACTTGTGGAGAGGGATGAGTGGGAATCTCTTGGGTGAGGTTTAGTCCATCCAATGTCTCACACAAGTGGGGTACCTGCAAGTTGCTACTGGTAGAAACTTCTTTCTCCTTGCAATACATGTTAGTTTCATCAAAAGAAATATGAATTGACTCTTCTACTTTTAATGTTGATTTATTAAATACCCTATAGGCCTTGCTTAGTTGGGAGTATCCTAGAAAAACTCACACTTCAGACTTAGCTTCAAACTTCTAATATATTTCATGTTGTTATTATGTATATAACATGTACAACCAAAAACTTTAAAATAGTTTATTTTAGGTTTCTTCCCTTTGAGCAATTCATAGGGAGTCTTGTTCTTCAGTTTGTGTATTAAACTCCTATTCAGGACATAGTTTACAGTGCTTACAGCCTCTGCGCAAAAGGTTAGTGGCATGTATGCATCAGCAAGCAATGTACCTGCAGCTTTAATGAGTGTCCTATTTTTCCTTTCAGCTACCCCATTTTGTTGGGGAGTTCTAGGAGATGAGAAACAATGTCTGATACCTTCCTTCTCACAGAACTCATGCATAAGAAGAGACTCAAACTCTGTGCCATGATCACTTCTGATCAATGCAACATGAGTAGAGAACTCAATCTGTGTGGTCCTGAGAAAATCTGTAAGAACCTTGAATGTATCTGACTTTATTCTCAGAAAGAATACCCAACTGAACCTGGAGAAGACATCCACTATAACTAAAGTGTAGGATTTCCCTCCTAGGCTTTGTACAACAATGAGTCCAAAAAGATCCAAGTGTAGCAAGTACAAGATCCTAGGTGAATCACTCTTATTAATTGATTTGAAACTAGTTTTAGTTTGCTTGCCTAATTGACAAGCCATGCAGAGACCTTCCTTCTTATAGGGAGCAGAAGGTAGACCTCTAACAAGGTTGTGCTTAGATAGCCTAGCAATATTTTTCAGGTTTACATGTCCTAGTCTTTTGTGCCATAAGTCATTCTGATTACTAGTTAAATTCAGAAAACAGATATAAGTTGTGGCAGAAAGAAAATTCACTAAGTAAATGTTTCCTTGCCTACTTCCAGTTAAAACAGTTTGGTTATTTTTATCAATGTTAGAGCAAGTAGATGGGTTAAAGTGTACCTGATAACCATCATAACATAATTGACTTATGGGGGTGAGGTTATGCTTCAGTCCACTTACATATGTCACCTTTCTGAATGTGACAGCTCTTATTGTCACTTCTCCAACTCCTTCTGACTGACCATAATTTGAGTCACCAAAGATAATCTTTGGCCCCAGCTTGGACTTATAGTTGAATAGAATGTCCTTGCTGCCAGTCATGTGTTTGGAGTAGCCACTGTCCAGGTACCAAGTTTGATTTTCCCTTGGACAATTTTTCACCTGCAATACAAACAGTTAATGATTTTTGACCCTGGTTACCTTGGGCCCTTTGTATGGCTGATATGAGAAACTAGAAATAACAGAAAATTCTGGCTGGGATTTATATCCTAGGGGGTGATATCTCCTAGGTGGAATGGTACAGTCAGCCAATGGATTAAATTGTTTCCTAGAAGTATTTAAGTTTCTATTGAAGTTATAGTTTTGACTAAGTCTTCCTGGGTTCGACGAATTTATGTAAGTTCGTCGATCAGAGTTCGATGAATTGGGTTGAGATCGTTGATCTCTGCCCAGAGAATGAACATGTTCATTCTCTGTACCCTATGTTCGTCGAGCTCTGCTCAACGAACTATATAAAGTTCGTCGATTGTAGTTAAACGAATAATGATAACTATAGTTGGTGTTCAGAGTTCGTCGATCTGGGTTCGACGAACTGGCCCCTTTTCATCGATTTGAGGTCGATGAAAATTGTTGAACTTTGTTTTTATTGGGTGTTTTCTGTTTTTCAATTTTGTCCTTAGTTTTAATTTGTTCAAGAATTTCATTTACCTTATATACTTGATCGGTATTCTTCTTTCCTTTCTCAAAAATAAAATTTATGGGTTGTGACAGGTGGTTTTTCTTAATAATAGGTGGTTAACTAGATAATGCACCTAATCCTAACTTAGTTCAATTAAATCTAACATTAGATATGTTGGTGATTCCTGCTAGTTGTTTGCTTCTTCCATTTAGTGATTCTTCTAGCTGTTTTGCTTTACTTAATTCATCTTTCAGAAGAGTGATTTGTTCACTAAACATGTCTATTTCATTTTTAATTTAGTGTTTTCTAAAACTATGCTATCATAGTTAACTTGTTTATCTCTGAGAAGTTTGATTTCCTTCTCAGAGTTTATTAAATCTAAACACATGATTTTAAAATCTGATTTAAAAGATTCTGAACTATAATCAAACCATGATAATACCTGATCAGCTTATGATTCAGAAGCTTCCTCATTTTCTGAATCTCCTTCTTTTGAGTTGCTTCTTGAGGCATAATTGCCTTGAGGCAAACCTCCTTTTCTCTTTCTTCTTCCTCATCTTCACTGGAGCTTGAGGATGTTGACTCCTCTTCACTCTCACTCCAGGTCTCAGCCACAAACCCCTTTTCCTTCCTCTTGTGTTTGCTGGAAGAGGATTTGCTGGTGTACTATCTTCTGGGATCCTTTTCCTTTTCTCTTCTCTTCTCTTTCTTCTGGTTCTCTGGACACTCAAAGAGAAAGTGCCCAGGCTTCCTACATGCATAGCACACCACTTCCTTTGTTGGTGTATTATCATACTTTGGTCGGTCATCTTTTCTTGATGACTTTCTTCTGAAGTCCTTTCTAGCCATCTTGAAAAATCTCTTATCCAAGAGACTTATAAGTTCTTCATTTGATGTTGAAGATTCTGATTCTTTTGAGGCTTTGAAGGCTATGCTCTGTTCTCTTCTAGCTTCTGGAGTTGTTCTTTGTTCAGCATCCTCCCTTGTCTTTATTAACTGCTCATAAGACTTTAGTTTACCAAATAGAGATTCAGTTGATATCTCATTTAGGCTTCTGGCCCCCTTGATGGGCCATATTCTTGTGTCCCATGAGCTTGGTAAGCACATCAGAATTTTGTCATTCACTTCAGTGAGAGTGATGACCTTGTCCAGAGTTTTTAGCTCATTAATAATTGAGCTTGATCTATTATACATCTCTGAAACTGTCTCAGCTTCCTGTTTCTTGAAATTCTCATATTGGGATATGAGATTTGATCTCCTATCCTTCCTTTCATCAGCTGATCAATCAATCATTTGGTTTAGGGAATCCCAAATGGCTTTTGCTATTGTGCACTCAGCAACCTTCTAGAAAATGTCATCAGACATTGTTTGTGCCAATATGTTCATGGTTTTTGCATCAGCCATCTTGGCTTTCCTGTAAGCATCATTATAATCTGGAGGAGGTACTGTAGTCATATTTGTAGAGTTACTTGGAGGAGCTGCAGGTGGTGGAGGTACTCCTGTTAAGATGGAAGCAAAGATATCTTCATCAATAGAATTCATATATAGCTTGATTCTTGCCTTCCAGATTCCAAACTTTTGCAAGTTGCAAACTGGAGGTCTGGTGCTTGCATAATCTTTATTCTATGTCATGGATGTGTTTGTACTTTAAAAGTTAAATGTGAATGTAGGTGATGTGTAGATCTAACAAGGGATCTTTTGGTTCAAGATTTAACTTTTGCAACCAAAGAAACCTGCTCTGATACCAATTGAAACTGAGGGTTAGATCTGCAATACTCTAGAGGGGGGGGGGTGAATAGAGTATATTTAAAATTTGTTAGGTCCCTATAAAGGTGTTTTTATAGTTTTTGCTGTAAACTGAAAAGGTGCAGTAATTAGGAAATTAGAAAACAGAAAATAGTAAACCTAATCACAGCCACACAGCAAAAACAAAAAGAAAATGATAGGCAACCAGACGACACAAGAAATTTATAGTGGTTCCCCAAATCTCGGTAGTCCACTCTTCTAACACCCTGGTAGGAATCCACTCAGGTTTTTGATCAGGTGCCTGACACCAATGGGTTTTGATCAGGTCCCCAAAAACCATCTCAAGTCTTTTGGTTAGGAGACTTGCAACCGGGAATCACTTTTGAAGGGAGATGACAACCCTTTATACAGGAGGGGGTGAAAGAGTGATTTTGTCTTCTCTTTCTCAATAAACTGAGAAGACATAAGTGGATTGATGTTTAGCAAAAGCTCCCCCTGAAATATTGAATGGTTCATGAAGATTTAGAAGCTTTGCTGTGGGGTGATAGGTCTTCAATCAGAGTTCTTGACAGGCAGTGATGCAGAAGCTTCTTGACTGATTTGATATTTTGTTGTCCTTGGATGTCCTGGAGGTATGATAACTGCATGTCACTGTAAGCTTCAGTATGATTTTTTTGTGTGAAGCTTTTCTGCTGCTGTATGAATACTTGCATTCAGTCTGTGTGTGTCTCTGTTTATCTAACTGAGTATGTTCTTCCAGACTTCTGATTATCGATCTTGTATTCTTCTATATCTTTTCAAAAATTTGAATCATCGGTAAATAATGCTGACGCCTTGAGAATAATCGACATTGAATCATTTCCTCAACTATCCCGTGGAAAATCGACAAGTAATATTTCTGAAGAAGACTGTAATCAATGCTCCTTCTAACGGATACATTCAGAGAATGTAGAGCATTAATTACTCCGGAATTTCCTCATTAGAATGGGGACAGAAGGCTGGAAATGGCTAAGTCTAGAGTCATTAAACGAATAACAGAATTCGTCGAGCTGAGTTACTAGTTCGTCGAACTGAGATATTGTATTCGTCGACCGGACAACTTCTGTTCGTCGAGCTGAGTTTCAAGATCGTCGAGCTGAAAACTTGACTATTGTCTGTTGCCAATTCTCTGTCTGAAGTTCGTCGAGCTGACAATTGCATTCGTCGATTGGAGTTCAGCAAAAATTCTGGACATAGTCAAGTATTTTGTGTTGACTGATATTCTGTGTGTCGACATGAATCTTTTGGTATCGACACAAGTGGGTGTCGACTGATTAGTCTTGGTGTCGACACAAAACTTCTTGTGTCGACATAAGTGGGTGTCGACTGATTATTCTTGGTGTCGACACAAGTTTTCTGGTGTCGACATAGTTGGTGTCGACACATGCCCTAAGTGTCGACACAAATCTCCTGGTTCCAGAATTCATCGAGTAGAGTACTGAGTTCGTCAACCTGAGAAGTTGTGAACTCGAGGTCCAAGTTCGTCGAGCTCAGAATCTTGTTCGTCGACCAAAGTCTGAAGTTGGACTTAGAATAATCTGGAGTTATCCTGACTTTAGTTTGTTGAAGTATCCCAGTTTTCGTCGACCAGAGAATGAAGATCGTCGAGCTCAGCTTAGAGAAATATCTCAAGATCGTCGAGCTGAGAACGTCTTTCGTCGACCTGAGTTCGACGAACGTCGAACTCATTTTACTTGGTCTTGAAATCTTCTAAGTCTTGAGTCTCTGATAGTCTTGTTGATAGCTGGTCCATCTGATGTTGACTCTAAGGACTTGGCATAGACTCTAGGACACAACTATGACCCTAGCTATACATGTTGGGTCACATCATCCTAAGTTAGTGAACCTAGACCAAATTAACTAGGGATCCAACACATTGTTCAGCAACCACCGTATGAAATCTTGCCCAAACAGGGAATAACAGCGGTAATGGGCATTTTTCACTCAACTTCAATTGTATGTAATGATTTCCATTTATAAAACAAATGGAAATAATCCTTCGAGATTCACTAGGAGCTGAATGTAGTGGAAGGAAAGTAAACGACCGCTCGCATGAGACATGCACAAGCTGAACGTTGTGAAAGTAAGGTTTTGATCTGAAATACTCTAGGGGGGGTGGGGGGGGGGTGAATAGAGTATTTAGGGTTTATAAAATTTTTCTAACTAATTCAATCTAATTCTAGTGCTGTAGGAATTAAATTAAAAACACAAACACAACAACCTAGTTATCACAGCCACAGCAAGAAGAAAAGAAAAAGAGCAACCTAGACAACACAAGAATTTTATAGTGGTTCCCCTAAACTTGGGTACATCCACTCTTCTACCACCCTGGTAGGAATCCACTCAAATCTTTGATCAAGTGACTGCCACCAATGAGGTTTCAATCACGTGCTCAAAAACCAAGCCTCAAGTCTTTTGATCAGGTGACTTGCAACCAGGAATAACTTTTGAAGGGAGTTAAGAACCCTTTATACAGTGGGGGTGAGAGAGTGATTTTGTCTTCTCTTTCTCAGATACAACTGAGAAGACTTTTGTGGATCTTGATTTTAGCAAAGAGCTCCCCCTGAGATATTGAATGGTTCAGGAAGTTGAAGCTTTACTGCAGGGTGATAATTCTTCAAGCTTTTGCTTTGACCAGATGAATTGCAGAAACTTCTTGACAGATTTAATGTTTGTTGTCCTTTAAAGAATTCTGGAATGAAGACTGAAGAAGACTCTTGATTTGAATGGTTGTTCTTCTTCTTCTTCAGCTTGATGTTTTGTCTCTAGTCTAGTGCTAGGGTTTCTTATCTCCTGACAGTGTTGTTGCCTTGTGAGCTCTGTAGTCTGTATATTCTCTATGTGCTATCGAGAGAGATGAAGAAAATCCTTGTTCACTGTATATTTCTAACTACTGCTAGAGAGCTATTTAGGAAGGGAAAGAAAATCCCTTTTATATTTTCCATGTAAATTGCCTTTTAAAATTTGAATTTATTTCTGCATTTAATTCTAATGGCCTCGAGAATATTTGTATTGATTGGTTTCCCCAACTACCTCATGAAAAAATGGCAAGCAATAATCCTGATGAAGACTGTAATCAATGCTCGCTTCTAATGGTAATATTCAGAGAATATTTATGCATTGATTACTTAGGAATTATTACAATAGAAGAGAGACAGAGGGAGGGAAATTTCTAAGTCTGGAACTTTACAGAATTCATGGAGAAGAATTCGTCGATCTGTGTCCAGAGTTCGTCGAGCAGAGAAGTCAAGTTCGTCAACCAGATAACCTTTGTTCGTCGAGCTGAGATACAAGATTGTCGACCTAAGAACTGACAACTACTTTCTCTAGACCTGTCAATTCTGTGCATCAAGTTCGTCGAGCTGAGAATATAACTTCGTCGATTGAATAACAGTACTCCATGTTTCTTGGACTTGAGAATGTTGAACATGTCCAGATATCGTCGACCTCAGAACTGGGTTCGTCGACTTGAGAACTAGTTTCGTCGAGCTGAGAACTTCTAACTGCTAGATAAATCTTGCCAAGACTGTGGTTTAAGTTCATCGAGCTGAGAAGGTGAGTTCGTCGACTGGAGTGTGATTCTAGACTTAGAATACTTAGTTGTTTCTGGTCTTATAGTGTTGAAGTAGATGATCCAGAAATCATCGAACTAAGACACAAATTCGTCGAGCTGATATTCTAACTTCGTCGACTGTAGTGTGAAGCTGAACTTCAAATACTTGGATGTTTTTGGAATAACATGTTAAAGTAGAATACCCTAAGATCGTCGACTTGAGAACTAAGTTCGTCAACCTGAGAACTAAGTTCGTCGACTGGAGTTAAGTGAAGAATTCTGGACTTGTTGTTGAAGTATACTCTGGAATTTCTCGACTTGAGATTCAAGTTCGTCGAGCTCAGCTCAGAGAATTGTCTCTAATTTCATCGAGCTGAGTATGACTTTCGTCGACCTGAGTTCGATGAACGTCAAACTCATTTCCTTAGTCTCTAAAATTACTCCAAGTCTTGAGTCTTTTTGCAGTCTGTTGATGGCTGGTCCATGTAGTGTTGATTCTAAGGACTTGGCCAAGACGCTAGGACATAACCATGACCCTGGCTATACATGTTGTGTAAAACATCCTAACTTAGTGAACGTAGCTCAAATTTAACTCGGGATCCAACAATCTGCCCCAATTTTGGTAAGGTCACTAATTACAGACTCATATTAATAACAAAGCAATAAAACATATATCTGGCATGAAAAAAATTAAAATATGCAGTAAATATATATATATATATACACAGAGCTTTGTATCAGAATATAAACAAGCAGTTTTTGAAATAACAGAAAGGCTGAAGACAATTTATAATTTACTTCGTCTTCCTTTGTTCCTTGTGCTTTTCCTCTTTGGCCTTCTCAACTGGCTGAGTAAACTTTATCTCCCTATTAGGATCTGTAGCTTGGGCCTTGGTCATTGTCATGTCAGCAGCTCCAATGATATTAAGAGATGTAGCACTAGGCACTACTACTTCTGGATGTAGTTCCATATAATCATCAACATTAAAGAACTTGTTAGCCTTAGCAAACCTATTCAGTTCTTCCTTTCTGTACTTGGACATTGTAGAGTATTGAGAGGTATCCTTCCCTTCAGCTTTTGCTTTGTTAATCCTAGAAAGGCCAACCAGTTCCTGGAACATAGCCATCCTAGTTGTTGTAGCTATCTCTGGATCTTCAAATGGTACAGAAGGGGAAGCAGGTCTTTTAGGGCTTTCAGCCTTTTGATGTTCAGTGAATTTTTACTGTTGATGTTGTTGATGGTGCTGCTTTCCAGATGAATAATGCCTTTGCTGGCTGCTTCCTGAAGATTAAGACCTACCTTTCTATCTTTGATAAGTTTGAAATTGGGTAGTCCTTTGAGTTGATGAAATGGAAGCACCAGCCGCTGGAGGAGGAGGAGGGTCCTTTCCGAATCTCCGTGGAGGAGGAGAATATATTCTGCTTCTCTTCCTTTCTTTCTGCTCATTCTTAGACAACCACATCCATGTTGGCATGCCCTTATAAGGTGTGATCTTTTGAAGTATATAGTATGGTGTGTCATTTGCTGGATTTAATTTTGGTGCAGGAGGTAGAGGAGCTTTCCTCTTCTTAGGCACTTTCTTTTTGTTGGGCTCATCATCCGAGTCCTCATCATCATCATCATTAGGAGAAACTTGTGGATTATCATACATTTCATTTATTTCTTTTAGGGCTTCAGCAGATATCAGAGGTTTCTCAGCCTGGGAGGGAGCTGGAGGAGGAGCTGGAACTAGAACTGGAGCAGGAGAACTGTACGCTTCAGTGCTTTCAGCAACTGACTTATATTCCTCTTCTATATCTGCCATGATAAGTGCATCAAGATCATGCATAGGTGAATCATCCATAATAAAAACTGGAATAGAAATGGCTGTTGGAGGGGATGAAATAGGGGAAACAGCCCTGGGTAGAGATGGAATGGCTGGAATCTCTGGAGTAGCAAAAATGGCCTTGAGTTCCTTGGCAACTTTGGGGCTTATAGGTCAGTTATATGGAATTATAGCCAAAGATGGCTTTGTGCTGTATTCTGGAAGAAGGTTCAAATGAACTATATCAAAAGTTCTCAATAAATTTAATAAATCTACTGTGGGATTTATAATAAAATCACCAATAGTTATTTCCTCAGCCAACACAGGCTCATCCAAGTCCATATCAGACTCGATAAAATCAATTAAATCAAGTAATTTTTGATCAGCATCTGCTGCTGTTATTTCTTCTACTACTGATGTTGCTTCTGCTGCTATTACTGTTACTGCAGTTACTACTGCTGCTTCTTCTGATGCTGTTGCTGCTTCTTCTGATGCTGCTGCTGCTTCTTCTATTGCTGCTGCTGCTTATTCTTCATGGAGTATCTCCCCCTGCCTGGTTTTAGTGGATATTGAAGCCCGACCACTAATTGAAGAGGAAGTAGCAGAAAGATTAGATATTTGTGCATCAAGGGAAGATATGGAAGTAGCAAGAGGTAAAATAGTCTCTGCTATAATTGTTTTGAGGAGGGGAGTAAGCAGTGCAATGAGAGATGGAATAATGGATGGATCCAATAGTGGAGTGGTAGAGGGTGTGGCAGAGGGTGTTGGAGTGGAGACAGAAGTGAGGATGGTAGTGGTTGGTGGAGTAGGAGGGAGAGCATCATGCATGTGGACATCTAGAAGAGAGGAAGTATGAGGAGGGGAAGTAGGCAGAGTGAAGAATGGAATGTTGTCCAGATGGTATGGTAAGGGAGATGAAGTTGGTGATGAAATGGGTGTACCAAGCGGGGATTGAGGTGGGGTTGGTTGTGGTGATTGAGATGGAGAGGGTTGTTGAGATTCCTGAAGAGGGGAAGAGGGGATGTCAGAAATATCTATTTGTGGAGAAGTTGCGGAAGAGGGAGCTGGAGTAGGAATATGAATTGGTTGTTGTGGTTATTGTTGTGGTTGTTGAAGAGAAGGAATTGTGGAAGAGGTTTATTGTAGCATCTGATGTTGAGGTGGGATGGCTGTAAGTGAGGGGGGTGGAGGAGGGATCTCTTCAGTAGGGTGGGAAGTGGCTGGAACAGCCCTAGTACTCTCAGAAGCCCTGGTGGAAGAGGAAGAATGCTTGGAGGGCTTGGTGATGGTCCTCTCCCACCTACCAAAAAGGGCACAGGTGAGCCTCTTAGAGGCATTTATGAATATGGTCTGGGAGACTAGGGATTCAGCAGCCTTTTCCTTCAAGAAGATCCCTAATATTCTTCCAAAACACGCCTCTTTCTTTGTATTCTTTTTCTTAGTCAGATCAAACATGATCAGAGCCCAGTTGACCTTCTTATTGTTAACCACAACACACATAACTAGGAATTGGTGCCTGGTTATGTAGTCATGTGCAGTGTGCTTGCCTAACAACACTTTTCTCACAATGTCTGCTAGGAATTTTAATTCAGCAGAGAGGTGTTTCTTAAGCAGTTTATTAGGGGTTTGTCAAGAATAACCCACCATACTCAACATCATATCAAACTCCTCAGTATCCATTTCTAATTCGCCTTCACCATTATTTAATCCAAAAATTTCTGTTAAAACGGCAGGGGTGAGGGAAACAGTATTACCCTCTATTGTTCCAGTCATGGTGTTGTCATCTGTTGTAGAAGAAGAAGTATACACCCAATTCCCTGATTTCTGTGCTGGCGATCTTGATTCTGGTGGATAGCAGACTCTTCAATTGCTGTTCTTCAAGGAGTTACAGGATGTCCTGGAAGATTGGGTCTGAATGCTGGAAGGAATCGAAATCGACATCAAACCCGGTGTCGAATTTCATTGCCGCAAGAGTTCCTGCTAGAATCGCCATTAGAGCACCTGCAGGAGAAAAACGAAGATCAAGTGCAAAGGAACTGAAAGCGCGGGACGGGGGTTGAAGAAAACCTAGATATACGGTTTTCCAGAATATGAATCGACAAACTCTGTTCCATGAAAAATAAAATAATTCTTCGATCTGAGTTCGACGAAATAATTTGTAGCTAAATAATTCGTCGATCTCAGTCTGAATATTTGAAGACATTTCGTCGAGCTCCGTTCAACGAAAGTTTTCTGAAGTAGATTCGTCGATCGCCGATCGACGAACACAAGTTCACTCAGAGATTTCGTCGATCTCCGGTCGACAAATATCTCAAGAACTTTCCCCAGTTCGTCGAGCTCCGTTCGACGAACTTTTGCAAATTCATCGAGTGCAGACAGAAATTAAACTAAGGCTTCTCCATTGATCATTCCAAACTGATTTATAAATAACAGGTGATTTCTTTCATCCAAGGGTTTGGTGAAAATATCAGCTCTTTATAAATCAATATATATATAGACAAGTTTAATTTTATTTTTGTCGACACACTCTCTAATGAAATGATGCCTAATGTCTATATGCTTAGTCCTACTGTGATGGACTGGATTCTGTGCTATGGATATAGCACTTGTGTTGTCACATAGTAGAGTTGAATTATTTAAGTTGAAACCATAGTTTAGGAGTTGGTTTTGAATCCAGACGATCTGGGAACAACAACTGCCAACAACTATGTATTCTGCTTCAGCTGTTGATGTAGACACAGATGACTGCTTCTTAAAAACCAAGAGACTAATCTCATACCAAGGAACTGCCAAGTTCCTGAGGTACTTTTCCTTTTAACCCTGAATCCAGCAAAGTCAGCATCTGAATATCCAGTTAAATCAAATTCTGACTCTGTATGATACCATAGCCCTAGACTGGGACAACTCTTTATATATCTCAAAATTCTTTTTAGAATAATTAGGTGAGATTCTTTAGGGTTCACTTGGAACCTAGCACAAAGACATGTGACAAACATGATATCAGGTCTACTAGCTTTAAGATATAATAGGGACCCAACAATGCCCATATATAACTTCTAGTCAACTGGTTTCCCATGTGCATCAGAATCTATTACAGGATTAGTAGCCATAGGTGTTTTCTTTACTGAGGAATCTGCCATCCCAAACTTCTTAGAAGCTCTTTAGCATACTTAGCTTGGGAGATGAAAATGCCATCAGGTAGCTGCTTCACTTGGAGACCAAGGAAGTAGGAGAGCTCACCCCTGCTACTCATCTCAAACTTAGAATGCATGAGGTCAGAAAACCTCTTCCATAGTTTAGAGTCAGTAGATCCAAATATGATATCATCCACATATATTTATACTAACAAGATTTTATCCTTATGGTGTCTGGTGAATAGTGTTTTATCTACTATGCCTCTAATGAAATCATGCTCTATCAGAAAGCTAGCTAGGGTCTCATACCAAGCTCTTGGAGCTTGCTTTAGACCATAGAGGACTTTATGCAGTCTAAATACATAAGAGTGATAAGTTGGAGAAAAAAAACCTGGAGATTGTTCAACATAAACCTCTTCTTTTAGTATTCTATTTGGAAAAGCACTCTTTACATCCATCTGATATACCTTGAACTTCTTGTAGGCAGCATAGGCAAGAAAGATTCTGATTTCCTCTAACCTTGCAACTGGTGCAAAGGTCTGATCGTAGTCTATACCTTCATCTTGCATATAACCTTGAGCAACAAGCCTAGCCTTGTTCCTCAAAATTACACCATGGGCATCTAGTTTGTTTCTATATACCCATTTGGTTTCAATGACTACGTAGTCTTTGTGTCTTGGAACAAAAATCTCAAACTCTACATCTCTCAAACTGATTGAGTTCCTCTTACATAGCAATGCTCCAGTGGGGATCTTGCTTAACATCATGTATGGATTGAGGCTCAACTTGAGAGAGAAAACAAGCATGCATCAAGTCTTGGTTGAGTTGATGCCTTGTATGTACACCTGCTGACATGTCTCCAATCACTTGAGATCTAGGGTGATCCTGAAGTGTGACAAAGTCAGTGGGTGGAGTTGGTTCAGCAACAACATTTTGAATTAATACCTCTTGTGGAATTATGTTTGCTGTTCGATGTAGTTCAACTTCTTCTAACTGTTCTTCTTCACTGTCTTCATTATCCAGTGGAGAAGGATGTGTTACAGCCTCTTGGGTGAGGCTTAGTCCATCCAAATTCTCACACAGATGAGGTACCTACAAAGGATTACTGGTAGAAATCTCTTTCTCCTTGCAAGAAATGTTAGCTTCATCAAATGTTACATGTATAGATTCTTCAATTTTCAAGGAGGATTTGTTAAATACCCTATAAGCCTTGCTTACTTGGGAATATCCTAGAAAAATTCCCTCTTTAGCCTTAGCTTCAAACTTTCTAATATATTTCTTGTTGTTATTATGTATATAACATACACATCCAAAACTTTAAAATAGGTTATTTTATGTTTCTTCCCTTTAAGTAATTCATAGGGAGTCCTATTCTTTAGTTTATGTATCAAACTTCTGTTCAGTACATAATTTGCTGTGCTTACAGCCTCTGCCCAAAAGGATAGTGACATGTAAGCATCTGCAAGTAATGTGCCTGTAGCTTCAATTAGGGTCCTATTTTCCCTTTCAGCTACCCCATTTTGTTGGGGAGTTCTAGGAGCTGAGAAGCAGTGACTGATACCTTCCTTATCACAGAACTCTTGCATAAGAAGAGACTTAAACTCTGTACCATGATCACTTCTGATCAATGTAACATGAGTATAGTATTCAATCCGTATGGTCCTGAGAAAGCCTGTAAGAACTTTAAAGGTATCTGATTTAGATCTCATAAAGAACACCCAAGTGAACCTTGAGAAGTCATCTACAATAACTAAAGTGTAGGATTTCCCTCCTAGGCTTTGTACAGCAATGGGTCCAAAGAGATCCATGTGTAGGAAATACAAAATCCTAGGTGAATCACTTTTATTTACTGACTTAAAGCTATATTTAATTTGCTTGCCTAGTTGACAAGCCCTGCAAAAGCCTTCCTTCTTGTAGGGACCAGAAGGTAAGCCTCTCTTAAGGTTGTCTTTATATAGCCCAACAATGTTTTTCATATTTACATGTCCTAGCCTTTTATGCCATAATTCATTTTGGTTGCTAATTATATTAAGCAGACAAATATTTGAATTGGCAGAATAGAAATAAACTAAATAAATGTATCTTTATATATTTCCAATTAAAACATTTTGTTTTTCTTTTTTAGAAATAATACAAGTTTTTGAGTTGAAATGTACCTGATAACCTTCATCACATAATTGACTTATGGAGATGAGGTTATGCTTGAGACCACTTACATAGGTCACCTTTTTGAATGCGACTGCTCCAATCCTTACTTCTCCATAGCCTTCAGACTGGCCACATTTTGAATCACCAAAGATTACATTTGGTCCCAGCTTGGACTTTTAATTGATTAAATTGTCCTTGCTACCAGTCATGTGCTTGGAGCATCCACTGTCCAGGTACGATGTTTGATTAATCACTGGACAACCCTTTTCATGCAATGAAGACAGTTAGTTGTTCTTGACCCAGGTTACCTTGGGTCTTTTGTTGTGCTAATAAGAAAAGCTAGATATCACAGAGAATTCAGGTTGTATTTTATATCCTAAGGGGTGATATATTCTAGGTGGTATTATCCAATCAGCAAGAGGGTTAAATGATTTCTTAGTTTGATTTAAGTTGTTATTATAATTATAGTTTTTGTTAAGTCTGACTGGATTCGAAGAATTATTGTGAGTTCGTCGACCAGAGTTCGACAAAATGGGATGAGATCGTCGATCTCTGCTCAGAGAATGAACAAGTTCATTTTCTGTGCCCCAAGTTCGTCGATCTCTGCTCGACGAACCATACACAGTTCGTCGATCACAGTAAGACGAATGATTATTATATAAGTTTGCGTTCAGCGTTCGTCGACTTAAGTTCGACGAACTAGCCACATTTCGTTGATCTAAGTTCGACGAAATCTGCTGAACTTTGTTTTTATTTAGGGTTTTTTGGTTTCTGTTATTTTGATCTTTTAATTTGGGCATTTATTCTTGTAACGCCCCTAGCTGATCCAACGTGACAATGTCATGGCTCCGCTCTATGCGACACTACCGGGCTGCAGCCCAAGCACCCCAACCCCTCTCACTCCACGGCCGGGTTGTTGGTGGCCACAACCTCCCTTTGATGAGGTAAACTCGATAGTCAAGCCCGCACTATGGGGACTTCCCAGGAGGTCACCCATCCCAGTACTACTCCAGCCCGAGCACGCTTAACTATGGAGTTCTTTCAACTCTTATCACTAATTGAGCTGCAGCTTAGTTGGTGATGAGAGTTGAAAGAACTCCATAGTTAAGCATGCTCGGGCTGGAGTAGTACTGGGATGGGTGACCTCCTAGGAAGTCCCTATAGTGCGGGCTTGACTGTCGAGTTTACCTCATCAAAGGGAGGTTGTGGCCACCAACAACCCGCCTGTGGAGGGAGAGGGGTTTGGGTTCTTGGGCTGCAGCCCCGTAGTGTAGCCTAGAGCGGAGCCGTGACGTTGTCACGTTGGATCGGCTAGGGGCGTTATAATAAAAGTGCACTTTTTATTGTAACGTCCCTAGCCGATACAACATGAAATCATCACAGCTCCGCTCTAGGCGACGCTACCGGGCTGCATCACAAGCACCCCAACCCCTCCCCAGCCCACTAGCGCGTTGTTGGTGGCCACAATCTCCCTTTGATGAGCGAACTTGATAGTTAAGTTGGGCCGTACGGGGACTTCCCAGGAGGTCACCCATCCCAGTACTACTCCAGTCCAAGCACGCTTAATTATGGAATTCTCTCAACTCTCATCAACAATTGAGCTGTTGCTCAACTGGTGATGAGAAGTGAAGGAACTCCATAGTTAAGTATGCTTGGGCGAGAGTAGTACTGGGATGGGTGACCTCCTGGGAAATCCTCATACGGCCCAACTGTCGAGTTCTCTCATCAAAGTGAGGTTGTGGCTACCAACAACCCGCTAGTGGGCTAGAGAGGGGTTGGGGTGCTTGGGCTGCAGCCCGGTAGTGTCGCCTAGTGCGGAGCCGTAACATTATCATGTTGTATCGGCTAGGGTCGTTACACTTCTGTAGTTTGTTTATGGTTTATTATTTCTTTGCCCTTAGCAGAAACAAATTTGATGGGGGTTGACAAAATATTCTTCTTAAGAATGGGGGGCAAACTTGATGAAGCACCCAAGCCCAGCTTGCCATTTAGTTTGGCATTAACTGTGCTTGTAATGTCCATCAGCTTAAGGCTTCTCCCATTGAGAGATTCCTCAAGTTGTTTGGCCTCACATAGTTTAGTTTTTAAAGAGTCAATTTGTTTATTAGCTGATATTAGTTCTTCTTTTAACTTGATGTTTTCAGAGATGATGTTTTCCTGGTTTGATAATCTGTCCCTAAGTGCCTTGATTTCCTTTTTTGAATTTATTAAATCAATGCACATTGTTTTAAATTCAATTTTAAAAGTATCAGAACTATAATCAAAAGAGGACAATACCTGATCAGCTACTGATTCAGAAGCTCCTTCACTGTCAGAATCTTCTTCATCTGAATGACTCCGGGAAGCATCAATGCCCATGAGACACACTTCTTTGGCCCTTGCCTCTTCTTCTTCTTCACTGGAGCTGGAAGATGTGGATTCATCTTCTGTTTCACTCCAGCTTTCAGTTACAAATCCTTTCTCCTTCTTCTTGTATTTGCTGGAGGAAGGCCTGCTGCTTTACTGTCTTCTAGAGTCCTTCTCTCTTCTCTTTTCCTTCTTTTAATTTTCTGGATACTGTGAGATGAAGTGTCCAGGTTTCCTGCAGCCAAACTAAACCACTTCTTTAGTGGGGGTTTTGTCATACCTTGACTTGTCATCCTGCCTGGATGACTTTCTTCTGAAATCCTTCCTTCACATTTTATAGAATCTCTTGGCAAAGAGACTCATCAGCTCTTCATTCACAGTTGAGGCTTCAGCTTCTTCAACAGCTTTAAAAGCTATGCTGTGCTCCTTCCTTGTTGGTGGAGTGTTCTCTGCTCAGCTGCCTCTCTGGATTTGATCAGCTGCTCATAAGACTTGATCTTTCCTAAAATAGATTCTATAGAGATCTCATTTAGGCTCCTGGCCTCCTTGATTGGCCAGATCCTTGAATCCCATGAGCTTGGGAAGCACATGAGGATCTTGTCATTCACCTCTATGAGGGTGATGTCTTTGTACAATATATTTAGCTCATTGATGATTATGCTCAGTCTATTGTACATGTTTGCTACTGATTCTGCTTCCTCCTTCTTGAAATTCTCATATTATGATATGAGATTGTATCTTCTATCTTTCCTTTCATCAGCAGGGCCAGCCACCATTTGGTTAAGGGATTCCCAAATGGCCTTGGTTGATATGCATTCAGCTACCTTCTGGAATATGTCATCGGACATAGTTTGGGCCAGAATATTCATGGCTTTAGCATCAGCAACTCTAGATTTCTTCTGGGCTTCAGTCCACTCAGGTGGTGGTACAACATTAGTGCTGGATGTTGCTGTAGAGGTAGATGCCTGAGGGGGACCTGTCAAGATAGAGTTGTAGATATCTTCATCAATAAACTTCTTATACAATTTAATTCTTTCCTTCCAGATGACAAACTTGTATATATTACATACTGGAGGTCTGGTTCTTGCATAGTCTTTATTTTGTGGCATGCTGTGTGCATAATTCTAATAGAAATAAAAAGGCATATCTAACACAGGATCTTTGGTTCAATGGTTAGCTTGTACAACCAAAGAAACCTCGCTCTGATACCAATTGAAAGTAAGGGTTAGATCTAAAATACTCTAGAGGGGGGGGGGGGTGAATAGAGTATTTTGGGTTTATACAATTTTTCTAACTAATTCAATCTAAATCTAGTGCTATAGGAATTAAATTAAAAACACAAACACAGCAACCTAGTTATCACAACCACAACAAGAACAAAAGAAAAAAAGGCAACACAGACAACACAAGAATTTTATAGTGGTTCCCCTAAACTTGGGTACATCCACTCTTCTACCACCCTGGTAGGAATCCACTCAGGTTTTTGATCAGGTGACTTCCACTAATGAGCTTTTGATCAGGTGCTCAAAAACCAAGCCTCAAGTCTTTTGATTAGGTGACTTGCAACCAAGAATAACTTTTGAAGAGAGTTAAGAACCCTTTATATAGTGGGAGTGAAAGAGTGATTTTGTCTTTTCTTTCTCAGATACAACTGAGAAGACTTATGTGGATCTTGATTTTTGCAAAGAGCTGCCCCTGAGATATTGAATGGTTCAGGAAGTTGAAGCTTTGTTGTAGGGTGATAGGTCTTCAAGCTTTTGCTTTGACTAGATGAATTCCAGAAACTTCTTGATAGATTGAATGATTGTTGTCCTTTGAAGAATTCTGGAATGAAGATAGAAGAAGACTCTTGATTTGAATGGTTGTTCTTCTTCTTCTTCAGCTTGATGTTCTTTCTCTAGTCTAGGGCTAGGGATTCTTATCTCTTGACAGTATTGTTGCCCTGTTAGCTCTGTAGTCTGTATATTCTCTGTGTGCTGTCTCGAGAGATGAAGAAAATACTTATTCACTGTATATTTATGACTACTTCTGGAGAGCTATTTAGGAAGAGAAAGAAAATCCCTTTTATATTTTCCATGTAAATTGCCTTTTGAAATTTGAATTTCTTTCTGCATTGAATTCTGACGGCCTAGAGAATATTTGCATTGATTGGTTTCCCCAACTATCCCATGGAAAAATGGCAAGCAATAATCCTAATGAAGACCGTAATCAATGCTTGCTTCTAACGGTAATATTCAGAGAATATTTATGTACTGATTACTCAAGAATTATTACAATAGAAGAGAGACAAAGGGAGGGAAATTTCTAAATCTGGAACTTTACAGAATTCGTGGAGCAGAATTATTCGATCTATGTCCAGAGTTCGTCGAGCATAGAAGTCAAGTTCGTCGACCAGATAACCTTTGTTCATCGAGCTGGGATACAAGATCATCTACCTAAGAACTGATAACTACTTTTGCTAGACCCATCAATTCTGTGCATCAAGTTCGTCGAGCTGAGAATATAACTTCATCGACTGAATAACAGAACTCCATGTTTCTTGGACTTGAGAATGTTGAACATGTCCAAAAATCGTCGACCTTAGAATAGGGTTCGTCGACCTAAGGACTAGTTTCGTCGACCTGAGAACTTCTAACTGCTAGATAAATCTTAGCAAGACTGTGGTCTAAGTTCGTCAAGCTGAGAAGGTGAGTTCGTCGACGAGAGTGTGATTCTGGACTTAGAATACTTAGTTGTTTTTGGTCTTATAGTGTTGAAGTAGATGATCCAGAAATCGTCGAACTAAGACCCAAATTCATCGAGCTGATATTCTAACTTCGTCGACTGGAGTGTGAAGCTGGACTTCAAATATTTGGATGTTTCTGGAATAAGATGTTGAAGTAGAAAACCCTGAGATCGTCGACCTGAGAACTAAGTTCGTCGACCTGAGAACTAAGTTCATCGACTGGAGTTAAGTGAAGAATTCTGGACTTGGTGTTGAAGTATACTCTGGAATTTGTCGACCTAAGATTCAAGCTCGTCGAGCTCAGCTCATAGAATTGTCCCTGATTTCGTCGAGCTGAGCACGACTTTCGTCGACCTGATTTTGACGAACGTCGAACTCATTTCCCGAGTCTCTAAACATTCTCCAAGTCTTGAGTCTTTTTGCATTCTGTTGATGGCTGGTCCATGTAGTGTGGACTTTAAGGACTTGGCCTAGACTCTAGGACATAACCATGACCCTGGCTATACATGTTGGGTCAAACATCCTAACTTAGTGAACCTACTCCAAATCCAACTAGGGATCCAACATGTTGTAGCAAGAAGCAATTACCAAACCCATGTCCGACATAGAAATCCACTTCTCCACCGGTGCTGCAACAATTTGACAGTCTAGTGAGCTCAACAATTCACCTCTCCTAACCATTCCAAAGATGTCAGTATACAACTCCCTTTGTTGTTCTATCTCTTGATAAAGATCACGCCGGACTTGACGCCAATTATAATCCATGTAAACTGAAGCACTAATGACCCTGTATCCGCAATGACCATCACCAACCACATCAATGGAATCTAAAATAAGTGCAGAGATGTATATAGGCATTTATTCTTTGATCCTTTCTAGAAAATTTCATCCTTTAGTTCTCCGTACCTTTCTTGCCGCCCTCTTTATGTTGAGATTTTTTGTTTTATCTTCAAGCATTAGGGCATGTTCAAATGGATATCTCTTTGTTGATTTGTAGTCATCCGTGAATTTTTTCCAACTACCTTTAGGACGCCCCTTTGATTTTCCCGGCATTTTGGGCTCCAACGTTTGCGTAATTGAGGGGTTAATAAGATCTCGCAACTTGGGTTTCATTTCCTTCCTTTGTAGTTCGCTAATGTTATTGTACCTTTTTAACAAACCGTCAAGTTCAATCTCTATATCATTAGCCTCATTTGCTTCAGGCGTAGATGCATGCTTTTCCGTAAACTCGTTCAAACATAAAACTCGCCAATGTTTATGAATTAAACATAATGGAATCGGAGAACACTGAGTTATATATTTAGCAAGTTCGTGTGCACATGGAAGACTATGTGTGTAACATATGGTATGCCGACATAAATGTTGTTCCGCACTTGAAGATTTAAGTGGGAGCTCCTCTTTCTTAATAATCTCCAATGCCACTGCGGAGACTTTGCCATTCAATTTGTAGTATAACAAACTCTTATAATTGGTGCGAACATGAATCTGACTCTGCCCTAATATTTTCTTAATCTCTGTATGTTGTATCAAAATCATCTGGTTGAAAGTTTTCCATACTATGGAAAGACTACCAATAGAAACTTCGAGGAACTTCTTCAGCAAACTATGCCCGCCTTCGACCCGATTTGTGCTTATGTTGCCCAAATGTAAATACATATTAATCCAACAAGAGACAAAATACTCTTTGTATGGATCCAACAATGTAGACGTAACATATGCTATAACAAAAGAATATTTTGCAGCATAATCATTCACCATTTTATTAAATCTCATGTTGTACTCATTTTCGGTCTCCGAATCAACCAAATGTTGCCATTCGCCCAAAAAATTGTCGCAATCCTTACCGGCTGTTAAAAACTTCTTGCAATGCGCCAAAATATTTCTACTAATATGCACTATACATAGTAGGTGTTTAGTTTGCGGGAAAACAATCTTAAGTGCGTTCATTAGCGCAATCTCCCGCGCCGTTACAAAAAACATTTGGCAAAATATTTTCATTGAAAAGATGCTTAAAACATTGCAATGCCCACATGTAACTGGCCTCGGTCTCATCTGATAAAATAGCAAAGCATGAGAAAAATGTCTGATGTATTGAATTGGCACCAACAATGCATAGAACCGGCATCCTGTAGCGGTTGGTCTTGTAGGTACAGTCAATCAAAAAATTATTTGAAAACAAGTTACTAAATAGAACAGCAGTGGGATGAGCAAAACATATAGTCTCCAATTGATTTGGGATTCCATTCACTTCATTGTAACTAGTATAAACTGCTTCACTAATGCACTAATATAAATATTGAATCGGGGTACAACCCGCCAACTCATTTCTAAGGATCTTTGCATTCTCATTGTAAATTGTCCGCATTGATGTGGCGTTTAATGGATTTCTACTCTTTAGTGCAGACAATACCTTCCTTTGTTTCACCCCCCGAATTATACATTTCTTTAACAATTTTTGCCTCACTTTCATCTAACCTTCCCGCATATGGGTGCGCTTCAAGATGAACTAAACTGTGATTATGCACGCCACACATAACTTCAACTTTCCATTCTTCACTAGCTTCTCTACGACCTCTAAGAGAAAATTTACAACCGCACCGTTTTGAACTTTATTTTCTCAGTTCTCTTTTAATGAACCCCTTACTTTGACTTGCTCTTACAAACCTAGACCGGTCACAACCATGCATAACCCTAGGTCTTGACCTTGAGTCAATTTTATCAGCCTTGGTGATGATTACGACAAAACCCAAATCTTTACCAATTTTTCTCGCCCATTCAATCGTCTCCTCTTTGCTACTAAATGACCGATTTCTAATGAAATGCGAACCAACATCAATTGAAGTTTATTTTTAGCAATCTTTATACGTCAATAATTTCATTTCTCCATCAGAATTCATTTTAATCTAAATAGTAAGCGAAAAAAATTTATATACCACACAATGTACATGCATAGTCCCTATATCTAAAGTTTGTAATTATACCTTGAGAGAATGGGAAAAAAGTGTTTCCGCTTGAAGAGGACACTGCAGCAGTACGGGTCACGGGGGTTAGGTTGTGTTGGTGATCCTCAATCTGAAGAAAGAAATCAAAAAATTAGGAGAAAAAAAAACCAAAAGCTCTATAGCGAGTAGAGCTTGAATCCAGTATAGCGAAAAATTCCAGTTTTAGGTGATGATTATGTGCTCCGATTGAATGATGCTCCAGTTTTATACGATATAATATGAGTGTTTGTTTGAATGGTTTTATACTTTGTTTAGTTGGAGCAGTTAAGGTCACAAGTATAGTAGTGATTAAGTGTTGTAATTGGCTTCTGCTGCATGATTTGTCTCCATGTTTTAGGTGATGATTATGAAGTTGCGAATATGAAGGCGAACACATGTTAGTTTCTAACTGTACATAAGCTACCCCAAATGGTTTGGTTTGAGGTATCCGTCACAATCTAATGAAGTTCAGATGATTAGCATTGTCATAAAAGCATTAAGTTTAAGCCATTTGCTAGAATTCAAGAAAAATATTCAACACTATTTTATGTTTGGTTTTTGCCAAGTCATTGGAGCATTTCAACAAACACATGAAGTGCACTAAATATAGGAGAAAAAACCCAAAAAGCTAGGTCGCCATTGCCAGGAAATCAAACAAAAAAGGAGAAAAATCGCCATTCCCACCTCCATAGCAAATGTTGGAGCAAAATCCATTACAGAAACAAAATCCTAAAACCCCGAAAGGGAGGAGAAGAACGGACTCTAAAATAGTGCAAAAGACTTTGGGAGAGAAGATCCAACCTTTCAGAGTAGCTCGCCGACATCCCGCGTGCTCCTCCGACGGTTTTTTCCGGCCGGCGTCGGGGCTTTGCGGAGGCGGAAGAAGGGAGGCCGTGGTATCGTACTGGATTGCGGAAAAAAGAGGGGGTCTGCTATTAGAGAGAGGATAAGGTTATAAGATTAGGTTTTGTTTTAAAAGTTTGGGCTGCCAATATCTATATGCGGACTGCCAATATAAACACCTTATATATATATATATATATATATATATATATATATATATATATATATATATATGCTAGCATCTTCAACGGGATTTGCCCGTTCTCAATGCGTCGCTACGTGCTTCGCCCGCTTGGCAACGACGTGGGTCGTGGGCGGCAACATGTGTCGTGGACGGCAATAGTGGCCGTGAGTGCGACATTTGTCATGTGTGGCGACATTGGTCATGGGCGACGATATTGTTTATGGGCGGCAACATTGTTCATGGACGAAGACATTATTCATGGGCTGCGACAATGGTTGGGGGTGGCATCAATGTTTAGGGGCGGTGATATTATGTAGGGGCAGCGCCATTATTCGGGGGCGGCGACATTGTTCGGGGCGGGCACATTGTTCGGGGGCAGCGACATTCGTTGGGAGTGCCCGTTCTCAATGCGGCGTTGCGGGATGCGCCCGCATCCAAACGTGCTTTCCCATAAACCAACGACATTGGTCTTGAGCGCAACATGTGTCGTGGGCTTGTGATATTGATCGTGGGTACGACATTTGTCGTGGGCGGCGACATTGGTTGTGGGCAGCGATATTTTTCGTTGGCGGCGACATTGATCGTGGGCGGCGACATTGTTCGTGCGTGGTGACATTGGTCGTGGGCGGCGATATTTTTCGTGGGCGGCGACATTATTTATGGCGGCGACATTGGTCGGTTGGCAGCGACAATGTTTATGGGAGGCAAACTTATGCAGGGGAGGCGACATTGTTCGGGGGAAGCAACATTGTTTGTGGGTGACGACATTCTTCAGGACTGCCTGTTGTCGATGCGGCGTTGAGGGATATGCTCACATCCAAATGGGCTTCGCTCGCAAACCAACGACATTTGTCCAGAACGCAACAAGTGTCGTGGGCGGCGATATTGGTCATGGGTATGACATTTGTCGTGGGTGGCGACATTGGTTGTCGGCGGCGATATTTTTCGTGGGCGGCGATATTGTTAGTGGGTGGCGACATTGTTCGCGGGCAGTGACAATGGTCGGGGGCGGCGATAATATTTAGGGGCGGCGACATTGTGCAAGGGCGGCGACATTGTTCGGGGGATGCGGCATTGTTCGTGGGCGGCAACATTGTTCGGGGGAGGCGACATTGTTAGGGGGCGGCAACACTGTTCGGCGGCGGCGACATTGTTTGGGGGTGAGGACATTGTTCGGGAGTACCCGTTCTAGTTGCAGCGTTACGGGTTGTGCCCACATCCAAATGGGCTTCGCCCGCAAACCAATGACATTGATCTTCAACGCAAATGTGTCACGGGCGGCGATATTGGTCGTGGGTGGCGGCATTGATCGTGGGCGGCGATATTGTTCGTGGGTGGCGACATTGTTCGTGGGCATCGACATTATTTGTGGGCGGCGATATTGTTCAAACGGGCTTCACCCATTCTCGATGCGGCGCTATAAGCTTCCCCGCAAACCAAAAACATTGGTCGTGAGAGGCAACATGTGTCATGGGCGGCAAAATTGATCGTGGTGCTCTTATTTTTTTTCATGTGGTGTGACATTAGATGTAACATCCCTAGCCGATCCAACGTGACAATGTCACGGCTCCGCTCTAGGCGATGCAACCGGGCTGCAGCCCAAGCACCCCAACCCCTCTCCAGCCCACTGGTGGATTGTTGTTGGCCACAACCTCCCTTTGATGAGCAAAACTCTCCGGTTAAGCGGACATCACGGGGACTATTGGAAGGTACCGTGTGGCGGTAGAGCTACAGCTGGTGGTAGGTCGCCTCTCTCAACACTCTCGACGCTCTCAACGCTCTCGATGCTCTCAGCATCTCAGCGCATGCTAGTGTCGGGTAATGCATACCGCACGGCGGTAGGCTGCTCGACATTTGGGTCCGGGCACTAAGAGCTCAAAGTTCTAGAGAAGCGCTAGCGCTCGGTGGTGGCGGTAGCGCGGGGCGGTAGCCCAATGATTTATTTGATAGAGCTCTCGGGTTGTTATCGCGCGCCATTAACCCTACCGCAGGCGGTATCATAGTTTTTTTGTTTCCTCACAAACGCTTAGACTACCGCGCGGCGATAGTTTTCTACCGCGTGGCGGTAGCAGAGCAGTTATGACGTGTCCACATGTCGCTGCCCAATTGGATTGCTGAGCGGTGGCGTCCTCGAGAAGATGAACGGTTGGTCTACCGAGCGGCGGTAACTTCCTATCGCGCATCAGGTAGCTCTCGTAAACTGAATTGCTAGAGGAATCAGGACCGTACACTGATTTTATTTGGAGATCCGACAGCGGGTGCGTGCCTCTACAGGCATATAGATGATGAATTGTAAATATACGTATTTTTGTGCACATTAATTTAGTCGTTTTCATTTATTTTCGTCGTTTTTACTTATTTTTGTTCAATAAAATGCTCATATTCTTGTAAATTTACTACTAACTTGTTTTATTTTATTTTTCATAAAAATTCCAAAATCTGCCAAAATTGGGCAGTACACGCCCGTGTTATTTTGATCACGCCCGTGACCAGGGCGTGATAGCTCAAAATCACGTGAAGTTGCAAATTTCTGAAGTAAAAAGCTTGACACGCCCAGCGACACGCCCGTGTCACCCGACACGGGGCATGACAGAAGCCCGTGTCCACTCGAAACTTTCCGCTCGACGATTGTCGAGTGTCGACACCAACCGACATGCCCAGCGTCATGACCATGACCTGGGGCGTGACCATTCCACCTGGCTCGACAAGACCTGCGTGACGACTTTCGGCGCAACCTGTGCCCAGTTCTTCCTCGCCGACACGCCCACTGTCATGCCCGTGATAAGGGGCGTGACCAAAGCGAGTCCGACACGTGTCCATCCTGAAGTCAACTTTGCCATCAAATCGCCGGCCGCCTTCGCAAATAGTAGTGACACGCCCACCGACACGCCCGTGTCGGATGGCGTGTACTTTGCTTTTTTTTTTCCTATAAATTCCCCACTTCTGTAATGACCAAGGGTTCACATTTTTGAGCCACTTTAGTGTGTTTTGTGGGCTGCATCCGTGGATTCCCTTGCTATGTAAGGAGATTTCTCCCCCCTTTTCTTTCATGTTTGTTTTTACTTTAGCTTTAGCTTTGTAATAGCTTTGTAATAGTTTCCTTTAATCAATAAAATGTTAGTTTTTCTCTTCTTATTTGGCTTTGGAATGAACTCATGTGCCCACTTTTCTTCTCATTTTATCCTTAGTTTCTCCTTTGTTTTTTCTCTTTATGAAAAGTGTGTGTGTGTGTGTATGAGTGTAACATGTTTAATATTCATGTTTTAACTTGTCTTCATGATTAGGTATGATAAGTTTTCCTCTTTTTCACCATGTCCTTTTCTTAAGAGACTTATGTTTTCATTATTTTGTATTTATAAAAGAGATTTTTAAAGTGATTTTGTTCCTTTTTACTTAGTTTTTCTTTTAGGATTGTAAAACTTTTTTTGTTCTTTTCATTTTCTCTTCACCTTTTTTATCACTTTTATGAATTCTTAAGAATGAAAAAGTTATAGTTTTAATTTTTGAGCACCTTTGATTTTGACTTTATTTTGGAAAACTTTTTGCTCATTCTCTTTTTATTTGTTCTTTTTATGTGTTTTGGGTAAGCTTTAGGAGTAGAAATCTTGTTATTTTAATTTATAAGCAACTTTGATTTTTCTTAGTTATTAGTGTGTGTGAGTGTATGAGCATAAATTTTCTTTTGTTCTTCTTAATTTTCATAATATGTGTGTGAGTGTAGGAGTATAACTTTTTATTGCTTTCTTTAATTTATGAAGAGTGTGTGAGTGTAGGTGTTAAATTTTCGTGCTTTATTTTCAGGCTTTATGTTATTGCTTTCTTCAATTATGTAGAGTGCGTGTGTGTAGGAGATAAATTTTCATGCTTTATTTTATTGCTTTCTTCAATTACGTAGAGTGCGTGTGTGTAGGAGATAATTTTATTGCTTTCTTTCAATTATGTAGAGTGTGTGTGTTAGTGTTTATTTCCGCCTAGTCGCTAGGAGTTAAATGGCCGGATTTTGCTTACCGCCTCCTCATTTGAGTTAAATGGCTGGTCTTTTATTTTTCTGTAATTATTTTATTAGGACTTGTAATTGTATTTATTTCTGCCTACTCGTTAACAGTTAAATGACGTGCCTTTTATTTCCCGTCTACTCGTTTGAGTAGGACTTGTAATTTTCCTTTTTTGTAACTTAGTTTCTGTTTTATTTATAATTTGGAGTGTGCGTGAGTTCTTGTTTTAGCTAACTTTTCAGCTTTCTAAATGTTTGTTATTTTTTATGTCCTCTTCTCATAATCATTTAGCATTTAATTCCGAACTCGCACCTCACTAAATTATAAAGCCGTCCCCATATCGATGTATGGCTAATCGCTATTTGCCTCGACATCGAAGAGCATTGGGACATTTAAAATGATTTGTAATAATTAAAGCTCTTTATTTTCACTTTAATTTAAGGACTTAAGGTTTACCCCGGTTAACGACGGGTAGACCACAAATCGATGTGTGGGCCCTATTTCCATTATCCATACACTAGCTAGCCGAGAGGCCGTGCGTATGGACAGATCACCTCTGGGTAAATAGAGTTGCGTGCATACCCTCGAGAGAGGACAAGCGTAATTCTACCGGATTTGGATCCCCACCCAATAACGGGGTTCTTAGCGTAAAGCGGGCGTTAAGAGGAATCCTTCGTCGGACTAACGTTCGGTCGAATAGTCTTAGCGTTCAGGTGAGCAATATTCCTAAAGATAAGTGCGCTCACATTTGTGGAACCTCCACGACCAAGTTGCCTTTTATTAATTTGAAAACTAAGTCTTATAATTATTAAAAATTATTTTAGTCTTAATCCGATTCGATACCGAGAGTTAACCCTTCATCGAATATTTTCTGAATCGTTTTTTCGCTCCTTTACTTTTTCCGTCTTTACTTAATTAAAATATCCACCTAACTTTCAGTAAAATAATAGTCCTCCCGGAGGAGTAAGAACAGTCAACACGACCCCGAGAACAATACGACCTCGGTATTCCCCTGAATATCGAGTACTACTTGCGATAGGTGCACTTGCCTCCTATAGCACGCCCGCGGCGATCGACTCACCGAACCAACCACAGTAAGAGTCTGTTCGCGGGCGCATCAGGGTTTTTGCGTCATTGCCGGGGAGGCTTCGAGTTGCTATTTTGAATTCCGGAATCTATTACTTTTACTTATTTTTTATAAACAAAAAAAAAAAACTAAAAACTTTATTTTAAATAAAAAAAGAGTTTATTTTGTTTTATTTTTGTTTGGGTGTATGACTCGTGGACAACCCTCCGAGTCTGAAGATTTTGACTTCGACCCTGAGATCAAACGCTCTCTTGCGCGTATTCGATGTCAATGCCGAATTCCTTCTTTAGACCCCGAAGAATCTATCGGAGAACACTCTCTTGTAGTTCTGGCAACCCCTAACCCTGCCCCGGCGGCCAAGCGTACTATGTCTTATTACGCCCGGCCTAACCTGGACGATACTGGGTCTAGTATTATTCGCCCTGCGGTGGCGAATAATAATTTTGAAATAAAGTCGAGTGTCATTCAAATGGTCCAAAATGCCGTGCAGTTAGATGGACTACCGGATGAGGACCCGAATGTCCACTTGTCCAACTTTTTGGAAATATGCGACACCTTCAAGATTAATGGCGTCACTGATGACGTCATTCGCTTGCACTTATTTCCTTTTTCTCTTAAGTCCAAAGCCAAGGCGTGGCTGAATGCCCTCTTACGAGGATGTATCACCACGTGGGCTGAGTTGACAGAACGGTTCCTAACGAAGTACTTTCCACCCGCAAAAACTGCAAAGTTGCGGGCGGACATTTCTTCATTTGTGCAAAACGATCCTGATTCTCTATACGAGACTTGGGAACAGTTTAAGGAATTCCTCCGCCGGTGCCCGCACCACGCGCTGGCAACGTGGTTGCAAGTTCAAATTTTTATAATGGGCTTAATTTTCAGACGCGTCAAATGATTGATGCGGCTGCCGGGGGTACACTAAACAACAAAACCCCCGAGGCCGCCCAGGCTTTATTCGAAGAGATGGCTATGAACGCCTATCAATGGAACGTCCCGCGGGGATGTCCAAAGCCGGCGGTTGGTCTTTTTGAAGTGGATGCCACTGCTCTCTTTACCCTTCAAGTTGAAAGGTTAACAAAGCAGGTGGCGGAGATGTCTGCTGCCTCCTCCACTACGCCTTGTTTTATTCCCCCTAACGTCTGCGTGGCTGAAGAGTTCGTGGATTTCATGGGAAATTCGGGTCGTCCTTCCTTCAACCCCAACAACAACCCTTATAGTAATAACTTTAATCGGGTTTGAGGAATCACCCCAATTTCTCTTGGAGCAACTCGAATAATGCTCAGCGTCCCCCTATTTCTTATGCGCCCGGATTTCTGCCTCCTCCTCCTCTTCCAAAACCCTCCCCGATGGAGGAAAATATTTCGAAGTATATTGCGTCCAACGAGTCAAATATCTGGAACGTCACCGGATCGCTAAAAACTCTCGAACAACAGGTTGGACAGCTGGCGAGGATGATGTCCGAGCGTGCGCTCGGGGCACTTTCGGGAAACACAGAGCCCAATCCGCGGGAGAACGCCAATGCTATAACCCTCCGTAGAAGAAAGGAGGTGGTCGATCCAAAACGGACCGACCCTCAGGTACATATTTCACCTCCGACCCCTCTTCCCCTTTCCTCGATTACGCCGCCTTTACCGATTTTAAAAGAAAAATTATTTTAAACAAGGCCCTTCCAGATCCGCATGAGTTAGATAACGAGCGTAAGGACGCGCAATATGAAAAAATTTATTTTATTATTAAAACAAATTCACATTAATGTTCCTTTTTTGCGAGGCTATCTCGCAAATGCCCAAATATGCGAAATTTTTAAAAGACTTACTTTCTAATAAACGTAAATTAGAGGATATTTCGCATGTATCTCTCAACGCCGTCTGCTCGGCGGCCCTTACTAATAAATTGCCCACAAAACAAAACGACCCGGGACGGTTTTCCATCCCGTGCCTTTTGACGATATATTAGTAAAGTACGCCTTAGCTGATTTAGGGGCTAACATTAATCTAATGTCGTTCTCGCTCTTTTCACGTTTAGGTTTGGGTACTCCTAGTCCTACGAATATGCGCATTCAATTAGCGGATCGCTCGGTTAAGTTCCCTATCGGGTTTGTGGAGGACGTCCTTGTCCGAGTAGACAAGTTTACCTTCCCGGTAGACTTCGTCATCTTAGACATCGAGGAGGACGCCGAGGTACCTATAATACTCGGTCGCCCTTTTCTCGCCACCTCCCGCACACTAATAGATGTTAATAATGATAGTCTTCTCCTCCAAGTAGGCGATGACCAAGTTACTTTCTCTATTAATCCCTCGATTGACAATTTGTCATCGAGCGACGACTTCTGCTATTCTTTAGATACCTTTTTTGGAGATCGTTCTTCTCCGTTTTCGAGTCCGTATTTTTAAATGACGATATTTATGCGCTCAAAAATTTTCAATGCGATGAGGATACCTCTTTAGACTTGCCTTTCGAACCAATTGGTAAGATAGACATAGGCATTAAAACCTCCCTAGAAGAACCGCCCATCCTACACCTCAAACCCTTACCCGCATCGCTCAAATACGCATTTATGGTAAAAGGCGATACGCTTCCCGTTATTATTTCTTTGGACTTGAGTGATTCAGAGACTTCCGATTTTTTGGAAGTTTTATTTAAACATCGTCACGCAATTGCGTGGCAAATCTCTGACTTAAAGGAGATTAGCCCCTCCTTTTGCACCCATAAGATATTTCTTAGTGATAATTACCGCAAAACAATTCAGCCGCAGAGTCGTCTTAACCCAAACATGAAAGACGTCGTTAAAGCCGAGATTATTAAGTTATTAGATGTGGGGATTATCTACCCTATTTCGGACAGTGCATTGGTTAGTCCCGTGCATGTCGTGCCCAAGAAGGGCGGTCTAACCGTAGTGGCGAATGAGCATAACGAGCTCGTCCCAACTCGTACTGTTATGGGTTGACGAGTGTGCATTGATTATATAAATCTTAATGATGCCACCCGCAAGGACCATTTCCCTCTGCCTTTTCTGGACCAGATTTTAGAGCGTTTATCCAGTCATCCTTATTATTGTTTTCTTGATGGTTTATCGGGGTTTTTCCAAATCCCCATTTCCCCCGATGATCAAGGGAAAATAACTTTTACTTGCCCGTTTGACACCATCGCATATCGAAGAATGCCATTTGGACTTTGCAATGCGCGGCTACATTCCAAAGATGTATGCTAGCGATCTTTGGAGAGCTAGTAGAAGACATTATGGAAGTCTTTATGGATGACTTTTCTGTTTTCGGACGCTCTTTTCCCGATTGCCTTCATAATTTAGATCGTGTCCTTCAACGGTGCGAGGATACAAGCCTTGTATTAAATTGGGAAAAATGCAACTTTATGGTTCGAGGAGGTTTGGTCCTCGTCCATATGATTTCGTCTAAGGGGATAGAGGTGGATAAGGCCAAGATAGAAATCATAGAAAAACTACCGCAACCTACAAATGTAAAATCTATTAGGAGTTTTTTAGGCCATGCGCGCTTTCTCGACGCTTAATTCAAGACTTTTCAAAAATAACAAAGCCGCTTACTCACCACTTGGAAAAGGAATCACGTTTCATCTTTAGTAGCGAATGCGAGTCCGCCTTTAATTTAATAAAACAAAAACTTATCACTTCACCAATTTTAGTGGCCCCTAATTGGTCCCTTCCGTTCGAAATTATGTGCGACGCTAGTGATATTGCCTTAGGTGCCGTTCTTGGCCAACGCGTAGAAAAACATTTTCATCCAATTTATTACACTAGCTAAAAATGATGTGAAGCCCTGCCTTCTTCGATGATTTCTCCTCCTACCAGAGTTTGATTTGGAGATCCGAGATAAGCGGGGAGCGGAAAATCTAGTGGCAAACCACCTCTCCGTTTAGAAAATCCGGGTGCGGAAGCGCTCGTCGAATCTGAAATAAATGACAGATTTCCCGAGGAACGACTCCTTACCATTCAAATTCTTCGTCATCTTCTCCTTGGTTCGTAGATTTTGCAAATTACTTAGTAGCACGGGTGCTTCCAAAAGAGTTTTCAAGTCATCAAAAGAATAAATTCTTTTCTGACTTGAAAAATTTCTTTTGGGAGGACCCATTTCTTTTTCGTATCTACGCGGACCAAGCGGTCCGAAGATGCGTTGCGGGTGTGGAGGGTGCTTGCAAATTCTTAAGCACTGCCATGAGGGTGCAGCCGGGTGGGCATTATCAAGCCAAGCGGACCGCTCGGAAGGCGCTTGAGGTGGGCTACGTTTGGCCCACTCTCTTCAAAGACGTGCATAATTTTGTGCGCGCATGCGATAGCTGTCAGCGGTCGGGTAACATCTCTCGTCGCGACGAGATGCCCCAAAACATGTTTTTAGAGTGCGAAGTCTTCGATTTGTAGGACATAGATTTTGTTGGCCCTCTACCACTGTCTTTCAAAAATATGTATATTTTAGTGGCGGTCGATTACGTATCAAGGTGGGCGGAAGAACGCAAGCTCTCCCCACCAACGATGTGCGAGTCGTCGTTACATTTCTTAAAAAAACTATTTTCTCGCTTCGGCATGCCTCGCGTAATTGTTAGTGATAGGGGAACGTATTTCTGTAACGCTCTTATGGCTAAGACGTTAGCTAAATACGGAGTCACGCACAAGCTTGCCACCCCCTACCACCCGCAAACAAGTGGCCAAGTTGAGGTAGTAAATCGAGAGATTAAGCGAATTTTATAAAAAATCGTTTCACTAAATAAAAAAGATTGGTCCGTTAAACTCGACGATGCATTATGGGCGTATCAGACGGCATACAAAACCGCAATTGGTTGTACGCCGTTCCGGTTAGTCTACGGCAAAGCGTGCCATTTACCCATAGAACTAGAGCATCGCGCTCTTTGGGCTTTAAAACTCTTAAACTTCGACGCAACTTAGCTGCACAGAATAGAAAACTGCAACTAAACGAGCTCGATGAATGGAGTGCGAACGCTTACGAGAGCAATAAATTCTATAAGGAGCGTCTAAGTTATATCACGATCGAAATTTAAAGACCCCAAAAATATTTTCTCTCGGGCGATCTTCGTCCTTCTTTATAAATCACCTGCCTTAAAGCTTTTTCTGGGTAAACTAAAATCTAGATGGTCCGGTCCCTTCTTAGTTGAAGAAGTTTTCCATATGGGACCGTACTCATCTCCCACCCGGAAAGAGGTTCGTTTAAAGTAAAACGGTCATCGGCTTAAGTTATACATAGCGGGCGACCGAGAGATCGAGCATTACGAAACCATAACCTCCTCGATCTATAACTCCGTCAGAATAGTCAAGCTACACGACTAATAAACAAATCGCTCCTGGGAGGCAACCCTCGCTAATCTTTTTCGCCCTTTCCTTATTATCTTTGCTGCTTTTTCTAATAAATGCAGGGTTCTAATGGACTTCCCCGAACGTGCATCAGGGACGTTTCTACCCCCCCCCCCCCCCCCCCGCTCTTAATATTTTTTTGTATATATGTCTTTCCTTTTGTTCCGCATACTTATGTTACAACATTGGGGACAATGTTGAACTTAAGTATTAGGTTATTTTCGTGCTTTACGTTCTGCACTCATTTTTCTGCATTTCAAAAATACAAAAAATACATATAACAACAAAACAAGAACAAAAAAAAATCTTAAAATGAAAAAAAATTAAAAAGAAAAAATGAAAAATCCAAAAAAATTTTCATTTCTTTTTCTTTATTTTTTCCAAAAACTCAAAAAAAATTATAAAACAAACAAAAAAAAAAACAAACAAAAACAAAAAACAAACAAAAAAAATATTTAGTTTCACTTTGTAAATATTTTTCTTTGTAAATATTTTTCTTTGTAAATTTTTTTATGTAAATAATCTTCTCTCTCCCCCTTCCGCTTCCCTCTCATTCTTGTAAATAACTTTTCTTTTTCTCCCAATCTTTGTAAATAGAATGAAAATTTCTTAAAAAAAATACAAAAAAAAACTTTGTATGTATATATTAATGACATAAACTTAAAAAACCAAAAAGATAATAGTTCAAAAAATTCAAAAAAATTGAGAAACACAAAAATACAAAAAAAAGATAATAAATGAAAAATAAAAAAAATGATGGTAAAAACTATAAAATAAAAAAAAAATGTTTTTGAAACAAATAAATCAAGTATTTCATCCTTAACTTTCCTGCTATCCAAAAATTCTGTTTTGAGTTTATTTATATGTGATACTATTAATTCTCTGTTTCCTATTCGTTTGTTAATTATTGAGTGAAAAATTAAATAACCGGGGTTAAGTTTTAAAGAAATTCATTATGCTTGTTAAAAAAAGCGAACTCATTTTAGGCACTACTTCTATTTTTTCATTGATAGGAGCACATTTATTATGTTAGGAAATAACGACTATAGAATTCAATTATACTTGCTTTTAGCTTTCTGAAAAATTGGAACGTACAATTTATTAAGTTTGCTCTCAAACATTTTTAGGATTAAAAAATCTAGTTTCTTTTCTCCCCTTACTTATCATGACCTACTTGGCATTATAAATTTTTATCATTAAAAGATCCATGTCAATGGGAATAAGATTTCGTTCCGTAAACATAGGCACCCAATAATTTAAAAAGATTATTATTATGGAGTAAGAGGATAAAAATTCATTACTCCTACACATATACATTGGGTTAATTTTATTGTTATGACACTACAACATTTTTGGTCTTTAGCAACATTTGAAAACTGTTACCTAAAAACGCAAAGCGTTGCCAAAACATTGAAAACTGTTGCCAAAGGGGTGTATGTCTTATGCCCGTGTTACCAAAGACTTAAGGCAACAGTTTTCACATGTTTAGGCAACATTACTTGAAACTGTTGTCTATATCCCTAGTAAAGGCAACAGTTTTTACATGGAGCTATTGCAACATTTTCAAAATGTTTAGAGTCACATTTAATAAATGTTGTCAAAAAATATTAATTAATAAAAAATATAATTTTTTTAAAAAAATAAGAAAATAAATTAAAACTTCAAAACCAAACAGATTATATCATGAGACATTTTTTATAACGCATAAATATATAACAATTTTGCACATGTTTTATCATAAAATTAACAAGTCATTAGTAGGCTCATAATTTACCAAAATACATCAAAATATTTAAATATTACAGTACACAAACAAAATATCTAAATCAACTTAAACATCCAATGATCTTCATGATATGGGGTCATCGATCATATTGCAACTCCTCATTTGTCTTCCCGGCCATCATCAAGAACTTTCTGTACAAAATAAAATAATATATATATATATATAAATACAATGACATCAAGATCAATATATAAAAAAAAATTATAAACATATAAAAGTATTTTAATATATTGTATGAAAATCTACAACATATACCTCTTCATAGTTTGAAACGTGTGTTGATGTAGAAGAATGTGCATGCGTAGCCCGTCTCTCTTATCCACTATTCATAGTATCTTGAAGTTGAGGCTGATAACAATTAAATTGATAGTTGATTTTTTAATAAAACAAAATAAGTAAATTAATTTGATCTTAATAAAAAAAATAACTCACAATTGCATTGTTGTTTCTAAATTCAGCTCCTTTCCACTAATGCTACTTCGAGTTTCAATAAAAACTTCAACTTGAGTGGGTTCTCTCTTCTTTTTTAGACGCTACAGATGCATAAAAGGAACATGAATCAACCTACAAGTATACCTTTAATGTAATTTAGTATCCTAGCTTCAATGATAATAGAGCTATCAAAGATGAATAAATCAAGTTCACAATCATTCCATTGTGCTCTCTCTGCATCATTTTGCACATTGTTAAAGACATAAAATACTCATGATATCATTACTGGAACACAAGCTTTACTGGAAGTTCCAACTTCTTTATGATCAACTACAACCCAGGAAGACTCAAACTTTCTGCTACTCTATGAACAGGATTGAAAGCGTACATGGCTTGAAACAACATAGGAGATACTGAAGCAGAATTCCTTGACTGTGGGTGAATGCATTGAAGCAGCATCTGCCATTTTCCACAGTGGAGGCAACTGTCATTTTCCGCAGTTTCCTGCCCAGGAAGCAGATGCAAATGTCACAAAGACTGCCGTCACAATAAGTGTCCTGCAGCTCAAATTTTTTTAAAAAATTGCAAGCCCATCACAACTGCAGAATTTTAGGCATAAAGCAAAATTCACGTTGATTTCATTCATATAAGGGTAGGTCAGAAATTGCACGTTGATTTTCATTATAAGCCACAATGTTTGGCTAAATAAACAAAACATGTTATTATCAAACTTGAAATTCAAGATTAATAAAGTCTCAAATATCATAAAACTGTAATTACCACAATTTTTACAGGTGCACCACCTCTAACAAGTACATGTGTGGGTAGAGGATATTGTGGTAAAACCTGAAAGCAGAAAACAATGTTACAGACAACATCTTCGACAGATCTACAAATAAGCAAAAGAAGAAAAATACCTCATTTATTTGGGCACCCCATAAAAATACTCGCATTCGAAACCGTGGAAGGCCATAAGAGCCAGCAACCATTATACCCAGCATGGATTGATAATTCATTTTAACTAGTTTGCTTAATGCAAACCGTCCAAGGAAACCTTCAGCAAATTTGAGGATGCATGGATTGATAATTCATTTTAACTGCATGTATAATTTTAGAGATGAAATATCTGGTCACTGAAGAGAATGCAATATAACATTTTTTTGTCAATAAATTATATTTAATTTCCCAAAAATAGCACATAATTCTATTTATTATTCCTTATAATTCAATATCAATGCATTCAAACACAGGAATACATTAAATACACAATCATAACATAAGTGTTCAACATTATTTCATTAATAGAAAAAAAGAGGGTGAGAGATAACTCAAATCCCGCGATACAGAATACATTTTTTTTAAACTATAATTAAACTGAATACATATTCATTCTTTATTTCATTTAAACGTGCATCGCAATTGCTAGTGGAAGCGGAGGCGATGCTCGACACAATGATAGTCGTCTATGTACATTCCACCATCTCCTCATTAAAGTATCGCCAAGCTTTGATCTTCCTAAGATTCTTCGCATTTACATGATAATCTAGCCATATAAACATCTAAAATCACTAAGTTCAACCTGCATTTGGTTATATTAGAGATTAGAAATGTGAAGCTACATATTGATTTCAAATGGGGTAATCGATTTTCTCCAAATCTTCTTCACTTGATTCGTGCAACTCATCATCCCTACAAAAAACGAATCAATTCGTATAGAAAGTAATAGTAAGCGCGGATCGTCGAAGCTACAGATTTGGAATATTTAATCCAAAGTTATAGTGCACAGGGGACCTCCGTGCCCCGTTCAACGATACCCGCCCACGACACTATAATGACTAATATGTAATGAAGTTACAACATCATCCCTAACAGTACCTGCCAATTTTGTTTTTGGCAGAAGTTACAACAATTAATCGTCAATTTGCAAAACCAAGGAACTGCAGTAACTATGGCAAAAATCGAACGACAAATAGATCCAGATAGATGTATAGTGCCGCACTATAATGACTAATATGTAATGGTTTCAGTGACTATTAGCATCTAAAGGATCATCTAACTAAAGATCCAGATACAGTGCTTGTACATGGTAAAGAGAAGCGAACATGAAAGATTAGAAAAAAGGCATGAGTGGGCCAATTAATAATAACATAAAATGCAATAGAGGGCTTTTAGAAGCATCAGGAATTGACTGTACATATATCTCTAATTATTATAGATTTCCAATATTAATTACCATATCTTAATACTTTTCAGTTTTCACTCAGGCATTGCATCGAATAACTGTAAATCAAGAAAATAAAACAGAGTGGATGTTCAAGAACTTCTCGGAAAATAGAGAAAGAAATCCAATTTCAGGCAATAAAAGACTAAGTTGTGCAGTGCAGTGGATATTTGAAACATGGTAGGGGTTAATTCAACATTTGTCAAATAGCGTGCAGCAACAATTTTTTGTGTTCTTGCAGGAAGAAATATCTGGAATGAAAATCATAAGAAAAGTGGTTGAGGAAGAAGAAATATACCATACTAATGTGTTCGACGGGCTTCCTCTGTGTCCTCCGCTCAGCGCTCTATTCAACCAGTGAAGATAGACGGCCAAACGTGACGCTGATTTGCCGCACCTGGTTTCCCACGAAGAGTAGATTCTTCCCCCACCTAATATTGTG
The DNA here is from genome assembly GCA_039583875.1 of Platanthera guangdongensis. Taxonomy (NCBI): domain Eukaryota; kingdom Viridiplantae; phylum Streptophyta; class Magnoliopsida; order Asparagales; family Orchidaceae; genus Platanthera; species Platanthera guangdongensis. The sequence continues at coordinate 118,739,533 of CM077163.1, forward strand.
GTAGGCGATCCTCTGCGCAGAATGAGGAAGAAGCTCGAGAAGATGAAGGTGTGGATGATGAAGTTCTAGAGACGTGATGGACCGGCGGGGCAGAGCAAAACCTACGGAAGAGGAAGCCTCCTCCCGACGACGTTCTCCGGCAACGCGACAAAGAGAGGAGTTGAGGTTGTGGTTCGCGGAGGAGGAGGGACAGCCGTTCGGGGAGGAAGATGGTGTGCGAGGGTTTGGGGATGGGTTCTGCTGCGGGATTCAACGGATATGGGTTGTTGGTTAATAATAATTGGGGTTTAGGGAATGAGAATGTGGTTAATGAAGATTTAATTTGATTGATTTGATTTAGGGAAGAATTTATGTTTTATTGTAATTTTTGCACGCCGGCGTCGACGGGGAAGAAGATCCACGCGGTGTAGCAGCCGCGCCCGGGGAAGAAGCCTGTCGTCGCCGGGGAAGAGAAGCTTGGAGTTAATTAATTAATGTGAAGTCACTATTTTTGATTCGAACGAAAAATGGGCAGATATCCTCACACCCGGGAAACTCAAAATTGATTTTGTTTCAGGGGCGTTGCCCCCGAGCCCCCACCGGGGACGCTGTCCCCTGGAGTCATGATTTTTAACAAAACCTCAAAAATGTGGCCGATGTTCGTATTTTGGTTAATCATAAAGTATTCTTTAGGCAACACTTTTAAAATATTGCAAATTAATTTTTAAGAAGACAACATATCATAATTGTTGTCTAAAGTGAATCCTCAAGGGCAACATTCCAAAAATGTTACATATAAGGGAATAAAGAACAGTTTTTTGAATGTTGCATAAAGTGTTGTATAAACATGTAAATCTATTGCAACACTTATAAACTGTTTTATAACAAAGTTTAGGCAACATTTTTATAACTGTTGCTATGTCAGGTGTTGCTAAAGACCAAAAATGTTGTAGTGTGAAATTGAAAAAACAAAAATCATATTAGGAAAATAAGATTTCATTTTCCTAATAATCCAAAAGAAAAAAATGGAGGTTCGAGAAAAATTACCTCCCTCAAAACCCACTTCATAAACCCACTACCCCCTTATAGCCAATTACACGATTCTAGAATTAATTCAAAAATCTATTTGAGAGCATAATTAGTAAATTGTATTATTTCTAGTAACACTCCTATAAGCTACAGTTCATATAATTCCAAACTAATTTTGTTAATCTAACCATTACAAATATTACCTTCTATTTGATTATATCAAGAAGTCTTTTGGCCAAACCTTTTGCGCTATATAAATCATCTACATAATCTTAGGACTTAACTCATACACCCCGTATATTTATTTTGATCTCTCTTATAATTGATTAAGCGGTAGCTGAACTTAGAGTTTTTTCTATTCCTTATAAATTCACCTCAAACTTTTTTCTGGAATAGCAAAAGCTTAAGTATGGGGGTATTTGATGAATTGTAAATATACGTATTTTTGTGCACATTAACTTTGTCGTTTTCATTTATTTTCGTCATTTTTACTTCTTTTTGTTCAATAAAATGCTCCTATTCTTGTAAATTTACTACTAACTTATTTTATTTTATTTTCAGAAAAATTCCAAAATCTACCAAAATTGGGAAGTACACACCCGTATTATTTTGATCACGCCCGTGACTAGGGCATGATAGCTCAAAATCCCATGAAGTTGCAAATTTCTGAAGTAAAAAGCTTGACATGCCTGGTGACATGCCTGTGTCACCCGTCACGGGGCGTGACAGAAACTCATGTCCACTCCACTCGACGAATTCAGTTCAATGATCGTCGAAAACCCGCGACATTGCCCAGAGTCATGCCCGTGACCTAGGGCGTGACTCAAACTCAGCTCGATGATTTCAACTCGACACTTTCCGCTCGACGATTGTCGAGTGTCGACACCAACCAACACGCCCACGCATCACGCTCGTGACCTGGGGCGTGACCATTCCACCTGGCTCGACAAGACCTGCGTGACGACTTTCGGTGCAACCTGCGCCCTGTTCTACCTCGCCGACACGCCCACCGTCACGCCCTTGACCAGGGGCGTGACCAACGCAAGAACCGACACGTGTCCAGCCCGAAGTCAACTTTACCATCAAATCGCCGGACGCCTTCGCAAACAGTAGTGACACGCCCACCGACACGCCTGTGTCGGAGGGCGTGTACTTTGCTTTTTTTCACTATAAATTCCCCACTTCTGTAATGACCAAGGGTTCACATTTTTGAGCCACTTTAGTGTGTTTTGTGGGCTGCATCCGTGGATTCCCTTGCTTTGTAAGGAGATTTCTCCCCCTTTTCTTTCATGTTTGTTTTTGCTTTAGCTTTAGCTTTGTAATAGCTTTGTAATAGTTTCCTATAATTAATAAAAATGTTAGTTTTTCTCTTCTTATTTGGCTTTGGAATGAACTCATGTGCCCACTTTTCTTCTCATTTTATCCTTAGTTTCTCCTTTGTTTTTCTCTTTATGAAAAGTGTGTGTGTGTGTGTGTATGAGTGTAACATGTTTAATATTCATGTTTTTAACATGTCTTCATGATTAGGTATGATAAGTTTTCCTCTTTTTCACCATGTCCTTTTCTTAAGAGACTTATGTTTTCATTCTTATGTATTTATAAAAGAGATTTTAAAAGTGATTTTGTTCCTTTTACTTAGTTTTTCTTTTAGGATTGTAAAACTTTTTTTGTTCTTTTCATTTTCTCTTCACCTTTTTTTTACCACTTTTATGAATTCTTAAAAATGAAAAATTAATAGTTTTAATTTTTGAGCACCTTTGATTTTGACTTTATTTTGGAAAACTTTTTGCTCATTCTCTTTTTATTTGTTCTTTTTTATGTGTTTTGGGTATGCTTTAGGCGTAGAAATCTTGTTATTTTAATTTATAAGTAACTTTGATTTTTCTTAGTTATTAGTGTGTGTGAGTGTATGAGCATAAATTTTCTTTTGTTCTTCTTAATTTTCATAATATGTGTGTGAGTGTAAGAGTATAACGTTTTATTACTTTCTTTAATTTATGAAGAGTGGTGAGTGTAGGTGTTAAATTTTCGTGCTTTATTTTCATGCTTTATGTTATTGCTTTCTTCAATTATGTAGAGGGCGTGTGTGTAGGAGATAAATTTTCATGGTTTTTTTATCGCTTTCTTCAATTACGTAGAGTACGTGTGTGTAGGAGATAGTTTTATTGCTTTCTTTCAATTATGTAGAGAGTGTGTGTTAGCGTTTATTTCCGCCTACTCGCTAGGAGTTAAATGGCCGGATTTTGCTTACCGCCTGCTCATTTGAGTTAAATGGCTTGTCTTTTATTTTTCTGTAATTATTTTATTAGGACTTGTAATTGTATTTATTTCCACCTACTCGTTAAGAGTTAAATGGCGTGCCCTTTATTTCCCGCGTACTCGTTTGAGTAGGACTTCTAATTTTCCTTTTTTGTAACTTAGTTTCTGTTTTATTTATAATTTGGAGTGTGCGTGAGTTCTTGTTTTAGCTAACTTTTCAGCTTTCTAAATGTTTGTTATTTTTTATGTCCTCTTCTTATAATCATTTAGCGTTTAATTTCGAACTCGCGGCTCACTAAATTATAAAGCCATCCCCATACCGATATGTGGCTAATCGCTATTAGCCTCGGCATCGAAGAGCATTGGGACATTTAAAATGATTTGTAATAATTAAAACTCTTTATTTTCACTTTAATTTAAGGACTTAAGTTTTACCCCGGGTTAACGACGCTTAGGACCACAAATCGATGTGTGGGCCCTATTTCCGTTATCCATACACTAGCTAGCCGAGAGGCCGTGCGTATGGACAGATCACCCCTGGGTAAATAGAGTTGCGTGCATACCCTCGAGAGAGGACAAGCGTAATTCTACCGGATTGGGTCCCCCACCCAATAATGGGGTTCTTAGCGTAATGCGGATGTTAAAAGGAATCCTTCGTCAGACTAACGTTTGGTCGAATAGTCTTAGCGTTCAGGTGAGCAATATTCCTTGAGAAAAGTGTGCTCACATTTGTGGAACCTCCACGGCCAAGTTGCCTTTTATTAATTTGAAAACTAAGTCCTATAATTATTAAAAATTATTTTAGTCTTAATCTGATTCAATGCCGAGTGTTAACCCTTCATCGAATATTTTCTAAATCATTTTTTCGCTCCTTTACTTTTTCCGTCGTTACTTAATTAAAACATCCACCTTACTTTCAGTAAAATAATAGTCCTCCCGGAGGAGTAAGAATAGTCAACACGACCCCGAGAACAATATAACCTCGGTATTCCCCCGAATATCGAGTACTACTTGCGATAGGTGCACTTGCCTCCTGTAGCACGCCCGCGACGATCGACTCACCGAACCAACCACAGTAAAAGTCTGTTCGCGAGCGCATCCATAGCCATTAGTTAAGTTTTCCTAACTCATTTCTTCATTAACTCTCTCTTTCTAAGTTCTAGACAGAAAAGAGAGTGAAGAGGGAAGAAGAAGGAAGAGATCCCGCCTCCATTGGAGTTTCGAAGTTCCGATTCGCAAGCAGAGTCCGGATTTTTGGAGGCATGGTTGTTGCGGTGGCGTCCATCCATCTCGATCTTGGACATGGCACCGAAGAAATCGTAAAGGGTAATGGTTCTCTACTTGGACATGTGAAGTCCTCTTTGTTTTGCAAAGGAAACCCTCTCCCGCGAGTGTGCGGTGATCGTGAGGTATTTCTTCGGGGATTATCCCCGTCGTTTTTCATATAGAGTTCGGAATCGAAGTACGGACATATGCATGGTGTGTGAAGCCCATCCGGACGGGTTGGTATGGATTGGTGATGTTTTTCATTATGCATGTATTGCTGGAGAAGACTCTGTGCCATTTGTTTTCCGGGTTTCTACACGGTAGATTGTAGCAGGGAACTTTGGGGACTAACCATAAGGAATACCAGAAAAACTGGGCAGAAATGCATTTTTGCCAGATACCGCGTTGTGGTAGTGTTATCGCCGGTGGTAGCTCTGTGAGAGAGCTTTCGTGAGGCCTGTCTCGCGGAGACCTGAGGGCTAGTGTGTGGTGCTGCGTGCTCTGGGAGCCCCGCTTGGTGGCCTGAGTGTCGACGTTGTGCATCATCGGGTTATGTATTATTGTATGATCGATACGATGGGACTCGGGGAAGCTTGATCTGCGCCGATGAATTAAATTGACATGGCGGTGTGAGCAACGGGTTGAGTGGAAACATACTCGCTCTATGTGGTTCGGTTAAAGAGACCTAAGGTACTTGGCACTTACCGGGGGCATAGAAGGACGAGTCTTAAGCTTCGACCGGAAAGACTCAAATGCTCACAATATGATGTTTTCGTCCTGGGGACGGTGGTGAAAATCGGATTTGACCGGATTCACTGAGAATGTTCCCTGAGAGCAAAGGGTATGTGGCCGTCATGCCTACACCTATGGTGAAGTGTGCTTAAATTGAACTTTCATTTAAATGTTGTATTTTGCTAATACAATTATAGGGAAGGAGCACCTCTGCCCCGAGTAAGGGATGAGGTCGTTATAATTTGGTTAGCTTTAGCTGACCGTTGCTTTGTTTTGCCACAGCTCGGTGGATTGTTCTTACAGCAACAGGTGAGTCTAGTGGCAAATAGCAGGCTGAAGCCCTTGTTGCTGTGCTATCCCGTGAAGGACAAAGCAAAGTGTTTACTTTTACTATTTTTCAAGTATACCCAGCCTGCGAATCGAAGTATACAAAACACTTTTATTGAGGATGAATATTGTAAGGCTATAAAGCCAAGACTCTATGTATATTTGTACTTTCATTCCTACTTTGGGTTATAGTGGACATTCATGTGTTGTGATGGGTTCTTCTAACTTACTTAAAAGCTTCCGCTAGAATGCTCTGTGTTTGGTTTTAATAATATTTCATAGTAATTTGGTATTAATACGTAACTCCGCTGACTGTTCGTGGAATATGGCGTGGGGCCCCGGACGGACCTTCTATTATATCCCACATGACGGATGTGGGTGTTATAATTTGGTATCATAGGCAACTCCATAGTTAAGTGTGCTTGGGCTGGAGTAGTACTTGGATGGGTGACCTCCTGGGAATTCCCCGTGCTGTCTACTTAACCAGTGATTTTCGCTCATTAAAGGAAGGCTGTGTCCACCAACAACCCGCCAGTGTGCTGGAGAGGGGTTGGGGTGCTTGGGCTGCAGCCCGGTTGCGTCGCCTAGAGCGGAGCCTTGACATTGTCACATTGGATCTGCTAGGGGCACTACAAAAAAAAGTGCACTTTTATTGTAACGTCCCGTTCTACTTTTCGTGACTCAATCACTAGACCTTAGGTGGACCGTTATCGGGCTGCAGCCCAAGCACCACAACCCCTCTCCAGCCCACTGGCAGGTTCTTCCACTTCTCATCACCAATTGAGTTGCAGCTCAATTGGTTATGAGAAGTTGGAAAACTCCAAAGTTAAGCGTGCTTGGGCTGGAGTAGTATTGGGATGTGGGACCTCTTGGGAAGTCCCTGTGGTGCGCGCTTGACTATCGAGTTTGCCTCATCAAAGCGAGGTCGTGTCCACCAACAACCCGCCAGAGGGCTGGAGAGGGTTGGGGTGCTTAGGCTGCAGCCCGGTAGCGATTCCTAGAGCAGAGCCGTGATGTTGTGACGTTGGATCAGCTAGGGTCGTTAAATTACACACGTGACGATATTGTTTGTGGATGGTCACATATGAAAATAAGATTAAATTGCATTGTAGCTTAGCTATACACATTCGTAGTGTATCTAAAAAGTTCACCAAAGACGATAAGTGTCAAAGAAGTATCCAGAAAGTATATTGGAAGCTAATAAAATAGCTATATAGTTATAACTCATAGTTGATCATGTAATGAGATGTGCTTCTCGATCTCTACAAACACCAACATTCAATATATTAGCATTGACATAAACTTGAGTCAATCAACAAGTGATGTAGAAAGAAAAAAATAGAAAATCCCAAGGAATGACATTGTGATCAAACCTTTTTAAGCGAATACTCTTTTGGGATAAGCTCTCATTTCTTCTTTCCTATATGCAACACTTCAACCTCACCATCCTAGGACCTTGATAGAGAACATTATTTTAAATCATTTACAACAGGACGATAAAATCTAAGAATCTTATTTTGAATTATTTTTAAGAATTACAACCTTAGGAATATGATTGTAACACAGACATCTGCAAGTAAAACACACATGCATATAAAGTTCATACTTGCAACGAAAAAAAGTGCAGAACAAAATTCATACTTGCATTGTAAAAAATCTCAGAAGACAATATATTTCAAAATAATATGAGAAGTGCTTTTCGCATTGAAAAAAATCAATGAGCACACGAGATGTATATAACAAGAGCATTGATTACAAATATGAATTAAAAAAATTAAAATATGCAAACATGCAAAAAAATCCGTCGCAATCTCGCAGTTTAATCCATATCAGAATTTTAGCATCCCCTTCTGATGCAGCAATAGATTTCATTTAGTGGCCTTGGGAGATTCTGTTTAAATCAAAGATAAAAAAATCTATAAATAACACATTTATAATATGTTAAAACAACAATATTCAAACCATAGTATATATTCTTTGTTAGGTATTACCTCCTAATCATATCCAAAACGAAATTCCACTCTTCCCTCATACTCAACCCTCTTGGCACTGCCGTGATAATTAGCCTAAAACCTTCAACTTCAGTACGTGAACCATCAGACCACCTGTTTGTACTTGTAGTCACTTTGCAAACTTCGTCATACTATTCATAATTGTTGTCGGGGGTAGCAGTGGTATTATAGTTTTTATCTCTTGAGACTGGCAAGGATGAGAAACAAATGATAAATTTCAGGTAACTGAAAATATTTACATGCAATATAATTTTAGGTTATTTAAAATGCACGAAATTAGTATTCGTAAATTATGAAGCTTTTACATGGGATCGGGACACCCCTATTTGGCAATGACGCAGACACCTCAGAATGATTTTGGGTGGCCATCTGCATGTGCTTGAAATCAAGTAAGGATCTAAATTAGAGAATTAGATCAAAATTAGGTCTGAATTAGATCAAAATTTGCTCTTGGTGTAAAACAAATTTTTTTATCAAAACTGGTAATACATTTCGAAAAATTGAGAAAAACAGGCAATACATTTCAAAATAGGTAATCTTCAGTTCTTGCTGAAAACATTTCACTGAATTTTCAATGTGTGTTGTAAGGGATAACTTCATGTTGATTCATATAAGATCTTATTTAAAATTCTCCCTTACAACACGCATTGAAAGACTATAAATCTTATACGAAATTTTTTTATGTGTGTTGTAAGGGAGAACTTTATGCAAAGCTTAGCTTTTGTTGCAATAAGATTTAAACAATATCATGTTGATTCATGAGATCAATTACTTTATTAGAGTTTTGTTTGAAAACCCTCATCTAGTACAGCAACATACGACATGTTGAACTCTCATCGAGCATAGCTCCATTTAAGTAAAAGCAAAATGACATTGTTCGGAGGCAGTGACAAACGAACGACAAAAACATGCCACGCCAAAACATTTAACACTTTATAATAACATCACAATAATCTTTATGATAATTTCACAATCATTACAATAACTTCATATGAAACAAAGATTAAATTTTCACAGCACTAATATTTTTCTGCTTTGCCATATGACTAAATTTTTAAATTTCATATTACCATATAACAAAGAAAAAAAATCCACGCTTAAAGGCAATTAATATTAGTGTAATTCTGAAATTTTAAAAAAATCTTAATCACAAAAGATAGATTATGGCAAGGCAGAAAAATTTAATCTTTCCATCAACATTTTTTTACGTGCTTTAGGGTATTTAATAGTTATGATAATGATTGCGAAGTTATCTACAAAATTTATAGGTTTGGAAAGATGTTGATGGTCATATGAAACAAAGATGGAGAAAACATGCCACGCAAATATGCACTAAATCAACGCCGATGAAGAAAGTTGAGATTGTAGTCTCATAATCACAGCAGGAGTGTTAGGAAATGTCAAGATATAATCACCGGAGGCGTGAGATCTACTCTCATAATCAAAAAAGGCATATTCATCCATTTATCAAAGTAAAAGAAATATATTTCCCATGCAAAATCAGAGGAAGCTGTTGTTGGGTTTTTCAATACGTGACAACACTTGTGCGTAGCGGAATAGGGAAACAAAAATGTCCAAAAGAAATAGATCATGCGATGAACATTGATCAAGAAGTAAAATTACTGTAAATAATATTGACCTTTGCTAGATTTAGCCACTACTCAACCAAGATGCTCCAAGAAATATGTCGATCACTAGCGGCTGGAGTTCTGAGCGCAGAATAATGTCCACGCCTCTACAGATGATCCACACAAACGGGAGAACCCTTAAACTCTTATCACACAAGATCTAGGTTGGAATAAAGCACTTTGTATCTTCACAGACTGCTAGGTATGTTCTATAAGAGGTGGCAGCGACACTCACCGGTAAAAGGCTCGGCGACGGAAACGAGATCGACATTTTCGGTAATGCTTTCCATCGGGCCTATTCTCTCGAGTTTATAACAGTGCTTCCGTTTCGTACTTGTCGCTTGGTTTCGTCAATATCAAAACCCTAAAGCGTCTCCTATTTATAACCAAAGGGATAAACAGTAGATGTACGTCGCTATCAGCAAACCCGTAACACTTGGAATATATAATTCGATGAGTCAAAACTTAAATCGACGAATTATCGTGTGATCATAACGCACTCAATGCCATGGAGTGGGCTCAACACTTGAATCGACGAATCAACATTTGACTCGACGAAGCGTCGAGTGCACTAAATGCCTAACTCGACGAGTCAACATCTAACTCGACGAAGGCGTCGAATGGTCTCGACGCTCTCAGTGCCTAATTTGAGAAGTCAACATTTGACTCGACGAAGGCGTCGAGTGGTCTCGACGTACTCAATTCCATCATTCGACGAATCAATAATTAAATTGACAAATCATCGAGTGGTCTCGACGATCTCAATGCTAACTCAATGAATCAACACTTGACTTGATGAAAACGTCGAGTGGTCTCGACATACTCAATGCCTGGATGAGTAGACTTGATACACTCAATGCCTAGCTGAGTCCAGTCCTTCACTCATCTCATATGAGTGACATAAATTTTTGGAGAAGGTGTTATACGTGGAGAAACAAAGTTAAGGAAGGAGAAGGTGAATGTGTGTTTGTGAGACATTCTCCGATTCTATATTCAATGAAGGCAAGTGTACCTTATCGCATATAGTATAGGATATTAAGTTCCATATCAAGGTCGTATTAGCCGGGGTGATTTGAGTACTTCTACTTCAAGGAGTTACTATTATCTTATTAAATAAAAGTTGTTTTGGGGTTTCTTACTAAATTAGAGAAGTGAGAATGTTTTACTTGCAAATTAGAGAAAAGCTAAACGATAATTAAGCGATAGTACTCGATCGAGAATCACCTCGGCTTAAGTTGATCAAAACATGCAATAATAAACTTTTAAAATTAATAAGGCAAGAGACCTTGACCGCGGAGGTTCTTAAAGCAAGAACATGCTTCTCTCGAAGTCATGCCCATTTGAGTTTAGGAAGGTCTGACCGAACTCTCGTCAGAATCGGAGGCCTAAAACCCGCTTTATGCTGTGAGCCCCATTATTGGATTCCACTCCAATCCAGGAGATTTAACGTCTATCTCTCTCGAGGGGTGCGTGAAACACTCTTCACTCTTGAGTGCTCACTTCAAACCATCATCCTCTTGGCTAGCCAAGAATGAAATCTAATGATGGAAAATATAAATCGATGATATATCTCCAAGCAAAGGTAAATCAAGAGTAGATCAAGGTATAAACCTTACAATGAAAAACAAAACTAGAGCATCATAACTTAATCAACTCGAACCTCAAATCATCAAGATCGAGTACAAGAAGGATTAGTTACTCATGGTGAAATGGGGAAAGAGAGATGAATAGAAATGCGTTGAGAAAGTGAGGAAAACATCAAACTTTTTATTAACACTGAAAGAGAACTTCAACTTGAAAAAGAAAGATTACAGGTGCGGGAAATGAAAATCTATGCGAACATTGCCCTTAGCTACTAAGCAGTTACAACAACTAATAAAAAATAAGATTAACTAAGCTAGATTACAAAGCTCAAAATGAGGAAGGAGAGTGGAAACATGGGAAATTACAAGAAAAATACAAGAAAACTAAGGGGAAGAGCCTCCCCTCTCACTCCAAAAATGTCTGTTGAACCCTAGGAGAAGGGCTCAATTTATAGAATTTTTCGGGCTGTGTCACGCCCCCCTGACACGACAGGGTCGGGCATGTACCTGGGGCGTGACAAGTTCAGTGCAACTTTTTGGGCTGAAATTGAATGCTGGAGGTGACGGGCGTCGTAGTTGAATTACACGCCCATATGTCATACCCTACAAGGGCGTGTCAGTGGGGCATCACACATTCGGTGTGATGGTGGAGCAGGAAAAATAGTGTGCTGCGGCTATTTCTCGGGATCTGGGGACACGCCTCTGGAACATGCCCGTATCCGGCGTGACTCGGGCGTGAAAGAGGGTGTGTACACTGAGTTTCTAAGAAATGCATCTTCGAACCGGTAGCTTCATTGCCCCAGGTTACACGCCCTAGGTACACGCCCTGTTAGGGGCGTGACCTTGGTGCGTGTAATAGAAAAATTCGGCTGAAAGCCGTGAAAACCTGCAAAAAGCTGAAAATGCATTAATGACAATACTATTTACAAAAGGGGGTCAATATAAGCACCTGCAAGACATGATTGGTGGTTTAAAACCCGAAAATACACTAATAAATTTAACTGTAAAAAGTACTATCAAATTCCCCCAAGCTTAAGCTTTGCTTGTCCCCACGCAAAGATATAAAACTAGCTAATCATAAACAGTTACTAACTCAAAAAGTTTTAATCATGCTTACACAAGTACTATGCGAAATTCCAAGTAGGGAGAATGTGAAACGTAAACCTAAAATAGTTACTTGGACATGGTTTAACAAATTATAAGCATTACTAACGAAAATAAATCATCCAAAATTTTAAGAAGATCTTTTAAATAAATTTAAGTAATGCAACAAAATGAAAAAAAGCATTGAGTTGTTACTAGATTCAAGGGGCACATTATAACTATATCAATCAAATAACAAAAATTTAAATTTAAATCCAAAACTATACTATTTTACTTTTCTTCTTTACTTAGCTAATAAATAAAAATCAAAAGCATGAATTAAAAGGACTTATTAGGACCGAAACGTTTGGTTTAGGCATATAATTAGGAATGGAAATCAAAGATAAACATGAAGGCTTAAAATCACACTAAACCAAAAAAAATTTCATCATAAATAAACTATTTTTTTCTTTATCTTTGTCTCTTTTTCTTTTTTTACTTTTTCTTCTTCTTTTTTACAGAATAACGGCCAAAAATAATTTTCTTTTTAATTTGAAATTGGCCAATACATCTTTTGAGCATATTTTTCAAAAAGTTCTCCAAAAACAAATCAGAAAGATAACGCTATCATAATCATGAAAATTTAGTTTTGATGAATCTCACAAAGGCTAGTGTGATTAGATAGGTTGGAATATTTAAGCTTTGGTGAAAATGAAATGATAAGTGGAGCTAATCAATTGAGTAAGGAAAAAGGCTCAAAAGTGGCTAACTAGGGGTAAAGAAAAATTTAGGTTGGCAAGAATGATCAAACGAAAACAAAGACGGCCTAAATCATTTTCATGCTTCTAAATTTATTTAAAACATTAGTTTTGAAAAATTTCAAAAAGCAAGTCCTAGATAATAAAAGAAGACTAATGAAATTATCTTGGAAATAGAAATAATATGCGCCTTGGATCGTTCACATCTACTACGCCAATCAAAAGTTGATATTACAAAAATTATCCAAAAATGTAAAGGAAAATAGTGGATGAAATATTTTCGAGAAAGTAAAGAAAATAAAAATGAAAACCATAATAAAAATGCTAGTTTTAGAAAAACATTTCACGTTAACATGCTACCGTGAATTACAAATACAGCAAGGCCAACATTTTACTTGTGAAACATAATTAAAAAAATGATTAGAAAGATTATAATTGGCTAAGTTATTTATATGGAATTTTGAGAAAAACAAAACAAAAGCAGGGGGTACTAGTGAAATATCAACAAAAAAATTTATTTTGAAATATGTTTTTTTGTTTTCTTTTGATTTTTAAAGGAGACAACATGAAACAAAAATAAAGACAAGAGAAGGAAGAAATCCTCCCCCAAACTTAAAATAGACATTGTCCTCAATGAAGAAAGAAGGGGTATGAGAGAGAGAGAGAAATTAAAACAGAAATAAAGTACAGAATTTTAAAAACAGGTACTTCCCCGGATTTATGCGCCGCGAATGTTGAGTGATGCTGCTCCCCCATGCTCGCGCTCTGGATCTTATTGACATGTCTTCTTCGGTCTTTGTAATGGATTTGGCAGCATTGGCGTCGGTGATTGTACAAGCTACAACTTATGGAGCCTTCCGGGGCAAAAAGTGTAAAATAAAGAAAACAAAAAAATGATTTGGGTTGCCTCCCAAGAGCGCCCTTTGTTTATAAAGGTTGTTTGCGCTCGACCAAAAGAATATTGTCCAACAATAAGAAGTCTTAAATTATTATTACAGTCCAAATGAAGGAGAAAAGAAATAGTTCATGAGTTCAATAACATTAATTGTTCCGTCGCAGTAGGAAGTAAATCGTTGGGCAGATGGAGTTTTAATCGCTGACCATTTACCTTATATTCACCCTTATCCGGGTGCGAAATGAGAACCGTCCCATACGGCTAAGCCTCTTTAATAATAAAGGGGATGGACAATCGTGATTTTAATTTACCTGGAAAGAGGCGAAGTCGAGAGTTATAAAGAAGGACGAGATCGCCCGGCGAAAAAGATTTAGGAAATTTAATATTTTTGTCATGGTAGAACTTTGTTCGCTCTTTATAAAGCATATTACTCTCGTAAGCGTTCACCCGCCAATCGTCGAGTTCATCGAGCTGAAATTTTTGGTGTTCGACGGTTAGGTTGGGATCTAGATTTAATGTTTTGAGGGCCCAAAATGCACGGTGCTCTAACTCAACTGGAAGGTGGCAAGCCTTACCATAAACCAATCGATACGGCGTGCAGCTGATGGCTGTCTTATATGCCGTTCGATATGCCCATAGGGCATCATCTAGTTTTAGTGCCCAATCCTTCTTGTTTAAAGATACGTTTTTCTCTAAAATACGTTTCAATTCTCGATTAACAACCTTGACTTGACCGCTCGTTTGTGGGTGATAGGCGGTGGAAAGTTTGTGCGTTACTCCATATTTTGCCAAAATTTTAGCAAACTGGCTATTGTAGAAATGGGTTCCCCTATCACTAATTATAGCGCGTAGCGTGCTAAATCGAGAGAATAATTTATTTAGAAATTTTACTACGACTCGTGCATCGTTGGTGGGGAGAGCTTGCTCTTCCATCCACCTTGATACATAGTCGATAGCTACGAGAATGTATTTTTTTTGATAAGAGGGAGGGAGGGGGCCAATGAAGTTGATGCCCCAAAGATCGAAGATTTCACATTCGAGGAAAATATTTTGAGTCATCTCGTCCCACCGTGAGATATTGCCTGCCCGCTGGCAACTATCGCAAGTACTCACTAGGGTATGAGCATCCTTGAATAGCGTGGGCCAATAAAAACCCGCCTCCAACACCTTTCTTGATGTGCGGTTTGCTTGATAATAACCACCTGTTGGTACTTCGTGGCAATGCCCCAGTATTTTCACTCCTTCCTCACTCGAAACGTAACGCCGCACTACCTGATCCGCACAGACTCTGAATAAGAAAGGGTCTTCCCAAAAGTAATTCTTTAAATCAAAAAATAATTTCTTCTTTTTATGACTTGAGAATTCCTTTGGCAAGACCCGAGCCACTAAATAATTGGCAAAGTCGACGAACCACGGCACGGGATAATCTTTTGAATTTTTGAGAGCGAAGAGGTGCTCTTTAGGGAATTTATCATTAATGTCGACTTCCACTAATATTTCGCTGGCAGGGTTTTCTAAACGCGATAAATGGTCGGCCGCCAAATTTTCGGCCCCTCTTTTGTCCCGGATCTCTAAATCAAACACCTGCAAGAGGAGGATCCATCACATAAGGCGGGGCTTTGCGTCCGCTTTGCTAAATAAAAAATGAAGGGCTGAGTGATTCGTAAAGACTATTACTTTGGAGAGGGTGATATAAGACCTAAACTTAATGAAGGCAAAAACAATTGCTAAGGGCTTTTTCTCGGTGGTGGTGTAGTTGGCCTGTGCAGACATGAGTGTCTTTCTTGCATAATAAATCGGGTGGAAGAATTTATCCCCCCCGCTGGCCTAAGACCGCGCCCACCGTAGTATCACTAACATTGCACATGATTTCGAAAGGGAGCGACCAATCCAGAGCAACTAGAATTGGAGAGTTTACTAATTTTTATTTTTTTAAATTGAAAGCAAGAAGACAATCGTTGTTAAAAATGAAAGGTGGCTCTTTCTCAAGAAGATGGGTTATAGGCTTCGTTATTTTGGAAAAAAATTGGATAAAACGCCGACAAAAACCCATGTGCCCAAGAAAACTACGAATGGCTTTAATATTCGTTGGAGGGTGGAGCTTTTCAATAATTTTGATCTTGGCCCGGTCGACCTCGAGCCCCTTGCCTGAAATCTTATGGCCGAGGACCAATCCCTCTCGGACCATAAAATGGCATTTCTCCCAGTTGAGGGCTAAGTTAGTATCCTCATAACGAATCAACACACGCTCGAGATTTTTTAAACAATTCACAAAATAACTACCAAACACCGAGAAGTCGTCCATGAAAACCTCCATCACTTCTTCTACCAATTCGTCGAATATCGCCAGTATACATCGCTGAAATATAGCCGGTGCGTTACATAAACCAAATGGCATCCGTCTGTAAGCGAAGGTGCCAAAGGGACAGGTAAAGGTAGTCTTCTCTTAGTCTTCAGGTGAAATAGGGATTTGAAAGTACCACGAGAGACCGTCGAGAAAGCAGAAGAAGGAGTGACCGGAAAGTCGTTCTAAAATTTGGTCGATAAAGGGGAGCGGGAAGTGGTCTTTTCGGGTGGCATCATTGAGTTTTCGGTAATAAATGCACATCCTCCAACCCGTAATAGTACGGGTTGAAATTAATTCATTATTTTCATTGGCCACTACCGTGACCGCGCCTTTCTTTGGCACGACCTGTAGTGGGCTTACCCAAGTACTATCAGAGATGGGATAGATAATTCCCGCATTTAGAAGTTTAATAACCTCAGCCTTCAAGACGTCCTTCATGTTCATATTTAAATGTCGTTGGTGCTGCATAGTACTACGAAAATTATTATCTAAGAAAATTTTGTGTGTGCAGAATGATGGGTTAATCCCTTTAATATCGGATAACTGCCACACAATTGCATGGCAGTGATTTTGCAAAACTATATTCAACTCAGAAATTTTTGAGTTGCTCAGATCCAAGGAGATAACAACCGGTAGCTTAGAGTCATTTTCGAGGAAAAGATACTCCAAATGAGGGGGAGTTTCTTAAGCTCCAATATGGGTGGTTCCTCATAAGAGGTTTTGAATTTTATGGTGTCCATGGGAAGCGATTCGGGGAGGGTAGTGCCAGAGACTTCTTCTAAGAAGAGGAGCTCAGTGATAAGAGATTCATCAAATGATGAGGAAACTAAATCAAAAGGCACAAAAAATTCATTTTCGAAGAATTCCTCTAGATAAAAGCAGGAATCATCTTGCTCTAGGGTGTTACTCATGGAGGTATTAATGCTGAAAGTTATTTCATCATCTCCAACCCGAAGGAGGAGCTTTCCATCACTAACATCAATAATAGCACGGGAGGTAGCAAGGAAGGGGCGGCCGAGTATTAGGGGTACATTAGCATCCTCTTCGATGTCTAGGATGACAAAATCCACCGGAAAGATGAATTTGTCCACCTTGACCAAGGCATCCTCCACAATCCCTATCGAATATTTCACAGAATGATCGGCTAGCTGAATGCTCATACGAGTGGGGTTCGGAGATCCTAGACCTAATTTCTTAAAAAGCGAAAAGGGCATGAGTTTTATGCTTGCTCCCAAGTCCGCCAACGCATGTTTGACCAACTAATTACCGAATAGACACGGGATAGAGAACTTTCCTGGGTCATTCACTTTGCCGGGTAATTTGTTGAGCACAACCGGGGAGCATTCTGCATTTAAGGAAATATACGAAATATCCTCAAGCTTTTTCTTATTTGATAGGAGCTCCTTGAGATATTTCACGTATTTCGGCAATTGAGAGATAGCCTCGCAGAACGACACGTTTACATGAATTTGTTTTTGAATTTCTAAAATTTTTTATAACTTTCTTCGACGCGTTCATTTTTAAGTTTAGACGGATACGGTAATTTTGAATTAGACGCATGTGGCGCAGGCGTAGTAGGCAAATTTGAAGCTAAAATAATAGGAGGAGAGAGAGGAGAAGGGAGAGGTACCATGGGTTCGCTTGGTATAACAACTTCTTTTCCACTGCGGAGGGTAATTGAGTTTGCACTTTCTCTTGGATTTTGCTCGGTATTGAATGGCAAAGCTCCTTATTGTCGCTCAGAGATTATTTTGGCTAGCTTTCCCACTTGGTTTTCCAAGTTTTTGATGGACCCTACAATATTCCTGATATTCATTTCATTTGTAGCAGCGTATTTGGCAAAGACCTCTTCAAGTGAACGGGGCTTTGCCTGTTGCGGTTGGAAACCAGGTGGATTTAAATTTAAGGGGGGAGCTAGATTAAATGTTTGGTTATGATTATGAGGGGGGTTATGGGGGCGTTGAGCATTTCCTTGGTTGCTCAATGAGAAATTCGGATTTCTCCTATAACCCACATTGTAAGTGTTATTGTACGGTGCGTTGTTCGAGTTATAGGAGGGCCGAGGAGCATTTCCCATGAAGTAAACCTGCTCTTCTATAAAAGAAGAAATATTATAATTATTAAACCAAGGAGGAGTTGTAACGGTCCAGGCCCATCCCATGGGAACCCGCTGGCACCGCCGGCCTACCAGGGTCCAGACCCGGGCCCACCACTGGTAGTCAGCCTTTCACATTCAAGCCTGCAGGCCATGCACCCCAACCCCTCTCCGCGCCTGTTTATCAGCAGCGGTAGGTTGTTGCCACTGGGTCTCGAACCCAGGACCTTGATAAGAGAGCTTTCCACCACTCCCTCATCACCAACTGAGCTGCAGCTCAGTTGGTGATGAGGGAGTGGTGGAAAGCTCTCTTATCAAGGTCCTGGGTTCGAGACCCAGTGGCAACAACCTACCGCTGCTGATAAACAGGCGCGGAGAGGGGTTGGGGTGCATGGCCTGCAGGCTTGAATGTGAAAGGCTGACTACCAGTGGTGGGCCCGGGTCTGGACCCTGGTAGGCCGGCGGTGCCAGCGGGTTCCCATAGGATGGGCCTGGACCGTTACAAAAAGTGCACTTTTATTGTAACGCCCCTAGCCGATCCAACATGACAGTGTCACGGCTCCGCTCTAGGCGACGCTACCGGGCTGCAGCCCAAGCACCCCAACCCCTCTCCAGCCCACCGGCGGGTTGTTGGTGGCCACAGCCTCCCTTTGATGAGGTAAACTCGATAGTCAAGCCCGCACTACGGGACTTCCCAGGAGGTCCTGGGAAGTCCCCGTAGTGCGGGCTTGACTATCGAGTTTACCTCATCAAAGGGAGGTTGTGGCCACCAACAACCCGCCGGTGGGCTGGAGAGGGGTTGGGGTACTTGGGCTGCAGCCCGGTAGCGTCGCCTAGAGCGGAGCCGTGACACTGTCACGTTGGATCGGCTAGCGGCGTTACAATAAAAGTGCACTTTTTGTAACGGTCCAGGCCCATCCCATGGGAACCCGCTGGCACCGCCGGCCTACCAGGGTCCAGACCCGGGCCCACCACTGGTAGTCAGCCTTTCACATTCAAGCCTGCAGGCCATGCACCCCAACCCCTCTCCGCGCCTATTTATCAGCAGCGGTAGGTTGTTGCCACTGGGTCTCGAACCCAGGACCTTGATAAGAGAGCTTTCCACCACTCCCTCATCACCAACTGAGCTGCAGCTCAGTTGGTGATGAGGGAGTGGTGGAAAGCTCTCTTATCAAGGTCCTGGGTTCGAGACCCAGTGGCAACAACCTACCGCTGCTGATAAACAGGCGCGGAGAGGGGTTGGGGTGCATGGCCTGCAGGCTTGAATGTGAAAGGCTGACTACCAGTGGTGGGCCTGGGTCTGGACCCTGGTAGGCCGACGGTGCCAGCGGGTTCCCATGGGATGGGCCTGGACCGTTACAAAATAGCCGGATGGAAATCTTCACAGCGGTCTAAGCTTCACGGATCCGGACTCGGCTCGCGATTTGGAGCACCGAAACCCTTCCTACAGCCCAAGAGTTCTTCTTCTTCCTCCTTGCTCTAGTTTCTCTCAAGAACTAAGAAAGAGAGGACTTGAAAAAGAATGAGGATCTGCAACCCTAAATTCGGACTTAACTTCCTAGGAGATGGCCTGAACCGTTAGATCCCAAAACCAGAAAAAGACTGGCTGCGATTTGCCTGGAAAATAAAAGACCTGGGCCGAACACGGCCTGGCACACGCACGTGTCCAGGGCCGTATGCCTCATTCGCCGTCTCAAATAGACGCGCCTGGAATCAGACACGGGCATTCGACACGCCCGTGTTCAATCCGACACGCCCGTGTCCCCAGCGACACGGCCGTGTGGCCTGCCGTGTGTCTCCAACGACACAGCCCCAACACCAACCCGAGAGGTGACACGGCCTGGGACACGCCCGTGTCCCAAGCCGTGTGCCAAGTCTCGACACCCGTCGACAGGCTTTGTGTCGACACCGCGGAAAAATGTCGAGCGAAGATCGTCGACCAAGCGGGACACGCCCTGTGACACGCCCGTGTCACAGGCCGTGTGCCCCAGTCTCGACACACTGTCGAGCAAAAGTGTCGACACTTGGGCTGAGTGTCGACACGGCCTCGACACGCCCTGCGACACGCCCGTGTCGCAGGCCGTGTGCCCCACTCTCGACACTCTGTCGAGCACAAAGTGTCGACACTTGGGCCGAGTGTCGACACGGCCTCGATACGCCCTGCGACACGCCCGTGTCGCAGGCCGTGTGCCTCATTCTCGACACTTTGTCGAGCGAAAGTGTCGACACTTGGACCGAGTGTCGACACGGCCTCGACACGCCCTGCGACACGCCCGTGTCGCAGGCCGTGTGCCTCCTGCCAGAACCCAAAAATTTTCAGAACTGCAGACTGAACCTCTTGCAAAAATCTGGGGTGTTACAACTCTCCCCCACTTAACAGAATTTCGTCCCGAAATTTCAAAACAAAAGAGGTACAAAACTTAAATTGTACCTGACAAAAGTAGCTCTGGATAGTCTTCTAGCATGGCCTGTTCTCGCTCCCACGAGAACTCCTCACGACCGCAGTTGTCCCAACGAACTTTCACAAGTTTAACTTCTTTATTCCGCAACTGCCGAATCTCCGAATCTTCTATAGCGATTGGAAGGACTCGCGTCCTCAAGTCTTCCTCAATCGGCACCGATGCCGGCTCAATCACCACGCTAGCCTTCACCAAGGCTTTCCTCAACACGGAGACGTGGAAGACGTCATGTAATCCACTCAAATCTGCGGACAATGCCAACCGATAGGCTGCTTCTCCTACCCGCTCAACAATTTCAAAAGGCCCCAAAAACCTTGGACTCAACTTCTTGAGTCGGCGAATCCGCGAGACGCCTTGAACGGCTTGACCTTCAGATAAACCCAATCATCTACTGCAAATTCTAACTTCCGGTGACGAGCATTAAAATATTTTGCTTGTCTGTCTTGCGCCACCTTCATATGCTCTTGGATGGTCCGTACCAACTCACAAGCGTCAACTACCGCATCCTTTCCCAGAAGTTTGGTGTCCCCCGCCTCGGCCCAAGACATTGGCGTTCGACACCGCCTCCCATACAAAGCTTCGTATGGCGCCATCTTTATACTAGTTTGAAAACTGTTGTTGTACGCAAATTCTACCATGAAGAGGTGATCCTCCCACCTCTTGCCAAAATCAAGAACGCACATCCTCAACATATCCTCCATTGTACGGTTCGTTCTCTCCGTTTGCCCATCAGTTTGAGGATGGAACGTCGTACTGAACTTTAGCTTCGTGCCCAAGCTCTTCTGAAGCAGTCTCCAGTCCTTGGACGTAAACCGTCCATCGCGATCACTGACTATACTCTTAGGAATTCCGTGCAGTCGCACAATGTTGCGAACATACAACTCCACCAGCTTCTCCACACTATCCTCTTTCCGGTTCGGGATGAAGTGAGCCACCTTGGTTAGGCGATCCACGATCACCCAAATAGCATCATTACCATGCTGCGATCTAGGCAAACCATGCACAAAGTCCATGGAAATGTCCTCAAATTTCCACTCAGGAATTGGAAGGGGCTTCAGGAACCCGCCCGGTTTATGACATTCGGCCTTCACCAAGGCACATGTTTGGCAACGACTCACATACAAAGCTACATCTCGCTTCAACCCCAGCCACCAAAAGGATTTCTTCATATCCAAGTACATCTTTGTACTGCCCGGGTGAATGGAGTACTTTGAGAAGTGAGCCTCAAACATCAACTCCTCACGGAGATTGCCAAACTGCGGTACACAAACCCTTCCGCCCTTCCTCAGAATCCCATCAATCATCTCCCAGGTGCTGCTCTCGCCCGTTTGAGCCTCCAACACAAAAGGTTGAAACTCCACATCTAATCGAGTCGCTTCCCGAATACGATCGGACAAGTCGTTTTGCACTTCAATCCAGTTCAACCGAGCCACGCTAGACTCGCCTCTCGCAACACATTCCAATCCAAGGGACTCCCATTCCCGTACCAACCACTCATCATGAGCTTCGATCCAATTTCCTTGCCCCGAGTACTTTCTACTCAACACATCCGCCACCACATTGGCTTTACCCGGCGTATACTGGATCGCCACTTCGTAGTCTCCAAGAAACTCAACCCATCTGCGTTGCCGCATGTTCAAGTCCTTTTGATCCAAGAGATACTTCAGGCTTTTATGGTCCGTGAAGATCTCCACTCTTGCGCCATACACATAGTGTCGCCAAATTTTCAATGCGAAGATTACCGCCGCCAACTCCAAATCATGGACGGGGTAATTCCTCTCATGAGGTTTCAGCTGTCTAGACCCAAAAGCTATCACCTTCCCATGTTGCACCAAAACGCAACCCAAACCGCATCCCGATGCGTCACTGAAAATTTGAAATCCATCGGTCCCTTGCGGTAAACTCAGGATCGGAGCCATCATAAGCCTCTCCTTCAGGGCCTCAAATGCTTGACCGCACTCTTGGGTCCACACAAATTTATGGTCTTTGCGAGTGAGAGAGGTGAGGGGTAGAGCTATCTTCGAGAAATTCTCCACGAATCTCCTATAATACCCGGCTAGTCCAAGAAAACTTCGGACTTCCGCCACGGTCCTCAACACCGGCCAATCTCTGATGGCCTCCACCTTCGCTGGATCCACTGCCACCCCATCACCACTAATCACGTGCCCAAAAATGCCACCTTCTCCAACCAAAACTCGCATTTGGAGAATTTTGCATACAACTCATTCTCCCTCAACACTTGCAAAACTATTCTCAAGTGGGTCTCATGCTCCACTTCCGACTTGGAGTACACCAGGATGTCATCAATGAAAACAACCACAAAAGAATCCAAGTATTCCCGGAATACCCGATTCATAAGGTCCATGAACACCGATGGTGCGTTCGTCAACCCGAACGGCATCACGGTAAACTCAAAGTGTCCATACCTTGTACCAAAGGCAGTTTTGGGTATGTCCTCATCTCGAATTCGTAGTTGATAATATCCCGACTTCAAGTCCAACTTCGAATATACCACTGACCCCACCAATTGGTCAAACAAATCGTCTATCCGAGGGATCAGATACTTATTCTTGACGGTCAACTTATTGAGCTCTCGGTAGTCTATGCACAGGCGCATGCTACCGTCCTTCTTCTTTACGAACAACACCGGTGCGCTCCACGGTGAGGAACTGGGCCTAATGTACCCCTGCTCCAACAGTTCCTGCAACTGTACCTTAAGTTCCGCCAACTCCTTTGGTGCCATCCTAAAGGGAGGACGCGACACCGGTCTAGCCTCCGGCACTAGCTCGATCGAAAAGTCAATCTCCCGCCGAGGAGGCGCTCCAGGAAGTTCATCCGGAAACACATCCTTGAACTCTGCCACCACAGGCACTTTCTCAAAAGATAGTTGGGAGAGACGAACCTCCAATAACGCTACAAGCGCTACACCACCCTGGTTAACCGCCCGCACCAGCTGCATGGCCGATATCAGGGAACAGGCCACTCCACCAAGGCCCTCAAACCTGACTTCTGTTTGCCCTTTACTCCTTAAGGTCACCACCTTAGAAAGGCAATCAATACTGGCGCGCTGCTCTGCAAGCCAGTCCATGCCCAAAATGACATCGAACTCTACTAAAGGTAACACTGCTGCTTCCAGAGCGAAGACAACTCCGTCAAGCTCCCAACAAATGCGCCCTTTAGCCCCGGTGGTCATAGATGACCCATTGGACATGCGCACTTTCAGCTCTGCTCCCGACGAGAAAGACCCAACTCCTATTCTCCGGATGAAGCTCTCCGCAAGAAAGGAGTGCGATGCTCCCGTATCAAACAATACCCTAGCGGGGTATCCGGAAACTAACACGAAGCCTACAACATAGACATTACACAAAAGTCTAAAAGGATGAAGCACAAAATTTGAACTTAAATTCTCTTCATACCTGTCACCACATCAGTCTGGCGGATCGCTTCTTGCTGTCCAAGGTTGTAGGCCCTTGGTTGCACCGGTTGGAACCGAGAAGCGCTCGACTCCGCCATCTTTCCCTTCTCTGCAGCACTGGGGCCGGAGCGCACAGTCTGCTCCTGCTTTGCCTCTTGCCCCGCACCCCCTTGCTGACAAGCACGGGCTATATGCCCAACCTTCCCGCAGTTGTAGCACGTCGGCGGTCCCCTAGAGTGGGAACCCCCAGGCATCCAGCTGCTCCTCTCTCCAGATCTGGGAGTGTGAGGTTTCTTCCTCCACCTACTCCCATCAGACTTACTATGAGATTGGGAAGGCTTCCCTTCCCCTTGCTTGGGAGTAAAACCCTTACGGCGTTGGGTTCGCTCCAAATCATTCTCCAAACTCCTGGCGGCTTCAACTAGCTCATTAAATCCCGCCCTCTTCATGGAGATGAGGGGTTGTCTCAGATTCTCCCTCAAACCTTGGTAGAAGAGGTTATCCCTCTCTACATCATCCGCCATTGTCGTTCCCGCATAACGACCCAAACGGGTGAACTCTTGCACGTACTCATCCACTGTCTTGTCTCGC
Organism: Platanthera guangdongensis; assembly: GCA_039583875.1. NCBI lineage: Eukaryota > Viridiplantae > Streptophyta > Magnoliopsida > Asparagales > Orchidaceae > Platanthera > Platanthera guangdongensis. The sequence continues at coordinate 118,763,991 of CM077163.1, forward strand.
TGCATTAGATGCAGAAACTGCCTCTGCAGGGCCAACCGAGTTGAAACTGGGATATACCTCTTAAGAAAAGCGTCCCCGAACTCTTCCACTGACGGGGTGCGTCCCGGAAACTGGCGGCCGCTATAGCTCACCCACCACAACTTGGCGTCTCCTTCCAACATGAACGCCGCATACTCAGCTTTCTTTTCCTCTGGCGTCTCTGCCGCCCTTAACAGTTCTTGAATGCGAACCCACCAGTCTTCCGCATCCGTTGGCGTTCCAACACCCTTGAAAGACGGGGATGGAAACTCAGGAAATACTTCATGTGTCGGTCTCCATGTCCGACAACTACCCTCTCCGCCAAAGGCTCCACTCGCCTGGCTTCTGCTCCTGGCACGACCGTTGCCGTATCTGGTGTGGCAGGGGCTGCCACCTGAGCCGCTGCTGCAGCTTGAGCTGCCACCATCGCTTCTGCAAGCATGCGGCAGAAGTCGGCCGGGTCTACACCCGTGCCCAAAAGACCTGGAGCAGTAGCACTGCTCGCCGAGAGATCATCCCTTGCTCTTGAAGTGCCCGCCTCGTTGCTTGCACTCTTCAGGAAGACAAGAAATAAGGGATTAGTCTCCAATCTCAAGACTAAAACATAAGGACACTCATGGTCCCGCGTTGCTCTTATGTGGATAACTTCTCTACGCACTGACCTTGAATCTAACCTCGCTTTGATACCAAATTGTAACACCTCCCCTGTAGTGGACGTATAATATGGGTCCGGCCGGGGCCCCGCAACATACGAACGCCACAGCTTTAGTATTATAAGTTGATATAGCTATCCAAACTCAAAACACTTGCACAACACAGCGGAAAACCAAGCACAACTAGAAGTTATCCACTAACCAAAAGAGTACAACTAAGGCCTTAAGGCCTACCACAAATGTCCAAAAGTAAAAAGTACAATCAAACATGAATGTGCTCAGCACTCCTAGTCTACCTCGGCATGCAAGCCGGACAAAATAGTCTCAAACAACATCATCATAACTGTAGTGCTACAAAAGAGGGAAAAATACTTCATGGACTTAGGCCTTTTTGGCCGGCGTGCTAGCTCCTGCATGCGATCCTTGCCCTGTAAAAATTATTAGTAACGTGGGTCAGCAAAGGCTGACCTCAAACTGTGTAACAACACATCTCCTCCCGGCCGCCCCTAACGGACCCCGGGAACCCTCCAACCTGCAAGTCAGCACTTCATATGCAAATAAACATCTATAAATAGAAAAGCATTAAAACAGGCTTGGATGTCTCAGTCATCAAACATGTTCTCTATTGGTTGAGCATATAAAGAAAAGGGCCTACTATGCAACATGAATGCAACACCCGGGCTTCACCCAAGGTACCCTACAGCGTATGCATCTAGCACAACATCACATCATTTGGGTACTCACATTTCCCCAATTGGCATAAAGCCGCAAATATTGAGGGAGACACAACTCTCTCACACGGCGCACAGGCCGCCACATGGAATTCTTGCCAAGGCCCCACCCGCTCGTGGGCTTAGCCCCGGGCTTGCCTGCAAGCTCTGACGTCTCATGTCAGGATTCCAACAACCACAGACTGACCGATTCTAAGAAGCCTTGCTGGACCCCACCCGCTCATGGCCTCTTTGCCCGGGCTTGCCCCAAGCTTGGCATTCTCGTCAGTCTCACAGAAGGGGACTCGTCTCGCCGGGACACTCTCCACACATGACGCACATGTCACGGGATAGCCAGCCGACCACGGAGACATAGCCACGCCTTGGCACAACACAACCAAGACTAAACACATCGCAATCCCTCTTTGTACCGCAGCGTTCCCGCGCACCAAGGAAAACATCTCCAACTCGTGCGGAGCTAACCTTGTCCACCAAGGAAATCATCTCCATTCTCATACGGAGCTAACCTTGTCCCTCAAGGAAACCATCTACCGCCACGAGGAGCTAACCTTGTCCGGGTTCGACTACAAGTACCCTTTTCTAGCAAACGGGACAATCACCACCACAACACAAACGACATCTTGCCGCAACGGAAATCTCTACGAATTCCTAAGTTCGTATGCAACATCACCGAGTCGGACTAACGGTCGCGACTACGGCTTCACCCACCATGCCTAATCCACTAGCGAAGCGGATCTCTAATGCAAAATATGCCGGGGACGGACTCAATCAACCCGGAGGTTCCTCTTGAACCTTGGCAAACCAAAGCCCCTCTCATTTGAGAGTTTGGTGCCCAAAAATCTAGAAGAAAACGATGCTAAAAACGTGCATCCTAAAGACCGAGAGGAGAGATGTCGTTACCTTTCGACTCCTCTTTCTTGCCATGGCCAAAAAATAGCCGGATGGAAATCTTCGCAGCGGTCTAAGCTTCACGGATCCGGACTCGGCTCGCGATTTGGAGCACCGAAACCCTTCCTACAGCCCAAGAGTTCTTCTTCTTCCTCCTTGCTCTAGTTTCTCTCAAGAACTAAGAAAGAGAGGACTTGAAAAAGAATGAGGATCTGCAACCCTAAATTCGGACTTAACTTCCTAGGAGATGGCCAGAACCGTTAGATCCCAAAACCAGAAAAAGACTGGCTGCGATTTGCCTGGAAAATAAAAGACCTGGGCCGAACACGGCCTGGCACACGCCCGTGTCCAGGGCCGTGTGCCTCATTCGCCGTCTCAAATCGACGCGCCTGGAATCAGACACGAGCATTCGACACACCCGTGTTCAATCCGACACGCCCATGTCCCCAGCGACACGGCCGTGTGGCCTGCCGTGTGTCTCCAACGACACGGCCCCAACACCAACCCGAGAGGTGACACGGACTGGGACACGCCCGTGTCCCAAGCCGTGTGCCAAGTCTCGACACCCGTCGACAGGCTTTGTGTCGACACCGCGGAAAAACGTCGAGCGAAGATCGTCGACCAAGCGGGACACGCCCTGTGACATGCCCGTGTCACAGGCCGTGTGCCCCAGTCTCGACACACTGTCGAGCAAAAGTGTCGACACTTGGGCCGAGTGTCGACACGGCCTCGACACGCCCTGCGACACGCCCGTGTCGCAGGCCGTGTGCCCCACTCTCGACAATCTGTCGAGCACAAAGTGTCGACACTTGGGCCGAGTGTCGACACGGCCTCGACACGCCCTGCGACACGCCCGTGTCGCAGGCCGTGTGCCTCACTCTCGACACTTTGTCGAGCGAAAGTGTCGACACTTGGACCGAGTGTCGACACGGCCTCGACACGCCCTGCGACACGCCCGTGTCGCAGGCCGTGTGCCTCCTGCCAGAACCCAAAAATTTTCAGAACTGCAGACTGAACCTCTTGCAAAAATCTGGGGTGTTACAGGAGTGGCGGCGGAAGCAGTCATCTCCGCCACTTGCTTTGTTAACCGCTCAACTTGGAGGCCAAGATTCAAAGTAGCATCAATTTCAAATACTCCCGCTGGTTTGTTAGCCCGCACGCGGGGTGCATTCCATTGATACGAATTCATAGCCATTTCCTCAAAAAGTTCCTGAGCGGCCTCTGGGGTTTTGTTATTTAGTGTTCCCCCAGCGGCTGCGTCGATCATTTGCCTTGTTAAGGAATTTAAGCCGTTATAAAATATTTGCACTTGTTGCCAATTTGGAAGCGCGTGGTGTGGGCACCTTCGCAATATCTCCTCGAAGCGCTCCCATGTATTGTAGAGAGTCTCCGAGTCTATTTGCAAGAAGGACGCAATATTCGTGAGCAATTTGGCAGTCTTCGCAGGCAGGAAATACTTGGTAAGAAATTTCACTGCCATCTCGGCCCACGTGGTGATGGACCCTCTAGGAAGAGAGCTCAACCACTGCTTGGCCTTTGACCGTAAAGAGAAAGGGAAGAGACGTAATTGAATGACGTCATCTGAGACTCCATTGATTTTTAAATTATCACAGATTTCAAAAAAATTCGTAATGTGACAATTTGGATCCTCGTCCGGGAGACCATCGAAGGTTACCGACTGCTATACCATTTGGATGATGCTGTTCTTGATCTCAAAGTTATTGTTCACCACTGTAGGGCGAACAATACTTGATTTTGTACCCTCCAGGTTCGGCCTCGCATAATTGGTCATAGTCCTCTGCTGGGCCTCAATTGGGTTGGGCGGATGTGGATCCAATGTTTTTGTGGCAGTATCCCCGATCGACTCTTCGATGCCTAAGTGTGATTCCTGATCACGAGAACGGAGGAGATGCAAAGCGGTGCGCTCTATCACAGGGTAAAAAGGAATAATCGAAGAGCTTTCTCGGGTCATACACTTAAAAGAAAGAAGGGTGGGGAGAGGTAAAGAGAAAAACTAAAGAGAGAGCGAGAGAAAGACGATAAAATTAATAGCTATCCTCTTTTCAAAATATCAAAACAAAAACATCCCAGGCAATGGCGCCAAAATCTTGATATAAATTTTCGGAGAAGGGGTTATACATGGAGAAGACAGAGTTATGGAAGGAGAATGTTAATGTGTGATTGTGAGACGTTCTCCGATTCTATATTCGATGAAGGCAAAGTGTACCTTATCGCATATGGTATAGGATATCAAGTTCCATATCAAGGTCGTATTACCCGGGGCGATTTGAGTACTTCTACTTCAAATAGTTACTATTATCTTATCAAATAAAAGTTGTTTTGGGGTTGCTTATTAAATTAGCGAAGTGAGAATGTTTTACTTGCAAATTAGAGGAAAGCTAAATGATAATTAAGAGAAAGTACTCGATCGAGAATCACCTCAGCTTAAGTTGATCAAAACATGCAATAATAAACCTTTTAAATTAATAAGGCAAGAGACCTTGACCGCGGAGGTTCTTAAAGCAAGAACATGCTTCTCTCGAAGTCATGCCCATCAGAGTTTAGGAAGGTCTGATCGAACTCTCGTCCGAATCGGAGGCCTAAAACCAGATTTATGATGTGAACCCCGTTATTGGATTCCACTCCAATCCAGGAGATTTAAAGTCCACCTCTCTCGAGGGGTGTGTGCAACTCTCTTCACTCTTGAGTACTCACTTCAAACCATCGTCCTCTCGGTTAGCTAAGAATGAAAGATAATGATGGAAAACATATATCGATGATATATCTCCAAGCAAAGGTAAATCAAGAGTAAATCAAGGTATAAGCCTTACAAAGAAAAAGAAAAATAGAGCATCATAACTTAATAAACTCGAACCTCAGATCAGGAAGATCGAGTACAAGGAGGATTAGTTACTTGTGGTGAAATGGGGAAAGAGAGATGAATAGAAATGCGTTGAAAAAGCGACGAAAACAACAAACTTTTTATTAACACTGAAAGTGAACTATAACTTGAAAATGAAATATTACAGGTGCGGGAAATGAAAATCTATGCAAACAGTGCCTTTAGCTACTAAGCAGTTACACCAACTAATACAAAATAAGAGTAACTAAGCAAGATTACAAAGCTCGAAATGAGGAAGGAGAGTGGAAGCATGGAAAATAACAAGACAAATTCAAGAAAACTAAGGGGAAGAACCTCCCCTCTCACTCCAAAACATCTTGCTGAACGCTAGGAGAAGGGCTCAATTTATAGAATTTTTCGGGCTAGGTCACGCCCCCCTGACACGCCCGGGTAGAGCGTGTACCTGGGGCATGACACGTTCGGTGCAATGTTTTGGGCTGAAATTGAATGCTGGAGGTGACGGGCATCGTAGTTAAATTACACGCCCATATGTCACGCCATACCAGGGCGTGTCAGTGGGGCGTGACATATTCAGCGTGACGGTGGAGCAGGAAAAATAGTGTGCTGCGGCAATTTCTCGGGATCTGGGGACACACCTCTGGAACACGCCCATGTCCGGCGTGACACGGCCGTGACAGAGGGCGTATACATTGAGTTTCCAAGAAATGCATCTTTGGAGCGGTAGCTTCATTCCCCCGGGTTACAGCCCTAGGTACACGCCCTGGTAGGGCGTGACCTTGGGCGTGTAACAGCAAAATTCGGCTGAAAGCCGTGAAAACTACAAAAAGCAGAAAATGCATTAGTGACAATAATATTTACAAAAGGGGTCAATATAAGCACTTGCAAGACATGATTTGTGCTTAAAAAACCCGAAAATACAATAATAAATTTAACTGCAAAAAGTATTATCAATGAGTAAAACCAACATAATCCAATCTTCCAAATTCTCTAAACGCTCTTATGTGCGACCACATATGCTCTAATTGCATTGGTTGTGAGACTATAAGTTTGATCACTTCCAGATCACCATGGTAACACTAACAGTCTCTCACTTGATCTTGAAAGTATCAAACAAAAGTTTCACAAATAATGAACTACATCTAGCAATGTATCAATGCTCCCCAAGTAATAAGAGTTTAAAACTCGAAAGCCATTGTGACCAATATATCTGTGTTGTCATGTCCCTTTGTCGCTTACGTCCGGATAGAACTAGAGGTATAAAATGTGTCACCCTTATAATTGTTCAATCCTAGTTTCCTAATTTAGAATGGACTTCCAAAAATTGGTGAGCCTAATATCACATATTCACTCAAGCAAGCATGCTCATACATTTCTTAGTCTCATTCCATCAAGGGGCCTATAAATGCAACTTTGTTATATAGGAGTACAAATCCCATCTCTACACACACGCAAAAACCCAAATGATTCGTAATGTACCTAATAACCACTTTTATCATCCAGCTTTCTCAAGACTGGACTTTTGATAGCATCAAAGCACGCTCTTCCTCACTAGATGAATGTTGTGGATTCAGGTCAAAGGACCACAAAACATTACCACTGCGCCATACTTGTGACACGTTCATATAATTATCCTCAAGTTTTCTCATGGTGGGTCTATCTAGTACAACTTGTTCACTAACAAGCACCTTGTGATGACTTGATATCATAATATCATGACCTATGAGAACCGATCACCAGTCAATGCACATGCTAGTCTTAACGATTATCATCGCCCTCAACTTCTAAGATGACACTTGACCAACGACCATTTAAGAATGAAGTTTCTAAGAACATAGGCTCTCACATCAAGTCATCACATGACTCCTATGGAAGCAAACATTCTCAGGGCATTTATTACGTTAAATTAATCTTTCACAATAGAAATAAATTTACATAACAAAAGAACTTTTCATAAATATAAAATGAAACGTTATAGTACTCTTTTTATCAAATGAATTATTACAACAACTGATAAATATACATTTCACAAGACTCCCACTAGGGCTGATCATTTAGGTATCGTATACCCATAGATCTAACATGACATCAGCTTTCGCTACGCTAGAGGCTTTGTTAGTGAATATGCTATTTTTTCTTTAGTCGACACCTGCTGTTAACCCCTCAGTCCGCAACATACTCCAAGTTCCCAAAAGCCCCCATTCAGCAGGCGCGGACAAGATTTGGCCGTCCGCCGCCCAGTCCGGCACTGTCACCAGTAGCCAAGGGTGATACTCCAGCAGCGGACGCAAAGACCAGTCCGCTCAGTCCGCCGGCGCGTTGGGCAAGTCTCCAGCGGCGGACGCAGTATCCCGTCCGCCCAGGCCGCCAGACTCCAGTAGCCGCGCCCAGCAGCAGCAGTGGAAGCTCCAGTTCGCGAGCCCAGTCCGCCCCTTCTGTGCGGACTGGCGTGTTCTTTCTTTTTGCTTCCCGTCACCGCTGCCCGGTTCTTCTGTACCCCGGGCAGCCGGTTATTTTAGCCCTGCCCGCTTGGGCAGGCCCCCTATCCTATAAATAGGGGGGAGGTGGTGCACTCAAGGCACGCTGACTCGGACCCAGGAGCCTACTTGTTACAGGCTGCGGACTCGATTCTTGTGCCTTGCGGACTCCCCTTTGCTCTGCTTCACTAGTCTTTCCTTTCACTTGTAACCAAACCTTTCTTCAATCAAGAGAAAGCCCGTCGCAAGAGAGGCATTCAGGCCGCGACGGGCGAAGTCTGTTGTCGCCGTGGTTCACGGCCCTGCTCTTCTTTCAGTCCTCATCCGCTTAGTAGATCGCTACTCGCAGTCTCTCTTTTTCCCCCGTGTTCGAACAGTTAGCTGGTTGTGCTCGACCTCCCTTGTGTTTTCGTGCATCAACAGTTAACACGCGGCCTTCAGATCCGAGTAGTGTTTTGAAATCAGCGGACGCAAGATGTCAGACCGCAGAGCCCGCTCTTCAGACCGCTCCAGCTCTTCAGAAGATTCCCTTTGGGACGCAATTGAACAAGCTCGCCTTGAGGCCGAGCAGTCTCGCCGGCAGACCGACCAGCGTCTTGACACAATCAGCCAAGCTCTGCTTGCCTTGGCCCAGCGGCTTGCTCCTCAGGCCGCGGCGGACCCAGCGGACTCGCCAGTCCGCCAGACCCCAGCTCGCCGAACTCCGCTTCGGCAGTCGTCAGCAACTCCCCGGAACGCTGCTCAGTCCGCTGCTCCTCTGCGCCCTCAAGAGGAAGAGTTTGCTTTCAGAGAGTTCTTCAGAGAAGCTGCTAGGGGCACTCCTGCCCGCCAACTCCACTTTGCTGATCGCCAGTCCGCCGAGCCCGCGGACTCCTCAGCTCCAGTCCGCCCTTTCTACCCTGCAGAATTTGACACCCGTCTCCCTTTGTTGACCGAATTCGATGGGAATCAGCTCCAAGCAACTTCAGGGAGCCTCGCATCCCATTCTATTCAGGATCGACAGATCCCATTGCTCATCTCCAGGCATTTGAGGGTGCAGTTGCGTTGAGATGCCTCTCAGATGCAATTAAGTGCAAATTGTTGGTTACCACTCTCGAGGGGCAAGCGAGAGAGTGGTTCTACGAGCTGCCTTCGGGCACTATTTCTTCTTTTGCAGAGCTCCGTAGCCAGTTACTGCTGAGGTTTGCTACCTCGAAGAAGAGAAAGGATGGGCCAGCTGCCCTATTCGAGATCAAGCAAAGGGATAACGAATCAGTAGCAAGATTCGTTGATCGCTTTCAGAGGGAGATCCAGGGGGTGAGAAATGTGAACCCCGACTACTACAAAGTTGCCTTGATCCATGGCCTCCGGGAGGGCCCTCTGAAGTTCAAAGCCACAACCAAGGATCCAGAGACCTATCAGGAGTTGATCGCCATGGTCAACCGTTTCATAGAAGGGGAGAATGCCAACCCGACTTACGTCTCATCCCTGACAGCCAAGGCTGAAGGAAGGGATGCCTCCGCTTCTTCTTCCCATGGCAAGCCCCCTCGCCCAGATTTCCAGCCTCCGTCCCAAAGAGGCAGGAACTTCCGCAACAAAAAACCTTTCCAGGGCCATCAACAGTTTCACGAGCAGAGACTGCCGTTGGCCGCCACTCCCGCCGTGCCTTTGCAGGCTCTTCCCATCCTCCAGCAGGCAGCCTTGCCTGCCCCGTGCCAATATGAAGAAAGTCCCATGGGGGACCCTGCAGATCTGGATCTTGACGAAGTCATCCAGATCCTGCAAAGGAGATCAGAAGAGAAGAGGCAAGAGCCTCAGAAGCTGTGGAAGCCGAGGAATAATTCTCAATACTGCCAATTCCACAAGGAAAGGGGCCATTTGACTGAGGATTGCAAGGCCCTTCGTGCGCTGATTGTTAAGTTGCTTGCCGAGGGCAAGATTGACCTGACCAAGAAGGATTCTCCTTCCTCGTCGAAGCCATCCACCTCGAAGGGCAAAGAGGTAGCCGAGGCTTACCAGGAGTGTGTAGATGTGGAGGACGAAGGCCGTCTGGGGCCGATCAACGTCCCAGTGGAATGCTTTGATGCAAATGATGAAGGGATTCTAGGGCGCCTCTTCTTCATCCATGGAGGGGCAGGAACCGAGTCAACTCGGAAATCTTCAATTTCAAGGGTCACTCAGTCAGAGGTGGCCTCTTCTTCCGTTGTTCCTCCAAGAGAAGTCGTCACCTTTGGTCCAGAAGATCTGCCGCGTACAGCCAATCCATTCGATGATGCTGTTGTAATCCAGGCTGTGCTGGGGACTTCACAGTGGACAGAATTCTTGTTGACACGGGCAGTTCAGTCAACCTCCTCTTCAAGTCTACCTTCGAGGCCCTGAGGACTGGGAAGCCTCTGCTTTCCACTGAGGGCCGCTCTATGGATTCTCTGGAGAAAGGAAAGAGGTGGAGGGCAGCGTCACCTTGCCAGTAAAGCTTGGAGGGGCAACAAAGCAGATACAGTTCATAGTGGTCGACGCCCCCAGCAGCTATCATGCCATCTTCGGCAGGCCCCTGCTGAACAAGTACCAAGCAGTAATTTCCACTTACCACCTCGCCATCAAGTTCTTTGCCGATGGGAGGATGTGCCGGGTCAGGAGCGACCCAAGGAGAGCAAGGGAGTGCTACGTTCGCACTGTCAACATGGTTGAAGCTTCCCTTGCTCCAGCAGAAGCCGCAGAAGCCTCTTCCAGCTCGAAAGCTGCTGCTGATGAAGGTGCTCACCTGGAACCTGCCCAGGTGACGCAAGGAGTCCCCATTGCTGAAGGGGAGGAGAGGAAACTCTCCATCAACTCGGAGCTTCCTGAAGATCAAAGGCCGAGTTGATTTCCTGCCTGCTGAAGAACCTGGATGTCTTTGCCTGGTCAGCAGAAGACATGCCAGGGGTGGATCCTGATGTAGCTTGCCACCACCTGAATGTTGATCCAAGCTGCAAGCCCATCCAACAGAAGAAGAGGGACGTGGCAACAAAGCTTGCAGAGCCAATAAGGGAGGAGGTTGCAAAACTCCTCAAGGCGAATTTTATTAAAGAAGTGCAATACCCCACCTGGATTTCAAATGTTGTAATGGTTAAAAAACCAGGGGAAAGTGGCGAATGTGTGTAGACTTTACAAAACTTAATAAAGCATGTCCTAAAGATTGCTACCCCCTGCCTCGGATAGATTCTTTAGTTGATTCCGCGGTAGGATACTCTTACATGAGTTTTTTAGATGCGTTTTCTGGTTATCACCAGATAAGAATGCATAAGCCCGACGTTCCTCACACGTCGTTCATTACAAACGATGGATGTTTTTGCTATCTTGTCATGCCCTTTGGGCTTAAGAATGCTGGCGCAACTTACCAACGGATGATGGACCGTGTGTTTAACCATCAAAAAGGAAGAAACCTAGAAGTGTATGTAGACGATCTTTTGATTAAAAGTAAATCGTTTTCGCTGCACTTGCTAGATCTAGCAGAGACGTTCGCTACTCTGCGTAGATACAAGATGAAACTCAACCCTTTGAAGTGTACCTTTGGAGCGAGTAAGGGGAAGTTCCTCGGTCATCTCCTAACTCCGGAGGGACTTGCCCCCAATCCTGACAAGGTAAAAGCTATTCTTGAAATGCCTACCCCTCGTTCACCGAAGGAAGTTCAGCAGTTAGGGGGAAGGCTGGCAGGTCTTGCAAGATTCCTCTCTCGGGTTGGAGATAGGAGTGCCCCCTTTTTCAAAACTCTCCGCGGTGCATCCAAGTTTGAGTGGACAGAAGAGTGCTCTCATGCTTTTGAGCAGTTAAAGATGCAGCTTACCTCGTCCCCTCTGCTTCAGAGCCCCAGGCCAGGAGAGATCCTTTTCTTGTATCTAGGAGTTGGCCCTGAGGCCGTCAGCTCCGTTCTCCTTCGGGAAGAAGGCAGAAAACAGTTTCCAATCTATTATGTCAGCCATATCTTGAAGAGTGCTGAGACGCGGTATCCGATCTTAGAGAAGTTAGCCTTGGCACTGGTCATGTCAGCTCGTAGGCTCCGTCCATACTTCCAAGCACATTCAATCCAAGTCATCACCGATCAACCTTTGAAGGGTGTGTTGGAGAAGCCCGAGCATTCCGGCAGACTAGCTAAGTGGGCAATAGAGCTAAGTGAATTTGAAATTTCTTATGTGCCCAAGACAGCCATCAAGGCTCAAGTCCTAGCAGATTTTCTGATTGACATGCCAGAATCCAGTTCTGACCAGGCAGAAAGGTCACCTTTGGCTTGGACCATCTATGTTGATGGTGCCTCAGGCAGAAGTTCTTCTGGAGCAGGAGTGGTTCTCATCAATCCAAATGGAATCAAGCTGGAGCAGGCCATCAAGTTCTACTTTCCAGTAACCAACAACCAGGCTGAATATGAATCACTGCTAGCAGGCTTGAGGCTCGCAAGGGAATTAGGAATCGATCATGCTCACATCAGAACTGATTCTCTTGTAATGGCGTCGCAAGTCCTTGGTAACTTCGAAGCAAGGGAACCAGTCTTGAAAAAGTATTTGGCTCTTGTGAAGATAGAAATCGGCAGGTTTAAAAGCTTCACTATCGAACATATTCCGAGAACAGAGAATGAGGAGGCCGATTTTCTCTCTAAGCATGGGATACCTTCAGGAGGCACAACTTCCGAACTCTTCCGTCCGGCAGTAGAGGAAGGAGATTTAATGCAAGTTGACCAGCGAGCCTCTTGGATGGACCCATTTATCCTTTACCTATCAACAGGAAATTACCATCGTACAGTCAAGGACAAGAGAAATTTCAGAATAAAAGCAGCTCACTACTTCTAGTGGCGGGAGTCCTTTACAGAAAGACTTTCCTCTCAACAATGGCCCGATGTGTTTCAGAGGAAGAAGCTCTTACCGTTCTGCAAGAGGTTCATTCAGGAGAGTGTGGAAGCCATTCTGGAGCAAGAACTCTTGAAAGGCGAGTCCTGCGGCAAGGGTATTTCTGGCCCACAATGAAGAAAGACTCAGAGATCTATGTCAGAAGGTGTGTTCAGTGCCAGAAGTTTGCTCCACTTCAGCACCAAGCAGCTCAGTCCCTCAGGTCGATTGCAACTCCTTGGCCCTTTGCGGTTTGGGGAATGGATCTCATTGGTCCTTTTCCCTTGGCAAGCGGGCAACGGCGTTTCATCATTGTAATGATCGACTATTTCAGCAAGTGGATCGAAGCCAAGGCACTGGCTAAGACAACTACTCAAATCGTCAGGAACTTCATTTGGGGAGAAATTGTCTGCAGGCACGGGATACCAATGGCAATAATCACTGACAATGGGCCACAGTTCAATAACTCAGAGATGATAGATTTTTGCAAGCAGATCGGAACAGAGCTGCGTTTTGCATCAGTTCATCATCCCAGAAGCAATGGCCAGGTAGAAGCAGCCAACAAGCAGATCATCAATTTGCTCAAAAAGAAAGTACAGAATCTCAAAGGCAGTTGGGCTGATCAGCTTCAGTCAGTCCTCTGGTCCCTTAGAACAACGCCTTCATCTGCTACTGGGGAGACCCCATTCAAACTCTCTCATGGCTCAGAAGCACTCATCCCGGTTGAGTTTGAAGTCCCGTCACCCAGAGTGCTGCTTGCAAGAGAAGGTATTGATGACTGGGTGGAGCTGAATCATGAGGAGATGAGGTTCAGCCTGGAACACATCGGGGAGGTCAGAGATCAAGCAGCTATCAGGCAGGAGGAAGTCAAAAGGAGGATGGCCCGTCACTTCGATCAAAATATAAGGGTCAAACACTTTCAAGTGGGAGATCTAGTTCTGAAGAAGGTTGATGCTGCTGCAAGGGCTAGTTCAGTTGGAAAGCTCAACCCAAATTGGGCCGGCCCTTTTGTCGTCAAGGAAGCATTAAAAAGCGGCGCTTACCGCTTACAAACTTACGAAGGAGAGGATATACCGCACACGTGGAGTGGGGATGATCTCAAGCGGTTCTATTCTTAAACCCCCTTTCTATTTTGTGTATCCTCTTCAAGAATTATTATGAGTAGAAACTGCTTGCTAACACTTCTTCGAGTGTTTTTGTTGTAATCATAACAGATAAAGTACTAAGAGAGTTTTCGAAAACGGTTTGACACCCGAACTCTCTTTTTCTCTCATGTTCCCTTTGCAATACATTTTCTTAATCACAGAATCCATACTGACATGTTTCCTAGTGTTTTCTCTCTCCCAAACACCTATGACGGTTCCCTGATACCAGGAGACATCGCCGAGTTCAGCTAGACCTCCCCTAGAGCCGTTGTCATTAGCGTAACACCACGAAGACCACGTGTTGCGAGGAGATTTCGCACCGTGTAGTGGGAGCTTGCAGGCTCTAGCGCGGTTGGATTCTGGACTTCGGATCCCGGCAGGTACCTGACCCCACCTTTGCATTTTGGAGGGCAAGGTGGGTGTAAAGCTCTACCATGCCGCCTTAAGGATATGGTTACAACTTCGATGATCACATGAGGAAAGTATGCCGTTCCGGCTCACCTGCCCACCTGATCATCATAGCTTGTAACCCTCGAACACTCCGTGGTACCCTCAAGCAGTGCCTGCAGGAGACCCACAGCTTAGGCTGTACTCCAGGCAAGAGGGCAGGGAACCGTTCCGCCAATTGAGGGTCTTGCTTTTTGCAGGGAAGTTTGTGCGGACTGTTTTTCTCTGTCCGCGCAGTCCGCCTCTTTGGGTTGACCTTATAACTTGTAGCCCGGTGAGGAAAGTATGCCGCGCAGGCTCACCTGCCCACCTGGTCGCAAGTTATGGGGTCATTTCTGTATGTTTGCGGACTGGTTTTCTTTGTCCGCTCAGGCCGCCTTTTTGGGTTGATCTTATAGCTTGTAACCCGGTGAGGAAAGTATGCCGCTAAGGCTCACCTGCCCACCTGGTCACAAGCTATGGGTCATTTCTATCTTTGGCGGACTGGATTCATTATTCAAAGAGTTTGGTGGTTTCCTTGGGATTGCAAGCTGGTTATCTTTGGCGGACTGATTTTCTCTATCCGGTCAGTCCGCCGACTTGGGTTGATCTTATAGCTTGTAGCCCGGTGAGGAAAGTATGCCGCTCAGGCTCACCTGCCCACCTGGTCACAAGCTATAGGTCATTTCTATTATGAGCGGATTGGTTTTCTGTATCCGCTCAGTCCGCAGGGTACATATTCAAGTTTATTTCCTGTTATAAGCAGATTGGTCTCTTATATCCGCTCAGTTCGCAGAATGATTTTCATGTTATAAGTTTTGATCACTTCTATTGTGAGCGGATTGGTTTTCTGTATCCGCTCAGTCCGTAGAATGATTTGCATTATTTGATAAGTTCATCAATGAGCTTTTATATTGTGCGATCTGGCTTGCGGACTGCAACCCTAAATTTGATTTATGTTGGCATCAGCTGGTGTTCTCTAAGCCGGATACTGAATAAGTTGATACCTAATTCTTTAATCAACAAAGTTTACTAATGGTATAGCGTGCGGACGGAAAGTGAGACTCAGCGGAGTCCGCCCGACAGTTCCAAAATAGAATTATAATTCTCTAATCAACAAAGGCCTGAGCTTATCTGTGTTGTGCGGACTGCTAAATATCGGTGCGGTGAGCGTGGAGAAAAAGCATTGCAGAAAGCACACATGACAAAAATATCCTTTCTATTTCTTCAAAATTTTTTACATCATTCAAAATGTTCGGCGGACTGCAATTTTGCGTCCGCCACTTTTTACAAGTAAAATTGCAAAATGTATACATATGCATTGATCATCAGTCAGTCCGCTGTCTCTTCTCAGCAGGTGCAGGGCTGTCACCAATGATGTCGACATCTGGAGAGTAGGCCCCCGAGCTGCTCCCGCTGCTACCTGACCCTGAACTAGTGGCGGACCCGCTATGCGAAGCTGCCAGTAGTAGAGGAAGAAGCAGAAGAGCCGGACTCGGCGGACAGACCCTCTCCTCGCCGGCTTGATTCAGCATTGTCCGCAGGGACTTGCTCTTTGCCTTGAGAGCCTCCGTCGTCGTCTTCTTCTTCATCATCATCATTTTCCTCGATAACCTCTTTCCCTTTTTTAGATTTTTCCATCGCTGCGATCTGAGGAGCCAGCTCCGGAAAGATGGAGACAAAGGGGACGCTGTCCACTCCCTCTTTCATGAGGCCGTCGCGGGCAAGCCGCTCAACGGCAATCTCAACTGTCTCCATTACAAAGGGGAGCGTGGCGGCCTGGTACTTAGTGTTCCCCAAGTCATAGGCGACCTGCAAAAGCAAGATTGCGAATATCAGACAGATCGCGGCGGACAGCCAAACTAGATCGCGGCAAATTCAACTTACCGCCAGCTCCTCTCTTTGCCGAGCATTTCTTTCTCCTATCCGCGCGTTCCTTTCCTTTAATACTTTGATATCCTTCCGAAGTTGCTCATTTTCCCTTACTAGGTCTCTGGCCAGAGTGGCAACAAAATGGTTTGTCACCGCACTGTTCGCAGAGGCCTGAGAGGCCAGCAGAGGGAGGTCGGCGGCGGGTACCTTCTTCAGATCGCTCAAGTTGCGCTTCCCATAGAGAGTGGAAAGCGCAACATGGGCATGTCGCGTTATCCGCGGACTTCTCCATGAGGGGAGCGCAGTGGATAAGCGGACGTGCTTATCCTTGCTATGCCAATGGACCATAGGGTTTCCCCTAAGGTCCCTTTGGCTGGTACCGAAGCCGGCCATGGAGAAGCTGTCGGAGGAGGAGTAGTCCGCTGCGGGATCCCCTTCCTCCTTCCTCTTCTTTGCAACCGCTTCTTTTTTCTCCTTTTGAGTAGGAACAAAGCCGCTCGGCGTCTGCGGCAGGTTGGCGGGCACCGCCAAGGTCGCTGCAAGAAGAGAACCAGTAAAAAGGCGTGGTCGCGGCGGATACAAAAGTTGAGTCCGCAGAGCTACTTACTGTCCTCAGGCACGACGTCCGCTAGGCCCGCTAGCAGCGGGAGGTAGTGCTCGACATCAAGCCTGGCATTGGCCAGGAACTCCACAATCGCGGATTCCAAGTCGTCCAGCTGCACAGTCTTGAAAGCGGAGTCCGCGCGCGCCTGCGGATAGGTGTGCGCGAACCCGAGGTCGCCTTCAAAGATCAAGAACCTTGAGGTCCAGTTGTGGATCTTGTTTGGAAGACCCGCAACTTTCATCCCCCTGCAGTAGAAATAGATCACACCCTTATAGGGGCGACCTCCGGAGGCAGTAATGGAGCGGACGGAAAATATTTCCGGAAGATGTTCATTGAAAAGGCGATCCTTTCAGATCGCAAGTAGGAGAGGTAGCTGCAGATCGCAGCAAGTGTGTTCGGCGCGAGCTGGCCGGGCACCATCCCATAATGCTCGAAAATCGCGGCAAGTTCCCATAGGAGTGGGAACTTAAATCCGCTATCAAAATGATCAATAGGAATGGCGATCTGGGTCGCCGTCGAGAAGTTCAGTCTTTCTTGGTGTGCGGGTAGGCGGACAAGAATATTGGAGTCCGCCATTCTCTTTTCAACAAAGGCCGCCAGATCAGCCTCTGTCAAAGTGCATTTTTTGTGGTCCGCGGAGTGGAAGGCGACTGCAGCATCAGCGCGAGCGGACACCATGTTGCAGGCCGCAGGGTTTCGTCTACTTCAGCAATTTCCTGAATAGAGGACAGAAGGCAGTATTTATAGATGAAATGTCTGACAGCTTTTTAGCCAGTCCGCGCAGGTCGCATATTCAATCCGCACAATCCGCAAAAAATTAAAACAGCCAAACAAATAACGCGGACAGAAAAGACAGCTTTTCCAAAAAGATTCAAGGCCAAGTTATAGCCGTCGCAGTTCCCTATCCGCTCAGATCGCGAATATTCCCACCTGCAGGTTAGCAAGAAGCGGACACAGCGCTAGTCCGCACAGTCCGCAACAGATCATGCCAGATAAAGCTACATAAGAATAGCGGACATATAATCTGGATCCGCACAGATCAAATAAAGTTCAATCACACATCACACAGCATTGTTTGGAGCAATCATACAAACAATATACATTTAATCAGAAAAGTTCAAGGAATTGCGGACTCAGCGGTCCCTGTTATCAGTCCGCGCCGGCTTTTCTGCTCTGTCCCTGCATAGATGAGCCGCCTGATCACTTATCTGAAGAATTTCACTGTATACCCGGCAGAGATGGTGATGGATGACGTTTATAGTCCGGTGCATATGGGCGGCTTCCCGGTCAACTCGACTGAGAGGCACCACTGGCTCCGCTGCCGGCCTCGGCTCTTCATCCGCGGGCTGCTGGCCACCTGCCGGTGCCGCGATCTCAGGAGGAACGCGATCTGACGCCCGCGGCCTCTGCTCAGCGAACTCAGCAGTCCGCTTCTCCTTTCCTTCACGAGCCGACGCCAAGTGCTTGCCTCTGTAGTATCGGACATCATCCGCGAGCCTCTTCTTTTCCCTTTCAGACCTCTCCAGCGCCCGCGAGATGCTGGCGACCTGGTCTTTAAGGGCCTTCTCGCGTTCTGCGAACGCTTTCTCGCGCGCCGCGGACGCCCTCTCGCGCTCCGCCGCTTTCTCTAACTCTGCTTTAACACATTGCATCTCAACTTCAAATTTCTTCTCTAACTCTTTTATCATACTCAGGCTGGGTGGCTCATCCTCCGCGGACTCCACATGTGAGACCGCGTCGGCTCCAGTGTTGGGTGTGATCACGATCTCGCCACTCTCTATGGAGCCCGGCAGCGACTTTCTACCTGCAACAAATAAAGTCAAACTTCGCATTCAAAGGCAGTTCGCGGCGGATTCAAAGAAAGGATAAAAGATCACTTTTAGATATAGCGGCAGCGAGTTTCCGACTATCAAAGATGATTGGCCGCCTTGCCCGCTCTGGGTCAAAGGCGCTTAACCGCTTTTTCCATTCACGGTGAACCCTTGCTCTTCTCTCGGCAGCCGCACTTGTTGAGACCACGATATCGTCCGTCTTGGTGATAATTTTGATCGGTCTTGACGTCCGCGGCGGCGACCTATAAAGCCACTTGCGCTGAAAGTATTTGGGCGCCGGCTGAAGTTTACCTGACCGCATCAGCTCCGCCGCAATCCTCAGATCCTCAGCAGCTTTGTCCGCCGCGGCCTGCTTCGAGGCTGCCTCGACCACAGCAACATGAGCAACGATTTGCTTCTTTTGCTCCTCCATCTTCTCCTTCAGCCTCTCCCTCTCCTCTTCCTCCGCAGCGGACAAGGAAGGGAGTTCGTCACCCTTATCTCCAGCAGTCCCTGCCTCATTCTGCTGCACCATAACCAGCAAGGAGTCCTGGATTAAGTCAAGTTGATCGACGTCTATAGAATCAAGTATCTCATCCGTGGAAAGACTGACCGTTGAGAGGGAATTCTCTCCCGGATTTGGGCCTCCGGAGTAACCAGATCGCCGTCTGGAACTTCTTTGTCGCGCGGCCTGTGTTGTAAGTCCGCTTCCCCAGTCCGCTTGGAGATGTTCTTCTCCTTCATGGCGCGCAGCCTCCTCTCAACCCGCTCAGCGACGGTCTCTCCGTCTCTCTTCCTCTTCTTCCTCTTGGCGGTCTTCTCAGCAGCATCCGCGGCGGACCCCCCTAAATCAGGCTGGTCAGCGCGGACAGGTTCAGGATTCACAACAGACAATGCCTTTGAGGGCGCATTGTCCTCTACCTCAGTCCGCCGATCTTCTTCGTCCAAGTCAACGATTTGCACCGAGCATTGGGGGAAGATATGTCAGTCTCCATGTGTTCGCCAGTAGTGTCCGCCGAGGTCGCAGTCTTCTGAGAGGGGGCGGAGTCCGACAAGGTTGCCATCTTCTCACTCCTCAATGGTTCGGCGTCGACTACGGCATCCTTGCGAGCAGAAACATCGACGTGGCGGACTGCTTTCTCCGCAGGCTTCTCGCTCTGGGAGTTTTCTCCTGCGAGGCGGACAGGATCTTGTCTTGCCGGCCTCTTTGCAATTTTCTTGGTCTTCACTGGCGTTGACGGCTCCGAGTCGCCTTTGACAGTGAAGCTAGAGAGGAATGTACCAAGTCTTGCCATGCCGGACTGGAAAGTGGAGACCGCAAGTGGTGAGTATCGCCCCGTGTCGATCAAGATTCTCAGCAGATCCAGACCCTCCAGCGGTATTTATAGCTTTGGCGGCATTTTCGAGGTTTGCGGACTCGGCGGTTAAAGTAACATTTTCGAAGTTTTTCTGGAAACTTAAAAATGTGCGGGGATTATGTTAACCCCTCAGTCCGCAACATACTCCAAGTTCCCAAAAGCCCCCATTCAGCAGGCGCGGACAAGATTTGGCCGGCCGCCCAGTCCGGCACTGTCACCAGTAGCCAAGGGTGATACTCCAGCAGCGGACGCAAAGACCAGTCCGCTCAGTCCGCCGGCGCGTTGGGCAAGTCTCCAGCGGCGGACGCAGTATCCCGTCCGCCCAGGCCGCCAGACTCCAGTAGCCGCGCCCAGCAGCAGCAGTGGAAGCTCCAGTTCGCGAGCCCAGTCCGCCCCTTCTGTGCGGACTGGCGTGTTCTTTCTTTTTGCTTCCCGTCACCGCTGCCCGGTTCTCCTGTACCCCGGGCAGCCGGTTATTTTAGCCCTGCCCGCTTGGGCAGGCCCCCTATCCTATAAATAGGGGGGAGGTGGTGCACTCAAGGCACGCTGACTCGGACCCAGGAGCCTACTTGTTACAGGCTGCGGACTCGATTCTTGTGCCTTGCGGACTCCCCTTTGCTCTGCTTCACTAGTCTTTTCCTTTCACTTGTAACCAAACCTTTCTTCAATCAAGAGAAAGCCCGTCGCAAGAGAGGCATTCAGGCCGCGACGGGCGAAGTCTGTTGTCGCCGTGGTTCACGGCCCTGCTCTTCTTTCAGTCCTCATCCGCTTAGTAGATCGCTACTCGCAGTCTCTCTTTTTCCCCCGTGTTCGAACAGTTAGCTGGTTGTGCTCGACCTCCCTTGTGTTTTCGTGCATCAACACCTGCCAATGCTCACACCTCATCAATCGACAATCTCTTGAATATGATGGACCTGCTGAAGTATGTGCTTGGAGTGCTGATGAGATCTAGGTTCCGAAGCAAGTACAATTTCACGTTGTTGTCATAGTAGAGAAATACAGGACCAACAATGCTGGGAACACATATAACTCGTCGATGAATTTCCTAATCCTTACAGCCTCCTTCATTGCATTCACAGCGGCGATATACTTGACCTCCATTGTAGAATCAGCAAGTGTCTCCTTCTTGGAACTCTTCCACTAACATCTCCATTTAGGCAAAATATAAACCATGACTGAGACTTGAGTCATCCCTATTAGTTTGAAAGCTAGCATTTGTGTAACCCTTTACACGAGCTCTTCCTCTCCACCAAATACCGAGAACGTATCCTTAGTCTTCTCAAGTACTTTAGGATATTCTTGACGACAATCCAGTGACTTTCATTGGGATCAGACTGATATCTGCTAGTCATGCTCAGGCATAGGGGACATCAGGTCTAGTATATATGATTTCATATATGATTGATCCAATCACCTAAGCATATGGAATCAACTTCATGCAGTCCTTATCTTCACAAGATTTATGACGCTAGTCCTTAGAGAGAACTCACACCATGAGACATGGGTAATAATCCTTTCTTGGACTCAAGCTTGTTGAATGGTTTCAACACCATATCAATGTATGTACTTTGGGTCAGACCAAGATACCTCTTTGATCTATCTCTATAGATCGTAATACCAAGTATATAAGTCGCTTACCAAGTCTTTCATAGAAAAGCAGTTCCTTAGGTTGTTCTTACATGTAGGGTCAATTTTTCATTCCCGATCAGCAGTATATAATCTACATACAATATCAGGAAGACAAAATGCTGCCACTAATCCTCTTGTACACACACAGATCATCT
This sequence comes from Platanthera guangdongensis, assembly GCA_039583875.1. NCBI lineage: Eukaryota > Viridiplantae > Streptophyta > Magnoliopsida > Asparagales > Orchidaceae > Platanthera > Platanthera guangdongensis. The sequence goes on from CM077163.1 coordinate 118,785,453, forward strand.
TCGTTCTTGATAAAACCAATCTTTTTGATCTTTTCATCAAAACAAAGATTTCAACTTCTAGAAGCCTGTTTTAATCCATAAATGGATCTTTGCAGCTTGCATATTTTAGTGGCTTCACATGGAGATATAAAACCCTCAGGTTATGTCATATACACTTGCTCAAGGATGTTTCAATTTAGGAAAGCCATTTTGACAACCATCTGTCAGATCTTATAGTCATAATATGCTGCAATAACAAGCAGAATTCTAGTTGACCTAACCATAGCAACAGGGAAAAGGTCTCATTGTATTCAACACCATGAGTTTACTTGAAACCTTCAGCCACTAATCGCCATTTGAATGTCAATACATTCCCATCAATGTCGGTCTTCTTCTTGAAAACCCACTTGCACCTATGTTTTGTACCCCTTCAGGTGGTTCCACTAAGGTCCAAACTTGGTTTGCGTACATGGAGTCCATTTCAGATTTCATGGCCTCAAGCCACTTCTCAAATTCCGGTCCACTCAAAGCCTCTTGGAAGGTTGCAGACTCATCATCATGATCCATAAGAAATATATTACCTATCCGAGACACGAGAAATCCATATCTCCCAGGCTCAAACATTGCTCTACCAAATTTACGTGGAACTTATGTTTCTTAAGCAGGCTCTCTAGCTACAACAACTCGTAGTCCTTGCTCAGATTCCAATTCGGTTCATTCATTGTTCGTGGTTATTGAACTCCTCAAGTTCTACCCTAGCAATCTTTCTACTTAAGAACTCTTTCTCAAGAAAGACACCAGTTCTAGCGACAAACACGTTGCCCTCAAATGGTAGGTAGAAATAGTACCTTTTTGTTTCTTTAGGATACCCACAAGATAACATTTATTCTACTTGTGTTCCAGCTTATCAGGCATTTGACGTCGCACGTATTCCATACAGCCCAAAATCTTAATGATTGGCATACTAGGACACTTCACAGTCCATATCTCACATGATGTCTTTAGAACCGCTTTAGTTGGAGCACGATTTAGTGTTAAAGCAGCAGTTTCTAGAGCAAAATCCAAAAAAAAAAACAAGTAGATCTGCATGACTCATCATCAACCGTACTATGTCTAACAGAATACGATTTCTCCACTCATACACACCATTATGCTGCGGCGTTCTGGGTGGAGTGAGCTGTGATACAATACCACACTCTTTCAGATGATCATGAAACTCGTGAATCAGGTACTTGCCACTTCGATCATATTAGAGTGCTTTAACCTTCTTACTAGTGAAAACACGAGAAGAAAAACGGACGATAGGTAAATAACCGCAAATTTTATTGCTCCAAAAAGGTAAGTAATACATAGGTATGCCCCCTTTTTATAGAAAATGGGGGAGGTGAGAGAGTACAATACACGATGTGGGACTAAACTTAAGTCGGGAGGCTTGTGCGGATTGACATACACAAACCATGCACTACATAAAATACAATAATACATCCTACGGTGACTAGAGGAGCCCGCCATAATCTATGATAAACAGCCAGACAGGTCACCAGGCCGCACCAGCGGGTTGCCACCAGACCGTAGTGCAGATACCCATCAAATCGGAGCATCTGCAATCCTCCTGACTACAAACTGCGGGCTGCCAACTAATCGCAGTTACGACAAACCATCACACACAGTAGTGGTTACAATCAAACCGCTGCGACTTCAAGGGACGCTGTGTCTAACACTTAAACCATAGCTGCAACCACTGGAAGATCACTACTGTGGATACACATGTGTTGTTGTTGTTTCACCAGACTGCTGCGACTTATCAGCCAGACCACTATGAGTAGTCAACCAAGGAGAAAACGGTCTCAAACTATTCCGCTGTACATTCATCCAAATAGCTCGCTGAGCCAAACCGCCACAAGGCCGACCAAACAGATCGCTGCGGCTAGAAATGCTAACCGCCCGAACTGCGTTACAAAGCTCCCTCTCAAGCTGGAGCATATATATAAACCATGCCCAGCTAGCTACAAAATTATATGAACGAAGTAACCGGTTTTGTGAAAAAATCCGCCAGCACTTTATCAGAAGTAACGAACGGAGTACATATCTGATTCTTTAGAATCTCTTCTCTAATAAAGTGGCAATCAACCTTGATATGCTTCGTTCTCTCATGAAAGAGCAGATTCTTTGAAATGTATATAGCTACTTTATTGTCACAGAACATCGGTAGGGTGTGATCATAAGACTCTCCCAGATCCAGTAAGAGAGTCCGAAGCCACTTAAGCTGACAAGAAGTCAGAGCCATGCTTCTATACTCTGCTTCTGTACTCGATCTAGCAACTATAGCCAACTTCTTGCTCTTCCAACTGACAAGATTTCCTCCAACGAAGGTGTAAAAAACAGATGTTGACTTCCTGTCACCCTTTTCATCTGCGTAGCTTGCGTCAGAATAAGCCTCTACCTTTAAATATCCCCTTTTCAGGAAAAAGAGCTCGTTCCCTGGTGCACCTTTCACATACTCGAGAATCTTTAGAGATGACTGCATATGACACTCTCTGGGAGCTTGTATAAAATGACTTACTTCCCAATCGCATAATAAATGTCTGGTCTTGTAACAGTCAGATAGATGAGTTTACCAACAAGGCATTTGTACCTGGTGATATCTTCAAGGAGAGGAAAGGACTCACTCCAGCATTTATCATTTCCAGCAGCCATAGGAGACCGAGCAGGTTTAGCTCCAAGAGGACCAGTCTCTTGTAAAAGATCCAGAGAATACTTCCATTATGAAAGAGTGATAGAACCAGCTTGCGAGATATCTCAATCCTAGAAAGTACTTAGGAGACCCCATATCCTTTGTAAAAAAATACCAGAGCAGATGCTGCTTTGTCATATCAATGCCTTTCCTATCATCCCCATTAAGATGGATATCGTCCACATACACCGCAAGAATTATCACCCCAGACGAGGTCTTCCAAATAAATAAAGAGTGACCTACAGCGCTTCGAACAAACCCAGTAACAAAGATAACCACATTAAACTTTTCAAACTAGGATCTTGGACTCCACTTAAGACCATAGATGGCTTTCTTCAACTTACACACCTGAGACTCCCCCCTGAGCAACATTCCCAGGAGGTTGCTCCATATAAACTATCTCGTTCAAATCCCCATAAAGAATGGCATTCTTGACATCCAACTGTGGCATTTCTCAATCTTTGTTCATATCCACAGAAAAGAGAACACGGATCGTAGTAATCCGGGAAACATGAGAGAATGTATCAAAGAAATCCACACCATAAGTCTATGTAAATCCTTTGGCCATAAGACGAGCTTTGTAACGATCAACTGTACCATTAGGAAGATACTTGATAACAAAGACACAACGATAGCCAAACACATCAACACTAGGAGGAGAGGGAACAAGCGACCAAGTACCTCATTCAGTTAGAGTTTTCATCTCTTCATCCATAGAAGCTTTACAATGTGGAATGATCAAAGCATCACGATAAGACACAGAAAGAGTATTGGTCAAGAGGGCCAAAGCAATGTGCTACGGCTAAGGAGACAGTCTGGTGTAAGATACCACACCAGCAAGAGAATGCTGAGTGCACAAACGAACACCTTTCCTGAGAGAAATAGGAATATCAAGATCAGTCCTATCTACATGCTTAGGTCCATCCAAAGGAGAGGCAAGCATACTAGGAACCATGGGCAGCGGCTCAACAGAGGGATCAGAAAGAGTAGGAGAGTCACTAGAAGAAGGATAAATAGTAGGCTCAGGACAAGGTGCAGAAATAAGAGGAAGAGGAACTGAATCATCAGAAGAAGGAGGATCAGAGGAAGGGGAATCGAATGGAACATCCTAAAAAAGTGACATCTGCAGAAACATACTATCGGCAGAGAGCAGGATCAAAACAACTGCATCCTTTTAGAGTCAGGCAATAGCCCAAAAAGATACATTTAATCGAGTGTTGTGACAGTTTGTCACGTCTAGAAGATGGAGAATGTAGTACACCGAAAGATACCAGGAGACAAAGGAAAAGGGTTCGCATCAGGATGTGGGATAGAAAAGGGAGTCTTCCCACCGATAATAGAGGATGGGACGCAATTAATAAGAAAACAGGAGAGAATAATTGCATGGCTCCAATAAGACTTTGGAATATGCATATGAGTAGAAGACTCCGAGCCACATCGAGCAGATGATGATTTTTTCGTTCAACAACAACATTTTGTTGCGACGTATAAGGGCAAGCAGTTTGATGAATAATACAATGATCCATACAAAAGTATATGAAAGTAAGGGTTAGATCTGAAATACTCTAGAGGGGGGGGGGGGGGCGTGAATAGAGTATTTAAGGTTTATAAAACTTTTTGCTAATTAACAAATTAGTCCTAAGATAATTCAATCTATCACTGGTGCTACAGAAATTAAATTAAATACCACAAACACAACAAACCTAAGCCACACAACCACAACAAGAACAAAAGAAAAAGTGCACCCAGACAACACAAGAATTTTATAGTGGTTCCCCAACCGGGGTACATCCACTCTTCTACCACCCTGGTAGGAATCCACTCAGGTTTTTGATCAGATGACTACCACTAATGAGATTTTGATCAGGTGCTCAAAAACCTATCCTCAAGTCTTTTGATCAGGTGACTTGCAACTAGGAATAACTTTTGAAGGGAGTTAAGAACTCTTTATACAGTGGGGGATAAGAGAGTGATTATGTCTTCTCTTTATCAAATACAACTAAGAAGACTTTACTGGATCTTGATTTTGACAAAGCTCCCCCTGAGATATAGATTTGTTCAGGAAGGATGGAGCTTTGCTTCAGGGTAAGTAGGCCTTCAATGTTTCAGCCTTGACCAGTAGGTATCCAGGTGCTTCTTGACTGATATAGTAATTATTGTCCTTTGAAGAATCCTGGGATGAAAATAGAAGAAGACTCTAGATTTAAATGGTTGTTCTTCTTCTTCTTCTTGAGCTTCATGTTATTTCTCTAGTCAAGGTTTAGGGCTTCTTGTTCTCTATTACTATATGATTGTTGTTACTCTAGTATGCTTTGCGTGTTCTTCTGAGAAGAAGGAAGAAAACCCTTATTATTGTTTTCTGTGTGCTGCTGGAAGGAAGAAGAAAAATCCTTTTTATATTTTCTGTGAAATCTTTCTTCTGAATTTTCAATTTCTTCCTTCATTTAATGCTGACGGCCTGGAGAATATTTGCATTGATTGATTTACCCAATTGTCCCATTGAAAATCGACAAGCAATAATCCTGATGAACACCGTAATCAATGCTTGCTTCTAACGGTAATATTCTGAGAATATTTAACATTGATTATATAATAATTACTGCAATAAAATAAGGGATAGAGGGAGGAAAATTTCTAAGTCTAGAACTTCACAGAAATCGTCGAGCAAAGAACAGAATTCGTTGACCTGGATCCATAGTTCGTCGAGCTGAGAAGTCAAGTTCGTCAACCGTATAATAGTTGTTCGTCGAGCTGAGATCCAAGATCGTCGACCTAAGAACAGATAACTGCTTTCTCTAGACCCTTGCCAATTTTGTGCATCAAGATCGTCGAGCTGAGAGTATAACTTCTTCGACTGGAGTTCAGAATTCCTTGTTTCTTGGACTTAAGAATGTTGAAGTAACGTGTCCAGAAATCGTCGACCTGAGAACTGGGTTCGTCGACCTGAGAACTAGTTACTTATTTCTTGCTACTTGATAAATCTTGCCAAGACTGTGGTCTAAGTTCGTCGAGCTGAGAAGGTGAGTTCGTCGTCTGGAATATGATTTTGGACTTAGAATACTTAAATGTTTCTGGAATAAGATGTTGAAGTAGAATACCAAGCAATCGTTGACCTGAGAACTAAGTTCGTCGGCCTGAGAACTAATTTTGTCGACTGGAGTTGAGAGAAATTCTAGACTTGTAATGTTGAAATGTAGTGTCCATAAATCGTCGATCTGAGTACCAAGTTCGTCGAGCTCAGCTCAGAGAATTTTATCTGAGTTCGTCGAGCTGAGCACGACTTTTGTTGACCTGAGTTCGACGAACATCGAACTCATTTTCCTGAGTGATATTTCTCTACGTCTTGAGTCTTTTGCAGTCTGTTGATGGCTGGTCTAGGCAGTGCTGATTCTAAGGATATGACCTAGACTCTAGGACACAATAATAATCCTGGCTATACATGTTGGGTGAAACTGTAACGCCCCCTATCCGTCACATAGTATATAGCAGTAGGTCCGGCCGGGGCCCGACGCCATATACCACAGATAGACCGGGTGGTTACGTATGGAAACCATCCAACCAATCTCAACGTCCTACATAGAGCATTCTAGCGGAAGCAGTTTATAAAAGTTGTAAACAAGAACCCAGCATTAGAGCACGAATGTCCACTATTACAATAATTAGGAATGTATACAAAAACACCCAAAAATCGGCCTTAAGGCCTTACAAAGTGTTTCACTTGAAAATTACATGTTTTACAAACCACGGCACGCAGGCCGGTCATACATGAATAAAGCAGTAAACACTTCTACTTGGGCCTTCGAGGGCCAGCTTCGCAAAAAGGGCTTTAGCCCGCTATTGACCGCTTGGTCCAGCTGCACCTGCAAGCAACAATCCACCGCACGGTGGCAAAACAAGGCAACGGTCAGCAATGCTGACCAAATTATAACGATCCCGCCCCTAACTCGGGGCGGCGATGCTCCTTCCCTGCATTTCCTTAGCATAAGCGAGTAATATAAAACCATAGCCATAACATCACAGACGTTGGCTCGTAAGGCCACACGCCCCGTGCACTCAGGGCACATTCTCGGTGAACCGGTCGATGTCACGTCAATTAAAGCCATTAACATTCCGGACTCACCACCGCCACTAAGACGGCCAAACCTATGAGCAATTCGTCTTCTTGGTATTGGTCACGTCAATTTAAGCCATTGACCAGCGAAGACTCCCATCTATGCCAACGGCGAGTTCCACGTAACCTTAGGTCGCTCTAACCGGACGACATAAAGCGGGTACGGCTCCATCTAACCCGTGCTCACTTCGCAACGACAATTTAAGCCATTTGCGCTGGTCAAACTTTCACCGAGTCCCATTCTACTGCAAGTCACATAACTCAGTTATGTTCGAGTTGGCTCTCAGGCCTCCAAGTTGGCAAGATCTCGTATCCGCCCAGTTTTCCGGGTGCACCTTTGGGTTAGTCCACAAGGCTCCCTGCTGCAATCTACCGCGTAGAAAACCCGAAAACAACCAATAGCACGGAGTCTTCTCCAGCCTTATGCAATGCAACATCACCGATCCGGACTAACATGTCCGGGTAGGCTTCAACCAAAATGCCTATGTCCGTTCTCGCATACAGACTCTAAACAACGGGGACTTTACATATCTACCCGAAGGAACGCCTCCAACTCTCCGCAAACTCGCGAGAGCGGGCTTCCTATGCTAAGAAAGAGAGCTATTAGTGCTCAAGGTGAGGATCGTTACCCTTGAGTTCCTCTTTGGCTCCATCGAAAAGTAATCAGATAGAAATCACCGCACTTGCGTTGCCTCCGTGGATCCGGAGTCGGCTTGCGATTCGGAGCTCCGAAGCTCCTCCAATGGCGGATCTAGCTCTTCTTCCTCCAATGGCTTTCCTCTTTCTCCAAGGGTTTGGAGAGATGATCAAGTGAAGAAAAATGATGGATTTCAAGTCAACACCCGGGTATATCCTCTCAGGAACAACCCCCAGCCGTTGGATCTTCAATCAAGGAAACCAACGGCTTCGATTCGGGGCTGAAATGCCCAATCTGGGCCGAACACGGCCTGGCACACGTCCGTGTCCAGGGCCGTGTGCCGCATTCGCCGTCAAAATCGAATCTCCTGGACCCTCACACGGGTATCGAACACGCCCGTGTTCGAGCTGACATGCCCGTGTTCCAGCTGACACGGCCGTGTAGCCGGCCGTGTACCCCATGATTTTCCCCCGTTTTCACCCGAGCACTGCACGGGTTCTAGGACACGCCCGTGTCCTTGCCCGTGTCACCTTGACACGCCTGGGCCCTAGGCCGTGTACAAGGTCTCGACATTTCGTCGCCTGCAGTTCGACTACTGGATGACACGGCCTTGGACACGCCCGTGTCCTAGGCCGTGTGCCTTGTCTCGACGAACGTCGAGTGAATCTCGACGACTCCCCGGGACGATCGTCGACACGGGTCGACACGCCCTGCGACACGCCCGTGTCGCAGGCCGTGTGCCCATTCTCGACGAATCGTCGAGTATAACTCGACGACTTCACACGGCTAAGTGTCGACACGGGTCGACACGCCCTGCGACACCCCCGTGTCGCAGGCCGTGTGCCCATTCTCGACAAATCGTCGAGTATAACTCGACGACTTCGCGGCTAAGTGTCGACACACGCTTGACACGCCCTGGGACACGCCCGTGTCCCAGGCCGTGTGCCTTCTGCCAGAACCCAAACTGGCCCAAAACGTCCCCCCCTTCGCTATTTTGAGTTTTGGGGTGTTACAACTCTCCCCCTCTTAAAAGAATTTCGCCCACGAAATTACATAAGGAAAGGCATACAAAACAAAACTTGTACCTGAGCGGAACAACTTCTGATACTCGTCAAGCATAGTCTGCTCTCACTCCCAAGAGGGCTCCTCACGACCGCAATTGACCCACCGGACCTTGACCATCCTGATCTCTTTATTGCGTAGTCGCTTGACCTCCGAGTCCTCAATCCGCACGGGCTTGACCTTTGTCGTTAACCCACTATCCACCGGCACTTGATCGACCGCGATCATTTGCGTAGGCTCTTGCACCGCCTTCCGAAGCATCGAAATGTGGAATACATCGTGTAAACCACTTAGCTCCACCGAAAGCTTCAACCTATAGGCCGCTTCACCAACTCGCTCCAGAACCTCGAACGGTCCAAGGTACCTCGGGCTTAGCTTTTTCAATCGTCGCACCCGCGAGACACCCTTGAACGGCTTGATCTTTAAGTATACATAATCGCCCATAGCGAACTTCACATTCCTGTGCTTGGCATTACAGTACTTTGCTTGCCGGTCCTGAGCGTTAAGCAACCTCTACCGAATCGTTCTCACCAAAGAAGTAGCATCCTCCACTTCCGATCGCTTATACAACTTTGACTCACCCGTTTCTAACCAAGACAACGGCGTGCGACATTTGCTACCATATAGGGCCTCGAAGGGCGTCGTCTGGATACTCGCTTGGTAGCTGTTGTTATATGCGAACTCCACCAAATAAAGGTGGTCTTCCCATTGCTTTCCAAAACCCAAGACACACATGCGGAGCATGTCTTCCATGGTTCTATTAGCCCTCTCGGTCTGCCCATCCGTTTGCGGATGGGTGGCTGTGCTGAATTTCAACTTTGTTCCCAACATTTGTTGCACCAGCCTCCAATCATTGGACGTGAACCGCCCATCTCGGTCACTCACGATGCTGCGGGGCACACCATGAAGCCGTACTATGTTATCCACATAAAGCTTTGCTAACATCTCCACCGGATCATCCTTCCTATGCGGAATAAAATGTATCACCTTCGTTAATCGATCCACGATCACCCAAATGGCGTCGTTTCCCCTTTTTCGACCTTGGCAAACCGTGCACAAAGTCCATAGAGATGTCGTCGAATTTCCACTCCGGAATAGGCAAGGACTTAAGAAATCCTCCCGGCTTTTGGCACTCCGCCTTTTCCAAGGCACGGGTTTGGCACTTCGCTGCGTATAGCGCCACATCCTTTTTCAAACCCGGCAACCAACACAGTTTCTTCACATCACGGTACAACTTCGTGCTCCCCGGGTGAATCGAGTACTTGGTATGGTGTGCCTCGTACAACAACTCCGCCCGCAAATTACCCACACTTGGGACGCACAAACGACCGTCTCTCCGAAGCAATTCGTCCGCCACGACGAATTGAGAATTTGACCCATCCGGAGCCTCTACCATGAACTGCTTCATATGAGCATCCATATCCTAAGCCCGCCGAAAACGATCAGCCAGGTCATATTGGACTTCAGTCCAATTCAGAACTGCTTCAGCACTTGATTGCTTGTCCACACAAACGATCCCCAACGCCTCCAACTCTCGCACCAACCGCTCATCTTGCACCGATAGCCAATGGGCTCGAGCTGGGGCTTGGCGACTCACTGCGTCAGCAACCGCATTCCTTTATCAGGCACGTAGTGGATCTTGAATGTATAGTCTCCAAGAACTCCATCCATCTACGCTGTCGTATATTCAGATCCTTCTGATCAATCAGATGCTTCACGCTCTTGTGACCGGCATAGAGATCCACTTTCACACCGTATACAATTAAGCCTCCATAGCTTCAAGGCAAAACTCACGGCCATACGCTATTACGCTTCCGTGTTGCAGTAGCGCGCAACCCAAACTGCTGCCCTACGCATCATTAAAATCTCATTGCCTTCGGTTCCAGTTGGTGAAGTCAGCACAGGCGTCGTAGTCAACCGACATTATAACTCCTCAAAAGCTCGCGCGCACTCCGGCGTCCAAAAGAACTTATGCTCCTTCCTCGTTATAGTAGTGAGAGGTAACGCTATCCGCGAGAAGTTCTCCACGAAGCGCCTATCGTAGCCGGCAAGCTCCAGCAAACTCCGGACTTCCGCTACCGTAACAAGCTCAGGCCACTCCCGTATCGCAACAATCTTCGCCGGATCCACAGCAATACCCTCTCCACTCACTATATGACCGAGGAACGCCACTGAGGATAGCCAAAACTCGCACTTCGAGAACTTGGCAAACAACTGGTTTCTCCTTAGCGTCTCCAACACCAAATGAAGATGCTTGAAGTGATCTTCCTCACTTTGCGAGTACACCAAAATATCGTCGATGAAGACGATCACGAAATGGTCCAAGTACTCCCTGAACGTCTTGTTCATCAAATCCATGAACACTGACGGCGTATTTGTCAGCCCAAACGGCCTGACCCTAAACTCGTAGCGCCTGTGTCCTGTACTGGACGTTATCTTAGGGATATCACTCTCCCTTGGCTAATTTAGAGTACGGCGTTGGCCCGACCAACTGATCACAAAGGTCATCGATCCTTGGGATCGGGTTCTTGTTCTTTGCCGTTACCTTGTTGAGCTCCCGATAATTAATACATAGCCCCAAGCTTCCGTTCTTCTTCGTGCCGTTCTTCTTCTTACGAAAGAGGGTCGGTGCACTCCAAGGCGAAGGACTTCGACGCACATACCCTTGCTCCAACAACTTTTAGAAGTTGCACTTTCAGCTCCGCCATTTCCGTAGGCGCTAGCCGACAAGGAGAGCGTGACACAGGCCTTGCACCTGGTACAAGCTCAAACACGGAATCTATCTCCTATCGAGGCGGGGCTCCAGGAAGATCTCTAGGGAGCACATCAGGGTACTTCGATACCACTGAAATACAATCCAAAGTGGGCTTCGGCTTTGCAACCTCCACTAGTGTAAAGAACAGTTCTGCTCCGGCACGAACCGCCTTCACCACCTGAAGAGCAAACGCCAACATCTTGCTCGACCTCTTCGAGCCCGTAAAGGTCATCTCACGACTTGCTCCCGGCTTGACTTCCTTGCTACCGCATCTATATTGGCTTGCTGCTCCGAGAGCCAGTCCATACCAAATATAACGTCGAACTCCTGATTCCCAATCCAAAACTAAGCGCAACAACGTCTACCCGCGCACAATGAGCACCATTGGACTATAACGCATCCAATTCGTCTTTTACCATCGAAGGAGGTACTCCGACGCACAATATAATTCCTAATAAAGGAACGCGAAGCTCCCTAAACAAACGGTGCTCTCGCAGATAAAGAAAGTCATAACAAGGCTTAACACTAGTAGTTCTAAGCTAACATGCACAAGAGTGACAAGTATTTAAAGCAAAACTATCTTTAAACCATACCTGTCATCACGACGGGGTGCTTCCTCCAGGGCTTTAGGCACTCACGAGCATAATGCCCCGGCTCGCCACAGTTGAAACATGTGCCCGGGGTCTGACCCGTAGTCGTCCCAGAAGCACCAGAAAGAGCTTGACCCGAAGTCCTATGCTTCTTATACCATTTTCGATATGCCGACTTTGAGGTGTTCGGCACTTTGAATGTCGTTTCCTTTGCACTGACATCCTTGACTGCTCCTGACATCGGTTTCTTACCCTTCCGAGCACCATTCCAACAGTCTCGGGCAACGTGCCCTTTCTTTCCACAAGTATAACAAGTGTAAGTAACTTTACTAGTCGATTTCATAACCCCTTTCTCCAGCATTCTGCTGGATGCAGCTCTTATGGGGTTTGTATAGTTCGATACCATAGTCGCTGGCATCGGGAGGGTCTTACTCAACTCTGCCTCCAATGATCTAGCTGATTCCACCAAGGCTCGGAATCCCAATAACTTTGGTCCTAGCAGTAGGACTCGTAACTCGGCGCGTAGGCCATTATAGAATCTATCGACTGTAGCTTGCTCATTATCCGACTCAAAGCATGGGTAGCGACTTATCATAAGAAAAGCTTGCAAATATTCCTCAACCGTGTGCGCTCCCTGCACTAAATGCATATTCAGCTGCTGCCCCAATGGTCTACCATAGGTCATCTGCTGCATCGCGCCCACCGGCGTTGAATCCACAACAGGGGCGCAGGGTTGTACATTTCCTCCTAGCTGTGCACCCGCCACAGTAAACACCGCTTCTATGATCCTTCTAACGGTTTCATACGAAGGAGGAGGCTCAAACACCTCACTGGGTGCACTATGCTCCTCAGAAACCGGACATTCAGGCTGTCTAGCACCACTTCCGGTCACCTATAGTGGTACAAAACACCGTTAAGCGACCAAATAAAATTGCGAACAGCAATTATAGGAACACGCAGGTTCCTCAAACACGAGTATTTTCATTCCTAAGTGGACATTCATGGGTTCTTTTACCGTTATAACGATGACGCACACAATGTGCTCACCACCCCTTAAAAAGAATTCGTCCACGAATTCAGCTTAAGTCCGACCAAAACCAGTAGTCTGATACCAAATTGTAACGCCACCTATCCGTCGCATAGTATATAGCAGTAGGTCCGGCCGGGGCCCGACGCCATATACCACAGACAGACCGGGTGGTTACGTATGGAAACCATCCAACCAATCTCAACGTCCTACACAGAGCATTCTAGCGGAAGCAGTTTATAAAAGTTGTAAACAAGAACCCAGCATTAGAGCACGAATGTCCACTATTACAATAATTAGGAATGTATACAAAACACCCATAAATCGGCCTTAAGGCCTTACAAAGTGTTTCACTTGAAAATTACATGTTTTACAAACCACGGCACGCAGGCCGGTCATACATGAATAAAGCAGTAAACACTTCTACTTGGGCCTTCGAGGGCCAGCTTCGCAAAAAGGGCTTTAGCCCGCTATTGACCGCTTGGTCCAGCTGCACCTGCAAGCAACAATCCACCGCACGGTGGCAAAACAAGGCAACGGTCAGCAATGCTGACCAAATTATAACGATCCCGCCCCTAACTCGGGGCGGCGATGCTCCTTCCCTGCATTTCCTTAGCATAAGCGAGTAATATAAAACCATAGCCATAACATCACAGACGTTGGCTCGTAAGGCCACACGCCCCGTGCACTCAGGGCACATTCTCGGTGAACCGGTCGATGTCACGTCAATTAAAGCCATTAACATTCCGGACTCACCACCGCCACTAAGACGGCCAAACCTATGAGCAATTCGTCTTCTTGGTATTGGTCACGTCAATTTAAGCCATTGACCAGCGAAGACTCCCATCTATGCCAACGGCGAGTTCCACGTAACCTTAGGTCGCTCTAACCGGACGACATAAAGCGGGTACGGCTCCATCTAACCCGTGCTCACTTCACAACGACAATTTAAGCCATTTGCGCGTGTCAAACTTTCACCGAGTCCCATTCTACCGCAAGTCACATAACTCAGTTATGTTCGAGTTGGCTCTCAGGCCTCCAAGTTGGCAAGATCTCGTATCCGCCCAGTTTTCCGGGTGCACCTTTGGGTTAGTCCCCAAGGCTCCCTGCTGCAATCTACCGCGTAGAAAACCCAAAACAACCAATAGCACGGAGTCTTCTCCGGCCTTATGCAATGCAACATCACCGATCCGGACTAACATGTCCGGGTAGGCTTCAACCAAAATGCCTATGTCCGTTCTCACATACGGACTCTAAACAACGGGGACTTTACATATCTACCCGAAGGAACGCCTCCAACTCTCCGCAAACTCGCGAGAGCGGGCTTCCTATGCTAAGAAAGAGAGATATTAGTGCTCAAGGTGAGGATCGTTACCCTTGAGTTCCTCTTTGGCGCCATCGAAAAGTAATCGGATAGAAATCACCGCACTTGCATTGCCTCCGTGGATCCGGAGTCGGCTTGCGATTCGGAGCTCCGAAGCTCCTCCAATGGCGGATCTAGCTCTTCTTCCTCCAATGGCTTTCCTCTTTCTCCAAGGGTTTGGAGAGATGATCAAGTGAAGAAAAATGATGGATTTCAAGTCAACTCCCGGGTATATCCTCTCAGGAACAACCCCCAGCCGTTGGATCTTCAATCAAGGAAACGAACGGCTTCGATTCGGGGCTGAAATGCCCAATCTGGGCCGAACACGGCCTAGCACACGCCCGTGTCCAGGGTCGTGTGCCGCATTCACCGTAAAAATCGAATCTCCTGGACCCTCACACGGGTATCGAACACGCCCGTGTTCGAGCTGACACGCCCGTGTTCCAGCTGACACGGCCGTGTAGCCGGCCGTGTACCCCATGATTTTCCCCCGTTTTCAACCCGAGCACTGCACGGGTTCTAGGACACGCCCGTGTCCTTGCCCGTGTCACCATGACACGCCTGGGCCCCAGGCCGTGTACAAGGTCTCGACATTTCGTCGCGTGTAGTTCGACGACTGGATGACACGGCCTTGGACACGCCCGTGTCCTAGGCCGTGTGGCTTGTCTCGACGAACGTCGAGTGAATCTCGACGACTCCCCGGGACGATCGTCGACACGGGTCGACACGCCCTGCGACACGCCCGTGTCGCAGGCCGTGTGCCCATTCTCGACGAATCGTCGAGTATAACTCGACGACTTCACGGCTAAGTGTCGACACGGGTCGACATGCCCTGCGACACGCCCGTGTCGCAGGCCGTGTGCCCATTCTCGACGAATCGTCGAGTATAACTCGATGACTTCGCGGCTAAGTGTCGACACACGCTTGACACGCCCTGGGACACGCACGTGTCCCAGGCCGTGTGCCTTCTTCCAGAACCCAAACTGGCCCAAAACGTCCCCCCCTTCGCTATTTTGAGTTTTGGGGTGTTACAGAAACATCCTAGCTTAGTGAACGTAGCCCAAATCCAACTAGGGATCCAACAATCTCCCCCTATTTCGGTGAGGTAACTAATTACATGCTCACATTAATAACAAAGCAAGAAAAGATATATATGGCAGGAATTTTAATATATGTAGCAGATATATATACATAGAAAGCTTTGTATCATGGCATAAATAATCAGTTTTTAGAGTAACAGAAAGACTGAAAATAGTTCATAATTTATTTCTTCTTCCTTTGGTCCTTGTGCTTCTCTTTAGCTTTTTCTCCTGGTTGTGTAAACTTGATTTCCCTATTAGGATCAATTGCTTGAGCTTTTGTCATTATCATGTTAGCAACTCCAATGATATTTAGGGAAGTGGCCCTTGGCACTACAGATTCAGGATGCAGTTTCATATAATCATCAACATTAAAGAATTTGTTAGCCTTAGAAAACCTGTTAAGCTCTTCCTTTTTGTACTTGGACATTGTATTATATTCAGATGGATCCTTCCCTTCAGCTTTTACTCTATTAATCATGGATAGGCCAACCAATTCCTGGAACCTAGCCATCCTAGTAGTTGTAGTTGTCTCAGGATCTTCAAATGGTACAGGAGGGGAAGCAGGTCTCTTGGGGCTTTCAGCCTTTTGATGTTCAGTGAATCGTTGTTGTTGATGTTGTTGATGTTGCTACTTGCCAGATGAATAATGTCATTGCTGGCTGCTTCCTGAAGAGGAGGATCTACCCTGATGTCTTTGATAGGTTTGAAACTGGATAGTCCTCTGAGTTGACGAACTGGAAGCACCAGCAGCAGGTGGAGGAGGAGGAGGATCCTTTCTGTTTCTTTGAGGAGGTGGGTAATATCTCCTGCTTTTCTTCCTTTCTTTTTGTTGATTTTTGGACAACCACATCCATGCTGGTATGCGCTTATAGGGTGTGATCTTCTGGAGTATATATTATGGAGTGTCATTTGCTGGATTTGGTTTTGGGGTAGGAGGTGGAGGAGCCTTCCTCTTCTTAGATACTTTCTTTTTCTTAGGCTCATCATCTGAGTCCTCTTCATCATCATCCTCATCATCAGAATCCTGAGGAGTATCATACAATACATCAATAGCTTTTAGTACTGATTTGTTAATGGGCTTTTCAGCCTGAATAGGAGCTGGAGCAGGAATTGTAGGAGGAGCTGGAGGAGGAGCTGAAACTGGAATAGGAGGGTTGTACAGAATAGTGCTTTCAGCCACTATTTTATTTTCCTCTTCTATATCTGCCATGATCAATGCATCAAGATCAGGCATGGGTGAATCATCCATAACAAAAACTGGAGCATGAGGAGATGCGATAATGGGGGAAACAACTCTAGGAGGAGATGGAATAGCTGGAACCTCTATAGCTGGAACCTTTGTTGTAACAAAACTAGCCTTTAGTTGCTTGGCAACCTTGGGGCTTATGGGAGAGGTGTACGGGACTATGACCAAAGATGGCTTGATACTGTACTCTGGAAGGTTATTAAAATAAGCGGTATCAAAACTGCTTAATAAATTTAAAAGATCAACTGTGGGACTTGTAATAAAATCACAAGTAGTTATTTTTTCCTCTAGGACCTACTCATCTATTTTCATATCAGATTCAATAAAATGAATTCATTCAAATAAATCTTGATCATCATCTGCATCTGCTTCTACTGCTACTTTTTCTACTGTGTCTGCTGCTGTATCTACTGCTACTACTGTTGGTTCTGCTGCTACTGTTACTGCTGCTGCTTCATCTTCTTCATGGAGTATCTCCCCCTGCCTAGTTTCAGTGGATACTAAAGCCAAACCCGTAGCTATAGAAGGAGTAGCAGGGAGGGCAGAGATTTTGTCAGGAAGAGAGGATATAGAAGAAGCAAGAGGTGTAATAGCCTCTGCTATGATGGTTTTGAGGAGGGGAGTAAGAAGTGCAATGAGAGGTGTAACAATGGAGGGGTCCAATGGCAGAAATGCAGAGGGTTGTGCAGAAGGTGTTTCAGTGGAAAAAAAGTGGGAATGGAGGAGGATGGTGGAGGTGGAGGTATAGAATATTGCATGTGTTCATCTTGAGGAGAAGGAGTATGGAGGGGGATGTAGGCAGATTGAAGGATGGGATGTTGGCTAGATGGGGAGGTAAGGGAGATGAAGGTGGTGATGTAGTTGGTGTACTATAGGGAGAGGAAGGGGATGTATGAGAGTGAATATGAGTGGGGGATGTATGTATTTGGGAGGATGGAGGTATGAGAGTATGAACTGTGCTTGGAGTGGTGGAGGGGAGCTCGTGTAGCATCTGAGGATGAGTTTGGATTGCCGGATGTGATGGAGGTGGAGGAGGGAGATCTTCAGTAGGATGGGGAGTGGCAAAACTAGCCCTAGTACTCCCAGAAGGCCTGGTGGAAGAGGAGGAAGCCTTGGAGGGCTTGGTGATGCTCCTCTCCCACCTGCCAAAGAGGGCACAGGTGAGCCACTTGGAGGCATTGATGAATATGGTCGGGGAGACCAGTGATTCAACAGTCTTCTCCTTTAGGAAGATTCCCAGAATTCTTCCAAAACATACCTCCTTTTTATTGTTTTTCTTCTTAATCAGCTCAAATAGAATCTGAGCCCAGTTCACCTTCTTCTTGTTTACCACAACACACATTACCAGGAATTGGTGCCTGGTTATGTAATCATGTGTAGTGTGTTTGCCCAACAACACTTTCCCCACAATGTCTGCTAGAAATTTGAACTCGGCAGATAGGTGTTTCTTCAGCAATTTATTTGGGGTTTCTCTAGTATACCCCATCATACTCAGCATCATATCAAATTCCTCAGTATCAATTTCTAACTCTTCTTCACCGTTAATTAATCCAAAAATTTCTATTAGAACGGCGAGAGTAAGTGGAACAGCATTACCAGAGATTGTGGCAGTCATAGAGTTCTCATCTGTGGTGGAAGAAGTATAGACCCACTCTCTGATCTCAGTGCTAGATATCTTGATCCTGGCGGACAGAAGATTCTTCAACTACTGTTCTTCAAGGAGTTGCATGATGTCTAGGAAGATTTGGTCTGAATGTTGGAAGGAATCAAAATTGACATCAAACCCTGTTGGAACACCCTATTACTAATTTGGGTCAGGATCACTATGTCTCTAGGAATCTTTGCTTGACCTCCTGTATAGCTTAATAGGTCAATTAGAATTGAGTCTAAGGGTTAGAAGTCTAGGTTTGGAAGCTGCCCTGAAGACCAAGATTTTGTGTTTGGAGACTAAGTCATATCGTCGAGCTCAGCACGACGATTTGTCGAACTCCGGTTGACGATCGTCTAGCTCAACTTCGACAGATCGTCGAACTCCATTCGACGATCGCTGAGCTCAACTTCATTATATCGTCGAACTCCATTCGACGATCGGTGAGCTCAGGTCGACGATTTTGACTCTGCTTTGGATCTTTATCTCTGAGCTCAGTTCGACGATCTTGGAGCTCAGTTCGACGATCTTTGAGCTCAGATCGACGATATTTTGCTGCTGTGTATTTCTAGATCGCTGAGCTCAGCTCGACGATAGCAGAGCTCAGTTCGACGATTTCAGATAACTTCAAGGATGTTTCTAAATTCAAATTCAAATCAGTTAAGGAGTTATTCTGCAATTAATTCAGAGATTTCCCAGCCGTTTTCATTCATTTCTGGACCAAGATTCAAGGGATTTTTCAAGGAATATTTCTGTGGACTTTCCTCCAGAAGAGATTTTGCAATTAAGGATGCAATTAATGCAGGCTAACGACTATTCTTGACAGAGAATGTTATTCTATTCTGTACCAGAGAATAATAGAGAAGAATTTTTTGAATCTCAGATAGAACACACAATACAGAGATAGAACACAGATTACAGAGATACATTTAAAAATATTCTGTCTCAAAGATTTCTCAAGAACACACATCCAAGGAGATCAAGCTTTCTCAAATCTTCAGATCTCTTTAGTTTTCAAAGTGTTCAAGGCCAACATATTTTCAAGACTCCAGATATTCAACATTTCAGTCATTGCTGAAATCATATATTGCTGGAGTTCAATCTTTGAAGGCCTATCACCCTCAGCAAAGTTTTTCTTCCTGAAGATCTCAAGGATTCAGGGGGAGCTTTGACATCAACAATCCACATAGTCTTCTTAGTTGTTTGAGAAAGAGAAGACTTCCATCACTCTCTCACCCCCTCTCTGTAAAGGGTTTCTCAAACTCCCTTCAAAAGTTTGAGCTTGGTTTTTGAGCACCTTGTCAAAAGCTCATTGGTGGCAAGACACCTGATCAAAAAATCTGCTTTGGTTTTTGAGCACCTTATCAAAAGCTCATTGGTGCCCAGGACACCTGATCAACTCATCCTGCAGTGGATTCCTACCTAGGGTGGTAGAAGAGTGGATGTACCCATGTTTAGGGGAACCACTATATTTCCTTGTGTCTTCTGGTTTTGCTTGTGTTTATGTTTGTTTCTGGCCTTGATTTTTCTGTGATTAGCTTTTGTTTAACTTAGTGCCATGATTAAATTTATTATTGCTTCCCTGCTCACTCTTATTACAACAGTTGTTGTAAAAAGTTTCAAAGCACCATATACTCTATTCACCCCCCTCTAGAGTATATCACATCTAGCTGCACTTTCAATTGGTATCAGAGCCAAGTTGGTTAAGTATACCATACCTGATTGGTTGTACAGGCTAACACCTGAACCCAAAGATCCCTAGTTAGATCTGTTTTTCTTTTGTAGTTTATTATTAGATTTTGTTTTCACAAATCATGACCCAAAACAAAGATTATGCTAGCACCAGACCTCCAGTGTGCAATCTATCCAAGTTTGCACTTTGGAAAGAAAGGATCAGACTTTACATGAATTCTATTGACGAAGATATTTTTAATTCTATTTTGACAGTATGTCCAAGACCCCTAGAGAACACAAGTACAAATACTGTTCCACCTCCATCAGGAACAGATGCTGATATCAAGAGATGGAAGGTAGTTGATTCCAAGGTTATGAACATCTTGGCCCAGACAATGTCAGATGACATATTTCAAAAGGTGGCTGAATGCAATTCAGCCGAGGAAATTTGGGACAAACTCTCAGAAATAGTCTCAGGCTCAGCTGATGAGAGAAAGGATAGAAGATCCCATCTCATCTCTCAATATGAGAATTTCAAAAACAGAGAAACTGAGTCAGTGGGAGACATGTACAACAGGCTAAGTCTAATTGTCAGTGAACTCAGGACACTGGACAAAGAGATCTCACTAACTTAACTTAATGACAAGATCCTAATGTGCTTCCCCAGCACTTGGGATTCAAGAATTTGGCCAATTACGGATGCCAGAAGTATGAATGAGATCACCACTGAAGATCTGTTGGGTAAGCTCAAATCTTATGAGCTACTCATCAAGAATAGAGATGAAGAACAGAAGGCTGCTTCACCAGCCACAAGAAAAGAGAAGACCATAGCCTTCAAGGCAACTGAAGATCTGCCTGAAGATAAAGACACAGGCAATGATGAACTACTCAGTCTGCTGGCCAAAAGATTTTACAAAATGGCCAGAAAGGACTTCAGAAGAAGATCATACAAGGAGGAGGATAAGCCAAGGTATGACAAGTCCATTAGTAATAATAAAGACATTATTTGCTTTGGTTGCAGGAAACCAGGGCATATAGTTCCTGACTGTCTAGAGAACAAGAACAAGGACAGAAGGGACAAGAAAGAAAGAAGAAAGGAGAAAGACTCCAAAAGGAATGGCAATGACAAACCTTCTTCAAGCAAAAACAAGCATACAAGAAAAGGGTTTGTGGATGAATCCTGGAGTGAGACTGAAGAAGAGTCAGAAGCCTCATCCAGCTTCAGTGATGATGAGGATGATGCAGAAGAAAAGGAGTTTTGCATGATGACAATCAATGCCTCACAACATAATTCAGAAGAAGAGGAGTCAGAGTCAGATTCAGAGACTCAACCTGAAGAAGATCAGGTAATTGGTTCTTTTGATTTTAGTTCAGAGGATTTTAAATCTGAATTTAAAGCACTGTGTTTAGACCTGCTAAAGTCTGAGAAAGAAATTATCTCTCTCAGAAATCAATTATCTGAACACAATACTTTAAAGTCAGAAAACCTCAAACTCTCTCAGGAGTTGGAGTGCTGTAGGGAACAGATAGCTTCACTGAAAAGTGAGCTCTCTGAGGCCAAGAAGCTTGAAGAATCCCTCAATGGGAGAAGCATCAAGCTGATGGACATCACAAGCACAGTGAACTCCAGATTCAACAGTACACTGGGCTTGGGTGCTTCATCCAGCCAACCTATAGTCCTAACAACTCCAATCAAAATCATTTCTGACAAAGGAAAGGGAGTTGTAGAGGTTGCTAGGAAAAATTCTGATCTGCCTCAGAAAACTAAGTCCCAGCAGAAATCGTCGAACGGAGATCGACGATCGCCGAATGAAGATTGACGATCGCCGAACGCAGCTCGACGATCTCAGGCAAAATCGTCGAACGCAGATCGACGATCTTAGACAAAGTCGTCGAACGCAGGTCGACGATCTCAAATACCTGACCTCAGCCATAGTCGACCGTCGAACGGAGCTCGACGATCTGACCCAAGATCATCGAACGCAGCTCCAAGATCGTCGAACAGAGGTCAGAGCTCTGGAAAATTTTTCAAAGGAAAATCAAAGTTGAATCCTAAGGGTCCTTCATCCCAAATCTTTACCCCTTATACTGAATGGATTATACCTCCAAGGAGATATCATCCTGAAGGATATAAGAGTAAACCTGGGATGTCTTTCATTTCAGAATTTAAAGGTTATCAACCTAGGCCCAAGGTAAACTGGGTCAAAAACAAATGAATTGTCTTATGTGCAGGTGAAGACCTATCCAACATCTAACCAGCAATGGTATTTGGATAGTGGGTGCTCTAAGCACATGACAGGGAACAAGGACAACCTCACATCCTTCAGAGCCAAGCTTGGACACAAAGTTATCTTTGGTGATTCAAACTTTGGACAAACTAAAGGATATGGTGCAGTCCAGATTGGATCAGTAACTTTCAAGAAGGTAGCTTATGTGGAAGGACTGAAGCACAACCTAATTAGCATCAGTCAGCTGTGTGATGAAGGCTACCAGGTGACCTTCAGCAAAGCCTTATGCAAAATCAAGTCAGAGGACAACACAACTGTGTTTACAGGTAAAAGGAAAGGTAACATCTATCTAGTAGATTTTCTTTCAACTGATGTAGATATCTGCTTGTTTAATTCTGTCTGTAGACCAAATATTTTATGGCATAAGAGATTAGGATACCTAAACCTTAGAACTATTGCTAGGCTATCCAAGGACAACCTTGTTAGAGGACTACCTTTTGGCTCCTACAAGAAGGAAGGACTCTGCAGTGCTTGTCAATTAGGCAAACAAACTAAAAACAGCTTTAAGTCACTTAATAAGAGTGATTCACCTAGGATATTGTATCTGTTACACATGGATCTTTTTGGACCCATCACAGTACAAAGCCTAGGAGGGAAATCCTACACTTTAGTAGTTGTAGATGACTTCTCTAGATTCACTTGAGTGTTCTTTCTAAGGAAGAAGTTTGATAACTTTAAATGTCTGACAGAGTTTCTCAAATGCATACAGATTGAGTTCAATACTCACATTGCCCTGATCAGAAGTGATCATGGGACAGAGTTTGATTCTCTTCTTATGCAAGAGTTCTGTCAGAGTGAAGGGATCAGGCATACTTTCTCAGCTCCTAGAACTCCTCAACAAAATGGGGTAGCTGAAAGGAAAAATAGAACCCTTATTGAATCTGCCATCACATTGTTGTCAGATGCTCATCTACCTCTATCCTTTTGGGCAGAGGCAGTGAACACCTCCAACTATGTGCTGAACAGAAGCCTGATACATAACCTAAAGGGAAAGACTCCCTATGAATTATTCAAAGGGAAGAAACCTAAAGTTGACTATTTTAGAGTCTTTGGTTGTATTTGCTACATTCATAATAATGACAAGAAATATTTAGCAAAATTTCAAGCCAAAGCTGATGAAGGAGTGTTTCTGGGATACTCCATGATCAGCAAGGCCTATAGGGTCTATAATAAATCATCTTTGAAAATTGAGGAATCTGTTCACATTTCATTTGATGAATCTAACATGTCTTTCAAGGAGAAGATTTCTTCTACCATAGAACCTTTGCAGGAACATTCTCTAGTTGAAGACTTGAACAAGTTACAGGTTACTCAAGAGGATGAAAGCAGTGAAGATGAAGGAAATGCTCCACATATTGAAGAACAACTTGAAGAGACAGTTGTTGTACCACAAGAGGAAACAACAACACAGGTTGGTGAACAATCAACACCCCCTGTTGATTTAGTAACATCAAGAGACCATCCAATTTCCCAAATAATTGGAGAAATCTCAGCTGGTGTGCAAACCAGAAATTAGGTCAACCAAAACCTGTTGCACACCTGCTTCCTATCTCAAATTGAACCTCAGTCCATTCAAGATGCAGAGCAAGATCCACACTGGATCATTGCAATGCAAGAAGAGTTGCATCAATTTGAGAGGAACAAAGTATGGGAACTAGTGCCAAAGCCTAAGGAACACTCCATTGTTGGAACAAAAATGGGTATTCAGAAACAAATTGGATGATCAAGGAGTAATTATAAGGAACAAGGCAAGGCTAGTTGCTCAGGGATACTCTCAAGAAGAAGGAATCGACTACGACCAGACCTTTGCACCAGTTGCAAGATTAGAAGCCATCAGAATATTTCTAGCTTATGCAGCTCATAAAGGCTTCAAAGTATATCAGATGGATGTCAAAAGTGCTTTCTTGAATGGAGACATCAAAGAGGAAGTTTATGTCAGACAACCTCCTGGTTTTATCTCTCCAACTTTTCCTGATTATGTTTTTAGACTGAACAAAGCATTATATGTCTCAAGCAAGCTCCTAGAGCATGGTATGAGACCCTAGCATGCTTTCTCTTGGAAAATGGTTTTAAAAGGGGTAGAGTAGACCAAACTCTTTTCATTAGAACCCATAAGTCCCATACCCTACTAGTACAGATTTATGTAGACGATATCATTTTTGGTTCTACTAACTCCAAATTATGCAGAGGTTTTCTAACCTGATGCATTCTAAATTTGAGATAAGTAGCATGGGTGAGCTATCCTTCTTCCTAGGATTGCAAGTCAAGCAACATGCTGAAGACATCTTTATTTCTCAAACCAAGTATGCAAATGAACTGGTTAAGAAATTTGGTATGTCTGAGGCATCTTGTATGAAAACACCCATGTCTACTAATGCTGTATTGGATGCTGATGAACATGGGAAACTTGTTGATCAGACAACATATAGAGCAATGATTGGCTCTTTACTGTATCTTACAGGTAGTAGACCAGATATAATGTTTGTTACATGTATATGTGCTAGGTTCCAAGTAAGCCCTAGAGAGTCACACCTAACATTAGTAAAGAGGATTCTGAGGTATGTTAAAAGTTGTCCAAATCTAGGTCTCTGGTATCCAAAAGATTCAGCATTTGATTTAACTGGATTCTCAGATGCTGATTATGCTGGATGCAGAATTGACAGGAAAAGCACAAGTGGAACTTGTCAGTTCCTTGGTGACAGACTTGTCTCTTGGTTTTGTAAGAAACAAACATCTGTGTCAACTTCAACTGCTAAAGCTGAATATATAGCTGCAGGCAGTTGTTGTTCACAAATCTTGTGCATTCAAAACCAACTCCTAGACTATGGCTACAACTTAGAGAAGTCTAAAATCTTTTGTGACAATACTAGTGCTATTTCTATAGCTCAAAATCCAGTCCTCCATAGTAGGACAAAACATATAGAGATTAGGCATCATTTCTTAAGGGATAATGTTGAAAAGAATAAAATTGAATTACAATATATCCCAACTGATTTACAAAGGGGAGATATTTTCACCAAGCCTTTGGATGAAAAGAAACACACCTTCTTCCTAAATCAGTTAGGAATGTTAGATGGAGGAAGTCTTCAATAATATCCAAGATTTTGAAAGCTTAAAAATTGACCAAGACTAGGCAAACATTCTGATTTTTCTTAGTGTCTAGAATTTTTCTGATCTCTGAACTGCGCTCGACGATTTGCCCCAAGATCGTCGAACGGAGATCGATGATTTCCAAAAATCGTCGAACTGGGTTCAGCGTCTATCAGATAGTATGAACTATCTCTTCCGGTCAACGATCGTCGAACGGCGCTCGACGATTATGTTCTCTGAACGATCGTCGAACGGAGCTCGACGCTCTCCAATATCGTCGAACGGAGATCGACGATGTTGAAGACTCTTCAGATTCCTTTAGAAGTCTCGATCGTCGAACTGAGTTCAACGATCTTTCCAATTCTGCGTCGAACCCTAATATAAAACTCATTTTTCACCGTCGTTCTCTTTTGCGCTTTCGATTTCTCTGCAAGAATTTTCTTTCCCTCCAAACAGTTCTACACTTGGTCGTTTTGTTTGTTGAATTTTTGCAGGTACCCATGGCTGTGTCAGTTGCTGTTCTTGCTGCTATGAAGTTTGATGCTGGTTTTGACATTGACATGGAATCATTCAGCACAACTGACCAGGTCTTTCAAGATATATTGGGATTGTTCAAAGACCAGAATCTGACAGCAATAATGACCACCGGGATCAAGCTGGCATCTGATGAAATAATGGAGTGGGTTTATACTGCCCATAATCAAGATAACTCTACCATTGTTGGGTCTATAGTTGGAACTCAGGTACCCTTGACCCCAACAATTTTATCAGAAGTTTTTGAGTTGAGGAATGGAGAAGATACTGCTGAATTATCTGGAGAAGAGTATTCTGAACTGCTTGCCAGAATGGGTCATTCAGAGGGAAACCCTAGCAAGCTCTTCAAAAGGAACATGTCTGTAGAATATAGGTTCATGGCAGATGTTGTTGGGAAAGTGCTACTGGCAAAGCACTCTGCCTATGATACAATTTCAAGGTATCAGCTCTGCCTCATGGGAGCTCTTGTAGAAAAGAAGAATCTGAATTGGGGAGAGGTTTTCTTTGACCTCATCAAAAAGAAAATCAACAAAAGTTTTGTTAACTTTGGGAGAATCATTGGAGTGTTTCTGCAGCACAGGTGCCCTGCCTTGCTGGTCTCCTCTGGAATTCATATAAATGCCTCCAAGAGACTGTCTTGTGCCCTCTTTGGAAAGTGGGACAGACAAATCAGCAAGCCCAGCAGTCCCTCCTCCAGTATTCCTTCAGGCACAAGGACTCTAAGAGTCACTCCTCCATAGGTCTCTGCCCCTGTAGATGACCTGGCTGCTGTTGCTGCCTCTCCTCCTCCTCCAATTCCATCCCTTCCCATACCATCCACCATTCCAGCTCCATCCACCATCATCATATCCAGCCCATCTACAAAATCAACACCATCTCCAGTACATAATCTACCACCACCAGAAGAACAATTCCACCCACTATTCTCCTACCCTCCACCAGTTGTCACCTCATCACCCCCCCATTCCATCCTTCACCCTACTTGATAATTCATTTATGGATGATTCCCCATCATCTCCTCCTGAGTTACCCTCCTCCTCCACTTCATTTCAAGACCTTCTACACCAAATCATTGACCAACCAACCTTCACCCCATCAATCTCCATCCCTCTATCCTCCATTTCCACCTTGCCAACTCCTCAGCCATCCCTTCCACCATTCTCCAGCTCTCCACTACCAGAACCCTCAGCTGCTCCTATCTCTTCTACCTCTGCTCCAGCCCTTGAGCAAGTAAACTTCCCAGCCCTTGCTGACAGGCTGTATGAGTTGCTTGCCCCCAGGCTCTCTCTGCTGTTGGAGACCTCCTTGGCTCCACTCCACCTGTCAGTGGCAGCTCTCTCTGCCAGGCTCTCTTCCCTCTTCCCTCAGGCAGCACCTACAGCAGTATGCCTTGATCCAGACTTGTCTGAATCTAGGCAGGGGGAGATGCCATATGAAGTGACTCTTCATGCTGCTGCTGTTTCTGTAAGCATGTCTGCTGCTGCTGTTATTACTGCCAGAGGTCAATGCTGTCCAGCCTCCAGAAGATTTATCCAAGGCACTTGTGCCATTTTCTTGCTGTGACCCTAGCATTATCACCTCCTTTGTAAATTCAGTAATTGCTGCTGCTGAAAATGTTGATGCTGCTGCTTCTTCTGAAGAATGTGTTATTGTTGCTTCTAATATTGCTGCCTTTACTACTGCTGAAGTTCCTGTTGTTTTTGATGAACCAATTTCCAAGGACATTCTTATGACAGAGGCACCTGAATTTGAGCCTTCTGCAGTCTTTGATGATATTCCTTCTCTTTCTGTTGCTGTTAGTGAGACAGTTGTTGCTGGTGCCACCTCTCCAGAGCCTACTGCTGCTATTGTTGTCTCTTCTTCTACTCCTAGTGCAACACCTTCAATATCTGCTGCTGTCTCTGCTATTACCATTTCAACACCTGCTGCTACAACCTCTGCCTCATCTGCTTCTGTACAACTCAAGAAGGATCTAATGAAGAAAATAGATGCTCTCTATGATGACCAGAGTTCTGAGAGTGATGAATTTAGAACAGACTCTGATGACTCTTCTGCTACCATTGCCAGGAAAAGAAAGGCAAGGAGCAAAGCTATGAAGAGGGTACCTCCTGCCAAAGTTAAGGATAACAATGATATTCCATATTACATTTTACATGACTGTCCTATCACTGAACATTGGATGCAATACTCTAAGAATCAGCTGAAGGCAATGAAGAAGAAAAGAAAATATGAGAAAGGTTCATCCTAATTCCAACACTCTCATCCT
Source organism: Platanthera guangdongensis (assembly GCA_039583875.1). Taxonomy (NCBI): domain Eukaryota; kingdom Viridiplantae; phylum Streptophyta; class Magnoliopsida; order Asparagales; family Orchidaceae; genus Platanthera; species Platanthera guangdongensis. The sequence continues at coordinate 118,813,539 of CM077163.1, forward strand.
CCTCCACCACCTCCTCCTGATGTAGGTGCAGGTGGAAGCTCTGCAGCTCAACCCCTAGCCAGAAGTCAGGCTCCCTATCAGCCTCATGTCAGATCTTACCACAGGGAAAGCCAATCCAGGGGTTCTCATTATAGGAGAGGAGGATATAGAGGTAATCAAAGAGATATTCAAGTCTACTCCAAAGGTTACTCCAGGCAGCACCCATATTCTAGGGGAGGACAAATTTCTTCTGATACAACATCTGGTCCTTTCCCTTATAAGCTGAAAAAAACTGTGTCTGCCAGGCCTCCTCAAGACAGTCCCTCCAACAGATATGAACCACCTGTACCTTTTGAGGATCCTGAAAACAATCCAGCTGCTTGGACTGCCAGATTAAAGGAATTAGCTGCACTGGATCAGATTAAAAAGGCTAGAGAGCAAGGAATAGATTCTTCCAACATTTCAACTATGTCTGAACAGAGACAGAAAGAGCTAGAGAGATATGCATCAAGTAAATTCTTTGATTCTGACAGATATATAGAATTACATCCTGAAGCTGTAGTTCCCAGGCCCAAAAAGCAAACATATTTGGGTGCAGCAGATGATACCAGATCAAACAAAGAAGCCCACAATCCTAACAGAGAGATTAAACTTGTTAAAGGCAAAGAAAAGAAATGATATTGTAAGGTGACAATTTCTGTGATTTCTGATTACTGTCTAGATGCTATATATCTCTGTGATTCTGCATGTCTAGCTGTTGTTTTTCTATTTTACTGATTGTATGTTGTTATTTAAATTCTTCCAAAGTCTGTAAATAATAATCCTAACCCAAATAAGGGGAGATTGTTGGAACACCCTATTACTAATTTGGGTCAGAATCACTTTGTCTCTAGGAATCTTTGCTTGACCTCCTGTATAGCTTAATAGGTCAATTAGAATTGAGTCTAAGGGTTAGAAGTCTAGGTTTGGAAGCTGCCCTGAAGACCAAGATTTTATGTTTGGAGACTAAGTCATATCGTCGAGCTCAGCACGACGATTCGTCGAAATCCGGTCGACGATCGTCTAGCTCAACTTCGACAGATCGTCGAACTCCATTCGACGATCGCTGAGCTCAACTTCATTATATCGTCGAACTCCATTCGACGATTGGTGATCTCAGGTCGACGATTTTGACTCTACTTTGGATCTTTATCTCTGAGCTCAGTTCGACGATCTTGGAGCTCAGTTCGACGATCTTTGAGCTCAGATCGACGATATTTTGCTGCTGTGTATTTCCAGATCGCTGAGCTCAGCTCGACGATAGCAGAGCTCAGTTCGACGATTTCAGATAACTTCAAGGATGTTTCTAAATTCAAATTCAAATCAGTTAAGGAGTTATTCTGCAATTAATTCAGAGATTTCCTAGCCGTTTTCATTCATTTCTGGACCAAGTTTCAAGGGATTTTTCAAGGAATATTTCTGTGGACTTTCCTCCAGAAGAGATTTTGCAATTAAGGATGCAATCAATGCAGGCTAACGGCTATTCTTGATAGAGAATGTTATTCTATTCTGTACCGGAGAATAATAGAGAAGAATTTTTTGAATCTCAGATAGAACACACAATACAGAGATAGAACACAGATTACAGAGATACATTCAAAAATATTCTGTCTCAAAGATTTCTCAAGAACACACATCCAAGGAGATCAAACTTTCTCAAATCTTTAGATCTCTTTAGTTTTCAAAGTGTTCAAGGCCAACATATTTTCAAGACTCCAGATATTCAACATTTCAGTCATTGCTGAAATCATCTATTGCTGGAGTTCAATCTTTGAAGGCCTATCACCCTCAGCAAAGCTTTTCTTCCTGAAGATCTTAAGGATTCAGGGGGTGCTTTGACATCAATAATCTACATAGTCTTCTCAGTTGTTTGAGAAAGAGAAGACTTCCATCACTCTCTCACCCCCTCTCTGTAAAGGGTTTCTCAAACTCCCTTCAAAAGTTTGAGCTTGGTTTTTGAGCACCTTGTTAAAAGCTCATTGGTGGCAAGACACCTGATCAAAAAATCTGCTTTGGTTTTTGAGCATCTTATCAAAAGCTCAATGGTGCCCAGGACACCTGATCAACTCATCCTGCAGTGGATTCCTACCTAGGGTGGTAGAAGAGTGGATGTACCCAAGTTTAGGGGAACCACTATATTTCCTTGTGTCTTCTTGTTTTGCTTGTGTTTATGTTTGTTTCAGGCCTTGATTTTTCTGTGATTAGCTTTTGTTTAACTTAGTGCTGTGATTAGATTTATTATTGCTTCCCCGCTCACTCTTATTACAACAGTTGTTGTAAAAAGTTTCAAAGCACCATATACTTTATTCACCCCCCTCTAGAGTATATCATATCTAGCTGCACTTTCAAACCCAGTGTCGAATTTCATTGCTGCGAGGCTGCGTGCTGGAATCGCCATTATTTCACCTACAAGAGAAAAACGAAGATAAAGTGTAGGGGAACTGAAACCGTGGGATGGAGTTCGAAGAAAACTTAGATATAAGGTTTTCCAGAATATGAATCGACAAACTCCGTTCCACGAAAAATAAAAAATTCTCCGATCTGAGGTCGACGAAATAATTTGGAGTTAAATAATTCGTCGAGCTCAGTCTGAAGATTTGAAGACATTTCATCGAGCTCTGTTCGACGAAAGTTTTCTGATGCAGATTCGTCGAACTCTGTTTGACGAAAATAAACTCACTCACAGAGAGTTTGTCGATCTCTGTTCGACAAATATCTTAAGAACATTTCCCAATTTGTCGAACTCCGTTTGACGAACTTTGAAAAATTCGTCGAGTGCAGATAGAAATTAAACTAAGGTTTCTCCATTATTCATTCCAAGCTGATTTATAAAGAACAAGTGATTTCTTTCATCCAAGGATTTGGTGAAAATATCTGCTCTTTGTAAATCAGTGTACATATAGACAAGTTTAATTTTGTTTTTGTCTACACACACTCTAATGAAATGATGCCTAATGTCTATATGTTTATTCCTACTGTGATGGAATGGATTCTGTGCTATGGACATAGCACTTGTGTTATCACATAATAAAGTTGAATTATTTAAGTTGAAGCCATAGTCCAGGAGTTGGTTTTAGATACACAACATCTTGGAACAACAACTGCCAGCTGCTATATATTCTGCTTCAGCAGTTGATGTGGACATAGATGAATGCTTCTTGCAAAACAAGGACACTAATCTCATACCAAGAAACTGGCAGGTTCCTGATGTACTTTTTCTGTCCACCCTGCATCCAGCAAAGTAAGCATCTGAGTATCCAGTTAACTCAAATTATGACTCAGTAGGATACCAGAGTCCTAGAATAGGACAACTCTTTATATATCTCAAAATTCTTTTTATAAAAACTAGGTGAGATTCTTTAAGGTTCAATTGGAACATAGCACAAAGGCATGTGACAAATATGATATCAGGTCTGCTAGCTGTAAGATATAATAGGGACCCAATAATGCCCCTGTATAACTTCTGGTCAACAGGTTTCCCATGTGGATCAGAATCTATTACAACATTAGTGACCATAGGTGTTTTCTTTGCTGAGGCATCAGCCATCCCAAACTTCTTAATAAGATCTTTAGCATATTTAGCTTGGGAGATGAAGATGCCATTTGGTAGCTGCTTCACTTGGAGACCAAGGAAGTAGGAGAGCTCACCCATGCTACTCATTTCAAACTTTGAATGCAAAAGGTCAGAAAACCTCTTGCATAGTTTGGAATCAGTAGACCCAAATATAATGTCATCCACATATATTTGTACTAACAAGGTTTGATTCTTATGATGACTAGTGAATAAGGTTTTATCTACTATGCCTCTAGTGAATTTATGCTCTATCAAAAAGCTAGCTAAGGTCTCATACCAAGCTCTTGGAGCTTGCTTTAGACCATAGAGGGCTTTATGTAATCTATATACATAAGAAAGATGGGTTGGAGAGATAAAACCTAGAGGTTGTTCAACATAAACCTCTTCTTTTAGTACTCCATTCAGAAATGCACTTTTCACATCCATCTGGTAGACTTTAAACTTCTTGTATGCTGCATAGGCAAGAAAAATTCTGATTGTCTCTAACATTGAAACTGGCGCAAATGTTTGGTCATAGTATATCCCTTCTTCTTGCATATAACCTGGAGCAACAAGTCTAGCCTTGTTGCTCACAATTACACCTTGGGCATCTAGTTTGTTTCTATATATCCATTTAGTTCCAATGACTAGGTAGTCTTTGGGTCTTGGAACCAAATCCAAAACTCTACATCTCTCAAATTGGTTGAGTTCCTCTTGCATTGCAATGATCTAGTGGGGATCTTGCTCAACATCTTTTATGGATTGAGGTTCAACTTGAGAGAGAAAACATGCATGCATCACATCTTGGTTGATTTGATGCCTTGTCTGTACACCTACTATTATGTCTCCAATCACTTGGGATCTAGGGTGATCCCTTAGTGTGACAAAATCAGTGGGTGGAGTTTGTTCAACAACAGCATTTGGATTTAATTCCTCTTGTGAAATTATGTTTGTTGTTGAGTGAGGTTCAACTTCTTCCAAAGGTTCTTCTTCACTGTCTTCATCAACTAGTGGAGAAGGATGTGTTTGAACCTCTTGGGTGAGGCTTAGTCCATCTAAATTCTCACACAAGTGAGGTACCTGCAGAGGGTTACTGGTAGAAATTTCTTTCTCCTTACAAGACATATTAGCCTCATCAAAAGTAACATGAATTGATTCCTCAATTTTTAAAGATGATTTGTTAAACACCCTATAAGCTTTGCTTACTTGAGAATATCCTAGAAAAATCCCTCTTCAGTCTTAGCTTCAAAATTTCTAATGTACTTCTTGTTATTATTATGTATGTAGCATATAGAACCAAATACTTTAAAATAGGTGATTTTAGGTTTCTTCCCTTTAAGTAATTCATAGGGACTCCTATTCTTAAGTTTATGTATCAAACTTCTGTTCAGTACATAATTTGTTGTGCTTACAGCCTCTGCCCAAAAGTATAGTGGCATATAAGTGTCTACAAGTAATGTGCCTGCAGCTTCAATAAAGGTTCTATTCTTTCTTTCAGTTACCCCATTTTGTTGGGGAGTTCTAGGAGCTGAGAAGCAGTGTCTAATACCTTCCTTCTCACAGAACTCATGCATAAGAAGAGACTCAAACTCTGTACCATGATCACTTCTGATCAATGCAACATGAGTAGAGTACTCAATCTGTATGGTCCTGAGAAAACTGTAAGAACTTTAAAGGTATTTGAATTAGATCTCAGAAAGAACACCCAAGTGAATCTTGAGAAGTCATCTACAATGACTAGAATATAGGATTTCCCTCCTAGGCTTTGTACATCAATGGGTCCAAAGAGATCCATGTATAGCAAGTACAAGATCCTATGTGAATCACTTTTATTAACTGACTGAAAGCTAGATTTAGTTTGCTTGCCTAGTTGACAAGCCCTACAGAGGCCTTCCTTCTTGTAGGGACCAGAAGGTAAACCTCTCACAAGACTGTCTTTAGATAGCGTAGTAATGTTTTTCATGTTAACATGTCCCAGCCTTTTATGTCATTATTCATTTTGATTGCTAACTAAATTAAGTAGACAAATGTCTGAAGATGCAAAATAAAAATCAACTAAATATATGTTTCCTTGTCTATTTCTAATGAAAACATTTTGTTTTTCTTTATTTGAAATGATACAAGATTTTTAGTTGAAATGCACTAGATAACCTTCATCACATAATTGGCTTATAGAGATGAGGTTGTGCTAGAGACCACTTACATAAGTCATCTTCTTGAATGTGACTGCTCGAATCCTTACTTCTCCATAGCCTTCAGACTGGCCACACTTTGAATCGCCAAAGATAATCTTTGGTCCCAGCTTGGACTTGTAGTTGATTAAATTGTCCTTGCTGCCAGTCATGTTCTTGGAGCATCCACTGTCCAGATAATATAGTTGATTAAAAACTGGACAGCTCTTCACCTGCAAAAAAAATAATTAATTGTTCCTGACCCATGTTACCTTGGGTCCTTTATTTTGCTGATAAGAAAAGCTCGATATCACAGAGAATTCATGTTGTGATTTATATCCTAAGGGCTGATATCTTTTAGGTGGAATTATCCAATCAGCAAGTGGGTTAAAGGGTTTCCTTCTTTTATTAGGGTTGCTGTTATAGTTAAAAGTTTTATTAAGTCTGACTGGGTTCGACGAAATATTGTGAGTTCATCGACAAGAGTTCGTCGAAATGGGATGAGATCGTCGATCTCTGCTCAGAGAATGAACATATTCATTTTTTGTGCCCCATGTTCGTCGATCTCTGCTCGACGAACCATACAGAGTTCGTCGATCGCAGTAAGACGAATAATTGTTATATAGATTTGTGTTCAGAGTTTGTCAACTTGAGTTCGATGAACTAGAAAGAAAACGGTTGTCAACCTAAATCACCTAGAGGGGGGTGAATAGGTGAGTTGTGCGTCTTTTGCGGAATAAAAAATAATTAGAGCACAACGCAGAACTATCTACCAATATCACAGACGACACAAGATTTATAGTGGTTCCCCGACTTTGGGTACATCCACTTTCCCTCATCGATCTAGCAATCAACTAGACTTGGCTACTCCACTATCTCGGATCAAAAATCGATCCTACCCTCGGAACAAAGTTCCTACAAACTTGATCCAAACAAAGGGATATACACCTCAGAAGATAACACTTCCTACAAACTCGGAGTGAAAAACTCCTACACTCGGAGAAACTTTTTCCTACAAGATTAATAAAGTTTTGGAAAAATTATACAAACAGTAAATCCAATCAGATCTGATGAACCGGCCAGAAACTTCTTCTTATGGACTTTGCAACACTATCAGAAATCAGTGAAGATAATCTCGGCCCAGATCTGGATCTTCTTGTTTTTACAGAATCGGAGAGAGAAGATGAACAGTGATGTCGATCTCGATCTGTAACTTTCTTCAGAATGAATCCTCTGAACTTAGCAGCAGTGGCTGGAGAAGATGGTGGTGGCGGCGGCTTCCGTTTCGTGAAGAACAGACAAAGGAGTCTGCTGAAAACTTTCTCAAAATAAAATGACAATAAGGCTTGGAGAATACTTAGGGTTTGTCATTTTCTGATAAGACATTATATAGGAAAGAATAACGGTCATAATCGGTCATAATGAGGTACACATGGACCAATCATGTCGCATGATTTGAAAATCCCGTCAGAAAAAAGACTTAGACAAATTTCAGGAACGTTCAACCATATACATGATTAAGAGAAGATCTACTCGAGTAGTTGAATAACCACTCGAGTACATGAAGGAGAACATACTCGGGTATATAAAGATAGGCTACTCGAGTAGGCAGAAACCAACTACTCGAGTAAGCAGAAAGAACTACTCGAGTGTGTATAGAGAACTACTCGAGTACATAAAGGAACTACTCGAGTACAAGAAAAAATACTCGAGTATATTACATAAACTACTCGAGTACATGAAGGACTACTCGAGTGGAACACTTAGAATAAGTTCTGAAGATGTCAGCAAGCAGCTACTCGAGTAGTTGAACTAAACTACTCGAGAGGAAGTGATCTAATCGAGTAGGTGAAAGTTCTACTCAAGTAAAGGACTTAGAAATTTCTGGAGTTAGGAAAATTTCAAAGTACACGAGTGAAACACGATCTACTCGAGTAGGTATAATGAACTACTCGAGTATGATTCTATCTACTCGAGTATGTGAGTATACTTACTAGAGTATATGAGTGTTTATACTCGAGTCCATGACTTAGAATAATTTTGATGAGAGAAGCCTTTAATACTCGGGTATAATGAGTGATCTACTCGAGTATATAAACATGCTACTCGAGTATATGACTAAGTCTACTCGAGTACATGACTTAGCTACACGAGAGGTACACTTAAGTACTCGAGTATAAGGTTTCTTTACTCGAGTAAATTATACCCAATCTACTCGAGTAGTTATGGACCTACTCGAGTAAAAACTTGGAGAATTTTTGTTGTTGGAAAGCTCTTTCTTCTAATGTAGTCAACTTCCAATCCTTTTCCCAAGGTCCAATAGCTTGAATATGAAGTGTATCCCAATAGAGAGACCACACATAAGTCAACACCTTGGAATATGCAATGAGGGATTACATTGCACAGTTCCTGTGTTTGGTGACCCACTGTGGACTGACATTGGTCTACACTTCCCAGTGAAATTCCTGCAAACATATAACTCAAACCAAGCATCAAATACAACTTAATTCATCTTAGTTCCAGGGTGACTTCATCAAATCTGGGTTCGTGTGGATGTAATACCCAACAATATTCCCCTATTTGTTGAAGTCCGAACCCTTTACACTAAGGTGAATTATAGACATAAAAGAAACTAAGTAGAAAAACATGAGCAGGTAAGCAATAGACAATGAAAAAGATAATTAAACAGAAATTTAGAATTGCATATCTGTAAATTTCCAAAAACATCAAGTCTACAACTTGTCATTTCAATCTCTCAACATCTTTTAGGTTTAGGCTTGGGCTTGCTACTTTTCCATCTTTTCTTGCTATCTTCTTAGATAGCTGAAAGGCTTAGGGAAATATTTAGGAGGCCTTGGAGGAGCCGCAGGATTATTTCTCCCAAAATCTCTTTCATGGATCTTACTTTTTAGCATAGATTTTTCATATAGCTCCCATTCCAGGGAACTGTAATGAATGTTCCTGTTCTCATTAAGATCCATAACTAGTCTGAGTGTGTCCAAAATTAGAGACTTGGAAGTTGGAGACCAAGCTTCAGCATGTTCAGTGGCTTTGGAAGGAGCAGTCCTGCTAGCAGAGGGGCCTTCACCATACTTCTTTTTCTTCTTATAGGTTCTGATCTCTGGAGGAGCTTGAAGGAATATATCAGCAGGGTCTTCTGGAGCATAGCAGTCTGGACGGTCAACTGTGTCTCTAGGCCTAGGAGAGAAAGAGGGTTGTAGAGGAATAGCTGGGGCAGTGACATCTGTAGCTAGAGGGTTGAGATGATGGGGAATGATGTTGGGATCAACTGCAAGGTCTGGCAAAATCTGATTGTGCATCCAGACAGTAGTGTCATAGGTGTGAAATTTGACACTCTGTATCTGGGCTAGCACATCAGCATGAATGGTCTTCACATGAGCTTCCCATATATTTGTCTTCTGAGCAGCAGATTTTTCTACCTGTTCTTTGAGTTCTTTTATCAAACCCTCCCCCTTTCTGATTTCAACAAATAGCTGGGCTATAGCATCATCTTTGAAAATACCCACTTCTTCACAGATTCTCATTTTGTCAGCTTCAATCCTCTTGTCTAGCTCTATTTGATTGTTTGCTAGTGTGACACCTTGTTCCATAACATTGCCAACACTAGTGATAGTTTGGTCAAGGGCTTTGCCACCAAGTTGAAATAAATACTTGAGCTTGTCAGTGTTATGCTGAATTTCAGCAAAGCCTCTGCTCATCTCAGTCTCAAGGGCAGTGACCTTGTCAGTGACTATCTTTAGGGAGGTGTCAAAATAATTTATCTGTTCTTGAAGAAGAAGTGCAATATGTTGTAGCAAATCTGAGGAGGAAGGGACTGGAAAAGCAGTAGTAGAGGGAGCAGCAGTAGGGAGAGAAGGAGTTACCCAAGGAGCTATTTCTTCAATTATCACAGACCTGTGAGCTCTGGTGGTAGGAGTTAGAGCAACCCCTTCTTCTGTATCCTGAGGAAGAGAGAATTATAGATTTCTGAGAGGGGCCTCAGCTGGCTCAGGAGAAGGCTCATCAGAAATAAGAATGGTGTCTTGCTTGTCTTTTAGGGGATCTGGAGATGGTGTTGGAGTCCTGGCTGGAGAATAGGCAGGAGACTGTGCTGGAGAGAAGTCCTTGTGACATTCACAGGTTGGAGCTGGAGGAGATAGAGGAGGAATGAGCATCACTTCTTCAGAAAGCTCTACAATCATAGCATCTATGGCAGCAGCTGTGGACAGAAGAGATTCTTGATGTAACTGATCTGAAGGAGTGGCTGGACTGCCTGGAGTATGAGGGAGGGAAGAGAGTGCTGGTTGAGTAGAGGGCTGCTTGACTTGGATAGAAGGAGCAGGATCCCCCTCACATAGTGCACCAGAGGAGCTGGCCACATGATGAGGAGAGGGAGATGTAGTCCTGTCCTCTATAGCTGGAACTTCTGGAACTTCTGGAGCTTCTGAGATCTTTGTAGCTTGGGCAGAATTCTTTAGCTTGAGATCCCATCTCTGAATGGAAGAGATGGAGACCTTCTTGATGTGGTGAAGAGGGGTCCCTTTGGAGAAGTTGGAGACCTCAGGATTTGTTTCATGGAGGAGCAGAGAGATAATTCTTGCATAGTTGGAAGATTTTAAACTGTCCTTTATTTTATCCAGAATCAGCATACCAAATTGGTATTTCTTGTGGCAGACAATTGCTTGCATTATGTCGAAGAAATATAGAGGAGTGTCCCTTATGGAGTTGGTCTTGCACATCAGAATCTTGCCAATAATATCAACTAGAAATTTTCCTTCAGCGTTCATGTCTGACCTTTTAATATACTGAGATTCAGAAGAAATGCCACAGAAAAGGACTGTTCTGGCAGAGTCTTCATCATCTAATTCATCTTCTTCATCTACAAGCGGCAGTCGGAGAAGCTGAGAGACAGAGGTCTTGGTGAGCTTGATTTTCACACCTTTCACTTTTGATTTTAGGACAAGTCCATGACGCTTGACCTTCAGGTTTGAGAAGAATTCAACAACTTCTTTGAATAAAATTCGGCAGGGTTCCTAGAGGATGAAGGAGAGGCCGGCGGTATCGAGAAGGATGAGAAGGTTGTGGAAGTCATCTGGGAGCTCTGCAATATCTGCGATGACGAGTTATGATCTGACGCCTATCTTGGAAGAAGCGGCCATGGCTGCGGTGACTGGAAGGGGTGAGGAGGGAAGCGGCTCTGCAACAGCGGCGGAGGAGAGTAGGCGAAGCGGCAGAGTAGGCGAAGCGGTAGAGGGTACTCAAGAGTATGAATTGATTTCGTGTAGGTTGGCTTTTTCGGAAATTCATATATATAACCCTAAATTACATCTAATTAATTTGAAGGAAATTAACTAAAGAGAGGGAAGAGGCGGCATTTAGCCTTGGGTGGCGAATAGAAAAACTTTCAAAATTTGGGAAACACTACACGAGAAAGATATAGACTACGCGAGTAGGTAACAGGTTACTCGAGTAGATCTTCAGAAATTACTCGAGTCGGTCTGCAGAAATTACTCGAGTAGGTAAGTGACTTACTCGAGTAGGTAAGTGACTTACTCGAGTAGGTAAGTGACTTACTCGAGTCGGTAAGTGATTTACTCGAGTAGGTAAGTAGGTACTCGAGTAGGCACACTCTTATATTCGGGTAAGTAGAGAGGAGTACTCGAGTAGGTAGATTAACGTACTCGAGTATGTCAGTAGTTACTCGAGTAGGTCTGCAGTGACTCGAGTAGGTGAATTAACATACTCGAGTATGTCTTATGCTTCTCGAGTCAAACTTGAAAAAATTCAGAAAATGTAGATTTTGACTAACCCCTTGGAATTACTTGCTTCTTAGTCATCCAGCCTCCTTTAGTCCTCTTTGTTGAGCATCCCAAGCTCAAACTTGAAGAACGAGAACTTGGTCTCGTCCAGCGACTTTGTGAAGATATCTGCAACTTGCCTATCTGTAGGCACATTTTGGAGATCTATGTCTCCATGCTCCACATGTTCCCGGATGAAGTGATACCTTAGCTCGATGTGCTTTGTCCGGTTGTGGGAGACTGGATTGTTGGCTATTGCAATTGCGCTGGAAGAGTTACAAAATAAAGGAATATCCTTGAACTACAGGTTGTAGTCCTCGAACTGATTCTTTATCCATAGCAACTGTGCGCAACAACTTCCTACAGAGATATACTCTGACTCGGCCGTTGAGATTGCAATACAGTTCTGCTTCTTGCTACTCTAGGAGATTAGCCTTCTTCCGAAGAATTGGCAAGTCCCTGAGGTGCTTTTCCGGTCGTCTTTGCTACCTGCAAAATCTGCATCTGAAAACCCAATTAGTTCGTTGTCATTACTTATTGGGTACCATAAGCCAAGATTTGGTGTGACTTTAAGGTATCTCAGGATCCGCTTTGCAGCAGCGTAATGAGATTAATTATAGTTCACCTGAAATATAGCACAGACACATGTTGAAAACATTATGTCAGGTCTACTAGCAGTAAGGTAGAGCAAGGATCCAATTATGCTTCTGTATTTGGTTTCATCAAAACGTTTTCCTTTTTCATCCTTGTCTAGAGACATAGTTGAGCCCATTGGAGTCCTCATAGAGGTTGCGTTCTGCATTCCGAATTTCTTAATTAGCTCTTTGGTGAACTTGGTCTGTGAGATGAAAATTCCATCTTCAATTTGTTTCACCTGAAGCCCTAAGAAATACTTCAGCTCGCCCATACTGCTCATTTCAAACTTCCCTTGCATAAGTTTTGAGAACTTTTTGCAGAGGTTATCATCTGTAGAGCCAAAAATGATGTCGTCGACATAGATTTGCACTAGCAAAATCTTTCCTTTTATTTCCCTAAGAAATAATGTCTTGTTTATCGTTCCCCCTTATGAACTTGTTCTCAAGTAGAAAGGTAGACATCGTTTCATACCAAGCTCTAGGAGCTTGTTTCAGACCATATAGGGCCTTGTGCAGAAAATAGACATGATCAGGAAAGTTAGGATCAACGAAACCTGGAGGTTATTCCACATACACTTCCTCCTTTATGTTACCATTTAGGAAGGCCGACTTCACGTCCATCTGATAGACGGTGAAGCCTTTGAAAACAGCATATGCTAGGAACAACCTTATTACCTCCAGCCTCTCCACTGGAGCATATGTCTGGTCGAAGTTGATTCCTTCTTCTTGACGATAGCCTTTAGCGACGAGTCTGGCCTTATTCTTTATGATAGTTCCGTCTTCGTCCATCTTGTTCCTGTAAACCCATTTTGTTCCAATGATGTTCTTTCCTTTGGGTCTTGGAACAAGTATCCACACATTGCAGCGCTTGAACTGATTTAGCTCTTCTTCCATTGCCATTATCCATGATGCGTCTGAGTTTGCTTCCTCAAATTTCTTTGGTTCAACCTGTGAGAGAAAACTCAAATGAAGATTCTTATTAGTTGTACCTCTTCAAGTTCTGACACCATCCCGGGGATCTCCTATGATCTGGTCCATGGGGTGATCCTTTAGATGTCTGAGCTCTAGAGTTCTTGCATCTGGAGTATCTTCCATCACTAGAGTGATTTCTTCATCCTGGATGATCTCTTCATTTTGATCATCAGCCTCTCCAATAGGAGTTGGAGTGGTGATCTTAATGAATTTATCGCCTTTGTCTTCGGACGGATCATCCAAGCTAGTTTCTTTCAGGTTTTCACCGGCATCTTCAATGAGCACACTAGACGGATTACTTTGCAGCAAGCTCATCTCATCAAATACAACATGTATCGATTCTTCCACCACCACGGTTTTTCTATTAAATATCGTATATGCCTTACTATGGCTACTATAGCCTACAAAAATACCTTCAAAGCTCTTTTCGCTGAACTTGCTGGTATGATACTTACCATTGTTAAGTACGAAGCATTTACAACCAAAGATTCTAAAGTATGAGACCGTTGGTTTCCTGCCTTTCAGAAGTTCGTAAGGTGTCTTATTGTGGTCTTTGTTTATGAGTTCTCGATTTTGCACGTGGCATGCAGTGTTGACGGCTTCAGCCCAAAAGTACTCCGGTAGTGAAGCATCACTCAACATGGTCCTGCAGGCCTCTATGAGTGTTCTGTTCCTTCTCTCAGCCACTCCATTCTGTTGTGGAGTACGATGAGAGGAAAACTCATGAAAGATACCTAAGCTTTCATAGAATTCTGTCATGGCCCCAGATTTGAACTTTGTTCCGTTGTCACTTCTGATTTTGACTATAGAGCAGTTGTATTCATTCTGGACTTGCCTGACAAAGTTAGTAAAGATGTCGAAGGTATCTGACTTGTGTTTCAGAAAGAACACACACGCAAAGAGAGAAGTCATCAATAATTACCAATGTATAGTCCTTACCTCCCGAACTTCTAATTTGCAGTGGACCAAACAAGTCCATATTCAGTAGATGGAGACATCTGTTAGAGTCTTTGCCAATAATGCTTTTAAAGGTAGCCCTTGTTTTCTTGCCTTTTACGCATGCATGACAAGGCCTGTCTTTTACGCATTTGACATTTGGGGTATCACGTACTAAGTTCATTGAAAATAGTTTATTAATGGTTTTGAAATTAATATGTGCTAGTCTCTTGTGCCATTGTTCACCAAGAGAAGCACTATCTTTTGCTAAAAGACACACTAGTGTAGAGGAATCTATACAGATGAAATTTAAACAGAAAATATTCCTGCTTCGAGTGCCGGATAGAATCGTTTCCATATTGTCAACGGATTTTATCAAGCACTTATCAGCATGGAACTCAACTATGTATACTTTATCGCAGAGTTGGCTTATGCTAATGAGATTGTGTTCCAATCCTTCGACATAGGCCACATCCGAGAAGGATACATTGTCGTTAGTAATCATACCATAGCCTCTAGTAATTCCACGGTCTGAACCTCCAAAGATGACCTTTGGTCCGTTCACGACTGGAGTAAAGTTCTGAATGAGGCTTCTAGTCCCGGTCATATGACGAGGGCATCCGCTGTCCAAGTACCAGATGGGCGTTTTGTTGGCCTTTGGAAATCCCTGCAATTATAATAAATTTGCCTTAGGAACCGAAACACGTTTGGCTCCTTGGTCTCGGGTTAGAATACTCCCCCTACGAGTGTTAGCATTATGAGCGGTCTTTCTCATATTGCTGACATGAGGGGTTGCAGCATTTCTGGAATTGAACCAACAATCTATGGCGAAGTGACCAACCTTGCCACAACACCAACAGTCAAATCTGTTGTACCTTTGCCTCAAGATCTCCTGCTTGACCTTTTGGAATTTTGGTCTAGCAGGGGTAGCATTCTTGGAGGAAGATGCCTCATGATGATGGCAATCACATGGCTTCTTCTCCTTTATGGGCTTCTCTACAACATGCTTTGTCTTTGGTGCCTTCTTGAAGTTATGCCCATGATTGAAAGGGCCATAGCTCTGAAGAATAACGTCTTCATAAGGTGCCTTAAAGACACTCTCGCCAAAGTTTCGGGGTTGAGCACATCCTTGATAGCGGGACTTTGGCTCTACATAGGTAGGCTTAGCAAAGTGCCCGTAAGATGAGTCAAAATCGAACTCATTTGATGAAAAGATGACCTTTTTGAATGTAGTTTGATTTTGAGGGGCTTTTCCCTTTTCTTCGACTGAGGCCTTTTTGGCGGCCTTATTTTTCCGTTGATTCTTGTTTCTCCTAGAGGATTTACTAGGAGCTTATTCATGGCCTAGTCCAGCTCCCTTGGTCTTTGCTGAGAATTCAGCAACGAATGGAAGAACTGTTTTGGGCTTCGAGAAACTCTCAACAAGTTTCCTTTCAGTCGCAAGTTCGGCTTCCAATCCTTTGATGATCTTCTCCTTAAGGTCAAGGTGCTCAACAGCCTTGTTATATTCTTCGATAGCATTATTGAAGTTTTCTTCGAGGGAGTCAGTCTTTGCGACTTTCTCTCTCAAGATGCTCTCTTCGGCTTTTAGAGATTTGATCTCTTTAGCCTGAGTCTTCACGACTCGACGACATTTGTCGTAGGCCATGATTAACTCCTTGTACTTGGCCATTAATTCTGACTCATCGTCAGAGGAGCTACCCTCGCAATCATGTTCAGAGACTTCAGAATCTGAAAGAGGGGTATGAAAGTTTACCTTCCCAGTGAACTGGGGCTCTTGTTCATCATCTGTTTGAGCCATTAGCCCAAAGTAAGCTTCTTCTTCTTCTCTTGACTCAGATGAATCGGAGTCGCTAAGAGTCATGCTCTTTTTGGCTATGAGGCTCTTCTCTTTCCTCTTCTTGTTGTGTGAGGATTTCTAGTCTTCTCTTCTACCACCCTCCTTCTTCTTATGAGGGCAATCAACAATGACGTGACCTGGCTTATTACAGCAATAACAAATGATGTCAGTTGAAACGTATTTGTTCCGTTTAGTATTGTAGCTTTCGTGGCTGCTTGAGCCTTTTCTTTTTCGATCGCCATCGCGCCGCGATCTTCTGTATGAGGCATCCTTGCCTTTCCATTGTTTATTTTTATTAAGAAACTTCTTGAATTGCCTTGAGAGTAAGGAGAACTCTTCTTCAGATAGTTCAGAGCCTGAGGTGCTAGGCTCTGATGTTTCTTCTTCTTCATCAACTTCTGGAGCTGGAGTGGGGGAGGCAGCTTTAGTCTTTCTGGAGGTGTCTGCCTTCAGAGCGACAGATTTCTCCTTTAGAGAAGACCTGCCTTTCTCTTCTTCAGCTTTTCTTGTATTGATTTGGAGTTCATAAGACATAAGATTTCCAAGGAGATTTTGCGGGTCCGTTTCAGTTAGCTTCCCGAACTCCCTGATGGCGCATACCTTGTTATCCCATTCCTTGGTTAGGGATCTCAAGAATTTGTCATTCAGTTCTCCGTTGGTGAAGACACGACCATCACCCTTAGGCCATTCACAATTTTGAAGAAGTTTTCAAATGTGTCGGCAATTGTTTCCTTGTTCCCTTGTCGGAACGCTTCATATTTTTGGTTGAGAAGGGATCTCCGATCATCCCTTACTTCTTCAGTTCCTTCCATCAAAGTGACTAAGGAATGCCACATCTCCTTAGCCGATTGATAGTGAATCAAATTCTGCAGCATCGAGTCATCGACTGCACTTGCTATAATGTTCTTAGCTTTCTTCTCGAGGGAGACAAGTGAAATCTCGTCTTTATCGAGATCCTTTAGCTTTTTGGGAACTTTCTTGGTAGGGTCGATAGTGGACACAGTCATGGGAACGTAAGGACCTTCTTCAACGATCATGAAGATCCTTGGATCCACAGCTTCCGTGAAAAATTTTATCCTTTCTTTTCACATGGGAAAGTTATTTTTGCTGCACAGTGGAAGCTTGGCGAAATCTTTGCCCTTGTCCATTTTATGGTAGAATCTTTCAGACAACAGATTTGGATCTGATCAAGGTGTTAACCTTTTGACGATCAACCTGGCTTTGATACCAATTGAAAGAAAACGGTTGTCAACCTAAATCACCTAGAGGGGGGTAAATAGGTGAGTAGTGCGTCTTTTGCGGAATAAAAAATAATTAGAGCACAGCGCAGACCTATCTACCAATATCACAGACGACAAAAGATTTATAGTGGTTCCCCGACCTTGGGTACATCCACTTTCCCTCACCGATCTAGCAATCAACTAGACTCGGCTACTCCACTATCTCGGATCAAAAATCGATCCTACCCTCGGAACAAAGTTCCTACAAACTTGATCCAAACAAAGGGATCTACACCTCGGAAGATAACACTTCCTACAAACTCGGAGTGAAAAACTCCTACACTCGGAGAAACTTTCTCCTACAAGATTAATAAAGTTTTGGAAAAATTATACAAACAGTAAATCCAATCAGATCTGATGAACCGGCCAGAAACTTCTTCTTATGGACTTTGCAGCACTATCAGAAATCGGTGAAGAGAATCTCGGCCCAGATCTGGATCTTCTTGCTTTTACAGAATCGGAGAGAGAAGATGAACAGTGATCCAGATGGGAGTGCAAGGATAGCGGATGAGGTAAGTCGGTCCTTCAACTCCTGAAACGTTGTATCGGACTGCTCTGTCCATTTAAACTCTACATCCTTCCTCGTGAAGATCATGAGGGGAAGTGCTATCCTCGAGAACCCCTCCATGAACTTACGATAGTAACCTGCTAATCCCAAGAAACTGTGAATGTCGGATGATGTCTTCGGCCGTGGACAATCCCTCACTGTCTCAATCTTGGCTGGATCCACCGCCAATCCAGCTCCACTGATCATATGCCCCAAGAAGGCCACCTCCTGTAGCTCAATAATCAATGAGCTGAAGACTTTAGATAAGGACATCACCCTTACTTAAGTAAATGATAAAATGCTCTTGTACTTCCCAAGCTCATGGGATTTAAGCATCTGGCCAATAAATTAGGCCATGAGATTACATGAGATTTCCACATAATCTCTATTGGGAAACCTCAAGTCTTATGAGCAGCTAATAAAGTTCAGAGAAGCTGTAGAACAAAGGACTCCTCCACCAGCAAGAAAGGAGTACAACTTAGCATTCAAGGCTTCTGAAGAGACTGAAGCTTCAACAACAGTAAATGAAGAATTGATTATTCTCCTTGCCAAGAGATTTTACAAAATGACAAGAAAGGATTTCAGAAGAAAATCATCCAAGCAGGATGATAAGACAAGATATCATAAAACTACTAAAGAAGTAGTATGTTTTGGGTGCAGGAAACCTGGAAAATTTATCTCAGATTGTCCAGAGAATCATAAGAAAGAAAAAAGAAGAGAGAACGACTTCAGGAGACAACAAAGTAGCAGGCCTTCCTCCAGCAAATACAAAAAGAAGGAGAAGGGCTTTGTAGCTGACACCTGGAGTGAGATAGAAGATGAATCCACCTCTTCTAGTTCCAGTGAAGAGGAAGAAGAGGCAAGGGCCAAGGATGTCTGCCTCATGGCCATCAATGCCTCTAACAGCCAATCAGATGATGAAGAAATATCTGATAAAAAAGGAGCTTCAGCATTAGAAGCTGATCAGGTACTTTCATCTTTTGATTATAATTCTGATAGTTTCAAAATTGAATTTAAAACTATGTGCATTGACCTAATCAACTCTGAAAAGGAAATTAAAATACTTAGGGAAAGTCTATCCAATCAAGAAAATCTGATGTCTGAAAACAATAAGTTAAAAGATGAACTAACACTAGCTAATGAATAAATTATTTCTTTAAAAACACATCTATGCGAGGCTAAGCAACTTGAGGAATCTCTCAATGGGAGAAGCCTTAAGCTGATGGAAATTACAAGAACAATCAATGCCAGACTGAATGGCAAATTGGGCTTGGGTGCATCATCAAGTTTACCCCCTATAATTAAGAAAAACATATTATCCACACCAATAAAATTTATTTCTGAGAAGGGTAAAGAAAAAGTAGATAATAACAATCCTAATCAGACTGAAATTACACACAAAAATAAGAAAAGAAGAAAGAATAAGAAAAATAATAACCAGAACAATGTTCAGTAGTTTTCGTCGAACAACGATCGATGAAACATGTACAGTTCATCGAACTCAAGTCGACGAACTCAGAACGCAGATCTATATTATAATAATTCATTGAACTACGATTGACTGAACCAGTATGGTTCGTCGACGAGAGATCGATGATTTTGGTGTTCAGAAAATGACTTCTATCATTCTCTGAATGAAGTTTGACGAACTCATCCCAATTCGTCAAACTCAGGTCGACGAACGTACCAAAATTCGTCGAACCCAGATCAACTTAACAGAAACTTAAATTCTTCTAAAGCTTATAACCAACCTAGGGAGAATATCAACCCATTCACAAAATGGATAATTCCTTCCAGAATATATCACCCCTTAGGATACAAAAGACAACTTGAGTGCTCTTACATCTCCAGCTTTTCTTATGTAAAGAAACAAGGACCCAAGGTAACCTGGGTCAAGAATAACTAATTGTTTTCTTTGCAGGTAAAAAGTTGTCCAGTTGTTAATCAAAAATGGTATATGGACAGTTGGTGCTCCAAGCACATGACTGGATGCAAGGAAAGTCTAATCAACTTCAAGGCAAAGCTGGGTCCAAAAGTGATCTTTGGAGATTCCATCTTTGGACAAACTGAAGGCTATGGAGACTTCAATAGTGGAGCTGTCACATTCAGAAAATTGGCATATGTCAATGGTCTCAAACATAACCTAATATCCATAAGTCAATTATGTGATGTAGGTTATCAGGTTTGCTTTAGCAATTATAAATGCATTATTTCCTCGAATAATCAAACTATTTTAACAGGGTGTAGAGAAGGGAATATATACTTAGTAAATTTTAATTCTGCTAACTCAGAAATATGTTTATTCAACCAATTTAGTAATAACAATATCCTTTGGCATAAAAGACTAGGTCATGTGAACCTTAAAAATATCTCTAAGCTATTTCGGTTCAACCTTGTCAGAGGATTACCTTCTAGCCCCTACAAGAAGGAAAGCATATGCAAGGCTTATTAACAAGGCAAGCAAACTAAAAACAGCTTTAAGTCAATTAATAAAAGTGATTCACCTAGGATTTTGTACTTGCTACATATGGACATTTTTGGACCCATTGTTGTACAAACCTTAGGAGGGAAGTCTTAAACCTTGGTTATTATAGATGACTTCTCCAGACTCTCTTGGGTTTTCTTCTTGAGAAACAAGTCAGATAACTTTAAAGTCCTTACAGACTTTCTTAAGGGCATAAGGATTGAGTATTCTACTATAGTTGCATTGACCAAAAGTGATCATGGTACTGAGTTTGAATCTCTTCCGATGCAAAGATTCTGTGAGAAGGAAGGTATCAGGCATTATTTCTCTACTCCTAGAACTCCTCAACAAAATGGGGTAGCATAAAGAAAAAACAGAACACTCATTGAATCTACATGAACATTGCTTGCAGATGCACACATGCCACTATCCTTTTGGGCAGAGGCTGTGAGCACATCATATTATGTGCTGAATAGAAGTTTGATACCCAAACTAAAGGGCAAGACCCCCTATGAATTACTCAAAGGGAAGCAACGTAAAATTGATTACTTTAGAATTTTTTGGTCTAGGTGTTTCATTCATAACAATAACAAGAAACACATTAGAAAATTTGAAGCTAAAGCTACAGAGGGAATGTTTCTGGGATATTCTCAAGTCAGCAAAGCTTATAGGGTATTTCATAAATCATCCTTAAAAATAGAAGAATCTGTACATATTTCTTTTGATGAAGCTAACATGTACTATGAGGAGAAGGACTATTCTACCTCAGATATTTTGCAGGTACCTCACTTGTGTGAGAAATTGGGTGAGTTAAACCTTCCACAGGAGGTTACATCACCTCCTCCTCCACAAGCTGATGATTACAGTGACGATGAATTTTTGGAAGTGGCTAACCTACTCCAACAACAAACATTATTCCACAAGAGAAATTAACTCCACATGCTATTGCTGAACCAACTCCACCCACTGATCTTGTCACACTAAGGGATCACCCTAGATCTCAAGTGATTGGAGACATGTTAGTAGGTATACAGACAAGGCATCAACTCAACGAAGATGTGATGCATGCTTGTTTCCTTTCTCAAGTTGAGCCTCAATCCATAAAAGATGCTTAGCAAGATCCCTAGTGGATCATTACAATGTAAGATGAAATCAATCAATTTGATAGATGCAGAGTTTGGGATTTAGTTACAAGACCCAAAGACTACCCAGTCATTGGAATTAAATGGGTATATAGAAACAAGCTAAATTCCCAAGGTGTATTTGCAAGAAACAAGGCTAGGCTTGTTGCTCAAGGTTATAGGCAAGAAGAAGGAATAGACTATGACCAAACTTTTACACCAGTTGCAAGGTTAGAAGCAATCAGGATCTTCCTTGCTTATGTTGCCTACAAGAAGTTTAAAGTCTATCAGATGGATGTGAAGAGTGCCTTTTTGAATGATGTACTTAAAGAAGAGGTTTATGTTGAACGACCTCCAGGTTTTATCTCTCCAACTTATCCTTCATATGTCTTTAGATTGAATAAAGCCTTTTATGGTTTAAAGTGAAAGTAAGGGTTAGATCTGAAATACTCTAGAGGAGGGGGGGGGGGGGTGAATAGAGTATCTTGAAAACTTACTAAACTTTTGCTGTAAATAAAAACTAAGTCCTAAAATAAATTAATCTAGCACATGCACTAACTATCACATGCACTGCAAGACCTAATTATCACAGGCACAACAAGAACAAAAGAAAAAGGTGCAACCAGACAACACAAGAATTTATAGTGGTTCCCCAACCTGGGTACATCCATTCTTCTACCACCCTAGTAGGAATCCACTCAGGTTTTTGATCAGGTGACTGCCACGAATAAGCTTTTGATCAGGTGCTCAAAAACCAATTCTCAAGTCTTTGGTTAGGTGACTTGCAACCAGAAATAACTTTTGAAGACATTTAAAGAACCCTTTATATAATGTGGGATGAGAGAGTGATTATGTCTTCTCTTTCTCAAATATAACTTAGAAGACTTTGGTGGATTTTGATTTTGACAAAGCTCCCCCTGAGATATAGATTTGTTCAGGAAGGAGCTTTGCTTTAGGGTGAGTAGGCCTTCATTGTTTCAGCCTTGACCAGCAGGTATCCAGGAGCTTCTTGACTGATATAGTAATTGTTGTCCTTTGAAGAATCCTGGGATGAAGACAGAAGAAGACTCTTGATTTGAATGGTTGTTCTTCTTCTTCTTCTTCAGCTTGGTGTTCTTTCTCTAGTCAAGGGCTAGGGCATCTTGTTCTCTGTTACTGTATGATTGCTGTCACTCTTTTTTTTGCTCTGCGTGTTCTCCTGAGAAGAAAAGAAGAAAATCTCTATTGCTCTCTATTAGAAAAAGGAAAAAAATCCTTTTTATATTTTCCGAGGAATCTTCCTTCTGAATTTTGAATTTCTTCCTTCATTCAATGCTGACGGCCTGGAGAATATTTGCATTTATTGATTTCCCCAACGGTTCCATTGAAAATCGGCAAGAAATAATCCTGATGAAGTCCATAATCAATCCTACGTATAACGGTAATATTCATAGAATATTTAGCATTGATTACTCATGAATTATTGCAATAAATTAAGGACAGAGGGAGGGAAATTTCCAAGTCAGGAACTGCGCAGAAATCGTCGAGCAGAGAACATAATTCATCGACCTCTGTCCAGAGTTCGTCAAGCTAAGAAGTTAAGTTTGTCGACTAGATAATAGTTATACATCGACCTGAGATCTAAGATCGTCGACCGGAGGACAGATAACTACTTTCTCTGGAACCTTTCCAATTCTGTGCATCAAGATCGTTGAGCTGAGATTCTAACTTCATCGACTGGAGTTCAGTGAAATGTTTCTTGGACATAAGAACTTTGAAGGTGTCCAGAAATCGTCGACCTGAGAACTAGTTTTGTCGAGCTGAGAACTTCTAACTGCTACTTGATAAATCTTGACAAGAATGTGGTCTAAGTTCGTCGAGTTGAGAAGATGAATTAGACGACTGAAATATTATTCTGGACTTAGAATACTTAAATGTTTATGGAATAAGATGTTGAAGTAGAATACCAGCAATCGTCGACCTGAGAACTAAGTTCGTCGGACTGAGAACTAAGTTCGTCGACTGGAGTTGAGAGAAATTATAGACTTGTAATGTTGAAATATAGTGTCCATAAATCGTCGACCTAAGTACCAGGTTCATCGAGCTCAGCTCAAAGAATTTTCTCTGAGTTCATCGAGCTGAGCAAGGTTTTCGTCGAACTGAGTTCGACGAACGTCGAACTCATTTTCCCGAGTCTTTGAAATGTCTAAATCTTGAGTATTTTATAGTCTGTTGATAGATGGTCCATGCAGTGTTGATTCCAAGGACATGGCCTAATCTCTAGGACACAAACATGACCATAGCTATACATGTTGGGTCAAACATCCTAGTTTAGCTAACCTGGCCCAAATCCAACTAGGGATCCAACAATCTCCCCCTATTTGGGTGAGGTCATTAATTATAGACTCACATTAATAACAAAGCAAGAAAAGATATATCTGGCAGGAATTTTAACATATACAGCAGATATATATATATATATATATATATATATATTTATACATAAAAAACTTTGTATCAAGGCATAAATAATAAGTTTTTAGAGTAGCAGAAAGTCTAAAAACAGTCCATAATTTATTTCTTCTTCCTTTGTTCCTTATGCTTCTCTTTAGCTTTTTATCCTAGCTGTGTAAACTTGATTTCCCTGTTAGGATCAGCTGCTTGAGCTTTTGTTATTGTCATGTCAGCAGCTCCAATGATATTTAGGGAAGTGACCCGTTGCACTACAACTTCAGGATGCAGTTTCATATAATCATCAACATTAAAGAATTTGTTAGCCTTAGCAAACCCGTTAAGCTCTTCCTTTCTGTACTTGGTCATTGTTGTATATTCAAATGGATCCTTCCCTTCAGCTCTTGCTTTGTTGATCACGGATAGGTCAACCAATTCCTAGAATCTGGCCATCCTAGTAGTTATAGCTGTCTCAGGATCTTCAAAGGGAACAGTAGGGGAAGCAGGTCTCTTGGGGCTTTCAGCCTTTTTATGTTCAGTGGATTGTTGATGCTGTTGTTGATGTTATCTGGCTGAAGAATAATGCCTCTGCTGGCTGCTTCTTGAAGAGGAATACCTACCCTGATGTCTCTGATAGGTTTGAAACTAGGTAGTCCTCTGAGTTGAAAAACTTGAAGCTGCAGCAACAGGTGGAGGAGGAGGAGGAGGATCCTTTCTGTATCTCTGAGGAGGTGGGGAATATCTCCTGCTTTTCTTCCTTTCTTTCTGTTGATTCTTGGACAGCCACATCCATGCTGGCATGCCCTTATAATGTGTGATTTTTTGCAGTATATAATATGGTGTGTCATTGGATGGATTTGGTTTTGGGGCAGGTGGTGGAGGAGCTTTCCTCTTCTTAGACACTTTCCTTTTCTTGGGCTCATCATCAGAGTCCTCTTCATCATCATCCTCATCATTAGAATCCTGAGGAGTGTCATATAATGCATTTAATTCTTTTAGGGCCTCAGTAGATATTAAATGTTTCCATGGCTGGGAGGAATCTGGAGGAGGAGCTGGAACTACAGCAGGATGACTATACATAATAGTGCTTTCAGCAACTATTTTATTTTCTTCTTCTATATCTTCCATGATCAATGCATTGGAGAGTCATCCATTATGAAGGTTAGAGAAGAAATATCCTTTGGATGGGATGAAATAATGGGGGAAACAGCTTTGGGAGGAGATGAAGTAATGAGGGGAGCATCTTGTGATGGAGATGGAATGGCTGGAACCTCTGTTATAGCAAAACTGGCCTTTAGTTGCTTGGCAACTTTGGGCCTTATTGGGGAGGTGTATGGGACTATAGCCAAAGATGGCTTTATACTGTCTGCTTGTAGTTAATTCAAATAAGTTGTATCAAAAACTTTCAACAATTTCAACAGATCTACTGTGGGATTGATAATATAATCACCATCAGTGGTTATTTCCTCTGGAACCTGGTCATCCAAATCCATATCGGACTCGATAAAATTAATTAAATCAAACAAATTTTTATCAGCATCTGCATCTGCTTCTGCTGCTACATTTTTTGCTGTTATTGTTGTTGTTTTTGCTGCTATTGTTGTTGCTTCTGCTACTACTACTGTTGCTGCTATTGCTTCTTCATGGAGTATTCCCTCCTGCCTGGTTTCAGTAGTAACTGGGGCCAGGCCCCTAACTGAAGAAGCAGTAGCAGAGAGGGTAGAGATTTTGTCAGCAAGAGAGGATATGGAAGAAGCAAGAGGTGTAATAGCCGCTGCTATGATGGTTTTGAGGAGGGGAGTAAGAAGTGCAATGAGAGGTGTAACAATGGAGGGGTCCAATGACAGAAATGTAGAGGGTTGTGCAGAAGGTGTTTCAGTGGAAACAAAAGGAGGGATGGAAGATGATGGTGGAGGAGGAGGTAAAGCATCGACCATTTGAGCATCTGGAGATGAAGAAGGTTGAATAAGGGATGTGGGCAGAGTGAAGGGTGGGATGTTGGCCAGATGGTGGGGTAAGGGAGATGAAGGTGGTGATGTAGTTGGTGTACCATGGGGAGAGGGAGTATGAGAGTGGGATGGAATTTGTACATCATATTGTAAGGTGGGTGAGGTATGGAGGGGAACATGAGTTGAGATATATGAATTGGGGATGATGGAGGTGTGGGAGTATGGACTGTGGTGGGGATTGTGGTGGGGATTTGTGCCATCTGAGGATGAGGTTGGATGGCAGGAGGTGATGGAGGGGAAGATGGAACTTCTTCAGTAGGGTGGGGAGTGGCTGGAGCAGCCCTGGTACTCTCAAAAGTCCTGGTGGAGGAGGAGGAAGCCTTGGTGGGCTTGGTGATGCTCCTCTCCCACCTGCCAAATAGGGCACATGTGAGCCTCTTGGAGGAATTGATGAATATGGTCGGGAAGACCAGTGATTCAACAATGTTTTCCTTCAGGAAGATTCCTAGAATTCCTCCAAAACAAACCTCCTTTTTATTGTTATTTTTCATAATCAACTCAAACAAAATCTGAGCCCAGTTCACTTGCTTCTTGTTCACCATTGCACACATTACCAGGAATTGGTGTCTGGTTATGTAATCATGAGCAGTGTGCTTGCCCAACAACACCTTGCCCATAATATCTGCTAGGAATTTAAACTCATGAGAAAGATGTTTCTTCAGCAGTTTGTTAGGGCATTCTCTAGAATAACCCATCAGACTCAGCATCTCATCAAACTCTTCATTGTAAATTTCTAATTCTTCTATACCATTGCATAATCCAAAAATTTCGGTTAACACTGCAGGGGTAAGGTAGACGACATTACCCGATATAGTTTAGGTCATGGTATTCTCATCGGTGGTGGAAGAACTGTAGACCCACTCTCTGATCTCAGCACTAGCTATCTTGATCCTGGTGGAAATCAGATTCTTCAACTGCTATTCTTCAAGGAGTTGCATGATGTCTAGAAAGATAGGGTCTGAATGTTGAAATGATTCAAAGTCCACGTCGAATCTTGTATCGAATTTCATGCCTGTAAGACTGTCTGCGGGAATCGCCATTAGTTCACCTGCAAGAGAAAAACGAAGATCAAGTGTAAGGGAATTGAAAGCGCGGGACAGAGGTCAAAGAAAATCTAGATATAAGATTTTCCAGAATATGAATCGACAAACTCCATTCCACGAAAAATAAAATAATTCTTCAATCTGAGGTCGACGAAATAATTTATAGTTAAATGATTCGTTGAGCTCAGTCTGAAGATTTGAAAACATTTCGTCGAGCTCTGTTCCACGAAAGTTTTCTGAAGCAGATTCGTCGATCTCCGGTCGACGAAAATGACTTCACTCATAGAAAGTTCATCGATCTCCGTTCGACGAATATCTCAAGAACTTTTCCCAGTTCATCGAACTCCGTTCGACAAACTTTGAAAAATTAGTCGAGTTTAGACAGAGAATAAATTAAAGCTTCTCCATTGATTATTCCAAGCTGATTTAAAAGAACAAATGATTTCTTTCATCGAGAGGTTTTGTGAAAATATCAGCTCTTTGTAAATCAGTGTAGATATAGTCAAGATTAACTTTATTTTAGTCTACACACTCTCTAATGAAATGATGCCTAATGTCTATATGCTTGGTCCTATTGTGATGGACTGGATTTTGTGCTATGGATATAACACTTATGTTATCACAAAATAGAGTTGAATTATATAAGTTGAGACCATAGTCTAGGAGTTGGTTTTGAATCCACAACATCTGTGAACAGCAACAGCCAGCTGCAATGTATTCTGCTTCAGCAGTTGATGTGGACACAAATTTTTGTTTCTTGCAAAACAAGGACACTATTCTCATACCTAGGAACTGATAAGTCCCTGAGGTACTTTTCCTGTCAACCCTTCATCCAGCAAATTAAGCATTTGAATATCCAGTTAAATCAAATTCTGACTCAGTAGGATACCAAAGGCATAGACTAGGACAAATCTTATATATCTCAAAATTCTTTTTAGAAAAATTAGGTGAGATTCTTTAGGGTTCACTTGGAACGTAGCACAAAGATATGTGGCAAAAACTATGTCAGGTCTGCTAGCTGTAAGATATAATAGGGATCCAACAATGCCCCTGTATAACTTCTGGTCAACAGGTTTCCCATGTGGATCAAAATCTATTACATCATTAGTGGCCATAGGTGTTTTCTTTGCTAAAGCATCAGTCATCCCAAACTTTTTAATAAGCTCTTTAGCATATTTAGCTTGAAAGATAAAGATACCATCAGGTAGCTGCTTCACTTGGAGACCAAGAAAGTAGGAGAGCTCATTCATGCTACTCATTTAAAACTTTGAATGCATGAGGTGAGTGAACCTATTGCATAGTTTGGAGTCAGTAGACCCAAATATAATGTCATCTACATATATTTGTACTAACAATGTTTGGGCATTATGGTGTCTAGTGAATAAGATTTTATCTACTATGCCTCCAGTGAATTTATGCTCTAACAGAAAGCTAGCTAAGTTCTCATACCAAGCTCTTGGAGCTTGATTTAGACCATAGAGGGCTTTATGCAATCTAAATTACATAAGAAGGTTGGGTTGGAGAGATGAAACCTAGAGGTTGTTTAACATAAACCTCTTCTTTTAGTACTCCATTTAGAAATGCGCATTTCACATCCATATGGTAGACTTTAAACTTCTTGTAGGCAGCATAGACAAGGAAGATTCTGATTGCTTCTAACCATGCAACTGGTGTAAAGGTTTGATCACAGTCTATGTCTTTTCTCTTGCCTATATCCTTGATCAATAAGTGTAGCCTTGTTCCTCAAATTTATACCATGGGCATCAAGCTTGTTTCTATATATATATTTGGTTCCAATGACTGGGTAGTCTTTGGGTCTTGAAACCAAATCCCAAACTCTACATCTCTCAAATTGGTTGAGTTCCTCTTGTATTGCAATGATCCAGTGGGGATCTTGCTCCGCATCTTTTATGGATTGAGGTTCAACTTGAGAGAGAAAATAGGCTTGCATCACATCTTGGTTAAGTTAATGCCTTGTCTGTACACCTACTATTATGTCTCCAATCACTTGAGATCTAGGGCGATCCTTAGTGTGACAAGATCAGTGGGTAGAGTTTGTACAGCAAAAGCATTTGGATTTAATTCCTCTTGTGGAATTATGTTTGCGGTTGAGTGAGGTTCAGCCTCTTCCAAAGATTCATCTTCACTGTCTTCAACAACTTGTGGAGGAGAGGGTGCTATAGCTTCTTGTGGAAGGTTTAATTCACCCATTTTCTCACACAAATGAGGTACCTGCAAGGTGCTTTTGGTAGAAATCTCTTTCTCTTTGTAAGACATGTTAGCTTCATCAAAATTTACATGTATAGATTCCTTAATTTTTAAAGATTGTTTGTTAAACACCCTATAAGCTTTGATTACTTGGGAATATCCTAGAAAAATTCCCTCTTCAGCCTTAACTTCAAAATTTCTAATATATTTCTTGTTATTATTATGTATATAGCATATACAACCACATACTTTAAAAAGAGTGATCTTAGGTTTCTTTTCTTTAAGTAATTCATAAGGAGTCCTATTCTTAAGTCTATGTATCAAACTTTTGTTCAGTACATAATTTGTTGTGCTTATAGCCTCTGCCCAAAAGGATAGTGGCATATAAACATCTGCAAGTATTGTGCATGTAGCTTCAATCAAGGTTCTATTCTTCCTTTCAGCTACCCCATTTTGTTGAGGAGTTCTAGGAGCTGTGAAGCAGTGCCTGATACCTTCCTTCTCACAGAACTCATGCATAAGAAGAGACTCAAACTCTATACCATGATCACTTTTGATCAATGCAACATGAGTAGAGTACTCAAAATTTATGGTCCTGAGAAAATCTGTAAGAACTTTAAAGGTATCTGACTTAGATATCAGAAATAACAACCAAGTGAATCTTGAAAAGTCATCTACAATGACTAGAGTATAGTATTATCCTCCTAGACTTTGTACAACAATAGGTCCAAATAGGTCCATGTGTAGTAAGTACAAAGTCCTAGGTGAATCACATTTATTAACTGACTTAAAGCTAGATTTAATTTGTGTGCCTAGTTGACAAGCCCTGTAGAGGCCTTCCTTCTTGTAGGGACCAGAAGGTAAACCTCTCAAAAGATTATCATAGGATAACCTGGCAATGTTTTTCTTGTTAACATGTCCTAGCCTTTTATGTCATAATTCATTTTGATTGCTAACTAAATTAAGTAGACAAATGTCTGAAGGTGCATAATAAAAATCAACTAAATATATGTTTCCTTATCTATTTCCAATTAAAACATTTTGTTTTTTATTATTAGAAATGATACAAGATTTTGAGGTGAAATGTATCGGATAACCTTCATCACATAATTGGCTTATAGAGATGAGGTTGTGCTTGAGTCCACTTACATAAGTCACCTTCTTGAATGTGACTGCTCCAATCCTTACTTCTCCATAACCTTCAGACTGACCACACTTTGAATAACTAAAGATATCCTTTGGTCCCAGCATGGACTTATAGTTGATTAAATTGTCCTTACAGCCAGACAATTGCTTGGAGCATCCACTTTCCAGATACCATATTTGACTAATAACTGGATAGCTCTTGACCTGCAGAGAAAATAATTAATTGTTCTTGACCCAGGTTACCTTGGGTCCTTTGTTTTGCTGATAGGAAAAACTTGAAATCATAGAAAATTCAGGTTGTGATTTAAATTATAATGGGTGATATCTTTTAGGTGGAATTATCCAGTTAGCCAGTGGATTAAAATGTTTCCTAGATTGATTTGAGTTGTTGTTACGGTTATAATTTTTATGAAGTCTTTCTGGGTTCGACAAAATGTGGTGAGTTTGTCGACCAGAGTTCTACGAAACGTGATGAGATCGTCGATCTCTGCTCAGAGAATGAACATTGACATTTTTGTGCCACCTGTTAGTCTACCTCTGCTCGAAGAACCATGCAAAGTTCGTCGATCGCAGTAAGAAAAATGACTATTATATAGTTTTGCGTTCAGCGTTCGTCGACTTGAGTACGACGAAATGGCTACATTTCGTCGATCTGAGTTCGACGAAATCTGCTGAACATTGTTTTTATCTATGGTTCTCTGGTTTCTGTTATTGTGATTTTTGAGGTTGGGTAATTCTTCTGTGGTTTGTTTGTTGTTGATAATTTCCTTACCCTTAGCAGAAACAAATTTAATGGGGGTTGATAAAATATTCTTCTTAAGAATGGGGGGTAAACTTAATGATGCACCCAAGCCTAGTTTGCCATTCAATCTGGCATTGACTGTGCTTGTGATATCCATCAGCTTAAGGCTTCTCCCATTGAGAGATTTCTCAAGTTATTTGGCCTCACATAGTTCTATTTTCAAGGAGTAAATTTGTTCATTAGCTAATGTTAGTTATGCTTTTAGCTTGGTGTTTTCAGAAATGATGTTATCCTGATTTGATAATTTTTCCCTAAGTATTTTGATTTCCTTTTCAGAGTTTATTAAATCAATACACATGGTTTTAAATTCAAATTTGAAAGCATCAGAAGTATAGTCAAAGGATAAGAGTACCTGATCAGCTTCTGTTTCTGAAGCTTCTTTATTGTCAGATTCTTCTTCTTCTTCTGATTGGCTTCTGGAGGCATCAATGGCCATGAGGCAGACTTCTTTGGCCCTTGCCTCTTCTTCTTCATCACTGGAGCTGGAGGATGTGTATTCATCTTCAGTTTCACTGCAGTATTCAGCTACAAAACCCTTCTCCTTCTTCTTGTATTTGCGGGAAGAAGGTCTTGAGCTTTGTTGTCTTCTAGAATCCTTTTCTCTTCTCCTTTATTTCTTTGGATTTTATGGACACTCAGAGATGAAGTGTCCAGGTTTTCTGCAACCAAAGCAAACCACTTCTTTAGTGGGGGTTTTGTCATACCTTGGCTTATCATCCTGTCTGGATGATTTCTTCCTGAAGTCTTTCCTTGCCATTTTATAAAATCTTTTGGCAAGGAGACTCATTAAATCACTTGCAGGTACCGCGGCCTGTTGGCCACCACCTGCCGGTACTGTGGCCTCCGGAGCAACGCGATCTGACAATCGCGATCTCTGTTCAGCAACCTCGGCAGCCCGCTTCCCTTTTTCTTCCCTTGCCGTCTCCAAGTGCTTTCCCTTGTAGAAGCGAACATCATCAGCCAGCCTTTTCTTCTCCCTATCAGATCTCTCCAGCGCCCTTGAGATGCTGGCGATATGGTCCTTTAGGTCTTTCTCGTGCTCCGCAGATGCCTTCTCGCGCTCTTTCGCCTTCTTTAACTCCTCTTTAGTATTCTGAATTTTAGCTTGAAATTTCCTTTCTAACTCTCTAATGTCACTCAGGTTGGGGTGCTCATCTCTTGCGGATTCCTCATGCAAGACCGTGTCCACACCGGTACTCGACGTAACCACAATCTCCGCAATCTCGATGGAGCCCAGTGGAGACTTTCTACCTATAACAGGGAAGGTCAATTTTATCATTCAAATTTAGTCCGCAGCGGACTCAAAGAATCAGGATAAAGGATCACTTTTAGAAAAAGCAACAGCGAGTTGCCGGCTATTGAAAATAGGCCACCTTGCCCGCTCCGGGTCAGAGGCGCTTAACCGCTTCTTCCATTCAAGATGGACTTTGGTTCTTTTTTTTGCAGTAGAACTTGTTGAAACAACAATATCATCGGTCTCGGTGATGATCTTAATCGGCATCGACTTTCGCTGCGGAGACCTGTAAAGCCACTGACGCTTAAAATATTTAGGCGCCGGTTGATGGTTATCTGACTGCAATAGCTCTGCGGAAGTCCGCAGATCTTCAGCATTCTTGTCCGCCGCAGCCTGCTTTGAGGCCGCCTCGATAGTAGCTACATGGGCAGCAATTTGCTTCTTCTGCTCCTCTATCTTCTCTATCATTCTTTCCCTCTCTTTTTCCTCAGCAGCGGATAAAGAGGGGAGTTCGCCTCCCTAGACTCCAAGGATTTCCACCTCAGGTTGTTGCAGTGCACATAGCAGGGATTCGTTGATCAGATCAAATTGATCGACATCAATGGAATCTAGTATCTCATCCGTAGATAAACTGACCGTGGAGAGGGAATTATCTCCCCGTATTTGGGCCTCCGGAGTAACTAACTCGCTTTCAGGAACTTCTTTCTCGCGCGGCCTGTGGTGCAAGTCCGCATCTCCAGTCTGCACGGAGATATTCTTCTCCTTCATCGCTCGCAACTTCTTTTCAACCCGCTCAGCCACGGTCGACCTATCACTCTTCCTCTTCTTTCTAGAAGGACCTCTTTTCTCGCAGAGTCCGCGACAGCCTTTCCTAAATCGGGCTGGTTCTCGCGGACCATCTCATGGTTCGCAGCGACCAACGCCTTTGAAGACGCATCTTTCCCAGCATCTTCTCCCGCAGCCCGCCTATCTTTGTCAAGGTTAATGATGGGCTCCTGGGCGTTGGGGGTGATATTTCAGCCTCATTGTGTTCGCCAACTGTGTCCGCCGAGTTCGCGGTTTTTTGAGTAGGGGCGGTGTTTGACAACTTTAGTGACCTCTCACTTCTCAATGGATGTTCAGCATGGGAGGCCGCGACATCCTCCTTCTCGCACACAGAAATATCAGCGCGGCGGACTGCTTTCTCAGCAGGCTTCTGGCTGTGGGAGCTCTCTACAGTAGAGCGGACAAGCTCCCCTCTCGTCGTTCTATTTATTATTTTCTTAGTCTTCATTGGTGTTATTGGCTTCTCGCTTTTTGCAGTAAGACTAGTGAAGAAAGCACCAAGACTTGCCATGCCAGACTGCAAAGTGGAGACCGCAAGCGGTGAATAGCGCCCCGTGTTGATCGGAATTCTTAACAGTTCCAGGCCCTCCGACAATATTTATAGCGCTAACGGAATTAATGAGGCTTGCGGACTGAGCGGTTAAGAAAACTTTTTTGATGTTTTCTGGAAACTTAAAAATGTGCGGGGATTATGTTAACCCCTCAGTCCGCGACACCCACAAGATGCCAAGGGCCTGCTTCATTATCCACAGACACGGTTCGGCAGTCCGCCCAGCTCGGCAAAGCAGTAGTGATCGGCTACCAAGGATGATCCCACAGCAGCGGACTCAACGCTCTGTTCGCCTGGTTCGCCATGCCTTTGATCTCTGGTTTCTCTATGTCGGCGGATGTAGTGTCTCGTCCGCTCAGGCCGCCGTCCTCTTGCAGGATCATGCCTAGTAGCAGCAGATGGAAGCTCCAGCCTGCGAGCCCAGTCCGACCCTTGTGCGCGGACTGGCGTGTTCTTTCATTTTGCTTCCCGTCACCGCCGCCCGGTTCTCCTATACCCCGAGCAGTCGGTTATTTAAGCCTTACCCGTTTGGGCAGGCCCCCATCCTATAAATAGGGGGGAGGTGGTGCACCCAAGGCATGCTGAATCATGCCCAAGAGCCTACTTGTTAAAGGCTGCGGACTCGAATTTCGTGCTTTGCGGACTCTAGCTTGCTCAGCTCTTGCCTCTTCCGCTTTTCCTTGTAATCAAACCCTTCTTCGGTAAAAGGGAAGCCCGTCGCAAGAGAGGCATTCAGGCCGCGACGGGCGAAGTCTGTTGTTGTCGTGGCTCACGGCCCTGCTGTTTGATGAGTCCACATTTTACACTGATTTTTGGACTCATCTGGGCTAGTTTTTTTCGCCTTAGCACTACACTTGAGAGCCTTTATTGCTTATTTGTGTTTATGTACCTATTTCACGCTTAAGTGCACTGTAGGCCCGCTTCTGTGTGCTTTCTGTGTTTCCATTTTGTTGTTATTATCTAGCCCTATCTCGGGGATGTGGTGTGCATGTTCTGGTGGCCTTTCTGCCCCTTCTGCTGGTACAGGGGTCGTGTGCGTGTTCCGGGATGGTTGTAAAACAGGAATACTGCGCACGATCAGGGGATCTAATGCGCACGACCACTGGTCATGCGCCCCCGATCGTGCGCACTACTCTACGTTTTCTATAGAATCAGCCTGGGGTAAGCGCACGACCACTGGTCTTACTGCGCACGACCACTGGTCGTGCGCCACTGTTCGTGCGCATTACACCCCCTTTTTCATAACCCTGTCTTGGTAATCGCACGAGCACTGGCCATAGTGCGCACGACCACTAGTCGTGCGCCACTGCTCGTGCGCTTTTATGCTGATGCTTCTTGTCTAGGTTGCAGGTTTATTTGGAAAAGCCGCACGATCATCGACCTACAGTGCGCACGACCACTGGTCGTGCGACACTGATCGTGCACACTGCTTCTGCTGCCTCTGTATATAAGGCCCTGCTCCGCATTTTAGGTCAACGCCTGTCATTTGCTGCGATCGGAGAGTGCGCGGGAATCGCCTTTTCACTTCTCCAGCTGCTCCATCACTTCCACCTTCGTCGGGAAGCCATTTCCACTTACTCTGAAGCTTTCCAACACTCCGGCAAAGCCCTCGACCATTGATGACTTCAACTCCAAGATTTCCTGCAGAGTTGGTGAAGTATATAACCTAGAGAACGGACTTAAAGGCCTTTGAGGTGATAGATCGGTGGTACCGGAAGCCTCCTTGGACTGAGCCCGGAAGCGGATTGACAACTCGCTACTCCGGCCACGACCCGCGGTGAATCTTCATTCTCTTTTGGTTTACTCCTCTTCCCCTTCCTCTGTGTTATGAATGTTTTGAGCAGTGTAATGAACATTTCCATCCCTGAATATCAAGTTTACTTTCTAGTTAATGGAATGTTTGTTTCTTCTTATGCTTGTGAGTTCTGTCTGTGAATGCGCCTCACTCACCCCACATCCACTTCATTCCTGTGCCTTGTCCGATTGCAATCCACACAAGAACGCTGCAATCCATTAGTTTCCCTTCCACTCGCCCAACTGAAGTTCAGCATAACGGCCGACAAACCCACTTCACCTTGCGAAGCGGTGCCGTCGACCCGCATAGTTTTTACTAGTTCAGTAGATCAAGCATCCACGATCTCCCTAGTCCGATATTTCATTTTTGTTCTATTTTTAACTCTCATAACGATATTCTCAGTACTGTTGCCGTTCTACGCTAATTGCATTTCTCAAGAGACCGACACTTGGGGATTTACTCCCAAAACTTTATTACTTGTGTGACCGGTGCGCTTGTCGTATTACACACATCAAGTTTTTGGCGCTGTTGCCGGGGAATGCAACTGTAGAGCGACTTCGGATGACTTCCAATATTGTTATCAGAGTTAGTATTGTTTTGTTTTGACTGCTGTTTCTTCTAGTGTGTAGTGTTTGCCGCAGTGAATGCAAAGCCGAGCTACAAGAGATTTTGTCACCTACAACCCAGAGATCGAACGTACTCTCTTAGCACGAAGACGCGCCACAGCCATCATTTTTGCTCCAATGGGAGACCAGCTGAATATGGATGCAGGCAACCGAGTTGGAGGGCTACCTCATGATGACGAAAATGAAGTGAATCCTCCCCAGGTCCGCACCATGAGGGATTATACTACACCCACTGTTGGGAGTATATACCCCGGTTTCGGACCTGCTATTACCAATCCTCAGTTCGAGATTAAACCAGCTATTCTGAATATTATTTGGAACAACGCTCAGTTCTCCGGAATGGCCACTGAAGACGCCCATTTTCACCTTACATAATTCTCCGAGATCTGCGCCACGTTCCGCTACGCTGGAATCCCAGATGAAACAGTCAAGCTCCGTCTCTTCCCTTTTTCATTAAGAGACAAAGCCAAGACATGGCTTCACTCCCTTCCACCTGGAATAGCCCCCACCTGGGAGGCTTTGACTACAAAATTTCTAGCTAAGTTCCATCCGGTGGATCAGATCGTGAGCTTGAGGCGCGCAATAGCCAACTTCCGGCAAGCCGATCAAGAAAGTTTAGCCGAAGTTTGGGAGCGTTTTAATGAGCTGCTGAGGAAGTGCCCTAATCATGGATTCCAAACGTGGAATCTCGTCGAAAGTTTCTACTTTGCTATTGATCCCCACCACCGAGCCATGATCGATGCTGCCTCCAGAGGAACCATCATGAATC
Organism: Platanthera guangdongensis; assembly: GCA_039583875.1. Taxonomy (NCBI): domain Eukaryota; kingdom Viridiplantae; phylum Streptophyta; class Magnoliopsida; order Asparagales; family Orchidaceae; genus Platanthera; species Platanthera guangdongensis. The sequence continues at coordinate 118,850,311 of CM077163.1, forward strand.
TTGCTCCAGATGATGCTCTGAAAGTCTTACAAGACACCGCAACCCACAGTGCGTACTGGACTGCTGGAAGAAACATCCCACGAAGCACCAGTGGAGTGTTTGCCTTGGATATCCCCAAGCCTGCTAATGCCGCCCCAGTGATGGCAATCTCATGTCAAGGGTGCGGAAGCACTGATCATCACAGCTTCGAATGCTCAGGAGTTGAGGTACAAGACGAATCTTTGTTTTTGAATGAATCTTTTAATTTTGTTGCCAATCAAAACAGGGGAGTGCCATACGGGAATACTTACAACCCGAGGGTGAGAAATCACCCCAACTTTTCTTGGAATCCTAACACATCTGGCCAAAGATGGCAACCGGGGCAGCATCAAAACGATGCATATGCTTCCGGTAGCCAACCGCGGCCGCCTCAACCGAATTATTCCCAAGGGGCCCCCATCGTTAAGAAAAATTCTTTGGAAGAAATGTTCGAGAAGTTTGTTGAGATTTCCCAGACCAACATGACAAATCAGGCCGCCTCGATGCGCAAACTGGAGGCACAATTGGGCCAATTTGCTCAAGTGGTTTCCGAGCGCACCCAAGGCACCTTACCGAGCAACACTGAAAAGAACCCCCATGAACAGGGATAGCGCCTTGGGGAGGACACTTCGGGAAACCGCAACGAACTTGTCATTAATTGTAAAATCAATAACATCGACACTCCAGCATTTTGCGATTCCGGGGCGTCCAGCAACATACTCACTTTGCAAGATGCTGCAAAGATGCAGTTACAAGTTGACATTGAAAATCGGAAATCACTTATCTTAGCTAATGGCAATCTGGTTGACACGGAGGGCGGTATGCGGGACGTTGAAATCGAGGTTAACGACACCAGTATCACCACTGACTTTCAGGTTTTGGGACCACAGGACAATAACTCCATTCCTATATTAGGAGTCCCATTCCTAATAGCCAGTGGCGCATCCCTCGACTTTTCCAAAGGCAGTGTCACTTGGCCAAACGAAGAGTCCACCCTCGATAAAACATCCATACATTTTTCTTCCATCCCAAATAACATTTATCTGAGTGTCACAGATGTCAAGCTGGATTCAGGTCCCCCCGCATTGGAAGCACATCTGGAGGAGACGCCAAAGAACGGACTTTCTCCGGAAGTCGATGAGAAGCAGGAACTATTGGTCCACGAAGGGATCAATTGCACCAAAGCCACGACTGCCTTTCTACTGCCAGCCAACTCTGTTGTTGAGCATGGCAAACTAAGTTTTATTCGGGAGAAATCCCTGGACAATAATTTCCATAATTCTGTTAAACGATCTGTAACTTGGGCATATCCGGTTGCCGTTACGGTGTCGGATAGGCCGCCGCCAACCACGACACAAGGAAACCACACAGCCTACCTTCATTGGAAGTCTCCCACGGTGGAGAAACTGAAAGAGGCCAAGCGCTTACGCGAAGAGCGCTACGCTGCCTTCCGGCGCGCGAAAGAGTGCACTCGTAGTAATAGGACAATGCCTACCCCGACTGCAAAAAGACACTCTGATGTTCTCTCGCATCCCACCGGCGAGACTTACCATAAATCTGTGTATAGCTGATTGTGCCATCCTCTTTCTTGCTACTTGTTGAATGCTGGTTGCTCTATTTTTAATTTTGTTTCCTTTTGCTACTGCCAAGAACTCTCTATTTGAACTGCTAATACAGGTATTTGGTCCACCTTAAGGTCGGTAAACAAAAGGGCTTTCGGGAGACAACCCAAGTTGGACCGTTCGGTCCTATGCTATGTTTTGATTTCAGTTTATTTCTTCATATAAATATATATATGTGTCCAGCTTTTGTTTGGCTTGCATCCTTTAATCGCAGGTGCAGGATTATTAGAGGCGCGGCAACGTGGCCGCACTTGGACATCTCATTGCCCGACTGGTATGCTCAATTTTGAGCATAAGTAACTTCCTACCCTAGCTATTTCTCCTCTTTGGAATGTTTATTTTTATTCGTTGTCAACTTTAAGTCTGGGGGGGGGGGGGGGGAAGTATGCCTGTGGTCACTACACCGCACTTTCTGTTGCATTCCAGTTTCTTATTTACTTATTTCTTGCTTTTTGGTTGCACACACTGAATCAGCCACACGAGTGCGCTCTTACCCACGCGCACAACCCGAGTTAAATTTATTGCTTTTGTGTAAACTTTAAAATAGTGGTACTGGCTTAGGATTTCAGGATTGAGTCGTTCGAAACTCATGCAGTGCTCGTAATCGAATACTCATGGTTTGTGTAGAGTTAGGATAGAACTAATTTTTCCTTATGCTTGTAGAATTATTCTTTTCTGCTCACGTCAATATTGTTTGTACTGCTCAAAATCTGAATCTGGGATAATCAAACGATAGTGTAGGAATGTGTGTAGCCGCCACTAGACTCGTATTGCTCGAGTCGGGGGGAAGGATCATCTTTCTCGGTGGCTAAGAACTTGCCCTAAGCTACTCTCGAAGCATTGCTGCACGGTTAGTTAAGCGTGAGCATGACGTAGGCCTTCTTTTTGGCTAGTTTGAGCCTTGTTTAGCCATTCCTACCTGTTAACCATTGCATGCCAAATTTGTGCCTACCCTTCCTTTGATCTAGCTCCACTCACTTTCACCAAGGCCTGAAGCTAAACCCACCTTCGCAATCAAATGCTTGAGCTGATTTGTATTTCCTGTTTTGCCGAGGTTGTGATTAGTGGACATTATTTTTGGGGGTGATGATTTTATTCCTATTTTGATTGCTTCGTTTGGGGATTGCTAGCGCAGAAAAGAAAACAACAGTTTATGAAAATAAAAAGCTGATTCGCGCAATAGAAAAAACGAATATTTATATGAAAGAATTGCTTTGAGATCTTGATCCCCATCCTCTTTTTTGAATTTGGTCGGGTTCAGTCGTGTTTACACCCGGATTTCAAGCTAAGTCTGGGGGCGTGTGCCCCATTCTTTTCTAAGTGGCTGTTTTGGTTTGGGTTGTTTTCGCTCGCTTTGGTTGCATAGAGCCTACATGTTTATCTTTGACCACCAAGCCGTTGCCTAAGCCCCATTTCCTCCTACAAGTCCTACCGATTCACGCTTGAGTCTAACCCGCGCCGTGGAGAGAGTGTGAACGTGCAAGCGTATGGTCCCCGACATTGGTGGATTCCTTAGGAGGTGATCCTGAGTCCCGAACTTTAGCAATGCTCACCTTAGTGGCCTGCCTACTTTCTTCCTGCACATGATCGCACGATTCTCCAGAATTCTAATTTTGAGCAATTACAATATTTATTTACGTCTGTCGAATAGTTTAAACTACGTTTTATAATTAAAAAGTTTTTATATTATATCTTCTATACTCATGATATATTTGATTTCTCATCTTACTTCTTTCTGAAATTGCTGAGCCAGTTAGCTATCTTCGAGTCCATGGAGTGATGATTTGCTCGGGACGTGCAAATGGTTAAGTCTGGGGGTGTGATGAGTCCAAATTTTACACTGATTTTTGGACTCATCTGGGCAAGTTTTTTTCACGTTAGCACTACACTTGAGAGCCTTTATTGCTTATTTGTGTTTATGTACCTATTTCACGCTTAACTGCACTGTAGGCCCGCTTCTGTGTGCTTTCTGTGTTTCCATTTTGTTGTTATTCTCTAGCCCTATCTCGGGGATGTGGTGTGCACGTTCTGGTGGCCTTTCTGCCCCTTCTGCTGGTACAGGGGTCGTGTGCGTGTTCCGGGATGGTTGTGAAACAGGAATACTGCGCACGATCAGGGGATCTAATGTGCACGACCACTGGTCGTGCGCCCCCGATCGTGCGCACTACTCTACGTTTTCTATATAATCAGCCTGGGGTAAGTGCACGACCACTGGTCTTACTGCGCACGACCACTGGTCGTGCGCCACTATTCGTGCACATTACACCCCATTTTTCATAACCCTGTCTCGGTAATCGCACGAGCACTGGCCATAGTGCGCACGACCACTGGTCGTGTGCCACTGCTCGTGCGCTTTTATGCTGATGCTTCTTGTCCAGGTTGTAGGTTTATTTGGAAAAGCCGTACGATCATCGACCAACAGTGCGCACGACCACTGGTCGTGCGCCACTGATCGTGCGCACTGCTTCTGCTGCCTCCGTATATAAGGCCCTGCTCCGCGTTTTAGGTCAACGCCTGTCATTTGCTGCGATCGTAGAGTGCGCGGGAATCGCCTTTTCACTTCTCCAGCTGCTCCATCACTTCCACCTTCGTCGGGAAGCCATTTCCACTTTCTCCGAAGCTTTCCAACACTCCGGCGAAGCCCTCGGCCATTGATGACTTCAATTCCAAGCTTTCCTGCAGAGTTGGTGAAGTAGATAACCTAGAGAACGGACTTAAAGGCCTTCGAGGTGACAGATCGTTGGTACCAGAAGCCTCCTTAGACTGAGCCCGGAAGCGGATTGACAACTCGCTACTCCGGCCACGACCCGCGGTGGATCATCATTCTCTTTTGGTTTACTCCTCTTCCCCTTCCTCTGTGTTATGAATGTTTTGAGCAGTGTAATGAACATTTCCATCCCTGAATATCAAGTTTACTTTCTAGTTAATGGAATGTTAGTTTCTTCTTATGCTTGTGAGTTCTGTCTGTGAATGCGCCTCACTCACCCCACATCCACTTCATTCCTGTGCCTTGTCCGATTGCAATCCACACAAGAATGCTGCAATCCATTAGTTTCCCTTCCACTCGCCCAACTGAAGTTCGGCATAGCGGCCGACAAACCCACTTCACCTTGCGAAGCGGTGCCGTCGACCCGCATAGTTTTTACTAGTTTAGTAGATCTAGCATCCACGATCTCCCTAGTCTGCTATTTCCTTTTTGTTCTATTTTTAACTCTCATAACGATATTCTCAGTACTGTTGCCGTTCTACTCTAATTGCATTCCTCAAGAGACCGACACTTGGGGATTTACTCCCAAAACTTTATTACTTGTGCGACCGGTGCGCTTGCCGTATTACACGCATCACTGTTCCTCCTGCTCTCATCTGCTTAGTAGATTACTACTCACAGTCTCTCTTTTGCCTTCTTTTCCCCTGTGCTCGAACCGTTAGCTGGTGGTGCTCGACCCCCTTTGCATTTTCGTGCATCAACACTTTGGTTGATACCCCTTATGACCTTTGTTTACTTTTTTTTAATTTTCTGTCACCATTTGTACCTACTTGCTGAGGCGTTCTATTTTTTTGGAATGCCTTAGGTTAAGATCCATAGCAGTTAGTGGAGCTGGTTTTGGACTCTCTTAGCGTCAGTGTAGTGGTGGTTTTGTACCTCGCCGTAGCGAGGTAGTTGTCGTTCAGTTTTTCTTTTTCCTAGGTCAGACATACTATTTTACTGTGGGTTCGTGTCAGATTGATGATGCACACGAAGTTGTTGATTTTGCCACTTGCTAGCTGATGTAGTTTTCTTCTTCTTTGATTTGGATTACTTGCTCTCTGGGATGATTTATTGTTAGGACTGCATGTTAGATATTTTTAAGCTTATAAAAACTTATTATTAGTAAAGCATCCATGAAACCTCTTTTAAAACTAATTCATTATTTTCCTGGTAAGCGTAAAGACTTTTTCTCATACTTATTATAAATCTAGAGTCTGCTTAGCATGAGTTGTTCCTCAGAGACATTTATACTCATGTAGGATGTTAGGGTCAATTTAAAACAAGTATCTTCCGCAAGCGTATAAATTATATTTTTGAATCAGGGACTAGATGATCCACTGAGCCGAGGGATACGTCTACCTTCTTAATTTAAACTGGATTTCAGTCATAATAACATATGTTTTCTTTTAAACTGTAGAGTTCGGAGTCTTGCCTGAGCATCTGCAGTTATCCCATGCATGGCATGGCATCACAACGTGTATTTTCCCGTACTCTGATATAATTAAATTGTTGGGAAAATGCGGGTTGTGATAGTTGGTATCAGAGGGAGATTACTTGACAATGGGTCGGGCAACCTTCCCTTGTTAGTGTTAGTTGTTTAGTGTCATATCATACACACACCGATGTGTCATCAGTACGTCTTGGCTAAAGCATGAACACTACACTCATAAGCATGATTAGAAGTATACGGGGCATATTATGTAGTATGGGATGCATAATATGTGTTGGTATATGGATCCAACATAGGTGGCAACATGTAAGGGTTATGTAGTATGGGATGCATAACCTCACCACATGAATGCCCATTAGCACGTTTTCTTTTCGTTGCATGCAATATTATGTAGTATGAGATGCATAACATTGCATGTGTACGCCGCTCATAACATGCATTAAGACCTTTTATAGAATTCATAGCACCACATGTATAAAATAACATAATGTAAGCATAACATGCCAAGCTAAAGATTTACACGATGACACATGTACACACATGATTTTAAATAAGATAAAGTATCCATACATTCATATCATAGGCACTTAGAATGATAGGATGTCATCCTAAGTAGGACATATTATCATTATAAAATCCTAGAGCAAGTGACAGCTTAAGCAAGTGTCTTTCAAGTATGGTCTGAACTAATTTTGTTTGCCCTAGTCGTAATCTAGGATTTTAATTGAGTTGTTCATTTGTTTTTGTTTAGAAATGCCTCCTAAGCGTATTGCGATGAGGTCGACTCCCCAGTCGGAGGGTGAGTCGTCGGGATCGCAAAGTGATGCGATTATTGAGAGTCTGCGTCAGAGCAATGAGGCTCTGTCGAGACAATTAGTTGTGATGCAATCGCAAATTCAGTCATTGTTGTCAGCCGCTCCAGCGCAACAACCTTAAGTGCAAGATCCTACCTTGGGTCAAGCTGTGCCCGATACTCCTGCCCCTCTGGTGGCCTCGGTGGCAATACCACCAGAAATGAATTTCATATCGCACTTCCAGCGATTGGGACCTCCCACCTACGACGGGAATGCCGACTTTATGATTTTGGATGATTGGATCATCTCAATCGAAGAGATGTTTTCGTATTCCTGGATTCTAAAAGCCTAGAAGTTTATGACTGCAGCCTATCAGTTAAAAGGCCTAGCAAAGAGTTGGTGGATTCGTGAAAAGGAGAGTCTTAAGGAAGGCTGTTCCTGGGACTCTTTTAAGAAGATGTTGCTGAAAAAGTTTCTGCCCTCGGTCGAGCAGGATTGTGTCATGAATAAATTCTTGAATCTAAAGCAGAGACATCTCACAGTGAGAGAGTACAAGATTGAGTTTAGCAAGTTGAGTAGATTTGCTCCCGATTTGGTATCTTTGGAGGAGGGAAGAGTGAAGCATTTTCTTGGTGGACTAAGAAGCGATGTCCAGCAGTTGGCATGCGCTTATCGAGCAGAAGTTTATGCTGAGGCAGTGGAGGCTGCACTGAAGGTTGAGGTGATCAAAAATGACAAGAATCGAGGTGCTGCGTCAAGAAAAGATAAGAGGAAAGGTGTTGAGGATGGAAGTTCTAGGGCATCTGGCCCTCCTTCGAAAAAGAAAGGTGGGGGAATTTGTAGCTTCTGTGGTCGACCTGGCCACTCTTACGAAAGGCGTTTCAAGAGGACCGCCGCCCTGAAGCAGCAGCAGGTGCTCGTCATCCAAGGCGCACCCAAGGGAGAGCTGGTGTGCTCATTCTGTTCAAAGAAGGGGCATGATGTGAATCGTTGTTGGATGAAAGAAAAGACTTGCTTCTAGTGCGGGCAGAAGGGACACATGAAGTATTCGTGCCCTAAGGCTCAGTCCCCACTGCAGCGTACCCCACTTCGAGCTCTGCCGCCGCCACCAACACAGGAAAAGGGAAAAGGAAAGCTAAATGTGGTGAATAGAGATGAAGCTCAGACCTCTACCCAGGTGATATCAGGTCAGATTCTAGTTTTACTTTTACACTACATTGTTTGCTTTAGTTTCGTTCATTTAGTTATGTGCGTTACGTTTTAGGGGAGTTTAAGCAATGGAATAGGTTGGCGCGCGTCCTTTTTGATTCGGGTGCCACCCATTCTTTCGTGGCGCAGAGTTTCATAGATATACATCATTTGGAGGCGGTTCAGTTAGAGGACTCCTTCAATGTCAAATTTCCTTCTAACGATCTGGTGATATCAATTCGGGGAATTCAGAGATTCCCTATTTGTCTAGGCGATTTCATAGCTTTTGAGGATCTGATGGTATTGTATCTGACAAATTTTGACGTGCTTTTGGGCATGGACTGTGTTGGAACACCCTATTACTAATTTGGGTCAGGATCACTATGTCTCTAGGAATCCTTTGCTTGACCTCCTGTATAGCTCAATAGGTCAATTAGAATTGAGTCTAAGGGTTAGAAGACTAGGTTTGGAAGCTGCCCTGAAGACCAGGATTCTCTGTCTGGAGACTAAGTCTGATCGTCAAGCTCAGCAGGACGATTCATCGAACTCCGATCGAAGATCGTCTAGCTCAACCTCGACAAATCGTCGATCTCCATTCGACGATCGCTGAGCTCAACTTCATTATATCGTCGAACTCCATTCGACGATCGGTGAGCTCAGGTCGATGATTTTAACTCTGCTTTGGATCTTTATCTCTGAGCTCAGTTCGACGATCTTTGAGCTCAGATCGACGATATTTTGCTGCTGTATGTTTCCAGATCGCTGAGCTCAGCTCGACGATAGCAGAGCTCAGTTCGACGATTTCAGATAACTTCCATGATGTTTCTACATTCAAATTCAAATCAGTTAGGAGTTATTCTACAATTAATTCAAAGATTTCCTATTCGTTCTCATTCATTTCTGGACCAAGTTTCAAGGGATTTTTCAAGGAATGTTTCTGTGGACTTTCCTCCAGAAGCGATTATGCAATTAAGGATGCAATCAATGCAGGCTAACAACTATCTTTGACAGAGAATGTTATTCTATTCTGTACCAGAGAATAAAAGACAGAATTTTTGAATCACGCACAGAACAGAGAATAGAGATTACAGAGACACATTCAAAAATTCTTCTGTCTAAAAGAATTCTGAAGAACACACATCCAAGGAGATCAAGCTTTCTCAAATCTTCAGATCTCTTTAGTTTTCAAAGTGTTCAAGGCCAACATATTTTCAAGACTCCAGACATTCAACATTTCAGCTATTGCTGAAATCATCTATTGCTGGAGTTCAATCTTTGAAGGCCTATCATCCTCAGCAAAGCTTTTCTTCCTGAAGATTTCAAGGATTCAGGGGGAGCTTTGACATCAACAATCCACATAGTCTTCTTAGTTGTTTGAGAAAGAGAAGACTGCCATCACTCTATCACCCCCTCTCTGTAAAGGGTTTCTCAAACTCCCTTCAAAAGTTTGAGCTTGGTTTTTGAGCACCTTGTCAAAAGCTCATTGGTGGCAAGACACTTGATCAAAAAATCTGCTTTGGTTTTTGAGCACCTTATCAAAAGCTCATTGGTGCCCAGGACATCTGATCAACTCATCCTGCAGTGGATTCCTACCTAGGGTGGTAGAAGAGTGGATGTACCCAAGTTTAGGGGAACCACTATATTCCCTTGTGTATTCTGGTTTTGCTTATTTTCATTTTTGTTTCTGGCCTTGATTTTTCTGTGCTTAGTTTTTGTTTAACTTAGTGCTGTGATTAGATTTATTATTGCTTCCCTGCTCACATATTTTACAACAATTGTTGTAAAAAGGTTTCAAAGCACCATATACTCTATTCACCCCCCTCTAGAGTATATCAGATCTAGCTGCACTTTCAATTGGTATCAGAGCCAGGTTGGTTAAACATACCATAACTGATTAGTTGTACAGGCTAACACCTGAACCCAAAGATCCCAAACTAGACCTGTCTTTCTTTGGTATTTTATTATCAGATTTTGTTTTCACAAATCATGGCCCAAAACAAAGATTATGCTAGCACCAGACCTCCAGTGTGCAATCTATCCAAGTTTGCACTCTGGAAAGCAAGGATCAGATTTTACATGAATTCTATTGACGAAGATATCTTTAATTCTGTTTTGACAGTGTGTCCAAGACCCCTAGAGGACACAAGCACAAATGTTGTTCCACCTCCATCAGGAACAGATGCTGACATCAAGAGATGGAAGGGAGCTGATGCTAAGGCTATGAACATCTTGGCCCAGACAATGTCTGATGACATATTTCAAAAGATAGATGAATGTAATTCAGCCAAGGAAATTTGGGACAAGCTCTCAGAAATAGTCTCAGGCTCAGCTGATGAGAGAAAGGATAGAAGATCCCATCTCATCTCTCAATATGAGAATTTCAAAAAGGGAGAAACTGAGTCAGTGGGAGATATGTACAACAGACTAAGTCTAATTGTCAGTGAACTCAGGACATTGGACAAAGAGATCTCTCTAACAGAACTTAATGACAAGATCCTAATGTGCTTCCCCAGCACTTGGGATTCAAGAATCTGGCCAATTAAGGATGCCAGAAGTCTGAATGAGATCACCACTGAAGCTCTATTGGGTAAGCTCAAATCTTATGAGCTACTCATCAAAAACAGAGAGGAAGAACAGAAGGCTGCCTCACCAGCCACAAGAAAAGAGAAGACCATAACATTCAAGGCAACTGAGGATCTGCCTGAAGATAAAGCTACAGGCAATGATGAACTACTCAGTCTGCTGGCCAAAATATTTTACAAAATGGCCAGAAAGGACTTCAGAAGAAGATCATACAAGGAGCAGGATAAGCCAAGGTATGACAAGTCCATTAGTAATAATAAAGACATTATTTGCTTTCGTTGCAGGAAACCAGGGCACATAGTTCCTGACTGTCCAGAGAACAAGAACAAGGACAGAAGGGACAGGAAAGAAAGAAGAAAGGAGAAAGACTCCAAAAGGAATGGCAATGGCAAACCCTCCTCAAGCAAAAGCAAGCATACAAGAAAAGGGTTTATTGCTGAATCCTGGAGTGAGACTGAAGAGGAGTCAGAAGCCTCATCCAGTTCCAGTGATGATGAGGATGATGCAGAAGAAAAGGAGTTCTGCATGATGGAAATCAATGCCTCACAACACAATTCAGAGGAAGAGGAGTCAGAGTCAGACTCAGAGACTCAACCTGAAGAAGATCAGGTAATTGGTTCTTTTGATTTTAGTTCAGAAGATTTTAAATCTGAATTTAAAGCACTGTGTTTAGACCTGCTAAAGTCTGAGAAAGAGATTATCTCTCTCAGAAATCAATTATCTGAACACAATACTTTAAAGTCAGAAAACCTCAAACTCTCTCAAGAGTTGGAGTGCTGTAGGGAACAGATAGCCTCACTGAAAAGTGAGCTCTCTGAGGCCAAGAAGCTTGAAGAATCCCTCAATGGGAGAAGCATCAAGCTGATGGACATCACAAGCACAGTGAGCTCCAGATTCAACAGTACACTGGGCTTGGGTGCTTCATCCAGCCAACCTATAGTCCTAACAACTCCAATCAAATTCATTTCTGACAAAGGAAAGGGAGTTGTAGAGGTTGCTAGGAAAAATTCTGATCTGCCTCAGAAAACTAAGTCCCAGCAGAAATCGTCGAACGGAGATCGACGATCGTCGAATGAAGATCGACGATCGCCGAACGCAGCTCGACGATCTCAGGCAAAATCGTCGAACGCAGATCGACGATCTCAGCCAAAATCGTCGAACGCAGGTCGACGATCTCAAATACCTTACCTCAGCCATAGTCGACCGTCGAACGGAGCTCGACGATCTGACCCAAGATCGTCGAACGCAGCTCCAAGATCGTCGAACAGAGGTCAGAGCTCTGGAAAATTTTTCAAAGGCAAATCAAAATTGAATCCTAAGGGTCCTTCATCCCAAATCTTTAACCCTTATACTGAATGGATTTTACCTCCAAGTAGATATCATCCTGAAGGATATAAGAGTCAACCAGAGATGTCTTTCATTTCAAAATTTAAAGGTTATCAACCTAGGCCCAAGGTAAACTGGGTCAAAAACAAATAAATTGTCTTATGTGCAGGTGAAGACCTATGCAACATCTAACCAGCAATGGTATTTGGATAGTGGGTGCTCTAAGCACTTGACAGGGAACAAGGACAACCTCACATCATTCAGAGCCAAGCTTCGACCCAAAGTTATCTTTGGTGATTCAAACTTTGGACAAACTAAAGGATATGGTGCAGTCCAGATTGGATCAGTAACTTTCAAGAAGGTAGCTTATGTGGAAGGACTGAAGCACAACCTAATTAGCATCAGTCAGCTGTGTGATGAAGGCTACCAGGTGACCTTCAGCAAAGCCTTATGCAAAATCAAGTCAGAGGACAACACAACTGTGTTGACAGGTAAAAGGAAAGGTAACATCTATCTAGTAGATTTTCTTTCAACTGATGTAGATATCTTCTTGTTTAACTCTGTCTGTAGACCAAATGTTTTATAGCATAAGAGACTAGGACACCTAAACCTTAGAACTATTGCTAGTCTATACAAGGACAATCTTGTTAGAGGACTACCTTCTGGCCCCTACAAGAAGGAAGGACTCTGCAGGGCTTGTCAATTAGGCAAGCAAACTAAAAACAGCTTTAAGTCACTTAATAAGAGTGATTCACCTAGGATATTGTATCTGTTACACATTGATCTTTTTGGACCCATCACAGTACAAAGCCTAGGAGGGAAATCCTACACTTTAGTAGTTGTAGATGACTTCTCTAGATTCACTTGGGTGTTCTTTCTAAGCAAGAAGTCTGATAACTTTAAGTGTCTGACAGAGTTTCTCAAATGTATACAGATTGAGTTCAATACTCACATTGCCCTGATCAGAAGTGATCATGGGACAGAGTTTGATTCTCTTCTTATGCAAAAGTTCTGTCAGAGTGAAGGGATCAAGCATACTTTCTCAGCTCCTAGAACTCCTCAACAAAATGGGGTAGCTGAAAGGAAAAATAGAACCCTTATTGAATCTGCCACTACATTGTTGTTAGATGCTCATCTACCTCTATCCTTTTGGGCAGAGGCAGTGAACACCTCCAACTATGTGCTGAACAGAAGTCTGATACATAAATTAAAGGGAAAGTCTCTCTATGAATTACTCAAAGGGAAGAAACCTAAAGTTGACTATTTTAGAGTCTTTGGCTGTATTTGCTACATTCACAATAATGACAAGAAATATTTAGCAAAATTTCAAGCCAAAGATGATGAAGGAGTGTTTCTGGGATACTCCATGATCAGCAAAGCCTATAGGGTCTAGAATAAATCATCTTTGAAAATTGAGGAATCTGTTCACATTTCATTTGATGAAACTAACATGTATTTCAAGGAGAAGATTTCTTCTACCATAGAACCTTTGCAGGAACATTCTCTAGTTGAAGACTTGAACAAGTTACAGGTTACTCAAGAGGATGAAAGCAGTGAAGATGAAGGGAATACTCAACATAATGAAGAACAACTTGAAGAGCCAGTTGTTGTACCACAAGAGGAAACAACAACACAGGTTGGTGAACAATCAAAACCCCCTGTTGATTTAGTAACATCAAGAGACCATCCAATTTCCCAAATAATTGGAGAAATCTCAGCTGGTGTGCAAACCAGAAATCAGGTCAACCTAAACCTGTTGCACACCTGCTTCCTATCTCAAATTGAACCTCAGTCCATTCAAGATGCAGAGCAAGATCCACACTGGATCATTGCAATGCAAGAGGAGTTGGATCAATTTGAGAGGAACAAAGTATGGGAACTAGTGTCAAAGCCTAAGGATCATTCCATTGTTGGAACAAAATGGGTATTCAGGAACAAATTGGATGATCAAGGAGTAATTATAAGGAACAAGACAAGACTAGTTGCTCAGGGATACTCTCAAGAAGAAGGAATAGACTACGACCAGACTTTTTCACCAGTTGCAAGATTAGAAGCCATCAGAATATTTCTAGCTTATGCAGCTCACAAAGGCTTCAAAGTATATCAGATGGATGTCAAAAGTGCTTTCTTGAATGGAGACATCAAAGAGGAAGTTTATGTCAGACAACCTCTAGGTTTTATCTCTCCAACTTTTCCTGATTATGTTTTTAGACTGAACAAAGCATTATATGGTCTCAAGCAAGCTCCTAGAGCCTGGTATGAGACCCTAGCATGCTTTCTCTTGGAAAATGGTTTTATAAGGGGTAGAGTAGACCAAACTCTTTTCATTAGAACCCATAAGTCCCATACCCTACTAGTACAGATTTATGTAAACGATATCATTTTTGGTTCTACTGACTCCAAATTGTGCAGAAGGTTCTCTAACCTGATGCATTCTAAATTTGAGATGAGTAGCATGGGTGAGCTATCCTTCTTCCTAGGATTGCAAGTCAAGCAACATGCTGAAGGCATCTTTATTTCTCAAACCAAATATGCAAATGAACTGGTTAAGAAATTTGGTATGTCTGAGGCATCTTGTATGAAAACACCCATGCCTGCTAATGCTGTATTGGATGCTGATGAACATGGGAAACCTGTTGATCAGACCACATATAGAGCAATGATTGGCTCTTTACTGTATCTTACAGCCAGTAGACCAGATATAATGTTTGCTACATGCATATGTGCTAGGTTCCAAGTAAGCCCTAGAGAGTCACACCTAACTCTAGTAAAGAGGATTCTCAGGTATGTTAAAAGTTGTCCAAATCTAGGTCTCTGGTATCCAAAAGATTCAGCATTTGATTTAACTGGATTCTCTGATGCTGATTATGCTGGATGTAGAATTGACAGGAAGAGCACCAGTGGAACTTGTCAGTTCCTTGGTGACAGACTTGTCTCTTGGTTTTGTAAGAAACAAACATCTGTGTCAACTTCAACTGCTGAAGCTGAATATATGGCTGCAGGCAGTTGTTGTTCACAAATCTTGTGGATTCAAAACCAACTCCTACACTATGGTTACAACTTAGAGAAGTCTAAAATCTTTTGTGACAATACAAGTGCTATTTCTATAGCTCAAAATCCAGTCCTCCATAGTAGGACAAAACACATAGAGATTAGGCATCATTTCTTAAGAGATAATGTTGAAAAGAATAAAATTGAATTATAATATATCCCAACTGATCTACAAAGGGGAGATATTTTCACCAAGCCATTGGATGAAAAGAAACACACCTTCTTCCTCAATCAGTTAGGAATGTTAGATGGAGGAAGTCTTAAATAATATCCAAGATTTTGAAAGCTTAAAAATTGACCAAGACTAGGCAAACATTCTGATTTTTCTTAGTGTCTAGAATTTTTCTGATCTCTGAACTGCGCTCGACGATTTGCCCCAAGATCGTCGAACGGAGATCGACGATTTCCAACAATCGTCGAACTGAGTTCAACGTCTCTCAGATAGTATGAACTATCTCTTCCGGTCAACGATCGTCGAACGGCGCTCGACGACTATGTTCTCTAAACGATCGTCGAACGGAGCTCGACGCTCTCCAATATCGTCCAACGGAGATCGACGATGTTGAAGACTCTTCAGATTCCTTTAGAATCCTCGATCGTCGAACTGAGTTCAACGATCTTTCCAATTCTGCGTCGAACCCTAATATAAAACTCATTTTTCGCCATCGTTCTCATTTGCGCTTTCGATTTCTCTGCAAAAATTTTCTTTCCCTCCAAACAGTTCTACACTTGGTCGTTTTGTTTGTTGAATTTCTGCAAGTACCCATGGCTGCGTCAGTTGCTGTTCTTACTGCAATGAAGTTTGATGCCGGTTTTGACATTGATATAGAATCCTTCAGCACGACTGACCAGATTTTTCAAGACATACTGGGTTTGTTCAAGGACCAGAATCTGACAGCAATAATGACCACCAGGATCAAGCTGGCTTCTGATGAAATAAAGGAGTGGGTTTATACTGCCCATAATCAAGATAACAACACTATTGTTGGGTCAATAGCTGGAACTCAGGTACCCTTGACCCCAACCATTCTATCAGAAGTTTTTGAATTGAGAAATGGAGAAGATTCTGCTGAGTTATCTGGAGAAGAATATTCTGTACTGCTTGCCAGGATGGGTCATCCAGAGGGAAACTCTAGCAAGCTCTTCAAAAGGAACATGTCTGTAGAGTACAGGTTTCTGGCAGATGTGGTTGGGAAAGTACTACTGGCAAAGCACTCTGCCCATGATACAATATCAAGATATCAGCTCTGCCTCATGGGAGCTCTTGTGGACAAGAAGAATCTGAATTGGGGAGAGATTTTCTTTGACCTCATCAAGAAGAAAATCAACAAGAGTTTTGTTAACTTTGGGAGAATCCTTGGAGTATTTCTGCAGCACAGGTGCCCTGCCTTGCTGGTCTCCTCTGGAGTTCATATCAATGCCTCCAAGAGATTGTCTTGTGCCCTCTTTGGAAAGTGGGACAGACAAATAAGCAAGCCTAGCAGGCCCTCCTCCAGTACCCCTTCAGGCACAAGGACTCAAAGAGTCACTCCTCCACAGGTCTCTGCCCCTGCAGATGACCTGGCTGCTGCTGTTGCCTCTCCTCCTCCTCCTCCAATTCCATCCCTTCCCATACCATCCACCACTCCAGCTCCATCTACCATCATCATATCCAGCCCATCTCCAACATCAATACCATCCCCAGAACCTCATCTACCTCCACCAGCAGACCAATTCCATCCATTATTCTCCTACCCTCCACCAGATATCACCTCATCACCCTCTCATCCATCCTTCACCCTACTTGATGAGTCCTTTATGGATGATTCCCCATCATCTCCTCCTGAGTTACCTTCCTCCTCCACTTCATTTCAAGACCTCCTACACCAAATCATTGATCATCCAACTTTCACCCCATCCATATACATTCCCCTGTCCTCCATATCCACCTTGCCAACACCTCAGCCATCCCTTCCACAATTCTCCAGCTCTCCACTTCCAGAACCTTCAGCTGCTTCCATACCTTCTACCTCTGCTCCAGCTCTTGAGCAAGTAGACCTCTCAACCCTTGCTGACAGGCTGTATGAGCTGCTTGCCCCCAGGCTCTCTCTATTGTTGGAGAGCTCCTTGGCTCCTCTACAGCTGTCAGTGGCAGGCCTTTCTGCCAGGCTCTCTTCCCTCTTCCCTCAGGCAGCACCTACAGCAGTGTGCCTTGATCCAGACATGTCTGCATCTAGGCAGGGGGAGATGCCATATGAAGTGAATCTTCATGCTACTGCTGTTGCTGCTTCTGTAAGCTCTCTATCTGCTGTTGCTGTTAGTTCTGCTTCTTCTGCTGCTCCTCTTGTTGCTGTTGTTGTGCCTCCAGAAAGTCAGATTTCAACTGCAGTCCTTGCAATAGACCTCAGGTCTTTGCTATCAGTTTTTGATTCTGCTTACTTTAGCTGTCTGCCAGAGGTCCATGCTGTCCAGACTCCAGAAGATTTATCCAAGGAACTTGTGCCTTTTTCTTGCTGTGACCCTAGCATGATCACCTCCTTTGTAAATTCAGTGACTGCTGCTGCTGCAAATATTGATACTGCTGCTGAAGTTCCTACTATTTCTGATGAACCATCTTCCAAGGACATTCTGATGCCAGAGGCCACTGAATTTGAGCCTTCTGCAGTCCCTGATGATATTCCCTCTGCTTCTATTGCTGATAGTGAATCTGCTGTTTCTACTGTTGTTAGTGAAGCTATTGCTGTTGTCACCTCTCCAGAGCCTGCTGCTGCTGCTATTGTTGTTTCTACTTCTACTCCATCTGCTGCTTCACCCTCAATATATGTTGCTGTTTCTTCTATCACTATTTCAACACCTGCTGCTAAAACTTCTGCCTCATCTGCTTCTGCTCAACTCAAAAAGGACTTGATGAAGAAAATAGATGCTCTCTATGATGACCAGAGTTCTGAGAGTGATGAATTTAAAACAGACTCTGATGATTCTTCTGCTACCATTGTCAGGAAAAGGAAGGCAAGGAGCAAAGCAATGAAGAGGGTACCTCCTGCTAAAGTTAAAGATAACAATGATATCCCATATTACATTCTACATAACTGCCCAATCACTGAACACTGGATGCAATACTCTAAAAATCAGCTGAAAGCAATGAAGAAAAAGAGAAAATATGAGAAGGGTTCATCCCAATTCCAGCACTCTCATCCTCCTCCACCACCTCCTCCTGATGCAGGTGCAGGTGGAAGCTCTGCAAGTCAACCCCCAGCCAGAAGTCAGTCTCCCTATCAACCTCATGCCAGATCTTACCACAGGGAAAGCCAATCCAGGGGTTCACATTCTAGGAGAGGAGGATATAGAGGTAATCAAAGAGATATTCAAGTATATTCCAAAGGGTACTCCAGGCAACACCCATATTCTAGGGGAGGACAAATTTCTTCTGATACAACTTCTGGTCCTTTCCCCTACAAGCTGAAAAAGACTGTGTCTTCCAGGCCTCCTCAAGACAATCCCTCCAACAGGTATGAGCCACATGTACCTTTTGAGGACCCTGAAAATAATCCAGCTGCTTGGACTGCCAGATTAAAGGAATTAGCTGCACTGGACCAAATTAAGAATGCCAGAGAATAAGGAATAGATTTTCCAACATTTCTACTATGTCTGAACAGAGACAGAAAGAACTAGAGAGATATGCTTCAAGTAAATTCTTTGATGCTGACAGATACATGGAATTACATCCTGAAGCTGTGGTTCCTAGGCCTAAAAAACAAACATATTTGGGTGCAGCAGATGATACCAGATCCAACAAGGAAGCCCTCAATCCTAACAGAGAGATTAAACTTGTTAAAGGCAAAGAGAAGAAATGATTCTGTAAGGTGATAATTTCTGTGATTTCTGACTGCTATCTGGATGATATATATATCTCTGTGATTCTGCATGTCTAGCTGTTGTTTTTCTGTTTTGCTGATTGTATGTTGTTATTTAAATTTTTCCAAAGTCTGTAAATAGTAATCCTAACCCAAATAGGGGGAGATTGTTGGAACACCCTATTACTAATTTGGGTCAGGATCACTATGTCTCTAGGAATCCTTTGCTTGACCTCCTGTATAGCTCAATAGGTCAATTAGAATTGAGTCTAAGGGTTAGAAGACTAGGTTTGGAAGCTGCCCTGAAGACCAAGATTCTCTGTCTGGAGACTAAGTCTGATCGTCGAGCTCAGCACGACGATTCGTCGAACTCCGATCGACGATCGTCTAGCTCAACCTCGACAAATCGTCGATCTCCATTCGACGATCGCTGAGCTCAACTTCATTATATCGTCGAACTCCATTCGACGATCGGTGAGCTCAGGTCGACGATTTTGACTCTGCTTTGGATCTTTATCTCTGAGCTCAGTTCGACGATCTTTGAGCTCAGATCGACGATATTTTACTGCTGTATGTTTCCAGATCGCTGAGCTCAGCTCGACGATAGCAGAGCTCAGTTCGACGATTTCAGATAACTTCCATGATGTTTCTACATTCCAATTCAAATCAGTTAAGAGTTATTCTGCAATTAATTCAAAGATTTCCTAGCTGTTCTCATTCATTTCTGGACCAAGTTTCAAGGGAATTTTCAAGGAATGTTTCTGTGGACTTTCCTGCAGAAGAGATTATGCAATTAAGGATGCAATCAATGCAGGACAACGGCTATCCTTGACAGAGAATGTTATTCTATTCTGTACCAGAGAATAAAAGACAGAATTTTTGAATCACGCACAGAACAGAGAACAGAGATTACAGAAACACATTCAAAAATTCTTCTGTCTAAAAGAATTCTGAAGAACACACATCCAAGGAGATCAAGCTTTCTCAAATCTTCAGATCTCTTTAGTTTTCAAAGTGTTCAAGGCCAACATATTTTCAAGACTCCAGACATTCAACATTTCAGCTATTGCTGAAATCATCTATTGCTGGAGTTCAATCTTTGAAGGACTATCACCCTCAACAAAGCTTTTCTTCCTGAAGATTTCAAGGATTCAGGGGGAGCTTTGACATCAACAATCCACATAGTCTTCTCAGTTGTTTGAGAAAGAGAATACTGCCATCACTCTCTCACCCCCTCTCTGTAAAGGGTTTCTCAAACTCCCTTCAAAAGTTTGAGCTTGGTTTTTGAGCACCTTGTCAAAAGCTCATTGGTGGCAAGACACCTGATCAAAAAATCTGCTTTGGTTTTTGAGCACCTTATCAAAAGCTCATTGGTGCCCAGGACACCTGATCAATTCATCCTGCAGTGGATTCCTACCAAGGGTGGTAGAAGAGTGGATGTACCCAAGTTTAGGGGAACCACTATATTCCCTTGTGTCTTCTGGTTTTGCTTGTTTTCATTTTTGTTTCTGCCCTTGATTTTTATGTGCTTAGTTTTTGTTTAACTTAGTGCTGTGATTAGATTTATTATTGCTTCCCTGCTCACACATTTTACAATAATTGTTGTAAAAAGGTTTCAAAGCACCATATACTGTATTCACCCCCATCTAGAGTATATCAGATCTAGCTGCACTTTCAGACTGGTTGTCCAAGTATGATGTAGTCATCCGATGCATGGCTAAGCGGTTGGATTTCAGGATGGACAATGGTCAACCTACGAGTGTTTATGGTTCTCCAGGTAATGGTTCCCTCCTTATTTCTACAGTGCGTGCTTGCCGAGCTTTAGAGTCTAGTTGCGAGGCGTATCTTGTTTCTCTGTCAGCTTTGGAAACAGCTTTTGTTACACCACGTCTTGAGGATGTCTCGGTGGTGCGAGAGTTTCCAGATGTCTTTCTGGATAGTCTTCCAGGACTTCCTCCTGAAAGAGAGGTGGAGTTTGTGATAGACCTCGAGCTAGGTACTCGTCCAATTGCTAAGGCACCTTACCGTATGGCTCCGCGTGAGTTAGAAGAATTGCGCACTCAGCTGGATGAGTTGCTGCAGTGTAGTTTTATTAGGCCAAGTTCTTCTCCGTGGGGTGCTCCTATTTTATTCGTTAAGAAGAAAGATGGTTCTATGAGGCTCTGCTTTGATTATCGAGAATTAAATAAGGTAACCATTAAGAACCGATATCCGTTGCCTCGGATTGATGACTTATTTGATCAGTTGTGGGGATGCGCCGTATTTTTGAAGATTGGTCTTCGTTCAGGCTGCCACCAGTTGAGAGTCCGTGAGGCTGATGTACCCCGGATGGCTTTTCGTTCCCGGCACGGGCATTTTGATTTCTTGGTAATGTCCTTTGGACTACCTAATGCACCCTCTGCATTCATGGATTTAATGAATAGAGCGTTCAAGGATTTCTTGGACCATTTTGTTATTGTGTTCATCGGCGACGTCCTAGTGTATTCCCGCAATGTTGAGGAGCATACTCAACACTTGCATTTGGTTTTGGAACCCTGAGGGAGCACAAGCTCTATGCTAAGTTGAGTAAGTTGAGTAAGGACGGTATTTCCGTAGACCCAACAAAGATTGCTGCTGTGATGGAATGGAAGAGACCTTCTACTCCTAAGTAGATTAGGAGCTTTTTAGGTATGGCCGGTTACTATAGAAGGTTCGAGGAAGGGTTCTCTGTGTTGTCTGCCCCTCTAACTAGACTAACACAGAAGAACACCAAGTTTATTTGGAGCGATAAGTGTGAAGACGCCTTTCAAGAGTTGAAAAAGAGATTGTGTACTGTTTTTTAACTCTGCATACTGAAGGACTTGAGTATGTTGTATACGTGGATGCATCACATATTGGAATTGTTTGTGTTTTGATGCAAGAAGGAAAGGTGATTGCATATGGATCAAGGCAATTAAAAGTTCATGAAAGAAACTATCCTACGCTTGATTTAGAGTTTGCTGCAGTAATTTATGCGTTGAAGCTTTGGAGACATTTATTGTATGGGGCGCATGAGCAAGATCGACACAGATCATAAGAGTTTGAAGTACGTCTTCACTCAAAAGGAGTTAAATCTGCGCCAACGTAGGTGGTTGGATTATGTAGCCGATTATGAAGTAGAGATCCTTTATCACCTGGGAAAGGCTAGCGTAGTAGTTGATGCTTTGAGTAGAAAGATGACTGAAATCTTCAATCTGTCTGTACAATCCCTGGTGGAAGAATTCTTGTTGATAGACATTGAGGTTGGGTGTAGCTCTGTGCCTGCTAGTTTGGAAGCAGAAGAGCCCTCTTGGATTTCCCTTACCATAGTGCACCGGAAGGAGGATCCTGATTTGTTGCACCTCTGGAAGAGAACTGAGAAAGGAGAGTTACCTGATTTCTCTTTGGACGAGTTAGGTACTCTGAAATATCGGAGTAGATTTTGTATTCCTACCATTGGTGACATTCGGTCTAAGATTTGTAAAGAAGCTCATGGTTCAAGTGTTTCCTACCATCCTGGTTCCACCAAGAATTATAAAGATCTAAAGCAAATTGTTTGGTGGTCAAGAATGAAGAATGACATAGCAAGGTTTGTGTCTGAATGTTACACGTGTCAGCATGTTAAAGCAGATCATTGAAGTCCTAGTGGTAAACGGACACCGCTAGATATTTCACAGTGGAAGTGGGAGAGTATTTCAATGGATTTCATCACAGGTCTACCAAAATCTCCCGGTGGGCACGACTCTGTTTGGGTAATAGTCAATAGATTGACAAAGTGTGCTCACTTTATGCCCTTTAAGATTGGGTATTCCATAAAGAAGATAGCTGAGCTGTATCTTGAAGAGGTCAAGAGATTACATGGAGTACCTGTCAGCATCGTATCAGATCGAGACTCCAGATTTACGTCTCGTTTTTGGAAGAGTTTACAAGAGGGGTTGGGTACCGATTTAAGGTATTCCACCGCCTATCATACGCAGATGAATGGTCAAACAGAGCGAGTTAATCAGATCGTGGAGGATATGATCAGGTGTTATATTTTGGATCATGGTGGAGCTTCGGATGAACGTCTCAGACTCATGGAATTTGCTTACAATAATAGTTATCAAGAGAGTCTGCAGATAGCCCTGTTTGAGGCCTTATTGTTGGAGTTACCATGGTGATCTAGAAATGGTCAAACATGTAATCTCACTGCCAAAGTGATATGAGCCTGCAGGGTCGCACATAAGAGATGTGGAGAAGTTGGATGATTGACTGTGTTGGTAAAGGTTACCAATCACCGACATGAATGGGGTTATGGGCAAAGTGTTGCCTTAAAGGATCGTCGGGTTGGGAAAATGTTGCCTTGAAGGATTGGTAAGAATAGTCAACCGAGGGTCGACGATAGTCGACCAAAGGTCGACGATCGTCGACCGCGGGTCGACGAGTATCGTCGACCGCGGGTCGACGAGTATCGTCGACCGCAGATCGATGATTATCGTCAACCCACATTCGTCGTGAATCGTCGAGTATTGTACTCTGATTCTCGCCGACTGATACTCGCCGACTGATTCTCGCCGATCCTAGGTGATTCTCGCCGATTGATTCTCACCGAATCTGCTAGGTGATTCTCGCCGATTGATTCTCACCGAATCTGCTAGGTGATTCTCGCCGATTCTGGAACCCTAATTTTCTGGGTGGTCTACGGATAGCGATATTCCTAAGTCTGTTTATGCCTTTGGTATAAATAGATACTTAGGGTTTTGGGGAATGAGCTCTGATCGAATCGGA
This sequence comes from Platanthera guangdongensis, assembly GCA_039583875.1. NCBI lineage: Eukaryota > Viridiplantae > Streptophyta > Magnoliopsida > Asparagales > Orchidaceae > Platanthera > Platanthera guangdongensis. The sequence goes on from CM077163.1 coordinate 118,873,689, forward strand.
TGCGATTGTCGGCCCTTAGACCGAGACGAAAGCGACGGAAGTGTTCCGCCGTTCTTCGTTCGTTCTGCCGATCCCGAATCTCGCCGACGGAAGTGTTCCGCCGCCGTGCTCGCTCCGTCGACCTCCTCCTCTCCGGCGATTGTCGCTGGTGTTGCTATCCTTGGCGCGGACCTAGCAGTCCGTGGAAAAGCAAGGTGTGGTCATTCTCCTTCCCGATTATCCGTGCGACAGAAAAGTCGGTGTTCTCCCGCTTGTGTGGATTTCTGCAGAGACGTGTACATCATTCCACGTAGAACTCGCCACGAGCAAGAACACGAAGCTTGGAGCATCTCCGTTGAGTTGTGACTCAACGCCACCGAGGTAATTTTTGCCTAGTTGTATGTTAACTTCTTGATTCAACTACCATGGCCCGATCCCATCTCTTTTGGGTTTTTCTTGATGTTTTTATTCTTCCGCTGCGTGCACAAGTGTTGTGCCATCCTCATAGAGAAACCCATCAGTGGTATCAAAGCGAGGTTCGGCCATGATTGTTGTATTGGAAGTTTTGTTATTCCAGTGCGTGTAAACCTAGGGATTTAGAAGTGTTCTAAATGTCTAGATTTAGTCTTGGTACCCCGCCAAGAACGTCTGGGATTTCGTGGAAATTTCTAATTGTTAGAAATTGTAGTCTCCTTAGCAGTAACCATCCCTCGAGATTGTTTTGGATTTTGAATCCAACATAGAGGGATGAGCTTGTATACTGATTTAAGTTGAGTTGTCTTTGCTTTTGTCCAATGCATGTAAATCTGAGGATTTGGAAGTTTCCGAATGTTCAGATTTAGCCCTTCCTTCTATCAAATGTTGATGGTGTCAGGTTGTGCACATAAGGGATGCATGTGGTTTTAGAAAAATTGTTTTTCTTTGGATGTGCACATTGATCAAATGTTGATCACGGTTAACTGTTAACCTATAATCAAAATCCCTTCATCAAATATTAAGTGTTCGGATGCCTTCCGATGGATGACACTCTTCATGCCTCGATCGATGAAGTGTGAGCTTGCCAAAGCAAGGTGCATTAATCTATCTTGGTAAGGGTGCGAGCGGATAATTGTGATATCCCACTGTCGACATCGGGTCCAGCTTAACTAGGTGACCTCAAAGGTTGAGTGCCTAGAGGCATAGGGTTGGCATGCACCATATGATGGATGCGAGTAAGGAGTTATTCACCAACCATACAAGAATTGCATGAGGATGCAATTGGCAAGCGTTGCCTACCTAAATAACCGCATCGTGAGAGGAAAGCCAAAGCTGACTCATTGTGTTGGTGAAATACGGATCTTGTCCACTAAGAGAGTAGCTCGCATGAACTCTCCAAATTGATAGTGAGGGCTATCAATTCGAATAAAATAGTGGGAGTGTTTTAATTGAAGTCCAAATTAAAATAAATTGTATTTGAAATTTTGGTACAGATTTTATTCTGCATAAATTCTTGTAGAATTCCATGGCAAGTGTTTCACACTCCACGTTGTCTCTGAGAGCCATCCTTGAGAAGGATAAGCTCAGTGGGACTAATTACATGGACTGGTACAGGAACCTGAGAATTGTTCTCAGGCAAGAGCGAAAGCTCTATGTCTTGGAAGAAGAAGCCCCGGAGGTGCCGACCGGGAACTCTTCTCGTGCTGAGAAGGATGCTTATAAGAAGTATACTGATGATGCTTTAGATGTCGAATGCCTTATGCATGCCACTATGAACTCTGAGCTTCAAAAGCAACATGAGAACATGGGGTGCAAGGAGATTGACGAGCATCTCAAGAAAATGTTTCAAGGGCAGGCTCGTCAAGAGAGGTTCGACGTCACAAAAGCGTTGTTTCAGTGCAAGATGGGAGTTCGAGACTCAGTAGGGACTAACGTACTCAAGATGATTGAGTATATAGAGAACCTTGAAAGGCTGGGTTTTCCTCTTGGTCAAGAGTTGGCCACAGATCTGATCCTGCAATCGTTGCCGGACAGTTATGAGCAGTTCGTCTTGAACTACAACATGAATGAAATAGACAAGACACTGCCCGAACTCCTAGGCATGTTGAGAACTGCCGAAATCAATATGAAGAAGGCCAAGCCTGGCAGCCCCATACTGATGGTGCATAAGGACAAGGGCAAGGCCAAGGGCTCTAAGAAGACGAAGGTGGGACCTAAGTCATATCTTGAGCCCAAGTCTTCTGCACTGATGAAAAAGAAAAGCACGGTGAAGGAAGGGAAATGCCACCACTGTGGCAAGGCTGGTCATTGGAGGAGAAATTGCCCTTCGTACATTGAAGGTCTGCAGAAAATGAAGGGAGGTATGACTTCTGCTTCAAATGTTCACGTTATAGAGATAAAACTTTCTGCTCCTTCATCTTGGGTATTGGATACCGGATGTGGTTCTCACATTTGTAAAAATGTGCAGGAACTGGGAAGGAGAAGATTGCTGAGTAAAGGGGAGGTGGACCTCCGCGTCGGCAATGGAGCAAGAGTTGCTGCTGTAGCCATAGGGGTTTACCATCTTTCTTTGCCCAGTGGGCTTGTAATAGAACTAGATAATTGTTATTTTGTTCCGGCCATAACTAGAAACATTATATCTATTTCATGTTTGGACATGATTGGATTTTCTTTTATAATTAAGAAAAACTGTTGTTCTATATTTAAGAATGATGTTTGTTCTGCTGTAGCCCAATTGTTTAATGGTCTTTATGTTTTGAACTTGGACCATCTTATCTGTAATGTAGAAAATAATAAAAGACTAAGAACAAATGACTCGAACCCTACATTTCTCTGGCATTATCGTTTAGGCCATATCAACGAGAAGCACATATCCAAGCTCCATAGAGATGGACTTTTGGACTCATTTGATTATGAATCATTTGAGCGATGCGAATCTTGTTTGTTAGGCAAGATGACTAAAGCTCCTTTCACTGGTTATACTGAGAGGGCTGAGGATCTCTTGGGTGTTGTACATAGTGATGTATGCGGACCCATGAGTTCCATGGCTAGAGGTGGGTATTTCTACTTTGTTACATTTACTGATGTTTTCAGTAGATACGGATATGTGTATCTTATGAAGTGCAAATCCGAGATGATGAGTCATGCAGACTTGCATGTTTCCTTTTGGGGTTTTGCTTTAGAGACTGCTGCAATGACATTGAATCGCGCTCCAACGAAAACGGTTCTGAAGAAACCATATGAGATATGGACTGGAAAGCGTCCTAGTATGTCGTTCATTAAAATTTGGGGTTGTGAGGCATACGTGAGACGTCAAATGCCTGACAAGCTGGAACCCAAATCGGATAAATGTTATCTGGTGGGATATCCTAAGGAAACGAAAGGGTATTACTTTTACCTACCGTCTGAGGGCAAAGTGTTTGTCGCAAGGACTGGGGTCTTCTTGGAGAAAGAGTTCTTATCAAGAAAGACTGAAAAGATAGAGCTTGAAGAAGTTCAAGAACCACATGTAGTGAATGAACTGGAATTGGATTCTGAGACAGGACTACAAGATGTTGTAGCTAGAGAACCTGCTCAAGGAACACAAGTCCTACGTAGATCTGGTAGACCGAGGTTTGAGCATGAGAGATATGGATTTCTCATGTCTAAAATAGGTAATGTGTTGCTTATTGATCATGATGATGAACCAGCAACCTACCAAGAGGCTATGAATGGACCGGACTCCGACAAATGGCTTGAGGCTATGAAATCAGAAATGGACTCCATGTATGCAAACTAAGTTTGGAACTTGGTGGAACCACCTGAAGGGGTACGACCCATAGGGTGCAAGTGGGTCTTCAAGAAGAAGACTGACATGGATGGGAATGTACAGACATTCAACGGGCGACTGGTGACTAAGGGTTTCAAGCAAATTCATGGTATTGACTATGATGAGACCTTTTCCCCTATTGCCATGGTATAGTCCATAAGGATATTGCTTGCTGTTGCTGCATATAATGACTACGAGATCTGGTAGATGGATGTCAAAATGGCTTTCCTTAATGGAAACCTCCTTGAGGAAGTGTACATGACACAACCCGAGGGTTTTGTATCCCCAGATGAAGCCACTAAAATATGTAAGCTGAATAAGTCCATCTATGGACTGAAACAGGCCTCTCGAAGTTGGAATCTTCGTTTTGATGAGAAAATCAAAGAGTTTGGTTTCATCAAGAATGAAGATGAGCCTTGTGTTTACAAGCGAATCAGTGGGAGCATTGTTGTCTTCCTGATATTGTATGTAGATGACATACTGTTGATTGGGAATGACATTCCTACCCTGAAAGTTATTAAGAACAACCTAGGGAACTGCTTTTCAATGAAGGATTTGGGTGAAGCGACTTATATACTTGGTATTAAGATCTATAGAGATAGATCGAAGAAGTTGTTGGGTTTGACCCAGAGTACGTACATCGAAAAGGTGTTGAAGCGGTTCAACATGCTTGAGTCCAAGAAAGGATTTTTGCCCATGTCTCATGGTGTGAATCTCTCTAAGGAACAGTGTCCAAAGTCTTGTGAAGATAAGTACCGCATGAAGTTGATTTCATATGCTTCGGCAATTGGATCAATCATGTACGCGATGTTATGTACTCGACCTGACGTCTCCTTTGCTTTGAGCATGACTAGCAGGTACCAGTCAGACCACTGTGAGTGTCACTGGATTGCAGTCAAGAATGTCCTGAAGTACTTGAGAAGGACTAAGGATGTGTTCTTGGTGTATGGTGGAGAGGAAGAGCTCGTTGTAAGTGGTTACACGGATGCTAGCTTCCAAACTGATAGAGACGACTCCAAGTCTCAGTAAGGTTTTGTGTTTTTCCTGAATGGAGGAGCTGTGAGCTGGAAGAGTTCCAAGCAAGAGACAGTTGCTGATTCTACAACAGAGGCCGAGTATATCGCCGCAGCTAATGCGGCGAAGGAGGCTGTATGGATTAGGAAATTCATCGGCGAGCTTGATGTAGTTCCTAGCATTGTTGGTCCCGTAGTTCTCTACTGTGATAACAATGTTACAATTGCACAATCTAAGGAACCTAGATCCCATCAGTGCTCCAAGCACATACTTCGGCGGTTTCATCTTATTCGTGAGATTGTCGAATGAGGAGATGTGAACATTTGCAGAGTGGCGACTGAGGAGAATATTGTGGATCCACTGACAAAGCCTCTCACGCAGAGAAAGCATGATGGTCATACTAGATCGATGGGTATACGATACCTAAATGATCAACTCTAGTGAGAATCTTGTGGATTGCATGTAAACATGTATTTTGTTGGCCATTTGTTCATATGATGAACAATGTACCTATTTTTTCTCTTACAATTAATGGCAAGTTCTTTTATTATGAGTTTTTTTTTCTATATGATAGTTAAATGTTAACATAATAGATACCCTTAGAATGTTCGCTTCCTTGGGACATCAAGTACGTGACTTGAATGTGAGAGCCTATGATTTATTTGAAGTTTCATTCTTAAAAGATCCCTGGTCGAGTATCATGATAGAAGCTAAGGGTGATGATGGTACATGAAGGCTAGCACGTGCGTTGACTGATGACCGGTTCTCACAGGTCATGATATTGTGATATCAAGTCATCATGTGGGTACTTGTTAGTGAACAAGTTATACGGGACAGACCCAACCTGAGACTACTCTGTAGATTGTCATCCAATCGTGTCACGAGTAGGTCTCAATTGACAATGGTGTTGTGGTCCTTTGACCTGAATTCACAGCATTCATCAAGTGAGGAAGAGCGTGCTTTGATGCCATCTAAAGTCTTCCTTGAGAAAGGTTGATGATAAGGGTGGTTGTTGGGCATGTTACGAATCATTTGGGTGTTTGTGTGTGAGCAGAATGAGATTTGTCCTCCTGTATGACAGGAGTTGCATCCATGGGCCCCTTGATGGAAATGGACTGAGAAATGCATGGCCATGCTTGGTTGAGTCAATATGTGATATTGGACTAACCATTCTATGGAAGTCCATCCTGGATCAAGAAACTTGGATTGAGCTATTACGAGGGTGACATGGTCCATGCCTCTAGTTCTTTCCAGATGTAAGGGACAAAGGGACAAAGACAACGCTGATACTTTGGTCATAAATGCTTATGAGTTATAAACCCTTATTACTTGGGGAGCAATGATGCATTGCTAGATGTCGCTCATTGTTTGTGAGGTTTTTTGTTTGATACTTTCAAGATCAAGTGGGAGACTGTTGGAGTTACCATGGTGATCTAGAAATGGTCAAACATGTAATCTCACTGCCAACGCGATATGAGCCTGCAGGGTCGCACATAAGAGATGTGGAGAAGTTGGATGATTGACTGTATTGGTAAAGGTTACCAATCATCGACCTGAATGGGGTTATGGGCAAAGTGTTGCCTTAAAGGATCGTCGGGTTGGGCAAATGTTACCTTGAAGGATTGGTAAGAATAGTCGACCGAGGGTCGACGATCGTCGACCACGGGTCGACGAGTATCGTCGACCACAGATCGATGATTATCGTCTGAAAGATATGGTACCTAAACACCTAGAGGGGGGGGGTGAATAGGTGACCTAAACCTTTTTGAAACTTACTTGGCAGCAAGACAGTTATCTCACAGAGTTTTACAGTTAACAACAACAACAGAATATAAACAGTTAATTCACAGCACAGCACAGCACAGTAGACACACAAATTTATAGTGGTTCCCCAATCTTTGGGTACATCCACTTTCCCCCTTCGCCTATCTAGCAGTGTACTAGATTCGGCCAAACTTCTCCACTATCTCAGAACCCAACAAGGTTCCTACACCTCAGGCCCAAAGCCTTACACTCAGCCACTAAGGCCTACACTCAGCCACCCAGGCCTACACTCAGCCACTTAAGGCCTACACTCAGAGTTCTTCAACTCCTACACTCAGGCAACCAAGCCCTACCCTCAGCCTTTATAATATAGGCTTACAATTCTCTCAGATCCAATGGATCCTACAAGTTAAAATTGAAATACAATAATTAACTCTACAACTCAGAAAATAAGAGAGGAGTTGAGAGTTTCTTGAAGAGTTCTTGGAAGAACTCAGCTAGATCCAAACTGACTTAGCTTCCTTCAAAGCTTCTTGAGTTAGAACTGAATTAGTCTGAATCCTCTGCAGTTGATCCTTGACCTCTGCTTCTTGAGATCCAGATGATTCTGAATCCTTCTTCTCAGCCTTAGTTCCAAAGACTGAATTCTTGATTGGAGCTCTCTCTCTCCACCTTCTTAGATCTGTAGTTGGACTGCCAGATCTTCTTGTGTTGATCCTCTGTGTATCACTTTTCAAATACTTTAATTATTCTCACTACTTGTAATAACAACAACCAAAAAACAGTTTCTGTAAACTATGGGTGCCTATTTATAGGCTTCCTTCATGGTAACCGGCTGGTCCGGTTCATAACAGACTTCTGATTTCTCTGACAGTTGCTGTAGACCGGCTGGATCGGCAGCTGTCATGTCAACCAGTTACTTCTTGAAATTCTCTAACTGTCAGATAGTGTCGAGACTTTCTGTTCTTAAGTGTCGACACTTATAGACCAAGTGTCGACACATGTTGTGTAAGTGTCGACACAAGTCTATAAGGTGTCGACACAATTCCTTGTATGTCTCGACACAGATACTTCTTCAAGTGTCGACACTGAAATTAGGTGTCGACACAAGTACTTGATCTTCATTCTTTAACTGTATTCTTCTAAGTGTCGACACATCTCCTTTGTGTCGACACATCTTCATGTGTTGAAACTGTCAAGTGTCGACTCTGCTTCTTGGTGTCGACACAAGTCTTCAATTTTATTTCTTCAGCTGAGTGTCGACACATTCCCTTAGTGTCGACACTTGTACTTAGAATATTTTGTAAACTTTTCTATTCTTTGCTAAGTGTCGAGTCTTCAACTAAGTCTCGACACATTGTGCTGGGTGTCGACACTTTCTTCAAGTGTTGACTCTTCTGGTTGTGTGTCAACACATTGTGCTGAGTGTCGACACATACTTCAAGTGTTGACTCCTTTGAGTGTGTGTCGACACATTGTGCTGAGTGTCGACACATTCTTCATATGTTGACTCTGCTGTTTGAGTGTCGACACATTGTGTTGAGTGTCGACACTTGTCCTTAGTCTCTGCAGAATTTTGCTGAGTGTCGACACATCTCCAAGTGTCGACACTTTCTGGTGTAGATACAGCTCTTCTGGGTGTCGACACTTCTGCTAAGTGTCGACACAGCTCTTCTGCATACTTCTTCACTGAGTGTCGACACAGCTCAAAGTGTCGACACTTTCTGTCTGGTGTCGACTCTTCATCCCAGGTGTCGACACAATGACTCCAAGTGTCGACACTGCTTGTCTGGGTGTCGACACAAGCTTTCTCAAGTGTCGACACTTTCCCTCTGGGTGTCGACACATGGACTTAGAAACTTTTAGCTTCAGTCCAGTGTATACCTAACCTGCACAAGTAACTCAAACAAACATCAAATACATTATGATGTATATCATTGAGTTAGGTGAGGCTTCTTCAAATCAGGTACATTTGACCAATGTACCCAACAATCTCCCCCTATTTGGAGAAGTCATAACCCTTAGTCAATGATATACACCACTCATAATTAAAACTTAGAGAATGATGTAAAGCAGGTATATGTCAACAGGGTAAACTTAAACATGTAATAAAGCACACATGTATACTCATTCAGCATTACAGAACAAACAGAAATTAGACACATTCTTCTGAACAATCATGAAATATATTTATCAAAAATTGTTCAAACATTGTTTTTAATACATTTTCAATGATTTACAAAAATGTGTAGATGTAACAGATTACAACATTCTTCAGTCTAAACTAAGTCTAATTCTGATCTGGTTCTTTTATAACTATGCCTTTCCCAGCTTGTACTTTGGCCTTTACAGCAGCAGCAGCAGCAGGCTCAGTATCAGCAGTCTTCTTGCCTTTGGAGTCCTTCTTCTTTTGTTCTTCAGCCTTAATTTTCTGCCTCTCAAAATAATGATAGGGCTTAGGAAAGTACTTGCTAGGCTCCACAGCTGTAGGAGGTAGCTTTCCTAACTTAGCCTTCCTTCTATACTGGACAATGGCTTCCTGCCTAATCTCATGCTTCCTCCATTCTGCTTCTGAGAACCATTTGTTCCTCTCATGTGCATTATCCTTGGCTGCTTTCCAGGCTGTGAGAATGATGTTCCTAGAAGTAGGGCTCCACTGTTCAAAATCAGGTTTTTGCTCAGCTAGTTCCCTGAACTTCTTCTTTGACAGCCTTGTCTCTTCTTCTTTGTCCATAGCCTCTTGCATAGCTGCTGTAACAGGTTGAACAACCTTTTCCAGAACAACATTAGGCTTTCCAGTAGTTGGACTATACATTGTGCTTACTTCTGTATGAACCATGTCAAAATCTGGAGGTGGATAGATCACCTGAGCTACTTCCTGTTGCTCACCTCCAAGATATGCACTTTGAATACCTGATTCAGCTACATTATCATCATCACACAGGGGAGGACAGCCCAGTGTAGCTCTGATGGAGTTAGAAATCCATTTGGCATGGTCAGAGCTAGCTTTGACTAACACCCTCTCCCCCTTTATGACTTCTTGTTCAACATGATCTCTCACATTATCCTTTTGGAATCTGATCTGACTGTCCAAGTACCTGATGCCATCCTTAAAGTAAGGTCTAAGCTTGGTAAGTTGTTCAGAAATGACCTTTTGTGAATCTTTGATTGCAGTCTTGACAGCAGCAATTTCTTCTTGAAAATCTTTATCAAATTCAGCCTTGGCAGCAGCAGAGGAGGTTGAAGGTTCAGCAGACTTATTCTTCAGTTCAGTGACTATAGCATTGTGGGATGCAGTCAAATTATCATTCATCCTTAATTGATTTTCCAGTACATAGCCTTGTTTCAATGCTATATCATCTACTTTTTCTTTTATCTGTTCTTGATGTTTAGCCAGGTACACCACTGCATTTCCACCCTTGTGGAAGCATTCATTCATTTCCTTTTTATTCAGGTTCATCTCAAACCTGATTGACTTGATATCTTGAGCTAAATCAAATTGTAAAGATTTTTGGCCTTCATCAATATACTTCTCTATAACCCTCCTTTGCTCATCCAGCTTAACTTGCATTGCTACCATTAAGCTACTGTAATCTGTTGATGGAGCTTGTTGGACTAAGGAGTGTTGAGCAACAGTTTGTAGAGCCTTCTTGTAGCTCTGGCTCCTTCTTTTGAATACAAAGAATTTCTTCTTTTTAGCTTGTTCAGTCTCATCATCCTCAGATTCTGAAGTACTGGCTATATTTACCCTATCCTTAGGGCTTGAGGGTTTGTCAGCTTGCACATCAAGTGCTTTCTCACTTTCCTGCCTTATAGGCTCTTCCTGAACTTCCAGGTTCTCCCCCTCAATAGCAGCACCCTTCTCTTCAGCAGCAGCATTCTTTTCCATGTCAAAATCCTCTTGATCTAAATTCAGAAATAGATCTTCCATTGTGTATTCTGGGGGTGACTGTGCAGGAGATGTGCTGGGTTCATCAACTACAGCAGATGTGTCTTGGAGAACAACATCTGGTTCTTGAGTTGCTTGCTGAGTTTGCTGATGGTCAGCAGACAAATCAGAATCTATTACAGAAAAATCTAAAGTATTGAGGTCAGAAAGTACCTCTTGGATAATGAGTGTAGCTTGCTCACTCTCCAGTGTAGAGGGTTGTTCTACAGCTGGAGGCTCCCCCTGGCTTGGATCCTTTTGCATGGGGCTAGCTGTAGGCAGCTCCCCCTGGATTTCAGCTGGCTCCTGAGGAGCAGGTGACTTCTCTGCAGCCACATCCTCATGACTATCAGGAGTGAAAACAACATGTTCTTCACTACCTGAACTGCTGGAGGACTCCTGAGTCACAGGAGCTATCTTCCTCTTCTTCTTTGGAGGGGAATCTTTCTTAGAAATTTGCTTCTCTGGGGTAGGAACTTCCTGAGAGAGTACTCTTTCCCACCTGGAAAATATTCTTTGGTCCATCCTTCTCATGTGATTGATTTTAGTAGCAGCAGCATTACTCATTACCTCTGGTATTGTACCAGCCAGGTAGAGACTAAGTATCCTGCCCAGATTGGGCTTCTTCAGACTTTCCTTAACTTTCTCAAACACAACCATTGACCAGTCTGTTTTGAGGTTGAAGATGATTCTGGTCATAACACTGAACATGGAGGCTGACACCCTGTCATGCCCTCCAGTCTTACTGAGTATTACTTTACCCACAATTTCTGACAGGAATTTTCCTTGGGTATTCATTCCTCTCCTGTTGAATACCGATCCTATCTTCAGCTTAGGATCTAGACCACACCAGGTAAGTGCTTCTTTGGTCTTAGATGTAGTCACTTCCTCTTCTTCTTGAACTTTTGGTAGCTGAAGTACCTTTCTCAGAGATTTGGGTGAAATCTTGACCTTGGTGCCATGCACCCTTGATTTGATTCTGTAACCAGAGTCATCTACAGAAGCTCCAGTAAGGAATTCAATAACTTCCTTCTTCCAAATTTTGGTTGGTTCTGAAACCAAGTACTCCAATCCTGAATCGATGACTAGGGTTACCACCGATTTGATTTCTGGATCGCCATCGTCGAACGCGCCACGAACCAGCTCATAGCCTTCATTGACATTCTCCTCGAGCTTGGGAGCCATTAGGGTTTGTAGAATTAGTCTTTAGAAGAGAGAAATGTCGACACAGTAGTTTGGTCTCGAAACTCTGAAAGCGTGTCGACAAACAAAGACAGAACCCTATTTATACCTTTCTAGTTTGAAGACGAACAGGCGGGATGGATTACTAAAGATGTGTCGACACTGGCAATAAGTGTCGACACTGACTTATAATGTCTCGACACTCATGTGTCGACACAAGTTTAGTCAACAGATTTTATGTGTCGACACTTGGTTAAGTGTCGACACCACACTACTCGACATGTAGTCGAGACTTTACTTAGAAAATTCTGAGTAAAACTTAAGTGTCGACACCTTATTGGATGTGTCGACACCAACTCGACATGTGTCGACACTAACATTCTGAAGTGTCGACACCAACTTCCTAGATGTGTCGACACCATTTCCTGAAGTGTCGACACTTACTATTCTGTGTCGACATAGACTTGTCTATGTGTCGACACCTTTTTACTTAGCCAATTTTTAGTTCTGTAAACTTAGTCTAAGTTTATCATACCTAGTTCAATTTTGAACCTATTAAACTTAGCTTCTTCTAAGGGCTTAGTAAACATATCAGCTATCTGATTATCAGTTTTAACATATTCAAGTGCAATATCATTTCTTTCTACATGCTCCCTAAGAAAGTGATATTTAATCTCAATATGTTTAGTTCTACTATGTGATACAGGATTATTAGCTATTGAAATAGCACTTGTAGAATCACAGAAAAGTGGAGTTCTACTTACCTGAAATCCATAGTCTTCTAGCTGATGTTGAATCCACAGAAGTTGAGCACAGCAACTTCCTGCAGCTACATATTCTGACTCAGCTGTGGAGATAGCCACACTAGTTTGCTTCTTACTGCTCCATGAAATGAGTCTTCCACCTAGGAATTGACAGGATCCAGTAGTGCTCTTTCTATCTTCTTTGCATCCTGCAAAGTCTGCATCTGAATAGCCTGTTAGATCAAAATCTCCATTCCTAGGGTACCAGAGGCCTAGATAGGGAGTGCCCTTTAGATATCTCAAGATTCTCTTGACTGCAGTCAAGTGAGACTCTTTAGGGCAGGCTTGATACCTGGCACAAACACATGTAGCATACATAATGTCAGGCCTACTTGCAGTCAAGTATAGTAGGGAGCCAACTATCCCTCTATACAAGGTTTCATCTACAGGTTTCCCTGCATCATCCTTGCTTAAGAGACATACTTGACCCCATAGGAGTCTTCATGGTACTGGATGAATCCATACCATATTTCCTTATGAGTTCTAGGGTGAACTTGGACTGACATATGGATAGACCACTTTCAGTCTGTTTAACTTGGAGACCCAAGAAAAACTTTAGTTCTCCCATACTACTCATCTCAAATTGACTTTGCATAAGCTTTGCAAACTTTTTGCAAAGGCTACTTTCAGTAGACCCAAATATAATGTCATCTACATATATTTGGACAAGTATGACTTTGCCTCTAGATTCCCTAAGGAATAGAGTCTTATCTATTTTCCCCCTTGTGAACTTGTTCTCAATGAGGAAACTAGATAGGGTTTCATACCAAGCTCTAGGAGCTTGCTTTAACCCATACAATGCTTTCCTAAGTCTATAGACATAATGAGGTAGAGTTGGATCAACAAAACCTGCAGGCTGCTCCACATAGACTTCTTCTTTCAAATTACCATTTAAGAATGCTGACTTCACATCCATTTGGTATACCTTGAATCCTTGATAGGTTGCATAGGCCAAGAACATCCTTATGGCTTCCAGTCTGGCTACTGGAGCAAAGGTTTGATCAAAATCAATACCTTCTTCTTGCCTATATCCTTTTGCAACCAGTCTTGCTTTATTCTTAATGATGACTCCTTGTTCATCTAACTTATTCCTGTAGATCCACTTTGTTCCTATCACATTGTGATCTTTAGGTTTAGGAACCAGGTCCCAAACCTTGCACCTTTTGAACTGATTAAGCTCTTCCTGCATTGCTTCAGTCCACTGTGGATCTTGTATAGCTTCTTCAAATTTCTTTGGTTCTATTTGAGACAGAAAACTTGAATATACTACAGCATTCTGATTTCTGCTCCTTGTCTGAACACCTTGTCTTGGATCTCCAATAATCAGCTCTACTGGATGATCTCTTAGATGCCTGTTGGCTGGAGGCATCCTTACTTCTGGTTGAACTTCTTCAGCATCTTCATCAAACTGAGTTCCTTGTACTTCTTCAGCTCCTTGTACATGTAGTTCTCCCCCTGGACATAAGCCATTTCCTTCTACTTGCTGTCTTGCAGCAGGTACATCTTCTATGGTTAGCTTGTCCATCTTCTTAGTAAGACCTGTGGGGCTGCATACATTGCTAGACAACTCATTGTTAATTAGTTGTGTCTCATCAAAAACTACATGCACAGACTCCTCTACAACTTGTGTAGTCAAGTTGTAGACTCTATAAGCCTTACTATTATTGTTGTACCCAACAAACACTCCCTCTTGGGACTTGGCAGCAAACTTAGTTAGGTAAGACTTTCCATTGTTAAGTATGAAGCATTTGCAACCAAAAATCCTGAAATAGGATAGATTTGGTTTCCTGCCTTTCACAACTTCATAGGGGGTCTTGTTTAACCTTTTAGTGATGGTAGCCCTATTTATCACATGGCATGCAGTGTTAACTGCTTCAGCCCAGAAATACTCTGGCAGTGATGAATCACTTAATAGGGTTCTACCAGCCTCTATCAAGGTCCTATTTTTCCTTTCAGCAATGCCATTTTGCTGAGGTGTTCTAGGTGAAGAGAATTCTTGAAATATCCCATAGTCTTCACACAGCTTTGTCATGCTTTCAGACTGAAACTCAGTACCATGGTCACTTCTAATTTTGACCACTGTACAGTTCAATTCATTCTGAATTTGCTTAACAAAGCTATAGAAGACACTAGGTGTTTCAGATTTCTGCTTTAAGAAGAACACCCAGGAAAACCTTGAGTAGTCATCAACAACTACAAAGGTATAGACCTTCCTACCTAAGCTGTGAACTGGCATTGGACCAAATAGATCCATATGCAAGAGGTATAAACACCTCACAGCATCTTTGTTGTCTAAGCTTCTAAAGGTGGATTTAGTCTGCTTGCCCTTTTGACAAGCTGAGCAAATGCCATCTTTGACACACTTAACTTGAGGACCATTCCTCACTAACTCTTTGCTAAAGAGTTTGCTAATAGTCTTGTAGTTAAGATGAGCTAGCCTCTTGTGCCACTTGACACAATGAGAGACTGTCTCATCAGCTACAAGACAAACTGGAGAACCATTGTTCTCAATCATAATGTCTAAGCAGTAGACATTCCTCTTTCTATATCCTGTCAAAATGATCTCTTGATCACTTGACCTCTTGATATGACAACCATTTTTAACAAATGAGATGTCATACCCTACATCACTTAACTGACTTATACTAATGAGGTTGTGTTTCAACCCTTTAACATAAGCCACTTGAGTAATGGTAACAAGGTTTGAAGAGATGTTACCAAACCCTTTGATGATTCCTTTTTCAGAACCACCAAAGGTCACTTTAGGACCATTTTTGATTGGAATGTAGTCCTTCAGTAGTCCCCTTGTTCCAGTCATATGTCTGGAACATCCACTATCCAAGTACCATGTTGGGGTATGGCCACTTGGATTCACCTGCAAAACAAATTAATGAACCTTAGAACCCAAAGTAAACTTGGGTCCTTGGTGATTGTTAGTTTGCAACTTGACATAGCTACCTGCTGGCTTTCCACCAGGTAACTTGCTACTCAACTTGGCACTGGCATTGTGCCAACAATCCAAGGCAAAGTGGCCAACCTTGCCACAACACCAGCATTCAAACTTGTTGTACCTTTGCTTAGGTACAGACTTGGCTGTCTTGACTACAGCAGGCTTATTGAATGTTGGGGCTTTGCCCTTGGACTTGGACTGATCCTGAACAGTCCTAGCTAGGTTTAATAAAACCCAATCCAGCCTTTCCTTTATGATGAACAAATTCATCAATCAAGGGTAGCACTGATTTAGGTTTTGAAAAACTAGCAACTAGCTCTCTTTCTTTCTGAAGATTGATCTCCAGTCTCTTAATTTGATCATTTTTATAAGTGATAGTTCCCATCTGAATCACAGTAATGTGTTTCAGCCTGGCTACCTCATTGAGCTTTTGATCAAATTCCTTCTCAAAATCTGTTGCAGCTGCCTTTAGATCAGCAATTTCCTTTGCCTGACTTTTGGCAAGGGACTTGCTTTTCTTATAGGCTTGCAACAGTACTTTATATTCATCTAAGAGCTGATGAATATCTCCCTCAGATTCAGAAACACTTCCATCACTTGATGAAGATGAATCTGACTCTGAACTAGAACTGAAATCTGAACTTTGAGTTGGACTTTGTACCTGACTAGGTCCTGGCTGCTCCAGGATTTTGGTACTTTCAGTCAATGCCATCAGTCCTTGGCACTGACACTCTTCTTGTTCATAGATTGATTCCATGATCTGCATAAACTCCTCTTCTTCTTCAGCAAATAGCCCTATGTAGGCTTCAGCATCTGTCTCAGTGTCTGAAGAAGAAATGTCTGAAAGAGTCTTCTCATTCTTTGCAACAAAGGACTTCTCCTTCTTTCCTTTGAAGTGAGTCTTCTTTTTGTCACTGGATTCTTTTCTTCTCTCAGGACAATCTGCAATAACATGACCCTGTCTATTGCAGCAGTAACACACTATCCTTAGACCCAGTTGCCTTGCTAGTCTTTGTCTTTTTCTTGTCCTTCTTTGAAGGCTTCTTCTCCTGATACTGAACTTCTTTCCCTTTGGAAAATGAAGGTCTGGACCTCCACTGTTTCTTCTTCAGGAATTTCTGAAAATGTCTGGTGAATGCAGCAAAGTCTTCATCACTTTCACTGCTTGTAGACTTTGTGCTAACAGACTCATCAGATTCTGATTCAACTACCTCTGGAGGAGGAGTTGATGACTTAGTCCTGCCCTTTCTAGGTACTTCTGACTTGAAGGCAACAGTCCTTTCCCTGTGCTCAGTCCTTGTTGATTTTTCCTCCTCTTTTCTCACAGACAGCTGCATCTCATAAGACAACAACTTGCCAAACAGTGTGGGAGGAGGAATTTCTCCCAACTTTGCCATTTCTCTGATGGCACAGATCTTAGTGTCCCAATCTTTGGTTAGGGACCTCAAGAACTTATCATTCAATTCATAGTTAGTGAACTCTCTTCCATAGGACATGAGTTCATTAACAATTCTATAGAACTTCTTGTAGCATTCAGTGATGCTATCTCCTCTTCCTTGCCTAAAGCTCTCATACTCTTGATTAAGCAAGGACTTTCTATCTTGCCTAACTTCTTCAGAACCTTCCATATAGACAATGAGGGTATCCCACATTTCTTTTGCTGTTTTACAGTGAATTAGGTTCTGAAAAGTTGCATCATCAATGGCACTTACTATAATGTTTTGTGCCCTTTTGTCCATAGTGGCTAGGACAATTTCATCCTTGGTCATCTCAGAGAAATCCTTTGGAGTCCTCTGATTTGCATCCAATACTGAAATCTTCATTGGCACATAAGGCCCTTCCTTGACTGTGATGTAGATTCTAGGGTCTGAGGCCTCCATAAATAGCCTTACCCTTTCTTTCCAGATTCCAAAAATCTCCTTCCTGCATATGGGCAGTTTCATTGAACCCAATTCCTTGTGATTCTCTGAAGAACCCATGTTTCTTGATTTTCTTGAAACTGTGTTCTGACTTACACTGAATCTGCCAAACTGGATCTCCTCAGACAGTTAGTCCTTTTTGAGAAACCTGGCTCTGATACCACTTGAAAGATATGGTACCTAAACACCTAGAGGGGGGGGGGTGAATAGGTGACCTAAACCTTTTTGAAAATTTTTGGCAGCAAACAGTTATCTCACAGATTTTACAGTTAACAGCAACAACAGAATATAAACAGTTAATTCACAACACAGCACAGCACAACAGACACACAAATTTATAGTGGTTCCCCAATCTTTGGGTACATCCACTTTCCCCCTTCGCCTATCTAGCAGTGTACTAGATTCGGCCAAACTTCTCCACTATCTCAGAACCCAACAAGGTTCCTACACCTCAGGCCCAAAGCCTTACACTCAGCCACTAAGGCCTACACTCAGCCACCCAGGCCTACACTCAGCCAATTAAGGCCTACACTCAGAGTTCTTCAACTCCTACACTCAGGCAACCAAGCCCTACCCTCAGCCTTTATAATATAGGCTTACAATTCTCTCAGATCCAATGGATCCTACAAGTTAAAATTGAAATACAATAATTAACTCTACAACTCAGAAAATAAGAGAGGAGTTGAGAGTTTCTTGAAGAGTTCTTGGAAGAACTCAGCTAGATCCAAACTGACTTAGCTTCCTTCAAAGCTTCTTGAGTTAGAACTGAATTAGTCTGAATCCTCTGCAGTTGATCCTTGACCTCTGCTTCTTGAGATCCAGATGATTCTGAATCCTTCTTCTCAGCCTTAGTTCCAAAGACTGAATTCTTGATTGGAGCTCTCTCTCTCCAACTTCTTAGATCTGCAGTTGGACTACCAGATCTTCTTGTGTTGATCCTCTGTGTATCACTTTTCAAATACTTTAATTATTCTCACTACTTGTAATAACAACAACCAAAAAACAGTTTCTGTAAACTATGGGTGCCTATTTATAGGCTTCCTTCATGGTAACCGGCTGGTCCGGTTCATAACAGACTTCTGATTTCTCTGACAGTTGCTGTAGACCGGCTGGATCGGCAGCTGTCATGTCAACCAGTCACTTCTTGAAATTCTCTAACTGTCAGATAGTGTCGAGACTTTCTGTTCTTAAGTGTCGACACTTATAGACTAAGTGTCGACACATGTTGTGTAAGTGTCGACACAAGTCTACAAGGTGTCGACACAATTCCTTGTATGTCTCGACACAGATACTTCTTCAAGTGTCGACACTGAAATTAGGTGTCGACACAAGTACTTGATCTTCATTCTTTAACTGTATTCTTCTAAGTGTCGACACATCTCCTTTGTGTCGACACATCTTCATGTGTTGAAACTGTCAAGTGTCGACACTGCTTCTTGGTGTCGACACAAGTCTTCAATTTTGTTTATTCAGCTGAGTGTCGACACATTCCCTTAGTGTCGACACTTGTACTTAGAATATTTTGTAAACTTTTCTGTTCTTTGCTAAGTGTCGAGTCTTCAACTAAGTGTCGACACATTGTGCTGGGTGTCGACACTTTCTTTAAGTGTTGACTCTTCTTGTTGTGTGTCGACACATTGTGCTGAGTGTCGACACATACTTCAAGTGTTGACTCCTTTGAGTGTGTGTCGACACATTGTGCTGAGTGTCGACACATTCTTCATATGTTGACTCTGTTGTTTGAGTGTCGACACATTGTGTTGAGTGTCGACACTTGTCCTTAGTCTCTGCAGAATTTTGCTGAGTGTCGACACATCTCCAAGTGTCGACACTTTCTGGTGTAGATACAGCTCTTCTGGGTGTCGACACTTCTGCTAAGTGTCGACACAGCTCTTCTGCATACTTCTTCACTGAGTGTCGACACAGCTCCAAGTGTCGACACTTTCTGTCTGGTGTCGACTCTTCATCCCAGGTGTCGACACAATGACTCCAAGTGTCGACACTGCTTGTCTGGGTGTCGACACAAGCTTTCTCAAGTGTCGACACTTTCCCTCTGGGTGTCGACACATGGACTTAGAAACTTTTAGCTTCAGTCCAGTGTATACCTAACCTGCACAAGTAACTCAAACAAACATCAAATACATTATGATGTATATCATTGAGTTAGGTGAGGCTTCTTCAAATCAGGTACATTTGACCAATGTACCCAACATCGTCAACCCACGTTCGACGTGAATCGTCGAGTATTGTACTCTGATTCTCGCCGACTGATACTCGCCGACTGATTCTCGCCGATCCTAGGTGATTCTCGCCGATTGATTCTCACCGAATCTGCTAGGTGATTCTCGCCGATTGATTCTCACCGAATCTGCTAGGTGATTCTCGCCGATTCTGGAACCCTAATTTTCTGGGTGGTCTGCGGATAGCGATATTCCTAAGTCTGTTTATGCCTTTGGTATAAATAGATACTTAGGGTTTTCGGGAATGAGCTCTGATCGAATCGGATGCGATTGTCGGCCCTTTGACCGAGACGAAAGCGACGGAAGTGTTCCGCCGTTCTTCGTTCGTTCCGCCGATCCCGAATCCTGCCGACGGAAGTGTTCTGCCGCCGTGCTCGCTCCGTCGACCTCCTCCTCTCCGGCGATTGTCGCTGGTGTTGCTATCCTTGGCGCGGACCTAGCAGTCCGTGGAAAAGCAAGGTGTGGTCATTCTCTTTCCCGATTATCCGTGCGACGGAAAAGTCGGTGTTCTCCCGCTCGTGTGGATTTCTGCAGAGACGTGGACATCATTCCACGTAGAACTCGCCACCAGCAAGAACACGAAGCTTGGAGCATCTCCGTTGGGTTGTGACTCAACGTCACCGAGGTAATTTTTGCTTAGTTGTATGTTAACTTCTTGATTCAACTACCATGGCCCGATCCCATATCTTTTGGGTTTTTCTTGACGTTTTTATTATTCCGCTGTGTGCACAAGTGTTGTGCCATCCTTATAGAGTAACCCATGACTTATATGGGTGGCATCGTAGGAATCCCTTATTTTGGGCTGAGGTTGGTGCGAGACCATTGCTAGGTCCGGAAGCTCTTGAGGAGATGAATTGTGTTGTGACTAATATTCGAGAGATGCTCCATGTAGCACAAGAGCATTATGAGAAATATGCTAATCGACGAAGGGTTGATCTAGAGTTTTCCGTTGGGGACTTGGTTTTTCTGAAAGTTTCTCCGATGCTAGGTGTAAAAAGATTTGGAAGGAACCATAAGTTAGACCCCCAGTATGTGGGACCTTTTCAGATTCTGTAGCGCATCGGAGTGTTAGCTTATCGGCTGGAATTACCTGCAACCTTCCCTGGTGTCCACGATGTGTTCCATGTGAGCTAGTTGCGGAAGTGTGTACATAGTGATCGTCAAGTTCTTGACTCGGTGCCCCAGATTCAGCCCAATCTTTCGTATGTGTAAGAGCATGTCCTCGTTTTGGAATCTCTAGATCGAATGTTGCGGAGGAAGACCATTCCTATGGTCAAGGTTCTTTGGAGAAACCAAGACGTCGAGAGCGCGACGTGGGAATTGGAATCAGCGATGAGAGAATCTCATCCACACCTCTTCTCCTAGTTTTGGTATGTCTCTATGTTTTAGTTTGTGTTTAAATTTCCCGTTTTTAGTTTGTTTTTGGAGTTGTGATAAGTTTCGGGACGAAACTTCCTTTTAGGGGAAGTGACTGTAACGCCTCTGTTTTTTCGATGATTTTATTGGATTTGTATCGTCATATTTATGACGTCTTGGCTTTACTTTTAACGTCGAGTTGACGGCGCAACACCGTTAAGGCATTTTCCCGTCTGTCCGGTCGAGTCGGCCGATTTCTTGAATTTCTGCTATAATCAGCAATTTTTGCATATGAGATTAAACTTCAGTAATTTTGGACTTGCACGTCAAGTTTCATCGCAATCCGAGTATTTTTGGAGTCTCGGCGCTATTGATGTTTTGATTAATTTATGTTCATCGCATATTTGGAAAATTTATATCTCGGGAATGACTCATCGAATTTAGGTTTTGGCTTCGCCGTTGGAATCATAGCGCCAGTTTTTGCATACGATGTGAGTTTCGTTTAATTCGGCGCTCGTATGGGCCTCTGTTTTGAACTCGTGTCCCTTTGTTCAAAACATTTCATTTCAAGAATTTGCGCCTTGTTATCTCGAGTGTCCTTCCTTTGATTTTTATCGAGTCCGGTTGATTTTCTCGAGTCCTATACTTATTTTGTCGAGTTCCAATGATCTTCTCGAGATCTGATTGGATTTATCTCGTGTTCTGTCTTCCATCTCGAGTGCCCAAAGTCTACCTCTCGAGTAGATAAATTCCACTCGAGATTTTCTGTTCAGTCGGCGTTCAGGTGCCTTTTCGAGGTTCAAATCGGTGTCGTACGAAAAAAACTGGTCAACATAAAATTTGTGCACCTCGACGAGATCTACAACTTTCATGTTGGGCACGTTTCGATTTAAAGCCATCGTAGACCCCTATTTTCAATTTTACCATAGCAGCTCATGAAAAGTTCGAGTAGACTTGATCCACTCGTGTTATAAGACTTCTATCTCGAGAAGAATCGATCCACTCGAGATCTATACCAATCCACTCGAGTTCCAGATGGTTAACTCGAGTTCCCATGCCTCTATATCGAGACGATCCATCCCTCTCGAGTCCCTATCTCGAGAAGACCTCCCCCTCTCGAGTAGACATATTCCTCTCAAGAGGTTCTGTACAGTCTGAGTTCAGGCACTTTTTTGAGGTTCAAAACGATATCGTACAAAATAATGGTCAACATAAAATTTGTTCGTCTCGACGTTATCTACAACTTTCATCTTGGGCATTGTTTGATTTGAGGCCATCTTAAATCTCTATTTTTGGTTTCTCCGTAGCCACTCTTAAATCACACATTTTCTTGTATTTAGACAAAAACATTTATAAGTACTTATATATATATATATATATATATATATATATATATATATATATATATATATATATATATAATATATATTATATATATATATATAATCTTAGGCTTAGGTTTGAATAGAACTTCTTCTTCTCCGATTCCTTTTCTCCCGAACCAAAACAGCGAGCGAGAGAGAGAGAGAGTTCTTTTCGTAATCTTCCGGTCGCCGCCGACGGAGCTCCGGTGCTCGAAATCTTCAATCGAACGTAGATCCGGAAAGCTCTCGCCGAGAGCTACGCTATCATGGTAATTTCTTACCCATTCCTTGAGTTTTTTCGTTAGGGTTTTTCGGCCCTAACCCCTTTTCCACCAATTTTGTCTAGTTCTCAACTTCTTCCGTGTTCGTTTGCCCCGATCTACGACGCGGAGCGATTCAGAGAACTTTTTCCGGTACAACCAAGGCAAGTGGTTGTTGTCCTTCGCTGTTCCTTGTCCGGTTTGATGGTAACCGTTATGCCTTTGTTTCTTAATTTTCTTGTCTTTTGTGCTGTCTTTCCAAACTATGGTTATGTTTAGTCCTTCTTGAAGATCACACAAAAAAATTATAAAATCTGGTCATGGTAATTTCGATCTTGACTAGGTGCGTATAATCGTCCTTAGAATGTTTTATCTGTGAATTAAATTATTTCTTCTATCGTTGTTGGACGTGTTAGTGTCTATATAGGATTGTAAATTGTTTCTAAAAGTTGATCAACCGTGTCTTTAATCTAGAAATGTCATGTAGAATCTGATATGCAAAGTCCCGAGATGTTGCTGTTGTGGTTTCTTTTATTTTTCCTTGGTTTCGGGAGTTAGTGGGCGTGACCACCTCCGCAAGGTTGTTTCCTTTATTAGTAACTTTTGGAACTCTACCAGTGTTTTGGGCATCTACGGTGTATGGTGGATTGTATGAATCTCTCCCGCAGTTAAAAGGATTTAATCTTCGTGAGGGGTGTGTCCAGCTAAGTGACCATCTCGCCCGTGTTTTTAGGTAGAGTGACCACAATTGGTTAATAAAGGTTATGGATTGTTTCTTTATGATTTACTCATGTTCGTCACCTTATTATCTTGTGCATATGGTGTGTTTGCAATGTACGTGACGATTCACGTAAGTGTTATTTTTTTCTTTGATGCTTACTTCGTATTTTATGTCAGTATTTTTGGTCGTGGGTTGGTACCCCTTAGGACCTTTGTTTACTTTTGCTTAATTTTCTGCCACCATTTGTACATACTTGATGAAGCATTATGTTTTTTTTGGAATGCCTTAGGTTCAGATTCGCAGCAGGTAGTGGAGCTGGTTTTGGACTCTCTTAGCGTTAGTGTCAGTGGTGGTTTTGCACCTCGCCATAGCGAGGTAGTTGTCGTTCAGTTTTTCTTTTTCCTAGTTCAGACATACTGTTTTACTGTGGGTTCGTGTCAGATTGTTGACGCCCATAGAGTTGTTGATTTTGACACTTGCTAGCTGATGTGGTTTTCTTCTTCTTTGATTTGGATTACTTGCTCTCTGGGATGATTTATTGCTAGGACTGCATGTTAGATATTTTTAAGCTTATAAAAACTTATTATTAGTAAAGCATCCATGCAACCTCTTTTAAAACCAAGTCACTATTTTCCCGGTCAGCGTAAAGAATTTTTCTCATACTTATTATAAATCTAGAGTATGCTTAGCATGAGTTGTTCCTCGGGGACATTTATACTCATGTAGGATGTTAGAGTCAATTTAAAGCAAATATCTTCCACAAGCGTATAAATTATATTTTTGAATCGTGGACTAGATGATCCACTGAGCCGAGGGATACGGCTACCTTCTTAATTTAAACTGGATTTCAGTCATAATAACATATGTTTTCTTTTAAACTGTAGAGTTTGGAGTCTTGCCTGAGTGTCTACAGTTATCCCTTGCATGGCGTATCATCACAGTGCGTATTTTCCCGTACTCTGATATAATTAAATTTTTGGGAAAATGCGGGTTGTGACACTTTCTTACGCTATGTAAGGGATTTTCTTCCCTCCCCCTCTCTTAGTGTTTGTTTTTAGCTTTCTTGTAATCACTTTTTCATTAATAAAATGTGTTAGCTTTTTCTCCCTTTGCATAGCTTGGAATCCATTTATGCGCCCTACTCGAAGTGATTTTTAATTTTTGTTCTTATTTTGTTTTTTTATGTTTTCAAAATCTTTTTAGCTTAAGACTTTTGTCTAATTTCTAGCCGTCGTAATCGCAATTTTTTTTTGTGCACCGACTTGTTTAGGTTTAGTTTATTATTTTTACTTTGTATTTATTTCTATAGGTTTATAAAAATGTTTCAAAAGGTGGTTTTTTTGATTTTCTTTAACTTAGGCTTTTTAGGATCGTAAAATTTTTCGTCTCTTTTATCTTTATTTCCACCTTTTTAGCATTTTTATAGAGTTATAAGAATGAAAATATAGTTATTTTAATTTTTCAAACACTTCCATTTTCGCTTTTATTTAAAAAACCGTTTTGGTCATTTAATTTTTCTATTCTCTTTTTACGCATTTCTACCGTATTGTAACGGTAGAAATGTAGTTGTTTTAATTTTTATATAACTTTCATTTTGCGTTTATTTGCAAAACTTCTGGCTCGTTTAAGTTTTATTTTAGCTGTTTATGCATTTCTACCGCATTCTAGGAAGAGAAATGTAGTTATTTTAATTTTTCAGCAACTTAGTTTTTCTTAATTTTTGTACGTGTGCGTGCGTGTATGAGTTAGTTTTTATATCTTTATTTCAATTCAGGTAGAGTGTGTGCGTGTGTTGCATTTATTTCCGCCTACTTGTTAAGAGTTAAATGACGTGATTTTATTTTCCATCGACTCATTTGAGTAGGATTTGTGTGTGTGAGTATTTATTTTCTGTAGTGTGCATGCGTTTTACTTTCTGTTGAGTGAGTGAGTTTGTTGTCTTTATTTTCCGCCTACTCGCTAGGAGTTAAATGACAGGTCTTTATTTTTCTATAATTATTTGAGTAGTACTTGTATTAGCATTTATTTCCGCCTACTCGCTAGGAGTTAAATGACAGGTCTTTATTTTCTCCTACTCATTTGAGTAGGAATTGTGTGCGTGAGTTTTCATTTCAGTCGAGTGCGTGGGTTGGTGCATTTATTTTCTTCTACTCGTTTGAGTAGGACTTGCTTTCATTTCAGTCCTACTCGTTTGAGTAGGACTCACACTTTACTGCTTTATTTTATTATTTATTTCCTGCTTCTTTTACTGCATTATTTTATTGCTTTCATTGCAAGCCATCCCCATTACGATAAGTGGCTAACCGCTCTTAGCCCTCAGTATCGAAGAGCATTGGGACAGATAAAATAACTTTAAAAAATTAAAGACCCTATTTTTCTTATTAATTAAAATTACTTAGGGTTTGCCTATGCTTTACGAAGCGTAAAACCACATATTCGATGTGTGGTCTCTATTTCCGTAGTCCATAAGATAGCCAACCAAGAGGCCGTATGTATGGACCGATTGCCCTTAGTAAATGGAGTTCCGCACTAACCCTCGATAGAGGAGGCTCGTAAACTCTACCGGATTGGGTTCCCCACCCAATAACGGGGTTCTTAGCGCAATGCATGCGTTAAGAGGAATCCTTCGTCGGACTAACGTTCGGTCGAATAGTCTTAGCGTTCAGGTGAGCGATATTCTATATCTAGGTGAGCTCATTTTAGTGGAACCTCTGTTGAAGTTGGTGACCGGGCGGTCTGGCGGTTTGTCTTGGCGGGTTGAAGACCGCGCGGTCTGGCGGTTTGTCTCAGTCGGCTTGGAGACGGGCGGTCTGGCGGTCTTCCCTGGCAGTCTCTCTTCCTCTCTGGTGGTAGCCGTGCGGTTAGCCCTGCTGTCTAACCGCGCGGCTTGTGCGGTTTGTTTTGTATTGTCCGCTTGTCCTGTAAATTATAGTCCCACATCTCTTATTTGTATTCTCTCATCTCTCCTCCATTCTATATAAAGGAGGGCATACCTTTGTAATAGATATCTTTTTTGGATAATAAAATTTCAATTATTCAAAAGTTTATTCGCTTGTTCTCTACTTTTCGCTTCTTTTCTCTACTTTCTAACATGGTATCAGAGGACACGGACATTTCCTCCTGATTCTGTGCGCCCTCTATTGTTCGCGGCTTGTTTTCAGCATTCTGCGACTTGGCTTCTCTCTGTCCGCGCGGCTTGTTTCTACCCGCGCGGCTTGTTTCTGTCCGCTGCCCTGTTCGCACGGCTTGCTTCTTCTTCTCTTCTCCTACTGATCTTTGTCGCGGCGACCTGTTTTCTTGTCGCCGCGCTCCTTGCTCTTTCCTCCCGCTCCGACTTCCTAGTCGTTGCGGTCTGTCCCTATCCGCGTGTGTTGTCTCTCTACTCGCGGCTTGCTGCTGTGATCTGCCTGACCGTGCGGGTTGTTCCTTTCTCACCTGCATCTTGGTCGCGGTCACCAGCTCTTCTCCTCTCTTCTGTTCGCTCGGCCTTTTTAGTCCGCGCAACCTCTTCCCCGCTGTGCCTTTGACCGCCTTCTCGCAGCTGCTGTGTTCTGCCTGACCGTGCGGGTTATTCCTTTCTTACCCGCATCTTGGTCGCGGTCCCCTGCTCTTCTCTTCTCTTCTGTTCGCTCGGTCTTCTCAGTCCGCGCGACCTCTTCCCCGCTGGACCTTTGCCTACTTTTTCGCCGCTTTCTTCTTGTTTCCTTCTACCCGCTCCTGCTTGCTAGTCGCCTCGGTCTCATCTTTGGCCGCGCGACTTGTTCTCCTCTGTTCGCCCGACTTTTTTAGGTCGTGCGACTTCTTTCCCTCTGCTTTGCTCGGCTTCTTGGAAGCGGCCTTTCTAGCCGCCCGACCTATTTTCTGGTCGCCCGGCTTGGTGCTCCTTTCTCTTCTCGCGGCTTTTTCTTCTCGTAGCGGTTTGCTACTCCTCTTGCTTCCATGGCTTTCCTCTCATCCAGCCCGTCAGCCTCCGTGGTCACCTCTTCTGGTAGTGCTCATGTTGTGACTCGCGGACGATGGCTCATCGACTCTGGTGCAACAAGTCATATGACAGGCAACCCTCAATTTTTCTCTCTTCTTGACACACAGGCTCAGTTGCCCCCAGTCATTGTCGGTGATGGATCTCCCTCCCCGGTCCATGGGACGGGCATGGTTCAAAGTCACTCCGTCTCTCTGCTTGGCTGATACCCTATATGTGCCCACGTTTCCGTGCAATTTATTATCGGTTACTTCTTTATGCAAGCAACTACAGTGTTCTGTCACATTCACCCCTACCTCTTGTGCTTTTCAGGATCCGGACTCCCAACGGACGATTGCTACCGGGACTGAGAGTGGTGGCCTCTACTTCCTTGACAACGCTTCTGCTCTATCCGTCTTCTCCTCCTCCTCTACAGATCTTCTCCAATGGCATCTTCGCCTTGGTCATGCTCCTCCCCGTATTCTACGACAACTCCTGCCGCACCTCCCTCCTCATCATCCTCCTCTAAACTGTGATGCATGTCAACTTGGCAAACATCACCGCTCCTTTTCCCACCATCGCAGAGTCGGGGCTCCTCCCATCCGTTCGACCTCGTTCACTCTGACATATGGGGTCCCGCTCCTACCCTCACCATCGGTCGGGGCAGTTCCTATTTTGTCACCTTCATTGATGATTTCTCTCGATCTACGTGGGTATATCTTCTTAAAGATCGCTCCGAGTTATTCTCTGTTTGGACCTCCTTTTATTCGATGGTTAAAACTCAGTTCGCTACGTCTATTAAAATCCTTCGTTCTGACAATGCTCAGGAGTATCTTAGACACGACTTCTCCTCCTTTTGCACTCACCATGGTGTTATTCGTCAAACCAGCTGTGTCTACACTTCCCAACAAAATGGGGTGGCGGAACGCAAAAAACCGTCACCTCCTCGATGTCGCTCGCACTATGATGAATCAAATGCATGTTCCTCGCTCCTATTGGGGCTATGCTGTCCTTCTCTCCTGCTATCTCATCAATCGCCTTCCCTCCACCGTTCTCCACGGTGCTACCCCCTTCTCCCTTCTTTATCCGGACAAGGATCCCTTTCCTCTTCCTCTACACATCTTTGGGTGTACCGCTTTTGTGCACTCTCCCGCTGCCACCCGTGATAAACTCTCACCCCGTGCCACCAAATGTGTCTTTCTGGCTATTCTCCCACTCAGAAAGGCTATTGTTGCTTTGACCCTGTTACCCGCAAGCAATTTGTCTCTGCGGATGTCACCTTCTTTGCCAATGCCTCTTACTTCTCTCCCGCTTCCACTTCTCCTCCTCCTGCTCCTCCTTCTCATACCAACTCATCCCTTCCCTCTGCTCCCACTGAGGTTCCGTCCTCTCCTCCTACTCCACCGCCTTCCCCATCCTCCTCATCTCCACCCTCTACTCCGCTTTCTCCTCCACTCCGCTGCCATCTCTCTCTACTCCCGGGCCAGCTCTCTCCACCACGGATACTCCGGATACTGAGGCACCTGCTGACCTGGATCTCCCGATTGCTCTTCGCAAAGGGGTTCGGGCTTGTACCCACCATCCTCTTGCTGCGGTTGTTTCCTACGATCGCCTTACCCCTGCTCGCCGAGCCTTTGCCCTGGCTATCTCGGCTACTACCACCCCCGTTCCTACCAGGAGGCCCTTACTATTCTCACTGGAAAGTTGCCATGGATGAGGAGATTGCTACTCTCACTGAACGGGTACCTGGACACTTGTTCCGCCTCCTTTCGGCACCGATATTGTTGGTTATCGTTGGGTCTTCGTAGTGAAGTTTCTCCCAGATGGCAGTGTGGATCGTTATAAGGCTCGCCTGGTTTGCCAAGGGTTTTACCCAAACTTATGGGGTTGATTACTTTGACACTTTCTCGCCCGTGGCTCGCCTCAGCACTATTGGGTTCTTCTCTCTGTAGCTGTCAACAGGGATTGGCCTATCTCGCAGCTAGATGTTAAGAATGCCTTCCTCTATGGAGATCTGCAGGAAGCTGTTTACATGGAGCAACCTCCTGGGTATGTTGCTCAGGGGGAGACACGGGTATGCCGGCTAAAGAAGGCTATCTATGGCCTCAAGCAGAGTCCTCGTGCCTGGTTTGACAAGTTCAGTGGCATTGTTGCGGCCATTGGTTTTACACGAAGCTCAGCAGATCACTCCTTGTTTGTTCGGAAAACCGCCTCTGGTCTTGTTGTTCTTGCGGTTTATGTTGATGACATTCTTCTTACTGGCGATGACCAGGATGGGATACTGATGACCAAGAAACACCTTCGTCAACATCTAGTTACAAAAGATATGGGCTCCCCGAAATACTTTCTGGGGATTGAAATCTCTAGAAAGCCCAACTCCATGGTCCTTCACAACGGAAGTATGCTCTTGATCTTTTAAAGGATGCAGGGACTCACTGGTGCTAAACCTGCACGTTGTCCTATGGCTGCTGGAGAAGACAAAACTTGGACAGATGACTCACCTCTTCTCTCTGATCTTACGAGATACCGGCGTCTGGTGGGCAAGCTCATATATCTCACGGTAACCAGACCCGACATCTCCTATGGTGTTGGCAAGGTGAGCCAGTTCATGCAAGCTCCGAGGGAGTGTCATCTACAATCTGCTCTGAGGATATTAGAGTATATTAAAGCTGCTCCAGGGAAAGGACTCCTATTTCAGAAGAATGGTCACCTAAGGGTTTGAAGCTTACTCTGATTCAAGCTATGCAGATGACAAAGGGGACCGCAAATCTACTTCAGGTTTCTCGCACATTTGTTGGAGGCAATCTTGTGAGTTGGAAGAGCAAGAAACATTCTGTCGTTTCCAGGTCTAGTGCAGAGGGCTGAATATCGTAGCATGGCATCGACTACATGTGAGTTGAAGTGGTTGCGGGCTCTCATGCTTGACCTAGGAGAGGTTTACAACTATCCTCTCCTATGTTCTGTGACAATAAGGCCGCGATACACATTTCCAAAAATCCGGTCTTTCATGAGAGAACAAAACACATAGAAGTCGACTGTCATTTTATTCGAGAAGAAATATTGAAGAAACAGATTTGCACTCCATTTGTCACGACCGACAACGAGTTGGCAGACGTCTATCACCAAGCCAAGTGTCCGCTTCCTTTTTCCACATCTGCTGACAAGCTGTGCATGATCGATATATATGCTCCAGCTTGAGGGGGAGTGTTGAAGTTGGTGACCGGGCGGTCTGGCGGTTTGTCTTGGCGGGTTGAAGACCGCGCGGTCTGGCGGTTTGTCTCAGTCGGCTTGGAGACCGGGCGGTCTGGCGGTCTTCCCTGGCAGTCTCTCTTCCTCTCTGGTGGTAGCCGTGCGGTTAGCCCTGCTGTCTAACCGCGCGGCTTGTGCGGTTTGTTTTGTATAGTCCGCTTGTCCTGTAAATTATAGTCCACATCTCTTATTTGTATTCTCTCATCTCTCCTCCATTCTATATAAAGGAGGGCATACCTTTGTAATAGATATCTTTTTTGGATAATAAAATTTCAATTATTCAAAAGTTTATTCGCTTGTTCTCTACTTTTCGCTTCTTTTCTCTACTTTCTAACAACCTCTACGGCCAAGTCTCCGCCTTAATTAATTTAAACTTAGATCTCTTTTTATTAAAAGTTTATTTTAGTTCTAATTTAATTCGGTGCCATCGAGCTAAGCTCTTCATCAGCTCCACCTTTTTAATTACTTGTATTTTAATGCCTTTCTCTTATTATATATAAAAAATATAACCCGATAAGTTTATTATCAGTAAAATTATAGTCTCCTCCAGGGAAGAGTAGAAATAATCGATATTCGACCCGACCCTGAGAACAATACGACATCGATATTCCACACCGGAATATCCTATACTACTCACGATAGGTGCACTTGCCTCCTTTCGTTAAAACTCGGTCTAAACCGTTTTATATCCAAATAAATAAATCCGCTCTCCCCGTTTTATAAATAAAACCAATCACCCGCTTTCTTAAATAAAACCGACCGGGGTGCCGCGAGCGCGTAATAATTTTTGGAGTTTTAACCCGCATCAGATCCCATTAGAAGGAAACGAACGGCCACGATTTGCACTTAAAATCAAATTCCTAGGCTGAACACGGCTTGTGACACGCCCGTGTCCAAGGCCGTGTTCCTCAATCGATGTCGAAACTGTCGCATCCCGAACAAGACACGGCACTGGACACGCCTGTATCATATGCCGTTTGTCAGACATGGTCATGCACACGGCCATGTTCCTGGGCGTGCTCAGTACAGTCGACTAAACAAAAAGAAGGACACGGGTTCTTGACACACTCGTGTCAAACTTGACACACCCATATCAAACTTGACACACCCGTGTCAAACTTGACACACCCGTGTCAAACTTGACACACCCGTGTCAACCAGAACACTCCTTGACCCAGACCTTGTTTCCTCACACGATGAAGTCGGAGCAGGACACGACCCTGAACACGCCTATGTTTCAAGCCGTGTTCACTATCTCGATGATTCGTCGAGTGCATTTCATCGACCACTCGGGAAGTTCATCGAAGCCAAGCACGACACGGCCCTGAACATGCCCGTGTCCTAGGCCGTGTGACCCTTACCAAGCCCCAAACTTGTCTCTAAATATTGTCCGTCCATCTTTTGAGTTTCGGGGCGTTACAATCGAAATCCATTCATATTTCATCGAACGGCTTCTTCATCATAGAAAAATCTATCTTGTTCTGAAATCTTCAGTCCTCTAAGTCTTCTAAGGGATTCGTCCAATCAAACTGACTTGTTGACCTACCCTAAGATCCAATAAAGACATATGACCATAGACTATATATCGTGGGTCAATCTATGTAATACTAATAGTGAACCTAGCAAAAATCAACCCTAAAATAGGTGGGGTTCCAATACACTCAACACTAAGCGGGGTCGAGTGTGTAAGCCTCACTCGACGCTAGGGTGGAAGGCGTCGAGTGGACTCGATGTCAGGGGCCGAATCGCCTGGCTTGGCTAGTCTGGCTCCTATCGATCCCCACTCACCGAATATGGGGTTGTACATAATCCCCAAGATCGGAAAGAAACATCCAACCCTGCAAAATGAGGCGACTGTGACAGGAGTTAGAGAGAATATTTTGGTGGGATCCACCAATGGCTATATATATGAACCCGCGTACCAGGGTGACCTTTGATATTCCCCTTACTTTGATCTTGCCGAAATGCCTCTTTCCAAAGAGCTCCAAGAGAGGCTGGACCATGCTCGCAGGGTCAATGCTTCTCGCGCTTCCAGCCTAGTCGCTGTATCTCCCATCGCTTTACCACGCGAGTCTCCAAATTCGCAGCCAGCCAAAATGACCAAGTCAGCTCCAAAAGCTGTCGAGTCGGTCTACTATGCTATAGCCTCCACCTCTGACCATGCACTCGCCTCTTTGTCTGAGCCAGCTCCCAAACACAAAGAAAAGGGGATCATCGAGATTCCTGCCATTATGAGCAATCAGCAGATTAACGGCGAAGCCTCCACGTCACGAGTCGACCTCCCCCATGATGATTCACGGCCTAAAACTCCTCCTGCTGCTCGCCTGCGATACCCATCTCCCTGCTTTTGGACCACAGGGCTGGACACGATGATAGCAAAGTCGCCAGCTCGTGCAACTTCTCGGCAACCGACACCTGCTCCTGCACTCATGGGGGGAGATGCTGGTGACATCACAATTCCGATCTTCGAGCTCTTCTCCCCATGATCTCAACTTCCAGGTGGCGGCAAGAGCTTTACCCTATCCATTACATATATCTTCCATGGGCAGCCGAACTCATCCCGTAAGTTCCACTTACATAGGACCATTTCGCATAGTTTTTTTGAAGCACTTGCCTATTATACATTCACAAGATTAATTATCTTTGCAGGTCTCACCGGCCAATCCGAGTCGGAAGAATCTTGTGCACCGGTTCGCCATTTGCCACATCCTTCCCCCAGCGTGATGGAACACTTCCCGAATGCCTCCCTAGGACTTTTCGAGCTGAGGAGGACAACAGTTGAAGTCCTGAAGAAGCAGGGACTCGCGCTATACTGGATCCAGGGGAGAACGATCTCAGCGAGAAGAGGCTGCAGTCACTGGAGCGGGACTATGTATTGCTCGCTAATGAGGTGAAGTGTAGCTCAGCAAGCGGGATGATGTCCACCACCCCGCTCATAGATAGGATCACAGAGCATGCGGTTCATCCACCAGGATCTGGAGCTGGTCCGTGAGTTCAACAACCCGCGCCAACCTCCGTGGATGGGGATACAGGGCCAAGGTAGATGGAAATGGCTCCCTAGCTTAGTCTACCGACACATGTCCCCAGCACCTAGCTCGCACGTGTCAAAATAACAATTATTCTGCTTATTGTTGTTGCTCTTTCTTTACCAGGATTGTGAGTACTTCTATCTATAATAACTCGAAAAATTCTTAGATCTTACTACCTATTAATTCAGCATAATATGCTGCTCTTTAGATTCCGCTCGCCATAGGATGGAAAATATGCAGCGTCGGCGAGTCAGGTTCGGTGAGCCGGACTGACCGGTCATTTCGGCCATTAAATTCATTTTATATAAATAGGCCCTCTCACCTACCCCGGACCATCGCCTTTACTGCAGACATATACTCTCTTCTTATTCCCCTTCTCGCCATTTCTACTCACGCCAGAACCTTTGAAACATGGTCAAGATGCGTCCTGGTGCCGACAGAAGGTCCAAATGTGCTCGACAATTTGACGAGTACACCTTCTATGAGGGAAACACCACCGAGCAAGAAAACCTTCACTTCATTGCCGACTACATCCCCGCGGGGTTCACTGCGTGCCGACCCACGATAGGCATGGCCATCGACACATTCTTTGAGGATGAGTTCGCCTTCCCCATCTCGCACTTTGAGGTGGGGTTGCGCCTCCCTCTCGGGCCCGAGGTTCTCCAATCCTGACATACTACGGGGCGGTCCCGGCATAACTGAACCAGAATGCCATCTACATGATGGTGGCATTCACCCACTACCTCAGCCCAGAGTGGAAAGAGTTCAACCTGATGGTCTTCAGGAAGCTCATCATCTACCATACGACTAATGATGGGGTCGCCTTCCTAACTGGCTCGCAATTAAAGGTCTACGAGACGTACAACAAGAACCACAACTTGTTTTCAAAGCTCGTCTTCATCAATGGTGAGCTTGTATATATCATTCATTCCTCGACAAAGGAGCTAGAAGGTGTACCGACCCCCGACTGCAACGGGCAATGATGCGAGCTATAAAGGTTCTTCCTTGGCAAGGACTTCGAGGTCGCCTTCCTTCGAAGGGGCCTCAACTCGCTCTCCCCGGTTTTTCCCGGTGAAGGTACAACTCTTTCAATTATTTTCCTTATTGGGCTTGCCAAAAATCAAAAAAAATTCGAACTCTTAAGTTATCCTACAGGGGAGCGGCTAATGCCCGAGTGTAAGACACCTTTTTTGCTATGCTACCGGGTATTAAGTCCAAAATAACCGTTTTGCGGTAACACCGACACTCGGGAGGGTCGCCACTACAAAATGTTGATTCTGCCGGCATTGACGATCATCGAATAAGGTAGAAGTACAAATGAATTGAAGTCCACAAAATCAACACAATATATAAAGAGATAATCCACAATGAGTATAACATATGAAAGTAAGTAGAAAAGAAATATGGGCTTAAGCCCGGTATATGTCTAATATAAATAATCTCTCTCACACAACTCTCACATCTAGCAGAAGCAACTAAAAACCAACCACAACTTGTCACCATGTAGTAGTGGTAGTGCGTAGCACTACTCCTCGTGTCCTGCCTCCTTATCTTTCCTGTGCTGATGCTCCTGCTGCTCGATCCACTAAAATGATGTGTTTCACCGGCCGTTAGTCAAAAGACTAAGACATCATCATCCTCTCCTCACCCCCACAACTCTGAGGCACCATGCGGGAAGGATGAAAGTGGAGGGCCACAAAGTAGAGTGGAACAAGCAGGTGACAACTACCCTAGCAGGTGTATATTCAAAAGAACTAAAAAAAGATAAAGCAACCTAGTAGTTCTATAATAATAAAGCAGTAATGCAAACAAGTAGAGTAGAGTAGTAAGTGTATGAAGAGTAAACTAAGAAAAAGTAATCTTAACTTATATGAATGCCCATACTGTTGGATCCCTAGTTGGATTTAGGCTAGATTCACTAAACTAGGATTATTGACCCACCTTGTATAGTCAGAGTCATGTCTGTGTCCAAGAGTGTAGGGCATGTCCTTAGAGTCAACATTGCATGGATGAGCCAACAACAGACAATAGAAGACTGAAGACTTAGAGAAAAATCAGTTTCAGGAAAGTGAGTTTGATATTCGTCTAACTCAGCTCGACGAAAGTCATGCTCAGCTCGACGAACTCAGAGACAATTCTTTGAGTTAAGCTCGACAAACTTAGTTCTCAGGTCGAAGATTTCTTGATGCTCTACTTCAACATTCTAAGTCTCGAAATATTTCTCTGAACTCTAGTCGACAAAGTTAGATTATCATCTCGACGATCTTAGTTCACATAATTGGCAAGTGTTTATCAAGTAGCAATTAGCAGTTCTCAGGTCGACGATCTTGGATCTCAGGTCGACGAACAACAATTCTCTGGTCGATGAATATGACTTCTCAGCTCGACGAACTCTGGGCTTAGGTCGACGAATTTTGTTCTTTGCTCGACGATTTTTGTATAGTTCCAGAATTGGATTTTTCCTTCCTTCTGTCCTTATTTTATAGCAGAAATTCCTGAGGAATCAAGGCTTAGTATTCTTTGAATATTACTGTTAGAAGCAGCATTGATTATGGCATTCAACAGGATTATTACTTGCCGCTTTTCAATAGGACAGTTGGGGAAATCAATTAATGCAGACATTCTCTCCAGCCGAATTTTACAATCTCCAGGCCGTCAACAATAAATGCAGGAAGGAATTCAAAAATTCAAGGGAGAAATTCCATTAATGATATAAAAGTGTTTCTCTTCCTTGCTACTGATAATACACACAGAGAGAGATTTATAGAAGAACAAGACACAACATAAAGAGAAGTGACACGACAGCATTCATTCGAAATCTTCTGTGTGCAGAATAGAATCTAGTCTTCACTCTAACACTACTGAAGAAGAAGAAGAACACACATCCAAATCAAGAGTCTTTTTCATTCTTCACTCCAGAATTCTTCAAGGACAACAAATCTTCATCAGTCATGAATTTCCTGGATCATCTCTAGTCAAAGCTAAAGAAAGAAGACCTACTCACCCTGAAGTAAAGCTCAATCTTCCTGAACAACTCAATAACTCAGGGGAGCTTTGTTAACATCAAAGATCCACTAGTCTTCTCAGTTGTATTTGAGAAAAAGAAGACACCATCATTCTCTCACCCCCTCACGGTATAAAGGGTTCTTTAACTCCCTTCAAAAGTTATTCCTTGGTTGCAAGTCACCTGATCAAAATACTTGGGTTGGTTTTTGAGCACCTGATCAAAAGCTCATTTGTGGCAGTCACCTGATAAAAACCTGTTAGTGGATTCCTACCAGGGTGGTAGAAGAGTAGATGTACACAGTGTTAACCCCTCAGTCCGCAACACCCACAAGATGCCAAGGCCCTGCTTCATTATCCGCAGACACAGTTCAGCAGTCCGCCCAGCTCAGCAAAGCAGCAGTGATCGGCTACCAAGGATGATCCCCCGGCGGCAGACTCAACGCTCTGTTCGCCCGGTTCGCCATGCCTTTGGATCTCTGGTTTCCATACATCGGCGGACACAGTGTCCAGTCCGCCCAGGCCGCCGTCCTTCAGCGGGATTGCGCCTAGTAGCAGCAGATGGAAGCTCCATCCTGCAAGCCCAGTCCGCCCCTCGTGTGCAGACTGACGTGTTCTTTTTTTTGCTTCCCGTCACCGCCATTAATTCTCATATTATGATCACATATGATTTTAGTCCACCATTTGAGATCATATGTGACGCTAGTAGTTTTGCGGTAGGGGCTGTTTTAGGACAACGCCGAAACAAACATTTTCACCATATATATTATGCTAGTAAAACACTTAATAATGAACAGGAGAATTATACAACTATCGAAAAAGAACTCCTAGCAGTGGTATTCGCCTTTGATAAATTTAGACCATA
Organism: Platanthera guangdongensis; assembly: GCA_039583875.1. NCBI lineage: Eukaryota > Viridiplantae > Streptophyta > Magnoliopsida > Asparagales > Orchidaceae > Platanthera > Platanthera guangdongensis. The sequence continues at coordinate 118,911,057 of CM077163.1, forward strand.
TTTAACATTGTGCAAAGTGGTAGTTTACACGGATCACTCTGCCCTTAGATATTCGCTAGCCAAAGCGGAAGCAAAGCCTCGTTTAATCTGTTGGGTTCTTCTGTTGCAAGAATTTGATTTAGAAATTAGGGATAAACGAGGAGCGGAAAACTTAGCGGCATATCATCTTTCACGTTTAGAAAATCCACTACGATCAATGTTAGATGAATCTGAAATTCTGATACATTTCCTGAGGAATCACTATTAGCCATATCTATAAATATACATCTTGATTATCCATGGTTTACAGATTACGCAAACTATCTTGTGGCTAAGGTCCTTACAAAAGACTTTTCATATCAGCAGAAAAAGAAAGTTTTCTCTGATTTGAAATATTACTTTTGGGAGGACCCCTTCCTTTTTCGGATATGTGCAGATTCTGTTATACGAAGGTGTGTATCAGTAGAGGAGGGTTGGAATATTTTGGGGCAGTGTCATTCAGGGCCTGTTGGTGGTCACTATAGAGCGAATCGCTCTGCGAAAAAGGTTCTCGATTCTAGTTTTTATTGGCCCCTTCTATTCAGGGATGCCCAAAGGTATGTGCTTTCATGTGATTCTTGTCACAAAGCAGGTAATATTTGTAAATTACATGAAATGCCACAAAAATTTATTCTTGAATGTGAAGTATTTGATGTGTGGAGTATTAATTTTATGGGTCCATTTCTAGTTTCCTTTGGAATAAATATATTTTAGTAGCGGTAGATTATGTATCGAAGTGGGTTGAAGCACAAGCTTTGCCTACTAATGATAGTAGGGTAGTAATCCGATTTTTAAAATCCTTATTTGCACGATTTGGCACACCACGTGCACTTATTAGCGATAGGGGTTCACATTTCTGTAATTTACAGCTAAATAAAGTATTAGAAAAATATGGAGTTACACATAGGATAACCACTCATTATCATCCGCAAACTAGTGGTTAAGTTGAAGTTTCCAATAGAGAGATTAAGAGGATCCTAGAAAAATCAGTAGAAGGGAATAGGAAGCAGTGGTCTAGGAAACTTAAAGATTATTTGTGGGGTTATAGGACCGCCTTCAAAACACCTATAGGGACCACCCCCTTTAGATTAGTCTATGGTAAATCTTGTCACCTACCTATAGAATTAGAGCATAAGTCGTATTGGGCAATATGTTCTTTGAATTTTGACACTAATTCTATTGGGGAGAAACGAAAGCTTCAACTTAACAAATTAGATGAGTGGAGAACTATGGCCTATGAGAACTCTAGGATTTATAAGGAGAAGACCAAATTATTTCATGACCGTCACCTTCGCAAACCCAAGACATTCCAAAAAGGTGACCAAGTCCTCCTTTTTAATTCCAGACTGCGTTTATTCCCTGGGAAATTAAGGTCTAAGAGGTCCGGACCCTTTAAGGTTAAAGAAGTCTTTCCCTACGACACAGTCAAGCTAACTCACCCCGAAATGGGAGATTTTAAGGTTAATGGACACCGACTTAAGCCTTATTATGGTGAGCTTCCTAGAGACTTCACTCATTTAGAGACTTGCCTCCGTCTAGATTAGGTTTATGTCTAGTAAAATTTAATGAAAAAATTCTGTAAAAAAAATAAAAATAATTTTTGGAGGAATGCAATTTTGGAAAAGCACACGGGTCACCAAATGCCCGTGTGGGTTGCCGTGTATGCGACACAGCCTCAGGCCCAGCCGTGTGAATTAATTCCGAAAAAGGGAGATTTCTTCCCGAGAACAACACGGGTTCACACCAACCCGTGTGTCTAGCCGTGTCTATTCGCTCGACGATCGTCGAGCCCGCTGTGTCGAGACATCCGACACGCCCGCGTCGGATGATACATTGCCATATCGCCTGTCACTAACCAACCTGTGTACCTTTAATGCACCGTGCCAGATAAGACACGGGTCCACACACGGCCGTGTTATGGCCCGTGTCCCCCTGTCGCGCTGTTCCCTGTCAGTTTGACCGCACGGCCCCCCAAAGCGCGTGTTTCACGCGGACAAGATTCCTCAACATGGGTACGGACACGCCCGTGTGCGTACCCGTGTTCGCCAACTATAAATAAGGGGTCGTGTCATACTCTTCCTGGCACCAATCTCTCCACACCCAGTGCCATTACCCTCCGCAGTTTTAGCAAATCCCGCACCCTCTACTCAATCTTCCCTTCTTTCTTTTTAAACATGTCGTCCGGAAGAAGCCAAGGCGGTCGTCGTCGCCGACCGAAGCTGCAAGTGTCAACGGAGAGGCGTGATGCCGCTGCTCCGCTAGTATTCACCGACCTAGCGCACACCGCCCGCTTCAACCGCCTATAATCAAAGAAATTTCAAGATATTCGCACGATTGAATGGAGTGTGCTTGAAGAAATAAATTTAGGTGGGGATGTAAGGGCATTAATATCTGTAATGGGTTGGGAGCAATTCTTTGCGATAGAGGAGTTAGGTTTTAAGGAACTCACGTTAGAGTTTCTGTCCTCATTTTATTTCAATTTTCGGCCTAAATTCATTGATACGCCGCACGCGCCCGAGGGGGTAATTTCATTTCGAGTGGGCGGCACCTTTTATACACTCACCATGCTCCAGTTCACCCAGTATTTAGGGGTGTGTGAGGATTCATTCCTCTTTAGTACTGCCTACCCCGAGCTCCATTTCGACCTCCCCAATCGCGATATGGCCGGCGGTATCTGGTGCCAGCTTTCTTTTGACACTAGCACCTATGAGGCCAAGCGATCTAAGGCCTCTAAGTTGGTTTCACCTGCCCTCCATTACATTCACCATCTCCTTAGCCACACATTGAGCGGCCGGGGCGAAAGCTCCGGTGTTGTCAGTTGACAGGACCTACTCTATCTCTACAGAATGTCTTCACGTTATCCTCTACACCTCGGTTTCCTACTAGCCCAGTTCATCCTCCACCAGGCCGACACCCCCAGCATAGGGTCTATTTGTGTAGCACCCTACATCACTCGCCTGGTGAAGAACATGGGCATATTCTCAGCCCTCCCCCAGATGATAGTGGTCGCAAAGACCGTGCCCATCATGATGGCCAGTCTTCTCTCCCTCCGCCTCGTCACTGCATGTCAGGGCCAGGGAGGCGTCACATATGCTATTGCGAGGCATGGGCCGTAAGTGCAGGATGACAGTGATGACGAGGTGGATCCTGACCTTAATGTGCCTTTGGTACCTCCGCCCCATTCCACTTATGCTCATGGCGAGTCTTCTACTGCACCCCCTCCACTTCATTCACGGTATTCACGGGAGTTTCGATAGTTCTTCGACACCGAGCTCTCGCCGCGCCTGCAGCATATTGAGGAGTCGCAACAGCGGACCGAGTCCCTCCTCATCCAGATCAGAGACCACCTAGGGATCGCTCCTAGCCAGCCGGCAGCTCCTAGCCTGCCGCACTTCTCAGAAGACCAGACCGACCAGCAGCCTTACTTTTGACATGTATCTCTGTATTGTATTATATTATTTCTTTATTTCAATTAGAGTATTGCAGATATTATATATGATTTCATGTCCGCTCCTGGTTCCTTCATGTACTCTTCTATTTTGATGATAGCAGTTTATTTTTACTATTCTTAGTGAAATTACTTTTTCAGCACCTTTCATTGCAATGAGGACATTGCAAATTCTACGTCTGCGGATGGATGTTCTTTCTTCCATTTTATAATTGTTGTGATGGACATGGTTACAATTGATAATAATTTAGCTATCATAACATTCAAGTTAGTTATAGCCCCTAAGAAAAAAAAATTTCTTTACTTTTGCCACTCTTTTAAGCTCTCATTATTCATTCAGTTGGGATTATCACTATTTAATTTAACTTCGCACGCTGATTAAAATGAATTGATGTAGACTCATAGAGTGTTCAACTTTGTTTATTCGTAATTAAGCATAGAAATTCATTAGCTTAATTTTCTCTATATAATTTACTTTTAAGATTAATCCTCTATATTATTAACTATCAATCACTCTATTTTAGAAAATATACTTATCTATAATAATGTGAGTCGATGAGTGTAACATTTTTTTATAATCTAGTATTAGGGAATCAAAATGAAAAATACTCTCTATTGATGTCCAGAACTTATCCTCTAGCGATCCTCAAAACATTACATAGGTTAATTAGTAAGGGCGGAAATGACTTAGGCCCCCTATTGGAAAGCTTGAGCCTTGTAAACCCAAAACCTTTAACATGATACCCTTGCAGACCCAATTTGAACCTAATCCCCATCCTTTTGATGCTCCACCACCAAAATTCACCAAGGCCAAATCCTTACCTATTAGCACACCTATCATTGAGACCTTCTTGGAATGAGTTTGTTCATAGTGATATGTGGCCTGAGTGCGTGTATAGTTGCACCCACTTGCAATGATCCCTAATATGAACCCAAAGCCTAAAAAAAGAGAAAGAAGACATAATGATATGTGTCCTGAGTGTGTGTACACTTGCACCCACTTGGAATGATCCCTACTATGGCCCCTTGGTTAAGAAAAATAAAAGTTTGGAGTATCTTTCAAAAAAATAAAAAAATATGGGAAGTAGGCTAATTGCAAAGTCTGGGGGTGCTTTTATAACACCGATGTATGTTAACGTATATACCAACAAAAGGCTCAATCGTGATTTAGGTGTGGAAAACCCATCACATTTATCTTTGATTACCTCGCCTATAATCTTCTATCCTAATCCAAAAAGGCTACACCATCATACAAGTCCTAAGGATCTGACCATACTGAGTCTAACTAAGTGTTGTGGAGAGGATGTAAAAAGGGTAAGCTCATGACCGTCAATATGGGTACTTATAAGTTTTGAAATGCTAATACGTATCTTATAGAGATTGTTATTTTCTCCTCATATTTGTTATAGATGACTATACTCTTATTTCTAAAAATGAGTGAGTGATAGTTAATAGATATATTGGAAGAATTTGAAGACTAAGTTATATGTAGAAAAGTCTGCTAAACTATTTCCTATGCGATTACATCATCAAAGTTCTCTTAAATTCATAGCAACAAGTGTGCGGAGGCAAAATTATTTAATGGTAACCCAAGTGTTTGAATTAGTATGCTTAGGGACAAGCAAACATCTAAGTCTGGGGGTATTTGATGAGTGTGATTATGATAGGCTTTTTACTATCATAATTGTAATCATGTCTGCTATTCCTACCTCATTTTGTAGTAATTTCACGAGAAAAGTCAAAGAATTGTTTTATCATGATTAGGAGAGCACGGTTAGGATCTTTGTTACTCCTTATATTGAGTTATCTAATTTATTACTTCACTTTTATATACAGGTAGCTCTAACCAGTGGAACTAAAAGTCTTGGAGCAAACAGAGGAGTTCACGGAGTCAATATGGCTGATGACAGGACAAACATTTGGCGCACATGGGTAGACACACGGCCGTGTGCCTACCCGTGTCCTATGCACCCTGGAGCTGAAGAAGTTGGATGTAGGAGACAGAGACTCGCACTAGTAGGACACACGCCCCTGTGCCTACCCGTGTCATATTTGAACACGACTGCTGACCAACCCGTGTCTGAAGAACGTGAAGAGCAACACGGTCGTGTCTGTACCCGTGTCATCGGACATGGCCCACTACCAGACACGCTTGTTCGTGGGGAACCGCCTAGGAACCGTCCACATGGCCTGACACACAGCCGTGTTGGAACCCGTGTCCGACCTGTTTACAAAGGGACTATATATTTCCTGTAGAAAAATTAGTGGGGAACTTTTGGATCATTCTGGGATTGGAGAACTGCTGAAACCCGAAGTGGAGCATCCAAGAGAAGGAGGATTGAAGGGTATTTTGTATGTATTTTATCTATTCATTAATCCCTTTTAATCTTTCCTTTCTCTTGGTGATTCAACTTTATTTATTATTTTAATTTGCATGAACTTATATTTGAAAAATTTGTTAATCATGGCTCGCATGGTTTACATCAAATTTGTAGTATTTTATTCGTATGTGAGTTTACAAACAAAGATCTTAAACCTAATTATGAATTTCTTATTTGTCTTACATGAATTGCAAATCTCTAGATTGAAAAATTAGATGTTTGTGATGAAATTTACATGTTCATAGTTTGGTGTGAGATCTCTTTATAATTCAAATTTCATGATCGAGAGATATGTTATTTGGATAATTGTAATACAAATAAATGAATTCATGATATTTTAGAGATATGATTTCGTGGGTTTATATAATAGATAGGGTGTTTTATTCAATGCAAATTTGAGTATTGTAAATTGTTCGAGAGAAAATTTACTAACTTAGATTTAGGATTTGAATTGCTCGAGAGAGAATTTGATAAATATTTACCCTTTACAATTCAATAAATTTGATAGTCTTATGCCTTCATGATTAAATAGAATTGAGTGAATGAATGAATATTTTCATGTAATTGCTCATAAGCTTACGGATTGTTATCATGTTAAATCTTCCAATGCTGATTTATCCAATAGTCATAGTTAGGTTAATTTAGGTTAGAAATCACTTTTACTTATAGGTACGATAATAGAGTGAGGATGAATATGAATACTTGAAATGGCCCTGTGGAATACGACACGAGATGTAGATTTCTCCTGTACTATGATTGATAGGTGCACTTGCCTGAATGTTAATTCAATCTAGCTTACGCCCATCTATATAGTTATGCTAGAATGCAGAATGAAATCGCATTGAGTTATTACTTGTTAGCAAAGCAATCATCAGCGTACCTGCCCTCTTGGTCGCTTGAGTCTGTAACCCATCTTTCTCAGATCAAAAGAAAGATTTTCAATTCAGTTACAGACCGCGCGGGTTAATATGTCGGTTTATTTTGTCTGGCTTCTGTGTACCTACATATCAGTTTGTTCTCTATATACTCGTGAAGTCGGCCGACCTATTTCCGGATTAAATTGTTTGGCTTCTATGTACCTATCCGCTCTCATATGGTTTTGGTCACTATTATTCGTTCGGCTTAGATGCCAACTAAGTATGATTAAGTATTTTTGGTTGCCGACCTATGCTATCATGTCAGAAGCGGCAAACCATTTCTCTATCCTCGTCTCTTTAATCATAAGCGCGATCTATATGTGAGTTCGACCTGGCCGCAAGATTATACTTCATTATTAAGTCTTTCCGGCGGCTAATGTTCTTAGCCGCGCGGCTTACTGGTCATAGTCAATATAAGTTTAAGCTGCGGCAAATGGCGGTTTAAACTGTTAGCCGCTCGGCTTGTAGTCGATGGTTATTCTAAAATAAGCCGCAGGAATATCTCTTTCTCTCTTGCGGATGACTCCATGAAAGTCGCATTCTTTCTTCAGACCGGTTTATATGTTAACTATCTATTAAATCAAAAGTTATGCTGCGACCGCGCAGACTTGAACAAGTAAGAAAAATGAGAGGTGAAATTAGCTGCACGTCAAAGGTGAAGTTCTCCTTTTCTATTTCTATTTCATTGAATGTTACAAAACGTTAATCGCACGATTTACAATAAATACCGCCGATTTCCTAAAAAGATCAAAATACAAGTAACCAATTAAAAAGTTCCTAATCGGCTGGCTTGAGCTTTTTAGCCGTAGGAGAACGTGAATCACCGTCATCATCGATGTCAACGGATGATTCAAAGTACCCGCTGCTGCTAGCCGCCGAGCTGCTTGAACCGCAAGAAGTCGCCGACTCTGTCCGCGCGGTCTCGGATTCTTGACCGCCGGTCTCAAACGATGTGCCCCCGCTCCGACTTCCCTGGCCACCCTCTTCCTCATCGCCTTCCTCCTCTTTGTCGTCTTCCTCCCCGACCTTGCCTTTGCCATTGATCTCCCTGTAGGCGGCGGCCACCTTCTTTTTCATGGTGGGGTAAATATCGGCACAGGTGAAGTCGGTGAAGCCGGCCGCCAAGCCGCCAAGGTCTCGGAGGCGGTTAAGCGCACCATCAATCCCCTGGACAACTTGTGGGAAGATGTTGTTGTGGAAGGTGCGGTTGGCCGGGTCATACATTTCCTACAAAAGAAGTAAAGGTAAGCCGTGCGGTTTAATAATGCTAACCGCACGAGTATCTGGTGATGACTTATCGCATCCCTTTCTTTCAGTCGCTTGTTTTCTTCTTCTATTTCCTCTAACCGCCTCTCCAGGCCGCTCTTTTCTTTCATTAACTACTTGTTGGCAAGGCCCATGAAGTGGCTTGTCACGAAGCTCCTTGCCCCGACTTGCGAGGCTAGCTGCGGCAGGTCGTCTGCGGGAACTCGGCGCAGCGCCTTCAGGTTGCGCTTACCGTACAGCACAGCGCCAACCATGTTCGCACGGCGGGTTACTTATTCCCTCTCCCAGTAAGGGACGGTGATGGAGACCGTCACGGACTCGCCATCCGGACTCCACAGCACTGTCGGGTGGCCATAGACGTCATTCAGGCCGCTGCCCGTTCCCTGCAGCATAAACTCGCCGGAGGAGGCCGACTCCTCCTCCTCCGCAGCCCGCGGTGGCTTGGCCTGCCTAGAACATTTCTCTCTTTGGGTGAGAGTTATGCTGCCAGGCATCAGCGGCTTGTTCTGCGGGACCGCCACAGCAGCTTCAAAGATAAAGTCAAAGTCAGTTTCCAAGCCGTGCGGCTAAGAGTTCAGTTCGGCTGGTTTGAAACTTACTATCTTCCACTTCGATTCTTTCTAAGGACAGCATCAGCAGGATGTAATGATTTACATCAAGACGCTCCCCCTTGAAGAAGGTGTAGATGTTGTTCTCCACGCCGTCCAAGCCGCCGCTGCCGAAAGTGGCCTCTTCGCGAATTTGTGGGTTGACTGGCAGCAACCCCAGGTTTCCCTCGAAGATGAGAAACCACTCCGACCAGTTGGCAATCTTGTTCGCTAGGTTGACGATCTTCAGCCCCCTGCAGCCGAAGTACAAGTGCCCCTGGAAGATCCTTGTCCCGGAGTCCGGGGTAGACCTCACCGAGAAGCATTCCCGGAACAGCCTCATAGAAAAGCGGACTCTTTCCGACCTTAAGTATGAAATGATGCTGTATATGGCAGCTATCGAGTTTGGTGGCAGTTGCCCTAGAATAACTCCATAATTGTTGAAGACCGCCACGGCCTCCATCATGACCCAAAAGCAGAAACCGCAGTTAAAGTGGTCGATGGGGATGACGATCTGATTTGCGTTGGATGTATTAATCCGCTCATCTTGCAGCGGAAGCCGCGCGACCAGCAGGCTTCCCTGCATGTGTTTCTCTACAAAATCGTCTAGCTCGGCTTTTGTAAGCCGATATTCTTTATGGTCTGCGGAGTGGAATGCGGAGGCCGCATCAGTCCTGACCGCAGAGGCCTTGTCAGACCGCAATGACTTGGCATTAGCCCGCATCCTTTCTGTCTTGTGATGAAATCTCCGGGGTCGGCTCTATTTATAGAAAATCTGTGAAAGTACAGATCTGTGCAACGACTAAGCCGCAGTTTAGTTCATCAGTCCGCACGGCTATATCCCCGCACTTAGAATAATTTCGTTGCAAATTATGTAGATATCAAACTTTCAAGCCGACGATCTGTTCGCCAGACCGCACGGCTACTATCCTGTACTTGGATATTTCAGAACAAAACACGTGCATGGTGATCATAAAATACAAATCGCACACGCCGCAAATAGTTCGCAGTAGAGTAAAAATACAACAATTTACAACAACCAAATTGTCCAACATCCAGCACAGAAATATATTACAACATAATATTTAATTGTTCGCGCGGATTAGATAACTCAAGTCGCTCAGCCTTGCTTATCGCCGTCAAGTCTGTCTCATCCTATTCGCGCGACCTGTTCACCAGTTTGCACAATAGCAACGTACACCTGGCTAACCAGATTATGAAGCGAGTGCAGAGACCGATGAACCCGCGCAGTATCGCGTTCTACTCTCGCAAATGGGATCATTGGAATCGCCCGAACCCCCAGACCGCTTGAAAATGTGGCCTGCCCGGGCGCCGCGACCTCCGGTGGATTTGAAGTCTCACCAGATGCCGGGCGGCCAGTAACCGGCAACTTTCCAGAAGTCGGCAGTGCAGGCCGCGGTTCTTCGTCAGTCTCGGCTGGCAGATCTTGGTCTTTGCCATCCTCAAGATGTGGAATCTCTTCTCTGTCTCCTTCTAGACGTTCGGCCATCAGCAAATACTTCTCTACCCTCTCCTGCTCCAAGGTGGCCTGCATCTCTGCAAAATTATTCTTAGTGGCCTCCAGCGCGGTCTGACGCCTGACAGTCTCTTGCTCCAGTGCGGACTTCAACTTCGTGGTATCCTTCTCCATCACGGACTACAACCTTGTGGTCTCTTGCTCCAGGATGATTTGCAACTCTTGGATCCTTTTCTTGGCGGCCTCCTGGGCAACCCGCTTTTCTTCGTCCTTAACCCGCAGAGCTTCGGTGTCTGCGTTCAAAGCCGCTTGCAAGGTGTCGACCTCCTTCTGGAAGTCAGCCATCTCTTTCTCGCGAACACTTGGCGACGACAGCATAGACAAAAGTGATGTCAAGTCGCCCAGTTTCATCGCTGTCATCGGTTCACCTGCAGAAGATAAATCGCAGTCAGGATCAGCCGGATAATGGCGACCTTCTAGCAAGGGAATTGGTAGGATAAGACTGCCCGTTTGATTTTTATCTCCTTCAGAGGCCGCAGTATGGTTTTTAAACACCGGCCGCCTGAATCGTTCGGGATCTATCATCATTATCTTTTCTTTCCATAGCCGCTCGGCTTCTTTAGCTCGGCTTTTTAGTTGAGCCGTGGTCAGGAAAAAGCTGGCCGGCGGATTTAATACTGTGTTCGCCCCCTTCTTCCTTGACTGCGACTTGTAGAAGTTAACAATTCACTTAACTTCCCTGTGTTTACCTTGCAGCAAAGGAAGTGTGGTCGCCATCAGCTTCCCGTCGATCAGCTTCTTCATCTCCTCCATCTTCTCTCGAAGCTTCAGTTTATCAGCTCCTTCAGAAACCTTGGAAGCTGGATCGCCAAGCTTCTCCCTAGTGACCTCGACTTCGGGGCGGTCAACCTCTTCAGAAGCCGCTGGGGTCCATGCCCTTGAGGAGGTCACTAAGCGTCTCACTAGCCGCGGATAAATCCTTCGGCTCGTTCGACTTGAAATCCGGTGTGGACAGACTCTCGGGTGCCTCCTTCTCGTGCGGCCTATGTTGAAGACTGTCCGCGCCGGTCTTTATGGAGATATTTCGGTTTCCAGCCTGCATCTTCCTCATCTTCCTCTTCATCCTTTCCTCAAGGGTCTCGCTCCGTTGCTTCTGCCATTTCTGTCTGTTTGCTCTGTTCAGCCAAAATCTGTCCGGTCTCCAGCGCCTTCTCCGGCTCATTGTCGTCCACAACGACTAGGTCAACCTTGGCCTGCAGTTCACGCGGCTTGACAGATTCAACACTTTTCTCCTCCGTCTCACCTATTTTACGTGTGGTTCGCCCGATGGAGAGAAAGTCATATCAAAGGATTTGACAGTTCCGGTTTGTGGTGGAGCAATCTTCGAAACCGCTTCAGCATCGGTTGCGGCCTGTGATGATTCACCGACAGTCTGCGTCGGCCTCTTTTCAGATCCAGAAGCCACTGGAGTAACCGGCTTCCCAATATTCTTCGTAGGTTGACGGTCAGAGTCATCCGGTTTCTGGCTCCAGCTTTTCTTCTTTTCAGTCGATTTCTTGTCGCGGGCTAACATCAATGACATGACATCCATCTTGTGAAAGACCGCGTCGGCTTGAAAGATTCTGACTACAAGTGGCGAGTAGCGACCTGTGGCTTGGAAGAGATCTTGAAAAATGTCAAGTGCCAAGGGATTTTATAGACGCCGATAAGGCTGTCGCGGTCTCCGGCTTAGTTCTACATTTTCGAAGTTTTTTTGAAACTTAAAAATGTGCGGAAATTATGTTAAGTCCGGAATCCGCGACCTGTTCGCACAGCTTTCCAGACTGGGCGGCCTGGTCTTTCTAGCCGCCAAGTCTCCCAATTCGGACGGTCACCAGAGGGCGGTCTGGTCATCTAGCCGCATCTCAGATCAACTAGTATGGTCATCACCGAAGCCGGGTTGTCTCCATGTTAGGCAGCCGCCAGCGCCGACCCTGCTCAGCGACAAGGCCCAGGACCCAGACCATCATTTAATTATACTTGCAAGCCTTCTATCAGGTACTTGTAAGCTCCTTTCATATGGGAGGACTGAGAAAGTAGTCCGCGGCCCATGCAGAACAAGGGAATGCTGCCCAACCTGTGTGGTTAGACCGCTGAGTCTGCCCATGTCGTGCGGCCTTAGCAGATAGAGAAGCTTGTCCGCCCATTGTCTAATGTTGCGACCACCAGGGAGAACCTACAGCATGTCGCGACTAGCGAGCTGGCCACCCTGGGAAGGATCGCCAATTTTTGGGTTAACATAATCCCCGCACTTTTTGAAGTTCCGAAGTGAACATCGAAAAAGTAGGAGACCCACAAAAATCATGATCCACCCCAAAAAATACGAGGTAAGGAGTGATAGAACCTGATGTCTCTCCTTAGGAGTATGCTAATGTCTTTCTTCTTCCTGCAAAGGAAAAGTTAGTGTAGGCATGTTTGGAAGGTACATCTTGTGTGTACCTGAGTTTGACTTTGTTAAAATGAAGGAGACATGTCTTCCACTAAGAACTCTGCAAAATGAAGATGAGAGGAAAGCATAGAAGAATAATTACTTGCAAGTACCTGATGAAGGCTTGCATGCACCTGTTACTTATGCATGGAGGGAAAAATAAGTTGGAAGTACCTAAAGGGGTCTTTCAAGTGTTTGTTGGTTTCTGCAAAAGAGATGTTAGAGGAATATATGAAAGTAAAGTAAGCCGCAAGTACCTGAAGGGAACTTGCAGGTATCTGCTAATCTCTACAAAAATGAGTTAGAACCAGATATGATATATGAAAATAGGCTGTAAGTGCCTGAAAGGAAACTTGTTGGTATCTGCTGATCTCTACAAGAAAAGAGTTTGAAGCAGATGTGATATATGGAAGTAGGTTGTAAGTACCTTAAAGGAAACTTGCAAATATCTGCTGATCTCTGCAAGAAAAGAGTTAGAAGTATATATGATATATGAAAGTAGGTTGCAAGTACTTGCAAGTTCCTTTCAGGTTGAAGGGGCTAAATCCGCACAGGTAGGGCAGCAGATATAATATAGTGTACTAAGCTTCAAGTACCTGAGCGGAACTTGCGAATGATAACTGTTGATGAGATAAAATAGAAGTGATCATAGAGCAGAGGAAATGTCTGATGAACTCTGATGATTATTGATTGAAGATAAACCTTGAATAGTGATCTTCTTGCTAGATTAGAAAAGACATCTTTAATATGAAGTACAGATCAACAAGAAGAAATCATCTTAATTAGACTCCAATAGCATGGCTTGTTAATCAAAGAGAGCCTGATTCTTTGTCCAATGAATGAGACCATTAACATTTTCTAAGAGTAATAAAGAGCTTATAAGTGTTCATCTGATAGAGATTCACGCAAACAATGCATATAAGTTGAGCATAAGCAAAATGATTGTTGCAAATCAATTTCATAGGTCGAATTTAACCTGTTCACCTGTGAAAGAGGTAGTTGATAAAAAAGATGTCTATACTTGGAGATGACCGAGAAAGACTGGATGCTGCCACAGGAGATCACCTAAGGGCCTTATGCATCGCTTGTCCGAGAAAGGTCATTGGGAGTATAATCCTAATTAGAGCGGGCTGGCCGCGCATCCTTTAGAAGGGCACAAAAGAGAAAAGCATGGAAAATCCTGAAAAGGATTGCTAGATGAACTGCTCTCATGCCTCGGGTTACAACGTCGCTGATCGGTCAGGCCAGGTGTACCAAGTGGTCTATAGCATTGCGCGCCTGTGACAAAGATCAGCATAAGTTATAGGACCCGCGAAAGCACAGATTGAGAGTACCAAAGAGTATTTGGCCATTCAAATTATGAGATGATCAAAGAGATAAGGCTACACGTGATCGCTATTGCTTGTCAAGCAAAGATCATCGTAACTGTAATGTATCCTTTGCGAAGAACTACATTATATTATGATTTTACTAGTGCCATATCTATTGCTAGAAATCCTGTTTCATATAGCAGAACTAAGCACATAGAAATCAGGTTTCATTTCATTAGAGATCATGTTGAAAAATAAGACATAAGTTTAGAATTTGTCAACACTGATAATCAAATTGCTGACATGTTCACCAAACCACTGGATGAAACTAAATTCCATTACTTTAAAACTGAATTAGGTATGTTGAACCTAGAATATCTGATAGACCTAGAAAATCAAAAGGTAGGTAGAATTTCTAGGTTACTAGAAAATCTGTAAAATTTCGGCTAAGTTAAACTGCGTCGACGCTACAATACGTGTGTCAACACTATCAACTAGTGTCGAAAAAAGAAAACTTTGTGTCGACACAGCACTGTCGAGACTTTAGATTCTCCGTCGCAACCTAGATAGTCTGCGTCGACACAAGAAACCAAGTGTTGACACATAAGTTTCTAAGTCTAGGCGTGTCGTTTGAACTTCCTTTCTCTAGAATCCTATCAATAGGAGAAAGCAAAATCCTATCGACTGTGTGATACAGAATGAAAAACAAAGGCGCCAAAAATGGAAGAGAACATCAACGACGGTTATGAGCTGGTTCGATAAGCTTTTGATGATGCAAATCAGGACATCAAGGAGGTAATTCATTTAATCACAATGGCTGGATTAGAATATATGGTTTCTGAACCAACCAGAATATGGAAGAAAGAAGTTCCTGAGTTCAACTTGAATGCTTCTCTAGATTCAACTGACACAAAAATCAAATCCACAGTTCAGGGTTAGAAGCTCAAAGTCACAATCAAACATTTTTGGAAAATCATTCATCTTCCCAAAATAAAACAAGAAGATGAACTAGATTCTTCGATGACAGCAAGTGCACTAACCTGGTGTGGCATATCTCTATCCACAAAGATTGGAGCAGCAATAATTCGGCAGGGAATGTACTCCCAAGGGAAATTCCTCTCCGAAATTCTATAAAAGGTAATTTTGTGTAAACCTGGTGGACATGATAGGATCTCAGCCTACATGTTCATTCTCAAGACCAGGATTATATTCAAAGTAAAGACTGACTGGGTTGCAGTTATGTTTGAGAAAATTAAGGAAGAGATTAAGGAGCCCAATCTGGGTATACTACTTAGCCTCTATCTGGCTACTTGTATTCCTGAAACAGTAAGCCCGAAGTCTGGTAATAAGATAAATCATATGAGTAGAATGGACTTAAGAATACTGTTCAGGTGGGATAGAGTGTTGACCAAGGATGTCTCTACACCTCAAAAACACATGAAAATGGTTCAGAAGAAGAAAACTCCAACCATGACAGCTGAATCTTCCAGTGATTCAGAGGAGGAAGTTATCTTCAGCTCAGATGAAGATGGATAAGAAAGCACAAGAAAATCTCCTACTTTGGAAACTGGCACTGATGGTAACTTGCAGGGGGACCACATTCCTACACACATCTTTGTGGATCAGTTCCAGGAGGAGACTATTCGAGTTCCTGGTCAACAAGAGCTATCAACTTCAGGGGAGATAATGCGCAGAATACAAATGTCCAAACAGCTGAATTGGACAGTGAAACAACCAATCTATCTATAATGGAGGTAGTACATGACATAACTCAAACTGACAAAGGCTCTGTGAGTGATGCACAGGACATGCTCATGAATGTTATTGATCAACATACCAAGACAAAGTTCATGTGAATGAAATAACTATGGAAGAAAATATTGAATTCCAGGGGGATCCATCTGTTGGGAATGCAAAAGTTATTCCTTCAGTTCAGATGTAACAAGAGGTAACACTAGAAGAATTATTTCCTGACTTACAAAGAGTAAGAACTGAGGGGGAGATGCCAAGACCTAAGAGGGAGATGCCAATCATTGCCTCTAGTTCAAAAGAAACAGTAGCTATTTCTAGTTCATCTGATTCCTCTGAAGATGAAGAAGCCTCCAGGGCAAAGAAAAGGAAACTTATGAAGCTCAGGAAGAGAAGCTCATGCTATAAGAAAGCATTGAAGACTGCCCCACAAATACCAACTCTTGTAGTAGACTTCAGTTCACTTTTAGTGAAACTGCAATTGAAATTCGATGAGCAAAGAATTGCTCTTGAAAAATATGTGGGTGAGAACAATAAAGATCTGCAATTTCACTTGGCCCAGTATATCAAATCCATTAGGTTTGAAGTAAATTTACACAAAACGGAAATGACAGAGTGCTTCCAAAAGGGAGGTAATGTTATAGTCTTCTTGGCCAGACAACAACAGGAGGCCAAGACTGAAATAGGGGACATTGCAGTAAAACAAGGTTATGTCCTGGAAAATAAACTAAGAATGTATGAAAATCTCATAGAATCCCAAAATATTATTCTAGCAGAACTCAGGAGTAAAGCAACTGCTATCACTGAACAAATGGTTACAGTAAAGTCCGAGTTTGACAAACAAATGGTTACAGTAAAGTCCGAGTTTGACAAACAAATCACAGAGGCTTTAGCTACTGTCCAAACCACTATCCAGGCATCTCAAAAGGCAATCTATAATTAACTGCAGAAGTTCAAATCCTACTATAAAGAAGGAACAAATTATCTAGCTGATCAGATAAGATTTCAGAAGAATGGTCTAAGAGACCATATAGAAAAAGAAGTCATAAAGGGGGAGAGAGTATTAGTCAAAGCAAGCTCAGATCATGCTAAATGGATAACCAATAACATCAGAGCAACTCTTGGTTATCCACCCCTTTGTGATGATGACAATAATGCAGAATCAGAAATTTGACCTGCTTACATTGAAGGGGTTCAGCGGGATGTAGCCCAAGTCATTTATCCACCTCAAGACTTTTAAGGAATTCAGCATGCGGTACAACAAATGTATAGTCCTCCAAAGGAGGCACATAATGTTATTGTTGAATAGGTAGAAATGTTTGCAGCTGCATTACAAAGAGAAAGAGAAACATAGCTATCTAAGAAGAGGTTCAGAGAACAGGCAGAATTAAAGCCTGATTTTGAACAGTGGAGTCCAACCTCCAAGAATATTATTCTGACTGCTTGGCATGTTGTTAAAGAGAATATGCATGATAGAGGGAAGTGGTATTCTGAACAGGAATGGCGCAAATATTAGGAGCGGCATGATGCTATATACCAGTTCTGAAGAGACCTTAGAGCTGGGAAGATACCTGCTACCTCTGTGGAGCCTAGCAAGTATTTACCAAAGCCGTTTCATTACTTTGAAAGGCAAAGGATCAAGACGAAAGAGCTTCAGAAGAAGGATATTAAAGAAAAGAAGCTGGCTGAGGACACTGGTGTAAAGCTGGCTGAGGACACTAGAGCTTCAGTACAAGCTAGGATTCAGTCTGGCAAAGGAATCGTCATTAAGGAACCTGATCAATCATTGGGTTAGATTGACTAGTTTTAGGTTTATGTAATCATTTTGGACTAAATCCTTATTATTCTGAATTGCTGAACTATATGAATTCCTTGATTTAGCCTTGATTTGATATTGTATACTTAAGTTTATGTGATGAATGATTACTATATTATAACATATTTTGTGATAATATTGTTACATGCTATGGTTAACCTTGTCTTTGAAATGACTGTTTACATCATAATCCTTGTTTTATTATAAGTGGTGTATATCATTGACTAAGGGTTATGACTTCTCCAAATAGTGGGAGATTGTTGGGTACATTAGAAACTGTGTACCTGATTTGGAGAAGCCTCACTTAACTCAATGATATACATCATTGTGTATTTGATGGGATGTTGAGTTTCAACGTGCAGGATAAAGAAATGCAATAAAATAATCCAAGTACAAGTATCGACACTTGTGAAGTAAATGTGTCGCCACCAGAAGCAGATTTTGTCGACACATTGGAGTTGGGTCGACACACAGAAATTCAGTCTACAACAATTGTGTCGACACACTCAAGAATTCTTTCAACACCAACTATGTCAAGACTGGAAGTAGATTGTGACGACATACAAGACTTGTGTCGACACATTCATCAGAGGATGTGTCAAGAAAATAAAGAAGAGCTGTGTCGACATTCTATGAGCTATGTCAACATCATCAAGAATTGGGTCTACATATATTCCATTTGTGTAGACACATATGAAGTTTTGTCTCGACACTTTCTGCTAAGGTAAAATTGGCAAAGGTTCAAATGTCAATAGTGAAGACTTGACAGCTGTCATAACTGACAAAGCTGTCACATCTGTCAGAAGACAGTTATAAACTGGATCTGCCGGTAATCTCGGATGGGATCTATATATAAAGACATGTTCTATCAAAGATAGGTGTGTGAAGAACTGGGTAGTTGTTTTATCCTGAAATCAACAAGTCTCTGTTAAAAAGAAGGCAGATCCTGAACAAGTCTGCAAGAAAAATTCAGAGTTACATCTGAAAGAAGAGGAGAGCTGGATGGTGGATCGACTCCAACTTTTCAAGAAATACCAACCTTACTTTGTTCAGATTCAAGAATCTTTGAAGAAGCTAAGACAGGTTGAATCTCAAGTAGTCAGTTCATTCCAGAACTGATCAAGAAGTCTTCATCCATTCATCTTTCTCTTGGGTTAAGAAATAATCATTCTCTCAATCAAATTTTGTAAGATCTTTTATAGATCTGAGATAGGATTTTTGTAACTCGAGTTGTAGGCCTATATCTATATAGGCTAAGGTAGGGCTGTTAGCCTGAGGTAGGAGATTGGTTTCTCTGAGCTGTAGGCCTGGTGGAAAAGACTGAGGTAGGGATTGATTGCCTGAGTGGTAGGAGTGGGGATTCACTCTGAGGTAGGGTTCTCTGAAAGAATTTGAGTTGTAGGACTTACTGAAGTCTGAGTTGTAGGAACCATTCTAGGTTATGAGTTGTAAGATCTAAAGATCTGAGAAGAAAGAAGGGAGTTAGGCCGAATCTAGTATACTGCTAGATAGGCGAACGGGGAAAGTGGATGTACGCATCTCTTGGGGAACCTCTATAAATCTGTGTGTATGCTGTTGGCTGGGTTTTGTTTTAATCTGTGTTGTGATAGTTGTAGCATAGGTTGTATAACTGTGATATAATTTATCTGCCTACATAAAATAAGAATTGAACATACTCACCCACCTTTAGGTGTTTAGGGTATCTTGAAACAAATTATTTCACTGAGTTCGTCGAGCTAAGCTAGGATTTCGTCGAACTCAGCTCAGAGAAATACCTGAGTTCGTCGAACTCCGATCGACGAAAGTCGATCTTAATTTGGCAATCTTCAAACGACTTTTTCGGCTCTTAGAAAACTATTTTCTCTGGGGGTCTTCTATCTTCTAAGTCTTCTGAAGGTGAAAACCAATCATTCTAGGTTTGATGATGTAGCGCCCAAAATCTCAGTGATTACTGGGCTGAGGAAAGTGGGTAACACGGCCAGGGACACGGGCTTGTCCCCAAGCCATGTCCTATTCTGTGTGAGGCACATGGCCTAGGACACGGGTGTGTCCATGGTCGTATCCTGCACTCGAGTGCTTTAGGGTGGTCTCGAGTGAGCTCGATGAAATGCGGTCGACGATCCTCAAGTGGGGCATGCGTGCTATGACAGGGGCGTGTCCAGGGCCATGTCCTGCTATGATTTCTCGAGTGAGTTTGACGAAATGCACTCGACGATACTAGACTAGGGTGCACAGCCTGTGACACAGGCGTGTCAAGGGTCGTGTCCTTCTCTGTGCTTGGACAGTGCTTTGAACACGGGCTGGACACGGGCGTGTCTGAAGCAGTGTCGGGCACACGGCCTGTGACACGGGCATGTCACATGGTCGTGTCTTGGTCTGATTAAGGAGATTTCGTTGCCGCTTAAGGTATACGGCCTATGACACGCCCGATATGTGTGTGTCAGAAGCCGCATCTTGCCCAGGAAACTGATTTTCAGGGCTTTTTATTGTCGTCCATTCCTTTTAAAGCGCATCCAACGGCCCAGGATTCTCCGTGCTGCTGATAAGGCCAAGAGGTGTGGATAAACTCTCTCATTTTCCTAAGGTTTTTCTCTCACCTTGGAAAGAAGTGGAGAGTGGGGATAGCAAGGGAGAAGGAGGAGGAATCCGGTTGCTGGTGGAGCTTTAGAGCTCCAAATCGTGTGTCGAGGCCAGATTCATGGAATCAAAGCTGTTGTGGTGCTTGTCAGCTGGCTAGTTTTCCATGGCTCCAAAGCAATCGTCAAGGGTGACGATCTTTATTCTTTGGACATGTGAAGTCCTTGATTTGACATATGCATATGTTTCCCCCACCAAAAGCTGGCTTATGAAGGGATTCCCTTTGGGTTGATTTTGGATTTCCCAAAGATATCTTGCATGTAGATCCGGAAACGTGAAGTACGAAATAGGCATACTATGTGAAGCACATCTGAACAGGTTGGTCTGGATTGGTGATGTTTATGTTGTACACTGGAGAAGACTTCATGTATAGATGAATATGCTTATGAATTCAGTGGGTTGTGCCTATGAAGGGTAGTAGCAAGAAGTACTGGTGTGAAAGTCCATGAAAATACCCATAATTTGCTTGTGCTGTATGCTTTGGAAGACCAGTGTTTCTAGCACTACAGGAGGCTGCAGGGTTTGCTGGATGGTTGATCCAGATAAGGTAGGGCTAGGGATGGAAAGTGAGTTCTGTCACTTATGCCGGGCAAGAATGAGTATCGCTGGCGATGGATCCTAGCTAACCTATGGTTGTGAAGCCAGTCCTTCGGGGACAGTATCGCTTTTTGTGAGCTTTGTGAGCTCTTGAAAAGGCTGCACGTCGAACGGAGAAAGGGATGCCGACCCGCATTAGTCTTAGCATTGAATTAATGATTTGAGCAACGTGCAAAGGATGAACTGTATTCACGTTGTGGTTGTCTTCCAAGAGTACCTGGGAGCCTGGAACTCGACAGAAGTCTTAGACCTGCGTGCCACTCGGTAGCGATGCTATGGGGGGCTACGGGCCAACCTTGGGTCATTACAACATTACGAGAGGCTTAGGTCTGCGCTCCATGATGCCATGGGGGGCTACGGGCCAATCTCGGGTCGTTATACTAAGTCTAAAGTCTCCGGCTGAAAGCCATGGAGCAAAATGATCAAGTTTGTCTTTGTGCTTCGAGCCTTGAATGGTAGTGGGTGACTGGTTTAGCCGATACACCAAGAATGTGCACTGAGTGCACGGAGAGTCGAGCCGTGTGGGCGACATTTGTGATATGTGGATTGTGCGTGAGTGCACACTGTGTGATATATATTCTTGTGAAATGTTATGCCTGCAAGTAAGGAATGCTACTAGGGTAAGGGGTAGGGTCGTTATAAATTGGTCAGCTGAATGCTCACCGTTGCCTTATTTGCCACCCTGCGGTGGATTGTCCCGTGCAGGTACATGAGAGCCAAGCAGAAAGTAGGGGTCTGAAGCCCTTGTTGTTGTTGCTGCTGCCACTGCTATGCTGGCCCTCGAAGGCCAAAGAACTTCAAATGATAGTAGTTTCATGTGTGGCCGGCCTGCGTGCTAATGTCTGGAAATCATATGTATCAAGAGTAACTGTAAGGCCATAAGGCCAGGCTTGTTGTGTATTTTGGGACATTCCATCGTGATGTATATATAAATGCTAGTTATATATTGTGGACAATCTGATGAGGTGAGTTCAATCAACTTAAAAGCTTCTGCTACAATGCTCTGTGTTAGGATGCGCAACTCTGATATTAACCCGTAACTTTGCCTCCTGTTTGTGTCATATGGTGTAGGGACACGACTGGACCTTCTATTTTATGTCTTGCAACGGATGGTGGTTTTACAATTTTGGAATCGGCTTGTCTCAGTCTTTCCCTTTCAAATTCTTGGTCGAATTCTTTTGTGGGGTGGCGAGCAAATGTAAGTGTGACCCACTATAATATTAATGATCTCAAGAATGTCCACTAAGGAATGCAAATACACCTGTTTGAGGAACTTGCGTGTTCCTATTTTGTTGTTATTGCTTGTGTGAGGTCGCTAATGTGTGTCTTGTCCACCTATAGGTGACTCGTAGTGGTGCTGGGCAGTCTGATCCTCAGCATTCTGATGATAGTGCGGCACCAGCTGAGGTGCCTACACCTCCTCCTTCTACAAAAACAGTATGTTTAGTTGCTAAGGCGCTGTTTGCAATGATTCATGCACAACCTACTGGGCAGGCGCAGCCGACATTGAGGCCAGAACGTCTTGGTGTAAGGCCAGAACCTGTTGAGGTTGTTGATCCTTGGGCAACTGAATGACAGTTGAAGCAGTTCATGAGCTTCAGTCCACCAACATTTATGGGTGTGGGATCCCCAATGCAGGCAGAAGATTGGTTGTCCTGCGTCAAGCGAATATTGATGGAGATAAGGACGGAGGAAAATTAGAATGTCACCTTGGTCACTTTCTTGTTGGAAGGAGAGGATCGTTTATGGTTGGACGAGATAGAGTTACACCACTTAGCGGGCAGGCAACTGACAGAAGTCTCTATTGAGGAATTTTTGGGACTGTTCTTGGCAAAGAACGTTCCAGTGGCTCAAAGCATCATTATGGAAAATGAGTTCCAACGTCTAACTCAAGGCGAGAGTAGTATCGATATATACTTGAATGCGTTTACGCGATTGTGATGCTATGCAGGGTCTATCTTAGCTAATAAACAACGAAAAATCAATCGGTTCTACGAAGGATTGCGGGATGAGTTTAGGTTCCTGTTATCAAGTTCGGTGAACCAGGGGTTTCGGAGTTTGCCGATGTGTTTCCGAAGGAGCTTCCGAGATTACCACCACGGTGGGAGATTGATTTCTCGATTGAGATGGTGCCATGTGCAAAACCTGTGGCCCGTTCGCCATATCGAGTAGCGCCAAAGGAAATGGCCGAACTAAACGTTCAACTGCAGGAATTGTTAGAAAAGGGATACATACGCCCAAGTATGTAACCTTGGAGCGCACCTATATTTATTGTGAAAAAGAAGGATGGTAGCCTGCGATTGTGTATTGATTATCGTGAATTGAACAAGCTGACGGAGAAAAATAAATATCTGATTTCACGGGTAGATGATTTATTTGATCAATTGGCGGGATCGAAAGTATACTCAAAGTTGGATTTGAAATCGAGCTACTACCAGTTGCGAATTACGGAAGGTGACATTCCCAAGACGTCGTTTGGAACACGCTACGGTCATTACGAGTCTACTGTAATGTCGTTTGGACTATGTTATGCGTCATCGGTGTTTATGGATCTAATGCACCGAACGTTCCGAGAGTACTTGGATCTATTTGTGATTGTCTTCATTGATGATATATTGGTGTACTCTTGATCGGAAGAAGATCATGCCAACCATTTAAGGTTGGTGTTGCATACCATGAGGACAAATAAGCTCTACGCTGTTAACCCCCTCAGTCCGCAACACCTACAAGATGCCAAGGTCCTGTTTCATTATCCGTGGACTCAATTTGGCAATCCACATGGCCAGACGACTCAACATAATTCTAAGGTTCCTGACCTATCACGGGCGGATACGGTTCGGAGTCCGCCCAGCTCGGTAAAGCGGCAGTAATCGGCCACCAAGGATGATCCCCAACGGCAGACTCAACACTCTGTTCATCCGGTTCGCCATGCCTTTGGATCTCTGGATTCTGTACCTTGGCGCACGCAGTGTCCAGTCCGCCCTGGCTGCCGTCCTCCAGTAGGATCACGCCTAGTAGCAGCAGATGGAAGCTCCTGCCCGCAAGCCCAGTCTGCCCCTTTTGCTCGGACTAGTGTGTTCTTTATTATTGCTTCCCGTCAAAGCTGCCCGGTTCTCCTATACCCAGGGCAGTCGGTTATTTTAGCCCTGCCCGTTTGGGCAGGCCCCCCATCCATTAAATAGGGGGGAGGTGGTGCACCCAAGGTACGCTGACTCGTGCCCAGGTGCCTACTTGTTAAAGGCTGCGGACTCGAATTTCGTTCTTTGCGGACTCCATCTTGCTCTGCTCTTGCCTCTTCCTCTCTTCCTTCACTTGTATTCAAACCCTTCTTCAATTAAAGAAAAGCCCGTTGTAAGAGAGGAATTCAGGCCGCGACGGGCGAAGTCTGTTGTTGCCATGGCTCACGGCCCTGCTGTTCTTCTTGCTCTTGTCTGCTTAGTAGATTACTACTCGCAATCTTTCTTTTCCATTATATTCCCCTGTGCTCGAACCGTTAGCTAGTGGTGCTCGACCACTTTGCATTTTTTTGCATCAACAGTTAACACGTGATCTTCAGATTCGAGTAGTATTTTGAATACAGCGGATAGACATGTCAGACCGCCGAGCTCGCTACTCAGACTGCTCTAGTTCTTCGGAGGATTCTCTCTGGGATGCAATCGAGCAAGCTCGCTTTGAGGCCGAGCAATCCCGCAGACAGACTGACCAGCATCTCGACACGATCAGCCAAGCCTTGCTTATATTAACTCAGCGGCTGCTCCCCAGGCCGCAGCAGAACCTGCGGACTCGCCAGTCCGCCAGACTCTAGCTCGCCGAACTCCGCTTCGGCAATCTCCAGTCACTCCCCGAGATCCTATCCAGTCCACCGCCTCTTTGCGCCCTCAGGGGGAGCAGTTTGCCTCATTCATGAATTTTTTTAGAGAAGCAGCCAGGGGTACTCCTGCCCGCAAGCTCCATTTTGCTGATCGCCAGTCCGCCAAGCCCGCAGACTCCCCACCTTCAGTCCGCCCTTTTCACCCTGCTGAGTTCGAGACCCCATCTCACTTCGTCGATCGAATACGATGGAGTCGGCTCCAAACTACTACAGAGAACCTCACCTTCCATTCTACTCAGGGGAGACTGATCCAGTCGCCCACCTCCAAGCATTTGAAGGGGAAGTTGTAATGAGATGCCTCTCCGATGCCATCAAGTGCAAACTCTTGGTTACCACTCTTGAAGGACAGGAGAGAGAGTGGTTCTATGAGCTGCCTTCGGGCACAATTTCTTCCTTCGCTGAGCTTCGCAGCGAATTGTTACTGAGGTTTGCAACCTCAAGAAAGAGAAAAGATGGACCAGCCGCTCTCGTTGAAATCAAGCAAAGGGACAACGAATCAGTCAAACGATAAGTTGACCGCTTCCAGAAGGAGATTCAAGGGGTAAGGAATGTGAACCCCGACTACTACAAGGTTGCCTTAATTCATGGCCTCCGGGAAGGCCCCTTGAAATTTAAAGCAAGAACAAAGGCACCAGAAACATACCAGGAGCTGATCTCCATGGTTAACCGCTTCATTGAAGGCGAGAACGCCAACCCCACGTATGTTTCATCCCTGACAGCTAAGGCTGAAGGAAGGGATGCATCCGGTTCTTCTTCTCACATCAAGCCCCCTCGCCCAGATTTCTAGCCTCCTTCTCAAAGGGGCCGGAATTTCCTCCATAAGAAACCTTTTCTCGGCCATCAACAGTTTCAAGATCAGAGACTGTCGTTGGCCGCCACTCCCTCCATTCCGCTGCAAGCATTTCCCATCCTCCAGCAAGCAGCCCTGCCTGCTCTGGTCCGTTGTCATACTAACTTCATGGAGGAAATTGCAGGTCTGGATCTATATGAAGTCATCCAGATCTTGCAAAAGAAATCAAAAGAGAAGAAATAAGGGCCTCAGAGAGAGTGGAGGCCCAGAAACAATGCGCATTTCTGCCAGTTCCACAAGGAGAAGGGTCACTTGAACGAATATTGCGAAGCCCTTCGTATGCTAATAGAGAAACCGCTTGCCGAGGGCAAGATTGACTTGAGTAAGAAGGACTCTTCTTCAAATCCGTCTAACTCCAAAGGCAATGAAGTAGCTGAAACCTATCAAGAATGTGTGGAGGTAGAGGTCGAAGGCCGTATGGGGCCAATCAACGTTCCGGTTGAATGCTTCGATGCAGATGATGAAGGAGTCCTGGGACGACTCTTCTTTATTCACGGTGGGACAGGAACCAAGTCTACTCGGAAGTCCTCAATCTCAAGGGTCACTCGAGCAGAGGTGGCCTCTTCCTCTTCCACTGCTCCAACGAGCGAGGTCATCACTTTTGGCCAAGCTGATCTACTCCAGACAGCAAATCCATTCGATGATGCAGTTGTGATTAAGGCTGTTATTAGGGATTTCACAGTTGACAGGATTCTCGTTGATACTGGAAGCTCAGTCAACCTGCTATTTAAATCAACCTTTGAGTCCCTGAAGATTAGAAAGCCTCTGCTTTCCACCGAAGGGCCACTCTACGACTTCTCTGGGGAGAGAAAAGAAGTTGAAGGAAGCGTCATCCTACCAGTAAAGCTTGGAGGGGAAACCAAGAAAGTTCAATTCATAGTGGTTGACGCTCCCAGTAGCTATCACGCCATCTTCGGCACACCTTTGTTGAACAAGTATCAAGTAGTGGTCTCAACCTACCACCTCGCAATCAAGTTCTTCGCCGATGGACGGATGTGCCGGGTCAAGAGTGACACAAGGAGATCAAGGGAGTGCTATGTTCGCACTGTTAACATGGTTGATGCCAGTCCTTCCATTGCTCCAGCAGCAGCTGCAGAAGCCTCTCCAAGTTCAGAAACTGCTACTGATAGAGGAGCTCACCTGGAACTTGCCTAGGTGACGCAAGGAGTCCCCATTGCTGAGGGGGAGGAGAGAAAGCTCTCCATCAACTCGGAGTTGCTTGAAGACCAGAAGGCCGAGCTGATCTCCTGCTTATTGAAGAACCTGGATGTCTTCTCCTGGTCACCAGAGTACATGCCAGGCGTGGATCCGGATGTTGCTTGCCACCACCTTAATATTGATCCCAAATTCAAGCATGTGCAGTAGAAGAAAAGAGATGTAGCAACGAAGCTTGCTGAACCAATAAGAGAGGAGGTCGCGAAGCTCCTCAAGGAAAATTTCATTAGTGAAATTCAATACCCAACCTGGATATCCAATGTTGTAATGGTTAAAAAACCAGGAGGTAAGTGGCGCATGTGTGTAGACTTTACAAAACTTAATAAAGCATGCCCCAAAGATTGTTACCCCTTGCCTCAGATATATTCTTTAGTTGATTCTGCTGTAGGGTACTCCTTTATGAGTTTTTTAGATGCATTTTCTGGTTATCACCAAATAAGAATGCATAAACCTGACGTTCCTCATACGTCATTCATTACCAATGATGGTTGCTACTGTTACCTTGTGATGTCCTTTGGGCTTTAAAATGCTGGTGCAACCAACCAACGCATGATGGACCGTGTATTTAAGAAACAGAAAGGAAGGAACCTAGAAGTATATATAGACGACCTCTTGATCAAGAGTAAGTCTTTTTCACAACACTTGCAAGATCTAGCAGAGACATTCGCTACTCTGCGTAGATATAAAATGAAGCTCAACCCGTTCAAGTGCACCTTTGGGGCGAGTAAGGGGAAGTTCCTTGGTCATCTCCTTACTGCAGAGGGACTTGCCCCCAATCCGAACAAAGTAAAAGCTATTCTTGATATGCCTACCCCCCGTTCACCTAAGGAAGTTCAACAGTTAGGGGGGAGGTTAGCAGGTCTTGCGAGGTTCCTCTCTCGGGTTGGAGACAAGAGAGCTCCTTTCTTTAAAACTCTTTGAGGAGCGTCCAAGTTTGAATGGACAGAAGAGTGTTCTCAGGCCTTTGAGTAGTTGAAAAAGCAGCTGACTTCAATACCTCTGCTCCAGAGTCCCCGGCTACGGGAGATGCTTTTCTTGTACTTATGAGTTGGCCCTGAGGTAGTCAGTTGTGTTCTTCTTCGAGAAGAAAGCAGGAAACAGTTCCCGATTTATTATGTTAGCCATATTCTGAAAAGTGCCGAGACACGTTATCCGATTCTGGAAAAGTTAGCCTTGGCACTAGTCATGTCAGCTCACAGACTCCGTCCGTATTTCCAAGTGCACTCAATTCAAGTTGTTACTGATCAACCTTTGAAAGTTGTGTTGGAGAAACCAGAGCATTCTGGCAGATTAGCCAAATGGGCAATAGAATTGAGTGAATTTGAAATTTCTTATGTGCCCATGACAGCCATCAAAGCTCAAGTTCTAGCAGACTTCCTGATTGACACAGCAGAGTCCAGTTCTGATCAAGTAGAAATGTCACCTTTGTCTTGGACCATCTATGTTGATGGTGCCTCAGGCAGAAATTCTTCTGGAGCAGGGGTGGTTTTGATCAACCCAAACAGCATCAAACTGGAGCAGGCCATCAAGTTCTATTTTCCAGTGACAAATAACCAAGCCGAGTATGAAGCTTTGCTAGCAAGCTTGAGACTTGCAAGAGAACTCGGAATTGACCATGTTCATATCAAGACCGATTCTCTGGTGATGGCGTCACAAGTCCTTGGTAACTTTGAGACAAGAGAGCCAATCTTGAAAAAATATCTTGCCCTTTTGAAAATAGAAGTCGGCAAATTCAAGAGTTTTACCATTGAGCACATCTCTAGAACAGAAAATGAGGAGGCAGATGTTCTTGCCAAGTATGGACTGCCATCAGGAGGAACAACTTCCGAACTCTTCCGCCCGGTAGTGGAGGAAGGAGAGTTGATGCAGGTTGATCAATGTCAATCCTGGATGGACCCATTCATTCTTTATCTGTCAACAAGGAACTTTCATCATTCAATCAAAGATTAGAAAAGGTTCAAAATAAAAGCAGCTCACTATTACTTAGTGGCAGGAATCCTCTACAGAAAAACATTCGTCTCTGCAATGGCCAGGTGTGTTTCAGAAGAAGAAGTTCCCGATGTTTTGCAAGAGGTTCATTCAGTTGAGTGTGGAAGTCTCTCAGGAGCAAGAACTTTAGAAAGATGGATCCTGCGACAGGGATATTTCTGGCCCACCATCAAGAGAGACTCTGAAGCTTATGCTAGAAAGTGTGTTTAATGTCAGAAGTTTGCTCCACTTCAACACCAGGCTGCTCAGTCACTCAGATCAATTGCAACTCCTTGGCCCTTTATAGTTTGGGGGATGGATCTCATTGGTACTTTTCCCATGGCAAGCGGACAACAGCGTTTTATCATAGTGATGATTGACTACTTCAGTAAATTGATTGAAGCAAAGGCATTGGCAAAGACAACAACTCAGGTCATCAGGAATTTGATTTGTGGAGAGATTGTCTTCCAACATGGAGTACCAATGGCTATAATCACCGACAACAGGCCACAGTTCAACAATGCAGAGATGATTGATTTTTGCAAGCAGATCGCAACAGAACTGCGGTTTGCATCAGTCCATCATCCCAGGAGAAATGGCCAAGTTGAAGAAGCCAACAAGCAGGTCCTTAATTTACTTAAGAAGAAAGTGCAGAATCTAAAAGGCAGCTGGGCTGATCAACTTCCATCGGTCCTATGGTCTCTAAGAACGACACCTTCATCCGCAACTAGCGAAACCCCATTTAAACTTTCTCATGGCTCAGAAGCCCTCATTCCAGTTGAGTTTGAGCTACCATCACCCAAAGTTCTGCTTGCAAGGCAAGGTTTTGAGGACTGGCTTGGGCTGAACAATGAAGAAATGAAATTCAGCCTGGAACACATTGAGGAAATTAGAGACAAAGCAGCAATAAGGCAAGAAGAGGTCAAGAGAAGGATGGCCAGATATTTTGATCAGAACGTAAGGATCAAACACTTTCAAGTGGGAGATCTGGTTCTTAAAAAGTTTGACGCTGCTGCAAGAGCTGGCTCAGTTGGAAAACTTAATTCGAATTGGGCCGGCCCCTTCATTGTCAAAGAAGCATTAAAGAACGGTGCTTACCGGTTGCAAATATACGAGGGGGAGGATATGACACATACATGGAGCGGGGATGATCTCAAATGATTCTATTCCTGAACCTTCTCTTTTCCATTCTATGTAGCCTCTTCAAGAATCATTATGAGTAAAAGCTGCTTGCTAACGCTTCTTTAAGTGTTTTATCTATTCAAACATAACATTTAGCACACTGGACAAGGGAGATTCCAAAACGGTTCCATCCTTGAACTTTTTTTTCTCTCTTATGCTAGCTTTGCAAAAGCCTCTCATTAATCAAAGAATTTGTACTAACACTTTTCTTAATGTTTTCTCTTTCTCTCCCAAACATCAATAACAGTTACTTGATACCAGGAGACATCATCGAGTTCAGCAAACCTCCCCTTGAGCTGTTGTCATTAGCGTAACACCACAAAGACCACGTGTTGTGGGGAGATTTTGCACTGTGTAGTGGGAGCTTGCAGGCTCTAGTGCGGTAGGATTCTGAACTTCGAATCCCGGCTAGTACCTGACCCCGCCTCTGCATTATGGAGGGACAGGGTGGGAGTTAAACTCTACCATGCCACTTTAGGGATATTGTTACAACTTTGATGATCACGTGAGGAAAGTTATGCCGCTCCGGCCGGACCTGCTCATGGGTCATCTTAGTTTGTAACCCTCGAACACTCCATGGTACCCTCAAGCAGTGGCTACAGAAGACCCACAGCTTGGTTGATCTTGGAGGAAAGTTATACCTCTCCGGCCGCAACTGCCAAAAAGATCAACTTAGACTGTACTCCAGGCAGGAGGGCAGAGTACTGTTCCGTTAGGTCTACAAAGGCTTATGGCCCGGTGAGAAAAGCTATGCCGTCCGGCCAGACCTGCCCACTTGGTCACAAGTCTGCATCTTACTCTTTACATGGATATTTAGTGCGGACTTCATTTCTGTTATCCCCTCAGTACGTCAGTTTTCCTTGGGTTGGTCATATAGCTTGTGGCCCGGTAAGAAAAGCTATGCCTCTCCGACCGCACCTGCCTGCCTGGTCGCATGCTATAGATCATTTCATAATATTTAGTGCGGACTGCATTTCTGTTATCCGCTCAATCCGCCAGTTTTCCTTAGGTTGGTCATATAGCTTGTGGCCCGTTGAGAAAAGCTATGCCGCTCCGGCTGCACCTGCCTGGTTGGTCGCAAGCTATAGATCATTTCATTCTATTTAGTGCAGACTACATTTCTATTATCCACACAGTCCGCCGGTTTTCCTTGGGTTGATCGTATAGCTTGTGGCCCGGTGAGAAAAGCTATGCCGCTCCGGCCGCACCTGCCCGCTTGGTCGCAAGCTATAAATCATTTTATTCTATTTAGTGCAGACTGCATAATTGTTATCAGCACAGTCCGCCGGTTTTCCTTGGGTTGATCGTATAGCTTGTGGCCCGGTGGGAAAAGCTATGCCGCTCCGGCCGCACCTGCCCGCCTGGTCGCAAGCTATAGATCATTTCTATTAAAATATGTGCGAACTGTGAAACTATATCCGCCCAGTCTGTAGAATTGTTTCCCGTCTGGTCTTTTTCAGCTCGCAGCTTGACAGTAAATATTAGGCCACCATGCTTATATTGTCATTAAGCTTAAATGATTGACAAAGTGAATCGCGGACTGCTATTGGAACTCGTCAGAGTCCGCCTAACCTTTTCGTCAATCAATTAAACTTCTCATTCTTCTTACGGCGGACAGTCGTCAGATTATTAAATGAAATTTCCTAATTAACAAGTCTACTCACAGTATGGATGATCTTTGCATCACACTGACTGCTACATGGAGATCGAAATTAATTACGTCAATACAAGAAATAAAGAACATTGCAGGAGACACACTGATACCAGAATATCCTTTTCTATTTGATCAAAAATTAAGTTACAGCTTTAATGTATTCAGCGGACTACAAACTTGACTCCGCCCTATTTACAAGAGAACAAAAATACATTAGTCGGCTCCATCATTCTTCTGTTTCTTCTTGGTAGGGGGTGCAGGGCTTAGGCTTTCGACATCAATCTCCGAAGAATAGCACGCCGAGCCGCTTCCACTGCTGCCATCTGAACCAGTGCTTGTAGCGGACTCGCTATGGGAGCTCTTACCAGCAGAAGAAGATGCAGAGGTGTCGGACTCGGCGAACTGTTCTCCGCCTTGCTAGCTTGATCCAGTGTCATCAGCTATTTCCTTGACGCCTTCTTCTTCGCCTTCTCCTTTTTCTTCTTCTTCTTCTTTGGCTTCTTCTTCTCCTGCTTCTTCTTCCTCCTCGACGATGACGTCTTTTCCCTTGGCAGCCCACTCCATTGCCGCAACCTGCTATTTCAACTCTGGGAAGAGCTACAAGAAGGGAACACCATCCACTCCTTCCTTTGTGAAGTCCCCGCGGACAAATCGCTCGATAGCAATTTCAACGGTTTCCTTCACAAAGGGGAGCATAGCGGCCTGGAAATTGTTATTTTACAAGTCGTAGGCGACCTGCGCGAAAAAAAGGGAACAAACATCGGTTCACGGCGGACTTCAAATTGAGACCGCTGCAAATACAATTCACCCCCAGCTCTTCCTTCTATCGAGCGACCTTCTTCCCTAACCGCACATATCTTTCTTTGAGCACCCTTTTTTCTTCTTGAAGCTGATCGTTTTTCCTGAGCAGGTCTTTGGCCAGGGAACAAACAAAGTGGTTCGTCACCACGCTGCTCGCACTTGCCTAGGAGGCCAGCAGAGGGAGATCGGCAACGATAACCTTCTTCAAATAGCTCAAGTTGCGCTTCCCATAGAGTGCGGAGATCGCAACGTGAGCAAGACGAGTTATTCTCGAACTTTTCCACGAAGGAAGAGCTGTTGACAAGCAGACATGCTTGTTCTTATTGTGCCAGTGGATCATCGGGTTCCCCCTCAGATCCTTCTGGCAGTTGACGAAGTCTTGCATTGTAAAGCTTTCAGAAGAAGAGTAGTCCGTCGCGGGATCCCCCTCTTCTTTCCTCTTCAGTGCAATCTCTTGTTTCCTTTCTCTTTGAGTAGGCGTGAATCCGCTGGGCGTCTATCGCAGGTTGGCGGGCACAGCCAAGGTCTCTGCAAAAGCAGAAGAAGAGTTAAACACAAAGGTCGCTGCGGATACAAACCTTAAGTCCGCAAAGCTTACTTTCTTCGCACGAAACGTCCGCCAAGCTCACCAACAACGGGATATAGTAGTCAATGTCGAGCCTGGCACCAGCTAAGAATTTGACAATGGCAGACTCCATCGCGTCCAGATGGACACTCTTGAAAATGGAGTCTGCGCGCTCTTGTGGATAAGTATGCGCGAACCCAAGGTCTCCTTCGAAGATCAAGAACCTTGAGGTCCAGTTATGGATCTTGTTAGGAAGACCCACAACCTTCATTCCACTGCAATAGAAGTAGATCACTCCCTTATAAGGGCGGCGTCCGGATGATGTTATTGAGCGGACTGAGAACATTTTGCGGAAGATATTCATTGAGAAGGCGATCTTCTCACACCGCAGGTAAGAGATAAAGCTGCAAATGGCGACAAGGGTGTTGGGCGCGAGCTGGCCCGACACCATCCCGTAATGTTCAAATATTTCGACGATCTCCTATAATAATGGAAATTTGAAGTCGCTGTCAAAGTGGTCGATGGGTATGGCGATCTAAGTCGCAGTGGAAAAATTTAGTCTTTCCTCATGGGCGGGAAGGCAGACAAGCAAGTTAGAGTCTGCCATTTTACTTTCAACAAAAGCCTCAAGGTCGGCCTTCATTAGAGTGCATTTTCGGTGGTCGGCAGCATGTAAAGCAACCGCAGCATCATTCCTGGCGGACACCATCTTGGCAGGCCGCATGGTCCTCAGCTACACCTGTTTTCCTGCATAGAAGAAGCAACGGGCTATATTTATAGTAGTGGGGCCTGACAGCTTTTTTGGCCAGGCTGCACAGCTCGCTTATTCAGTCCGCATACTCCGCCATGATCCAATTGTTCATACATCAAAAGTTAAAAACAACGCGGACACAAACTTAAATTCACACTGCTGCTTCCCATCGAGTACCTGTCAAGCAAAGTTCATAGCACAAAATATGGCTGACACAGTTTCAGTCCGCCCAGTTCGTGACACTTCCCACCTGCAGAAGTTAAATTTTGAAGAGCGGACACAACATTATTCCGCACAGTTCGTCACAGATCACAGCACAAGCACAAAATTAGCAACAGAATGTGCGGATATGTTATTTAGTACGCATAAAGCGGAGCATAGTTCATCTCAAGCCGCAACATGGAGTATTGTTTAAAACACAAATAATTATACATCAAACAAATCGAATAAGTTCGTGGTTTTTGCTGATTCAGCGGTCTTTAGTTTCAGTCCGCATTGACCTCTCCGTCCTATCTCTACACAGGTGTGCCGCCTGGTCGCTTATTTGAAGAACCTCGCTATATAAGCGACAAATGTGATGATGGATCGCGTTGATGGTCTGGTGCATGTGAGAGGCCTCCCGATCTACCCGACTCAGGGGAACCATCGGCTCCATTACCGGCCTTAGCTCCTCATCCGCAGTGTTTTGGCCACCACCTACCGGTGCTGCAGCCTCCGGGGCAACACTATCTGGCAATCGCGATCTTTGCTCAGCAACCTCAGCAGCCCGCTTCCCTTTCTCTTCCTGTGCCAATGCCAAGTGCTTACCTTTATAAAAGTGGACATCATCAGCGAGCCTTTTCTTCTCCCTATCAGACCTTTCCAGCGCCCTTGAGATGCTGGCGATCTGATCCTTTAAGGCTTTCTCGCGCTCTGCGGATTCCTTCTCGCTCTCCTCCCCCTTCTTTAACTCCGCTCTAATTTCTTGAATTTCAGCTTGAAACCACTTTTCTAACACTCTGATGTTATTCAGGCTTGGCTGCTCATCTCTTGCAGACTCATCATGCGAGCCTGCGTCTACACTGATATTCGGTGTAACCACGATCTCGCCACTCTCGAAAGATCCCGGTGCTGACTTTTTACCTGCAACAAAGGTCAATTTCATCATTGAAATACAGTCCGCAGCGGACTCAAATAATCAGGATAAAGGATCACTTTTAGAAAAAGCAGAAGCGAGTTGCCGACTATCGAAGATAGGCTGCCTTGCCCGCTCCGGGTCAAAGGCGCTTAACCATTTCTTCCATTCGCGATGGACTTTGACTCTTTTTTCAGCAGCAGAACTTTTTGAAACAACAATGTCATCGGTCTTGGTGATGATCTTAATCGGTCTCGACTTCCGCTGCGGCGACTTGTAAAGCCACTAACGCTTAAAATATTTAGGTGCCGGTTGAAGGTTACCTGTCTGCAACAGCTCTGCGGTAGTCCTCAGATCATCAGCATTTTTGTCCGGTGCGGCCTGCTTCGAGGCCGCCTCGACAGTAGCTACATGGGCAGCGATTTGTTTCTTTTGCTCCGTTATCTTCTCTTTCAGTCTTTCCCTCTCTTTCTCCTCACCAGCGGATAAAGAGGGGAGCTCGCCGCTCTTAACCCCAAGGATTTCCACCTCAGGTTGCAGTACACCCAGCAAGGATTTGTTGATGAGATCAAATTGGTCAATGTCTATGGAATCTAGTATCTCATCCGTAGACAAACTGACCGTGGAGAGAGAATTGTCTCCCTGGACTTGGGCCTCCGGTTTAACCAAGTTGCTTTCAGTTACTTCTTTTTCGCGCGGCCTGTGCTACAAGTTCGCATCTCCATTCCGAACGGAGATATTCTTCTCTTTCATCGCTCGCAGCTTCTTTTCAACCAGCTCAGCCACAGTCAACCCATCCCTCTTCCTCTTCTTTCCAGAAGGGCACCTTTTCGGCAGAGTCCGCGACAGCCTTTCCTAAATCTGGCTGGCTCGCGCGGACCGTCTCATGGTTCGCGGCGACCAATGCCTTTGAAGATGCGTCTTCCACAACCTCTTCTCCCGCAGTCCGCCTATTTTCATCAAGATTAACGATGGGCTCCTAGGCGTTGGGGGATGATACTTCGGTCCCATTATTTTCGCTAACCGTGTCAGCAGAGTTCGCTGTTTTTTGAGTGGGGTCGGTGTCTGACAGATTAAATGACTTCTCACTTCTTAGCGGTCATTCAGCATGAGAAACGACAACATCTTCCTTCTTGCGCACAGATATATTTGCATGGAGGATTGCTTTCTCGGCAGGCTTCTGACTATGGGAGCTCTCTGCAATAACGCGGACATGCTCTTCTCTCGTTGCTCTCTTCATTATTTTCTTAGTTTTCATTGGTGTTATTATCTTCTGGCTTTTTGCAGTAAGACTAGTGAAGAAAGCACCAGGCCTTGCCATGCCGGACTGCAAAGTGGAGACCGTAAGCGGTGAATAGCGTCCCATGTTGATCGAAATTTTTGATAGTTCAAGACCATCCAACAATATTTATAGCTGTTGAAACCAGAAACCTGGTCTCTCGTGGAGTTCGTCCCTCGGGGAAGGGGTGACCTCACACCTACTACACTCGAGAGAACGTCACGGACCAGAGGATCAAGAAACTAGGAACAGACCCTCGGCTCTAGCGCGGAGGTCCCACCTCACACCCGGAAGGCTACCTGAGCTCTTCCCCTCCCTAGCCAATGCTCGAGCTAGGGTGCCTTGGAGAGCTCTCTCAACTCTACCAAGAAGAAGCTAGGGGAGGAGAAAACTAAGAAAAAAGATCCCTCTCCAAGGCACCCAAGGGGGTCTATTTATAGTTTTTCCAAGTCCTGGGGGTAAAAATGACCAAAATACCCCTACGCCCAAAAAGCCTTGGGCCAATAGGAAACGCCCACGCCGGGGGGCAGAGCGGTAAAACGCCTCCAAGGGCACAGCGGTAAAAGCACGCCGCCAACACCCCGCCCCCAAGCACCCGAGACGGCCCCAGGCCGCCGGTCAGGCCGCGAGCAGGCCGCCCGGGCGAGCGCCAGGCCGCGGCCGCCTCGCCCGCGAGCAGGCCGCTCGGGCGAGCGCCATGCCGCGGCCGCCTCGCCCGCGAGAAGGCCGCTCGGGCGAGCGCCAGGCCGTTGGCCGCCTCGCCCGCGAGCAGGCCGCTCGGGCGAGCGCCAGGCCGCGGCCGCCTCGCCCGCGAGCAGGCCGCTCGGGCGAGCGCCAGGCCGCTGGCCGCCTCGCCCGCGAGCAGGCCGCTCGGGCGAGCGCCAGGCCGCGGCCGCCTCGCCCGCGAGCAGGCCGCTCGGGCGAGCGCCAGGCCGCTGGCCGCCTCGCCCGCGAGCAGGCCGCTCAGGCGAGCGCCAGGCCGCGGCCGCCTTGCCCGCGAGCAGGCCGCTCGGGCGAGCGCCAGGCCGCGGCCGCCTCGCCTGCCCCTACTACAGACTCAACCGGCCGGGGCGGGTGCTAGCCAACTTGCCGCACCCGCCCTCCCAACAGAGGGGCCATTGGGGGGAGCCAATTCTTCCTCCCCTAATAGTATGTTCCAAGCCAGAGCCAAAATTGGCCACCGAGAGTTCAAAATCTCCAAAAAGCTTAAAAACGGGTTTGCCTTATTTTGGGTCCACTCTTCGCGAATACGGGGTTGTACACAATCCCCGCTCTTTTCGAGGTTGGCACAAGCTCGGAAAGAAACATCCAACCCAACGTATTCGCGGAGTGTAACTTCCCCTCGGGGTCAACCTGCCATGCCAGCTATGGGAGCCTGGGTGGCGAGACCTCCTCTGGGTGAAAACACTTAGCCTCCCCGAGGGGTCAACCTGTCAAGCCAGCTAATGGGAGTCTGGGTGACGAGACAACCTCGGGGTGCAAGCACTTACTCTCCACGAGAGGTACCACCGACCCTGCCAGCTAGTGGGAGCCTGACAGCGGGACCATCTCTGAGCAAAGGGACTTACTCTCCACGAGAGGTACCACCGACCCTGCCAGCTAGTGGGAGCCTGGCAGCGGGACCGCCTCGGAGCAAAGGAACTTACTCTCTACGAGAGGTACCACCGACCCTGCCAGCTAGTGGGAGCCTGACAGCGGGACCATCTCTGAGCAAAGGGACTTACTCTCCACGAGAGGTACCACCGACCCTGCCAGCTAGTGGGAGCCTGGCAGCGGGACCGCCTCGGAGCAAAGGAACTTACTCTCCATGAGAGGTACCACCGACCCTGCCAGCTAGTGGGAGCCTGTCAGCGGGACCGCCTCGGAGCAAAGGAACTTACTCTCTACGAGAGGTACCACCGACCCTGCCAGCTAGTGGGAGCCTGACAGTGGGACCATCTCTGAGCAAAGGGACTTACTCTCCATGAGAGGTACCACCGACCCTGCCAGCTAGTGGGAGCCTGGCAGCGGAACCATCTCGGAGCGAAGGGCTTGGGCTACCACGAGAGATCAACCTACCCAGCCAGCTAGTGGGAGCCTGGCGGCGGAATCGTCATCGGAGCTAAGGACTTGGGCTACCACGAGAGATCAACCTATCCAGCCAGCTAGTGGGAGCCTGGCGGCGGAATCATCATCGGAGCTAAGGACTTGGGCTACCACGAGAGATCAACCTACCCAGCCAGCTAGTGGGAGCCTGGCGGCGGAATCATCATCGGAGCAAAGGACTTGGGCTACCACGAGAGATCAACCTACCCAGCCAGCTAGTTGGAGCCTGGCGGCGGAATCATCATCGGAGCAAAGGACTTGGGCTACCACGAGAGATCAACCTACCCAGCCAGCTAGTGGGAGCCTGGCGGCGGAATCATCATCGGAGCTAAGGACTTGGGCTACCACGAGAGATCAACCTACCCAGCCAGCTAGTGGGAGCCTGGCGGCGGAATCATCATCGGAGCAAAGGACTTGGGCTACCACGAGAGATCAACCTACCCAGCCAGCTAGTGGGAGCCTGGCGGCGGAATCATCATCGGAGCTAAGGACTTGGGCTACCACGAGAGATCAACCTACCCAGCCAGCTAGTGGGAGCCTGGCAGCGGAATCATCATCGGAGCAAAGGACTTGGGCTACCACGAGAGATCAACCTACCCAGCCAGCTAGTGGGAGCCTGGCGGCGGAATCATCATCGGAGCAAAGGACTTGGGCTACCACGAGAGATCAACCTACCCAGCCAGCTAGTGGGAGCCTGGCGGCGGAATCATCATCGGAGCTAAGGACTTGGGCTACCACGAGAGATCAACCTACCCAGCCAGCTAGTGGGAGCCTGGCGGCGGAATCATCATCGGAGCAAAAGACTTGGGCTACCACGAGAGATCAACCTACCCAGCCAGCTAGTGGGAGCCTGGCGGCGGAATCGTCATCGGAGCTAAGGACTTGGGCTACCACGAGAGATCAACCTACCCAGCCAGCTAGTGGGAGCCTGGCGGCGGAATCATCATCGGAGCTAAGGACTTGGGCTTCCATGAGAGATCAACCTACCCAGCCAGCTAGTGGGAGCCTGGCGGCGGAATCATCATCGGAGCAAAAGACTTGGGCTACCACGAGAGATCAACCTACCCAGCCAGCTAGTGGGAGCCTGGCGGCGGAATCGTCATCGGAGCTAAGGACTTGGGCTACCACGAGAGATCAACCTACCCAGCCAGCTAGTGGGAGCCTGGCGGCGGAATCATCATCGGAGCAAAGGACTTGGGCTACCACGAGAGATCAACCTACCCAGCCAGCTAGTGGGAGCCTGGCGGCGGAATCATCATCGGAGCTAAGGACTTGGGCTACCACGAGAGATCAACCTACCCAGCCAGCTAGTGGGAGCCTGGCGGCGGAATCATCATCGGAGCAAAGGACTTGGGCTACCACGAGAGATCAACCTACCCAGCCAGCTAGTGGGAGCCTGGCGGCGGAATCATCATCGGAGCAAAGGACTTGGGCTACCACGAGAGATCAACCTACCCAGCCAGCTAGTGGGAGCCTGGCGGCAGAATCATCATCGGAGCTAAGGACTTGGGCTACCACGAGAGATCAACCTACCCAGCCAGCTAGTGGGAGCCTGGCGGCGGAATCATCATCGGAGCAAAAGACTTGGGCTACCACGAGAGATCAACCTACCCAGCCAGCTAGTGGGAGCCTGGCGGCGGAATCGTCATCGGAGCTAAGGACTTGGGCTACCACGAGAGATCAACCTACCCAGCCAGCTAGTGGGAGCCTGGCGGCGGAATCATCATCGGAGCTAAGGACTTGGGCTTCCACGAGAGATCAACCTACCCAGCCAGCTAGTGGGAGCCTGGCGGCGGAATCATCATCGGAGCAAAATACTTGGGCTACCACGAGAGATCAACCTACCCAGCCAGCTAGTGGGAGCCTGGCGGCGGAATCGTCATCGGAGCTAAGGACTTGGGCTACACATTCAAACCTTACCAAATCCTACATCCTCAAACGGGGAAAATAGATGGGTTACATGATCCCCCGACTCAGCTGGTCGGGGGCTAGACTCAATACAACATAAGAAAAATACAGGACTCTACCGGGACGAGGCTTCTTCAGGGGGTCTGGGCCTGGTGGTCGCCATCCCCTTCCTGCTCGCCGGACACTTCCATCCTGCTCAGGCTCTCCATGATCTTCTCCATCTCCTCTGCCTTGGCCAACCAAGAGATGGTGTTGACGGCCGTGACATAGCATTGCCTTGCCATCCTGGAGTCTCCCTTGACTCTGACCTGGATCCCTCCTGAGCTGAACTTGAGGCATTGGTGGAATGAAGACGACACACAACGGAAGGCGCTGTTGAGGGGTCTTCCGAAGATGGCGCTGTAGCTGCTTGGAGCGTCAACAATGACGAACCGGCAGTTCCTCGAGACTCCTCCCAATTTTACTTGGAGCCCCACTCCACCCTCGACCTCCTTCCTCTCCCCTGAGAATCCGAACAGGGGTCCATCCGAGGCCAACACCCTCCTTGGCTCTACTTTCATCTCATCAAACGCCTTCTCCGGGCAGAACCTCTTCTACTCGTACCGGCGGCTGTGGCTGGGTAGGTCCTCTCGCCCCCCTCACTTCCAAGAATTCGGGGCAGGTAGCCGTGGCGTGCCCCTCCACCTGGTGGAAGTCGCAGTACATCAGCGCTCTTTCTCCCCTCTTTCGGCGGGCTGCGCGTTCTCTCCTGTTGCCTCTTCCCCCTCCTATTGCCAAGGCTTGCTGCGGCGGGGGTAAGAGTTGCCTTGGGGCCTGCCTCTGGAAGTTATACCTCCCTTGGCCCCCCTGAAAGTTCCCCCCTCCTTGGATGAGAGCTCTTCCCGGACCTTGAGCAGGTCCTCCCTGCTGCCTCCAGCCTGGTTCCGGACCCTCCTGTCCTTGGAACCCCTGAGCTCTCTGCTCCTCTCTTCTTCTTCCTTCCTGATGCCTTGAGCCACCCTGCTCCTTTGACTCCACCTCCGTCAACTTTCCCAACCTCTTGACAAATGCCGGGTTGGCTGCCTCCATGGCAATCTCCTCGGCCGCCCTTTCCATCAGCTCCTCGAAGGAAAGGGGGGCCTTCCGGGTCAAGCTCATCTTGAAGAAGCCCTCCTTCAGCCCAACGGTGAAGGCCATCTGGAGAGCATACCCTGGCATCTCCTGGACCTCCAAGATCTCCTCTTGGAACCTGTCTACGTAGCGGGCCAGTGACTCCTCGGCCCCCTGCCTTATCAAGAAGATAGACTCAGGACTCCTCTTCCGCTTCTTGGAGGTAGAGAAGCGAAGCTGGAAGCTTCGGCTCAGGTCCTCGAACCCATAGATCGACCTTGGAGGGAGTTGATGGAACCAGTCCCTTGCCTTCTCCTTCAACGTGATCGCAAAGAGGCGACACTTGAAGGCGTCCGTCATTGGTCTGATGGAGACGGCATCCTCGAACCACTGCAGATGCTGAACAGGGTCATCCTTCCCGGAATAGTAAGTCATGTCTGGCTCTCTGAACCCCTCGGGAACGGGAGCTGAGATGATCAGCTCGCTGAAGGGTGACCCCCTAAGGGGTGGTCTCGCCACCTCCACTCGCGCGACCTGCTCGCCTTGAAGGTTGGCACTCGCCGGGCTGGAGAACAGCTCTCGGCCGGTGAGGTCTCGCTCGACCCCGTCTCCCATCCTCTCCTTCCCTGGCCTTCTTCCTGGGACACTTCCTTCTCCCCCTGCTGGGGTCATCTCGCCTAGACCCCTGGGAGTCGACTCCTCGAGAGGGGGAGCTAACTCCTGGGGGGTCGGGGTGGAGCTGCCACCCTGAGGAGCAATGCTTCGCAGCATCTCCATGATGCCTTGGATGGAGGCCATGAACTCTTGCCTCCCCACAAAGGGTCCTGGGGTGGGGAGCTCGCCGAGATCATCACTACCTCCTTGACCTCCCGTCATGACACTCTCCTGAGATCTTCTGTGCTGGTCACTCTCCACGCTCACCGCACCAAAATGTTGAAACCAGAAACCTGGTCTCTCGTGGAGTTCGTCCCTCGGGGAAGGGGTGACCTCACACCTACTACACTCGAGAGAACGTCACGGACCAGAGGATCAAGAAACTAGGAACAGACCCTCGGCTCTAGCGCGGAGGTCCCACCTCACACCCGGAAGGCTACCTGAGCTCTTCCCCTCCCTAGCCAATGCTCGAGCTAGGGTGCCTTGGAGAGCTCTCTCGACTCTACCAAGAAGAAGCTAGGGGAGGAGAAAACTAAGAAAAAAGATCCCTCTCCAAGGCACCCAAGGGGGTCTATTTATAGTTTTTCCAAGTCCTGGGGGTAAAAATGACCAAAATACCCCTACGCCCAAAAAGCCTTGGGACAATAGGAAACGCCCACGCCGGGGGGCAGAGCGGTAAAACGCCTCCAAGGGCACAGCGGTAAAAGCACGCCGCCAACACCCCGCCCCCAAGCACCCGAGACGGCCCCAGGCCGCCGGTCAGGCCGCGAGCAGGCCGCCCGGGCGAGCGCCAGGCCGCGGCCGCCTCACCCGCGAGCAGGCCGCTCGGGCGAGCGCCAGGCCGCGGCCGCCTCGCCCGCGAGCAGGCCGCTCGGGCGAACGCCAGGCCGCTGGCCGCCTCGCCCGCGAGCAGGCCGCTCGGGCGAGCGCCAGGCCGCGGCCGCCTCGCCCGCGAGCAGGCCGCTCGGGCGAGCGCCAGGCCGCTGGCCGCCTCGCCCGCGAGCAGGCCGCTCGGGCGAGCGCCAGGCCGCGGCCGCCTCGCCCGCGAGCAGGCCGCTCGGGCGAGCGCCAGGCCGCTGGCCGCCTCGCCCGCGAGCAGGCCGCTCGGGCGAGCGCCAGGCCGCGGCTGCCTTGCCCGCGAGCAGGCCGCTCGGGCGAGCGCCAGGCCGCGACCGCCTCGCCTGCCCCTACCACAGACTCAACCGGCCGGGGCGGGTGCTAGCCAACTTGCCGCACCCGCCCTCCCAACAGAGGGGCCATTGGGGGGAGCCAATTCTTCCTCCCCCTAATAGTATGTTCCAAGCCAGAGCCAAAATTGGCCACCGAGAGTTCAAAATCTCCAAAAAGCTTAAAAACGGGTTTGCCTTATTTTGGGTCCACTCTTCGCGAATACGGGGTTGTACAATAGCGTTGACGGCATTAATGAGGCATGCGGACTCGGCGGTTAAGAAAACATTTTCGAAGTTTTCTGGAAACTTAAAAATGTGCGGGGATTATGTTAACCCCCTCAGTACGCAACACCTACAAGATGCCAAGTTCCTATTTCATTATCCACGGACTCAATTTGGCAATCTACATGGCCCGGCGACTCAGCATAATTCTAAGGTTCCTGACCTATCACGGGCGGATACGGTTCGACAGTCCGCCCAGCTCGGTAAAGCAGCAGTAATCGGCCACCAAGGATGATCCCCCAATGGCGGACTCAAAGCTCTGTTCGTCCGGTTCACCATGCCTTTGG
Source organism: Platanthera guangdongensis (assembly GCA_039583875.1). Lineage (NCBI taxonomy): Eukaryota > Viridiplantae > Streptophyta > Magnoliopsida > Asparagales > Orchidaceae > Platanthera > Platanthera guangdongensis. The sequence goes on from CM077163.1 coordinate 118,954,451, forward strand.
ATCTCTGGATTCTCAACATTGGCGGACGCATTGTCCAGTCCACCTAGGCCGCCATCCTCCAGTAGGATCGCGCCTAGTAGCAGCAGATGGAAGCTCCAGCCCGCGAGCCTAGTCTGCCCCTTTTGCACGGACTCGCGTGTTCTTTCTTTTTGCTTCCCGTCACTGTTGCCCTGTTCTCCTGTACCCCGGGCAGTCGGTTATTTTAGCCCTTCCTGTTTGGGCAGGCCCCCCATCCTATAAATGGGGGGGGAGGTTGTGCACCCAAGGCACGCTGACTCGTGCCCACGAGCCTACTTGTTAAAGGCTGCAGACTCGAATTTCGTGCTTTGTGCACTCCATCTTGCTCAGCTCTTGCCTCTTCCTCTCTTCCTTCACTTGTATTCAAACCCTTCTTCAGTTAAAGAAAAGCCCATCGCAATAGAGGCATTCTGGCCGCGACGGGCAAAGTCTGTTGTTGTCGTGACTCACGGCCCTGGTGTTCTTCTTGCTCTCGTCGGCTTAGTATATTACTACGCGTAGTCTTTCTTTTCCCTTCTATTCCCCTGTGCTCGAACCGTTAGCTGGTGGTGCTCGACCCCCTTTGCATTTTCGTGCATCAACATATGCCAAGTTCTCAAAGTGTGAGTTTTGGCTGTCATCAGTGGCTTTTCTTGGCTATGTGGTGAGTGGAGAGGGCATTGCGGTGGATCTGTCAAATATAAGAGCCATCCAGGAGTGGCCAGTCTTGTCTTCGGTGGCCGAAGTCAGGAGTTTCCTTGGACTGGTGGGCTACTACAGACATTTTGTAGCAAGTTTCACGCGAATCACTTTGCCTCTGACCATGTTGATAAGGAAGGATCAGAAGTTCGTTTGGACGCCGGAGTGCGCGCGAGCTTTTGAAGAGCAAAAGAGTCATTTTACCACGGTGCCCATTTTGACGTCACCATGTGGTATAGTTGGCTTTGAGATTTTTAGTGATGCGTCAGGGAGCGGCTTAGGCTGTGTTCTTCTTCAATTTGGAAATTTGATTTCTTATGACTCACGCCAGTTGAAAGTTCATGAGCGGAACTATCCTGTTCACGATTTGAAATTGGCAGAGTTGATTTTTGCACTGAAATTGTGGCGTCACTATTTATATGGCGTGAAGGTGGATATATTCACGGACCATAAGAGCCTAAATTACCTATTGGATCAGAAGGATCTCAATATGCGACAACGTAGGTGGATGGAGTTCCTCGGGGACTCTACGTTTGAGATTCGCTACGCTCCTGGGAAGGGAAACGTGGTCGCAGATGCCTTGAGTCGTAGGACTCCGTTACAGGCAAATTGGTTGCAGATGCATGATGAGCGTCTGATCCAGGAGTTGGAAGCATTAGAGATTCCTTGTGTTGACAAGAATTCCACAGCAAATGTGTGCTTGCATTCAACGGATGTACAGTGTGACCTTGCGGACAGGGTTCAGTGGGCAACGGAACTTGATGAAAGTTTGCAACGCTATGCAGTGGATGGGTCAATTGACAAATTCTCCTAAAATTACGGCCTTTTGTAGAAAGATGGTCGTTTGTGCGTTCCAAGTATGGGTAAGCTAAGAGAAGAATTGATGAATGAAGTGCACTTTATGAAATACTCAATTCACCTATGAAGAACAAAAATGTACAAAGACATGAAAAAGCTGTTCTGGTTGCCAGGCATGAAGAAAGACATAGCACTGTATGTGGCTATGTGTCAGACCCGTGCCTTAGTGAATGCTGAATGCCAAAAGCCTGGAGGTTTCCTGAAGTCGCTACCTGTTCCAAAGTGTAAGTTTGATGATATTTCAATGGATTTCGTGCATAGTTTTCCAAGGTCTCAATGCTGTAACGATTCGATTTGGGTGATTGTAGAACGGTTGACAAAAGTGGCCCACTTCCTCCCGAACAAGAGGGACGACTCAGTGGAAGTCCTGACAAAGCTCTATGTTGAGCAGATTGTCTGATTGCATGGTGTTCACCGTAGCATCGTAAGTGATCGTGACGAGCGATTCACATCGAATGATTGGAGGCTAATCCATCACTTGTTGGGAATAAAGTTAATATTCAGTATGACCTTTCATCCCCAAACTGATGGCCAAACTGAGAGGACCAACAAATCGATGACAGACATGCTCAGAATGTGCGCCTAGGATCTTAGTAAGAGGTGGGAGGATCATCTCTATATGGTCGTGTTTGCCTACAATAATAGCTACCAAGCAAGCATCGGTATGACACAGTTTGAAGCCTTGTATGGTCGAAAATGTCGTTCACCTTTAGCTTGGGCGGAAGCAGGCGAATCAAAACTATATAAGCGTAAGGAAGTCAAAGACGCTAATTCGACGATACGCTCTATTCAGAAGAGGCTACTGATTGCCCATAATAGACAGGCCAAATATTACAATGCCAAGCACCAAAATATTGAGTTTGCGGTTGGCAATTGGGTCTATTTGAAAATCAAACCCTTCAAAGGCGTGTCCAGGATTCGGCACTTGAAAAAGTTAAGTTTGCGATATCTTGGTCCATTTGAAGTGGTGGAAAGAGTTGGCAAAGTTGCTTATCAGCTAGCTCTGTCAGATGAATTGAGTGGGCTGCATGATGTGTTCCACATCTCAGTGCTTGGAAAATCAATTAAAGATCCAGCTCAAGTGATTGCAAATGATCATGTACCGATCGACTTTCAGCTAACGACGAAGGTTAGGCCCATTCAGATCAAGGATAAAGTCGATAAGCAGTTGCAGAACAAGACAATCAGGATGGTCAAGGTCGATGGGACAACTGTAGTCATGAGGAGCTAACATGGGAGCAGGAGCAGACCATACGTGCTGAGTTTCTCCACTTGTTTGTTTAAACTTGTATAATAGTTGGTGTGTACAGAAAATGTTGTAACACATTATGTACTATATGCAATTTTCGGGGCGAAATTTTTGGTAAGAAGGGGAGGATTGTAGCGCCCCAAATCTCAGTTATGACTAGGCTGAGGAGAGTGGGTAACACGTCCTGGAATACGGGCGTATCCCCAAGCCATGTCCTATTCTACGTGAGGTACAAGGCCTGGGATACGGTCATGTCCATGGTCGTGTCCTGCACTCCAGTGCTATAGGGTGTTCTCGAGTGAGCTCAATGAAATGTGGTCGACGATCCTCGAGTGGGGCACACGGCGTGTGACACAGGCATGTCTAGGGCTTTGTCCTGCTATGAGTTCTCGAGCGAGTTCGACGAAATGCACTCGGTGATCCTCGAGTGGTGCGCACGACCTGTGACATGGTCATGTTAAGGGTCGTGTCCTTCTCTGTGCTTGGACAGTGCTTTGAACACGGGCTGGACACAGGTGTGTCTGAAGCCGTGTCGGGCAAAAGGCCTGTGACACGCATGTGTCACATGGCCGTGTCTTGGTCTAGTTAAGGCGGTTTCTTTGCCGCTTAAGGTACGCGACCTATGTGATGCTATAGATCACGATAGTGAACCGGTCGCACAAGTAATATAAAATGGGGGTTTTCCCATATATTGATCTCACAAGGAACACAGTAAGGTGGAGTTAATTTCGAGGATGAATTGAGATTGAAGTCCTCAGGTCGGAGCTAACTAAGGGGGGGTTTTGATGTTGCGGAAACAGAAAATAAAATGTTAAAAACTACTCCTATGCAACGCCGCTATGCGATGCTTCGCCAGGCGGGATGGAAGAGTAGTCGGGCCGCTATGCACCGAATCACTAGGCGGATGGAAGAGAAGGCTAGCGGATGAGGTGGTTAGAACGGCGGAATGAGGGTCGTAAGCACCTCTTCGCTACACACGCCACTAGCAACTGCTAGTGCGGCAAGGGTGTATGGATGGTGGATGGAATAATAGGCGCACCTGAAGTAAATAACGAACACAAACAATCACATAGACATAATTGTAAGAACGTTTTACAAATAAGCATACATCATCTATAAATAAGGTTTACAACAACACATAAACAACAATAAAGGAAGAACAAGTCAAGAGATCGACCGAATCCGAAGTCTTGCTGAGGATTCACGGTTGGAATCGTCGGGTTGTCATTCCGCGTCCAAGCTCGGTCCTCAACTGCGTCCGGGATAGAGAAGGGCTGTCACCACCTTCCAATGGCCCATCTTCTTCTTCTCACGACAGCGGATGAAAGTTGAAAGCTTCCCTTTGTTTGAAGGCTATGGCGTTGAAACTTGAAATGAACCCAAGAGATGATGGAGGAGGCCAAGTGGAAGCTCCGGCTCAGATTTGGAGGTGAAAGCTTGCCCGGAGCACCTCCTTAGGGTGGAAGATGAAGGGGAACGACGGAGAAGGCGGAAAACGGCGGAGGAAAACGAGCGATCTCCGGATCTCTGATTAGGGCGAGACCTGCACTATTTATACAAAAGCAGAAATGAACAATGCGCACGATCACAGGCGCACGACCAGTGGTCGTGCGCACTATGTCCTGTGCTCGTGCGTAATGGCATGGAATATTAGGAAGAAGAACTGGGATAACGCGCACGAGTAGTGGCGTACGACCAGTGGTCGTGCGCACTAAGTCCAATGATCGTGCAATCACCCAGACAGGACTCCAGAAAAGAGGAATCAATGCACACAATCAGTTGCGCACGACCGGTGGTCATGCGTAGTATGTCCAGTGGTCGTACGCTTACACCAGGCTGATTCTGGAAAATGTAGAGTAGTGCGCACGATCAGGGGCGCACGACCAGTGGTCGTGCGCATTAGATCCCATGATCGTGCGCAGTATTCCTGTTTCACCACCATCCCGGAACACGCACACGACCCCTGTACCGAAAGGAAAAAACAATCACTAATCTGTGCAGACATTCCAGACAATCACAAAAAGGAGTACAAACTATAAAAATAACAAAATACACAACCATGAGCTAAAATGTGCACTTCCTATGGAAATATAGGCAAGATGAAATATATATGTTAATGAACTAAAAGTGAAGTGCAAACTCATGAAAACTAGCCCAGATGAGTCCGAAAATAGGTATATAAAGTGGACTCATCACACACCCAGACTTAACTGTTTGTGCGTCCCGAGCAAACAAAATCTAAGCAGATAGGGAAAATGATTTAGCTAACAAGGAAATTGCGATACAGAATACCATGAGAAGTCGCATGCTCGCGTGCGTAAAAATATAATAGAAGAAATTTCTAAGTATACAAAATAGTTTATACTTTTCACAATGCGTATCAACATTTTATTATTACTCAAAAATAGAATCACGGTGAATCACCCGGTCACGCGTAGAGAGAAAGTAAACTAATCGCTAGGCGAGCATTGCCAAAGATCAGTGCTCAGGATAACCTCCAAAGGAATCCACCAATGTCGGTGACCATATGCTTGCACTTTCGCATTCTCTCCACGGCACTGGTTTGGTTCACACACGAATCAGTAGGACTTTAGGTGAAGAGATGGGGCTTGGGTTTTGGTGAGGTAAACAAGGATAAACAAGAAGGCTATGGACCTAACCCAAAGGAGCTATTATGAAGGGAATCCATCAGCTAACCAAAATATATGCGGGTACACCACACCCCCAGACGTATCTTTTAACATATGGGTGTGTGCACTGCCTACTCCAAAAATAATCACATTTCCCAAAAAGATTTTCAATTAAACTTTTTCTTTTCACTTCTTTTTTTTTCTTTTTCTTTTTCTTTACAAATATTTTTCTTTTTCTTTTTCTTCATTTTATTTTCATAATTCAGCAAATATAACATTGGAGCACATCCACATAATCACAAGTAAAATCACCACATCACATCCCAACATTAAAATGTAAACACTAAAGCTCAACTTGGGTGTGCGACTAGGATTGGCTATGAGGCTTTGGTGAATGAAGGTGGACCTGAATCAAAAGAAGGGTAGGCACAAAGGGGCTAGCGAGGACAAGACGTTAGGAACGGTACAAAGCTCAACCGAGCCAAAATGATGGCCTACATCACACTCATGTGAGTGAACTAACCTATACCCATGCTTCAAGAATAGCTTGGGGCAAGTTCTTAGCCAACGAGAAAGACTATCCATCCTCCAGACTCGAGCAATACAAAACTAACGGCTGTCTACACACATCCCTAAGCTACCGTCGGATTCACACCGGATTCACAAACTTTTGAGTAGAATAAAAAGTCTTTGCGCAAATAGAAAGATATAAAACTATAAGCATACAGAAAAATTAAATCTACTCGAATTTCTACACGAGACGAGAGCGGTTGACTAGAAACACAACAAGGCCAACATTTTACTCCGTCTCACAATCCTATGTCAGCACCATAATTTTCCCAAATCTAACAAAGAAATGAGTTTAACTCGCAGCATGCAAAAAGCTAAGCACGCGCTCATGTGGGTGCAGTGGTGTGTGATGCAATGAAGTAAGCAAAATAAAACAATAAAGGCTTCTAGTATGCACAAGAAATGTGTGCGTGCAAAAGGTAACAAATCTCTCCCCCAGACTTAAACTAAGCAACAAATCATAAGATAGAGAAATTAAAATCATAAAGAGCTAAGGGAAGAGTTTACCCCATGCTCAGCTAGTGAGCATACCAGAAGACGCGTGGAAACCGAAGCAGGCCCGCCATACGAAGAATCAGAACCCCGCCAATGCGATTTGCCAAGAATACCTGCAGGGGTGAGCTCCGCAAAAACAAAACAAAATATACAAAAAGAAATGCTAAAACCAAAATAGACAAGAAAAATAAAATGCAGAAAATGAAAGATAAGTACTGGGGTTACTGTCATCCCAGCACGACTTATTAAATTCTAAACAGTTCTAGCTAACGGGCCTATGAAATAAAAAATGCACAGGTAACTGTTCCAATATCCGTTTCGGTAACGGGTATCGATACGGTGATAGAGCAGTTACCCCTCTACCTAAATAGTAATACCTGCCCAACACAGGTACAGGAAATAGGAAGTAGGATGAGGAGGAGGCATGGTCCTCACCCATCTCACCACAAAACAAATCCTTGCATAGCAAGGTATTGTCAACCACAGGTGTGCAGGGTGCGATGGGAACTGCATGAGCACAAAGCTCATCGTCATCCCAACGTACCTGTGGAGACTCATCCTGCACAGGCTCAGATAAGGAAGGGGGATCAAGTAATAAAAGAGAAGAAGAACTAAAAGAATCAGAAAATGGGAGAGTGATCCCGGTATCACTCTCAGCAGGATCCAAGCAGAGATCATCGTCGGTATCATACGAGTCGTACCGAGGGGAATCCGAGAACTCAAGGTCCATGGTGGTAGGAGGAACGGCCTCATCCAATAAGGAGGTGCAAACCTCTGCATCAAAAAGAGGGTATTCCTCATCCCACCGGGGTGCGTAAAAGTGTTCCGAAGATCAACTTTCTCCGTCGGAGATAGAGGAATCATCATCCCACTTCGGCGCAACCTCGGGCACCGAATCATCAACAAATACAAAATAATCAACCGACTCACAAGAAAGAGGAATAACACAATCCGGCAAAAATTGCGGAGGGGCAAGGCTGCTCTCAAAATCAAGCACTGAATGAGCAGGCCCCATCGCAAAATCATTCGCTGATGCCACCCCGTCGACGACCGGAACAATCTCATCGTTCCATACAGGAGCGTCCATGAGTTCCTGCTCCTCTTTTTGTTGGCTAACACCAGAGTGATCATCATCACTCGAGGAAAGCTCGTAAAAAGGGATCGAGGGACCCATGAAAGAGCTGTATGCGGCCAGAGATTCTTCAGTAATCTCAACGGGTAAAGAATGAGCAAAGTGCGTTATATCAGTGTATGGGCCAGACAACACCCTGGTAGGCTTGTCCACAACAGTCTTCCGCGAACGGGAGGTTGTTGTGCACACGCCCTCAGAGGGAGAAGGGTTGCACAAACGAGGGCAATCCTTCAACATGTGGCCCACACCTTGACATAACAAACACTGAATGCAATGCTCGGCATTCATAACAGCAATGGCATCGATGGATCGACGCAAAGTGTCCAGGATACGACACTCAGCATCAGAATCCATCACGAACAAAAATAATTGCTAAAAAAGTGCTACACAGCTAAAATAAAAAATAGCACGGATCTGCTATCTAAATCAAAAATCAGAAAAGGGTAAAAAGAAATAAGCAAAATAAAAACTCTAATAACAAAAGAAAATAGAAAAAAAATGATATGCACAAATGGAAAAGGGCTTCAATCTATTATCTCCCTCTCCACAAACTCACACGACTGTGTTCCCCGGCAACGGCGCGAAAAACTTGATGTTATAGATCACGGTAGTGAACCGGTCGCACAAGTAATATAAAATGGGGGTTTTCCCAAGTATCGATCTCACAAGGAACACAGTAAGGTGGAATTAATTTCGAGGAGGACTTGAGATTGAAGTCCTCAGGTCGGAGCTAACTAAGGGGGGTTTTGATGTTGCAGAAACAGAAAATAAAATGTTAAAAACTACTCCTATGCAACGCCGCTATGCGATACTTCGCCAGGCGGGATGGAAGACTAGTCGGGCCGCTATGCACCGAATCATTAGGCGGATGGACGAGAAGGCCAGCGGATGAGGTGGTTAGAACGGCGGAATGAGGGTCGTAAGCACCTCTTCGCTACGCACGCCACTAGCAACTGCTAGTGCGGCAAGGGTGGATGGATGGTGGATGGAATAATAGGCGCACCTCAAGTAAATAACGAACACAAACAATCACATAGACATAATTGTAAGAACGTCTTACAAATAAGCATACATCATCTATAAATAAGGTTTACAACAACACATAAACAACAATAAAGGAAGAACAAGTCAAGAGATCGACCGAATCCAAAGTCTTGCTGAGGATTCACGGTTGGAATCATCGGGTTGTCATTCCGCGTCCAAGCTCGGTCCTCAACTGCGTCCGGGATAGAGAAGGGCTGTCACCACCTTCCAATGTCCCGTCTTCTTCGTCTCACGACAGCGGACGAAAGTTGAAAGCTTCCCTTTGCTTGATGGCTATGGCGTTGAAACTTGAAATGAACCCAAGAGATGATGGAGGAGGCCAAGAGGAAGCTCCGGCTCAGATTTGGCGGTGAAAGCTTGCCCGGAGCACCTCCTTAGGGTGGAAGATGAAGGGGAATGACGGAGAAGGCGGAAAACGGCAGAGGAAAACGAGCGATCTCCGGATCTCTGATTAGGGCGAGACCTGCACTATTTATACAAGAGCAGAAATGAACAATGCACACGATCATAGGCGCATGACCAGTGGTCATGCGCACTATGTCCGGTGCTCGTGTGCAATGGCATGGAATATCAGGAAGAAGAACTGGGATAACGCGCACGCGTAGTGGCGCACGACCAGTGGTCGTGCGCACTAAGTCCAATGATCGTGCGATTACCCAGACAGGACTCCAGAAAAGAGGAATCAATGCACACGATCAGTGGCGCACGACCGGTGGTCGTGCGCAGTATGTCCAGTGGTCGTGCGCTTACCCCAGGCTGATTTTGGAAAACGTAGTGTAGTGCGCACGATCAGGGGCGCACGACCAGTGGTCGTGCATATTAGATTCCATGATCGTGCGCAGTATTCCTGTTTCACCACCATCCCGGAAGACGCACACGACCCCTGTACCGAAAGGAAAAACCAATCACTAATCTGTGCAGACATTCCAGACAATCACAAAAGGGAGTACAAACTATAAAAATAACAAAATAAACAACCATGGGCTAAAATGTGCACTTCCTATGGAAATATAGGCAAGATGAAATATATATGATAATGAACTAAAAGTGAAGTGCAAACTCGTGAAAACTAGCCTAGATGAGTCCGAAAATAGGTATATAAAGTAGACTCATCACTATGACACTGGCATGTCACAAGACTTTTCTGTCCCAGGAAACTGATTTTCAGGGCTTTTCATGGCTATCCATTCCTTTCAAACGGGATCCAATGGCCCAGGATTCTCCCTGCTGCTGATAAGGCCAAGAGGTAAGGATAAACTCTCTCATTTTCCTATGGTTTTTCTCTCACCTTGGTAAGAAGTGTAGAGTGGGGAGAGCAAGAGAGAAGGATGGGGAATCCGGCTGCCGGTGGAGCTTCAGAGCATCGAATTTCGTGTCGAGGCCAGATTTGTGGAGGCAAAGCCGTTGTGGTGCTTGTCAGCCGGCTAGTTTTCCATGGCTCCAAAGCGATCGTCAAGGGTACGATATTTCATTCTTGGACATGTGAAGTCATTGATTTGGCATATGCATATGTTTCCCCCACCAAAAGGTGGCTTATGAAGGGATTCCATTGGGTTGATTTTGGATATCCCCAAGTTATCTTGCATATAGATCTGGAAATGTGAAAGTATGTAATAGGCATACTGTGTGAAGCTCATCTGGACAGGTTGGTCTGGATTGGTGATGTTTTATGTTGCACACCAGAGAAGACTCCATGTATAGATGAATATGCTTGTGAATTCAGTGGGTTGTGGCTGTGAAGGGTAGTAGCAGGAAGTACTGGTGTGAAAGTCCAGGAAAATACCCCCCAGGTGCTTGTGTTGTATGCTTGGAAAGACCAGTGTTTCTGGCACTGTAGGAGGCTGCAAGGTTTGCTGGATGGTTGATCCAGATAAGGTAGGGCTAGGGATGGAAAGTGACTTCTATCGCTAACTCCGTGCGAGAGTGAGTATCGCTGGCGATGGCAACAAGCTAACCTGTGGTTGTGAAGCAAGTCCTTCGAGGACAGTATGGCTATTTGTGAGCTTTGTGAGCTCTTGAAAAGGCTGCACGACGAATGGATACGGGGATGCCGACCCGCATTAGTCTTTGCATTGAACTAACGATTTGAGCAACAAGCAAAGGCTGAATTGTATTAGCGTTATGGTTGTCTGCCATGAGAACCTGGGCGCCTGGAACTCGGCAGAAATTTTAGACCTGCGCGCCACTCGATAGCGATGTTATGGGGTGCTACGGGCCAATCCCGAGTCATTACAAGATTATAAGAGGCTTAGGCCAGTGCGCCACGATGCCATGGGGGGCTACGGGCCAATCCCGATTCGTTATCCTAAGACTAAAGTCTCCGGCTGAAAGCCATGGAGCAAAATGCTCATGTTTGTCATTGGTCTTCAGGCATTGAATGGCAGTGGGCGACTGGTTTAGCCGGTACACCAAGAATGTGCCCTCAGTGCACGGAGCATCGGGCCGTGTGGGCGACATTTGTGATATGTGGATTGTGTGTGAGTGCACACTGTGTGATATCTCTGCTTGTGGAATGCCACTGCCTCGGGTAAGAGGTAGGGTCGTTATAAATTATTCAGCTGAATGCTGACTGTTCCCTTTTTGCCACCGTGCGTTGGATTGTCTCGTGCAGGTGCAGGAGAGCCAAGCGGAAAGTAGGGGCTAAAGCCCTTATTATAGATGCTACTGCCGCTACTATGTTGGACATCGATGGCCAAAGAACTTCATATGATAGTAGTTTCATGTGTGGCCGGTCTGTTTGCTGATGTATGAAAATCATATGTATCAAGCGCAACTGTAAGGCCATAAGGCCGGACCTGTTGTGTCTTTGGGGACATTCCTTCGTGATGTATATATAAATGATAATTATATATTATGGACATTCTAATGAGCTCAGTTCAATCAACTTAAAAGCTTCTGCTAGAATGCTCTGTGTTAGGATGCGCAACTCTTATATTAACCCATAACTTGGCCGCCTATTTGTGGCATATGGTGTGGGGCCCCGGCCGGACCTTCTATTATATGTCATGCAACGGATGGTGGTGTTCCAGATGCCATGACTTAGACTCTGACAAAAACCTATGACCCTAGACTATACAATGTGGGTCAATCTAAGCAATCTTAATAGTGAACCTAGCCCAAATGAACCCCAAAACAGGTGTGGTTCCAACATCCTCCTCGACCTCCAAAGTACTACCCGAAAGCTTACAACTATCAGAAAGATAGCAAGAATAGAATGAAATACATCATCAACAACAATCCAAATGATTGGAGATTAGCTATATTGTAGAATCTTGTGGATCTAGATGTATCAATGGACAAAGTCTATACATATATAAAATTCTGAATTTTGTTGATCTTATTAGTTCTCATTTATCATTACTTATATAGTTTTACTTGTTAGTTAATTATTTGATTATTTTGATATAATTCACCTTAGTATAGAGGGTTCTGAATTCCACAAATCGGGGGAGATTATTGGGTATTGTATCTACAATAACCTAGATTTGTATGAAGCCACCCTTTACTAAGATTAATTATGTATGAATTTGATGTTATCTTTTAATTGAGTGCATGCAGGTAAATATTGCTAAGTGTAGACGAATGACTGTTTATCATGAGTCACTAAACATAGGATCATATAATGTAATCCCTCATTGTGTGATCCATGGTGTTGACTCATGTGTAACCTCTCTATTGTGATGCACTTCATTTTCAAGTTCTAAAGACATGAAAGATGGGAAGGGTTGCTGGTTTCTAATGTAGAAGAAAAGAACATTTCAGAAATTTCTTCAAGTCCATTTCTCGATAAAAGGAATATGTTTCTCGAGAATTCTAAGTCTCTTTCTTGAGAATGCATAGCTGTTCTTGAGAAACAATGTGTCTTCTCGGAAAATTCTCAAAATCTGTCTAAGTACTTTTTCTCAAGAAAGGTTCTGAAGATTTCTCGAGAAACCTAGTTCATGTCTCGAGAAAGGAAAATAATTCTCGAGAAGTCAAGTCCATTTCTCGAGAAGTTAAGTACTCTTCTCGAGAAATCAATTCTTTCTCGAGAAATCAAATCTTTAGTTCTCAGAATTTTTGCTAAGTGAATTTCTCTAGAAGGTCAGACCATTTCTCGAGAAAGAAATTCATTTCTCGAGAAATCATATTCTTCTCGAGAAATATGGCTCTAGTTCTAAAAATGCGTTGTCACTTTCTCAAGAAATAATATTCTTCTTGAGAAAACAACAATTTTCTTCACAGAAATTTCATCAAGTCTTTTCTCGAGAAAGCAAATGTTTTCTCGAGAAATATACTACTTTTCAAGAAATGTCATTGCAGAATTTTCATTTTAAACTGTCAGAAGGGATTTCAAATTTTAATCAAAGTTTAGTATGATTGATCCACATGGATCATTCCTTTATGACATTTAATCGTTGGACGATGATCTATATAAAGTCATTTCAAGGATTCAGTAACACTAATCAGAATTAGAAATTAGAATCGCACTGCAATTCTTATAGATCGGGATACGCCGCACGCTCCTTCTTCGACATTCTTCTATGTGCTTATCTTTTGATCCAGCGATTCAATAAGGGAAAAGATTCGACAGATCCAAGATTCAAGATTCTTCAACATCTATTTGATCGGGTCGGATCCTAGTTTTCAGATCAGCCTTCTCGATTTTCTTCTTCAACCTTCTTCATCATGTTTTTCAAGATTCAAGAAGGAAGACCCTTGAAGTTTTGAGATCTAGAAGTATAGACTTTTTACTATACTTATAAATCTTGTATTAACCTTTGTAGGAGCTTTGTCTCTGAGATTGTAGGAAGTTTGTTCTTCCGAGTGTAGATCCGTTAGTGGATCGAGTTTGTAGATCCGGTTTGTGGATCGATTTTGTAGATTTATTTTGTGGATCAAGGTGTAGATCCGGTTGTGGATCGAGGTGTAGGAGCATTGCTCTAAGCTGTAAGATTGTATAATCTGAGAAAGGTGAAGTCGCCGAATCTAACCCTTCGTGGTAGATAGGCGAGGCGGGACAGTGGACGTACCCTATACGGGTAACCACTATAAATCTCTGCATTTGTGTGCTTGTTCTTTAAGATAATTTTTATCCCGCATAAAGACACAAACATCACCTATCCACTCCCCTCTAGGTGATTTAGGTAGACGCTAGATACTTTCAGCGGTGTCCGGATGAAAACAAGGGACGCACGATCGCTCTCAAGACAGCAACAACATGAGCATTTTGGTAGTTTTTACGAAATGCGCAAGTCCTAAGTCCAGTAACTATGCCAGCGACATGCATCACTACACACATACACACTGCATAACAACTGGGTAGGTTCAACCCTTTCCCATTGCTCACATCGCTGGGGCACACAACCATGACGTTGGTCGACCTCGCCATTCCCATTTCTCCTATCAGTACATAATCCTGTTATATTCTACTAATGGCTCTCAGGACACCAAGCTGGTCGCTTAAGGATCTCAGCCCTACATCATATACCGCAACTCTCAAGAATACAGGCCACATACAAAGCTCTCAAGGAGATACCGCCTGCGGTAGCACTACTGTCATGTGGTATATGGCAAAAATGAGATTTTATCTAGTTTTTTGGGTGCTCCTTTGAGTTAGTCACCATGATTCCCTGCTATAATCTACCGTATAGAAACCCGAAAAACACACATCACAGAGTCTTCTACGGCCAATACAAGCATATTGAAAAACATCACCAATCCAGACCAACTTGTCTGGATGGGTTCAACACACAAAGCCTATGTTTGTACTTCGATTTCGAACTTTACACGCAAAACTACGGAGATATACCGTATCTATCCGAAGGAAAACCTCACGCTCACCGTACACTCACGGGAGAGGGTTTTTTATGCAAAAGGAAGATGACTTTACAGATCCAAGTTAAGAATCGTTACCATTTGCGCTCTCTTTGGTGCCATGCCAAAAATCTAGACGGATGAACGTGACCGCAACGATCTTGCCTCCATAGATCCGGACTCGGCTTGCGAATCAGAACTTCGGAACTTCAATGATGGTGAGATTTCCCATCCGGTACTGCGGCACCTCCTCCAAGAAATCAAGGACATCCTCAAATCCAAAAGAAATGAAGTGAAAACGGCCAAACCAGGCTTATATATATAGTTACCGCCACGCGGTAACTAGCTACCACCGTGTGGTATCATAATTAAACGTCTCGTTTCGAGCGCAACCGCCTAAACCCTCCAATCACAGGCCGACATTTTCCATGCGATTATGGATCCACTACCGCCGCAGGATAGGACGCTAATGTCGCGCCATAGAGGACGTCGATTGCGAAACGACACTAGTCGCTATCACAGCATGCTAACTTCTACTGCCGTGCGGTAGGATCCCGAGAACCATATAAATTAAATTGATGCAGTTATCTCTAGTGGTAACATTATCGCCGGGCGATAGCTTCCTGAGAGATCTGCCAGATTAATTCCCTTGATACCGCCGCGCGGTAACAACTTTCTGCCACGTAATAACATTATTCTCGAGAAGTCAACATTCTCGACGCAATCAATACTTATCCCGGAGCTACCGCCGTGCGGTAACTAGCTACCATCGAGCGATAACCCCTAGAGAAGCATTTCCTGCCGTAAGAAAATTTGGGACGTTAATGCTCTGTGTTAGGACTCGAAATTTTATATTAGTATTTTGGTATTAATATGTAACTCCGCTGATTGTCTGTGGAATATGGCATGGGGCCCCAACCGGACTTTCTGTTATATCCCATGTGAAGTATGGGGGTGTTACAGGCATGACATAGGTCACGAGTGTGACCAACTGAAGGAGCTCAAGTGGCCATTCCACATCAGATTAAAGTTACACACCCTTGTCACGAGCATGATATTCAGGTCATGGGCGTGACCCATAGGCATGAGGCATCATTAAGAAGCTATTTTCCCATCCATGTCGGTCCAAGCTTACATGCCCTAGGTCACTTGCATGACCTCATTAGCAATGGCCAGATTAAATCCCACCATTTCGAGTTCACGACATTTCCAACAATAGTTAAGACACCCCATAGGTCACGGGTGTGACCTAGGGGCGTGACCCATAAAATAAAAGATTTTGGCAGTTTTTCAGTAACGTTCCCGGGCATTCAAGATGACGGTTCTGCACTGTACACCCCCTAGTTACAAGTATGTCCTAGGGGTGTGACTCACCAACAATTTTACTAGAATTCCAGACATTGCTAGGAGCTGGGGAGCAATTAGGAGGGAGTTTTGGAGTCAGTTTTGGAGTTAGTTTTCAACTTTCTTGCTTTTTTCATGTATTTTTCCAATTTATAGTGTAAACTTTAGCTTTGTTAGTTTCAATTCAGTATCTCTTTTCCAATCATGTCTCTCTTTTTATGTAATTTCTACATCATGTTAAGTAGATAATCTTCAATTAGCACTTGATAATGATGAACTTTGGATAAAATAACTTATTTATATTTCTCAAATTGGCAAGCTCGTTATTTATCACTTTAATTTATCATTGATTTTATTTTTGTCGAATTCATATTTCATGTATATATTTTCGATCCTAGATTCGTATCCTAGTTTTACCCAGAGGTTGTGGATATGAGTAGATCACTCGAAGGTAGAAGGAGTTGCATGCACTCCTCAAGAGAGGATGGCATAAATCGTCCAGATTTGAGTCAAATCCAAGAGTGGGGTTCTCCGCATAAAGAAAGCTTAAGGGTTTCGACTGACCGAGGGGTCTTAATCGATCAACCTAAGTTTAGTCGAGAGCGTATTCTCGAGAGAGGCGCTTTTGTATTTTTTAAGCTTCCACGGTCGAAGTGGGTAATTTAGAAGCTTGTATTTTATAAAAGTTTATTTTAATTCAAAGAGATTCTAGATCAAGCGTTAAATTTTATTTATTTTTCTTTCTATAGTTTTAATTAACTTATTTTTATATTTGATAAAATAATATTAATTTGCGTGAGTAGAAGTAGTCAATAGACCCAAAAAAATACGATACTTGATATTTTGTTTAAAATATTATATACTATGAATGATTGGTGCTCTTGCCTATAGTTTGTAGAATTTGAAGATATTATTTATCCTTAATTTTACCCATCAGGTTTGTGACGCTGTTGTCGGGGACTATCTTTGTTGATATTTTGAAAGCAATGTTCTATTAATTTTTTCATTTCCTTTTTGTTTTAAAAAACAATCAAAAAAATATTTTTTTTTTCTTTAATAGTTTTATCGTTATTTTTTTTATAATTAAAATTTCTTACGAAAGGGCCGTGTCGGGTTTTCATCCCGCAATACCGCATAGTAACTTGCGAACCCGTCATGGGGTAGACCCCGGGAAATCTGGGAAATTTTATTTTATAAATTTTTAATAGTAAAACTTTTACTTTTATTTTGGTGTATGACTTGAGGGAATCCGTGAAATCTATTTGACTTGGATCCTTAGATCGAGCAAAGCTTACGACAACGCCTAAGACACTGTGAACTCAATTCAGCAGATTTGGTTGAGAAATCCATAGGTGAGTTTTCTTCTTCTCCTTCTACCACTTCCCCTTCATCTTAATTTTCTTCTATTTTGGGTGACCCAAATCTGAATATGTCCAAAAAATGGACTATGTCCTTTTATGGTCGGCCAAATTTGAACGAGATGCAATCAAGTATTGTTCGACTTGCTATTGCGAACAATAACTTTGAATTGAAGCCGGTCATCATTCAAATTATACAAAAGTTAATTGCACTCTAGCGTTAATTTTACGGGTCATGCTTTTGGCGCTGTTGTCAGGGACAATCTTTGTTGATATTTTGAAACCATGGTTCTATTAATTTTATCATTTCCTTTTTGTTTTACAAATAAAATCAAAAAAGAAATATTTTGCTTGTTTTCTTTAAAAGTTTTATCTCTAATTTTTTATAATTAAAATTTCTTGCCAATGGGCAGTGTCAGTTTTTCATCCCACAATACCGCTTAGTACCTTGCGAACCCGTCATTGGGTAGTTCTTGGGAAATTCATGAAATTTTATTTTATAAATTTTTAATCTTAAAAATTTTCTTTTATTTTTATTTTTTTGGTGTATGACCCGAGGGAATCCATCAAATCTATTTGACTTGGATCCGGAGATCGAGCAAACCTTACGGCGATCGCTAAGACTCCGTAAACTCAATTTTCCAGATTTGGTTGAGAAATCCGTAGGTGACATTTCTTCTTCTTCTACAACTGCCCCTTTTTATCAATTTTCTTCTATTTGGGGTGACCCAAATCCGAATATTGCCGAAGAACGGACTATGTCCTGTAATGTTCGGCGAAATTTGGACGAGGCACAATCAAGTATTATTCGACCCGTTATCGAACAATAACTTTAAATTGAAGTCGAGCATCATTCAAATGGTACAATAATCTGTATAATTTGATAGGCTTCAAGATGAGGACCCAAACACACATATTTCTAACTTTGATACCATCAAAATTAATGGGGTTTCCGATGATGTCATCCAGCTTAGGCGTTTTCCTTTCACTTTGCGCACCAAAGCTAAGAAATGGTTGAATTCTCTACCAAGAGGATCCATCACTACATAAGCCGAGATGATAGAAAAATTTCTCATGAAGTATTTTCCGCCTGCCAAAATGGCCAAGTTGAGTAATGATATCACATTTTTCTCCCAAGTTGATACAAAAACATTATATGATACTTGGGAAAGATTTAAGGAATTACTTTGTCGTTGTCCGCATCATGTAATCCGCGATTGGTTGCAAATTCAAACCTTCTATAATGGCCTCAATTCTCAAACGAGGCAACTTATCAATACTTCCATTGGTGGAACGTTAAACAATAAGACATCGACGCCCTCCCAAGAACTTATAGAAGCTATGTCCATGAATACGTATCAGTGGAGTACACCTTGGTCAAGCTCACCTAAACCTGCTGGGATTTATGAAATCGATACGGTTTCGAATTTATCTCTCTAGGTTGAGATTCTTAATAAAAAAAATTAAAGAGATGTCTGCTTCCTCTTCTACACCTATATGAGAAACTTCCCCTATTGACGAACATGTGAATTACATGGGTAATCCGAATCGGCAACCTTTCAATCCATCTAATAATTATGGTAATACCTATCACCCGGGTGTAAGGAATCCCCCTAAATTCTCTTGGAGTAATCCGGGGAACACGGCACGTCCCCCAAACACAATTTCGCCCGGTTACTTACCACCACAAGCTCCAAAACCTCAAACTCTCGAGGAGGCTTTCAACAAATATGCGGCTAGTAAAGACGCCAATATCTAGAATCTCACTGAATCTATTTGCAATTTGGAGAATTAAATTTGGCAAATCACAAAAATGCTCTCTGATCATCAATAAGATGCTTTACCGTGCAATACGGAGCCCAACCCAAAGGAGGAAGCAAAGGATATCATGGCACAGAGCAGGAAGGAGGTAACTACTTCCTCAAATCCGGTTGAAACGGAGGTAACAATTTCTACATCTCCTACTCCTTCTAAGGATTTGAATGAAAATAAAAATAAGAAATTTCAACCACCTCTTCCCTATCCGTCTAAATTAGAGAAAGACCAGATGGATGAGCATTACAGTAAATTTTTAGAACAATTTAAGCAAATTCATATAAATTTACCATTTTACAAAGCGATAGCGCAAATATCGAAGTACGTAAAGTACCTCAAGAATCTTTTATTTAATAAAAATAATCTTTCGGATATCTCCATGGTCCAATTGAACGTGAAGTGTTCGATAGTTTTGCTTAAACTTTTTACTAAAAAATTAACCAATCCGGGTAGTTTCTCTATTTCATGTTTATTGGTTATTTATTAGTAAAACATGCATTAACCGATCTCCGCACCTCTATTAATTTGATGTCTTATTCTTTATTTAAAAAATTTGTACTAGAAGAACCTAATCAAACAAGAATGAGAATCCAATTGACGGTTCGATCTATTAAATACCCGATTGGTATTATTGAGTATGTGATTGTCAAAGTTGACAAATCTATCTTTCCGGTAGATTTCATCATCCTTGACATAGAAGAGGACATCGAGGTTCCCCTCATTCTCGGTCGCCCTTTTCTCGCCACCTCGCGCTCCATAATAGATGTTAGTAACGGTAAACTTCTTCTTTGAGTCGAAGATGTAGAAGTTACCTTTACTATTAAATCATCGATAAAAAATATACTTTCTATTGACGATTCATGTTTCTTTTTTGGGGCTTTTCTCGAAGAAGACTACATTTTTTATGAAAATTTTTCATCGCTAATTTTTCATGAAGAATATTTTGAAAATTTAAATTTAATTCCTCATGAAAATAGTGATAACAATTCAGTGACACACACACCTATTTTAGAAATTCTTGAATTATGTAGTGACCAATTAAAAACTTCTTATGAAGAACCTCCAACTTTAGAACTGAAGTAATTGCCAGAGCATTTGGAATATATATTTCTAGCAGAGGGTTCAGAACTTCTCATTATTGTATTGGCTTATCTAACCGATGAAAAAAAATTGAAATTATTTAATGTTTTAAATTTCATCGTCGTGCAATTGCGTGAAATATAACAGATTTGAGCGGGATTAATCCCTCCTATTATACTCACAAAATATTATTAGAAGAAAATTCACATAAAACTATTCAACCTCAACACTGCCGAAATCATAATATGAAGGAGGTGGTTAAGGCGGAGGATATAAAATTATTAGACGCGGGCATCATCTATCCAATTTCAGATAATACTTGGGTAAGTCTGGTCCAAGTAGTGCCTAAGAAAGGAGGATTAACGGTTGTGTCAAATGATAAAAAGGAATTAATCCCTACTAGAACTGTTACCAGATGTCGGGCTTACATCGACTATTGCAAATTAAATTAATCGACCCGAAAGGATCATTTTACTTTACCGTTCATCGACCAAATCCTTGAACGGCTATCCAGACACTCTTTTTATTATTTTCTTAACTATTTTTCGGGATATTTCCAAATCCCAATTGCGCCTGAGGACCAAGAGAAGACAACCATCACTTGTTTGTTTGGCACCTTCGCCTATGGGAGGATGACATTTGGTTTATGCATTGCATCGGCAACCTTCCAAAGATGTTTGTTAGTGATTTTTGACGAACTTGTGGGGGACATTATGGACATCTTCATGGACGATTTCTTAATTTTTGGAGATTGGTTTGACTTATGCTTAAATAACCTCTCCAGTGTTGTCCAAAGATATGAGGAAAAATTTAGTTTTAAATTGGGAGAAGTGCTATTTTATGTTGTGGGAGAGTTTAGTTTTAAGCCGCAAAATTTCAAGTAAGGGTATAGAGGTGGACAAAGCCTAAATTGAAACAAAAGAAAAAATGCTTTCCCTTTCAAATGCTAAGGTCGTACGTAGTTTTCTTGGGCATGATAGTTTTTATCGCCGGTTTGTTAAAGATTTTTTTAAAATAACAAAGACCCTCACTCATCTTGTTGAAAAAGATACACCATTTATTTTTGACAAAAATTGTTTGCATGCTTTTTCTATTATTAAAGAAAAATTAATAAACGTACCTTTCATGATAGCTCCCAATTGGGATCTTCCTTTTGAAATCATGTGCGATGCTAGTGTTGAATTTTCTCAAAGTGGTCAGTAGGATAGCCTAAAGCCAAATTAATATTCTCAGAACTATCCCGTTAACACCTTCATCATGCGGAAGCCCAAAGAGCAAGCTTAACACCAAACCCAAATGAAAGAACAAGCAGGTCTTATATCCATTCACACTTCTTTACAAGGCAAGGTATACATAGCGAGACATGATTTCGCCAGTCCGCCAAGGTCTCCGAAGCCGCCTGAGCTGAAGCTGCTACACGACAAATAGACACGAAGTCCGCCGAGACCGCGAGGTCGCGGAGACACACCGTTATTCACTGACTGCTGATGAACTAAAGAATAAACCGCCTATCCACCTGAGACTGGCGGATACGTTATTGGATCTTGGAAAGTTGAAGCAGAGAACTGACAAGCCGCAGAAGCGACCTGCTGAGTCCGCAGAGACTGCACCCTTCACAGCACTTGAGCGAAGTCACAGCCAAACTCCTGGCTCCTGGAAGCTAGTCGCGCGACCTGTACACAACATACCATCAACTCTACTCAGTCCGTGTGGACAGAATAACTCAGACCGCAACAATCGCACAAGCTCCACTTACTGTTCACTCAATTACTGTAGACGTGCCGGGGGGTCTATTTATGGGCGAGGTGAGGAGTGTGATTACCACCGTAGTGAATAGATTCACGACCACAGCTCGCGCACTAGGAATGAACAGTCCGCTGAGTCAGCATGGACTTAGCCAGATTTCAAGAAAACCGCCAGGAGCAAGACATATGTTCACAACTAGGCGGACTTGCACCAGTCCGCCCACACTATGCGGACAAGCTATAGTACGCATAGTCCGCAAACATCATCATACATGGACAGCCACAACACCTTTAGCGACAGTCCGCACATCATAAGACCAAAGACTCCATCCGCCACAAGTCCATGACCAAAAGGTAGTCTGCCTGGTCAACAGCGGACTTGGCGGATACTGCGGACACGCTAGACTTGTCACAGAATGTGAGCAAGTCCAGAATCACCAAAGGGCCTAGCGCGAGCTCGGCGGAGAAGGCCCAGGTTGACCACACTCAAAGAAGATCGCCAACTCCACAGAGTCCGCATGCTATACTCGCACAACTGCCCAGATAAACGACCAACTGTCGGACTCCGACACCAATCCACGCAGTCCTCCATAGCAGCTAACACACACTGCAACACTAGAGAGCTCGGCAAAAGGCCACAGCCAATCTCCAAGGCCAGCCCGCAACAGCGGACATTGCGGACACAACCAGTCCGCAAAGCTTCATGCGGATAGAACACCCAATCCGCCAGTTAACACAAGCTTGCAAATCGACAAGGCCGCAGATCAACAAGGCTTTGTCTACAGCCCGTGAACTGCAGTCCGCTCAGGCCGCTTCACAAGAAGCCGACCATCCTTGGCCATAGACCAACCAGGCCGCAACAGGCCGCTCAGGTCGCACACCAGGTCGCACACCAGGCCGCACAGGACGTTCTTCAAGAACAAACAAGCCATGGTACCCAGACCGCAACCAGCAGCCCGCCCAAGCCACGGACTCAGACCGCACAGGCTGCACAGTCCACCTAGCCTGCCCATCACCCACTTCCACTTCACAAATTTCAACACTCCCCCTTGAAGTAAGAAGTGGTGATCAAGCCCAGCAAGCTTCGTAACAGCTGAAATGACCCCTTCGACAGCGGCTTCGTGAAGATGTCAGCAAGATTATCTTCACTCCGAACATGCCCGACCAGAAGAGATACCTCCAACACCTTCTCCCTTATGAAGTTGTGCTCGATCTCAATATGCTTGGTACTTGTGTGACACACTTGATTGTTTACTAGTTTGAGAGAACTCTCATTGTCACCCCAGAGTAAAGTAGGCCCTTGCACTTCTTCATGAACATCCTTTACAAGCCTTCACAACCAGATGGCTTCACGAGCAGCCAAGTACGAAGCCTTATACTCAGCTTCCATAGTAGACACAGACACAAAATACTGCTTCTTGCTGCCCCACGAAATGCAAGCTGAACCATAAGTGAACAAAAAACACGAAGTTGATCTCCGATCATCCGAGTCACCACAAAAATTAGCATCCGTGTACCCAAGCAAAGCAAAGGTTGCATCCCTATTATAGAGGAGTCCCATATCAGAAGTTGTCTTGACATACTTCAAGATGTTCTTTGCCTCCACCAGATGAGACTTCCTTGGTTCATCCATAAACCTACTTACTCGGCCAACGGCGTAAACAATGTCCGGCCTGTAATCGTCAGGTAGATCAAGCTCCCTACAAGAACCCTGAACACCAAGGGATCAGGAAAAATCCTTCCTTCATCTCGTCATTGATTCAGCCCATATTCCAGTGGAGTAGAGCAACTCTTCCCTTCGCCCATGCCAAATCGACTTACAATGAGATCCGCATATCCCTTCTGTCAAATGAGAATATCGCACTCCTTCCTCTCTACTTCAAGACCGAGAAAGTGATGAAGCTCTCCCAAGTCTTTCATCTCGAAGCGTATAGAAAGCTCAGCCCTTAGCCTTGCTACTTCCTCTTCTGAATTACCTGTGATGATCATATCATCCACATACAGTAGGACCAAGACTTGAATCTCCCCCTTCTTCCTGACGAACAAGCTAGAATCCGAGTTGGAAGCAAGATAACCGCAGAATTGAAGATACTCTGTTATCTTTCCATACCAAGCTCTAAGGGCTTGCTTCAACCCATAGAGAGCCTTCTTGAGCTTACAGACATAGTACGGATGAACTTCAGAAACAAATCCAAGTGGTTGATCCATGAAGATGTCCTTGTAAATCTCTCCGTAAAGAAAAGCATTCTTCACATCAAGCTGCCACATCCTCCATCCCTTGCAAGCAGCCAAGGCAATCACCACTCTAACCGAAGTCATCTTGGAAACTGAACTAAATGTCTCATCATAGTATTTTCCATACTGTTGTGAGAATCCTCAAGCAACCAGGCGAGATTTGAACCTATCAATGCTCCCATCAGCCTTCTTATTCAACTTATACACCCACTTGCAAGTCACTAGAGTAATGCCATCAACCTTGGGCACATGGTCCCTGGTTTCATTCTTCACAAGAGCAGCAATCTATTCCTTCATGGCATCATCCCACTCCTTGACTACAGTGGCATCATCAGAGGACCTGCAAAGAAGCTGGAGATAAAACTCACTGCATTCCCATCACAGTACCGAGCAGGTGGCTTCACAACCCTCTTTGATATTCGAAGAGGCTGTTCCTTGATCACTATCTCCGTTGCTCCTTCAAGCTCAGCTCCAACTTTGGGCAAGCTTTGAGCAACGCACCACCTGCTTCTTGTGCCAGAAGCCTCAGCACTAGAACTTGAAGCAATAGGAGCTGCTGGTGAAAGAGCAAGCTCCTCTTCCAAAACTTCATCAGCCACCTTCTTCTCTCCATTAACCTTGCTTTCTGTTAGCTCAACCGAGCCTCCTCCATATGATGTCAGTTCGTCAAAGACCACGTCTCTTGAGACAACCAACTTTTTCGTCGCAGGATCCATGAATTTCCATCCCTTCTTCCGCTCATCATAGCCAACAAAGACAAGCTTCCTTTACTTTGCATCAAGCTTTGTCCGTGAGGCATCCGGGACATGCACATAGCAAGTTGTTCTAAACACCCGAAGGTGTTCCACACTGGGCTTCTCCTTCATCAACATCTCAAAAGGAGTCTTCATGTTGATCGGGCTGAGAGGCATCCGATTGATGACGTAAGAAGCACAAGACATCCCCTCTGCCCAGAAGGACCTAGGAATGTCTTTCGCATGAAGCCAACATTTGCAAGTCTCCATCAGATGACAAATCTTCCGTTGTACTACTCCATTTTGTTGTGAAGTATGAGCATAAGTGAGCTCTCATTAGATCCCATGCTTCCTGCAGAAGTTAGAAAACTCGGAGGAGATAAACTCACCACCGTTGTCTGTTCTAAGCTTCTTGATCCACAAGCCAATCCGGCCCTACACCAACTCCTTGAACTCCACAAACAATCGAAAGGCTTTATACTTCTCCTTCAAGAAATATACCCAGTGTATCTTGAGTAGTCATCTATCAGAACGAGTATGTATCTACTCCCACCAAGGCTTGTAGTGACAGTTGGTCCCATCAAGTCTCCATGGATGCACTCCAATGGTCTCTTGCTCCTCATTTGTGATTTAACAAACGGAAGGCGATGAGCCTTACCGTATTGATATCCCGCGGAAATGTGACAGTCACAAAATGAAGATAGCTTAGGCAAGCCTCTTACAAGGCTTCTATTAGACATAGCCTTCAGCTTATCCATTTCTACATGCCCCAGCCTTTTATGCCATATAGCAGCGCTATCTTTTGCTCTCATCCGATCAACATAAGAGTTAGTTGAAAGAACAAATAAGTTCTTCACTCTCCTACCAACATGAACAACATCAGCCTTAGCTGCTGATACGTTGCGAAGGAACTTCACTTCTGTTGGCCCAAACAGAACGTGATAACTCACGTCTACCATATTGGTTATGGAGAAGAAGTTCTTCTTCATGACAGGTATGTGATACACACTCCTTAATGTGAGTGGACCCTTATCACTACCTAAAGACACAACCCCCTCCTTCTCTACTGCATAAATAGTATTATTAGTAGTTATGATAGCTTCGTTACCTGAGTAAGATTGCAAGGAAGAGAACTTCGACTTGTCTCCGGTGAGGTGATGACCACACCCGGAGTCCACGATCCAATCATCATTGAAGTTGACATCGGACAAGGCACGGACACAAGTGCCCGTCATGAAAGCTCCGCCCCATCCAGCTTCCTCACACTTAGATCAAGCTTCCTCCTTACCAGCAGCATGCCCAGGCTGTAGTTTGACCTTGCAATCACGCTTGAAGTGTCCCCATTGATGACACCTATAGCACTTCAAGTTCTTCTTCCAATCCTTCTTAGGAGCAGCACTCCTCTCTGACTGATAAGAAGTTGAATCCTCATTTTCAGCAGCAGTCTTCTTCTTCTTCCCTTCACATCCCTTCTTCTTCATGCCCGTGAAGAGTGCTTCACTTCTCTCATCAGAGATAGTGACTCCAGCCATCTGCCTTGCCAAGATTTCCTGTGAAGCAAGCAGATTCTTAAGCTCCAACAAAGATGGTTGAGTAGCCCAGCCTTGAACTGATGTCACAAAGGCAACATACTCCTTCCACAAGCCGCGAATTATGTTTCTTTTCAACTTGGGCTCGGAGAGAGGCTCATCAGGGTCAAGCGCTGATATCTCTCCACATAGACTCTTCATCTTCAGAAAAAACTTTGAGATTGTCAGGTCTCCTTGAGTTGCCCTTGCCAACTCATTCTCCAAGAATTGAAGCCTTGCCACATTCTTCCTATTGAACAACTCATTAATAGTTGTCCAAATATTAGTAGTAGACTCACATCCGATGATGCGATCAAACAGTTCTGGTAAAACAGCCCTCTTGAGAACAAACTCCGCTTTTGCATTTGTTTTTCTCCAGAGCCTCACCTGCTCAGCAGTCCCAAAAGCAGCAATGACTTCCAGTCTGTCGTCACCACCGACGACCTCCCATAACTCCATGCCAAGAAGAAAACTATTCATACACAACTTCCACTTCTTGAAGTTAGTCAAGTTCAAGAGCTCAATACCCTGACCTCTTGCATAGCTCCCTTCCATTGCAACAAACATTGGTAAAGCTTCCAGCAAGCACAGAGCAACAACACAGGTTGATCACCGCTCAAGCATAGTGCAACAACACAGGTTGATCACCGCTCAAGCATAGAGCAACAACACAGGTTGATCACCGCTAAAGCAACTGAACCTTGCTTTGATACCATGTTGAATTTTCTCAAAGTGGTCAGCAGGATAGCCTAAAGCCAAATTAATATTGTCAGAACTATCCAGTTAACACCTTGATCATGCGGAAGCCCAAAGAGCAAGCTTAACACCAAACACAAATTGAAGAACAAGCAGGTCTTATATTCATTCACACTTCTTTACAAGGCAAGGTATACATAGAGAGACATGATTTTGCTAGTACACAAGCTACAAACAGAAAGCACAACACAAGTCGGGCAGACAGCACTGGAGAACGCCGAGACCACACAGTCCGCCAAGGTCGCCAAAGCCGCCCGAGCTGAAGTTGCTACACGCCGAATAGACATGGAGTATGCCAAGACCGCGAGGTTGCGCAGACACACCGTTATTCGGTGACTGCTGATGAATTGAAGAACAGGCCACCTACCCGCCTGAGACCGGCGGACAGGTTATTGGAACTTGGAAAGTTGAAGCAGAGAACTGACAAGCCGCAGAAGCGACCTGCTGAGATCGCAGAGACTGCAACCTTCACAGCACTTGACCGAAGTCACAACCAAACTCCTGGCTCCTAGAAGCTAGTCGCGCGACCTGCACACAACACACTGTCAGCTCTACTAAGTCCGCGCGGACAGAAAAACTCAGACCACAACAATCGCCCAAGCAGCACTTACTGTTCACTCAGTTACTGTAGACGTGCCTGGGGGGTCTATTTATAGGCGAGGTGAGGATTGTGATCACCACCCTAGTGAATAGAGTCACCACCCCAGATCGCGCACTATCTAATACCCGTCCGATGAGTTCGCATGGACTTAGCTAGATTCGAAGAAAACTGCCAGGAGCAAGACAAATGTTCACAACTAGGCGGAATTACAGCAGTCCGCCCACACTATGCGGACAAGGTACAGTTCGCACAGTCCGCAAAGTCCGCAAACATCATCACACATGGACATCTATAACCCCTTTATCGACAGTCCGCACAGCACAAGACCAAAGCCTCCATCCACCAAAAGTCCACGACCAAAAGGCAGTTCGCCCGGTCAATAGTGGACTTGGCGGATACTGTGGACACACTGGACTTGTCACAGAATGTGACCAAGTCCAGAATCACCAAAGGGCCTAACGCAAGCTCGGCGGACAAGGCCCAGGTTGCCCACACTCAAAGCAGATCGTAAACTCCACAGAGTCTGCATGTTATACTCGCATAACTACCCACACAAATGGCCAACTGCTGGACTCTAACACCAATCCGCGTAGTCCTCCATAATAGCTAACACCCTCTGCAACACCACATAGCACGGTAAAGGGCCATAACTGATCTCCAAGGCCATCCCACAATAGCGGACACCACGGACACAACCAGTCCGCAAAGACACCCTCGGATAGAACAACCAATCCGCCGGTTAACACAAGATTGCAAATCTACAAGGCCGCAGATCAACAAGGCTCTGTCTACAGCCCACAAACTGCAGTCCGCTCAGGCTGCTTCACAAGAAGCCCACCATCCTTGGACATAGACCAACCAGACCGCAACAGGCCGCACAGGCCGCACACTTTGCCGCATTGGCCGCTCTTCAAGAACAACCAAGCGATGGTACCCAGACCGCAACCAGCAGACCGCCCAGGCCGCGGACTCAGAATGCTTAGGCTGCAAAGTCTGCCCGGCCTGCCCATCACCCACTTCCACCTCACAAATTTCAACAGCTAGTAGTTTTGTCGTTGGTGCGATTTAGGGCAACACATGAACAGAAATTTTCAACCTTTATATTATGTGAGCAAAACACTAACCGCTGCATAAGAAAACTATATAACTACCGAGAAATAATTTCTCGCTATTATTTTTGCTTTTGATAAATTCCACTCTTATCTCACTTTGTCCAAAGTTATTGTTTTTACCGATCATTCAGCTACGCATTATTTATTAACAAAAATAGGTGCAAAGCCTAGATTGATTAGTTGGATTTTGCTTCTCCAAGAATTTGACTTGGAGATTCGTGACAAAAGTGCAGCGGAAAATCTAGCGGCGGACCACCTTTCTCAGTTGGAGAATCCCAATTTGCAAGAGCTTATCGAGGAGGATATTTATGATGCTTTTCCCGGGGATTGCCTTCTTGCACTATATAAGGTAATAAATATCCCCATTCCTTGGTTCGCCGATTTCGCAAACTACCTTACTGCGAGATTTATCCTGAGGGAATTTTCTTATCAACAAAGAAGAAATTCTTTTTTGATTTGAAAAATTATATTTGGGATGATCCATTTTTTTTTTGAGTTTCCGCGGACCAAGCAGTACAATAGTGTGTTTCCAACGAGGAGGGATCCCAAATAATAAAACATTGCCATTAGGGACTCACCGGTGGGCACTACAAAGCCAATCAGACGGTGTGGAAAGTGCTTGAAGCAAGTTGAGGTTGAAATAGAGTTTTTTGATTTAATGACGCTCACGCTCATGTATGTTGTTATGAATAATGCCAATGCTCAGCTAATATTTTCCGCCTTGATGAAATGCCTTAAAATTCATTTTTAGAAATAGAGGTTTTTGATTTAACGTGGATTGACTTAGTTGACCCGCTACCAACTTCATTTAGACATCCATATATTTTGGTATAGGTCGACTACGTGTCACTGTGGTCAGAAGCGAAAGCTCTTCCAATCAATGATCCCCGAGTCATGAAAAAATTTCTCAAAAAACTATTCACATTTTGGAGCTCCGCAGGTGATAGTGATTGATAGGGGCACTCACTTTTGTAACACACAATTTGCTAAAGTTTAATCCAACTACGGCATTACACATAGGTTGGCCACCCCCTATCACCCTCAAACAAGTGGCCAAGTAGATGTAGTAAATCGTGAATTAGAATGAATTTTAGAAAAAAATGGTGTCTACTAAAAAAAGGATTGGTCCATTAAGCTTGATGATGCACAATGGGCTTATCAGACCACGTACAAGACCGCTATAGGTTGTACTTCGTATCAATTAGTCTATGGGAAAGCATGCTACATTCCTGTTGAGCTTGAGCACCGCACGTTTTGGGTGCTTAAATATTTAAATCTTGATGAAAATTTATCATCCGTGCTTCGCAAATTGTAAATTAATGAGCTTGATGAGTGGTGCTCTTTCGCCTACGAACGTAATAAACTTTATAAGGAGCGCACAAAATTTTTTCATGTTAAAACAATTAAGCACCCGAAGGAGTTCAAACAGGGAGACCACGTCCTCCGCCATAACATGCATTTTTGTCTTTTTTTGGTAAAACTTAAGTCTCGTTAGTACGACCCCTTTATATAATAAGAGGTGTGGCCCTACAGAACAATTCTTAACTCGCATTTGAAAAAAGGAGAGTTCAAAGTGAATGGGCAGCGATTGAAATTAATTTTCTCCGGCGATAATATCACTGAGCACCGAGATGAAATTATCCTCCCTAACCCATAAACTAGAGCACCAATTTGGTCGATTGCAAAGACTGTAAATAAACTGCTCCGGGGAGGCACCCTATGGTTATCCTTTTTTTAATTGTATGTTTAGTTTTACAGGTTTCGAGGTTTATTGATGATGACGGTTAGTCAGGCTCGGATGACAAGATTCACGTAAACCCTTCGAATTCGGCAATTCGTGTTTTATTTATTTTTTATTTTATTTCTTATTAATAAGTGAATATATATATGTATATATATAAACAAAAAAAATTCTGCAATTTTTCTTTTATGCGCCCCGGACACGGGCGTAATCGGCAGGCGTGTACTTCCCAGATTACGGAACCCAGCACTTGTTCTAATGAGGAGATTTTTCTGTCCATCTTCCATTCAAGTCACGGGCGTGAGCATCATTGGTCATGGGCGTAACATTGACGGAACCTTTCCATCCTGAGCGAAAAATAAAATAATAATAATATAATAATTTAAAAATTGGTTTCGTAAGTCATGCCTGGGACAACCTATGTCATGCCTGTGACATAGGAAAGTCATGGCCGTGATAGACCAGGGAGAAAAAAAAACAAAAACAAATTGACCCGATTAATGCCTCAGATTACCTATTTTCCCTTATTTTATGTTACACTCCCCTAAGTCACGGGCCCTACTCTGGGGCGTGACCTGTAGAAAATCAATTTTCTTCCGTTTCCCGAGAGATCACAATTTCCCACACCAGTGATGGTTACATGCCCCCCAGTCACAGGTGTGAATGGGGAGCGTGACCTCATTTTTCCCCTATTTAAAGGCTTGCTCTCCCTTTGTTTCGTCCACACCATCCAAGCCTTCCTTTTTTCCTTCTCTAGCCCACTTACCCAAAAACTTCCTTTCTTTCTTTCAAAAATGACCCGCCACCAACTCGCTCTACTGCCTCCTCATCCGAGCACCCCGCGGATCTAGCTGCGGCGGAAGCTATGCTTCTCTTTAAAAATTCCACCCAACAAGACCAGAGTGACCGTTTATGAGCCAAACCATTTGGCGTATTCCAGATACTTGATATGGGAATCCTTGCGGCCTTCGGCGCGACAGATTGAGTTAGAGAATTTCTATCCACCCCTGGACGGAGTTTTATTTTCGCTATTTTGGAGCTCGCATTCTTGGAGTGTACCGTTGAGTTCCTCTCCTCGTTCGAGTTTCATTGCGGTGCAGAAGATGATTTTATCTTCTTTCAGATGGGTGGCATAGCACATCTGCTCACCATTCGCAACCTCAACATTGTGATGGGATTTTGTGATGAGGCTTTTTCTCTCTCTCCCGCTTACTCCACCCTTCATTCAGATTTACCCCTGACTTCAACCTTCCTACCTTTTCGTTGGAAATCAGCAACGATATCGTCCCCTACACTCCTAAGAAATCAAATGTCAGCCACATCATTTCCCCGCCCTTCATATTCTCCACAACCTCCTCCCCTTTACCATCACCAGTCGTAGCGATAGCCATGGCATGGTGACTCGAGTGGATTTATTATATTTATATAGTATGTTCTACCGGATCCCACTCAACCTTGACCAAGCACTTACGATCTTATTTCGGCATCGGGCCAAGAAAGCGAGGTTGGGAGCTGTCCATGGCGGAAATGTTATCACTCATCTTGCCAAATAGATGTGGATCTGGGATACTCTTCCGCGTCTGATCTACGTTCAGGTGCCGCTTACAATTAAATTCCAGACCGTCCAAGACCTCCAGGCACTCGGCTTAGTACGACGATGTGATAGCGAATTCGAGGCTATCCTTCTAACAGTGTGTGGTGGAGACTTTGATCTTGATATCGAGGCAGGTCCCAGTGGCACTCCTCACTCTCTACAGATTCCACCACAACTACTGCAGTCTTACCCAGTGCCCGGTCCTTCCATGTATTGGGATCGTTAATTTGGGTCCATTCACACACGGCTAGACCAGATGTAGACCCATTTCGATGAGTCTTTCTACATTTTGATGGTTGATTTACCGCGCTGGAGCAGAGTCACGCTCCTTCCATGGCACATATTACGCATGAGTTTACGAGTCTGCGGACATTCTATCAAAAGTAGGGGCGTGATAGCAATGAAGATTAGGTCTTCCTTTTGAATTGAGTTTGTAGTGAGACTTTTGTATCTTTATTTTTTTTATTATCGGCATTGCCTTATACTTTTTTATCATTATTTAAATTATTTTAAAAAAATCATGTTTTGCTTTAGTGTTTTATTTCAGGTCAGGCTTGGTGTATATTTGCACTCTTCAGGGAAGTTTTCTCTTCCTTTGCTTTTAATTTTCATACATTGGGGATAATGTTTTTTAAGTATGAGAGAGATATTTATCAGAAGTTTAACTTCTTTTTAGCAAAAAATATATAAAAATCGTAAAATTTAATTTTTTTTACTATTTAGAAAAGAAAAAATATTAGAAAATCGGAGCTTAATTTCTTAAAAAGGGCCATGTTGGGCTTTCATCCCATAAAATCGCCTAGTACCTGTGAGAGCCCTTCACACGGTATAGCTCGGGAAGTCTAAGAAATAATAAAAAAATTAGGTCTAATTTTTAATTAGAGAGATCATTATTTCCATAGTTATACACATGCAAAATCCCTAGTATTCAATTTTACATAGTGATTAGAAAATTTTCATACCTTCATTGAATTTTGAATTTTGGAGTCGAACTATTGGCCATGTTGTGTTCCTAGTCAAGTGCACGTATTAGTAGAATTCTAAGTAGAAATAAATATTCAGCATAAAATTAGATTTCTATTTTTCTAAATGCGTGAAAATTGTATATTCTACTTTCATTTTGAATCCGAAAAATCCGAATATAAATTAGGTGAGTACATATAAGTTTACTAGAGAAATATTTAGCGAATCAAGAGAAGAAGTATTCTTTCTCGATGTCTAGAACTTGCCCTCTAGGAATTCTCAAGACTTGCATAAGTTAAACTCATTAGCATAAATAGGAAATATTCATTTCTTTCGGCCAGTTTGAGCCTTTGCACCCATATATAATATTTTTATCTTTGCTAATACCACTTTAAGACTCTTACCCTATCTTTTGTTTCAACTCCACAAAATATTCTACCAAGGCCTTAAAATCATCATAATCGCACACCTAAGCCCGGGCTTGATAATATATGAAAAGCTTTGTACGTGATTTGGAGCCATTTTATTTTGGTGGCCATTTATTTATTTATTGAAAAAAAGTTATTTGATTCTCCTTACTTTTTGAAAATATTAGAAAAATATTTAAAAAATGGAAGGAGAAATAATTAAAAAATGTTGATGAAAAAAAATTGATTGAGAAAAAATGAAGAAGAAAAAAAGAAGGTTTTGAAAATTGGATATGTTTTTAAAGCCAAGTTTATTTATTTTGTGTGAGCTCTCTTTAGGTTTGGGTGTGACTAGCTGTCGTGTTTATCTTTGATTATCCACACTAAAAACTAAGCCTACAATTCAACCTAGTGAAGTCCTATCAATTTGTGCTTCTAAATTAGACTAGTGTCGTGGCGAGAGTGTGAAAGGGCAATCCTATGACCATCGTCACTATTGGATTTCTTTGGAGGGTATCTTGATTTTCGATTTGTGTAATGCCGATCTTAGTACACACGCCACCTTATACCTAATTATAATTTTAGGATTTATCGAATTTTCAATTTAAAAGTAGAAATAATAAGTGAAAACATATTCTAGAAAAATATAAGCTAATTTGTATGCTGAGTAGGTTTTACTACTAAAATAGCTACGCACATAGTCATAAGACTTCACATTTTACTCTTTAGATTCATTTTTTTTCTAGCATTGAAAGTTTTCTGCTTCCCATTGAAAGTTGTTTGACCGGGACTAGCAAACGCGTAAGTATGTGGGTATTTGATAACTCTAATTAAGTCCTTATTTTTATATAGATTATATTTATTAAATAATAAATTAATAATTATATTTTATTAATTAAGTTTCTAATTACTTTCTTTTTATATTACAGGTTAATCTGGGCTTCAAATAATAATTTGAAGCTAACAGGACTTATCATGAGGCTATTCCGAGCAAAACTGGAAAAAGTCCAAGTACACGCCCCAGTCACGGGCATGACCTACAAGTCACGGGCGTGACCTACAAGTCACGGGCGTGACCTACAAGTCGCAAGCGTGACGAGTAGCCGTGGCACTCTAGATGTGCCCGTGTCTGCATCCGCAACATTTAAAAGTACACACCCCATGTCACGGGGGTGACATAGGTCACGTGTGTGACCAAGTGAAGGAGCTCCAGATGCCATTCCATGTAAGATTAAAGTTACACGCCCTAGTCATGGGTCTGATCTTTAGGTCATGGGCATGACCCATAGGCATGAAGCATCATTATGAACCCAGATTACGATCTAGGTGGTACCAAGCTTATATGCCCTGGGTCCTGGGTGTGACGTAGGGGTGTGTCCTCTTCAGCAACAGCCACATGAACTCCTGCCATTTCAAGTTCTCACTATTTCCAACAACAGTCAAGACACGCCCTAGGTCACGGATGTGACCTAGGGGCATGACCCGCAAAACTATAGATTTTGGCAGTTTTTCTGTAATGTTCATGGGCTTTCAAGATGACAGTTTCGCACTGTACACATCCCCTAGTCACGAGCACGACCTAGGGGCGTGACTCACCAATAAATTTACTATAAATTACAGACATTGCCAAGAGCCAAGGACCAATTAGGTGGGAGTTTTGGAGTCAGTTTGGGAGTTTTTTTTTCAGCTTTTTTGCATTTCTTTCATGTACTTTTCCAATTTATATTATAACCTTTAGCTTTGTTTTTTCAATTCAAGTATTTATTTTCCAATCATGTCTCTCTTTTTATATAATTTCTTTATCATGTTTAGTAGATAATATTCAATTAGCACTTGATCATAATGAACTTTGGAAAAAATAACTTATTTATATTTCTCAAACTGTCACGCTCTTTATTTATAACTTTGATTTATCTTTGATTTTATTTGTGTCAAATTCATATTTCATGTATTTGTTTTCGATCCTAGATTCATATCCAAGATTTAAAGAGAGGTTGTGGATACGAGTAGATCACTAAAAGTTAGGAGGAGTATAATGCACTCCTCGAGAGAGGATGACATAAATCTTCCGGATTTGAGCCAAATCCAATAGTGGAGTTCACCACATATAGCAAGCTAGGCGGTGGCCGAGGGGTATTAATCGATAAACCTAAGTTTGTCCAGTGTGTATTCTCGAGAGAGCAACTTTTGTATTTTGGGAACCGCCACGCTCGATGTAGGTAATTAGAACCTTTTATTTTATAAAAGTTTATTTTAACCCAAAGGGATTGTAGATCAAGTGTTAAACTTTATTTCATTTTATTTCTATAGTTTAAATTAACTTATTTTCATATTCGAAAAAATAATATTAATTTGCATGAGTAGTAGCAGTCAACAGGCCCGGGAAAATATGGCACTTGATATTTTGTTAAAAATAACCTATATTACGAACGGTAGGTGAAAGTTATTTACTTCAAGGTTAGCTAATCACCTAGGGGGGGTAAATAGGCCTCTGAGCTTTTAATAAATCTTTTGTTGTTTTAGACTTATTCTATCTAGTTCTTGTCCTTAAATACAGCAA
The DNA here is from genome assembly GCA_039583875.1 of Platanthera guangdongensis. Taxonomy (NCBI): domain Eukaryota; kingdom Viridiplantae; phylum Streptophyta; class Magnoliopsida; order Asparagales; family Orchidaceae; genus Platanthera; species Platanthera guangdongensis. The sequence goes on from CM077163.1 coordinate 118,990,534, forward strand.
TCATAAAGACAAACAAGCACACACAGCAAACATCCGAATTTATAACGGTTCCCCAATTGGGTACATCCACTTCCCTCTCCACCTATCCAAGCTTATTTGTTGGACTCGACACAAAAACCTCCAAACTGCTCCTAAGAGCTTACACCTCAGATCCCGCAGGATCTTCAAGTCTCCTCCAAGACTCACTTCTTAGCCACAAGGTTCTACACTCAGTGGTCAGCGAACCACTTACCTCAAGCTGTTAAGCCCTACACTCAGGCGGGGAGGATAGCCATACCTCAGATCCCAAAGGTTCCTACCTCCGAGCTCTATAAAGCTACTACACTCAGTGACCCGCAAGCCACCTACCTCAGCCATATCTCTAAGGCCGACTGCTCAGGCTTTTCAGCCCTACAACTTCAGGCACAAGGACCTACTCTTAGAGTGTTACAACACTCCTACAACTCAATACCCATCCAGGTACCTACCTTAGTGCCGCTCCAGGCACCTGCCTCAAGCACAAAGGCCCAACTCTCAAAGAGCAGCACTCTCCTATCTTAGGCACTTAAGCCCTATAGCTTAGATCCTCACTTGGATCCTACCTCAGTGCCCCTTTAGGCACCTTCCTCAGTGACAAATTTGTCACCTACCTCAAGCAAAAAGTGCCCTACACTCAGATTCAGGAAACCTGAATCCTATAGGAAATAAAACAGTAAATGAATAAAAAAAATAATTGACTCAGAGAAATAATTCTGAGTCAACTTTGCTAGACTGAGCAGGTTTCAGTATAGCTCACCTGCTATAGAAGGAATTAGCCTTCTTCTACAACTATCACTTAATACTGTTGCACTGATGAGCATCTTCCACCTTGCTGAGAGATGAGTAAGCTAAACTATTTTTTAGAGAACAACCTTAGGTACCTTGAAGAGCTTTCGCTATCCTTTCTTGCCTTCAGTCTATCCTGGCTGTACTTCAGCTTTCAAGCTTGATCGGAAGTAAATGTCCAACTGTCTCTATCAATCTCTTTTTTTCGTTCGTTTGATTCATTAACCCTAATCCCTTTACTGTTTCCCCTATTATATGCATTTATTTGAATCAATGACACTATATTATATGGGCCCACTAAGGATTGGTGAGCTCCAACTCCATCAGAAAGGGACAAAACATCTTTCGGCGCTGTAGCAGCTTTCCCGCAATGGCTTCCTACAATTTTGACTTTGATGACATCAGTAGTGGTCATCAACATCTGCACTTCGAAAATTTTCTTGAATCCCATTAAGCGTTGAGTGGTGTTAAGACACTCAATGCCATCTGCCTTAGCTCTCAGCACTTCTGGACTTAGAAAATTTCCCTGGTTTTGTCGCAGCGGTTTTGTCTCAGCGGTCTCAGCGGTTTTTCATTATTACCTGAGACAAGCCTTTGTCTCATCGCTTTCTTCTTATCTGCAGTCTCAACGATTTTTGCACTTTAACTGTCTTAGTGGTCTCAGCAGCTTTTCATTATCAGCTGAGATAAGCCATTGTCTCAGCGGTGTCAGCGATCTCAGCAGTTTTTGCTTTTAACTGTCTCAGCGCTTCCTTCTTCATTAGAAGCGTTGAGTGACCTTGCTTCACTCAACATTTCTGGACTTAGAAAAAATCCAGCTAATTTTGTCTCAGCTATTTACCTCTTAACTGTCACATCGTTTCTTACGTTATTAGAAGCATTTAGTGAACCTGCTTCACTCAACGCTTCTGCACTTAGAAAATTACCAGCCAATATTGTCTCTGCTGTCTCAGCTGTCTCAACGACATCTTCTCAACTATCTCAGCTGTGTCAGTGGTCTCAAAGCTGACTTCTTAGTTGTCTTTAGATGTCTCAATGCTATCTTCCCAGCTGTCTCAGCGATCTCAATGCCTTCTTCTCAGTGGTGTCAGCGCTTTTTCCTAACATAGATTTTCTGGCTTTAGATTGACAAGCATTGAGCTGAGCTTGATGAACCGCAAACTGAGCTCGATGAACTTTGATCTTCTCAGCTGTCTCAGCACTGTTTGCCTTAGTCAATTTTTCTTTTGCTTTAGCTTGACAAGCGTTGGCTGAGCACGACGAACTATAACCTGAGCTCGACAAACTTCGAGCTAAGTTCGATGAATTTTGTATCATGAGTTCTAAAGCTTATGCTGAGTTGAGCTCGACTATTAGTGAGCTGAGTTCAACGAACTCTGAGCTGAGTTCGATGAATTTTGAGTTTACTACCCAACTCTTTTCTCTTCATTTGTCCAATCATGGACTGCATGCATGCATGAAATAAAGCACACATTAAATATGTTATGCCCCTTCGCATGATTGGTGATGGCACTTCAAATCCTTATGAACATTGTATGACACAATTCCCAACAATCTCCCCCTATTTGAAGAAGGTAGAACACACATCCATGCTAAGGTGCATCAACATAGAAAAAATATCATGATAGGTCTAATGATACATTATCATGACAACAGGCCATCCCGGTACAGGGTAACTCCCCCTAGATGAGATGACTTAACACTATGATTGATAAACTAATGGTACTGGTGAATTAACAACCATTGATAATTATGAAAGTATGATTAACAACAAGAACTTTAGTAATCATTTACAAGGTAAACACTACGATAAAGATGAACCTAATCATTATCTTTAGCCAATCGGTAGCAAACTTGTGACTACAGAATATATATGAAGGAACAACATATTTATTTATCACAGATATACATTTATAACATCAATATAGTCAGTGTCAAAACATGTTTATTTCATTGATAAAGATTTGAAAATTTTTACATTGTTGACAATCATTACAAGACATAGATCAGACAATAATTTTGAATAAGCATAGGTCTTGCAGTCTCTTATCAGTTATTCTTTGAAGAACTTTCACTAGCATCCTTGGTTCCAGCAGTCTTCTTCTAGTTTTCAGCTTTGTTTCTCTGTCTCTTGAAGTAAAGGAATGACTTTGGATTATATCTGGAAGGTATTTTCATGGGATTGCTCTTCCTTACCATATTGTCCTTGAATACACTTTCCCTTAGGGAATTTCTTTCCAAATATTTTATTCATTCCTCAGAAGGATATACACTATCAATGTTCTTCAAGATTTGTCCATGTCTTACTCAGGCATTGATAATGATTGATTCAGAGGCCTCACTTTATAGTTCATAGTCTGGGTCATCTCTATTCTCAGCTCTCATCTTGGCAATGAACTCTTCTGCTATTTGAGTTCCTTCCTTCTATCTTCTGGCATTAAGCTGTGCATCTTATGTAATTCTGGCTTGTGTAGGGAAGTCTAGATCCTCTAGCCTTTCTTCTATCCAGGAGGGGCGGCTGTAGTGCCACCTCAGTGCCTTGAATAACATTGAAGGCTTGATCTTCAATGAGTGATGTTATCTTAGCATAGCTGCTCTCCCCTTTCTGCCTTCTTCAGATATTGTCTTTTGTAGTAATGAGGTGTTGGCATCAATTTTGTTTGATAAAAATTGGAATATTCTCTCATTCTCATTAAGCAGCTCATTCCTCAAGCGAATTACCTTCTACGTGAAGTGGAGGGCAACCTTAGTGACATGCTGATTGACATGGTCTGCAACACCCTTGATCATCTTCTGAATTGTACTCACATAGTTCTTGATATATCCTATGCCTGCTGTAGTGAGTTTTTGACTTGTGTCCAAAGATTCCATGAGGGTGGTCAGCTTGATTCTAGCAGTTCCAGCCTTATCAAACCTGGTGGTGACCTGCTGTTTAAGTGAGATATTTCCTCTTTAGTTTCATTTACTTTGGCAGACATTTCATCCCTCAGATTGGCCATAGTTTTATCAACATACTCCTTGAGGGTTGTGGTCTGATTATCCAAGAATACTTTACTTTGGAGATGAGAGTAGATGAAGTATGGCCCATAGGAGGAGTTTTAACATCCTGAGTAGGGATCTGAGAAGTCTCCCCCTCAACTATAACACCTATAGAAGGAAACATTTCCTTAGCTAAAGTTGTTTTAACACTATTAATTACGAGGGAATGAGTTTTACCTGTAGTGGGTGCAGACTAACCTATCTTATTGGCAACTTGATTCAAGTTTGTCACATCCATCTGATCATGCTCCCCCTCAGACTGAGCATCTTTCTCTATGCTGGACTTATCAAGATAAGTGTCTAATGTCTCAAGAGGGTCCCAGTTATCCTCTGCAGCAGGCATATCATCAAATGCTGCAGCATCATCAGTAATATTCATGTCTGCCCCATCCTTTTCAACTTTACCTTCTTCAGCAGCATTCTTAGATATTTATTTTGACTAGAGCTGGCATGGATTTTATCAACATGCACAACAACATCCTGAAGTTGAATGTTTGCAGAGGATTGACTGAGGGATAAGTCAACCTGCAGACCAACATCAACTGGAGAGGACGATCCAAGCACTGGTTCAGGGCTGGAAGTTCTTTCTTCCTTAGTGGGTTTCTTCCTTGCACCCTTGGAGGATTACTTTATTCCTGTAGGTTGGCTCATAGGAAGTACTCTAGAGAATCTATCCAGAGTTTTTATGTCCATTCTTTTCAAGTAGTGAATCTTCACCCCCGATTCATGTGTGAAAGTGTCAGGATAGGTGTTCACTAGATATAAGGAAAAATTCTTCCCATATTTGGCGAGTATATGCATTCGACTATTCTCTGATATATGAGAGAAGTCAATGAAGTCTTTCTATTCAGTATAATTCTGGACATGACTTCAAACATGAACCTGGAGATGGTGTTATGTGATCCAAGTTTGCAGATGAGGGCTTTCCCTACAATGTCTGCTAGCAATTTTCCTCTCTGATTGAAGAATTTCATTTTCAGAGACCCTGATTTGGTCTCATTGTATCCACGCCATAAGAGAGCACTGTCTCTGTCTCTGTCGGCGAGTTCCTCTTCCATGCTATGGTTGACGGAGGGGATATGGAGTGCCTTTACTAACCTCTTAGTACCTTTATTTTGGCATCTTCAATGTTAGACCTGAGAGAGTTTTGAGAAGGGGACATCTTATTGTTTGAGAAGAATTCCACAACCTCATTTCTAAGAAAGGTGGAGGGTTCGAAAAGATTGTATTCTAAGCCTGCGACCACAATCATCCTTAACACGACTTTAATCTCAGGAGAGGAATGATTGAATCTGTCCCTCACTATTTCATATCCATCATGAAGCTCCTTGATGACATTTTACGCCATTGAAACAGAGCGGCAAGATGCTGAGATGGCATCAGTCTCGACTGCTAGGGTTAAGGCTTTTAGAGAGCGATGTGTCTTTTCTTTTCTTGTTGCCTTTATATATGTAAAGAATAGTTTTAATTAATTTAATTAAATTTTTCATTTGACTATTAAATTAAGTGTTTTAGACTTTACGGCTTACTCATTGATTCCTGTTATGATACATGGCACTTAGTGCTTTTACTATATCTTCAGCTTTTCTTTTATCTGTTCCACACATGTTTAATTTGTGGTTTCCCTTATTGATTGTTTGTACAATTTACTTGTCTTAGTAAATTTTCAGGTAAAGTAGAAGGTGACCTAACATGTTAATGGGCCAGTTCTATTGGCACCCAATTTGTGCATTGTTTTGTCTTAAAGCTTGCAAATAATTTGATTGGATTCATCTTGAGCATAACTAACATAACTTAGCAAATAACAAACTAAATCTCTATATAAGAGAGAGAGAGAGAGACATACCTTGAGTTTTGCTTCCTCTAGCTTTTGCGGATTACTTACTTGACAGCCTCAACCTTAACTTGTTGCTTTTTCTGGAGCATATTCCAAGAGCAATTATCATGTACCAGTCATTTCCCTTGAACACCCATTGTCCAAATACCAAGTCTTAAGTGGACAGGTACTTGGACTAACCTGCAACATAGAGTTCATTTTCCCTTAGGAACCCAATGATAATTGGGTCCTAGGTTCTTGTTAGCATCATAGAATATCTGCCCAACTCTCTGTCTAGGATGAGAACCTTTCTGTCCACTAGTCACAGTTAGGTTACACCAACAGTCAATGGCATAGTGACTCACTGTCCCACATCACCAACATTTATGAATGTTGTACCTTCTCTTTAGGACATCACAGACTTTCATTCCATGAGAGATGTGAGCAACACCAGACTTTGCTGGATGAGCATTGCATGATGCTGCCCTTCTTCCTGAGTGAAGGTTCTAAGGAACTGAATACAACTGGTCTAAAATGGGCCTGATGTATTTTTGGAGCCTGCCATCTAGTGGACATTCACATTTCCTTAGATAAAGGATACTTGGATCCAAATAAAATGATCTTCTCCTGAACTTTGTGGTTAGAGTGGACAGTGTCACTCTTTCTCAGATCATGTGCCTTCACCCCACTGGTGGAGCACACATTTTATTGATCCTTCTGGAGTGGTGCAAACTTGACAGTTTTAGGAGGTGTATTTGCCTTTTGAAACAATGTCCTCTTATTAGGGAAATCAGATTTGAAGTGGTGATTGATGTGGTCAATACCCAGCTTCTCAGGGACTTGGCAAGTTGCAGCTTTTGGCAACTGACCCTGTGATTAAGAAGGGTTAATCACAATCCCCAACCTCTCTGAGAACTTTTGTTCCAGATATCTGATGTGCTTTATCTTTTCTTCTAGAAGCATGGTCTAACACTCAAGATTTTTCTTGAGCTCAGACATCTCATGACTTTTCTTATAAAACTCAATAGATTTATTGTTATAGAGAGTTTTATAATGCCTTAGGACTTCTAATTCCTTCGCTTGCCTCTTGGCAAGTAATCCGCTGTCCTTTAGAGCAATTAGGATTAGTCCAAACTTGTCAATCAATTTATTGACATCAGTCATAGATTCATAGCAATCTTCATCACAGGATGAAGATGTTGATGTCGCGGCCCCTCCACCACAACTTGAAGATGATCCGGACAACAAAATGCTACAACGTAAAGATTTCAGGCGACTTGATAACTCGTTGGCCGCTAACGGAAGGCAGCGTTACAACCTTCGTTCACAACGTGCGAAGACTACTTAAAGACTAATTTGAAGACCATTTCAATTACTTTAAATGCTTTATTTATTTTAGAACATGTAATATTTTAATTTCATGCACTTTAATTTTGGTGTGCGTATAAACAGTTTGGTGTGCTATTAACCATCGAGATTGATGAGGTTTCATCTCAATCTTGGATGGTTGGATCTATTTGGTAACTCCTATATATAGGAGGCTTATTAAGTGAATTAGATGATGAAAAAGAAACCCTACAATCAGACTTCTCTAAGTGATAATTTCAGCCACGGCTTGTGACTAGCAGCCGCCCCCTTGTATCCCTTTACCCCATTTCAGCCTCCCCTCTCATGGAGCCTCTGACATGGTTTCTTGGTGCGACTCTAAGGAACGAGGATGGCAACCCCACTCAGTGTCTCACACCGAATGGATCCACCGACATCCTTCTTGCTTGTGTATGTGCAGCAGATCAAGAGTGTGTTGAATGGCGATCTAGAGCCTTCTCTCGCATAGACCATCATTAGTGACATACGCTACATCAATTTGGTATTAGAGGGAGGTTGTAACGTTGCCTTCTATTACTGGCCAAGGAGTCATGTCGCCTGAAATCTTTACAATATATCCTTTTGACGTCTGGATCATCTTCAAGTGGTGGTGGAGGAGCTGCAGCATCAGATATACCAGTACCTGGACTGTATTCAAAGTCCGAGAAAGATGCATAATTTGAGAGAGATTGTACCTTGATTGATTCTTATTCTTCCTGACTTCTTTCTTATGCAGACATTGCCATCAACCCATGACATCTATAGTTTTCTTCATCCTCCTCATTGTCATTGTCTGAGAGTGACAGAGGGCCCCTTATTCCTATCTTGGCAGCAGGATATTCCACTTCTTATTCTGGATCTGCAGCAACTGATATCAGACCTAAGTAGGATTCTTCCTCTTTATCTTCAGAATCTGAGGATGAAGAATCTGTCCAGCTTCTCTCCTTCTTAGTCACAAAGGACTTTTTCTTCTTCTTCTCATCTTCAGACTCTGAGCCACCGTCAGAAAAACTGACTTTCCCTATCACTTCCATATAGTCTGTGAGAGAATCCCACATCTCTTTGGCTGACTTACAGTCGACCACTCTCATGAGGGTTGAGTCAACCATGAAACTCACCATGATGTGTTGTGACCTCTTATCCATAGATGCAAAGTTGATTTCTTCTTCAGACATCTCTGCATAACTCTTTGGAGTCTGGATGATTGCATCTGATGTTGAGACCTTCATGGGGATGAAAGTCCCTTCTTGAATAGTTGCAAGGACCATTCGATCAGAGGCTTCCATGATGAAAGTGCAGCTAGATCTGATATACTCTAGAAGGGGGGTGAATAGAGTATATGGTGATTTTAAAAGTTTTACAACTGCTGTTGTATCTTAGGTGTGTGTTGAGTGTGCAGGGAAGCAAATAACATAAACCAACAAGCAGCAATGGACTAATCACAACACATTCACAGAGCAAGGCCAGAAAACAAAAGGAAAAGAAAGCAACCAGACGACACAAGAATTTTATAGTGGTTCCCCAAATATGGGTAGTCCACTCTTCTACCACCCTGATAGGAATCCACTGCAGGAAGGGGTTGATCAGGTGTCCTGGCACCAATGGGGTTTTGATCAGGTTCCCAAAAACCAAACCCTCAAGTCTTTTGGTAGGAGACTTGCAACCAGAATAATTTTGAAGGGAATTAAAACCTTGTACAGAGGTGGAGTGTGAGGGTGATGAGGTCTTCTCTTTCTCAAGTCAAATGACAAGACTTGTGGAATGTTGTTTAGCAGCTTTGCTCCCCCTGAGATGTAGAATGATTCAGGAAGAATACTGGAGCACTGCTTCAGGGTGATAGGTCTTCAAAGACCTAGAATTCCAGGTCCAGAGAAAGTATTCAGGAACTTCTCGCAACTGATATGAATGTATTATTTTGAAGTTCTCCTGAGTAAAAGCAGATGAAGAAGACTCTTGATATTGATGTAATGTTCTTCTTCTTCTAGATCAATTTCTCTCTGGGCCAAGAATGAATTCTTTTTCTTGTGTTGTCTGAATCACTGTCTATGCTATTCTTCTTGTTGTCTGTTGTTGTGTACTTGTTGTATTACTTCTGGTTTCTGTATATCTCTGTCTATCATGGAGAGCATTCGAATTTTTGAATGTCGAGCAGTAATTACAGACGGCCTGGAAAGGAAGCAGCAATTAATTATTTCCCCAACTGTTTCCATGGTAAAATGGCATGTAATAATCAAGAATTAACTGCGCATCCTAACGGTAGTATACTGTGAAGAACTTCCATTAATTGTCCAGGAATCAGCGCCATGGAATGAGACGAGAACGGAAGAAGACCTAGTCTAGAATCGTCTACCGAAGAACAGAATTCGTCGAGCTGAGTCTTGAATTCGTCGAGCTAAGCTGAGTTCGTCGAGCTGATCTGGGTTCGTCGAGCTGAGCTGAGTTCGTCGAGCTGACAGTCTTCATTCGTTGAATAGACAATCTTTAATATCAGACAAACATTATTCGTTGAGCAGAGAACCAAATTCGTCGAGCTGAGAATAAACTTCGTCGACCTGAGAAAAGTTCTGGACTTGGACGAAATACTCTGCATCTACTGAAATGCTGTGTCGACACAAAATGGTGTCGACAGATTGATCTTGGTGTCGACACAACTCCTCTGGTGTCGACAGATTGGTCTAGGTGTCGACATAAATCCTCTGGTGTCGACACAAGCTGGTGTCGACTGAAATCCTGGGTGTCGACACAAATCGTCTGGTGTCGACACAAGCCCTAAGTGTCGACACAGATTCTCTGAGCACAAAAATCGTCGAGTAGAGATTAGTATTCGTCGACTTGAGAAGCTGTGAACTTGAGGTCCAAGTTCGTCGAGCTCAGAATAAAGTTCGTCGACTGAAGCATGAAGCTGGACTTAGAGAAATTTGAAGTAGTCCTGAGAAAGCTTGAAGTAGAATCTGGTGTTCGTCGAGCAAAGAATAAGATTCGTCGAGCTCAGCACTGCGAATAGTCTCACGATCGTTGAGCGCACAACTTCCTTCGTCGAGCTGAGTTCGACGAACGTCGAACTCATTTCACTTAGTCTGAAAAACTGATAGATCTGGAGTTCCTGATGGTCCATCTGAAGTTGAGATAGAGTACTGTCCTAGACTCTAAGACACAAACTTGACCCAGACTATACATAATGGGTCACATCCTAAGTCAGTGAACCTAGCCCAAATCAACTAGGGATCCAACAATCTCCCTCTATTTGGGTGAGGTCACTAACAGAAACTCCAAACAGAAAAACAAAGCAAAATTAAGAGATATATCTGACAGAGAATTTACAACACATGCAATAGATATATATATACATACTGGCTTTGTTTTAATGCAAAATATAGACTGAAACAAAAGCAGAAATGAAAAGAAAACACAAAATTACTTCTCTGATTTCTTCTGTTTTGGCTTGACTTCTGCTGCTTTATCTCATGGCTTCTTGAAAATGATTTCCCTATTGGGATCTGAAGCTTGAGCCTTTGTCATAGTCATGTCAGCTGCCCCTATGATGTTCAGTGAAGTGGCTCTGGGGATAACTGCTTCTGGGTAAAGATTCATGTACTCATCAACATTAAGTAGCTTGTTTGCTTTCCCAAATCTTTTTAGTTCATCTCTCCTGTACTGAGACATAATAGTTAAGCCTGTTGTGTCCTTGCCTTCAGCTTTAGCCTTGTTGATTAGAGATAAGCCAATGATTTCTTGGAATCTTGCCATTCTAGCTGTGTTGGCTATTTCTGGATCTTCAAGAGGGGAATAGGGCCTTTCAGCTTCATGTACCTTAGATTCCTGGTGCTGCTGTTGTTGGTGTTGATGGTGTTGACTGCCTGAAGATGGTGGCCTTGGATGACTGCCACTAGAGGATCTCCCTGTTTGTCTCTAATAGGTTTGAATAGGAGCAGATCTCTGAGAGCTAGAGCCAGAGGCACCTGCTGATGGAGGAGGAGGAGGAGGATCCTTTCTGTATCTATGCACTGGGGGAGGAGAGTATCTCCTACTCCTCTTCCTCTCTTTTTGCTGGTTCTTAGATAACCACATCCATGCAGGCATCCCTTTGTAAGGAGCAACATTATTCAGAATATAATATGGAGTGTCTGCAGTTGGATTAGGCTTGGGAGCAGGAGGAGGAGGAGCCTTCCTTTTCTTAGAGAGCAACTTCTTTCTCTTTTTAGCAGCCTCCTCATCTGATTCATCATCGTCATCATCAGAATTTGAACTCTGAGGGTTATCATACAAAGCATTCAGCTTCCTCAGAGTGGCATCAGGAATGATAAGAGGTTTTTCTTGAGGGGAAATAGAGGGTACAGAGGGAGAAGGTTCAACAGCAGTAGAGACAGAACTTGCAGCTGCTGCCTTGTTCTCTTCCTCAATGTCTGCCAGAATGAGCTCATCCAGATCAGGCATTGGAGAATCATCCAAGAAAAAATCTGGGATAGGGCAGATGTCTGGAATAGACACAGGAGTTGGAACAGCAGAGGGAGCAGCAAAGGATGCACAAAGTTGCCTGGCAGCTATTGGATTTGCTGGAGAGGTATACTGGACAATAGCCAAATATGGCTTAGCAATCTCTACTGAAGGAAGCTTTATATATACAGGATCAAAGAGCTGAAGTATCTCAGATAAATTAACTGTGGGATTTATAAGAAAATCACCAGCAGTTGTTATTGAATCTACTGACTCATCAAAGCTACTGTCAGTGTCCATGAATTGAATAAAATCTATTGATGTATCTGTAACTGCAAGTGCATTATCAAGCACTGAATCAACTATATCTGTAGTGTCAAGAACTGTATCTGCAGTATCTGTATTTGTATCAACAGTATTCACTTCTGCAGCTGCTGCACCAGCTTCATCATGGAGCATCTCCCCCTGCTTGGGTTCAGGAGAACCTGGAGCCAGGCCCCTGAATGAAGAGGGGGCAGCAGAGAGGGCTGAGATTTGGGCAGATAAAGAATCAATGGAATTCACCAGAGGTGTAATAGCCTCTATGATGAGTGATTTGATAAGGGGAGTCAGGAGAGAGATGATGGTGGGAATGGTGGAAGAATCCATAGGTGGAGAAAGAATAGTAGAGGAGGAAGGAAAAATATGTGGAGGGGATAAGGGAGGGAGAACAGGTTGTGGTTCAGTGGGTATGGTGTAGGATGGAATAGTGGAAAGGTGTGGTGGAAGAGGGGATTGAGGAGGTGAGGGAATATGTGTTTCAGTGGGGGAAACTGGAGGTGTAGGCATATGTGTAAGATTAGGCGGTGGAGATTGATGTTGAGGGGGAGTCAATTGAGGGGCAGGAGCAGCGGGAAGAGATTTGGTAGGGGGAATGACCTCTTTAGAGTCAGGGTGGGGAGTGACCTTGACGGTCCTGGTGCTCTCAGAAGCATTGATGGAGGAGGAGGAACCCTTGGAGGGTTTGGAGATTGTCCTCTGCCGTCGGCCAAACAAGGCGCAGGTGAGGCGCTTGCTGGCATTGATGAATGTGGTCGGGGAGACCAAACATTCACTGGCCTTTTCCTGGAGGAAAATCCCCAGGATTCTGCCGTAGCAGACTTCCTTCTTGCTAGTTCTTTTCTTGATAAGGTCATAGAAAACCATGCCCCAATCAACCTGACGCTTGTTGAGTACTGCGCACATGATCAGGAATTGATGGCAAGTGATGTAGTCGTGTGCCGAGTGCTTGCCCATCAGAATTTTCCCTACAATGTCGGCCAAAAACTGATAAGCGGCTGACAGTTGTTTCTTTAGAAGCTTATTAGGGTTGTTGCCAGAGAAACCCATGACTTTCAGCATATCAGCATATTCCTCAGCGTCCATTTCCAAGTTGTCTTCCCCATTGATCAGACCAAATATTTCAGAGAGTACTGCTGGGGACAGGGAAACGACAGTGTTTCCAATATTTCCTGTCAGATTTCTATCTTCAGAAATTGTGGCAGTGTACACCCATTCTCTTATCTCTGTTGAGTGTAGCTTGATGCTGCGTGTCATGAAGTCCTTGAGATGCAATTTTTCAAGTAATTCAAGGATATACAAAAAAATTGGATCGGAATGCTGGAAGGACTCAAAGTCCATTGAGAATGCTGCATCAAACTTCATCGCTGCAAGTGCTCCTGGAGGAATCGCCATTGATGACCTGCAAAGAAAATTTCAGAGAAAACGACGATCAAGAGCAAAGGAACTGAAAGCGCGGGACGGAGGTCGAAGAAAACCTAGATATAAGATTTTCAGAATATGAATCGACAAGCTCCGTTCCACGAAAAAAAGACAGATCTTCGAACTGAGATCGACGAAATAAGGTATAGGAGAGTAGTTTGTCGAACCCATTCAGAAGAATTGAAAACAGTTCGTCGAACTCCGTTTGACGAAATGGTTTCTGAAGCAAGGTTCGTCGATCTCCGGTCGACGAAAATTGTTTGCACAAAGAGAATTCGTCGATCTCCGTTCGACGAGAATCTCTCGAACTTTCCCTAATTCGTCGAACTTCGTTCGACAAACTCTGGAAAATTCGTCGAATGCAGACTGAAATTAATTTAACTCTTCTCCATCAATCATTCGCAGTTGATTTATAAAGAACAGATTGGTTTTCTCATCCAAAGGCTTGGTGAAGATATCTGCTCTCTGTAGATCAGTAGGAATGTGGATCAAGTTAATTTTCTTTTTCTCCACATTATCTCTAATGAAATGATGTCTTATTTCAATATGTTTAGTCCTAGAATGATGAACTGGATTCTGAGATATAGCAATAGCACTAGTATTATCACAAAATAAGGTTGAATTATTTAAGTTGATACCATAATCTAGGAGTTGATTTTGTATCCATAGCATCTGTGAACAGCAGCTGCCAGCAGCCATATACTATGCCTCAGCAGTTGATGTAGACATAGATGTCTGCTTTTTGCAAAACTAGGAGACAAGTCTCATACCCAGGAACTGGCAAGTTCCAGAGGTACTTTTCCTGTCCACTCTACATCCAGCATAGTCAGCATCTGAGTATCCAGTTAACTCAAATTCTGACTCTGCAGGATACCAGAGTCCTAAACTAGGACAACTCTTTATATATCTCAAAATCCTTTTAGAAAAATAAGATGAGATTCTTTAGGATTCACTTGGAATCTAGCACAAAGGCATGTGGCAAATATTATGTCAGGCCTGCTAGCTGTTAAGTATAATAGGGATCCAACAATTGCCCTATAATGTTTCTGATCTACAGGTTTCCCTGCTGCATTAGAATCCACAACAGCATTTGTAGCCATAGGTGTTTTCATTCCTGAGGCATCACCCATCCCAAACTTTTTAATAAGCTCTTTAGCATACTTAGATTGAGAGAGGAAGATACCATCAGGGAGCTGCTTCACTTGGAGACCAAGGAAGTAGGAAAGCTCACCCATGCTACTCATCTCAAATTTGGAATGCATGAGGTCAGCAAACCTCTGGCACAATTTGGGATCAGTAGACCCAAAAATAATGTCATCCACATATATTTGTACCAATAAGATTTGGTCCTTATGATGTCTAGTGAAAAGGGTTTTATCTATGATTCCTCTTATAAATTTATGCTCTAAAAGAAAGCTAGCTAGGGTCTCATACAAAGCTCTTGGAGCTTGCTTTAAACCATAGAGAGTTTTATGCAACTTGTAAACATAAGAGGGTTGAGTTAGAGAGATAAAACCTGGAGGTTGTTCTACATAAACCTCTTCTTGAAGTACACCATTTAGAAAGGCACTCTTGACATCCATCTGGAATACCTTGAACTTTTTATATGCTGCATAGGCTAGAAATATTCTAATGGCCTCCAACCTTGCAACAGGGGCAAAGGTTTGGTCATAGTCTATTCCTTCTTCTTGCCTATATCCTTGGGCAACCAGTCTAGCCTTGTTCCTTACTATGTTCCCTTCTGCATCTAATTTGTTCCTATAGACCCATTTGGTTCCAATAACTGGGTAGTTATGGGGTCTTGGAACCAAATCCCAAACTCTACATCTCTCAAATTGATTTAGTTCCTCTTGCATTGCAAGAATCCAGTGGGGATCTTGCTCAGCTTCATGGATGGTGAGAGGTTCAATTTGAGATAAAAAACAGGCATGCATCAAGTCTTGATTGAGCTGATGACTTGTCTGTACACCAATTGAAATGTCCCCAATCACTTGAGATCTGGGGTGATCTCTAAGTGTAACAAGATCAGTTGGTGGAGTTGGTTGAGCAACAGCTTCTGCAAATGATTCCTCTTGAGGAATAGTACTGGCTGTTGATGGAAGTTCAGTTACTTCATCTTGGATTTCTTCTTCACTATCTTCAGCATCCTGTGGAGTGGGATGATTTGGAACCTCTTGGGTAAGGTTTAGTCCATCCATAGACTCACACATTGGTGAAACCTACAAAGGACTATTGGTAGAAATGTCTTTCTCCTTATAAGACATGTTAGCTTCATCAAAAGACACATGGACAGATTCTTCAATTTTAAGGGATGATTTGTTGAAAACCCTATAGGCCTTGCTTACTTGGGAATATCCTAGAAAAATCCCTTCTTCAGCCTTAGCCTCAAATTTTCTGATGTATCTTTTGTTATTAGTGTGGATGTAACATATGCAACCAAAAACTTTAAAGTAAGCGATTTTAGGTTTCTTTTCTTTAAGTAATTCATAGGGGGTCTTGTGTTTTAGTTTATGTATAAGACATCTGTTCAGGACATAGTTAGCTGTGTTTACAGCTTCTGCCCAAAAGGATAGAGCGATGTAGGCATCTGCTAATAATGTACCTGCAGCTTCAATGAGTGTCCTATTTTTCCTTTCAGCAACCCCATTTTGTTGTGGAGATCTAGGAGCTGAGAAGCACTGCCTGATACCTTCCTTCTCACAGAACTCATGCATAAGAAGAGACTCAAACTCTGTGCCATGATCACTTCTGCTCAATGCAACATGAGTAGAGAACTCAATCTGTATGGTCCTGAGAAAATCTGTAAGAATTTTGAATGTATCTGACTTAGCTCTCAGGAAGGCTACCCAACTGAATCTGGAGAAATCATCAACAATAACTAATATGTAAGACTTCCCTCCTAGGCTTTGTACTGTAATGGGTCCAAAAAGATCCACATGAAGCAGATACAATATCCTAGGTGAATCACTTTTATTAATAGATTTGAAGCTAGTTTTAGTTTGCTTGCCTAGTTGACAAGCCCTGCATAGGCTTTCCTTCTTGTAGGGACCAGAAGGTAAACCTCTAACAAGGTTGTCTTTAGATAACCTAGATATGTTCTTAAGGTTTACATGTCCTAGCCTTTTGTGTCATAGTTCATTTTGGTTACTAGTGATATTGAGTAAACAAATATCAGTTGTGGCAGAAATGAAATCTACTAAATATATGTTTCCTTGTCTAAGTCCAATTAAAACAGTTTGATTTTTATCATTTATAATAGAACAAGGGGTAGAGTTGAAATGTACTTGATAACCTTCATCACATAATTGACTTATGGATATAAGGTTATGTTTAAGTCCTCTTACATATGTCACCTTTTTGAAGGTCACTGCTCCAATGCTTACTCTTCCATACCCTTCTGACTGACCACTCTTTGAGTCTCCAAATATCACCTTTGGTCCTAGCTTGGACTTATAGTTGGAGAGATTTGCTTTGCTGCCACTCATGTGCTTGGAGCAGCCACTGTGCAGGTACCATGTCTGACTTAGCCTTGGACAGTTCTTCACCTGTACCTGCATCAAAAAACAAAGCTCAATTGTTCTTGACCCAGGTTACCTAGGGTCCTTGGTTTGGTTGAAATGAAAAACTAGAAATGACTGATAATGCAGGTTGAGACTTATACCCTAGAGGGTGATATCTCCTAGGTGGCATTATCCAATCAGCTACTGGATTAAATGTCTTGTTAGCTGTTTTAATATTTCTATAGGAGAAATTATTTATATTTGGTCGTTCTGGGATCGACGAATTATTGTAAGTTCGTCGACCAGAGTTCGACGAATGGGGATGAGATCGTCGACCTCGACTCAGAGAATGACCATGGTCATTTTCTGCGTCCCACGTTCGTCGACCTCTACTCGACGAACCATACACAGTTCGTCGATCGCAGTAAGACGAATAATTATTTCTGAAGTTTGCGTTCAATGTTCGTCGATCGGGGTTCGCCGATCTTGCAAGATTTCGTCGATCTAAGTTCGTAGAATTCTGCTGAACTTGGTTTTTAACAGCTTTCTTCTGTTTTATGTTGCTATTGTCTAGGGGATTTGACTTGTTTTCTGATCTGGGTTTTTCAGTTAGTTTCTCTTTACCTTTAGCAGTGATAAACTTTATGGGAGTGGAAAGTATATTCTTCTTCATTATGGGGGTAAACCTGATGAAGCACCCAAGCCCAGCCTGCCATTTAATCTGGCATTTACTGTGCTTGTGATATCCATCAGCTTGAGGATTCTACCATTGAGAGATTACTCAAGTTGTTTTGCCTCACATAATTCAGATTTTAACTTGATTATCTGTTCATTAGCTAGAGTCAATGGGTCAGTTAGTTTTCTATTTTCTATGCTGACAGATTCAAGATTTTCTAGTATAGTCCTCAGGGTTTTTATCTCTTTCTCTGAGTTTATTAGATCCATGCACATAGTTTTAAATTCTACTTTAAACAAATCAGAATTGAAATCAAAACTAGAAATCACCTGATCAGCCTCTGAGTCTGAGGCACCTCCATCTTCTGAATCCTCTTATGATCCACAGTTGCTTCTGGAGGCATCTATTGACATTAGGCACACCTCCTTGGATCTGGCTTCTTCCTCTTCTTCACTGGAGCTGGAGGAGGATGTTTACTCTTCTGTGTCACTCCAGGACTCAGCAACAAATCCTTTGTCCTTCCTTTTATACTTGTTGGAGGAGGGTCTGCTGCTTTATTTTCTTCTGGAATCCTTGTCCTTACCCTTGTCCTTTTTCTGATTCTCTTGGCATTCTGAAATATAGTGCCCTGGCTTTCTGCATCCATAACACACAACCTCCTTAGTTGGTGTCTTGTCATATTTGGGTTTATCATCCTGCCTGGATGATTTTCTTCTAAAGTCCTTTCTTGCCATTTTGTAGAATCTTTTGGCAAAAAGGCTCATTAACTCTTCATTGGAGGTATATGTTTCACTGTCTTCAGAATCTTTGAGGGCCAAGTTGTGCTCCTTCCTAACTGGGGTAGTTGCCTTTTGTTCTGCTGCCTCTCTTGATTTGACAAGCTGCTCATATGACTTCAGCTTGCCTAGCAGAGATTCTGTTGAGATCTCATTGAGGCTTCTGGCTTCTTTGATTGGCCAGATTCTAGAGTCCCATGAACTGGGGAAACACATCAATATCTTGTCATTCACCTCAGTTAAGGTGATTTCCTTGTCAAGATTCTTGAGTTCACTAATGATTGAACTTAATCTATTGTACATCTCAGCCACTGATTCTGTCTCATCCTTTTTGAAATTCTCATAGAGAGAAATGAGACTGGATCTTCTATCCTTTCTTTCATCAGCTGAGCCTGCTACCATTTGATTGAGAGAGTCCCAAATGGCCTTGGCTGAGGTGCACTCAGCCACCTTCTGAAATATGTCATTTGACATTGTTTGGGCCAGAATATTCATAGCCTTTGCATCAGCCATCTTGGCTTTCTTATAGGCTTCAGTGTTGTCTGGAGGTGGTACTGCACTCAGATTAGTTGATGTGCTGGCAAAAGTTGTGGGAGCTGGAAGAACACCTGTTGAAATGACAGAAAAAATATCCTCATCAATGGAGTTCATATATAATCTAATTCTTGCCTTCCAAATGGCAAACTTGTTAAGATTGCACACTGGAGGTCTAATGCTTGTATAATCCTTATTTTGAGTCATGTCTGTGAGAACAAAATCTAGTAACAGAATAAAAACAAAGAGATCTAACTAAGGGATCTTTGGGTTCAGGTGTTAGCCTGTACAACCAATCAGGTATGGTATGTTTAACCAACCTGGCTCTGATAACAATTGAAAGTGCAGCTAGATCTGATATACTCTAGAGGGGGGTGAATAGAGTATATGGTGATTTTAAAACTTTTACAACTGCTGTTGTATCTTAGGTGTGTGTTGAGTGTGCAGGGAAGCAAATAACATAAACCAACAAGCAGCAATGGACTAATCACAGCACATTCACAGAGTAAGGCCAGAAAATAAAAGGAAAAGAAAGCAACCAGACGACACAAGAATTTTATAGTGGTTCCCCATATCTGGGTAGTCCACTCTTCTACCACCTTGGTAGGAATCCACTGCAGGAAGGGGTTGATCAGGTGTTCTGGCACCAATGGGGTTTTGATCAGGTTCCCAAAAACCAAACCCTCAAGTCTTTTGGTAGGAGACTTGCAACCAGAATAATTTTGAAGGGAATTAAAACCCTGTACAGAGGTGGAGTGTGAGGGTGATGAGGTCTTCTATTTCTCAAGTCAAATGAGAAGACTTGTGGAATGTTGTTTAGCAGCTTTGCTCCCCATGAGATGTAGAATGGTTCAGGAAGAATATTGGAGCACAGCTTCAGGGTGATAGGTCTTCAAAGACCTAGAATTCTAGGTCCAGAGAAAGTCTTCAGGAACTTCTTGCAACTGATATGAATGTATTGTTTTGAAGTTCTCCTGAGTAAAAGCAGATGAAGAAGACTCTTGATATTGATGTAATGTTCTTCTTCTTCTTCTTCTATATCAATTTCTCTCTGGGCCAAGAATGAATTCTTTTTCTTGTGTTGTCTGAATCACTGTCTATGTTATTCTTCTTGTTGTCTGTTGTTGTGTACTTGTTGTATTACTTCTAGTTTCTGTATATCTCTATCTGTCATGGAGAGCATTCGAATTTTTGAATGTCGAGTAGTAATTACAGACGGCCTGGAAAGGAAGCAACAATTAATTATTTCCCCAACTGTTTCCATGGGAAAACGACATGTAATAATCCAGAATTAACTGCGCATCCTAATGGTAGTATACTGTGAAGAACTGCCATTAATTGTCCAGGAATCAGCGCCATGGAATGAGATGGGAACGGAAGAAGACCTAGTCTGGAATCGTCGACCGAAGAACAGAATTCGTCGAGCTGAGTCTTGAATTCGTCGAGCTAAGCTGGGTTCGTCGAGCTGAGCTGGGTTCGTCGAGCTGAGCTGAGTTCGTCGAGCTGACAGTCTTCATTCGTTGAATAGACAATCTTAAATATCAGACAAACATTATTCGTTGAGCAGAGAACCAAATTCGTCGAGCTGAGAATAAACTTTGTCGACCTGAGAAAAGTTCTGGACTTGGACGAAATACTCTGCATCTACTAAAATGCAGTGTCGACACAAAATGGTGTCGACAGATTGATCTTGGTGTCGACACAACTCCTCTGGTGTAGACAGATTGGTCTAGGTGTCGACACAAATCCTCTGGTGTCGACACAAGTTGGTGTCGACTGAAATCCTGGGTGTCGACACAAATCGTCTGGTTCGACACAAGCCCTAAGTGTCGACACAGATTCTCTGAGCACAAAAATCGTCGAGTAGAGATTAGCATTCGTCGACCTGAGAAGCTGTGAACTTGAGGTCCAAGTTCATCGAGCTCAGAATAAAGTTCGTCGACCGAAGCATGAAGCTGGACTTAGAGAAATTTGAAGTAGTCCTGAGAAAGCTTGAAGTAGAATCTGGTGTTCGTCGAGCAAAGAACAAGATTCGTCGAGCTCAACACTGCAAATAGTCTCAGGATCGTCGAGCGCACAACTTCCTTCGTCGAGCTGAGTTCGACGAACGTCAAACTCATTTCACTTAGTCTGAAAAACTGATAGATCTGGAGTTCCTGATGGTCTTGAAGAAGGCTGGTCCATCTGAAGTTGAGATAGAGGACTGTCCTAGACTCTAAGACACAAACTTGACCCAGACTATACATGATGGGTCACATCCTAAGTCAGTGAACCTAGCCCAAATCAACTAGGGATCCAACACATGATTTTCTTGACCCTTTCTTTCCAAGTCTTAAAATTCTCCTTGTTGCAGACTTGAAGCTCCATTCCTTGTGGTTCTCTTTTGAACCCACAATTATAACCCTTTTAGCTAACCTTGGAGGTATACTGAGATTGTTAAATCCTTTTTGAGTAACATCCCTCTGATAGCACTTGAAAGTTATTTACTTCAAGGTTAGCTAATCACTTAGAGGGGTGGTGGGGGAATAGGTCTTTGAGCTTTTAATAAATCTTTTGTTGTTTTCAACTTGTTCTATCTAGAGCTTGTCCATAAATCACACAGCAAACAACAGAATTTATAGTGGTTCCCCAATTGGGTACATCCACTTTCCCTCTTATCCTATCCAAGCTTATTTGTTGGACTCGGTACAAACTCCTCCAAACTGCTCCTAAGAGCTTACACATCAGATCCCGCAGAATCTTCAAGTCTCCCCCAAGTCTCACTTCTCAGCCATAAGGGCCTACACTCAGTGGTCAGCAGACCACCTACCTCAGGCTATTAAGCCCTACACTCAGGCTAGGAGGACAACCCTACCTCAGATCCAAAAGGATCCTACCTCAGAGCTTTATAAAGATCCTACACTCATTGACCCACAAGCCACCTTCCTCAGCATTATCTCTAAGTCCTATAGATCAGGCTTTTCAACAATACAACTTCAGGCACAAGTCCCTACTCTCAGAGTGCTGCAACACTCTTACAACTCAGTACCACTCTAGGTACCCACCTCAGTGCCCCTCCAGGCACCTACAGCTCAGTAACAAGCTTGTCACCTACCTCACGCAAAAATCCCTACACTTAGAGAGCAGCACTGTCCTACCTCAAGCACTTAAACCCTATAGCTCATATCCTCACTTGGATCCTACCTTAGTGCACCTTCAGGTACCCACCTCAATTAGAAATTTATCACCTACCTCAGGCACAAAGTGCCCTACACTCAGATTCAGGAAACCTGATCCAACAAGAAATAAAACAGTAAATAAAGAAAATAAAATAATTGACTCAGAGAAATAACTCTGAGTCAACTTTGCTGGACTGAGCGTGTTTCAGTCCAACTCACCACCTGTAGAAGGAATAAGCCTTCTTCTATAGCTATCACTTAATACTGTTGCACTGATGAGCAACTTCCACCTTGCTGAGATATGAATCAGCTAAACTATTCTATAGAGAACAACCTTGCTAAGCTTGAAGAGATTCAGTTATCCTTTCTTGCCTTCCAGCTATCTTGGCTGGACTTTAGCTTTCAAGCTTGATCAGAAGTAAATGTCCAGCCACCTTTATCAATTTCTCTTTTTTTCATTCGTTTGATTCATTAACCCTAATCCCTTTACTGTTTCCCATTTTATATGTGTTTATTTGAATCAACGGCGCCATAGATTGTGGGCCCACCAAGGATTTGTGTGAGCTAACTCCATTAGAAAGGGACAAAACATCTTTCGGCATTGTAGAAGCTTTCCCGCAACGGCTTCTTGCAATTTTGACTTTGATGACATCAGCAGTGGTCATCAACATCTGGACTTAGAAAATTTTCCTGAATCCCATTAAGCGTTGAGTGGTATTAAGATATTGAACAGCGAAAGCCTTGGCACTCAATGCTTCTAGTCTTAGAAAATTTCCCTGGCTTTGTCTCAACAGTCTAAGTAGTTTCTCATTATTAGCTGAGATAAGCCTTTGTCTCAGCGCTTTCTTCTTATCTGTTGTCTCAGCAGCTTTTGTAATTTAACTATGTCAGCGGTTTTATCTCAGCTGTCTCAGTTGTTTTTCATTATCAGCTGAGATAAGTCATTGTCTCAATGGTCTCGACAGTTTTTGCTTTTAACTGTCTCAACCCTTCATTCTTCATTAGAAGCGTTCAGTGACCCTGCTTCACTCAACGCTTCTGGACCTAGAAAAAATCCAGCTAACTTTGTCTCAGTTATTTACCTCTTAACTATCTCAGTGTTTCCTGTGTTATTTGAAGCATTGAGTGAACCTGCTTCACTCAATGCTTCTGGACTTAGAAAATTTCCAGCCAATATTGTCTCTGATGTCTCAGCTGCCTCAACGTTATCTTCTCAGCTGTCTCAGCTGTCTCAGCGGTCTTAACTCTAACTTTTCAGTTGTCTTCAGTTGTCTCAATGCTAGCTTCCCAGCTGTCTCAGCTATCTCAGCAGATTCAATGCCTTCTTCTCAGCGGTCTTAGTGCTTTTGCCTTAGATAGATTTTCTGGCTTTAGATTGACAAGCTTTGAGCTTAGCTCGACAAACTGTAAACTGAGCTTGATGAACCTTGATCTTCTTAGGGGTCTCTACGTTGTTTGCCTTAGTCAATTTTTCTCTTACTTTAGCTTGATTAGCATTGGATGAGCTCGACGAACTATAACCTGAGCTCGACGAACTTCAAGCTACGTTCGATGAATTTTGTGTCATGAGTTCTTAAGCTTATGCTGAGTTGAGCTCGACTATCTTCGAGCTGAGTTCGATGAGCTATGAGCTAAGTTCGACAAATTTTGAGTTTACTACCCAACTCATTTTTCTTCACTTGTCCAAACATTGACAACCTGCATGCATGAACTAAAGCACACATCAAATACATTATGCCCTTAGCATGATTAATGATTCCACTTCAAATCCCGAGGAATATTGTAGGGCACAATTCCCAACAATAGGTGATCTTGCCTATAGTTCGTAGAATTTTGACTTATTATTAATCCTAAATTTTACCCATCACTAAGCGATAGAGACAAGAAGAAGGTATTGACTTCGATCAAATCTTTGCACTAGTTGCTAGATTGGAGACAATAAGACTATTCCATGCATATGCTATACATATAGGATTTAAGGTTTATCAACTGCATGTTAAGTCAGCTTTCCTAAAAGGTGACCTAAAAGACCAGGTCTATGTTGAGCAACCCTCAGGTTTTATTAATTCTAACTTTCCTGATTATGTGTTTAAGCTAAGAAAATATTTGTATGGGTTGAAACAAGCACCTAGGGCATGGTATGAAACCATATTTAGGTTTCTCTTTGAGAACCAATTCTCAAGGGGAAAGATGGACAAGAAATTATTCCTTAAGTCAAGGGTAAGATCATTCTAGTATAAATTTATATAGATGACATAATATTTGGGTGTACTGATGTTGGCCTCTGCAAGAAATTTTCTAAACTTATGCATGTGCAGTTTGAGATTAGCAGTTTGGGTGAACTGAAGTACTTCTTGGGCCTCCAAATTATACAATCATAGGCTGGTCTATTCATCTCTCAGTTTAAGTTCACCAAGGAGCTAATCAAGAAGTTTATAATGGAGTGTGCCTACATAATGAAAACTCCTATGAGGTCAAGTGTGTCAACAGACAAGGATGAGACTGGGAAATGGTGATTATTTTCTCCACTCTAGCGCGTGTTTCCAATCGATGAGGCAAGTATACCTATCATTCGGAGTATAGGATCAAGTGTCGTATATCGACTCGGGGCTTCTCGAATACTTGTACTCACAAGAAAGAGCTATTATCTTATCGAACGGAAAGTTGGTTTTTGTTTAAAACATAAAAGGAAACGAAACACTAAGAAAGAGAAATTCGATTTTGGGGAAGCTAGCAGTTGATCTAGAATCCACTTGAACTAAAATAATCCTTTTTGAAAATAAAGTAATGCGAGCTCTTAAACTACTCACTCGACCGTGGAAGTTTCTAAGTACAAAAGCGTCTCTCTCGAGCTCATGCTTTTGACTAAGCTTAGGTTGATCGATTAAGACCTCTCGGCGAGTCAAAACCCCTAATCTTGCTTTAGGCGGTGAACCACTCTATTCGATTTGACTCCAATCCGGAGGATTTATGTCGTCCTCTCTCGAGGAGTGCATGCAACTCCTTTTATCTTTTAGTGATCTTCTCGTATCTACAACCTCTCGGTCATTTAGGATACGGATCTTAGATCGAAAAGCATATTCGCGAAATATGAATTCGACAAAACTATAAATCAAAGATAAATTGTAGCGATCATAATTAAGAACAAGACATTGGATAAAAAAAGAATGGTTTTATTTTATTTCAAGCTTCATCATGACCAAGCGATAAATAAAAATTTGCTACTCATCATCCTTAGGGAAATACAAGTTGAGGTAGGGAAAGACATGACTAAAAATAAACTTGAAAGTAAAGGCTATGAAATTAAAATGCAAGAAAGACAGTAAACAGAACAGAACTAAGCTCCCCAAAAATCTCCTCCAGCTTCTAGAATTGCTTGGAATTTATAGGAAACATTTCTTCAAGGTCACGCCTTAGGTCATGCCCGTGACCTAGGGCGTGTCAGGCTCGGAACCACTGTCTTAAAAGCTCAGGAACGTTGGAGGAAGAACCTCCAAAATCGGTTAAATGGCGGGTCACGCCCCTAGTAAACGGCCGTGACCTATGGCGTATCACTTCTGTTTCTGGAAAACTGCGGGAAGCTGAAAACGGCGGGAGTAAAGGGCTATTGATGGAGGGGTCATGCCCCATGGTCATGCCCGTGATCATGGGCGTGTCAGGCTGAAACGCCTATCTGGCGGCAACGGCAGGAACGGCTGGATTTATTGGCTGGAAATTCTCTGGCCACGCCCGTGTAATTGGCTGTTCGACGTTCTTCCTTCAACGATCTTGAAACTGTGGCTTTAATTTGGCATGTCGGGATGTCACGGCTAGACGTCATGCCCGTGGTAGCATGGTCACGCCCGTGACATTGGGGCGTGCATTTTTAGATGACATGGCACTGATCCTGTAACACGCGCCGGGTTCTTTGCTATTTTCCCAGCTTTGTCCAGATTTGTCTCCTGATTAATCCTGTAGACTCCATATTGATATTTGCAGCCCATATTTCCTAAAATAAGAAAATAAAGAAATTAGATAATAAAATCATAAAATATATTAAAAACTAATTAATTATTAAATAAAAATTAAATATAAAAATATGGATAAAATTAGAGTTATTAAATACCCTCATACTTACTCGTTTGCTCGTCCCGAGCAAACAACTTTACATGGAGAGTAAAAAAATTTTAAATGCTAGAAAAGAAAATTGAAGCTAAGGAGTAAAATGTGAAGTCTTATGCCTATGCTTGTAGATATTTTGGTAGAAAAACTCACTCAGCATACAAGTTATGTTTTTATTTTTCTTAAAATATGTTTCCATTATTATTTTTACTTTTAAAATGAAAATCCGGTAAATCTTAAAATTATATTCAGGGAGAGTGTAGCGTGTGTACTAAGATAACATTGCACGAACGAAGATCAAGATACCCTCCAAAGAAATCCATCAATGTCGATGGCCATAGGCTTGCCCTTTCACACTCTCGTCACGGCACTAGTTTAACTTATAAACATAAATCAGAAGGACTTAATTAGGTAGAAACGTAGGCTTAGGTTTTTGGTGAGGATGGTCAAAGATAAAAACGATGGCTAGTCACACCAAAACCTAGAGAAAGCTTGCACACAAAAATTTGTTATGGCTTTAAGAACGCAGCCAAAATCCTAATCTCTCTTTTTTTTTCTTTCTTATTTTTTTTCAACTCTCACATCATGTCGAACATTTTATTCTACCTCTTCATTTTTTTACAGTAATTTTTTTTCTTCTTTTTTTTCAACTTTTTTTTCTTTTTATTTTGAAGAGGAAATGAAAATCAACTCTTCTTTTTAATAAGAAAAGAGCCACCAACAATAAAAAGACTCCTAATCACTCACAAACCATATTTGTATATCTATGTGCAAGCTTGGTCTTAGGTGCGCAATTAGGTTGCTTTTTAGGATTTGGTAAAATATTTGGTGGATCAAAAACAAAAAGATAAGATAATAGGCTCAAAATGGCTTAGCAAAGATAAGATTTTAGGTAAGGGTGCAAAGTCTCAAACTGGCCAAAAGATGTGCCTAAACCATATCTATGCTAATGAGTTTAACTTATGCAAAGTCTTGAGAATAGTTAGAGGGCAAGTTCTAGACATCGAGAAAGAATATCTCTTTCTTGATCCGTGAAATATCTCTCTAGTAAACTTCTACTTACTCACCTAAAGTTTTTTAGATTTTACCGGTTTTCAAAGTGAAAGTAAAATAAAACATTTCCACGCATTTAGAAAAATGAAAATCTAATTATATGCTAAATATTTAGATCTACATAAAATTCTACTTACACGTGCACTTGACTAGAAACACAGCATGACCAACAGTTTTACTCCAAAATTCAAATTTCAATTTAAACATCAAAATATTCTAAACACTATATAAAAGTTGAATACTAAGGATTTCGCAAGTGAATAAATATAGAAATAAAGATTTCTCTAATATAAAAATTAACCCTAATTTTTTGAATTTTTGGTTGCAAATTTTTGTGCAATTTTGTTTTTTTGTATGTTTTGCTAGAGAACTATCCCCCCCCATACTTAAACAATACATTGTCCCCAATGAAAAAAAAGTAAAAAAACAAAAAGAAAAGGAGACTTCCCTGAAGCGGGCGAATCAGTCCAAAGTGTACCTGGAAGACAATACAGAAGCAAACATATTTTTGATATAGATAGTTTTTTTTAAAACAAATTAAAAGATACATGGCAGATAAAAACAAAAAAAAGATACAAGATGACGGATTACAACCCAAAGAAAATAAAGTAACCTAATCCTCATCGCTATCACACCCTCATGGCGGATAATGAGTGCGTAGATCCGCGAACTCACGTGTAATATGCGCCACAGAAAAAGCGTGGCTCTGCTCCAGTGCGGCAAAACGAGCGTCAAATGAAGTAAAGCGTTTTCTAAAATTGGTCTCCATCTGATTTAGGCGAGTGTGAATCAACCCAAATTGTTGATCCTAATAGGTTTGAGGACCGGGCTCTGAAGAAGTCTCCTGCGGTGGTGGAATGGGGGAAGAAGGAATAGTGCCGCTGGGACCGGCACCGAAATCTAGATCAAGATCTCCACCACCGACTGCGGGGGGGGGGGGGGGGGGGGGGATAGCCTCAAACTTCTCCATCGCATCGTCGCGCTAGGCCGAGGGACTGAAGGGTCTGGAACTGGATTACCTGCGGCGTCTGGACGCAGCTGAGTCATGGAAGAGTATCCCAAAGGCCGAGATGCTTGGTGAGGAAAGTGATGAAGTTCCCGCCGTGCACTGCTCCCAACCTCACATTTTTTGGCTTGGTGCCGAAAGAAAATTGCGAGCAAATAGCCGAGGTTCAACGCGACTCGGTAAAACATACTATATAAATATAGTAAGTCCGCCCGAGTCACCACCACATGGCTGTCGCCGCGAGCAGAAAAAGTAAAGGTGAGGAGGTTGTGGATAATGCGCAAGGCGGGGGAAATGAGGTGGCTTCCTTTGGATTTCTTTGGGGTGTAGGGAGCGGTGTCATTACTGATTTCCGCCTAAAAGGTGAGAAGGTTAACATGGGGAGGGAAATCAGTAATTAAATCGAGGTAGGCGGGAGATTGGGAAAAGGACTCCGAGCAAAAGCCCATGGCAACGTTGAGTTGGCAGATGGTGAGCTGATGCACCACCCCACCCATGCAAAAGACGATGAAGTCGTCATTTGCCGCCCAACAGAACACGAATGAAGCCAAGAACTCAACGGTGAGCTCAAGGAAGGCATGCTCGAAAATGGAGAAGAGGGAACTCCATCCAGGGGTGGATAGAAATCCCCGCACCAGATCTGCGGCTCCAAATGTGGCGAGGATCGCCCAATCTAAGATGCGGAACCCACCAAGGGGTTTGGCACGTAGGCGATCGCTGCGATTGAGCTGCGTTTGGTTTTCAAAGAGCATCATGGCTTCCGTCGCGGCGGCTAGCGCTACGGCGGCATCCACGGGGTGCTCGGAGGAGGAAGCGGTGGAATGAGGGTGGTGGCGAGGCATTGTGGAAGAAGGGAGAAAAAAAGGATTTGGGTTGGCTAAGGGAGAAGGGGAGTGCTGGAAGGTGTGGAGGAATGAGAGGGGAAAAATCCCTATTTATAGGGTTTTCAGGTTGGTCACGCCCTCCGGTCACGCCCGTGACAGGGGGCGTGACAAGCACGGGTCAAAGCGGAAAAAGGATCTGAGATCTCCTTCCTCGGATTCCCTGGTCACGCCCCAGAGTCATGCCCGTGCCTCCAGGCATGTCAGGGGTATCCTATGCATCTGCGCGGGAATCCAAGGTGCTGGCCTTGGATGCCACGGTCACGCCCTCGGTCACGGTCGTGACTGGGGGCGTGGCAAATTAAAAAAAAAAACAAAAAGCAAGGAATCTGAGGCATTGACCTTGGGTCATGCCTCGGATTCGCCGACACGGCCCAGGGTCACGGCCGTGACCCTGGGGCGTGTAACTGAAAAAGATGAAAAAAAAATTGTTACTTTTTGTTTTTTGAGAAAACCCGGGCAAGTCACGGCCATGACTTACCTGCGTCACGGGCGTGACATGTGTTGTCACGGGCGTGACAGAGAAAACTTTGTTGTTTTCTCTGAGCCAGGTCGTCAAATGAAGATCCGCGCTGGTCACGCCCGTGTCCCAAACGGAAGACGAACGAGAAACTTCGCTCGACGAAACCACTCTCAGGTTGCGCTAGACGAACTAAACACGGCTATGTCACCCCCGTGACCAATAGGTCATGGCCATGATAGAGGCGTGTACGAACGAAAACAAAAAAAAAATTATATTTTTTTTCTTTTGCTTTTTTTGTTTTTTTTGTTTTTTTTTGTTTTTTTTGTTGTTTTGTTTTTTTAAAAAAAATATTTTCAAGACAGAAATAAAAGAAAATAAATTAAAGTTACCGACATGAAAAACTCGCATGAGGATGACGTTCCCGATCGATCGTCACACCACCTGTAAAACTAAAAAAATAAAATAAAATAAAACGATAACCATGGGATGTCTTACACGAGCTCTTTGTTTATGGTCGGTGAGCTCGACCATATTGATGCGCGCTAAGTTATGGGTTTGACAACACTATGTTGTCCAATTGTTCGTTAAGATTATCACCGGTAATAAATAATTTTAGCTGGTGCCCATTTACCTTAAACTCGCCTCTTTCCGGGTGCGAGATAAGCACCGTCCCGTAGGGCGAAACCTCCTTTACGATAAAGGGGCCGGACCAACGGGACTTAAGCTTACCCGGAAATAAGCATAAGCGCGAGTTATAAAGAAAGACTTGGTCTCCCGGTTGGAAGTCCTTTGGGTGCTTAATTTTTCTATCATGATAAAATTTTGTGCGCTCCTTATAGAGTTTGTTATTCTCAAAAGCGAGGGAGCGCCACTCATCAAGCTCGTTAAGTTGGAGTTTACGGAGCTCGGAGGACAAATTCTCATCAAGATTGAAAATTTTAAGTGCCCAAAAGGGATGATGTTCAAGCTCAACCGGTAAATGGCATGCTTTCCCATAGACTAGTCGATACGGCGTACAACCGATAGCAGTTTTGTACGCGGTCCGATAAGCCCATAGAGCATCATCTAGCTTGACCGACCAATCCTTCCTACTAGTAGAAACCGTTTTCTCTAAAATTCGTTTGATTTCACGGTTAACTACTTCTACCTGGCCACTTGTTTGAGGGTGATAGGGGGTGGCTAACCAATATGTAACGCCGTATTTACACAAAACCTTAGCGAATTCTGCGTTACAAAAGTGGGTGCCCCTATCACTAACTATTGCACGCGGTGCTCCAATTCGTGAAAATAGTTTTTTGAGAAATTGGGTCACGACTCGGGCGTCATTAGTGGGAAGGGCTTGCGCTTCCGCCCACCGTGACACATAGTCGACCGCTACCAATATATATTTATTTCCATAGGATGTTGGTAGCGGTCCAACAAAGTCGATCCACCATAAATCAAAAACTTCGATTTCTAAAAATGAATTTAATGGCATTTCATCACGGCAGGAAATATTACCCGAGCGTTGGCATTGTTCACAACGACTTACATAGGTGTGAGCAGCATCCTTAAAGATGCTTGGCCAATAGAAGCCTTCTACAAGTACCTTTCGAGCCGTCCAATTAGCTTTATAGTGCCCACCGGCGGGTCCCTCATGACAATGCTTTAGAATTTGAGCACCTTCGCCATGAGAAACACACCTATGCATACTTGGTCCGCGCAAACACAAAAAAGGAAGGGATCCTCCCAAAAATAAATTTTCAAATCAGAAAAGAATTTCTTCTTTTCTTGATTAGAAAAACCATTCGGGAGGAATCTCGCAACAAGATAATTTGCGAAATCAGCGAACCAAGGAGTGGGGAGAGTAATTACCTTATGAATGGCGAGAAGGCGCTCCTCGGGGAAAGTGTCGTCAATGTCCTCCATGAGCTCCCCCGAATTGGGGTTCTCCAACCGCGAAGGATTATCAGCCGCCAAGTTCTCCGCTCCTCTCTTGTCACGAATCTCCAAGTCAAATTCTTGGAGTAGTAAGATCCATCTAATCAATCGCGGCTTTGCATCTGTTTTTGCTAGCAAATATCTCAAGGTCGAATGATCAGTAAAAACGATAATTTTGGACAAGGTGAGATAGGAGCGGAATTTATCAAATGAGAAAATTACGGCTAATAATTCTTTTTCGGTGGTCGTGTATTTTTCCTGTGTGGCGGTTAATGTTTTGCTTGCATAATAGATAGGATGAAAATTTTTATTTATGCGGTGTCCTAAGACCGCACCGATGGCAAAACTACTAGCGTCGCACATTATCTCAAATGGAAGTTCCCAATTGGGAGCGATCATGATCAGAGCGTTAATCAATTTTTCTTTAATAAGAGAAAAGGCACGCAAACAATTTTCGTCAAAAGTGAATGCGTCTTTTCCTAACAAGTGGGTAAGGGGCTTAGTTATTTTAGAAAAATCTTTAATAAACTGGCGATAGAAATCGGCATGCCCCAAAAAACTACGAACGGCCTTAACATTGTAAGGGGGAGGTAGCTTTTCTATAGTTTCAATTTTTGCTTTATCTACCTCTATGCCCTCACTAGAAATTTTATGGCCTAAGACTAAACCCTCCCGTACCATAAAATGTCACTTCTCCCTATTTAAAACTAGGTTCATGTCCTCACATCTTTGGAGTACACGGGAATGGTTTGGCAAACATCAATCAAACGAATCTCCAAAAACGGAGAAATCGTCCATGAAAACCTCCATGATATCCTCCACTAATTCATCAAAGATTTCTAGCATACATCTTTGGAAGGTTGCCGGCGCGTTGCACAAACCAAAAGGCATCCTTCGATAGGCGAAGGTGCCAAACTGACAAGTGAAGGTTGTTTTCTCTTGGTCCTCGGGCGCGATTGGGATTTGAAAATATCCCGAGAGACCATCAAGAAAACAATAAAATGAGTGTCCGGATAGCTGTTCAAGGATTTGGTCAATAAACCACAAAGGAAAATGATCCTTACGGGTTGCATCATTTAATTTACGGTAATCGATGCACACCCACCATCTGGTAACGGTTCGAGTAGGAACTAACTCGTTTTTATCATTAGGCACTACCGTTAATCCTCCTTTCTTGGGCACCACTTGGACCGGGCTCACCCAAGAGCTATCCGAAATCGGATAGATGATACCCGCATCTAATAATTTTATTACCTCGGCCTTGACTACCTCCTTCATGTTAAGATTTAGCCGGCGTTGAGGTTGAATGGATTTATGAGCGTGTTCTTCTAATAAAATTTTATGGGTGCAAAAGGAGGGATTAATCCCTCTCAAATCCGTGATCTTCCACGCAATTGCGCGGCGATGAAGTTTTAAAGTATGAGATAATTTAATTTTTTCTTCATCGGTCAAGTAAGCCGACACAATAACCGGAAGTTTTGAATCCTCCGCTAAAAATAAATACTCTAAATGATCAGGCAATTGTTTTAGTTCTAGCGCGGGAGGTTCATCATAAGAAGTTTTCAAACGATCACTACCAATTTCTAAAAGTTCAAAAATAGGTGCGCGAGTGATCGAGAGATTATGACTATTTTCATGAGCAATTAAATCTAAATTTTCAAAATCGGCATCATGATCAATAGAAGATAAAGATTTTTCAGAAAAAAGAAAGGAGTCTTCTTCAGGAGAAGCCTCCAAATAATAAGATGAGTCGTCATTTGAGAGCGAGTTTTTCATAGACGTGTCAATAGTAAAGGTAACTTCTTCATCTACGACTCTAAGGAGAAGTTTCCCATTACTAACATCTATAACTACGCGCGAGGTGGCAAGAAAAGGGCGACCGAGAATGAGTGGTACCTCGGTGTCCTCTTCGATGTCAAAGATGACGAAATCTACCGGAAAGATAAATTTGTCAACTTTGACAAGCACATCCTCTATGATCCCCATAGGGAGTTTGACAGACCGATCCGCCAATTGAATGCACATTCTTGTGGGCTTAGGTTCTCCTAATCCCAACTTCTTAACTAAACAATAAGGCATTAAATTGATTGAGGCGCCTAGATCGGCTAACACACGTTTTACTAATAAATCACCAAACAAACAAGGAATAGAGAAACTACCCGGATCGGGTAATTTTTTAGGTAATTTATTAAGTAAAACTGCTGAACACTCCGCGTTCAATTGAACCGTGGAGATATCCTCAAGTTTCTTTTTATTAGATAAAAAATCCTTGAGGTACTTGGCGTATTTCGGCATTTGGGCTATTATTTCACAAAATGGTAAATTTATTTGGATTTGTTTAAACATGTCCAAAAATTTATCGTGATGTTCATCCACCCGGTCTTTTTGCATTCTAGATGGATAGGGAAGAGGTGGTTGATAAGCTTTTGGTTTAGTAGAAGGCTTAGGCGGAGGAGAAGATGAAGAAATTGTTACCTCTGTATCAACTGGAATTGGAGAAGTATCAACCGGATTTTGAGGAGTGGTTACCTCCTTCCCGCTCCATAGGGTGATGGATTTGGCATGCTCCTTTGGGTTCGGCTCTGTATTGCCCGGTAGCGCTCCTTGTTGACGATCAGAGAGCATTTTAGAGATTTGCCCAATTTGTGTCTCCAAACTACGAAGAGATCCGGTAAGATACCGGATGTTGGCATCATTTGTTGCCGTATATTTGGTGAAAACTTCCTCCAAAGAAGGAGATTTTGGAGCTTGCGGTGGAGGAAATCCGGGTGGATTTGCGTTTGGGGGATGCATAGCATTCCCCGGATTTCTCCAAGAGAAATTGGGGTGGTTTCTATAACCCTGGTGATATGTATCACCATAATTAGTATTACCCGGATTAAAGGGTGGCCAATTCGGATTTCCCATATAATGGACATGCTCGGCCAACGTAGTGGGAGAGGGGGAAGAAGTACGATCCCAGGTAGGTGTAGAAGAGGAAGCAGACATCTCTTCTAATCATTTGTTTAGCATCTCAACCTGGAGAGATAGATTGGAGACCGTATCAATTTCATACATCCCAGCCGGTTTAGGTGGTTTAGACCGAGGTGTACTCCATTGATAGGTATTCAAAGCCATAACCTCTATAAGCTCTTGGGCGACCGTCGGTGTTTTGTTATTCAACGTTCCACCGGTGGCGGCATCGATATGTTGCCTAGTTTGAGAATTTAGGCCGTTATAGAAGATTTTGATTTGTAACCAATCCGGAATTGCATGATGAGGGCATCGACGAAGAAATTCCTTGAAACGCTCCCAAGTATCATATAACGTTTCCGAATCAAGTTGGGAGAAATAAGTAATATCATTGCGCAATTTAGCAGTTTTAGCCGGCGAAAAGTATTTCGTAAGAAATCTTTCCGTCATTTGAGCCCATGTTGTGATTGATACTCTTGGTAGAGAATTCAACCATTGTTTGGCTTTAGTGCGCAATGTAAATGGGAATAACCTTAGCCAGATGGCATCATTAGATATACCATTAATTTTAAAAGTATCACATATTTCTAAGAAATTTGAAATATGCGCGTTTGGATCTTCATATTGAAGCCCATCAAATTGTACATATTGTTGTACCATTTGGATGATGCTTGGATTCAACTCAAAATTATTGGGGGCAATAGCGGGGCGAACAATACTAGATTGAGCCTCGTCCAAGTTTGTACGGGCATAATAGGACATAGTCCTTTGTTCGACCGCATTTGGCTCACCCATATTGGAAGAAGAAGAAGAAGGAGATCTAGGAGAATGGGAAGAAGAACTAAATGAAGAAGGAGAAGAAGAAGGCGGTGACGGAGAGAGAATTAATGAAGGATTAGGAGTGTCTCCTAAGGATTCCGTATCTTGAGAATTCAGAACTCGAAATCGTAAGCGGTGCCGAAGGGTTCGCTCGATTTCCGGATCCAAATCAAAAAGAGGTGACGGATTCCCTCGGGTCATACACTAGAATAAGACAAAATTAAAAAAAATTTTGATTTTGAAATTTTTTAAAACAAAAAGAAAATGATAAAACTAATAGATCCTTGCTTTCAAAATATCGACAAAAATATTCCCCGACAACGGCGCCAAAAACTTGGTGATTACTTTCTCCACGCTAGCGCGTGTTTCCAATCGATGAGGCAAGTATAACTATCGTTCGGAGTATAGGATCAAGTGTCGTATATCGACTCGGGGCTTGTCGAATACTTGTACTCATAAGAAAGTGCTATTATCTTATCGGACAAAAAGTTGGTTTTTGTTTAAAACAGAAAAGGAAACGAAACACTAAGAAAGAGAAATTCGATTTTGGGGAAGCTAGCACTTGATCTAGAATCCACTTGAACTAAAATAAACCTTTTTGAAAATAAAGTAATGCGAGCTCTTAAACTACTCACTCGACCGTGGAAGTTTCTAAGTACAAAAGCGTCTCTCTCGAGCTCATGCTTTTGACTAATCTTAGGTTGATCGATTAAGACCTCTTGGTCAGTGGAAATCCCTAACCATGCTTTAAGCGGTGAACCACTCTATTGGATTTGACTCCAATCCGGAGGATTTATGTCGTCCTCTCTCGAGGAGTGCATGCAACTCCTTTTATCTTTGAGTGATCATCTCGTATCCGCAACCTCTCGGTCGTTTAGGATACGGATCTTAGATCGAAAAGCATATTCCCAAAATATGAATTCGACAAAACTATAAATCAAAGATAAATCATAGCGAGCATAATTAAGAACAAGACATTGGATAAAAAAAAGAAAGGTTTTATTTTATTTCAAGCTTCATCATAACCAAGCGCTAAATGAAAATTAGCTACTCATCATCCTTAGAGAAATACAAGTTGAGGTAGGGAAAGACATGACTAAAAATAAACTTGAAAGTAAAGTCTATGAAATTAAAATGCAAGAAAGACAGTAAACAGAACATAACTAAGCTCCCAAAAACGCTCCACCAGCTTCTGGAATTGCCTGGAATTTATAGGAAACATTTCTGCAAGGTCACGCCCTAGGTCACGCCCGTCATTTAGGGCGTGTCAGGCTCGGAACCGCTGTCTTGAAAGCTCGGGAACGTTGGAGGAGGAACCGCCAAAATCTGTTAAATGGCGGGTCACGCCCCTAGGTCACGCCCGTGACCTAGGGCGTGTCACTTTTGTTTCTAGAAAACAGCAGGAAGCTAAAAACGGCGGGAGTAAAGGGCTGTGGATGGAGGGGTCATGCCCCATGGTCACGCCCGTGACCATGGGCGTGTCAGGATGAAATGGCTATCTGGAGGCAACAACAGGAACGACTGCAATTATTGGCTGGAAACTCTCTCGCCACGCCCTGGCCATGCCCGTGACCGATGGGTCACAGGCGTGTAATTGGCTATTCGACGTTCTTCCTTTGACGTTCTTGAAATTGTGGCTTTAATTTGGCACGCCGGGATGTCACGGCTAGACGTCACGCCCGTGGTAGCATGGTCACGCCCGTGACTTTGGGGTGTGTATTTTTAGATGACGTGGCACTGATCCTGTAACACGCGCCGGGTTCTTTGCTATTTTCCCAGCTTTGTCTAGATTTGTCTCCTGATCAATCCTGTAGACTCCATATTGATATTTGCAGCCCATATTGATCCTAAAATAAGAAAATAAAAAATTAGATAATAAAATCATAGAATATATTAAAAACTAATTAATTATTAAATAAAAATTAAATATAAAAATATGGATAAAATTAGAGTTATCAGGAAACTTGTTGATGAAATCTTATATAAATGCATAATTGGCTCCCTCCTCTACCTGACTAATAGTAGGCCAGACATTATATATGTTATATATGTTTGTGCTAGATACAAAGCTTTCCCTAAAGAGTCTCATTATTCTACTGCAAAAATAATTCTAAGATATCTCAAGGTCACACCTAATCTTGGTCTATGGTACCTAGGAATAATGATTTTGAACCAAATGGGCATTCAGAGATAGATTTTGTAGGTTGTAGAGAAGACAAGAAAAGCACATCTGACACCTATAAATTTATAGAGCGAAGACTGGTATCTTGGAGTAGCAAGAAACAGACTAGTGTTGTATTCTCCGATGCAGAATCAAAATATATTTTAGCTAGAAGTTGCTATGCACAGCTACTATGGATGCAACATCAACTCCAAGACTAAGATCTCAAGCTAAATAAAACTCCCATGCTTTGTGATTCTTCTAGTATATTCTCTATTGCTAGAAACCCTTTGTCTCATAGCAGGAATAATCATATAGAGATTAAATATAATTTCATTAGAGAGCATGTAGAAAGAGAAGACATCAGTCTTGAGTTTGTCCTCATAAAAAAACAAGTGGCTGATATTTTCACTAAGCCACTAGATAAAGCCAAGTTCAACACCTTCAAATTTGAGTTGGTCATACTAAACTTAGTGTAGTTTCATTATCCTTTCATGCATGTCTGCTCCAGGAAGGATTAACCTTCGCAGGTTATCAAGGAAGATATAGATAAATTCTACATGCATTGAGTGAGCTGAGACT
Source organism: Platanthera guangdongensis (assembly GCA_039583875.1). Lineage (NCBI taxonomy): Eukaryota > Viridiplantae > Streptophyta > Magnoliopsida > Asparagales > Orchidaceae > Platanthera > Platanthera guangdongensis. Next base: position 119,028,314 of record CM077163.1, read on the forward strand.
AAGTGTCCAAGAATAGAGTGCACTGAGATAACTTCAGGCATCTAGTACGCTGAGACAGCTTCAGGCATCGAGTGCGCTGAGACTAAGTGTCCAGGCATCGAGTGTGCTTAGATAACTTCAGGTGTCGAGTGAATCGAGTGCATTGAGTTCTCTCATCAAATTTACTCAGACAGTTCTGATTACGGCTATCTTCCTGGATTAATCTTAGCCGTTGATCTACTCATGCTAATCATGATAGGAATGGGCCTCTCCATATTCTAGAATATGCGTAACTATAAATAGAAGTGTGTGCTTAAAATAAAACACATAAATCATAGCCATATTAGAACTTCTGCCACCCTGCGAAGATATCTTATGCAAGTTCCTTGTCACTCCAGTAATTCAAAGTTTCAATGGTGCCCAACGGAGTGGATTTCCTTTTCGAGGGTTCTAAATAAGTTAGGAATGGGTTCAAGGATGATTTAGATGATGTTCGGCTTGTTCTTCATTTACTACAGGTCGCTGACCTAGAGTTTGTCTTGTTAAAGCCGAGCTCGATATGGAAATGAGAAGTACTAGAACTACACTCGAATGCCAAAATCAACTCCTCTTCCAACAAATTCAAGATGTATATTAATGGACACAAGATTAAGTTCACCCTGATAAGTAATATTTATGCGTATTTTTACTATAATATTTAGTTTAATATTTAGTTATAATTAATCATATTTTATTTATTCTGGTTAATAAATTATATCTTTTTGATATCTATTAAATAATTTAAGTTTTATTTATTTTTGTAGGATTTATAACTATTTTTAGTACTTATTTTAGTTTAATAATTAATATAAAATTAATAATAATTTAGGTATTTTCATTTATAAATCATTTATTTTATATTTTAGTTTACTAATTTAATATATATTTATTTTTCTAGGTTTATTGACGTGGTCGTGCTCCCGACGTTTGCAAAAGAAATATTTAGCGAAGTCGTCACGTTGGCCGAACAATTCATGTAGTCTATAAGAAACCAAGTCAAAGTCTCGCTGCACTCGTTCATGCCGATCAAGCATTTCACGTCGCAACCACCCATTCAGCTCTTTTTCATGCAAGCTCATGACAAATATATTATTATGCATTGATGTCGTCATGCCATCATCGCCAACTCTCAAAATGACCGGCGCCAAGCAAGTCTTTGACATTCAACTATTTTCATTCACATCATTCTCATGCACAACGCCATCGCCGTCACCTTTTCATGTCAAAGCCGACACCTCATCATTCAACCTACATCACCACACCTTTCTCTCTCTAAAAAGCTGCCACAGTGAAATACATGCACTTTATTATTATTATTATTATAACCCTTTACTTCCCCTCTTCATTTCTCCATGAAACCGCTAGCTCCTCTTTATTCCATGAAACCACCACCTTTATATTCTTCTTCGTTATCTCCTCCCTCCATTTACCTCATCTTAAATATTTGATAAATATTTGATGTTTCAACTCCATCTTAATTTTAGTAATTATTTCCACCATTCATTTCCTTTTTATAAACTATGAAACTCCCCCATTTAATTTGGTTGTTTTTTCATATATTTCATTAATATTTAATTATTATTACCACTTTATTTTCCTCCTCTTACCCTTGGCCTTCCAACCTTTCATGTGTCTTTCATCCTTTCTTTTTTTCCTATAAATAATGGCCAAGGGGGAATGATGAGGGGAGTCCACCATTGGGGTTGAAAATCGGGTTGGGTGGCTTCTTTTCTGAATATCTTTGGAGTTAGTTTTATTTTATTCAATTTTATTTTATTTGCAATATAGTTTAGATTTTCTTTTCATGCAATTGTAGTCTTTTATTTCATAGTGATAGAATGTATTTTTCAATTATGAGTAGCTAAATTTCCATAAGCACTTGATCATGATTAACTTTGGAATGAAATAAACTTTCATTATTTTTCTCAAAATTGTAAAGCTCTCTATTTTGCTCACTATCGATTTATCTTTGATTTACATTTTGTCGAATTCATATTTCACGGATATGTTTTTCGATCTAAGATCCGTATCCTAAATGACCGAGAGGTTGCAGATACGTGAAGATCGCTCCAAGATAAAAGGAGTTGCATGCACTCCTCGAGAGAGGACGACATAAATCTTCCGGATTGAATTCAAATCCAATAGTGGGGTTCAACACTTAAAGCAAGCTTAGGGGTTTCGACTGGCCGAGGGGTCTTAATCGATCAACCTAAGGTTAGACAAAAGCATGAGCTCGAGAGAGACGCTTTTGTATTCTTGGAACCTCCACGGTCAAAGTAAGTGATTATGGGCTATTACTTTTATCATTTCATGAAAGTCTATTTTAATCCAAAGGAATTGTAGATCAAGTGTTTATTTGCATTCCACAGAAATTTCTCTTTTAATTTAATTATTCTCTTTGTATAATACTCGATAAAATAATATAAATTTGTGTGATTAAAAGAACTCAACAGACCCGAAATAATACGACACTTGATATTCTTAAATATCCTATACTATGAAGGATAGGTGCTCTTGCCTATAATTTGTAGAATTTGGAAATATTTTTATCCTAAATTTTATTCATCAAGTTTTTGGCGCCGTTGCCGGGGACAATTTTTGTTGATATTTTGAAAGCTCGAATTGTATTAATTTTATCATTCTCTTTCTCTACCCCTATTCACTTTTTCATTTTCTTTTTCGAATTCCATTCTATTAAGTACCGGTTGTTTTATTTTCTTTTTACAAAAAAATGTTATCACAATTGGCCGCTACAATTGCCGAGCTTACACACAAAGTTAATCTTTTGGAAGCCGCAAGGAAGCGCCAAGTTTTTTGCAATTTTTGGGGTGCCCCTCATCGGAGTGAGGAATGTTATTATTGTTATCATCAAAATTATTCTTATAATTTTGATAAAAATTATGAAAATAATTATTCCTACTTTAATGCGAACCTTTTATCTAATTTCCATGAAAATAACTATTATAATCACTTTTCCAATTTTAATGAAATTAAATTTTCTACTTTAAATAAAAATAATTTTCATGAAAATACTTTTTCAGGCATCAATGCGAATAATTTTTCTGATTTTTGTAATTTTCCCTCTTCCTCGGATGTTGTTTTCCGGCATGATCCCCCAGAAAGATTCCCGAGTAATGAGGATATTTATTTAGATCCGACTTTTTGTTCTTCTTTTTCCGCATCACAAGCTTTCTCTCCTACTTTTGGGGAATCTACTCAATTTTTATTTGATTCTTCCCACCAAAATTTGGATGAGAACTTTCTTACTTTTAGTGATTTTTCTCCTTCTTCAGATAATGTCGCTAATGAGGAACATGACTCTTCATGTACCCCCGTAGTTGTTTATTCTGAAGAAGAAGAAGAAAAACTTTTATTTCAAGAACTTGTTAGGTGTATGGATGCATTGGGAGCAGTAGATGAAGAACATGTTTCTCCTCATACTACCAATTTTTCTCCTATTTATGAATTTCCAAACACAATTTATAAATATTTAGGAGCAAAAATTTATGAACCTGATGCGTCCAATGATTTGATTTTAAATCATTATACTGATGATAAATTAATTTTAGAAAATCAACAATCGGGGCTTGCTCAATTTCTTTCACACGACCCTCAATCAACTCACCTTATGTATGGATAGGTGATTTGAATCTAAATTTTCAAGTCAACTATGAGAAGGAAAATCAAGAAGCAAGCAGAGGAGTAGCCGGGCGTGTGACTTTGGCATCTTCGCCAAAGCAAGAATTAAGGGAGTTGCCCGTTCATTTCAATTTTTATTTTCCTTTCTCCTAACCCGAACCGTCTAGCTTAAAGACGGGAAAAAGAAAAGCGCTCTTAGTAGACACCCCTTGCTTATCTTTTAATATCTATGCATTTTTTTTTCTAAATTTTCACAAACTATTTTTCTTTCCCCCTCCTACTTGACTTATAAACATTGGGGACAATGTTTATTTTTAAGTATGGGGGTGGATTCTTATTTATTGTTTTTATTTAAAAATCCAAGAAAAAATGAAAAATCTTTAATAAATTTTTTAAAAAATTCTCTTTTATTATCAAAAATACAAAACAAAATATAGAAAAAGAAAAAAAAACAAAAAAAAACAAAAATAATAAACCCCTACTTAATTTTTGTGCTTTTTAGAAATTTACTTTGAGTTTGTTTATAAGAATTTTTATAATTTTTGATTTTCTAATCTTTTATTTTATCAAAGTTTGTTAAAATTAATTTTTAGGTGATTTTATTTTAAGAAATAACTTTATGAAATAAATTTGTTTAGAGAAATCTATTTAGCTCTTTTTCTATTTTATTGTAATTAGCTTCAATTTTATAGTATCTAGATTAACAATTCTTAGATTTTAATTATTTTCACTTTATGTTTTAAGATTCTTTGGAAGCTTAAATCACTATAGTTGTTCTCTAATTATTTTAATTTAATCTAAATATTGTCAAATCTTCCCGTTGTTTTTAATTTTCTTGTTAGTTCATATGTCATGGAGATAAGAGGATAAAATTCATTATCTCGTGGTACACATATGCAATTTTTCATTTTTGGTTAGATCATATGTCATGGGAATCAAGTATTCCATGGTACACATATGCATCCCCAAAAAAAGGAGTAAGAGGATAAAATTCATTACTCCTAAGCAATTTTACTTTTAATTGAAGAGAAAAAAATATCAAAAAGAAAAAAAAAATTGTGTGGGGTGAGAGGATAAAATTCATCACCCTTAATCTAAGATCTCTTCAATTTTCTTATTCCCAAAACCCAATAGCCAATATTATTGCTTTAGAATTAAATTAAAATTTTAAGAGAGCATAAGTAGAAGTTTAAATTTTCCTTTAAGTTTCTTTTTAGTGAAAGTGTTAATAATTTTTAATCTAACTTTGTTTGCTAAATACTTAATTTTGAGTTCTAATTAATTTATTAGAGAAAACTATGCTAAATATTTAGCTCTTCACATTTTATTTTCATATTTTAGGACTTAAAATTTTGAATCCCTAAAATTTTATTTTTAACTTTCTCTTGATTTAATAAAATTTTAGTTTGATTTAAAAATTATATTAATGTCTTAAAAGTATTTCTCATAGTTTTGCCCTGGAATAATAAAAGCTTAAGTATGGGGGTATTTGATAAGTAATATTTATGCGTATTTTTACTATAATATTTAGTTTAATATTTAGTTTTAATTAATCATATTTTATTTATTCTGGTTAAAAAATTATATCTTTTTGATATCTATTAAATAATTTATGTTTTATTTATTTTTGTAGGATTTATAACTATTTTTTAGTATTTATTTTAGTTTAATAATTAATACAAAAATAATAATAATTTAGGTATTTTCATTTATAAATCATTTATTTTATATTTTATTTTACTAATTTAATATATATTTACTTTTTGTAGGTTTATTGACGTGGTCGTGCTCCCAACGTTTGCAAAAGAAATATTTAGCGAAGTCGTCACGTTGGCCGAACAATTCATGTAGTCTACATGAAACCAAGTCAAAGTCTCGTTGCACTCGTTCATGCTGATCAAGCATTTAACGTCGCAACCACCCATTCAGCTCTTCTTCATGCAAGCTCATGACAAATATATTATTATGCATTGATGCCGCCATGCCATCATCGCCAACTCTCAAAATTACTGGCGCCAAGCAAGTCTTCGACATTCAACTATTTTCATTCACATCATTCTCATGCACAACGCCATCGCCGTCACCTTTTCATGTCAAAGCCTCCACCTCATCATACAACCTACATCACCATACATTTCTCTCTCTAAAAACTATCACAGTTAAATACATGCACTTTATTATTATTATTACTATAACCCTTTACTTCCCCTCTTCATTTCTCCATGAAACCGCTAGTTCCTCTTTATTCCATGAAACCACCACCTTTATATTCTTCTTCGTTATCTCCTCCCTCCATTTATCTCATCTTAAATATTTGATAAATATTTGATGTTTCAACTCCATCTTAATTTTAGTAATTATGTCCACCATTCATCTCCTCTTTATAAACTATGAAACTCCCACATTTAATTTGGTTGTTTTTTCATATATTTCATTAATATTTAATTATTATTACCACTTTATTTTCCTCCTCTTACCCTTGGCCTTCCAACCTTTCATATGTCTTTCATCTTTTCTTTTTTTCCTATAAATAATGGCCAAGGGGGAATGATGAGGGGAGTCCGCCATTGGGGTTGAAAATCGGGTTGGGTGGCTTATTTTCTGAGTATCTTTGGAGTTAGTTTTATTTTATTCATTTTTATCTTATTTGCAATATAGTTTAGATTTTCTTTTCATGCAATTGTACTCTTTTATTTCATAGTGATAGAATGTATTTTTCAATTATGAGTAGCTAAATTTTCATAAGCACTTGATCATGATTAACTTTGGAATGAAATAAACTTTCATTATTTTTCTCAAAATTGTAAAGCTCTCTATTTTGCTCACTATCGATTTATCTTTGATTTACATTTTGTCGAATTCATATTTCGCGGATATGTTTTTCGATCTAAGATCCGTATCCTAAATGACCGAGAGGTTACAGATACGTGAAGATCGCTCAAAGATAAAAGGAGTTGCATGCACTCCTCGAGAGAGGACGACATAAATCTTCCGGATTGAATTCAAATCCAATAGTGGGGTTCAACACTTAAAGCAAGCTTAGGGGTTTCGACTGGCCGAGGGGTCTTAATCGATCAACCTAAGGTTAGACAAAAGCATGAGCTCGAGAGAGACGCTTTTGTATTCTTGGAACCTCCACGGTCAAAGTAAGTGATTATGGGCTATTACTTTTATCATTTCATGAAAGTCTATTTTAATCCAAAGGAATTGTAGATCAAGTGTTTATTTGCATTCCACAGAAATTTCTCTTTTAATTTAATTATTCTCTTTGTATAATACTCGATAAAATAATATAAATTTGTGTGATTAAAAGAACTCAACAGACCCGAAATAATACGACACTTGATATTCTTAAATATTATATACTATGAAGGATAGGTGCTCTTGTCTATAATTTGTAGAATTTGGAAATATTTTTATCCTAAATTTTATTCATCAAGTTTTTGGCGTCGTTGCCGGGGACAATTTTTGTTGATATTTTGAAAGCGCGAATTGTATTAATTTTATCATTCTCTTTCTCTACCCCTATTCACTTTTTCATTTTCTTTTTCGAATTCCATTCTATTAAGTACCGGTTGTTTTATTTTCTTTTTACAAAAAAATGTTATCACAATTGGCCGCTACAATTGCCGAGCTTACACACAAAGTTAATCTTTTGGAAGCCGCAAGGAAGCGCCAAGTTTTTTGTAATTTTTGTGGTGCCCCTCATCGGAGTGAGGAATGTTATTATTGTTATCATCAAAATTATTCTTATAATTTTGATAAAAATTATGAAAATAATTATTCCTACTTTAATGCGAACCTTTTATCTAATTTCCATGAAAATAACTATTATAATCACTTTTCTAATTTTAATGAAATTAAATTTTCTACTTTAAATAAAAATAATTTTCATGAAAATACTTTTTCAGGCATCAATGCGAATAATTTTTCTGATTTTTGTAATTTTCCCTCTTCCTCGGATGTTGTTTTCCGGCATGATCCCCCAGAAAGATTCCCGAGTAATGAGGATATATATTTAGATCCGACTTTTTGTTCTTCTTTTTCGCATCACAAGCTTTCTCTCCTACTTTTGGGGAATCTACTCAATTTTTATTTGATTCTTCCCACCAAAATTTGGATGAGAACTTTCTTACTTTTAGTGATTTTTCTCCTTCTTCAGATAATGTCGCTAATGAGGAACATGACTCTTCATGTACCCCCGTAGTTGTTTATTCTGAAGAAGAAGAAGAAAAACTTTTATTTCAAGAACTTGTTAGGTGCATGGATGCATTGGGAGCAGTAGATGAAGAACATGTTTCTCCTCATACTACCAATTTTTCTCCTATTTATGAATTTCCAAACACAATTTATAAATATTTAGGAGCAAAAATTTATGAACCTGATGCGTCCAATGATTTGATTTTAAATCATTATACTGATGATAAATTAATTTTAGAAAATCAACAATCGGGGCTTGCTCAATTTCTTTCACACGACCCTCAATCAACTCACCTTATGTATGGATAGGTGATTTGAATCTAAATTTTCAAGTCAACTATGAGAAGGAAAATCAAGAAGCAAGCAGAGGAGTAGCCGGGCGTGTGACTTTGGCATCTTCGCCAAAGCAAGAATTAAGGGAGTTGCCCGTTCATTTCAATTTTTATTTTCCTTTCTCCTAACCCGAACCGTCTAGCTTAAAGACGGGAAAAAGAAAAGCGCTCTTAGTAGACACCCCTTGCTTATCTTTTAATATCTATGCATTTTTTTTTCTAAATTTTCACAAACTATTTTTCTTTCCCCCCTCCTACTTGACTTATAAACATTGGGGACAATGTTTATTTTTAAGTATGGGGGTGGATTCTTATTTATTGTTTTTATTTAAAAATCCAAGAAAAAATGAAAAATCTTTAATAAATTTTTTAAAAAATTCTCTTTTATTATCAAAAATACAAAACAAAATATAGAAAAAGAAAAAAAAACAAAAAAAAACAAAAATAATAAACCCCTACTTAATTTTTGTGCTTTTTAGAAATTTACTTTGAGTTTGTTTATAAGAATTTTTATAATTTTTGATTTTCTAATCTTTTATTTTATCAAAGTTTGTTAAAATTAATTTTTAGGTGATTTTATTTTAAGAAATAACTTTATGAAATAAATTTGTTTAGAGAAATCTATTTAGCCCTTTTTCTATTTTATTGTAATTAGCTTCAATTTTATAGTATCTAGATTAACAATTCTTAGATTTTAATTATTTTCACTTTATGTTTTAAGATTCTTTGGAAAGCTTAAATCACTATAGTTGTTCTCTAATTATTTTAATTTAATCTAAATATTGTCAAACCTTCCCGTTGTTTTTAATTTTCTTGTTAGTTCATATGTCATGGAGATAAGAGGATAAAATTCATTATCTCGTGGTACACATATGCAATTTTTCATTTTTGGTTAGATCATATGTCATGGGAATCAAGTATTCCATGGTACACATATGCAACCCCAAAAAAAGGAGTAAGAGGATAAAATTCATTACTCCTAAGCAATTTTACTTTTAATTGAAGAGAAAAAAATATCAAAAAGAAAAAAAAAATTGTGTGGGGTGAGAGGATAAAATTCATCACCCTTAATCTAAGATCTCTTCAATTTTCTTATTCCCAAAACCCAATAGCCAATATTATTGCTTTAGAATTAAATTAAAATTTTAAGAGAGCATAAGTAGAAATTTAAATTTTCCTTTAAGTTTCTTTTTAGTGAAAGTGTTAATAATTTTTAATCTAACTTTGTTTGCTAAATACTTAATTTTGAGTTCTAATTAATTTATTAGAGAAAACTTTGCTAAATATTTAGCTATTCACATTTTATTTTCATATTTTAGGACTTAAAATTTTGAATCCCTAAAATTTTATTTTTAACTTTCTCTTGATTTAATAAAATTTTAGTTTGATTTAAAAATTATATTAATGTCTTAAAAGTATTTCTCATAGTTTTGCCCTGTAATAACAAAAGCTTAAGTATGGGGGTATTTGATAAGTAATATTTATGCGTATTTTTACTATAATATTTAGTTTAATATTTAGTTTTAATTAATCATATTTTATTTATTCTGGTTAATAAATTATATCTTTTTGATATCTATTAAATAATTTATGTTTTATTTATTTTTGTAGGATTTATAACTATTTTTTAGTATTTATTTTAGTTTAATAATTAATAAAAAAATAATAATAATTTAGGTATTTTCATTTATAAATCATTTATTTTATATTTTATTTTACTAATTTAATATATATTTATTTTTGTAGGTTTATTGACGTGGTCGTGCTCCCAACGTTTGCAAAAGAAATATTTAGCGAAGTCGTCACGTTGGCCGAACAATTCATGTAGTCTACATGAAACCAAGTCAAAGTCTCGTTGCACTCGTTCATGCTGATCAAGCATTTAACGTCGCAACCACCCATTCAGCTCTTCTTCATGCAAGCTCATGACAAATATATTATTATGCATTGATGCCGCCATGCCATCATCGCCAACTCTCAAAATTACTGGCGCCAAGCAAGTCTTCGACATTCAACTATTTTCATTCACATCATTCTCATGCACAACGCCATCGCCGTCACCTTTTCATGTCAAAGCCTCCGCCTCATCATACAACCTACATCACCATACATTTCTCTCTCTAAAAACTATCACAGTTAAATACATGCACTTTATTATTATTATTACTATAACCCTTTACTTCCCCTCTTCATTTCTCCATGAAACCGCTAGTTCCTCTTTATTCCATGAAACCACCACCTTTATATTCTTCTTCGTTATCTCCTCCCTCCATTTATCTCATCTTAAATATTTGATAAATATTTGATGTTTCAACTCCATCTTAATTTTAGTAATTATGTCCACCATTCATCTCCTCTTTATAAACTATGAAACTCCCACATTTAATTTGGTTGTTTTTTCATATATTTCATTAATATTTAATTATTATTACCACTTTATTTTCCTCCTCTTACCCTTGGCCTTCCAACCTTTCATATGTCTTTCATCTTTTCTTTTTTTCCTATAAATAATGGCCAAGGGGGAATGATGAGGGGAGTCCGCCATTGGGGTTGAAAATCGGGTTGGGTGGCTTATTTTCTGAGTATCTTTGGAGTTAGTTTTATTTTATTCATTTTTATCTTATTTGCAATATAGTTTAGATTTTCTTTTCATGCAATTGTACTCTTTTATTTCATAGTGATAGAATGTATTTTTCAATTATCAGTAGCTAAATTTTCATAAGCACTTGATCATGATTAACTTTGGAATGAAATAAACTTTCATTATTTTTCTCAAAATTGTAAAGCTCTCTATTTTGCTCACTATCGATTTATCTTTGATTTACATTTTGTCGAATTCATATTTTGCGGATATGTTTTTCGATCTAAGATCCGTATCCTAAATGACCGAGATGTTGCGGATATGTGGAGATCGCTCAAAGATAAAAGGAGTTGCATGCACTGCTCAAGAGAGGACGACATAAATCTTCCAGATTGGAGTCAAATCCAATAGTGGGGTTCACCACTTAAAGCAAGCTTAGGGGTTTCGACTGGCCGAGGGGTCTTAATCAATCAACCTAAGGTTAGACAAAAGAATGAGTTCGAGAGAGACGCTTTTGTATTCTTGGAACCTCCACGGTCGAAGTAAGTGATTAGGGGCTATTACTTTTATCATTTCATGAAAGTCTATTTTAATCCAAAGGGATTATAGATCAAGTGTTTATTTGCATTCAACAGAAATTTCTCTTTTAATTTAATTATTCTCTTTGTATAATACTCGATAAAATAATATAAATTCGTGTGAGTAAAAGTACTCAACACACCCGAAAGAATAAGACACTTGATATTCTTAAATATCCTACACTATGAAGGATAGGTGCTCTTGCCTATAATTTATAGAATTTGGAAATATTTTTATCCTAAATTTTATTCATCACACACCGAGGAGGCTGAGCAAAGATCTGAATTTGATAAATCTCGGGCCATTAGATTAAGAAGATGAACTGTTTCAGGAAGATGTGAAATCCGCTCTCAAGTACTGTGCCCTTTCAAAGAACACCATTGGCAATATTCTGAGAAAGGAATTGAATTTGAAAGGGAAGTTTCTAGATGAGGTAATCAACAAAGATCTGATCAGTAAAATAGGGTCTCTTGACAAAATATCCAGAAAGATGTTTGTGATAATGACAAGGGTCATTCTAACCAAAAGGACTGATTGGGAAAAATTATGTTTGAAAGGATTGTGGAATGTGTTCCCAATCCAAACTTAGGAAGAATTCCATATTTCTACGTGCATGGTTCGGTTTTAAGGATCCTTAATATGAGGCTAGGAACAAAGATCCATCATATGAGTAGAATGGAATCTAAGATGTTTGATAGATGAGACAGGTTGTTGCTTCCACACCGATAGACAATTGATAAGAAGGGAAAGAAAGCAGTAATCAACTCTAAAGAAATCAATGGAAATAGTTCTTCTGAGGGCAGAAGTGAAGAACCTCATGACCCTCAGCTTTCTGACTATTCTACAGAAACTAGAAGAGATATGAGCGCTCAGGTTTCTATGTCCTCAGACCTACAACAAGGACTATATAAGGAGTGGGTCTCACTCTGAAGACATTCCTGCAGATAAAACTAATCAATTTAAAAGAAATCTAGTGGATAGGATGTGTGTAGAAATTGACGGGGAGACTACCTAGTTGTATGCTCCTTAGGGGGAGCAGGGACAATCATTATAAGACAAGCTTGAATCCTTCTTAGAAAATTTACAGATAAGGATGCATCAAACTCTAGATGTTCCTGAGTTGCTGCTCTTCTGCCCTCGAGCTTAGGGGGAGCAAATTCCAGGCATAGTGAATGATGGTTCTCCTATCACAATTGATACAAACCAGCAAGTTACAATGGAAAGTACAGAAGTTGGGGGAGCATGTTCTAGTTACATTATAAAAGGATGTGCTGACTCAAGATGCTGAATACCAAAAAAACTCCATTAGAAAGTGCTAAGGTTGAAGGGAAAATTCACACTATGCTTCCTGCTAAAGAGAAAGTTTATACATGTAAGATATTTGAATCTAACAAGCCAGCAGCTGATGTTGATGATCTTTCTTCTAAAATCATGAGGATTGAGTCAAAAACAAGAGAAGATAGAAGGAAAGAGCATGAGGATGTCTGCTTCCAAGGGGCTTCTTATCAACCTGATATAATGTCATGTACATTCCTAGCACAACTGAAATGACTTCTAGATGAACAAAGGAGATAGCTAGAGCATTATGTTGATGATTCTATCAAAGGATTAAGGCAAGATCTATCTACTGAGATCAAGTCTATAAGATTTGAGGTGAACATGCTAAAGGCCAACACAGTTGCATTCTTCAAGAGGGCTGCTCCTAATGCTACATATACTGAAAGCAAACTTCAGGGGATCAAACAAAAGCAAAATGATTAAATTGAAAATCAAAACATCATCTCAGAAAATATGGAAATGGTACATAATGTACAAAAGACACTCATGTAAACACATAAGACAACTCTAGAAAGGAGGATGGATGCCAACACTCATTTTCTGGATGATCATATTTTGGAGGTTAAGAGTCATGTTACCAATGGGGTAAATTTTCTAGATGAAAAGATTTCTCTGGCCAAGAACTCCATTACTACATCTATGTCTAAAGTCATAAAGGGGGAGAAAACAATGATCAAAGCAAACATTGACAATGCTGTGTGGGTCACCAATGTCATCAAGGAATCAATGGGACTAAAATAATATACATGTGATAATGTTCCCGTTCCTCATCAAGAAGAACGGACTGATGGTGATCAATTGGACTAATTCTCTACTATCGATGTTCCTACCTTCAGCCCCTCTACTGAACAGATATCAAGGGCCAAAGGCAGGTTTGCTGCTAAAGAGGATGAAGATATCAGAGAGAGCAAAAAGAGATACAAAGAAGAGATAGAAACCAGGGTCGACATTATATAGCTCCATAGAATAGGCCGAGATGGAAAGAAATGGAGTGATAATAAGAAAGTTCAGAAGGGTCATGAGTACAGGTTCAGTGCCTTCAGAAGCTCTAGATCCAAGCAATTACTTTCCAATTCTTTAGAGTTACTTTGAAAGGCAAAGACACAAGCAGATTGAAGCTGATGAGAAGGCTGCAAAGAAACCAAGCAAGTGCATAGTCATCAAGAAACAAGAAACTCAAAATGTTCTATGTATTTGGTTCCTTAGGGATCTAGGGATATGAACTTTATTATGAGTAGACATTCTGTTTATAATTATCACTCCTTCTGTTAATCACATTTTGATTGTGTTATTTATTGCACTTGTTTGCTGAAATGTTTATCTCTTTCATGTGGCTGTGTATATCATTGACTATGGCTCTATCATCTTCAAACAGGGAGAGATTATTGGGTCAAATTATCACAATGCCCTAGATTTGAAGAAGGCACACATGGTCAATAGTATTCACATGATTGTATCTGATATATGTTCAAAGTTTATTATATGCAGGTTGTCTATTGTTCATTGATAACACAGGTTGTCAGGGTCACAATGTTAGTTGGACTCAAGACAGGATACTAGAAAAGTAGAATTCAAGCTAAGTCCATATGTACTGAGTGAATACACTTTACTCAAAGCCAGAGGTCTAAAGGAATTTATAGAAGTTCAAAAAATTAAAGCCTCTATGTTGCTGGACTTAAATCTGGCTAATTCCAGAAGCATTGAGTGAAGACAGTTCACTGAACTCCTACTTAGAAGGAAATAAACCAAAGTATAAAAGCATTGAGGGAAGAAGGGTCACTCAACTCCTCATCAAGAATTCTATAGAGTTAAGAAGCGTTGAATAAAGGAACTTCACTCAACGCCTTTCAATCAGAAGAATTCTGCCAACTCCAAAAACATTGAGTAATGAAGGCTTACTCAATGCCATTTCAGTTAAGTTGTCTAAGTAAGATGCGTTGAGTGATGAAGGTTCACTCAATGCCTCAGGAAACAGATTTTCCAACAAGTATTTTTGTGCTGAGTCACTTGATTGCACTCAACGCCTGCACAGTTTGGCTGAAAACTGCCAAGTCCATAAGCATTGTCATGTTGACATCATCCACAATTCAAAAATTGTGGGACTTGCTCCCTAGAAGATAAATGGTGTTGAATGCCTTCTATACAGTAATTAAATCTAAAGGTACTTTATAGTTTACCATTTCGGCGGGACCATATAGAGAAAAGAGTCGTTGGTCGATAGGAGAAAACAAGGACTTTTATTGAGAAATCAATACATAGCTTTTTCACGATGTCATAGTCTCCACGAAGTAAGTAAATCCATTACACTCCAATTTATAGAAGTTTTCTGGAACATGAAAAGAACCTTGCTTATTGAAGAGATCAAGGACTGAAAACATCTAGGACTTCTACATCAAGAATATAAAACATTTCTTGTAAGAGGAGAAGATGCAGGGCATTCAAAAGCTGTTGTTCATATCCAAAGCCACTACTCACAACATTGTTACCTCAAAAGCTTGAAGATATAGAGCTCTGCATCAGTTCTTTTCAGCACAAGCCAAAGTACTCTGAAGATCTAAAGTATTATTACATTGAAGGGTTTGGACTGGGTATTCTCAGTTCAGAAAGGTGACTCAGAGAACTATTTCTCTGGAGTCAATGCTCACAAAACCTTAACTCAATCGGTAAGATATTTGTTGATCTAAGTTGTAAGCCTGAGTTATAAAGGCTGAGAGTAGGATCTGAGTCATTGAGTTGTTGGATCCTGTTTAGGATCTAAGGCAGGGCTTGTGCCTAAGGTAGTATCTTTGTGTAGATCTGAGGTAGGAGATTTGATATCTCTGAATATAGGGCTATCTAGCCAGAGGTAGGAGTTATAATACTATGAGTAGTAGGAGTGAGTCTCACCCTGAGGTGTAGGATCCCGTGGGAGCTGTGGTGTAAACTTAGTGAGCTGAGATAAAGGAGGAGTTAGCTGAATGTAGTTCACTACTAGATAGGTGAAGGGAGAAACTAGATGTACCCTAGATAGTGGAACCACTATAAATTATAGTGTCTTGTAGTTTCTCTTGAAAGCTAACAAAAAATCTAACACACAGCTCAAACAAAATTAAAAGTTCAAAAAGACTTCAAAACCATTTAACCCCCCCCCCCCCCCCCCGCTATGTGTGTAGTTACTCTTAAACAAAGACTTTCAGGCTCATCCAGGCTCTCATCCTTGCCCTTCCATATGGAAGGAGGGATTTCAAATATATACTGATTCTTCTTACCAGGGTATGTGTGCCATACTGATGCAATACAGCCATGTTATAGATTATTCTTTGAGGCAGTTGAAGAAGCACAAGCAGAATTATTTGGTGAATGGCATGGAGCTCGGGGCTATGATCTTCACCTTGTAGATCTAGAAGCACTATCTATAAGGGGTTCATTGTGACATCTTCTCAACCCACAAGAGCCTCAAGTAGATTGATACACAAAAAGACTTCAACCTGTGGCAGAGGTTATGGTTGGAGTTCTTATGCGACTGCGATTATAAGATGGACTACTACCTAGGCAAGGAGAACATTGTAGCAGATGCTTTGAAAAGGAGGGCTAGCATTTCTGGTTCAGATCCCCGACTGATGACCATGGAGTTGGTCGGGTTGTTTGGGGACATATAGATCACATTGGTTTCCAGGGCTGGTCAATCTATATATGCGGAATTCTTGGCCTCTTTGAGCATTGTGTGCGACATTCGATACCAAATCAGAGTGCAACAGAGGCAGGATGCAACAATGGAACCAATATTCAGAGACCTTAAGAAGGGAAAGTCCGATGACTATTCATTGCATGATGACCTAGTTCATTTCCAAGGCCTTATATACATAGCCGCAGGTGGTAGAATCCTGGAGGACATACTTAGGGAGGCACACTGCATACGGTACTCGGTGCACCCCAAGATCATAAATATGATGACAGACCTGCGGAGGGATATGTATTGGACCGAGATGAAGAGGCATGTGATTGACTTTGTGGCATACTATGAGGCATGCCAGCGGGTGAAGGCCAAGTGCAAGAGCCCTGGATGATTATTGCTTCCACTGTCAGTGCAAGAGTGGAAGTTCAAGGATATTTCAATAGATATTGTGCATGGACTGCCTCTCTCTCACTCCGGGCATGATTCCTTCTGGGTCATAGTGGATATATTGACCAAGGTAGCCAGGTTCATTCCGATCAGGAAGGACTCTCCAATTGCTGTGTTGGTGAGGCTGTCATGGAGCAGTTCGTGCGGTACCACGACGTGTCCAGGACTATTATTTCAGATAGAGACGGTCAATTCACTTTTAGAGAATGGAGGGCGGTGGGGTCATACTTGGGATCTAAGCTTTCTTTTAGTACCGGTTTCAATCCACAGACCGACAGATAGATGGAGCTGACAAACAAGACCATTAAAGACTTATTGCGCTTGTGTATTCTAGACATAGGGAAGCCTCGGGAGTGGCTGTTGCCGTTGATCGAGTTTTCTTTCAATAATAGCCAATAGGCCAGCATCAGGATGGCTCCCTACGAGTCTTTATATGAGAGGAAGTGTCAGATGCCGCTATCTTTGTTCTATTATGAGGATACGAATGCACTTGAATCGGAATATATCGAGGACACGGACGTGCACATTCGACTAATTATAGACAGAATGATCGAGGCTCAGAGCTGGCAGATAAATTATTACGATTCAAGATATTGTAAGGTGGAGTTCCATGTGGGCGACATGGTTTTCTTGAAGATACATCTGGTGTATGGGGTTTCGTGGGTGCGGAGGCACAAGAAGCTCAGCCCTCAGTTTATGGGACCTTACATGATCTGGGAGCGGATCGGTCCATTGGCATATAGGCTAGAGCTACCGCCATAGTAAGTGAACCTGCACGACATCTTCCACGTCTCCTAACTTTGGATGGGCTTACTTTCGACGGAGAAGCACGTCACATCAACATCGGGCACGGTAGCATCTGATCGGTCAGTTCGTTTGGTATCGATCCAGATCGACGATACAGCAGTCCGAGTCTTGCGGAAGATTAGCGTCCCTTTGGTGAAGGTGTTGTGGTCAAAACATGGGCAGGAGGAGCACACTTGGGATACCATGTACTTCATGCAAGAACGACATCCAGAGCCCTTCACCTTAGGTACAATATAAACCGCATTAGATATTTTGATCTACTTCTTTAGTGTTTAACTCCATAGACCTGAACTTAAATTTCAGGGACGTAATTCTTTTTTTATTTATTGGGAATTATGACATCCCATTTCCTTCTATACCCCCTTTGGTTAGTGTTAGGACTTAGAGTGGTGAGTTGTGGTCTTGGGATGACCCTAAGTTAGCTTAAACCTAGGAACAATAAGCACCACAAAGGTGCACAAGTCAACCTAGGCCAATTCACTCCAAATTGTACTCACCAACTCAAATTGACCTCACAAAAGATCCATAATCCTAAGAGAAAGCTAAGTGACCCAAAAAGCCATTACATATGGTCACCATATTAGGAAAATTGACAAAAGTACACTTTAGGTAAACATAGGTCAATCCTTCACCAGTAGGTTGAATTGACCCCCAAAACATGAAATTGACTCACTACTAGTCTTAAGACATCATTAGGAACCAAATTGACCCAAAACCACCATCATGGGATCATCAATTTGAACAATTTGGCCAAAGTCAAAATTATCCCTAAATTGGTCAAATTCGCACCAATTGGCTAAATATGTCCAATTAGGACATCACAATGACCCAATCAATATTGGGTGGTGTCATAGGCTCAAGACTAACTCATGGGATCAGTCAACATATTAGTTGACCAAGTCAACACCCCAAGTCAACCATGGTCAAAATTGAGACTAAAAGAGAGGAATAAAGGCTTAACCCATTTCCTATGGTATAAGGCCTTGAAATAGAGCCCATCATGCAACCTATTAGAATTATTTTATTTTATATAATCTGATTTGGGAGTTTCATGAGAATTAATGGGGTAAAAATTGAACACCCGCAAATATTTATGGAGGTGGAAGAAATTAATAGATAGAGGCCATGGAGAACACCCTTCCTCTTCACTAAGCCCACCATTCATCTCCCCTGATGATTGGGAGGAGAATCCCACCAATTCCAGTCGACCACCATCAAGAAAGGCCATTAATGGCCATGGACGACTACCCCCTTCCAAGACAAATATTCAAACATCACTCCTTAGCCCAATCCAGCCCTTTCATCACCTCTAGAAGCCCTTAAGCAATCAAAATCGAGTCTTGGAACACTAAATTTGGTGGAGAATTGAAATCGGGAAGTGAATTGCCAAAAACTATGGGGTTTTTATAAGAGGACCATCACATGTGCCAATGGAATATAAAATCAAGAAAACCTAAAGAGAAATGGATCTTGCCTTGTACAATGATCAAGAAGTTTAAAAAAACATTAGACAAGAGTATACCTTCATGGGATTGAGCCACTACTCAACCAAGGTGGTCCAAGGACGTCTGACAAACACTTGAGGATGGAGTTCCGAGCATAGAAGTGTATCAGCGCCTCTATGGGTATCCACATGAGCAAGAACCCTTAGAGTCTTATCACACAAGATCTACATTGGAAGAAGGAATGTCCTTAACATCTCCACTAATTGCTAGATCCATTAAAGGAGAGGTGACAATGACGAAGATGAAGCTTATGAAACACTTTCGTGGTGACTACAATATATTAGAGTGGTCGTCGACACGGAGCAGCGACTGTGACTTATAGGTTGCAGAACAATTACGTCTGGAAGAAGAGGTCACCACACTCTCGATCTGGATCGATTAGGTCAAGCATAGGAGATAAGATTTATCTCATCTATTTATACTCCAAGGCCACAATCGTTGTTACCCGCAGACCAGACCAAAATTATACTTAAAGAATATAACCGAAGATAACACCATTCGTCGAGATGACACGTGTAAATATGACGAATCATGGATCCATTCGTCGAGACAACATGAGAATACTTGACGAACTTAGATAGATCAATTCATCGAAACATCAAGAGAATACTCGATGAATCCAAGTCCAATTTGTCGAAATGTCAAGAGAATACTCGACGAATCCAAGTCTAATTCGTCGAGATATCAATAGACTACTCGACAAATCCAAGTCAAATTCATCGAGATGTTAAGAGACCCCTCGACAAATTCAGATAGATTCCTCGAAGCATAAAGATACCTTTCAACAAATTACACTTGAGTATTCCGATCACTTACCAGGTTATTTATATTCACAATATATGTCGCGTGCTGAAAAACCTCGAAATCCAGAATGTCATAGTCTTGGCTTTTCACTCATATCACATATGAGCAATGCCAACACAACCTTTCTAACTTCTCCAATACTCTTATGTGCGACCCCATAGGCTTATATTGCTTTGGCAGTGCGACTACCTATTTGACTACTTCTAGATCACAATGGTAACACTAACAGAAACAGCCTCCCCCATGGACACCTATCGAAGGAGCCACCTGTAACATCGCACAAACATCCAGACCCCAAGGAGGACTTTTTCTCATGACTAGGTCATGACAAATCTTTAAGAAGACAAGGACCATGGGTGCCTAAGAAAAATAGGTGAAAGCACCTTGGTCTGCAAATAGTAGTTCCTGAACACCTAAGCTAGGGTTTGGCCAATGAGTCCCAATATGACCACTTGACTACACCATGTCATTTTCAACCCCATAGGGACCCTCTTAAATCCAAATAACATGTTTGGGTTAAACCAAGTGGTGGAATTGACCAGAGTCAAACCTAACACTAGTTAGGTCAAATTGCCCTAATCTGACCTAAGTGGATGGCACCAAGTCACTAATGGACTTGGGTAGTGGTAGCAAGGGGCTCAAGACACCCAGATGAACAATCAACCCACTCATTGGGCCAAGTCAACACCCCCAAGTCAACTTTGTTCAAACCATGCTCAAAATTGGGAGGAAGCCAAAATTAACTCAATCCAAATGGGCTAGGCCCAATTAGGAACTCCCACTAGCTAGAGCAAATCGAAACCATCTAGAATACTACACATTTGATGGAGGTGATGACTAGGAGAGATATGGTGGAGTTTTATTTAAGGGGGGAGAGAGAAAGAGGGAGAATAATGGAGAATGCAAAGAGGCTTCCCCATTCTCCTCACTAAGACTCCATTAATCTCCCCTGACATTTGGGAGTAGATTGCCATCAATTCCAGCCAGGCCAATATATTAAAAGGCACCAATTTGTCATGGCCTAACACCCCCTTCATGGCCATTAATGGCCATTCAATGTAGCCTTTCACACTCCCCAAAATAACCACTACATCAGCTTTAAAAGCATCCAAGGAATCAAAGCAAACGTTTACATCACTGGTTTATGTGGAGATTTGAGAATTTGGCAAGAAGGAGAATTGAGATCATCGGTAATGGCACACAACCACCTCACATGCCGCCAAGCTCGCCCGCAGGTCTAGTCCTTCTCCTTCTCTTATGTCCTAGATCTTTAGATCATTTGGTGGAGAAATAGGGCTCAATTGAGACTGATCGGTGAGTATAAAATCCAAAATTTTCCATGAAAAACTAACCTCTCTGGATCGCCAAAAAATGCCCCTCCGGCGGCTGTGCCACCTCCAGGAGATAGCCACCACCTCAATAGAGGTGGTGGTAGCTGGCTAGGGAGGCGGCCGAGTGGCCGTGAAATGGAGCTAGAATGGCTCCAGGCAGAGTCAATCTAGGCCCTTGGCTCATCAGGGACGATGAGAAGGCGCCATCAGATCTAGCTAGATTTGATAACCTAGCCCTTGGTGTCTGGTTTAATTCATAATTTTAATCAACTTATTTGGACCACTATATCTCCCTCATCACACCTTTTCGTGTAAGGTGTCCAAACTCTAACAAGAAATTAAAATGAGTTCCCCTAGTGGTCCACTCATTCAAATTGACTGAAATATGGAACATATGCGGGTCCTATCGTGATCCTAAACTTATCCAAAAATCAGAATTTTTGAAGTTGATATTTCTACAGTTTTTGAAATAATTTAATAAATCATAAATGAGACATAAATAGGGTCTATGGGACTCAAATTTCCCCAAACTCTGTTGGATGACCAGAGGGTATGTTATAAGGACAATAAAAAATATCAAGCCATTTGGAGTTCAATTGATGAGGTATCATGCTGAGTAAATTGGTCATTTTAAGGTAATAAGCCAAGTTTTTTAAAAAGTGCACTTAGAGTGGTTGAGTGGTCAACCCCTCAACTAAACAAGGTGAACTTTGGCCAATAAATTGTTATCACTTGTAACAACCCTAGAAATAGATTTGGAAGTATTTAGGGATGGAATACCATGGTAACCTAGTTCAAACCTTAGGGTTGTCTCTTAGGGTTAATAAATGAAGCATGGCCACCTCTCCAAGCCTTGGCTCAAAACTTAGATAGATTCAACGAGTAGAGAAACACCTTATATAATTTAATTAGAATTTTATGAGTAGTCCACCCCCCCCCCCCTGCCTTAAATCAGTTATTTATTAGGATATGAACTTCACTATCAAGTACATAATATATCTCTAAATGTATTGGATGGTCATGAAACTTGGGAAATATATCTTTGTTAATGTTATCTATGTCTACAAATTTTATTATAATTTTAAGTTAAAGATTTTTAGTACCGCCTTTGTAACGCTAGAGTTTGTTGATTGGAGAAATAATATTTTATAGGAAAACAAATTATTGGAAAATTATGAAATTTGGCCAGTAAACTTTCTTTATTTCTATAATGCCTTGTTAATTTTATTACAATTTTTGGAATAATATATATAGTAATACCATCACAAGTTGCCCAAGAGGTAAATTGTTTGTAAATTAAAATAAATGGTTAAATGGAATTAGAAAATAATAAAATTTCGGCAGACATGTTTTCTGATCATTATAGTCCTCTGGTAATTTTGTTATAATTTTTGGATGGTAAATTCTTGTAATCACTTTGTAAATTGTCATTTTGATCAAAAGGTTTGATTTTAGATTTATGATGGAATGCCTTTTGGAAAATTATGAAATTTATAACTTTTTGTTATTTAGTCAACAAGAAGCACTGAAATTTTTAGTAAGGTCATTGCAAGTCAGAATTTTATACTACATGTTCAAAGTCATAGGAGGAATGATATTTGGGAAAATATTTAAATGCTGATTTAATTAGGAAATGGTACAGACACTGATGGCCATCTTGGAAGATTTTAAGACACAACAAGCTCTGGTTCCCCAAGCAAATCCCATGGAAAATTGGTTGAGTTTCTTCGGAGGCCTTTCCACTCCATCATATCTGGGGACGGAGTCAGCTGTATGGATTGAGGAATGGCAGGACATCATCTGTTGGGTCCATAACCCACAATGTTCCATAGATTGGATTTGAAGAGGCATCACCATCAACACTAAGAGCATAGTTGTATTTGATGTTGTTTAAGCTCCTCATGTGCGGGATGTTCCATGGAACAAGTTTACACAGATTGTCTAAGATTATGAGGCAGGTGGACACCAAGAAAGCTGGTGGACATTCAGGAATTTGCCTAAGACCACAGGTGTTGAGTGAAGCAAGATCACTTAACGTCAGGTGCAGGGAGAAAGCTTGAGGAAATGACTGAGGACAAATGTGTCGAGCCAAAAGTGTCGAGACAAATATGTCAAGACAAATGTGTCGAGACAAATGTGTTGAAACAAAAATGTCGAGACGAGTGTGTTGAGACAAGTTAGTCGGCAGTGTTGAGACAAGTCAGTCAGTATTGTTGATACAAGTCAGTTAACTCGACACCCTGAAGATCTAGTCAGCTGGAAGATACTAGATAGGCTGGAAATCGCCTAAGTCCGCGTACATTGAGTGTAGTCTATTCTCTCAATGCCAGGTAAGCAAAATCATTGTGTATATCTAGGTTAGTCTAAGCCTAAGAAGAAACAGCTAAAATTGTGGCTAAGGCCACATGCGTTGAGTGTAGTCTACACACTCAATTCCATACAACAAAAAGCTGTGAGAGAGACTGAGACAGTCAAAGCCTTAAAAGAAAATGTCTGAGAAGTGGCTATTTCCACAGGCATTGAGTGAAGTCCACTCACTCAACTCCATAACATCAAAATCATTGAGTATTGCTCAGTCAGTCAAAGCCACACAAATTCTATGTAAATATTTGACTAAGTCCACAGGCGTTGAGTGAAGATCACTCACTCAATGCCATGTTATAAATGGCGTTCACTGATGCACATCCAGCTAGAGTCAGTGTTTTCAGAAGAAGAACAATTGGCTAAGTCCAAAGATGTTGAGTGTAGCAAACTCACTCAATGCTAGATAATAGAAGAAATCTGTTAAGTAGTTTGGCGTAAAGTGAAGCTTATACAACCAACGCCAAGTGGAAGAAATCTGCCTAAGTGTTTTGGCGTTGAGTGATTAAGGCTCAGTCAATTCCTAAGAAGCAAAAAAATTGGCTAAGACAAAATGCATTGAGTGAGGAACACACACTCACCGCTCTCAACGCATGGTAAAAGAAAGTTGGCTAAGGCAAAAAGCATTGAGTGGACTCAACTCTCTCAATGCCTGGAGTCGGAATAACTTTCTAAGTATTTTTTTGAATTGAGTGAAGGTTGCTCACTCAACGCCTAATGACTAAAACATTATTCTATGTGTTTTGGCATTGAGTGAAGGTTGCTCACTCAATGCCTAGTGGCAAAAATATTTTCAAAGTATTTTGGCGTTGAGTGAAGGTTGCTCACTCAATGCCTAATAACATAAAATCTGTCTAAGTGTTTTGGCATTGAGTGATGCTTACTCACACAACTCCTATGCTAATGTTTGATTTTGGCTAAGTCCACAGATGCCTGGCGGCAGCATGAGTCACAATAAGTCAACAAATTCAATGCAATTCAAATTCATTATGGAAAAGATGGAGTTATCCATTGATGGAGTCAGCGGCCAGTTTTTGTCGTACTCTGCATATGGTAGGTGGTAAATCAACAATTAAGGCTGGACACTACAACGCAAAGAGCCGTTGATCGACGAAATAGAAAAGGCAAGATTGACGAAGAAGAATTCAATCTTTTTAGGGTTTGTCTTTCCGCAAAGCAGTCGAACATCTTCGTCCCCGCCGTTGTTGAAGAGATCAAAGCTGAAGATCGAATAGACACACCTGAAGGACTAAAAAGCTAGCTTTTGATTTCTTCATCGTCAAATAGCAAGATCAGAGATCTCTCAGAAGAAGAAGATGCATCAGGTCTAATCTTGTTATAACTAATCTGAAGCCAATCCAAGATAACTGATGCAATCTTCATCTGCACCAGCAAGTTTCAGATTGCTTCAAGCAAGATACCTGGTGTGCTTTCTATCTGCACCACCAAAATCAAACTAATTCTCTGAGAAAGAAAAGGCAGCCAAGGGCAAAATCTTACTGTAGATGTTAGGTCCATTGCCCTCAATGTCCTGGATTTGATCGAAGTTAATCTTGTCAATGATATACATAAAAGTGTATTTGATGTGTGCCAGAGTTCAGGCATGCAGGGTTGTCCAAGAAAGATCTGTGGGACAGAGTGGCTAGGTCAGGTAAACACTTACCTAGGGTGTGGAAAGACAAAAAACTATCTAAGTCCACAGGCATTGAGTGAAGATCATTCCATGAATGCCAGATGACTTATAGCATTGAGTGGAGACTATACAGTCAAAGCCAAAATAGTGGCATGCTGAAAATGTTGCTAAGTCCATAGGCATTGACTGAAATCAACTCACTCAATGCCATACAACAAAAGGTTGTGAGTTACGCTAATGTTGTAAGAGCCTAAAGATAAATGGGAAGAAAAGTGGACAAGTCCACAGTTGTTGAGTGAAGATCACTCACCCAACACCATAACTCCATAATCGTTGAGTATAGCTCAATCAGTCAATGACAAAGGAAAACTGTGAATATTTACCAAGTCCACAAGCATTGAGTGAGGCAATTTCACTCAAAGCCATGTGATAATGTGTTGACTAAATCTCAAAGTCAGTGTTGTTTCTTAGATACAGAAATTTGGCTAAGTCCAAATCTGTTGAGTGTAGCCCACTCACTCAATGCAAGATAACAAAAGAAAATTTGTTAAGTAGTTTGGTGTTGAGTGGAGCTTTCACACTCAATGCCAAGAAGCAGAAAATCTGGCTAAGACAGAAAGCATTGAGTGAGGCATGCTCACTCAATGCTCTCAATGCTCTCAACGTCTAAATGACAGAATGCATGTCAAAGGCACATGGTGTTGAGTGAGGTGTGCTCACTCAACTCTCTTAATGCCAGGAATGTAGAAAAAGCGATAGAATTGGTTGAGGCAAAAGGCGTTAAGTGAGCCTTACTCACCTGGCGCTGTAAATGCTTAGATAGACAGGACTATCTAAATACCTTGGCATTGAGTTAAACTCATTCACTCAATGCTTATTCTACTGATGCTTGATTTTGGCGAAGTCCACAGGTGATGACATCAGCAAAATCTATAAATCGAAAAGTCAACTTAATTCAAATCAAGTACAAAGAAGCTATAGAACACGACAAACTCTGCCGTGAAGCTACTGTATGTCTTCTTCCGATGAAGCAGGGTGCAGATGGATGCTGCAAGTGAGGCCCAATGGATTCTAAGGGTCATTGATCGACGGATTACAAAAGGAAATACATGGGAAAGACGTCAACAACTTTTCAAGGCATATCATTTTCCAAATGTGTTGCGGCTGGACTTCATCTTCTTCGCAATTACTGCGTGAAAAAGCTTGAAGTCTTCCTACAACAAACCCAGTTAGTTGTGTGTCTTCTTCATCAACGCTAGCATAATCAGAAGTCTTTCCTTCTGAGGGATTAATAGAAACAATGAAGAAATCTCTGTAGAGCATGTTGCTTCTTAGCTCTACAAGATCTAAACTGAAGATCCATTTTTCTAAAGCAAAAAAGAAGAAAGAAGAAAGTGGCTGACTCTGTCAAGGGAAGGAGGAGAAAGCGAAGAAGTTTACTGTTAGATACTTCCAGCTCAAGATCTTTGTAGCTGTGAAATAAGGTTGAGCTGAGATAACTCAGCTCAATGGGCAGTCATAGAGAAATTTCTCTATGAAAGATATAAATCTATTTTATTCCTGTATGATCCTTTTGGGATCCGAGTTGTAGGGCTCTTTGAGCCTGAGGTAGGGCAATATTGCATGAGTTGTAGGAGAGTGAGGGTATCTAAGTTATATGATCCAACTGGATCTGAGCTGCAGGACTTGGTTTCAAGTATGAGGTAGGTGTTCAATTGATCACTGAGATGTAGGAGAGGAATACTCTCTGAGTGTAGGACCATTGGATTTGAGGTAGGATCCCTAGTGGATCTGAGGTAGGCCTATCCTCCCAGCCTGAGTGTAGGGCCCTTGGGATGAGGTAGGTAATCAACTGATCACTGAGTTGTATGCCCTTATGGCTGAGAGTAGGTCTTGGAGGAGACTGAGAGATCCTAAGGGATCTGAGGTGTAAGGTCTTTGGAGCATTGCTTTTGAGAAGTGCCTTGACTAACATGAAGTTGGCAATGTTGGAAGACAGTGGATGTACCCAGAGATTTGGGAACTACTATAAATTTGTGTGTACTTGCTGTGTTGTTTTCTTTATGTAGGTTCTTGAAAGCAAACTACTACCAAACACACTTAGAGAATAAGATAAAATAAAAAAGGGAAAACTATTAGTGAGCCAACATATTCAACCCCTAGGTTGTAGGATACCTTGAAAATAAAGACTTTCCAGTGGTATCAGAGGGAGGTTACTCAAAAAGGTTCTAACCTTCTGAGTGATCTTCCAAGGTAGCTTCAGACTATTTTGATGGGTCCAGGAGTGAACTACATGGAGCTAGGTTCCATGAATCTTTCTATCTATAAGAAGGAGTGATTTAGAATCTGGAAAGAAAGGATCAGGCTGTTCATGGAGTCACCTGACCGTAAAATATTTTTGACAGTTAAAGAAGGACCTTTCATGCCCAGGAAAGTGTCTGTACAGAATGTAAACATCCAGACACCCAAGACATATGATGAAATTACTAAGGATGAAGTCATTCTTGCCACCATGGACAAGAGGGCTCAAAATGTCATTATCAGTACAATTGATGATTCTACCCTTCAGAATCTGATTCACTACAAAACTGCAAAGGAGATGTGGGACACTCTGGTGATCTATATAGAAGGCACAAAGGAGGTCAGGGATGATAGAAAGTCTATGATCAACAAGGAATATAAGGCCTTCAGACAGACCAAGGGTGAGAACATAGCGACCTTCTATGAAAGATTGTTCATGATAGTGAATGAGATAAGGACCTATGGAAGGGTCTTTAGTCATTATGAGCTAATATATAAGCTCCTCAGGTCTCTCAACAGAGGCTGGGACACAAAGATCCGTGCCATCAGAGAAATGGATAAGCTGGGTGATACTCCACCTCACGCCCAATTTGAAAAGCTACTCTCTTATGAGATGCAGCTAACTAGCAGGAAAGAAGAAGAGAGAAACTACAAGTCTCAGGCCAAAGAAATGTTAGTGGCTTTTAAAGCTGAAGCCACAAGCAAGAGTAGGAGAAAGATCCCTTCTCCTCCTCTAAGAAGACTAGTATATTCATACTGCTCTAAGTTTGAAGCATCAGACAACAATATGTATGATGAGGACTTTGATGTCTTCGCCAAGCAGCTCCACAAGATGATGAAGAAGAAGCACTAGAAGAGCAGACCCTCCTCCTTAGCTCATCACTGGAAGAAATCCTCCAAGGAGGACAGGTATGTTTCTAAACCTAGTAAACAGAATTCTGCTAATGTTATCTGTTACTGCTGCAGCAAGCTAGTGCATGTCATTGTTGATTGACCAGTCAAGAGAAGGGAGGATGGTGAGAAGAAATCTCACTAGAAGCACAAGGGCTTGAAAGAAAAGTCCATTGTTGCCAAGAAAGAAAAGAGCTGGATTGACTCATCATCATCTAAGTCTGAAGAAGTGGAAGCCTATATTGGGCTAGTTGTTGTTGCTGTTGATAAAGATAAAGCTACTACAGCAGGAGATGTAAGACCATTTTTTTTCGCTACGCTACCGGGTCTTACGCCCAGAACCAACGTTTTGCGGTGACACCAATAATCGGGGTAGTCGTCACTACAAAACGTTGATCCTACCAGCATTGAAGATCATAGAAGAAGTAGAAGTACAAACAATTTAAGTCCATAAAATCATCACAATATATAAAAGATATTGTGATATAGTCCACAATGATTACAAAGTATTAAAGATAGTAGAAAAGAAATATGGGCTTAAGCCCTGTACATGTCTAATATAAATAATCTCTCTCACATAACTCTCACATCTAGCAGAAGCAAAAGATAACCATCCAGTACCTATCACCGTGCAGTAGTGGTTGTGCGCAGCAACTGCTACTCCTGTCCTGCCTCCTTTTCCTGCCGGTGTTGATGCTCTTGCTGCTCGGTCCCCTAAAATGATGTGGTCCACCGACCATTAGTCAAAAGACTAAGCCACTATCGTCCTCGCCTCACCCCCGCGACTCCGAGCCACCGTGTGAGGAGGATGAAAGCGGAGGACAACAAAGCAAAGTGGAACAAGCAGGTGACAACTAACCTAACAGGTGTATGTACAAAATAATTATAAAAGGAAAAGCAAGCTAGCAGTTCTATAATATGGAAGCAAAAATGTAAACAATTAGAGTGGAGTAGTAGGTGTATGAAAAGTAAACTAAGAAATAAGTAACCTTAACTTATATGAATGTCCATTCAAACTTATAAGTTAAGGAGTCTTTTGCACGACTCCCATCGTATAAAAATTCTCATACCAATTTATACGATGAGGTATCATATTTAATGCATGTATGAGTGTAGTGATATGGTATGCCATAATTCATGTAAATGCAACAAACGCACACGACTTTATGTGCACAGACCTTTAGTTCCCCCTATTTGGAAGCTAGCATCACTCCCAGGAGCCTCCACTGAGGCAAATAGAGATAGTGGGTCACGCCACCACACTCTTAGGCGGGTATCCGCACTACAAGGCGTAGCCTTTACATTTGCTCCTGAAGCACAAACCTGGGTCCCCGCGTAGTATGCTCACCCACCGCCAGTCTTTCCCTTGGCTAAGTGTCCACCATACCCACTGAGTCAACATATCTACATCAGTGCGAACGACCATCTAATAACGAAGACCCACCACCTTTATGCACATGCAATTATGATAGATATAAATATCCGAGCTGTCGGCTCCCGGACTAACTCATTCGTCACAACAACCTTTCGTGCCTACCGCAGGTGACTTTAAACCAAACTAGCCTCCCGAGTCACCGAGGTGAGTGAAAGTGAGGCCCTAGTATTTACTAATTGCTCTTTACTATTTATTCTTACGATTTAGGTTATCTTTGGACTGCCTAGGGAATTCCATGTGAATGGCTCTTGAGGGCACTATGAAATAAGATGGGCTGATGCCCAAAGCTCCCTTTCACAAGGTACTTACTATTGTTGGTATCTACCCATAGCCAATCTCATTTAATGTTATACTAAATCTAACCCTACTGTGTTTTGACTCTCTCTCTCCAAAGGGAAGACGATATTACCTGGATCCCGAGTACCACTTAATACTAGTCAACCCAATACACTCCCCACCCTGACTCCTAATGATGAACTCATTTTCACCTTACCAAAATCAGCATACTATTATTAACTCCAACTCCCTATGTCCATCATACTTGCTATAACAATTCCGTGCTTTTACTATATGTAGACCAACCAAAATTATATAACGATCATGAGTGGTGACCCCTTCAAATGTTCATCCAAATTCCATAGAATTATTACTGGGGGTCTAACATAACATATTTAGACTAAATCCAGAAACTTGTAATTTTTCAAATTAATTTGGCATTTATTAAATTTTCCCCAAAATTAGACCATGGGTGGTTTTGAACATGAAGTACTGGAATTCCTTAAGTTATGGACACCTAATAATTATGAACACCATAGGATGCCAGAATAATAAAGAATACCAAGTTTCACAAATTGTCATATAAGTAATAGACCTTAATTAATTAATTCAATATAATTGCAGTAATTAATGGTAAAGAAGGAAGTACCACAAAACATTATCCAAAAATTACAAAAGAATTACCAGATATTTAATTTGATCGTAAAACATTACTGACTAAGTTCCATACAATTCTAAGGTAATTAAGCTATATATAAAAAATACTTCAAATATATCTATAATATGGCACTTTGTGAATAAACAAACTTGTAATCTCTTCCAAACAGTATGAAATAATTTTTCAAGCTTTAATATTCCCTAAAAAGTTCTCTATACAAGTTTTCATGGATTTAAAATGAACAAACAACACATAAAATTTTCTTATGTGATTAGAGCAACTATTAGGTTTGTGATGAAGTATCATAAATACTAACTCAAAATTTACACTAAAATTTTCAAAACTTCTTAGAAACAATATATGATCAAAGCCTAACTTTAAAGTTCATTCATGGTAATATGGTTAGGTAATAAAATTATAATAAAAAGTGCACTAAGTTGTCCTATGTAATTTCCAATTGATTTAAGTTGTGTGCATGTGTAAAAATGTCACCAAGTTTCTTTCTAGGGTTATTCCCCACCCTAAGATCACATGGACTAAACTCCAAGTCCATACATGGACATATCACCCTATATCCTTCATAAACCCCCAAAGTTCAACCTTTGGGTTTGAACTAGGGTCCCAGGCAAATCAACCCTAATCCACTCCAAACTCCAAGTGAGGGTGTTTAAAATGACATTGAGGCTCTGGTCAAAGTCCCATCCCCTTTAGATGAGAATTGGCCCCTCCATGCCCCTAGCAACCTTTTGCCCTAATTTACACTTAAGGGACCAAACTTTGGTCACACAAATACCTATTCAAATCAAACTCAAATGGGCTGAGATTTTTTAAAGAGATATATAATCCCCTAAGGACCATCCACCAAAATTGTGGTGAATTAAGAGGTCATTAGGCCCTAAATTTAAATCATACATGGATTGTTAAATTTCTACAAAAAACAATATAATGTTTTTCCAAAAATTCCAATTTTTGGATATGTCAAAGATATAGTTAAGAGTGACCCTCAGTCCAAATTTCAAGTCATTTGGATGGTTAGATTGATGGGGCCACTCAATTAAGTCTCTGGTTAATCCTATGTATAGACTGCACCATTTTGAGTGTTGTGGTCAAACCACTGAACCAAATGGGTTGAAATCAATTTTAAAATCAAGTAGACTTCAATGGATATGATATTCATGTTGGCCATTTTTCAAGGTTCAACACCTAAGGGCCTTGTTTATTTAATTTAAAAATAGTACAGTAAGGGGATAAAATAACACTTTTATTAATAATATATTACACCATTTGATCACATCCAACGGCTCTGAAGTCATTTTTTCCTCCTGCTGGCAGCCAAGATCCACCCGACCTGAGCGTTTTCCAGTGACTTTTTCCTGCGATCCAGTCCCCTCCCTGCCCAGCTACCACCACAACCACCTCCATTGAGGTGGTGGCTATCACTGCAGGGCGGCACGGCCACCGGAGGGGCGGTTTCCTGCGTACTCACAAAGAATAAAAACCACGAAAATTCATGGAATCTGAAAATG
This sequence comes from Platanthera guangdongensis, assembly GCA_039583875.1. Classification (NCBI taxonomy): domain Eukaryota; kingdom Viridiplantae; phylum Streptophyta; class Magnoliopsida; order Asparagales; family Orchidaceae; genus Platanthera; species Platanthera guangdongensis. Next base: position 119,060,631 of record CM077163.1, read on the forward strand.
GAAATCAGCCCAATTTGGCTTGATTTCAAATCATATTGATCTAGGATGCTCGCACAAGGGGAGAGGAGGAGAAGTGGACCTTGGTTGGAGTCCGACGACGATGGTGGCGGTTGGCCGTTGCTTTTTTCTTCTCCAGCGAGCTAGCCCGATTCATTGATCCTCCACAAAAACCTTTGATCCAATATACTATTTTGACTGTCATCCATCCTCTGAAGATAATGGTGAAGTTAGATTTGAGTGGTGATGGTTGTATAGGGGTATTTATATTTTTTTCCATGCGAGGGGGGGGGGGGGTGAAGGGGTGGTTGTCCATGGTGGTTGGGCTCCTCCATTGATGGTGGTTGTTGAGAAACTGATGTGAATCTCTTCCCAAGGGTCAGGAGGAATGAATGGAGGCTTGGGGAGGTGAATGGGGTGGCTCATGGTCTCCCGCCATAACTCCTCTCTCTCCTCCATTAAGGGGAAAACTCACATTTTCTCTCTCCTAGTAACCCCCCTCCGAAATTTAGGTGGCATCCCACATAAAAATTAGCCTCCTAAAGTTAATGGGCCACTCAAATTGGGCTTACCCTAAGTGGCTTGGGCTTGGTTAGGTTATTTAGGCAAGTTTGACCTATTTTATGATTGAGTTGACTTTAGTCAATTTGACATTTTGGGTTGACCCTAATGGGTCCTTAGTGACCCTTTGCCCTCCCCTAAGTTCTCGGAAGGGTTGGGTAGGGTTGGTTTGACAGCTTGTAGGTCACTTGACACTTAATTAGTGTACTTTGTCCATTTTTGGGTTTAGGTTGACTTTGGTCAACTTGACCACTTGGGTTGACCCAAATGGGTCCTTAGTGACCCAATGGACCTCTTAAAGGTTTAGGGAGGTTTAGGTGGGGTCATCTAGACAAGTTGGAGGTCCATTGGCCCTAGATAGGTGACTTTGACCATTTTGGGTTAGGGTTGACTTTGGTTAACTTGACCACTCTAGTTGACCCCAATGGGTCCTTTGTGACCCAATGAACCTTGTAAAGCGCTAGGGATGTTATGGTAAAAGAGTCAAGGTGAGGCCCTAAAGTCAAATCATGAGTTAGGTAATTGGAAATTATTATTTGTAGGCCATGATGATCTCACCTTCATTCCTAGGTTCAATTGGTCTTATTCGGCTTGCTAGAGTTTTGCCATGACCTAGTCATGGCAAAACCACTCTTAGGGGTCTAGTTGTTTGAGGGATGTTACAAATCCTAAAAAACAAAAATAATAATTTCATCCACGAAATTTAGGTTAGGTCTGATGCAAAGACCTTCTAGTACTTCTGATATATTAGATCCAGTGGCTCCCCAGTGCATTCCTCTTATCTATGATTTGTCCACATGATCTTGACCATCGTAACCTTCTCGCGCCACAAGACTCGCACTGTTGTTTCATCGATCCTTACCGGCTCTAAGTGGACCAATCGATCAGAAGCTGCTGAGCCATCTATACTACTAACCTGCTGCTCTGGCCGTAGTAGAGACTTACTAAGAGAGGAGACGTGGAAGACATCGTGCAAACCTGCTAACTCCTATGGTAGCTCCAGTCTGTAAGCTATTGGACCGATCTACTCCAGGATCCTGTAGGGCCCTATATTCCTCGGACTGAGTTTCTTCCGCCCGCATTCCTGCGAGACTCCATGCATTAGAAGTATCTTCACCCCCTGTCTCTAACCTAGAATTCTACTTGATAATGTCAAGCATCGTAATACTTGGCCGGTCTACTCTAGGCCTCCAGCATCCTATCATGAATTAGTCACACCTCTGTATATGTGTCCTCCATAAATTCTGAGCCGAGTGCCTTTGGATCCTCATCTTAGATCCAATACAGTGGAGTCATGCATCTTCATGCGTATAATTTCTCATGATGGTCATGGATATACTGGACTAGTGACTGTTATTATAAGAGAGCTTGATCAGCGACAAAAGTCTCTACTATGGCTCTCCATGGTCTAGAATGCATAAGCATAAAAGATCCTTCAGTGTCAGGGTGGTACACTTCGTCTGCCTGTTTATCTGAGGGTCGAGAGCTATGTTGAATGTTGACCGAGAGCCCAAATAATCCTGTACTGATCTTCTCTCCTCGGACGTAAATAGCCCATCCTGATCTAACATGATCTTCTTGACACTTGGCCTTCTATAGTCGACAAACCTCACCCTGCATCACAAAATCCATGACGTCTTGCTAACTGTGGCTATAATGTTATCAAACATATATATTCTGATTCTTGATGCTGTCCGAATAAAGTTTGTAGAGTCATGTCTAAGGTTTACATCTTTCAATATATTGTATGCTACCTTCATGCAGTTTCCTAGAGTTGTCATACTTCTGATGTTACAACATAGCGATTTAATCTTATCTTCCCAGGTATCCTGAGTCTTGTTACCCATCATCTAATTTCACGTTATATCTTTTAATAGTTAAATCTCATAAGTACTCATCCTTATTACCATAATATTATCATGGTAATGCTACATATCATCATTCCAAACACGCACTTACAAAATCTTATCTTTGCCCGAATAACGTCGACCAAGATCAACTCAATCTAACTATGTTTGTGACACCACATTTTCTAAATTAGGTATAAGGAAACCCAAGTCAAAAACTAATTTGCCCAATAAACAAAACACAAGCCCCCAATAAATAAAAGATAAGCCCTTACCTACCTTGGGCTAAGTATCTTCGATATCACTATGTTATATTCTGGCTAGATATGCACATAATCCTTAGGTCATGCAACCTTATACTTGGGGTTCCATCCTGAAACTTGTTGATATACTCCACACCTTTAAACTCTCCGAGTTAATATTTACGACCACTTTCTTAAGGTCAACCTATGACCCAGTCTCAAATGGGTCTATTCTAAACTTGAATTCTTATTTGACACTTGGTATTTGGTATGAGTGTTGTCTCATCCTAATTGTGCCATCGATATGAGAGTTGAGTCTTGAGGCCCCTACTATTTCGCTAATTATTAATAGGCGTCAATTCTCCTTAAGTTGGTCCTATTAGTTTAGGTAACAGTTGATAATACAACTTGATTAGTAAAGTAGGGACATCAGAGTTTAAGCCTTAAGTACCTTTTCTCGCATTAGACTCTTACTTTTGTCATTTCGGGTATCCTCGTACCTTAACTGAATTATACCTAGGGTCAATTTAGACCAGGGTATGCTAAGAATCATCTTGGTAAGTCAAGTTTCCTAGTTGGGTTGGCCTAACTCATTGATATATGGACTATATACTGTGATTTTGTTTACACATGGGTACACCACAACTTCTGCTGCTTAGTTTGTCCCCAAATTAATGTTCGTGCGGGTGACCCAGTGTTTCGTGGACTTCTTCTCTTTATGATTGAGGTCTCCTCTGATACCAGTTTGTAAGACCCTCTTTTTTTCGCTACGCTGTCGGGTCCTATGCACAGAACCATCGTTTTGCGGTGACACCAACACTCGCGGTGGTTGTCACTACAAAACGCAGATCCAGCCGGCATTGATGATCATAGAAGAAGTAGAAGTACAAATAATTTAAGTCCACAAAATCATCACAGTATATAAAAGAGATAGTGTTGTAGTACACAATGAGTATAAAGTATGAAAGAGAGTAGAAAAGAAATATGGGCTTAAGCAGGTACATGTCTAATATAAATAATCTCTCTCACACAACTTTCACATCTAGCAGAAGCAACTGAAAACCATCCACGACCTGTTGTCATGCAGTAGTGGTAGTGCACAGCAACTGCTGCACGTGTCTTGCCTCCTTGTCCTACCGGTTCTGATGCTCCTGCTGCTCGATCCCCTAAAATGATGTGATCCACCGACCATTATTCAAAAGACTAATCCACTCTTGTCCTCGTCTCACCCCCACCACTCTTAGGCACCATGCGGGAGGATGAAAGTGGAGGACAACAAAGCAGAGTGGAACAAGTAGTTGACAACTACCCTAGCAGGTGTATGTACAAAAGAACTTTAAAAGGAAAAGCAAGCTAGTAGTTCTATAATAAGGAAGCAACAATGTATACAAGTAGAGAAGAGCAGTAGTGTATGAAAAGTAATCTAAGAAATAAGTAACCTTAACTTATACGAATGCCCATATAAACTTATAAGTTAAAGGATATTTTGCGTGATTCCCATCGTATAAAAAGTACCATACCAATTTATACGATGGGGCATCAAGTTTGATGCAGGTGTGAGTGTAGTGATATGTTATGCCATGATTCATGAAAATGCAACAGGCGCACATGACTCTATGCACACAAAACTCTAGTTCCCCGTATTTGGAAGCTATCATCACACCCAGGAGCCTCCGCTGTGGCAAACGGAGACAGTGGATCGGGCCACCCTACTCCTAGGTGGGTATTCACACTACTAGGCCTAGCCGTTATGTACGCCCCTGAAGGACACACGAGGCTCTCTGCGTACTATGCTGACCCACTGCCAGTCTTTCCCTTTTCTAAGTCTCCACCACACCCGCCGAGTCAATGTATCAATGTCAGTACGAACGAACGTCTAATACCGAAGACCCACAACCTTTATACACATGTCATTATGATAGATATAAATCTCTGAGTCGTCGGCTCCCCGGATTTACCCGTCTGTTAAAACGACCTTTCGAGCCTACCGCTCGTGAGTCTAAACCAAACTGGCCTCCCAAGTCACCGGTGTGAGTGAAAGTGAGACCCTAGTCTTTACTAACTGCACTTTACTATTTATTCGTACGGTTTGGGATAACTCTGGACTGCATAGGGAATTTCCTATGAAGGGTTCTCAAGGGAAATAAGAACTACGATGGGTTGAAGCCCAATGCTCACTTTCGTATCGTACATACTATTGTTCGTATCTACCCATATCCAATCTAATTTAATGTTATACTAAATCTAACCCTAGTGTGTTTTGACTCTCTCTCTCCATAGGTAAGACAATCTTTCGTTGATTTCGAGCACGACTTAACACTAGTCAACCCAACACCCTCCCCATCACGACTCCTAATGATGAACTCATTTTCAACTAACCAAAATCAGCATACTCTTAAGCCGAACTCCCTATGTCCATCTTTCATGCTATCGCAATTCCATAGTTTTACTATATGCATACCAACCCAAGTTATATGATGAGCATGAGTGGCAGCCCATTCAAATATTCATCCAAATACCCTAGAATTTTTAGTTGTTGTCTAACATGACATATTTAGAATAAATACAAAAATTTATATTTTTCCTAATTAATTTGGCATTTGTTAAATTTTCCCCAAAATTAGACCATGGGTGGATTTGAACATGAACTACTGGAATTCATTAAGTTATGGCCACCAAAGAATTACGAACACTATATGAAGCCAAAATATCAGAGAATACCAATTTTCACAAAATTTAATATATGTATTAGCCCCTTATTAATTAATTCATGATAATTGCAGTAATTAACGTTAAAGAAGGAAGTACCACCAAACATTATCCAAAAATTACAAAAAAAATTATCAGAGCTTTAATATGATCATAAAACATTATTGACTATGTTTCATACAATTCCAAGGTCAGTAAGCTATATATAAAAATACTTCAAATATATCCCTAATATGACACTTTGTGAATAAACATACTGGTAATCTCTTCCAAACAACATGAAATAATTTTCCAAGCTTTAATATGCCCTAAAAGGTTCTCTGGACAAGTTTGCATGAATTTAAAATGAATAAATAGCTCATAATATGTTCTTAAGTGAATATGGCAACTATTAGGTTTGTGAATGAAGTACCATAAAAACTAACCCAAAATTTACACTAAAATTTCCAAAGCTGCTTAGAAACAATATATGATCAGAGCCTAACTTTCAAGATCATTCATGGTCATATGTTTAGGTAATAAAATCAAAATAAAAAATGCACTAATTGGTCCTAAGTAATTTCCAATGGATTAAAGTTGTTTGCATATGAAAGTTAGGGTTAGATCTGATATACTCTAGAGAGGGGGGGGGGGGCGTGAATAAAGTATCTTACAACTTATAAGGCTGTTTGCTGTAAATAAAAATCAGTCCTAAAATAAAATAATCTACCACAGGCACAGCAAATATGAACAAACTATAACAGACACAGCAACCTAACTAGCATAGCCACAACAAGAATAAAAGAGAAAGATGGCAACCAGACAACAGTAGGTTTTGATCATGTGACTGCCACCAATGAGCTTTTGATCAGGTGCTCAAAAACCAATCCCAAGTCTTTTGATCAGGTGACATGCAACCAGGAATAACTTTTGAAGGGAGTTAAAGAACCCATTTTACATTGGGGGGATGAGAGAGTGATGTTGTCTTCTCTTTCTCAAGTACAACTGAGAAGACTTAGTGGATCTTTGATGTTAACAAAGCACCCCCTGAGATATGGAAATCAGGAAGTCTTGAGTTTTGCTTCAGGGTGAGTAGGTCTTCAATCCTTTAGCCTTGACCAGAAGATATCCAGGAACTTCTTGACTGATAGAGTTTTTGTTGTCTTTGAATAATCCTGGAATGAAGAAGGAAGAAGACTCTTGATTTTGGATGGATGTTCTTCTTCTACTTCTTTTTCAGCTACAGTTATTTCTCTGGTCTGGGGCTTGTATCTCTATCTCTATCTGTGTGTATTATTGAGAGATCTGTCCAGAAGAACTGTGTAGAAGAAGGAAAAAAATCCTTTTTATATTTTCTATGAATTCTTCCTTCTGAATTTTGAATTTCTTGAGCATTGATTACTGACGGCCTGGAGAATATCTGCATTGATTCATTTCCCCAACTGTCCCATTAAAAAACGGCAAGTAATAATCCTGATGAAGGCCATAATTAATGATGCTTCTAATGGTAATATTTAGATAATATTAAGCATTGATTATACAGGAATTACTGCATTAAAAAGGGACAGAGGGACGAAAAGTCCATGTCTGGAACTGCACAAAAATCATCCAGTGAAGGGCAAAATTTGTTGACCTGGGACCTGAGTTCGTCGAAATGAGAAGTTATGTTCGTCGACCAGATAATTATTGTTCGTCGACCTGATATCCAAGATCGTCGACCTAAGAACAGATAACTACTTTCTCTAGAACCATGGCAATTATGTTCATCAAGATTGTCGAGCTGAGATTCTAACTTCGTCGACTAGAGTTCAGTGAAATTTTTCTTGGACTTAGAAATGTAGAAGTAAAGTGTCAAAAAATCGTCAACCTGAGAATTAGGTTCGTCGACCTGTGAATTAAGTTCGTCGACCTCAGAACTGCTAACAACTACTTAATACAACTTATCAAGACTGTGGTCCAAGTTCGTCGAGCTGAGAACATGAATTCGTCGACTGGAGTTTGATTCTGGACTTAGAATATTTGAAGTAGATCATCCAGAGATCGTCGACCCGAGAACTAGTTTCATCGAGCTCAGCTTAGAGAATTGCCTCTGAGTTCGTCGAGATGAGCACTACTTTCATTGACCTGAGTTCGACGAACGTCGAACTCATTTTCTTGATTCTTTGAAATTTCTCTAAGTCTTGACTCTTTTGCAGTCTGTTGATAGCTGGTCCATGTAGTGTTGATTCTAAGGACATGGCCTAGACTCTAGGACTCAAACATGACCCTGGCTATACATGTTGGGTCAACATCCTAGTTTAGTGAACCTAGCCCAAATATAACTAGGGATCCAACAATCTCCCCCAATTTGGGTGAGGTCACTAAATACAGACACAAGATATTCTGAAAGTAAGAAAAAAAATATATCTAGCAGGAAATTTTTAAATATGCAGCAGATATATATGTACAGAGAGCTTTGTATCAAGAATATAAACAGACAGTTTTAAAACAATCGAAGAGACTAAACAGTTTAAAGTTTATTTCTTCTTCTTGGGCTCCTTTGGCTTAACCTCCTTAGCTTTGTCACCAGGCTGTGTAAATTTGATTTCCCTATTTGGGTTTGCTGCTTGAGTTTTTATCATTGTCATATCAACAGCTCCAATGATATTAAGGGAAGTAGCTCTTGAAACTACAGCTTCTGGATGTAGTTTCATGTAGTCATCAACATTACAAATTTTGTTAGCTTTAGCAAACCTGTTGAGTTCTTCCTTCCTGTATTTGGACATGGAAGTGTATTCAGAAGGATACTTTCCTTCAGCTTTTGCTTTGTTGATCATGGATAGGCTAACCAATTCCTTGAACTTGGCCATCCTTGCAGTGGTAGATGTTTCTGGATCTTCAAAGGGTACAGGAGGGGAGGTAGGTCTCTTTGGGCTTTCAACTTTCTGATGTTCAGTGATTTGTTGCTGTTGTTTTTGCTACTTGCCTGATGAATAGCGCCTCTGCTGGATGCTTCCAGAAGAGGAGGAGTACCTACCCTGATGTCTCTGATATGTTTGATATTGGGTAGACCTTTGATATGAAGTGCCTGAAGCACCAGCAGTAGGTGGAGGAGGAGGAGGAGGGTCCTTTTATCTCTGTGGAGGTGGTGAGTACTTCCTGCTTTTCTTTCTCTCTGTTGGTTCTTGTACAGCCACATCCATGCTGGAATGCCCTTGTAGGGTGTGATATTTTGAAGTATATAATAGGGAGTATCATTTGTTGGATTGAATTTTGGGGCAGTAGGTGGAGGAGCTTTTCTTTTCTTGGAGACTTTCTTCTTGTCCTTGGGCTCATCATCAGAATCTACTTCATCATTCTCATCATTAGAAGAGTCTTGAGGATTATCATATAGAGCATTTATTTCTTTCAGAGCCTCTGCAAATATCAGGGGTTGCTCTGCCTGGGAAGGAGCTGGAGGAGGAGCTAGAGCTGGAGTAGGAGAGTTATACACAACAGTGCTTTCAGCAACTATTTTATTCTCTTCTTCTATGTCAGCCATGATCAATTCATCAATATCACGCATTGTGGAGTCATCCATAACAAAAGTTGGATCAGAAATGTCTCTGGGAGGTGATGCAGCAATCAGGGAGTCAGATTTTCTTGGAGATGGAATGAATGGAGCCTCTGTAATGGCAAAACTAGCCTATAGTTGCTTGGTAACCTTGGGGCTTATGGGGGTTGGTATATGGGACTATAGACAAGGATGGCTTTATGCTGTGCTCTTGTAGAAAGTTCAAATGAACTGTATCAAAAATGCTCAACAAATTCAAAAGATCAATTGTGGGATTTATAATATAATCACCAACAGTGTCTATCTCAGCAAAAATAGGCTCATCCATATCAATATCTAAATCTATTATTTTAGGAGGATCTGCTATATCTTCTGAAGAGTCAGTCATAAAAGAATCAAGTTCTGTTGTTGCTGCTGCTTTTGCTTTTGCTGCTACTTTTTCTACTGTTGCTGTTGTTTCTGCTGTTACATTCACTAGAACTTCTTCATCATGAAGTATATCCCCCTGACTTGCTGTAGATGGTCCTGGAGACAGTCCCCAAGAAGAAGGGATAGGGGATAGAGCAGCAATTATGGCAGAGAGAGTTTGGATGGAAGCAGTGAGAGGAGCTAGTGCATTAGTTAGAAGTTTTTGAAGAGTGGGAGAGATGAAAGCAAGAAAATCCTTATCAATATCAGAAAAGTTTAAAAAGAGGGATTCTGGAGCAGTGGAGGAGTAGGGATTGTGGTGACCACAATTTGAACAAACAGAAAATGCACTGGACATATCTTTGTGTGTGTAGTCAGGTGCAGAAGAGGGAAGGTCAGTTTGGACTAGTAGAGGGAAGGGTACAGAGGAAGGAGCAGTTGTGGAGGGTGGAATTACTAGTGTGGGAATGGGTTCTTGATGGGGAGAGGATGGAGGAATCACTAAGTTGAATGTGTGGGAGGAGAGAAAGTTGTCTGGATTTGTGGTAGTTAGATGAGGTGGAAGGGGGATGAGTTGGGGATGACTGTGGTGATTGGGAAGGAGGTTGTTGTAGGGATTTCTGAATTGGGGAAGATGGGATTTCAGAGATATCTATTTGAGAAGAGGATGAAGGTAGAGAATTTGCAGGAGATGGAGCTGCAGTAGAGATGTGAACTGGTTGTTGTTGTTGTTGATGTTGAGGACAAGAAGGAATGTTGGAGGTGGAGGGGGCCTCTTCTAGAGTTAGTGGAGCGGATGTGACATCCCTAGTGCTTTCAGAAGGCATGGATGATGAGGCCACTTTGGTGGACTTGGTGATCCTACTTTCCCATCTGCCAAAAAGAGCAGAGGTGAGCCTATTGGAGGCATTGATGAACACTACTGTTGATACCAAGGGTTCAGAAGCCCTTTCTTGTAGAAAAATCCCTAGTATCCGGCCGAAGAAAACTTCTTTTTTGGTGTTTTTCCACTTAATCAAATCAAACAGGACTTGTCCATAGTTAATTCTTTTCTTCTCTACTAACGCAGCCATCACTAAGAACTGCTGCCTGGTTATATAATCATGTACTATGTGTTTTCCTGACAACACTTTGCCGACCACATCAGCTAAGAACGTGTATTCAGCCGACAAGTTGTTCTTGAGCAGTTTGTTGGGGTTATCTCCACACTGACCCATTTTATTTAACATATCATTATACTCGTAAACATCCAGTTCAATGTCGTCTTCACCATTCAGCAGATCAAAAATGTCAGTTAGTATATTTGGGGAGAGAGAAACTGAGTTACCTGGAATCGTCGGTTATTGTAGAAGTAAAAATCCATTCTTTAACCTCAGTCATTGCAATCTTGATTCTACCTGTCATGAACTTTTTCAGTTGTTGGTCTTCAAACAACTTCAAGATTTCCATGAAGATTTTATCAGAGAACTGGAAGGAATCAAAATTTATGTCAAATACCTTGTCAAATTTAATTATAGAGTAAGTAGTAGCCTGAATCGCCATGGTGCACCTGCAATAGAAAGACAAAGATCAAATGCTATGGAACTTAAAGCGCGATTTGGGGGTCGAAGAAAAACCTAGATATAGAATTTTTCTGAATATGAATCGACAAACTCCATTCCACGAAAAATAAAGAGTTATTCGATCTGAGCTCGACGAAATAATTTGTAGGTAAATAATTCGTCGAGCTTAGTCTGAAGATTTGAAAATATTTCGTCGAGCTCCGTTCGATGAAAGTTTTCTGAAGCAGATTCCTTGATATCCGTTCGATGAAAATGACTTCACTCATAGAGGGTTCGTCGATCTCCGTTCGACTAATATCTCTAAAACCTTTCACAGTTCGTCGATCTTTGTTCGACGAACTATGAAAAATTCGTCAACTGCAGACAGAAATCAAGTTAAATCTTCTCCATTTATCATACCAAGCTGATTTATAAAGTACAAGTGATTTCTTTCATCCAGGTGTTTGGTGAAAATATCAACTTTTTATAAATCAGTGTAGATATAGACAAGATTAACTTTATTTTTGTCTACACACTCTTTAATGAAATGGTGGCTAATGTCTATATGCTTAGTCCTACTGTGATGGACTGGATTTTGTGATATAGATATAACACTTGTGTTATCACAAAATAGAGTTGAATTATTTAAGTTTAACCTATAGTCCAGGAGTTGTTTTTGAATCCACAGCATCTGGGAACAACAACTGTCAGCTTCAATATATTATGTTTCAGCAGTTGATGTAGACACAGATGACTGTTTCTTGCAGAACCAAGATAATAATCTCATACAAAGGAATTGGCAAGTCCCTGAGGTACATTTCCTGTCTACCCTACATCCAGCAAAGTCAACATCTGAATATCCAGTTAAATCAAATTCTGACTGAGTAGGATACCAGAGTCCTAGACTAGGACAACTATTTATATATCTCAATATTCTTTTTAGAAAAACTAGATGAGATTCTTTAGGGTTCACATGGAACCTAGCACAAAGACATGTGGCAAACATTATGTCAGGTCTACTTGCTGTAAGGTATAGTAGGCACCCAACAATGCCCCTATATAATTTCTGATCAACTGGTTTCCCATGTTCATTAGTGTCTATTACAGCATTAGTGGCCATGGGTATTTTCTTAGCTGAGGCATCAGCCATCCCAAACTTTTTAATTAGCTCCTTAGCATACTTAGCTTGGGATATGAAAATGTCATCAAGTAGTTGCTTCTCTTGGAGACCAAAGAAGTAGGAGAGCTCACCCATGCTACTCATTTCAAACTTAGAATGCATGAGGTCAGAGAACCTCTTACATAGTTTGAAATCAGTAGATCCAAATATAATATCATCTATATTTATTTGTACTGACAATATTTTATCCTTATGGTGCCTAGTGAATAATGTTCTATCTACCATGCCTCTAGTGAATTTATGCTCTATTAGGAAGCTAGCTAGGGTCTCAAACCAAGCTCTTGGAGCTTTCTTTAAACCATAAAGCGCTTTATGCAATCTAAAAACATATGAAGGATGGGTTGGAGAGATAAAACTTGGACGTTGTTCAACATAAACCTCTTCTTTAAGTACTCCATTCAAAAAGGCACACTTTACATCCATCTGATAGACTTTGAACTTCTTATATGCAACATAGGCAAGGAAGATCCTGATTGCTTCTAACCTTGCAACTGCTGCAAAGGTTTGTTCATAGTCTATCCCTTCATCTTGCCTATAACCTTGGGCAACAAGCCTAGCATTGTTCTTCATAATTTCATAATGGGCATCTAGTTTGTTTATATACACCCATTTAGTTTCAATGACGGGGTAGTGTTTGGGTCTTGGAACCAAATCCAAAACTCTACATCTCTCAAATTAGTTGAGTTCCTTTTGCATTGCAATGATCCAGTGGGGATCTTGCTCATCATCTTTTATGGATTAAGCTTCAATTTGAGGGGTGAAACAGGCATGAATCACCTCTTGGTTGAGTTGATGCCTTGTCTGTACACCTAATGATATGTCTCCAATCACTTGAGATCTATGGTTATCCTTAGTGTGACAAGATCAATTGGTGGAGTTAGTTCAGCAACAACATTTGGATTTAATTCCTCTTGAGGAATAATATCTGCTGTTGAATGAAGTTCAACCACTTCTGTGCTTTCTTCTTCACTATCTTCATCAAGCTGTGGAGGATACTGTGATATAACCTCTTGTGGAAGGTTTAATTCACCCAATTTCTCACACAAGTGAGGTACCTGCAAGGTGCTATTGGTAGAAATCTCTTTCTCCTTGTAAGACATGTTAGTCTCATCAAAAATAACACGAATTGATTCTTCAATTTTTAAAGAAGATTTGTAAAATACCCTATAAGCTTTGCTTTCTTGGGAATATCCTAGAAAAATTTCATCTTTAGCCTTAGCTTCAAATTTTCTAATATATTTCTTGTTGTTGTTATGTATATAACATATGCAGCAAAAAACTTTAAAATAGGTGATTTTATGTTTCTTCCCTTTAAGAAATTCATAGGGAGTGTGTAACACCCCGAAACTCAAAAGAGCGACGAGAGGCATTTTGGGCCAAAATTGGTTTCTGGCAGGGGGCACACAGCCTGGGACACGGGCGTGTCCCAGGGCGTGTCAGGCTCCAGTCGACGATTTGGTCGAGAGGTCGACGATTTTGGAGTCGACGATCGTCGAGCAGAGAACACGGCCTGAGACACGGGCGTGTCTCAGGGCGTGTCGAGCCCGTGTCGACGATCAACCTGGGGAGTCGACGAATTTCGCTCGACGAAGTGTCAAGACAAGGCACACGGCCTAGGACACGGGCGTGTCCAAGGCCGTGTCAGGCTGTCGACGAACTTCGCTCGACGAAGTGTCGAGATAGTGAACACGGCCTGGAGCCCAAGCGTGTTCGAGTTAGACACGGGTTAGGACACGGGCGTGTCCAATACCCGTGTGAGTCTCGGGTTGTTTTCAGGGCTGTGTCGATGGAGGCACACGGCCGACCACACGGCCGTGTCAGTTGGAACACGGGCGTGTCAGGTCAAACACGGGTGTGTCAGATGCTCGTGTGTTGTTCTATGCGGGTCGATTTTGACGGCGAATGGGGGACACGACCCTGGACACAGGCGTGTTGCAGGCTGTGTTCGGCCCAGTTTTAGCATTTTAGATCTGTATCGTGGCCGTATGTTTCTTTAATTCAGGATCCAACGGCTTGGCGTTGTTCCTGATGGGATATACATGGGATTGGACCCTTGAAACCCTCATTTCTTTTGAGTGGTTCTCTTTCTAAGTCAAGAGAGAGGATAGCAAAGGAGGAAGAAGAAACTTAGATCCGGCCATTGGAGGAGCTTCGAAGCTCCAAATAACAAGCCGACTTCGGATCTACGGAGGAAAAGAGAGTGCGGTGCTTTTCATCCGCTTAGATTTCCATGGCGCCGAGGAAGAATGCTAGGGTAACGATTCTCTTCTTGAGCATTTGAAGCTCTCATTCTTTGCATAGGAAGCCCGCTCTCGCGAGTTTGCAGTGAGTTGGAGGCGTTCCTTTGGGTAGATATGTAAAGTCCCCGTTGTTTAGAGTCCGTATTCGAGAACGGACATAGGCATGATGTGTGAAGCCTACCGGACATATTGGTCTAGATCGGTGATGTTGCATTGCATAAATGTCGGAGAAGACTACGTGCGATTGTTTGTTTTTCGGGTTTTCTACATGGTAGATTGCAACAGGGAGCCTTGGGGATTAACGCAAAGGTGCACCCGGAAAACTGGGCAGATGTGTGCTCTTGCCAACTTGGTGGCCTGAGAGCCAACTTGAACATAACTGGGTTATATAATATTGTACGTTCGATTCACGGGCTTCGGGGAAACTTAACTCATGCTGATGATATTAAAGTGTCATGGCAAGTGAGAAACGGGTTGAGTGGAACCGTTCCTGCTTTATGCTGAGGGCATAGAGGTCGTCTCTTTGCTGTCGATGATATTAAAGTGTCGTGATATAGGCTGTTGATGATATTAAAGTGTCGTAACATCTGCCTAAAATACCAAATTGCTCACGAGAGATTGCCATCCTCAGGATGGTGGTGAGTCAACGGGCTTAGACTGTGATCACCGAGAATGTGCCCTGAAAGCACGGGGAGTGTGGCCATGTTTGCCAATGCCTATGTTGCAATGAATTTATATACTGCTTGGTTGTGCTAATAAAATGGAGGGAAGGAGCATCGCCGCCCCGAATTAGGGGCGGGATCGTTATAATTTGGTCAGCATTGCTGACCGTTGCTTTTGTTTTCCACCGTGCGGTGGTTTGTTGCTTGCAGGTGCTGCTGGACCAAGCGGTCACTAGTGGGCTAAATCCCAATGTGTGAAGCCGGCCCTTGAAGGCCTAATTGAAGTGCTTTCTTACTTTTATTCATGTATGACCGGCCTGTTGAAATTTGTGAAGTGGAAGTGGGTGACGGGACAGGCCGCGCGGCCTGTGGCGGACAGCCTTGGAGGACTGGGCGGACTGAGGTTTGCGGCCTGGTGAAAAGTCTGGTGGAAGCCGGCTGTGTTCTGAGCGGGTTGTTGCATGGAGTCCGCGGTTTGGTGCGGCCTAGTATCTGCGGATAGAGAGGCTTGCGGACTGGTGCTTTGCTCAGAGGCCGCGGGTGCAAGCTTGCGCTGTTGGCAGGATGGTTCGAGTTCGCGGGAAGCCTTGCGGACTGGTGTGTCCGCGGTATTGGCTGTTGCGGACTAAGCATAGAGCTTGACTGAGGCCTTGTCGAGCTCTGGTGGCACAGCAGCGAGTTGCTGTGGAGATCGTTGTGGCGGCCTGGGTTTGGAGTCCGGGAGGAAGCTGCTGCGTTGGACAAGTGCGAGGAGCTCGCGGACTGGTTGCGGTCTGTGCTAGGGTGTTTGGCGGACGGGAACTTGTGTCCGTCATGCTCGCACTGGCCCTTGATGGTTTTGGACTTGGTCACACATTGTGCCAAGTTCATGGTGCCCGCCGTATCCGCCAAGTCTGCTGTGACCGGGCGGACTGTTGCTGTTTGCCTTTGGTCGTGGACTTGTGGCGGATTGAGGTATGGGTCTTGCGGACTGCCTCGGGTTGGTGCGGACAGCCATTGAAGGGGGTTTGCTGTACTGAAGCAGTTGGAGCTTTGCGGGCTGGTGCCTTGTCTGCTTAGCTTAGGCGGACTGGAGAGGGTTCGTCAACGGTTGCCTTGCTCCTGGCGGTTTCCTTGGTATCCGGCTAAGTCCATGCGGACTCAGCGGACGGTGGTTGTATTCGCGCGGACTGAGGGTGGTGTCGCTATCTCTTGGGCGGTGACCACACTCCTCACCTTGCCTATAAATAGGACCCCCCTGGCACATCTACAGTAACCTAAGTAACTTGAGTGAACAGTAAGTTGGGTTGTGCGAAGTGCTGCGGTCTGTGTTTGCCAGTCCGCGCGGATTGTTTCAGGCTGACGGTTTGCTGTGTGCAGGTCGCGCGAATAACTTCAAGGAGCCAGGAGTTTGGCTGTGACTTCGGTCAAGTGCTTGGAAGTGTGCGGTCTCTGCGGACTCAGCAGGAGGTCGCTCGGCGGCTTGTCAGTTCTGTTTCAACTTTGCCAGCTTCAATAACCTGTCCGCCGGTTTCAGGCGGGTAGGGGAGTTCCTCAGTTCGGGTTCAGCAGGAGGCGAATAACGGTCTGTCCGTGCGGCCTCGCGGCTTCGGCGGACTCCGTGGTATTCGGCGGATTGCAGCATAGCTTGGGCGAGCTCAGCGGTCTCGGCGGTCTCGGCGACCTCGCGGTCTCGGCGGACTGGAGTGCTGTCCGCCCGGCTTGTTTTTTGGTTCTTTCTGTTTACAGCTGTAATACTAGCGAAATCATGTCTCGCTATGTATGCCTCAGATTGTAAAGAAGTGAATGCATAATAAGACCTCCTTGTGCTTCCATTGTTTTGTTGGGTGCAATCTCTAGTCCTTGGGCTTTCCGCAGGTTCAGCGTGCGAACTGGGTAGTTCCGAAGATATTAATTTGGTGTTTGGGCTATCTTGCTGACCACGTTGAGAAAATTTAACATGGTATCAGAGCGAGGTTTCTGAGGTTACTGAGGTTCAGTTGCGTGAGCGGAGGTCAGCCAGTGTTGTTACTCAGTGATTGAGTGGTGTTCAACCTGTGTTGTTGCTCGGAGCTGCTGAAGGGTACCAACAGGTGGTTGCAATGGAAGGAAGCTTAGCAAGAGGTCTGGGCATTGAACTCTTAACGCCGACTAACTACAAGAAGTGGAAGTCGTGCATGAAGAGCTATCTTCTAGGCGAGGAGCTGTGGGAAGTCGTCGGTGGTGACGACAGACAGGAAGTTACTGCTGCTTTCGGTACTGCTGAGCAGGTGAGGCTCTGGAGAAGAACAAATGCTAAGGCGGAGTTCGTTCTGAAGAGAGCTGTGTCTCCGGAACTGTTTGATCACATCATTGGATGTGAGTCGGCTGCTGATATTTGGACAACCATTTATGAGTTGTTCAATAGGAAGAATGTGGCGCGGCTTCAGTTCCTGGAGAATGAGTTGGCCAGGGCAACTCAGGGAGACCTTTCCATCTCCAAGTACTTCTTAAAGATGAAGAGCTTGTGTGCTGAGCTGTCGGCACTGGATCCTGATGATCCTATCTCTGAGGCAAAGATGAAGAGGCACATTATCCGTGGCTTACGGAAGGAGTATGTGGCCTTTGTTAC
Organism: Platanthera guangdongensis; assembly: GCA_039583875.1. Lineage (NCBI taxonomy): Eukaryota > Viridiplantae > Streptophyta > Magnoliopsida > Asparagales > Orchidaceae > Platanthera > Platanthera guangdongensis. The sequence continues at coordinate 119,078,119 of CM077163.1, forward strand.
ATCTGTTCAAGGGTGGGCTACTCAGCCGTCTCTGCTGGAGCTGGAGAATCTGCTTGCCTCGCAGGAGAGCTTAGCAAGGCAGATGGCTGGAGTGAATCTGAATCAGGAAGGCAGCGAGGCCCTCTTCTCAGGCAAGAAGAAGGGATGGGAAGGGAGGAAGAAGAAGAAGGTGCAGGCCGCTGTTGAGAAGGAGGCTTCAACTTCATATCCGCCGGAGAGGAGCAATGCTCCTAAGGATTGGAAGAAGAACTTGAAGTGCTACCGGTGTCATCAGCGAGGGCACTTCAAGCGGGACTGCAAGGTCAAACTGCAGCCTGGGCATGCTGCGGGAAAGGAGGAAGCTTGCTCGCGAAGTGAAGAAGCAGAATGGGGAGGAGCTTTCATGACGGGCACTTGTGTCCGGGCCTTATCTGCTGAGGACTTCAACAGCGAGTGGATCGTCGACTCCGGGTGTGGTCATCACCTCACCAGAGACAAGTCGAAGTTCACCTCCATACAGGCTTACTCAGGTAATGAAGCTATTATCACTGCTGATAATACTGTTTATGCAGTAGAGAAGGAGGGGGTCGTGTCTTTGGGTAGTGATCAGGGGCCACTCACGTTAAGGAGTGTGTATCACGTGCCGGGCATGAAGAAGAACCTCTTCTCGGTGACCAATGCGGTGGACGCTGGGTATCACGTTCTGTTTGGGCTAACAGACGTGAGGTTCCTTCGCAACGTATCAACGGTAAAGGCTGATGTTGCTCATGTTGGGAGGAGGGTGAAGAACTTGTTTGTTCTTTCCACCAGTGCCTATGTTGATAGGATGAGAGCCAATGATAGTGCGGCTATCTGGCATGAGAGGCTGGGGCATGTTGGCATGGACAAGCTAAAGGCAATGGCGAGTAGAAGTCTGGTGAGGGGGTTACCGATGTTGTCCTCCTTTGGTGATGGGCATGTTTGTGCGGGCTGTCAATACGGTAAGGCACATCGCCTTCCGTTTGATAAATCTCAAACAAGGAGCAAGAAACCATTGGAGTGTATTCATGGCGACCTGATGGGACCGACTGTTACTGCCAGCCTTGGTGGAAGCAAATACATGCTTGTCTTGGTTGATGACTACTCAAGGTATACTTGGGTGTACTTCTTAAAGGAGAAGTCGGAAGCATTCCGTTTGTTCGTGGAGTTCAAGGAGTTGGTAGAAGGCCGTCTTGGCTTGCGGGTTAAGAAGTTTAGAACTGATAACGGAGGAGAATTTGTTTCCTCCGAGTTTTCTAACTTCTGCAGGAAGCACGAGATCCAACGAGAGCTTACTTGTGCTCACACTCCACAACAAAATGGGGTAGTGGAGCGGAAGATCCGTCATTTGACGGAAACCTGCAAATGCTGGCTGCATGCGAAAGATATCCCAAGGTCCTTTTGGGCGGAGGGAATGTCTTGTACTGCTTATGTTATCAACCGGATGTCACTCAGCCCTATCAACATGAAGACTCCTATTGAGCTGTTGCTGAAGGAGAAGCCGAGTGTTGGATACCTTAGGGTGTTCGGTTCAACTTGCTACGTGCATGTCCCGGATGATTCACGGACAAAGCTGGATGCGAAGGCAAGGAAACTTGTCTTTGTTGGCTATGATGAGCGGAAGAAGGGATGGAAGTGCATGGACCCTGTGACGAAGAAGTTCGTGGTGTCAAGATACGTTGTCGTTGACGAGCTGACATCATATGGAGGTGGCTCGGTGGAGCTAACCGGAAGTAGCAAGGATGATGAAGCACCGGTGGAGGCTGCTGAAGGCTTGGAAGAGGAGCTTGCTGTTTCACCAGCAGCTCCTGTTGCTTCGAACTCCGAGGCTGAGCCTTCTGGCTCAGGAAGCAGGGGGAGCACTGCTCAATGCTTGCCCCAGGTAGGAGTGGAGCCTGAAGAAGCAACGGAAGCCGTGAGCAAGGAGCCATGTCTTCGGAGATCGAAGAGGGTGGTTAATCCACCGGCTCGGTACTGTGATGGGAATGCAGTGAGCTTTGTCTCCTGCTTCTTTTCAGGTCCTCTGGATGAGCGAGAGCCTGCAAACTTCAACGATGCCACTGGAGTGAAGGAGTGGGATGATGCCATGAAGGAAGAGATTGATGCTCTGAAGAAGAATGAAACCTGGAACCTTGTGCCCAAGGTTGATGGCGTTACTCCGGTTACTTGCAAGTGGGTGTATAAGTTGAAGAAGAAGGCTGATGAGAGCATTGATCGGTTCAAGGCTCGCCTGGTCGCTAGAGGATTCTCACAGCAGTATGGAGAAGACTATGAGGAGACATTCAGTCCAGTTGTTAAGATGACGTCTGTAAGAGTAGTGATCGTCTTGGCTGCTAGCAAGGGATGGAGGTTGTGGCAACTCGATGTGAAGAATGCCTTTCTTTACGGAGAGATTGACAAGGACATCTTCATGGATCAGCCGCTTGGTTTCGTCTCTGAGAAGCATCCGGACTATGTCTGCAAACTCAGGAAGGCTCTCTATGGGTTGAAGCAAGCTCCTCGAGCGTGGTATGGGAAGATTGCAGAGTACTTGCAATTCTGTGGATACCTGGCTTCTAACTCGGATTCAAGCTTGTTCGTCAAGAAGAAGGGAGAGCTAAGAGTCTTGGTCCTGCTGTATGTGGATGATATGATCATCACAGGGAACTCGGAGGAGGAAGTAGCAAGGCTCAGGGGAGAGCTTGTTATACGCTTCGAGATGAAAGACTTGGGAGAGTTGCATCACTTTCTTGGTCTGGAAGTGGAGAGGAAGGAGTGCGGGGTTCTCATTAGCCAGAAAGGGTATGCTGATCGCATTGTGAAGCGGTTTGGCATGGGCGAAGGGAAGAAGTGCTCTACTCCACTGGAATCTGGGCTGAAGCTTCGACGGGATGAGGGAAGGGTTCTTCATGATCCCTTGGTGTTCAGGGCTCTTGTTGGGAGCTTGATTTACCTGACGATTACTAGGCCGGATATCGCTTATGCTGTTGGCCGAGTAAGTCGGTATATGGCTGAACCAAGGCAATCTCATCTAGTGGCGGCGAAGGGAATTCTGAAGTATGTCAAGGCTTCTTCTGACATGGGACTCCTCTATAGAAGGGACGCGGAGGTTGCGTTGCTCGGGTACACGGATGCTGACTATGGCGGTGATTCGGATGATCGAAGGTCTACTTCAGGTTATGCGTTCACTTGCGGTTCAGCTAGCATCTCGTCGTGTAGCAAGAAGCAGGACTCGGTGTCGGTTTCAACCACGGAGGCGGAGTATAAGGCTTCGGCCTTGGCTGCTCGGGAAGCCGTTTGGTTGAGGAGACTCATAGAGGATGTTCATGAAGAAGTGCAAGGGCCTACTTTACTCCGGGGTGACAATGAGAGTGCTCTCAAACTGGTTAACAATCCAGTGTGTCACGCCAGGACCAAGCATATAGAGATTGATCACCATTTCATCAGGGAGAAGGTGTTGGAAGGATCTCTGCTGGTCGGGCGTGTTCAGAGTGAAGATAATCTTGCTGACATCTTCACAAAGCCACTGTCAAAGGGGCCCTTTGAACGCTTGCGCAGCTTGCTGGGCTTGGTCACCACTTCTCACTTCAAGGGGGAGTGTTGAAATTTGTGAAGTGGAAGTGGGTGACGGGACAGGCCGCGCGGCCTGTGGCGGACAGCCTTGGCGGACTGGGCGGACTGGGCGGACTGAGGTTTGCGGCCCGGTGAAAAGTCTGGTGGAAGCCGGCTGTGTTCTGAGCGGGTTGTTGCATGGAGTCCGCGGTTTGGTGCGGCCTGGTATCTGCTGATAGAGAGGCTTGCGGACTGGTGCTTTGCTCAGAGGCCGCGGGTGCAAGCTTGCACTGTTGGCAGGATTGTTCGAGTTCGCGGGAAGCCTTGCGGACTGGTGTGTCCGCGGTATTGGCTGTTGCGGACTAAGCATAGAGCTTGGCTGAGGCCTTGTCGAGCTCTGGTGGCACAGCAGGTAGTTGTTGTGGAGATCGTTGTGGCGGCCTGGGTTTGGAGTCCGGGAGGAAGCTGCTGCGTTGGACAAGTGCGAGGAGCTCGCGGACTGGTTGCGGTCTGTGCTAGGGTGTTTGGCGGATGGGAACTTTTGTCTGCCATGCTCGCACTGGCCCTTGATGTTTTTGGACTTGGTCACACATTGTGCCAAGTTCATGGTGTCCGCCGTATCCGCCAAGTCCGCTGTGACCGGGCGGACTGTTGCTGTTTGCCTTTGGTCGTGGACTTGTGGAGGATTGAGGTGTGGGTCTTGCGGACTACCTCGGGTTGGTGCGGACAGCCATTGAAGGGGGTTTGCTGTCCTGAAGCAGTTGGAGCTTTGCGGGCTGGTGCCTTGTCCGCTTAGCTTAGGCGGACTGGAGAGGGTTCGTCAACGGTTGCCTTGCTCCTGGCGGTTTCCTTGGTATCCGGCTAAGTCCATGCGGACTCAGCGGACGGTGGTTGTATTCACGCGGACTGAGGGTGGTGTCACTATCTCTTGGGCGGTGACCACACTCCTCACCTTGCCTATAAATAGGACCCCCCTGGCACATCTACAGTAACCTAAGTAACTTGAGTGAATAGTAAGTTGGGGTGTGCGAAGTGCTGCGGTCTGTGTTTGCCAGTCCGCGCGGATTGTTTCAAGCTGACGGTTTGCTGTGTGCAGGTCGCGCGGATAACTTCAAGGAGCCAGGAGTTTGGCTGTGACTTCGGTCAAGTGCTTGGAAGTGTGCGGTCTCTGCGGACTCAGCAGGAGGTCGCTCTGCGGCTTGTCAGTTCTGTTTCAACTTTGTCAGCTTCAATAACCTGTCCGTCGGTTTCAGGCGGGTAGGGGAGTTCCTCAGTTCGGGTTCAGCAGGAGGCGAATAACGGTCTGTCCGCGCGGCCTCGCGGCTTCGGCGGACTCCTTGGTATTCGGCGGATTGCAGCATAGCTTGGGCGAGCTCAGCGGTCTCGGCGGTCTCGGCGACCTCGCGGTCTCGGCGGACTGGAGTGCTGTCCGCCCAGCTTGTTTTTTGGTTCTTTCTGTTTACAGCTGTAATACTAGCGAAATCATGTCTCGCTATGTATGCCTCGGATTGTAAAGAAGTGAATGCATAATAAGACCTCCTTGTGCTTCCATTGTTTTGTTGGGTGCAATCTCTAGTCCTTGGGCTTTCCGCAGGTTCAGCGTGCGAACTGGGTAGTTCCGAAGATATTAATTTGGTGTTTGGGCTATCTTGCTGACCACGTTGAGAAAATTTAACACGGCCTACGTGCCGTGGTTTATAAAACATGTAATTTGAAGTAAACCATTTTGTAAGGCCTTAAGGCCTGTACTTGTGTATGTACTACATTCCTATTTGGTGTTTAGTGGACATTCATGCTTGGTGCTGGGTTCTTTTAATTGCAACTTATAAAACTGCTTCCGCTAGAATGCTCTGTGTAGGACGTTGGATTGGTTGGATGGTTTCAATTGAGTAACCACCCGGTCTGTCTGTGGTATATGGCGTCGGGCCCCGGCCAGACCTACTGCTATATGCTATGCGACGGATAGGGGGTGTTACAATTTGGTATCAGACTACTGGTTTCGGTCAGGCTTATATTGAATTCGTGGGCAAATTCTTTTTAAGGGGTGGTGAGAACATGTGTGTGCGTCATCGTTATAACAGTAAAAGAACCCATGAATGTCCACTTAGGAATGAAAATACACGTGTTTGGGGAACCTGTGTGTTCCTATAATTGTCGTTTGTAATTTTATTTGGTCGCCTAACGGTGTTTTGTACCACTATAGGTGACCAGAAGTGGTGCTGGGCCGTCGCAATGTCGGGTTTCTGAGGCTAGCAGTGCACCAGATGTTGCTCCTGCAACACCTCCATCGGCCGAGACCATACGATTGGTGGCCGAAGCAGTGTTGGCTATGATGAATGCATAACCTGCAAGGCAAATACAGCAGCCCGCTCCTGCGATGGAGCAGGTACCGCTACAAGCGGCTGAGCCGAGGAGAGTGGAACAGGTAGTAGTGGAGCCGTTGGTGCCAAGGAGGGAAACCGAGAGACAGCTCAAACATGTCATGAGCTTTAATCCTCCGGTATTATCGGGGTTGGGAACCCCATATAAAGCTGAAGACTAGCTCTCCAGGGTGAAGAGAGTCATGACAGCAATGGAGACGGAGGAGTGGCAAATGGCCACCATTGCTACGTTCATTTTGGATGGTGAAGCGAGATTTTGGTGGGAAGGATTGGAGCTGCACCTATTGAGAGGTCGGTAACTTGTTGATGTCTCGATGGAGGAGTTCTCGAGATTGTTCTTAGCTAGATACCTCCCTTCGGCACAGAGGATAGCGTTGGAGAACGAGTTCCTGAAGTTGGTTCAAGGAGATAATAGCGTGGATGAATATCTCCACGAGTTTACTCGATTGATTCGATATGCTAGCTCCACCATAGCAGATGAGGAGCGCAAGACGAATCAATTCTACGAAGGGTTGAGAGATGAGTTGAGGTTACTACTCTCGGGGCCGATGACGCAGGGTTTCTTGACCTTGGTCAACACGGCCCGGTCCTTGGAGAAGGACATGAAGAATGTACAAGCAAAGAAAAGCTTGGGTGATAAGAAGTCGGAGTTCAAAGTGCCAAACTCCTCAAAGTCTGTGTTCCGGAAGTGGAACAAGAAAGCTAGGACGTCGGGTCCAGCCCCCTCTGCTAGTGCTTCTGGGGCGACTACGGGTCGGATCCCGGGCACATGTTACAACTGTGGGAAGCCAGGGCATTATTCCCGTGTGTGCCAGAGCAGACGTCCCAAGTCTGAAAGAAAGCCGGGAGCAACTTACGAAGAGAAGGGCAAGGCGGTGGAGTCGACCGCGTCCCATTATGCTCCGGCCCAACCAAGGGTGTATAATCGTGGCCAACAAGAGGCCATCAAACAGGCGGATGTGGTGACAGGAACGGTTTAATTTATAGCAAGTTAATTTCTTTAAATACTTGTTATGCACATGTTACCTTACCACTGCTTGTTTAGGATTTATTTTGATTTGTGAAAATCCGGCAAGAGAACTCTTTGATACAAGAGCTTCACACTCCTTCTTGTCCGAGGGATTTATATCAAGCATCGGAGTCCCTTCTTCGATGGCGAAGGATAAGTTGGATGTGTTGTTCCCCAATGGGTGTTCGATGCACGGGGATAGGATCTGCGATGTTAAAATTCGTATTGGGAATCAGGAGTTCGATCTGCAAGCGTCGTTACTTCCGTTGGTGGAGTTCGACGTTATATTTGGCATTGACTGGCTCTCGGAGAAGCAGGCCTATATTGAATGCGGTCGCAAGGAAGTCAAGCTGGGAGCAAGTTGTGAGACGACTTTTACGGGCTTGAAGGGGTCGAGCAAGATGTTGATGTCTCCTCTTCAGGTGGTGAAGGTGGTTCGTGCCGGTGCAGAACTGTTCTTTACACTAGTGGAGGTTGCAAAACCAAAGCCTGCATTGGATAGTATTTCAGTCGTATCATAGTACCCTGATGTGTTCCCTAGAGATCTTCCTAGAGCCCCGCCTCATCGGGAGATAGATTTCACGATTGAGTTAGTGCCAGGTGCAAAGCCTGTGTCATGATCTCCATATCGGCTAGCGCTTAAGGAAATGGCGGAGCTGAAGGTTCAACTTCAAGAGTTGTTGGAGCAAGTGTATGTGCGCCCTAGTTCTTTTCCTTGGAGCGCACCGGTCCTCTTTGTTAAGAAGAAGGACGGAAGCTTGAGGATATGTATTGATTATCGGGAGCTCAACAAGTTGATGGAGAAGAACAAGTACCTGATTCCCCGGATCGATGACCTTTTTGATCAGTTGGTCGGGTTGACGGTGTACTCAAAGTTTGATGTTAAGTCCGGGTACTATCAGCTGCGAATAAGGGAGAGTGATATCCCGAAGACAGCGTTCAGTACGAGATACGGACATTACAAGTTTACGATCATGCCGTTTGGGCTGACTAATGCACCGTCAGTGTTTATGGATTTAATGAACATGACCTTCATGGAGTACTTGGACCACTTTCTGATCGTCTTCATCAACGATATATTGGTGTAATTGTAGAGTGAGTAAGATAACTTCAAGCATCTTCATTTGGTTTTGGAGACGCTAAGGATGAATCAATTGTATGCCAAGTTCTGGAAGAGCGAGTTTTGGTTATCCTCAGTGGCGTTCCTCGGTCATATTGTGAGTGGAGAAGGTATTATAGTGGATCCGGCGAAGATTATTGCGATACGTGAGTGGCCTGAGTTTTCTACGGTAGCGGAAGTCCGGAGCTTTCTGGGGCTTGCCGGCTATAATAGGCGCTTCGTAGAGAACTTTTCGCGGATATCGTTACCTCTCACTACTTTGACGAGGAAGGAGCAGAAGTTCGTTTGGACGCCGGAGTGCGCGCGAGCTTTTGAGGAGTTGAAGTGTCGGTTGACCACTGAAAGTCCACCTAGTGTCAACTACCTTCACCTATGGGGGGGGGGGGGAATAGGTGACTTGCAGCGTTTTTGCGGATTTAAAATTGTACCTGCACAAGATAACAAAACAGCACAGCAAAAAAAGTACTCAAGAAATTTATAGTGGTTCCCCGATTTGGGTACATCCACTTTCCCCCTTCGACCTATATCCCAACAAGGGACGACTCGGTCACTTCACCAACAGGATTGAAATCCAATCCTTGCACTAACGGAAGGAACCCTTCCACACGTAGGAGACAACACTCCCACAACACGGGTTGCACCAAACCCTTACAACTAGGAACCAACGTTTCTTTACAACAAGAATGAAAATAGAATATACAAGAAATACAAACAACGTTGGAGAATAAGGTGTCCCTCTTCGTTCGATGCGTGTTCTTGAAGTCAACGAAGAGTCCACAACCCTAGATCTCACTTGGAGAGAATCTCCCCGAAACCGGCGGCGACAAGAAGGGCGGCAGCTCAGTTCTCGGAATCGGCGGCGACAACGGTGTGTGGCTGCTGTACTTTGGAGACTCAATCTTCGTAGCAAAGCAAGCTAGGTCTACCAACGGTCACACTAGGATTGATCGTCTCGATCGATTCAGAAGGCGAAGCTTTTCCCGATCAACGAATCAAGAGACAAAGGATCTCTGGTTAGACGCGTGAGACGCTACGCTTGGCTAAGCTTATGTCGCCGTAAGATCTAGAAGAATCACGATCAAACTGCCGGCGATCGAGTAGCACGAGCGGCGACGGTGGCGGAGCAGGTATCGCGATTTAGGTCAAGGTCGGCGGCTCGGCTTCGCCTTTTTCTGTGTATCTTTCTGTTCAAAAATACGCGTGTATTTATACAGTAGAATACACCTTTATGACCGTTGTGGGTCCCACCAGAAGAAACCCTAATATCGGTTCAAAACAGCGCCTTAACATTTGATCTGGTCCAGCGGGATCCAGAAAATTGCCCAAGTCAAATTCGGTGAGAATCGAAGGTGATTCTCGACGAGTCGGTTAGAATCAGCCGGTGATTCTCGACGAATCGGCGAGAATCACTAGTGATTCTCGCTGAATCACTTGATGATTCTCGACGATTATGACTTAGCGCCAGATTTGCACGCTTTGATGTAGCCGGATAGAGACGGCGAGAATCAACTAGTGATTCTCGACGATTCGGCGAGAATCACTAGTGATTCTCCCCGAATCGGCGAGAATCACTTGGTGATTCTCGTCGAATAATACTTGGATGATTTTTCGTCTTTCCGCCTCTGAGCTGCTCTTTGACCCATCCTTGCTCCTTGTCACCTCTTGCATAATCACAGCCCTGTACTTGAAAGTAAGTACACTCCAATAGAGAGAGTACACGTAGGCTAACACACAGATCTGCTCAACGAGGGATTACGTCGTGCAGACCCATGTATATTGACCTACTGCACCCTGACATTGGTGTGCACTTAGCATGGAATAACTGTAAGCACAACTTGAAATATTTTATCAAATACATTGTCTATTTACCTTAGCTTGTTCAGGGGCTTTTTCAAATCATGTACGTTGTGGATACAATACCCAACAATCTCCCCCTATTTGAAGAAGCCTAAACCCTACAAGTTAAGGTGAATAGAGCGTATGGGAATGAAAATCATAAACTTGAAATTGAGTTGAGAGAGATATTCATTACCAATACCAATTTCTTGAGAGCAAACTTGGAGCCAACTTGGAGCCACCTTAGCCTTAGCCGAGAGGGTAATCTCCCCCTTTTCGGCTTCTGCAAATCTGGGTCTGTTGTATTTGACCCCTTGCTCCCCCTCAGTTCTTGCACCTGTGCTCACACTTGAGTTCCTGGAAGAGGCTCCCCCTAGATGCACGAGCCTGGAGCTTCTGTAGTCTTCATTCCTCATAGTTTAGCATCCCCAATTCAGTTTTGAAAAGACTGAACTTGGCTTCGTCTAAGGGCTTTGTGAAAATATCTGCAATCTGCTTGTCCGTGGGGACATAACAGAGAGAGATGTCCTTGTTCTCCACGTGCTCCCCAATGAAGTGGTAGCGCACTTCAATATGCTTCGTTCTGCTGTGCGATACCGGATTGTTGGCAATTGCAATTGCATTGGAGGAGTCGCAGTACATTGGTACTTCCTTGAACTGAAGGTCGTAGTCGGCTAAGTGGTTTCTGATCCATAGGAGTTGTGCGCAACAGCTGCCTGCCGAGACGTACTCAGACTCTGCTGTGGAGGTAGCTACACAATTCTGCTTCTTGCTGTTCCACGAGATAAGCCTTCTTCCGAGGAATTGACACGTCCCGGAAGTGCTTTTCCTGTCATCGCTACTCCCTGCAAAATCAGCATCTGAAAAACCTATTAGCTCGACATCATTGTTGGGTACCACAAGCCAAGATTGGGAGTACCTTTAAGGTATCTTAGAATTCGCTTTGCAGCGACATAGTGAGATTCCTTAGTGTTCACCTGATATCTGGCACAGACACATGTGGAGAACATGATATCCGGTCTACTGGCAGTAAGGTAGAGCAGGGATCCAATGATGCTTCTGTATTTGGTTTCATTGAACGGTTTACCTTTCTCATCCTTATCCAGAGACATAGTGGATCCCATTGGAGTCCTCATAGAGGTTGCATTCTCCATACCGAATTTCTTGAGGAGTTCATTTGTGAACTTCGTCTGAGAGATGAAGATTCCATCCTCAGACTGTTTCACTTGAAGTCCCAAGAAATACTTTAGCTCTCTCATACTGCTCATTTCAAACATTCCTTGCATAAGTTTAGAAAACGTTTTGCAAAGATTGTTGTCCGTTGAGCCGAATATAATGTCATCGACATAGATTTGCACCAGCAAAATTATGCCTTTGACTTCCCTGAGAAACAATGTCTTATCTATTTTACCTCTAGAGAACTTGTTCTCAAGAAGAAAACTAGATAAAGTCTCATACCAAGCTCGTGGAGCTTATTTTAAACTATATAGAGCTTTATTAAGAAAATATACATGATTAGGATAAGTAGGATTGACAAAACCTGGGGGTTGAGCGACGTATACTTCCTCTCTCAGGTCTCCGTTCAAGAATGCTGATTTCACATCCATTTGATAGACTGTGAATCCTTTGTGCGAAGCATACACCAGGAACAATCTGATTGCCTCGAGCCTTGCCACTGGTGCAAAGGTCTGGTCGAAGTCAATCCCCTCCTCCTGTCTGTAACCTTGAGCCACCAGCCTAGCCTTGTTCTTTATGATGACACCATGTTCATCCAGTTTGTTTCTGAAGATCCACATGGTGCCAATCACATTCTGCTTGTGTGGTCTGGGAACCAGCGTCCAAACGTTGCATCGTTCGAATTGCTGTAGTTCATCTTGCATGGCCAAAATCCATGCCGCATCTTTGTTCGCCTCGTCGAACTTCTTTGGCTCAACCTGTGACAGGAAGCTAAGATGCAAAATCTCGTTAATAGTACCTCTTCGAGTTCTGACACCGTCACGAGGATCTCCGATGATATGATCTCTAGGATGATCCCTCACATGCCGGAGCTCTAGAAGTCTGGCGTCTGGAGCTTCGACTACTTCTTGGGCTTCTCCTTCTTCTAAGAGATTTGTTCCATTTTGATCTTCAACATTCCCAGTTGACGTTGAGGTGGAAACTTTGACGTACTTAGGAGTTTCATCTTTAGTGGTCTCATCGAGACTCAGCTGTTCAGGTCGTGCAGCTGCATCTTCAAGAATACCGCTGGAAGAATTGCTGTCAAGCAAACTTCCTTCACCAAATACAACATTAATTGATTCTTCTACCACTAGGGTTTTCTTATTGAAGACCCTATATGCCCGACTGTGGGAACTATAGCCCATGAATATACCTTCGAAGCATTTTTCACCAAATTTAGTACGCGGGTACTTCCCATTATTCAGTACATAGCATCTGCAACCAAAGATCCTCAAGTAGGACATGGTTGGTTTCCTGTCTCTCAGTAGCTCATAAGGCGTCTTACGATGATGCTTGTTGATCAATGCTCGGTTTTGTACATGACAAGCTGTATTGACCGCCTCTGCCCAGAAGTATTCTGGGAGAGAAGCGTCTTTCAACATTGTCGTGCAGGCTTCAATGAGAGTTCTATTTCTCCTCTCCGCAACTCCATTTTGCTGAAGAGTGCGTGGGGAGGAAAACTCATGAAAGATACCTTGTTCTTTACAAAACTCTGTCATAGCACCAGATTCGAATTTTGTTCCATGGTCACTTCTGATTTTGACCACTGAGTAGTTAAATTCGTTCTGAACCTGCTTGACAAAACTAGTGAAGATGTCAAATGTATCCGACATTCGTTTTAAGAAGAACACCCATGTAAACCAAGAATGATCATCAACTATCACTAGCGTATAGGACTTGCCCCCAAGCTATGAACTTGCATTGGACCAAACAAGTCCATATGTAGAAGGTAAAGACATTGGGAAGAGTCTTTGTCTGCAATGCTCTTAAAGGTTGCCCGAGTCTGTTTGCCCATCTAGCATACAGGACAGGGGCTATCTTTGATGCACTGGATAACGGGAGCATCCCTTACTAAGTTTTTAGAAAACAACATACTAATTGTTTTGAAATTAATAGGTGCCAATCTCTTGTGCCATTGTTCACAAAGAGATGCACTTCCTGTTGCCACAAGGCATACGGGGGTAGATGAATCTAAACTAAGAAAATTTAAGCAGAAGATATTTCTGCTCCTAATGTCTGTTAATACCGTCTCAGAAGAGGCACATGATATTATCAGACATTTATCCTTGCAGAACTTAACGTCATAACCTTTGTCACATAACTGACTTACACTGATCAGGTTATGGTTTAACCCTTCAACATAAGCCACGTCGGTGATAGAGATTATACCGTTGGAAATCATACCGTAACCTCTGGTGACTCCTCGATCTGACCCTCCAAAGATGAATTTGGGTCCATTCTCGACTGGAGTGTAATCACGCAGCAGGCTTCTTGTCCCAGTCATATGCCGGGAGCATCCACTGTCCAAGTACCATATTGGCGTTTTGGTGGCCTGTGGACATTCCTGCAAAACAAAATCAATTTCCCTTAGGAACCCAATCGAAATTGGGTCCTAGATTCTTGGTTAGCATACTCCCCCTCGGTTGGTTAACCCTACGAGTGGTCGGCCTCGCATTGCTAACATAGGGAGTCTCGTTATACCTCGGATTAAACCAACAATCCACGGCAAAGTGACCGACTTTGCCACAACACCAACAGTCAAATCTGTTGTACCTCTTCCTAGGCTCCTGCTTTACCCTGGGAATGGTGGGTACAGCCGGGGCCTTGGATCTAGAGGTGGAGGCCTCATAGTGATTGCTGTCACATGACTTCTTCACCTTCTGTTTCTTCAGTATAACAGGCTTGGCTCTTGGTGCCTGCTTTCCATTATGGCCGCTAGAGAATTGACCATAATTTCTCATGTGGATTTCCTTATAAGGTGCCTTGAAGGCACTCTCACCGAAGTTCCGGGGAAAAGTCCAACCATCATATCGGCTCTTTGGCTTTGCAACAGAGGGCCCAAAATGATGACCAAAGGTTGATTCAAAGTCATGTTGGTTGCAAGGAAAGCTAGGCTTTCTGAACGCAACAGGACTGAGCGGAGCCTTTCCCTTTTCAGCAGCAGAGGCCTTCTTGGCGGCCTTATTCTTCCTCTGGTTCCTGTTTCTCCTGGATGAGGAACCAGATACCCCTACATGCCCCAAGCCAGCTCCTTTGGCCTGAGCAGAGAAGGTATCAACCACTGGAAGAACTGTTTTTAGCATAGAGAAGCTCTTGACGATCTTCCTTTCTGCCGCAAGTTGTTCTTCCAACTTGTCGACTTCCTCCTGCTTAAGATCAAGGAGCTTAAGAGACTCTGAATGCTTTGAAATCAGGTCTAGGTGCTCCTGTCGGAGAGAGATCAAACTGGTGATCTCTTCCCTCAGGGAGACACTCTCACCCTTAAGGAATTTCACTTCCTTTTTCTTAGCCTTCAATCTCTTACGGCACTCCTCGAAAGTGTTGAGCAGAAGCTCATACTTCTCAAGGAGCTCCGCTTCACGGGCCGAAAGGTTATCCTCAGGTTCATCATCCTGAGACTCAGGATCATAATCAGAGTCGGAGAGAGGGGTGTGAGCCTTTACCTTCCCAGTAAATGGAGGGCATTCTCCTTCTGAGTCGGAGCAACCCACCAGCCCGAAGTAGGCTTCCTCATCATCACTGGAGTCTGAGGAATCAGACTCACTCAGTGTCTTTGGCCTTTTGGCAATGTAGCTTCGCTCTTTCTTCTTATCTCTAGAGGATTTGTGCTCCTCTCCTTTCCCTTTTTCTCTCTTGCCTTGGTAGCACTCGACCACGACGTGTCCTGGATTATTGCATCCAAAACAAATAATGTCAGAGGAGCGATGTTTTTTCGGTTTAGAAGCATACTTGTCAGAAGAATAATTTTTCTTCTAATGCCTGGAGGAGGAGCCGTCTCTCTTTCTTTGATTCGTCATCTTGAGGAACTTCTTGAATTCTCGGGTGATGAGGGAGAAATCCTCCTCAGACAGCTCTGAACTGGAGGAGCATGGCTCGGAGTCCTCCTCCTCATCCTTTTTCCTGGCACGGTATGAAACCGCACCCTTGCCCTTTCTGGAGTGAATGGCTTTTAGGGCCACAGTCTTTTCCTTGGCTACAACCTTCTCTGCTTCTTCTTCTCCTTTCCTGGTGTTCAATTGAAGCTCATAGGAGATCAGCTTCCCAAACAGAATTTGCGGGTCTGTTTCAGCAAGTCTGCCAAACTCTCGGATGGCGCAGATCTTTGTGTCCCATTCCTTAGTAAGAGACCTAAGGAATTTATCATTAAGTTCACCATCAGTGAACACTCTTCCATATCCTTTGAGGGCATTGACAATCTTGAGAAAGTTCTCGAAGGTGACTACGATCTCTTCCTTAGGCCCTTGTCTGAAGGCCTCATATTTCTGGTTCAGAAGGCATCTCCGATCATCCCTCACTTCATTAGTGCCCTCCATTAGGATAATCAGGCAGTGCCAGATCTCCTTTGCTGTCCTGCAGTTGCAGAAGTTCTGCATCATTGAGTTATCGACCGCGCTGACCAGAATGTTCTGCGCCTTCTTGTCAAGTCCCACCAGAACCATCTCGTCCTTGTCAATTTCAGAAATTTTCTTTGGCACTTTCTTGGTAGGATCAATGGTGGAGACCTTAGTGGGGACATAAGGTCCCTCCTCCACGATCATGAAGAGTTGAGGATCAACTGCTTCCATGTAGAACCTGATCCTTTCCATCCAGATAGGAAAGTTGAGCCTGGTGCACACTGGGATCTTGCCTGTGTACTTGAGCCCGTCCATAGTAGATGTTTGTCTTCTTCTTGACACTAGCGGCAGGATTCTACTAAAGGTGTGAACCTTTTTGATGAGAAACCTCGCTCTGATACCACTTGAAAGTCCACCTAGTGTCAACTACCTTCACCTATGGGGGGGAGGGGGGAATAGGTGACTTTCAGCGTTTTTACGGAATTAAAATTGTACCTGCACAAGATAACAAAACATCATAACAAAGAAAGTATACAAGCAATTTATAGTGGTTCCCCGATTTGGGTACATCCACTTTCCCCCTTCAACCTATCTCCCAATAATGGACGACTCGGTCACTTCACCAACAGGATTGAAATCCAATCCTTGCACTAACGGAAGGAACCCTTCCACACGTAGGAGACAACACTCCCACAACACGGGTTGCACCCAACCCTTACAACTAGGAACCAATGTTCCTTTACAACAAGAATGAAAATAGAATGTACAAGAAATACAAACAACTTTGGAGACTAAGGTGTCCCTCTTCGTTCGATGACGTGTTCTTGAAGTCAACGAAGAGTCCACAATCCTAGATCTCACCTGGAGAGAATCTCCCCGAAAACGACGGCGGCAAGAAGGGCGGCAGCTCGGTTCTCGGAATCGGCGGCGACAACGGTGTGTGGCTGTTGTACTTTGGAGACTCAATCTTCGTAGCAAAGCTAGCTAGGTCTACCAACGGTCACATTAGGATTGATCGTCTCGATCGATTCGGAAGGGGAAGGTTTTCCCGATCAACGAATCAAGAGACAAAGGATCTCTGGTTAGACGCGTGAGACGCTACGCTTAGCTAAGCTTCTGTCGCCGGAAGATCTAGAAGAATCACGATCAAACGGCCGGTGATCGACTAGCACGAGCGGCGATGGCGGCGGAGCAGGTATCGCGATTTAGGTCAAGGTCGGCGGCTCGGCTTCGTCTTTTTCTGTGTATCTTTCTGTTCAAAAATACGCGTGTATTTATATAGTAGAATACACCTTTATGACCATTGTGGGTCCCACCATAAGAAACCCTAATATCGGTTCAAAACAGTGCCTTAACATTTGATCCGGTCCAGCGGGATCTAGAAAATTGCCCAAGTCAAATTCGGTGAGAATCGAAGGTGATTCTCGACGAGTCGGCGAGAATCAGCCGGTGATTCTCGACGAATCGCCGAGAATCACTAGTGATTCTCGCCGAATCACTTGATGATTCTCGACGATTATGACTTATCGCCAGATTTGCACGCTTTGATGTAGCCGGATAGAGACGGCGAGAATCAACCAGTGATTCTCGACGAATCGGCGAGAATCACTTAGTGATTCTCGTCGAATAATACTTGGATGATTTTTCGCCTTTCCGCCTCTGAGCTGCTCTTTGACCCATCCTTGCTCCTTGTCTGCTTTTGCATAATCACAGCCCTGTACTTGAAAGTAAGTACACTCCAATAGAGAGAGTACACGTAGGCCAACACACAGATCTGCTCAACGAGGGATTACGTCGTGCAGACCCGTGTATATTGACCTACTGCACCCTGACATTGGTGTGCACTTAGCGTGGAATAACTGCAAGCACAACTTGAAATATTTTATCAAATACATTGTCTATTTACCTTAGCTTGTTCAGGGGCTTCTTCAAATCAGGTACGTTGTGGATACAATACCCAACAACCACGACGCTTGTGCTGAGTTCGCCGAGTGGGACCGAAGGTTATGAGATTTATAGTGATGCTTCGGGCAGCGGTTTGGATTGCGTGCTACTGCAACATGGAAGTGTGATAGCTTATGGCTCGAGACAGCTGAAAGTGAACGAGAGGAATTATCCGGTCCATGACTTGGAGTTAGCGGCCGTGATTTTTGCCTTGAAGCCGTGGCGGCACTATTTGTACGGTGTGAAGATTGATATCTACACCGATCATAAGAGCCTGAAGTATTTGATTGATCAGAAAGATCTCAATATGCGGCAGCGTAGATGGATGGAGTTCCTGGGGGACTATACATTCAAGATCCACTACGTGCCTGGTAAAGTTAATGCGGTTGCAGACGCATTGAATCGTCGGGCCCCAGCGCAATCCAATTGGCCGTCGATCCATGACGAGCGGTTGGTTTGGGAGTTGGAGGCATTGGAGATTGTTTGTGTGGATAAGCAATCAAGTGCTGAAGCAGTACTGAATTGGACTGAAGTACAATATGACCTGGCTTATCGGATTCGGCAGGCTTTGGATATGGATGTCCATATGAAGTAGTTCATGGTAGAGGCTCTGGATGGGTCAAATTCCCAATTCGTTGTGGAGGACGGATTGCTTTGGAAATACGGTCGTCTGTGCGTCCCAAGTGTGGGAAATTTGCGGGTGGAATTGTTGTACGAGGCACACCATACCAAGTACTCGATTCACCCGGGGAGCACGAAGATGTACCACGATGTAAAGAAACTGTTTTGGTGTCTGGGTTAGAAGAAAGATGTGGAACTCTACATGGCGAATTGCCAAACTTGTGCCTTGGTGAAGGCGGAGTGCCAAAAGACGGGAGGATTTCTGAAGTCCTTGCCTATTCCGGAGTGGAAATTCGATGACATCTCTATGGACTTTGTGTACGGTTTGCCAAGGTCACAAAAGGGGAACTATGCCATTTTGGTGGTCGTAGATCGGCTAACGAAGGTGTCGCATTTCATTCCGCATAGGAAGGATGATTCGGTGGAGAAGTTGGCAAAACTATATGTGGATAATATAGTACGGCTTCACGGTATGCCCGCAGCATCGTGAGTGACCGAGATGGGCGGTTAACGTCCAATGATTGGAGGCTAGTGCAGCAAATGTTGGGAACAAAGTTAAAATTCAGCACAGCCTTTCATCTGCAAACGGATGGGCAGACTGAGAGGGTCAATAAAACTATGGAAGACATGCTCTGCATGTGTGTCTTGGACTTTGGAAATCAATGGGAAGACCATCATTATTTGGTGGAGTTTGCGTACAACAATAGCTACCAAGCGAGTATTCAAATGGCGCCCTTCGAGGCCCTATATGGTAGAAAATGTCGCACGTCGTTGTCTTGGTTAGAAACGGGTGAGTCAAAGTTGTACAAGCGCCAAGAGGTGGAAGATGCTACGTCTTTGGTTTGTACCATTCGAGAGAGGTTACTAATCACTCAGGACCGGCAAGCGAATTACTATAATGCCAAGCACAGGAACGTGGAGTTCGCTGTGGATGACTGGGTGTACTTAAAGATCAAGCCGTTCAAGGGTGTCTCGCGGGTGCGGCGATTGAAAAATCTAAGCACGAGGTACCTTGGGCCATTTGCAGTTCTGGAGCGTGTTGGTGAAGAGCTTATCAGTTTAAGCTTTTGGTGGAGCTTAGTGGTTTACATGATGTATTCCATATTTCAGTGCTACGGAAGGCGGTGCAAGAGCCTTCGCAAGTGATCGCGGTTGATCAAGTGCCGGTGGATAGTGGGTTGACGACAAAAGTCAAGCCCGTGCGGATTGAGGACTCAGAGGTCAAGCGGCTACGCAGTAAAGAGATCAGGATGGTCAAGGTCCGATGGGACAATTGCGGTCGAGAGGAGCTCTCTTGGGAGCGAGAGCAGACTATGCTTGACGAGTACACGGAGTTGTTCCGCTCAGGTACAATTTTATTTTTTTTGTTTCTTTCCTTTATGAAATTTCGAGGACGAAATTATTTTAAGAGGGGGAGAGTTGTAACGCCCCGAAACTCAAAAGAGCGACGGGAGGCGTTTTGGGCCAAAATTAGTTTCTGGCAGGGGGCACACGGCCTGGGACACAGTCGTGTCCCTGGGCGTGTCAGGCACCAGTCGACGATTTGGTCGAGAGGTCGACGATTTTGGAGTCGACGACCGTCTAGCAGAGAAAATGGCCTGAGACACGGGCGTGTCTCAGGGCATGTCGAGCCCATGTCGACGATCGGCCCGGGGAGTCGACGAATTTCGCTCGACAAAGTGTCGATACAAGGCACACGGCCTAGGACACGGGCGTGTCCAAGTCCGTGTTAGGCAGTCGACAAACTTCGCTCGATGAAGTGTCGAGACAGTGAACACGGCGTGGAGCACAGGCGTGTTCGAGTTAGACACGGGTTAGGACACGGGCGTGTCCAATACCCGTGTGAGTTTCGAGTTGTTTTCAGGGTTGTGTCGATGGAGGCACACGGCCGACCACACGGCCGTGTCAGTTGGAACACGGGCGTGTCAGGTCGAACACGGGCGTGTCGGATGCCCGTGTGTTGTTCCAGGCACGTCGATGTTGACGGAGAATGGGGGACACGGCCCTGGACACGGGCGTGTCGCAGGCTGTGTTCGGCCCAGTTTTTGCATTTGAGATCTGGATCATGGTCGTTCGTTTCTTTAATTCGGGATCCAACGGTTGCGGGTTGTTCCTGATGGGATATACACAGGATTGGACCATTGAAACCCTCATTTATTTTGAGTGGTTCTCTTTCTAAGTCAAGAGAGAGAGGAGAGCAAAGGAGGAAGAAGAAATTTAGATCCGGCCATTGGAAGAGCTTCGAAGCTCCAAATCACGAGCCGACTTCGGATCTACGGAGGCAAAGAGAGTGAGGTGCTTTTCATCTGCTTACATTTCCATGGCGCCGAGGAAGAACGCTAGGGTAACGATTCTCTTCTTGAGCATGTGAAGCTCTCCTTCTTTGCATATGAAGCCCGCTCTCGCGAGTTTGCGGTGAGTTGGAGGCGTTCCTTCGGGTAGATATGTAAAGTCCCCGTTGTTTAGAGTCCATATTCGAGAACGGACATAGGCATGATGTGTGAAGCCTACCCGGACATGTTGGTCTGGATCGGTGATGTTGCATTGCATAAATGCCGGAGAAGACTCCGTGTGATTGTTTGTTTTTCGGGTTTTCTACATGGTAGATTGCAACAGGGAGCCTTGGGGATTAACCCAAAGGTACACCTGGAAAACTGGGCAGATGCGTGGTCTTGCCAACTTGGTGGCCTGAGAGCCAACTTGAACATAATTGGGTTATTTAATATTGTACGTTCGATTCACGGGCTTCGGGGAAACTTAACTCTTGCCGATGATATTAAAGTGTTGTGGCAAGTGAGAAACGGGTTGAGTGGAACCGTTCCTGCTTTATGCCAAGGGCGTAGAGGTCGAGTCTTTGCTGTCGATGATATTAAAGTATCGTGACATAGGCTGTTGATGATATTAAAGTGTCGTAACATCTGCCTAAAAGACCAAATTGCTCACGAAAGATTGCCAACCTAGGGATGGTGGTGAGTCAACGGGCTTAAACTGTGATCACCGAGAATGTGCCCTGAGAGCACGGGGCGTGTGGCCATGCATGTCAACGCCTGTGATGCAATGAATTTATATACTTCTTGGTTGTGCTAATAAAATGTAGGTAGGTAGCATCGTCGCCCCGAATTGGGGGCGAGATCGTTATAATTTGGTCAGCATTGCTGAACGTTGCTTTTGTTTGCCACCGTGCGGTGGTTTGTTGCTTGTAGGTGCTGCTGGACCAAGCGGTCAATAGCGGGCTAAAGCCCAAAGTGTGAAGCCGGCACTTGAAGGCCTAATTGAAGTGTTTACTTTCTTTTATTCATGTATGACCGGCATACGTGCCGTGGTTTGTAAAACATGTAATTTGAAGTAAACCATTTTGTAAGGCCTTAAGGCCTGTACTTGTGTATCTACTACATTCCTATTTGGTGTTTAGTGGACATTCATGCTTGGTGCTGGGTTCTTTTAATTACAACTTATAAAACTGCTTCCGCTACAATGCTCTGTGTAGGACGTTGGATTGGTTGGATGGTTTCCATTGAGTAACCACCCGGTCTGTCTGTGGTATATGGTGTCGGGCCCCGGCCGGACCTACTGCTATATGCTATGCGATGGATAGGGGGTGTTACAGAGTCATATTCTTAAGTTTATGTATTAAACTTCTATTCAGTACATAGTTTGTTGTGCTTACAACCTCTGCCTAAAAGGATAGGGGCATGTAAGCATCTGCAAGTAATGTTCCTGCAACTTCAATTAAGGTTCTGTTCTTTCTTTCAGCTACCTCATTTTATTGGGGAGTTCTAGGAGCTGAGAAACAATGTCTGATACCTTCCTTCTCACAGAACTCATGCATAAGAAGAGACTCAAACTTTATACCATGATCACTTCGGATCAATGCAAAATGTGTAGAGTACTCAATCTGTATGGTCCTGAGAAAATCTGTAAGACATTGAATGTATCTGACTTAGATCTCAGAAAGATCACCCAAGTGAATCTTGAGAAGTCATCTATAATAACTAGAGTATAAGATTTCCCTCCTAGGCTTTGTACAGAAATAGGTTCAATAAGGTCCATATGTAGCAAGTACAAAATCCGGGGTGAATCACTCTTATTTACTGATTTAAAACTAGATTTAGTTTGCTTGTCTACTTGACAAGCCCTGCGGAGGCCTTTCGTCTTGTAGGGACTATAAGGTAAACCTCTCACAAGGTTGTTTTTAGATAGCCTAGTAATGTTTTTCATATTAACATGTCCTAGCTCTTTATGCCAAATATCATTTTGATTGCTAACTATATTAAGCAAACAAATGTCAGAATTTGCAGAAAGAAAATATACTATATATATATGTTACCTTGTCTATTTCCAATTAAAATTGTTTGTTTTCCTTTATTAGAAATAATACAAGATGTTGAGTTAAAATGTACATGATAACCTTCATCACATAATTGACTTATAGAGATGAGGTTATGCTTGAGTCCACTTACATATGTCACCTTTTTGAATGTGACTGCACTAATCTTTACTTCTCCAAAGCCTTCAGACTGGCCACACTTTGAATCACCAAAGATCACCTTTGGTCCCAGCTTGGACTTGTAGTTAATTAAATTGTCCTTGCTGCCAGTCATATGCTTAGAGCATCGACTGTCCAGATACCCTTTGTGACTAACCACTGGACAACACTTTTCTTACAATGAAGACAGTTAGTTGTTCTTGACCTAGGTTATCTTGGGTCCTTTATATTGTTGATAAGAAAAGCTTGATATTACTAAAAATTTAGGTTGGGATTTATACCCTAAGGGGTGATATTTTCTAGGAGGAATTATCCAATCTGCAAGTGGATTAAAAGGTTTCCTAGTTTGATTCAAGTTTCTGGTATAATTATGATTTTTATTAAGTCTGTCTGGGATCGAAGAAAAGTTGTGAGTTTGTCGACCAGAGTTCGACGAAATGGGATGAGATCGTCGATCACTGCTCAAAGAATGAACATATCCATTTTCTGTGCCCTGAGTTCATCGATCTTTGCTCGACGAACCATATACAGTTCATTGATCGCAGTAAAACGAATAATTATTATATTGATTTGCATTCAGAGTTCGTCGACTTGAGTTCAATGAACTGACCACATTTCGTCGATCTGAGTTCGACGAAATCTGCTGAACCTTGTTTTTTACTTAATGTCTTCTTATTTTTGTTATTTTGATTTTTAGGTAATTCTTATGTGGTTTGTTTGTTGTTTATTACCTCTTTACCCTTAGCTGCAACAAATCTGATGGGGGCTGATAATATGTTCTTCTTGAGAATGGGGGATAAACTTGATGATGCACCTAAGCCCAGTTTGTCATTCAGTCTTGCATTAACTTTCTTGAGATGTCCATCAGCTTAAGGCTTCTCCCATTGAGAGATTCCTCAAGTTGTTTGGCCACACATAGCTCTGTTTTAAAGAGTTAATTTGTTCATTATCTAGAGCTAGTTCTTCTTTTAATTTGGTGTTTTCAGAAATCTTATTTTCTTGATTAGATAATTTTTTCCTAAGTGTTTTGATTTCCTTTTCAGAGTTTATTAAATCAATGCACATAGTCTTAAATTCAATTTTAAAACTATCAGAATTATAGTAAAAAGATGACAATACCTGATCAGCTTCAGAATCTGAAGCTCCTTCATTGTCAGATGCATCCTCTTCATCTGATTGACTTCTGGAGGCATCAATAGCCATGAGGCCGACTTTCTTGGCCCTTGCCTCTTCTTCTTCTTCACTAGAACTATAAGATGTGGATTCATCTTCAGTGTCACTCCATTTTTCAGCTATAAGACCCTTCTCCTTGTTTTTATATCTGCTGGTAGAAGGCTTGATGCTGTGTTGTTTTCTGGAGTCCTTCTCTCTTCTTCTTTCTTTCTTTTGATTCTCTGGACACTCTGAGATGAAGTGTCCAGGTTTCCTGCTGCCAAAGCAAACTACTTCTTTAGTGGGTGTTTTGTCATACCTTGGCTTTTCATCCTGTCTGGATGATCTTCTTCTGAAGTCCTTCCTTGCCATTTTGTAAAATATTTTGGCAAGAAGACTCATTAGCTCTTC
This sequence comes from Platanthera guangdongensis, assembly GCA_039583875.1. Lineage (NCBI taxonomy): Eukaryota > Viridiplantae > Streptophyta > Magnoliopsida > Asparagales > Orchidaceae > Platanthera > Platanthera guangdongensis. The sequence continues at coordinate 119,102,159 of CM077163.1, forward strand.
ATTCACTATTGAGGCTTTAGTTTCTTCAACAGCCTTGAATGCTAGGTTGTGCCATTTCCTTGCTGGTGTAGGAGTCCTTTGTTTAGCCTCCTCTCTGGACTTTATGAGATGCTCATAGGACTTGAGCTTTCCTAAAAGAGATTCTGTGGAAATCTTATTTAAGCTCCTGGCCTGCTTAATTGGCCAGATCCTTGAATCCCATGAGTTTGGGAAGCACATAAGGATTTTATCATTCACCTCAGTGATGATGATGTCATTATCCAAGGTATTCAGCTCATTGATTATTGAGCTCAGCATGTTATACATTTCTGCAATAGATTCTGCTTCATCCTTATTGAAATTCTCATACTGGATTTGAGATTTGACCTTCTATCTTTCCTTTCATCAGCAGATCCAACCACACTTTGGTTGAGAGATTCCCAAATAGCCTTGGCTGATGTGCATTCAGCCACCTTCTAGAAAATGTGATCAGACATTATTTAGGCCAGAATGTTCATGGCTTTAGCATCAACAACTCTGGCTTTCTTTTAAGCATCAGTCCACTCAAGTGTTGGAACTGCTTGCCTGCTGGAAGTTTATGTGGATGCAGTTGGTTGAGGAGGACCTGTTAAGATAGAATTATAGATGTCCTCATCAATAGAACTCATATACAGTTTTATTCTTGCCATCTAGATGGCAAATTTCTTTAAGTTACATAATAGAGGTCTGATGCTTGCATAATCTTTGTTCTATTCCATGCTGTGAATAAAATCCTAATAGAAATATAAGATCAGATCTAACACATGATCATTTGGTTCAAGGGTTAGCTTGTACAACCAAAGGAGCCTGCTGTGATACCAATTGAAAGTTAGGGTTAGATCTGATATACTCTAGAGGGTGGGGGTGGGTGAATAGAGTATCTTGCAACTTTTAAGTCTTTTTGTTGTAAATAAAAATCAGCCATAAAATAAAATAATCTACCACAGGCACAACAAATATGTACTAACTATCACAGACAGAGCAACCTAACTAGCACTGGCACGGCAAGAACAAAAGAGAAAGATGGCAACCAGATAATAAAAGAATTTTATAGTGGCTCCCCAACCTGGGTACATCCACACTTCTACCACCTTGGTAGGAATCCACAAGCAGATTTTGATCAGGTGACTGCCACCAATGAGCTTTTGATCAGCTGCTCAAAAACCAATCCTAAGTCTTTTGATCAGGTGACTTGCAACCAGGAATAACTTTTGAAGGGAGTTAAAGAACCCTTTTTACAGTGGGTGATGAGAGAGTGATGTTGTCTTCTCTTTCTCAAGTACCACTGAGAAGACTTAGTGGATCTTTGATGTTAACAAAGCTCCCCCCTGAGATATGAAATCAGGAAGTCTTGAGCTTTGCTTCAGGGTGAGTAGGTCTTCAATCCTTCAGCCTTGAGCAGAAGATATCCAGGAACTTCTTGACTGATAGAGTTATTATTGTCCTTCAAGATTCCTGGAATGAAGAAGGAAGAAGACTATTGATTTTGGATGGATGTTCTTCTTCTTCTTCAGCTACTGTTATTTCTCTGGACTGGGGCTTGTATCTCTATCTCTATCTGTGTGTGTTGTTGAGAGATCTGTCCAGAAGAACGGTGTAGAAGAAGGAAAAAAAATCCTTTTTATATTTTCTATGAATTCTTCCTTCTGAATTTTGAATTCCTTGAGCATTGATTACCGATGGCCTGGTGAATATCTGTATTGATTGATTTTGTAACAACCCCATCCATTCATCTGGTATATTCTAGAAGGTCCGACCGGGGCCCCACAGTATATATCACAAAACAGGCGTTGAAGGTACAGGATGATACCAGAGTCGCGCATCGCACCTATCACAAATCATTCTAGCGGAAGCCTAGACTACAGCTTGAACTCCTCATGAATGTCCAAACATAAAACTCCATATTTTACACATTATAGGAATGTCTTACAACAAGTACAAAGAGTTGTCCTTAGGGCCTTACATGGCTTTCAAACAGTGGCCTAAACAGATTGGCGTGCAGGCCGGCCACAATAAAAGGAAACACACAACATAAAATATAGCCTTCAAGGGCTAACAACAGTAGCAGCAGCAACAACAGCATGAACATCAACCTCTATGCGTCCCGCTTGGCTCTCCAGCACCTGTACAAGGACAATCCACCCAACGGTGGCAAATAAAAGCAACGGTCAGCGTTCAGCTGACCAAATTATAACGACCCTACCCCTTCTCTCGGGGCAGCGGTATTCTTCCCTGCAGGCAGATCATATCACAAGTATAGTAATATATCATCAAAAGGTGCTTTCACGCACACAAACCATCACAACCGTTCGCCACCCGGCCCAACGGTCCGTGCACTCAGGGCACATTCTTGGTGTTCTGGCAAAGCTCTTGCCCACCACCGTATCAGGGTTACAACCCAACGATAACTCTCTTGAGCATTTACACCATGGCGTGCAGCCGGAGTTTTATAGTCTTAGTGAACCGGGATGGCCCGTAGCCCCCCGTTGTATCACGGCGCGCAGGCCTATGACTCTTGTTATGCGCTCCAACAGACCGCACTTTCTGGTCTCCCGTCGGACGGACATAACGCAGGTCGGATCCTCCACCCCCTGTTGCTCAAATCGCCTTGCCTTCTCCGAGTACAGTGTACTCATGGCTATATCAAAGGCGCGGGTAGGTCTCACCGATCCTGCTCTGGCATTCAAGCCTGGGCATAATTCTTACACCCATTCTCTCACAGCAACAGCGGGTCTTTCCTGGGCACACCAGTACTTCCTGTTGTTCTCTTCACAGGTGGACACCACCAATTACAAATGTCAGGGGTCTTTCCTGGCTACCATGCTAGTACTTCCTGTTACTCTCTTCACAGGTGGACACCCTACGACATCAAGCATCACAAAAGGGCCTTTCCTGGTCACACAAGTACATCCTGTGCCTCATTCACAGGTTGGACCCAAAAACATCACATGGCTATTTTCCTAGGCTACCACCCCAGTACTTCCTGCTACTCCTTTTCGCAGGAATAACCCGTAGACTCCTTAAACTACACATTATCATGGAGTCTTCTCCGGTTCGTATGCAACATCACCAATCCAGACCAACCTGTCCAGATGGGCTTCACACAGCATGCCTATTCCGTACTCCATTTCCGGATCTATATGCTAACAAAGGGGATTCAAGCATCCACCTAAAGATTCCCAAAATAAGCCACCTCTTGGTGGGGAAATCACAAGATATGCCAAAAGGAAGCCTTCACATGGCTAGGAAGAAAAGTCGTTACCCTTGACGATCGTTTCGGTGCCATGAACTCAAAGCTTGCTTGCAAGACTCGCAAGAGCGTTTCCTCCGCAACGCCGGCTTCGGATTTCTCGTCGGTAAACCGCAGCACCACCAGCAGCAACCCTTCCCCTTCTTCCTCCTCCTTTCTCTCTCTCTTTCTCTCTTTTGAAGAAAGATAAAGGCCAAGAAGAAATGAGAATAACTTCTCAGATTTCTGCCTTTAGGAAAAAGAGGAAAGAAGCTTCAGCCCTTGGATCCCAGCTGAAGGAATGGACGGCCAGAAACTTGCCAAAAATGCTAAATTTGACCTGACACGGCCTTTGGCACGGCCTTCTCCCAGGCCGTGTGCCTCAAGCGGTGGTCAACCGACTTATCCAAACCAGTGACACGCCCATGGGACACGCCCGTGTCATGGGCCGTATCACCAACACGCCTTCAGACACGCCCGTGTCTGTGGCCGTGTGTCTGGGCGAAAAAAATCCCAAATCATCCCGAGACTTCACATGGCCTGTGACACGCCCGTGTCCCAGGCCGTGTGCCCAGACACGGCACAAAGACACGCCCTGTGGAAAAGCTTCGTCGGGCTGATTTCGTCGACCCAACTTGACACGCCCTGTGACACGCCTGTGTCACAGGCCGTGTGCAACTTATCGACATTCATGTCTCGACACTCGATGATCGTCGAGTAAAAGTCGTCGAGCACACGACACGGCCTTGGACACGCCCGTGTCCTGGGCCGTGTGCCCCCTCTCGACACATCATCGAGCAAAAAATCGTCGACACCAAGACTGATCGTCGACACAACCTCGACACGCCCTGCGACATGCCCGTGTTGCAGGCCGTGTCCGCTGACACGCCCTGGGACACGCCCGTGTCCCAGGCCGTGTCACCCAAAAATTTCCTGATTCAGAATTTTGGACTGTTACAATCCTCCCCTCCTACAAGAAATTTCGTCCTCGAAATTCAGATACAGGAAAGGCAACAGTAACCAGCAAGAAAAATGTTACAACATATAAAATTTTATGTTACAACATCCTCTTTCCATATTACAAAAATAGCTCAGGGAACTCTTCTCGCATGGTTTGCTCGTGCTCCCATGTCAGTTCTTCACGGCCGCAGTTGTCCCACCGGACTTTCACCATGGCGATCGTCTTGTTCCTCAACTGTTTCTCGGCTCGATCTTCGATCTGAATGGGTCTAACTCTCGTTGTTAGCCCATACTCCACCGGCACACGATCATCCGCGATCACTTGATCTGGATCTTTCACGGCCTTCCGGAGCACCGAGATGTGAAATACATCATGTAATCCACCCAAGTCGGCTGACAGAGCTAGCCGATAAGCCGCTTCGCCAACCCGCTCAACCACTTCAAAAGAACCCAAATATCTTGGACTCAACTTTTTCAATCGTCGAATCCTGGAGACACCTTTGAATGGTTTGATCTTCAAGTAGACCCAATCGCCAACCGCAAATTCCACGTTTCGGTGCTTGGCGTTGTAGTACTTCGCTTGTCGATCTTGAGCAATAAGCAATCTCTCTCGAATAGTCCGGATGGTTGAGTTTGCTTCATCAACCTCATTTGGTTTGAAAACCCGAGCTTCGCCCGCTTCTACCCAAGCCAAGGGAGTACGACACTTCCTTCCATATAGAGCTTCATATGGTGCCATCCCAATGCTCGCCTGGTAGCTGTTAATATATGCAACCTCTACCATATACAGATGATGTTCCCATCTCTTTCCGAAGTCAAGGGCGCACATTCGGAGCATGTCCTCCATGGTTCTGTTGGTACGTTCAGTTTGGCCATCCGTTTGGGGATGAAAGGCCATACTGAAAGTCAACTTCGTGCCCAACAGTCGGTGAACTAGCCGCCAATCATTTGACGTGAATCGCCCATCTCGATCACTGACGATGCTCCGAGAAACACCGTGAAGCCGCACAATATGGTCAACATATATCTTTGCCAAACTTTCAACTGAATCATCCCGCTTGTTCGGGAGAAAACGTGCCACTTTCGTTAGCCGGTCAACAATCACCCAAATGGAATCATTTCCTCGCTGCGATCTTGGCAACCCGTGCACAAAATCAATGGAAATATCATCAAATTTCCACTCTGGGATCGGCCATGACTTCAAATAACCGCCCGGCTTTTGGCATTCCGCCTTCACCAACGCACATGTTTGGCATTTAGAGACATAAAGGGCAACATCTTTCTTGAGCCCTGGCCACCAGAAGAGCTTCTTCATATCGTTGAGCATCTTTGTGGTCCCGGGGTGAATGGAATACTTTGTAAAATGCGCTTCATACATTCCCTCAGTTTCCCCACATTTGGGACGCACAAACGGTCCTCTTTTCGCAAAAGACCGTCAATCCAGGTGAATTTGCCCTCTGGCCCTTCATTCACATAACGTAAGAGATCTTCATCCAACTCTGTTGCCCGTCGAACTCGGTCTGTAAGGTCACATTGCACCTCGATCCAGTTCAAACATGTAGTGGCAGTGGAATTCTTGTCTACACAATAGATCTCTAACGCCTCCAACTCCTGGATAAGACGTTTATCATGCCTTTGTAACCAATTCACTCTAGCTGTAACCCGCCGACTCAAGGAATCCGCGACAACATTCCCCTTCCCGGGCGGATAGTGAATCTCGAAAGTGTAGTCCCCAAGGAACTCCAACCACCTTCGTTGTCGCATGTTCAAGTCTTTCTGCTCCAAAAGATACTTTAGGCTCTTATGATCGGTATAGATCTCCACCTTCACACCATAAAGGTAGTGTCGCCACAACTTGAGTGCAAAACTCACTGCCGCTAGTTCCAAATCATGGACGGGATAATTTCGCTCGTGCACCTTCAGCTGGCATGAGCCATAAGCAATAACCTTTCCGCTCTGCAGAAGAATGCAGCCTAAGCCGCTCCCTGAGGCATCACTATAAATTCCAAATCCATCGGTTCCATGTGGCGAAGACAACACCGGCGCCGTGGTCAATCGAATCTTCAGCTCTTCAAAAGCTCGTACTCACTCTGGCGTCCAAACGAACTTCTGATCTTTTCGCATCAATGTGGTGAGCGGCAAAGCGATCCACGAGAAGTTTTCCACAAATATTCTATAGTAGCCCGCAAGTCCAAGGAAACTCCTGACCTCGGCCACGGAAGACAACATTGGCCACTCCTGTATGTCCCTTATCTTCACTGGATCCACTACAATGCCCGCTCCACTCACCACATGGCCCAAAAATGCCACTGACGATAGCCAAAACTCGCATTTCGAGAACTTGGCATAGAGCTGATTTTGCCTCAACGTGTTCAACACCAACCGCAAGTGAATCTCATGCTCAGCTTTGGACTTCGAGTACACCAGGATATCATCAATGAACACTATCACAAACAGATCCAGGTACTCGCGAAAAATACGGTCCATCAGATCCATAAACACCGAGGGCGCATTGCACAGTCCAAATGGCATGACTGTGAATTCATAGTGCCCATAACGCGTTCCAAATGCGGTTTTGGGAATGTCACCTTCCCAAATTCTTAACTGGTAATAACCAGATTTCAGGTCCAACTTCGAATAGACGGTCGAGCCCACCAGCTGATCGAATAACTCATCAATCTGAGGGATCGGATACTTATTATTCTCGGTCAGCTTATTCCGTTCACGGTAATCCATACACAACCGCAACCCACCATCTTTCTTCTTTACAAAAAGCACAGGCGTGCTCCATGGTGACATACTTGGGCGGATATAACCTTGCTCTAGCATTTCTTGTAGTTGAACCTTCAACTCAGCCATCTCTTTTGGCGCAACGCGATATGGCGAGCGGGCCATAGGTTTTGTACCTGGCACCAACTCGATCGTGAAGTCAATCTCCCACTGGGGTGGTAGCCCAGGGTGATCCGTGGGAAACACATCTGTAAATTCCGCCACAATCGGAACCTCACTCACATGGGCCTTAGGCTCAACAGCCTGAATCAGTGCGAAGTAACACTCCGCACCCTTCCGAACAGCTTTGACTACCTGGAGTGCAGACATCAAGGTCCCGCCCACTCCTCGCATACCCGCGAACTTTGTCTCCTATTCGGTATTCTGGCCCAATGTGATTTCTTTGAACTGACAATCAATCATGGCATGCTGCTTCGCAAGCCAATCAATCCCAAAAGAATTCCGATATTGGCAAAACAAATGCAGTTAAACTGAAATTCCGACTTCCTATTTGAACCGCCACATCGCACGCTGAATCCGCAAACATCCAACAGCCATTCGGCAATACCACTCTAACGCTATCTGTCTTTGCATGACTGGGTATCCCAAGCCGCGTGATAAGCTCGCTAGACAGAAAAGAATACAAAGCATCCTGCACAAACAATGCTTGTATCATCGCACCCCTATGGTGCACCTAACACACGCAAGCAACATACACAAGATGCAAACAAAAACAAGCAAGACGATTATCGTAGACGTCGATGACGCTTGCCAAGTTTGGGCACACATGTCCCCATAGCATTTTCATCCAAAACGGCTTACTATACATCGAACATGCATATGCCACCATTATTTATGTACATGAGGAGCCTCATTATGTATATACATCAGTATGTCGATATTTCCTTCTTCTTTCTTGCCTGCTACGCGCCAACGCGGCAATCTCGGGCTTTATGTCCTGCTTGCCCACACGCATAGCACTTGTACTGCTTCTTTGGCTGCTGAACACCATCCCCACATTCACGAGCGAGGTGTCCTACCAAAACCACACGCATAACAAGTACACTTCTCGAGTCTTTGCCTCTTACGGTGAGCCAACTTCCCAACCCTTGGAGTGCGCACTTTCCTAGTCACAGGCATCTGCTGGGCTCTCCTCAAGTCCATTTCCAATAGTCTCGCTGCCTCCACCAGTGGTTGGAAGCCCAAGAACTTAGGACCCATCAACAAGAAACGGAGTTCCTGACGTAGCCCATCATAAAACCGATTGATCTTCATCCCCTCGGTTACATACACAAACTCAGGTTCTTGTCTCATTGCAACAAATGCATGAAAATAATCCGCAACTATGTCCTCTCCTTGGCGCAAACACACATTTACCGACGAAGCTGAGGCACTTCCCCTTGCCATCTGCTCAAGTTCATTACCCGGCATAGAACGCATCACCGGATCAGAGGGTAAAACCTGTCCCTCATGATAAGCCTTGAGCGTGGCAAAAACCACATCGATAATCAGTCGAGCCGTTTCTCTCGATGAAGGAGATGTTGGTACCACAGTTGATGTCATACTTCCCATCCCACTTGCCGCCTACAGACGGAAAAGTACACAAGTAAGCAACAAGATAGGAACACGCAGGTTCCGCAAACACAAAAATTTGCATTCCTATCATGGACATTCAGGAGTTCATTCGTAGACTTTGGTTTGCACAAACACGTGCTCGCCACCCCACAAAAGAAGTCGGCCACGACTTCGAGAGGGAAAGACCAAGACAACCGATACCAAAAATGTAACAACCCCATCCGTTCATCTGGTATATTCTAGAAGGTCCGGCCGGGGCCCCACAGTATATATCACAAAACAGGCGGTGAAGGTACAGGATGATACCAGAGTCGCGCATCGCACCTATCACAAATTATTCTACCGGAAGCCTAGACTACAACTTGAACTCCTCATGAATTTCCAAACATAAAACTCCATATTTTACACATTATAGGAAAGTCTTACAACAAGTACAAAGAGTTGGCCTTAGGGCCTTACATGGCTTTCAAACAGTGGCCTAAACAGATTGGCGCGCAGGCCGGCCACAATAAAAGGAAACACACAACATAAGATATAGCCTTCAAGGGCTAACAACAGTAGCAGCAACAACAGCAGGAACATCAACCTCTACGCGTCCCGCTTGGCTCTCCAGCACCTGTATAGGGACAATCCACCCAACGGTGGCAAACAAAAGCAACGGTCAGCGTTCAGCTAACCAAATTATAACGACCCTACCCCTTCTCTTGGGGCAGCGGTATTCTTCCATGCAGGCAGATCATATCACAAGTATAGCAATATATCATCAAAATGTGCTTTCACGTACACAAGCCATCACAACCGTTCGCCACTCGGCCCAACGGTCCGTGCACTCAGGGCACATTCTTGGTGTTCTGGCAAAGCTCTTGCCCACCACCGTATCAGGGTTACAACCCAACGGTAACTCTCTTGAGCATTTACTCCATGGCGTGCAGCCGGAGTTTTATAGTCTTAGTGAACCGGGATGGCCCGTAGCCCCCCGTTATATCACGGCGCGCAGGCCTAAGACTCTTGTTATGCGCTCCAACAGACCGCACTTTCTGGTCTCCCGTCGGACGGACATAACGCAGGTCGGATCCTCCACCCCCCGTTGCTCAAATCGCCTTGCCTTCTCCGAGTACAGCGTACTCATGGCTATATCAAAGGCGCGGGTAGGTCTCACCGATCCTGTTCTGGCATTCAAGCCTGGGCATAATTCTTACACCCATTCTCTCACAGCAACAACGGGTCTTTCCTGGGCACACCAGTACTTCCTGTTATTCTCTTCACAGGTGGACACCGCCAATTACAAATGTCAGGGGTCTTTCCTGGCTACCATGCCAGTACATCCTGTTACTCTCTTCACAGGTGGACACCCTACGACATCAAGCATCAGAAAAGGACCTTTCCTGGTCACACCAGTACTTCCTGTGCCTCATTCACAGGTTGGACCCAAAAACATCACATGGCTATTTTCCTGGGGTACCACCCCAGTACTTCCTGCTACTCCTTTTCGCAAGCATAACCCGTAGACTCCTTAAACTACACGTTATCACGGAGTCTTCTCCGGTTCATATGCAACATCACCAATCCAGACCAACCTGTCCAGATGGGCTTCACACAACATGCCTATTCCGTACTCCATTTCCGGATCTATATGCTAACAAAGGGGATTCAAGCATCCACCTAAAGATTCCCAAAATCAGCCACCTCTTGGTGGGGAAATCACAAGATATGCCAAAAGGAAGCCTTCACATGGCCAGGAAGAAAAGTCGTTACCCTTGACGATCGCTTCGGTGCTATGAACTCAAAGCTTGCTTGCAAGACTCGCAAGAGCGTTTCCTCCGCAACGCCGGCTTCGGATTTCTCGTCGGTAAACCACAGCACCACCAGCAGCAGCCCTTCCCCTTCTTCCTCCTCCTTTCTCTCTCTCTCTTTCTCTCTTTTGAAGAAAGATAAAGGCCAAGAAGAAATGAGAATAACTTCTTAGATTTCTGCCTTTAGGAAAAAAGAGGAAAGAAGCTTCATCCCTTGGATCCCAGCTGAAGGAATGGACGGCCAGAAACTTGCCAAAAATGCTAAATTTGACCTGACACGGCCTGTGACACGGCCGTGTCCCAGGCCGTGTGCCTCAAGCGGTGGTCAACCGACTTATCCAAACTAGTGACACGCCCATGGGACACGCACGTGTCATGGGTCGTGTCACCAACACGCCTTCAGACACGCCCGTGTCTGTGGCTGTGTGCCTGGGTGAAAAAAATCCCAAATCATCCCGAGACTTCACACGGCCTGTGACACGCCCGTGTCCCAGGCCGTGTGCCCAGACACGACACAAAGACACGCCCTATCGAAAAGCTTCGTCGAGCTGATTTCGTCGACCCGACATGACACGCCCTGTGACACGCCCGTGTCACAGGCCGTGTGCAACTTCTCGACATTCATGTCTTGACACTCGACGATCGTCGAGTAAAAGTCGTCGAGCACACGCAACGGCCTTGGACACGCCCGTGTCCTGGGCCGTGTGCCCCCTCTCGACACATCGTCGAGCGAAAAATCGTCGACACCAAGACTAATTATCTACACAACCTCGACACGCCCTGCGACACGCCCGTGTCGCAGGCCGTGTCCGCTGACACGCCCTGGGACATGCCCGTGTCCCAGGCCGTGTCACCCAAAAATTTCCTGATTCAGAATTTTGGACTGTTACAGATTTCCCCAACTGTCACATTGAAAAACGGCAAGTAATAATCCTGATGAAGGCCATAATCAATGTTGCTTCTAACGGTAATATTCAGAGAATATTAAGCATTGATTTTACGGGAATTACTGCATTAAAAAAGGGACAGAGGGAGGAAAAGTCCATGTCTAGAACTGCACAGAAATTATCGAGTGAAGAGCAGAATTCATCGACATGGGTCCTGAGTTCGTCGAGCTGAGAAGTTATGTTCGTAGACCAGATAATTATTGTTCGTTGACCTGAGATCCAAGATCGTCGACCTAAGAACATATAACTACTTTCTCTAGAACCTTGCCAATTCTGTGCATCAAGATCGTCGAGCTGAGATTCTAAATTTGTCGACTTGCGTTCAGTGAAATGTTTCTTGGACTTAGAAATGTAGAAGTAAAGTGTCCAGAAATCGTCGATCAGATAATTAAGTTCGTCGACCTGAGAATTAAATTCGTCGACCTAAGAACTGCTAACAGCTACTTAATACAACTTGTCAAGACTGTGGTCCAAGTTCGTCGAGCTGAGAACATGAATTCGTCAACTGGAGTTTGATTCTGGACTTAGAATATTTAAGGTATATCATCCAGAGAACGCCGACCTGAGAATTAAGTTCGTCGAGCTCAGCTTAGAGAATTGTCTCTGAGTTCGTCGAGCTGAGCACTACTTTCCTCGAGCTGCGTTCGACGAACGTCGAACTCATTTTCTTGAGTCTATGAAATTTCTCTAAGTCTTGAGTCTTCTGCAGTCTGTTGATAGCTGGTCCATGTAGTATTGATTCTAAGGACATAGACTAGACTCTAGGACTCAGACATGACCCTGGTTATACATGTTGGGTCAAACATCCTAGTTTAGTGAGCCTAGCCCAAATCCAACTAGGGATCCAACAACATGTGTCCCAATGTCACCAAATTTCTTTCTAGGGCTATTCCCCAAACTAAGATCACATGGACTACACTTAGGGTCCATACAAGGATATATCATCCTATATCCTTCACAAACCCCCAAAGTTCAACCTTTGCATTTGAATTAGGGTCCTAGGGCAAATCCACGCTAATCCACTCCAAACTCCAAGTGAGGGTGTTTTAACATACCATGATGTTCTGGCCAAAGTCCCATCCCCTTTGGGTGATAATTGGCACCTCCATGCCCCAAGCACCCTTTTTCCCTAATTTACCCATAAGGGTCCAAAATTTGTTCACATTAATGCCTATTCAAATCAACCTCAAATGGGTGAGATTTTTATAAGAGATATATAATGACCCTAAGGACCATCCACCAAAATATTGGTGAATTATGAGGTAATTAGACCGTAAATTTAAATCATACATGGATTATTAAATTTCTACAAAAACTATCAAAATATATTTTCCAAAAATTCCCATCTTTGGATATGTTAAAGGTATAGGTAAGAGTGACCCCAAGTCCAAATTTCAAGCCATTTGGATGGATGGATTGATGGGGGCACTCAATTAAGTCTCTGGTTAACCCTATCTATAGAAAACACCACAGACCACTGACCCAAAATGGGTTGATATCAATTTTAAAATAAAGTAAACTTCATTGGCTACAATATTATTGTTGGTCATTTTTCATGGTTCAGCCCCTAAGGGCCTTGTTTATTTAATTTACAAAGATTACAGTTAGGGGATTAAATAACAGTTTTATTAATAACATATTACAGCATTCGATCAGATCCAACGGCTCTGAATTTGCCTTTTTCCTCAAGCCGATGGCCAAGATCCAGCCGACCTGGAGAGTTTTTCAGTGACTTTTGCGAGCGATCCTGTCCCCTCCCTGGCCGGCCACCACCACCACCTCCGTTGAGGTGGTGGCTATCGCTGGAGGGCGGCACGATCGCAGGAGGGGCAATTTCTGGTGAACTCACAAGGAACAAAGACCATGAAAATTCATGGAATACGAAAATGGATATCAGCCCAATTCGGCTTTCAAATGCTATTGATCTAGGATGCTAGCACACGGAGATAGGAGGAGAAGTGGACCTTGATTGGAGTCCGACGATGGCGGTGGTGGCGGTTGGCCATGGCTTTTTTCCTCTCCGGCGAGCTTACCTGATTCCTTGATACTCCACCAAAACCTTTGATCCAATATACTATTTCGACAGCCATCCATCCTCTGAAGCTAATGGTGAAGTTATATTTGAGTGGGGAGGACTGTATAGGGGGATTTATATTTTTCCATGGAAGAGGAGCTGAAGGGGTGGTTTGTGTAAGACCCCCCTACCGGATCCCAAAACACGGCACGAAGGGGGTCTTATGCCCAGAACAGCCACCTTGCGGTAGCATTAGCACACGGGTGAACCTGTACCACAAGACGCCTATTCTGCCGGCTACAACCAATATCAATATATACATGCCAACCTAACCAAAATATAAACAAGAAGTCAAATCCACACCAAGCATATAAGTCTAAGGTACATCAAATAAGGAAGCTAAAACATGCTTCTATAATATCAGAGTACCGCTAATAAACGCCCAATGGGGCTACATCACAGTCACTTAACAAAAACTCACATCAGTAACTGACGGTTGTGATGGCATCATCACTTCAGGCCTTGTCGTCCTAGTCTTGCTCTCCTTCTGCATAGTCTGCGGCTGCTCTACCTGTGGGGTGACCTCCTAAAAAGTAAGACGTAGCAACCGTTAGTCGAAAAGACTAAGTGGCTTCACATCCGCTCCCCCGGTGACTCCTTGGCACCGGGTGGAGAAAAGAGCAAGGGTACAACGTATAATAAATAGTATAAACAGGTACAAGCAGGTGGTAATAGTACAATAAGATTAACAATAGTATAATTTAGTAGTTCTACAAAAGCAATAATGATCATCAAGTACAAGTAACTACAGCAGGAAAGTAACTTAACTTATAAGCATGCCCATACAAGCTTATAAGTTAATGATCAGTTTACAAAAAGTAACTCATCGTATAGGAGTGCCCATACAAACTTATATGATGAGGATCTTGTTGTGCAATGTTATGAAATGGTATGTTTGCTATGAAGTGACTCACCCATGATCACACACATGCAACCGCTATGCCGACATAGACTAGTAGTTCCCACTATTCGAGCAGGTAGCTAACCTCTCAGGCATCAACCGTCGTGGCCAGGAGGTGACAGTAGAGCGGGCATCTCTACTACTAGGAGGGTATCCACACTACTTCACCTAGGCCTCCGTACACCTCAACGCTAAGAACACAACAGTGGATCCCATGCGTACTATGGCCCAGCGGGGGTCTCGGGTAGATGTGCACCGAGAACACAGCCCCGAACTGGCCTTGTGTGACCCGGAAAGGGCCACCGAAGTAAGCAAGAGGACACAGCCCAACCGTTCACTTGGCACGGAAGGAGCCCGGGGACGTGAACATCGAGGACCAAGCCCAACTGCCCAAAGTATAACTGTCAACTCCCGTCGGTGTGACGATCGGCGAACCCGTAGACCTGCCACACTATCGCTAACCCAAGATTACGACACCGCGTGTTGAATCACACTACATGTAATTCCACATCACTGTGGCATGGAAGGATCCTCGGAGAAAGCACGAGGACCAAGCCCAACCATCCACTCAATAGGGAAGGAGCCCCTGGAAATGAGCACCGAGGACAAAGCCCAACCGTCTGACTTTGTCTCATCTCAATGCAATCCCAACTAGTGACGGTCAACACCACACTTACACCCTTCCACAATGTTACCCATAGGGAGACGACACTCTAAGCATTGGACTACTAAATTCAATCCGTTAAATAGTTATTCGCATGGCCATAGATTATCCTCCTATATGTCATTCCAAATGATTTCAACACATTATAAATATGATGCACATCTATATTAATCTACCAATTTCTATCAAATCATTTCGTTTAAGTATGTTTTGCTTCACATATCAATTTCATGAGCTCCAATTATTAGACTTCATCAATTATAGAACTAAGATGATTATCATAAAAGAGTTCACCGAAACCACAAGTTAATTGCAGCATTGAATCCACCGAATCCAAATTCATGTTATACTAAACCCAGAATTTAAGTGTAGACTAAATCTAGACAGCAACTTCGACCGGCGATTCCCGAAACTATAGGAATCCGGTAAAGGCATGTAACCACTATATGGAAAGGTCTTTCCATGGGTTGCAACTTTAATGTTCAGACCACAACCCAGATTCAGTAGTATCATACTTGAAATCGGCTTCGAAGTTCGCTGTGTACAGAACACAATTTCCGCATGCAGGGTTTGGCAGATGTCAAATTCGTTCAGACTTTCCTGTGGCTATAGACTTCGCCTGAAGTCGTGCAACCACTCGTTGAAAAGGTATTTTCATGGATTTCAACTTTTGTGTTTTGTCGGAAGCCCAGATCTAGACATATTACACCTGAAAATGGCCAAGAAGATCGCGCGCAGAACATAGATTCCTCGCATATCTTAAAGCGTAATGAACGGCATTGGTTCATCTTCCTACTCAAGTCAGTCTACCAAAATCACACCAGAAATTCCTCCTCCCTTATCCACCCTCATAAGGCCATGATTATTCACGAAAACATCCCCCATCTTCACATAGAAGGTTGGAGAGGTTGAAGACACAACTAGCCTTAGAGCACAAGCCCTAGAACGGCCTCTTCCTAGAGAAATTACCATCTCGCTAGTGTAGACTCTTTTGAATCAAAATCTCACCTGGATATCTACAGATCTAGCACCAAGGGAGAGGAGAGGAAGCTCACCTCATTTCCGACGGTTGCACCATTTCCGGTCATGGACCTTGTAACTCTTCGTGGCGACATCTTCTTCTTCACGACAGCGGCGGATCTCCTCCTCTTGGACTTGCTACAACATTTTTCCCTCTCTACAGAAATTCTCTCTGAAAAATTGCTGGAATGAGGAGTGAAAACGGATAGGGTTTTCACAACCCTTATAAATGAAAAGTGACACGGGTAGGGACATGCCCATGTCCTTACCCGTGTCCTTCTCGGGCGAAACGTTGACGAAAGTTTTTGTGTCAGTTCAATATTTGACACGGATAGGGACATGCTCGTGTCCTAACCCGTCTCCACATGACACGGCCGTGTTCTCTGGCTGTGTCCTCCTCTCGACACGCTTCGTCGAACTCAACTCGACACGCACACATGTAGGGACACGGCCGTGTCTCTACCCGTGTCCTTCTCGGGCACACTTCGTCGATCTCAACTCGACGCACACCGGTAGGGACACGCCCATTTCTCTACCTATGTCCTCCTTAGGACACACCTCGTCGAGCTGTACTTGACACACACGGGTATAGACACGCCGTGTCCCTACCGTGTCCACTTGAAACGTGTAGTGACACACCCGTGTCACAACCCGTGTCGTTCTCTAAACATACTTGAGTCGCTGACTCGAGAACTGGGGTCTCCCACACGGGCAGCGACATGCCCGTGTCTCTACCCGTGTCCTATTCTGGACTGATTTCTCCTCCCATTTACATGTGCAGCCCCGCTTCCAGCACTTCCCTGAGCCCAAGTCAACTCTCCTGACTCAAAAACACACACGAGGGGCCTCGTGCGAATCGGGACGTTACAAATCCTATAAACAAAATAAATGATTTCATCCCTGAAATCAGGCTAAGGCTATGGGAAGAAATGCATAACAGAAAATAAATATGCTTTTAAGAATTTCCTTGAGCAAACAACTCTGGGTACCATTTTTACATCAAGTCCACCGGCTCCCACGTATACTCCTCCTCCCCATTATTCGATCACACACCTTCACCAAGGGAACACTTTTTCGGCGCAAAATCCTTGTCTCATTTTCTACAATCCGCACCGGCTCAAGTCGCACAGACCTAGTAGTCGCCATTGCACCATCAGGGGTGGGGATATAATGATCGGATCCCAACAGCGCCTTTCGAAGCGACGACACATGGAACATGTCGTGGAGATTCTCTAGCTATGGCGGTAACTCCAACTGATAGGCCAAAGGGTCAATTCTTTCCAATATAGTATAAGGCCCAACGTACCTTGGGCTGAGCTTTTTCACACCACGCACCCGTGACACTCCATGCATCAACCGAATCTTCAGAAACGCCTTATCATCCACTTGAAACTCCACCATCCGGTGCTTTAAATTATAATACTTCGCCTGCCAACTTGGCGCCTCCAACATGCGATGTCGTATCATTCAAACAACTGCATCAGTATCATCAATATACTCAATTCCCAAAGCCTTCGGCTCTTTATCTTGCACCTAAGACAAGGGGGTCCTGCACCTTCTTCCCTAAAGGGCTTCATGGGGCGCCATACCGATGCTAGCCCGGTGGCTGTTGTTGTAAGTGAATTCCACCAGTGGTAAGAGCCTTTCCCACGGCTCTCCTCTATCCAACACACATAATCTCAACAGATCCTCCAATGTCTTGATGGTCTTATCAGAATGCCCATCTGTCTGAGGATGAAACGCGGTGCTAAAGGTTTGGCTCGAACCCAAATATGCTTGTACCGCCTTCCACTCCTTGGTGGTAAAGCGACCATCACGGCGAGAAACGATTGTCTTAGGCATGCCATGGTACCGTACGAACTGCTCCACAAAGAGGCATACCAAGACATCCACGTAAGCCTCCTTCTTCATAGGGATGAACCGGGATACCTTCATCAGTTGATCAACAACCACCCACACCGAATCGTTCCCTAAATGCGAGCGAGGTAACCCATGGACAAAGTCCATGGAGATATCCTCAAACATCCACTCAGGGATGGGAAACGGCTGTAGCAAGCTACCAGGACTCTTGCATTCCGCCTTCACCCTTTGACAAGCTTCGCAATGTGTAACAAAATATCTGACATCTTTCTTCATTCCCGGCATACACATGGTATTCCGGTAGCCAGCGTACATCTTGGCAATACCCGGGTGCACTGAATACTGAGAGCAATGTGCCTCTCTCAAGATATCCTCCCTGATTTTACCGCCTTTGGGGATATTGAGCCGGCAGCGAAAATAAATGAGGTCGTCTTTTAGGGTAGACTCGTCAGTAGTACCATCTGCGATTAACTTGATTGCAGGGGCCAGAGCCACATTAATTCCTTACACCGCCCGGATTTGGTCCCGGATATCACAAACTATGCTCATGCTTGCCAAGTACTCTGTATACTCTGCCGAAGAAGCCTTATGTACCAAAGTAATATCCATCTCTTCGATCATCCGAGCCAACTCCATACTCATAAACCGAGACTCTGGGCTCGAGTCTGGTACCTTTCTGCTCAACGCATCGGCCACCGAGTTTGCTTTTCCGGGGTGGTAGTTCAAGGTGAAGTCATAATCGCACAGGAAATCTAACCACCGCCGTTGTCTCAAGTTCAACTCCTTCTGTGTGAATGTACTTTAAGTTTTTATAGTCTGAGAAAATCTCATAGTGGACGCCGTATAGAATATAACGTCCCGAATCGCTCTAGGCCCCTCGTCTGTGTTTTTGAGTCAGGAGGGTTGACTCGAGTCCTGAGAAGTGCAGGGAATTGGACTGCACTTATGGAGGAGTGGAGAAATCAGTACAGAGAAGGACACGGGTAGTGACACGGGCATGTCACTACCCATGTGAATGTGACACGGGTAGAGACACGACCGTGTCCCTACCCGTGTGGCAATGTGTCGAGTTGAGCTCGACGAGATGTGTCGAGATCGACGAACTGCGCGTCGACATCGACGAATTACATGACACAGGTAGCGACACAGGCGTGTCCCTACCCGTATGGTATTGTGTCGAGTTGAGCTCGACGAGATGTGTCGAGACCGACGAATTATATGACACGGGTAGAGATACGGGCGTGTCCCTACCCGTGTGCTCTAGTCGACGATTTTGATCGAGATCGACGAAGTGTTGAGATCGTCGAAATGCATCCAGAGAAGGACACAGCCAGGGAACACGGCGGTGTCATGTGGACACGGGTCGGGACAGGGGTCGGGACACGGTCGTGTCCCTACCCGTGTCGAGTGTTGAACCGACACTAAAAACCATCGTAACGATTCGCTGGAGAAGGACACGAGTAAGGACACGGGCGTGTCCCTACCTTTCTAACTTGTTATATATATGGAGTGGGAAAAACCCTAGCCGTTTCACTCTTCTTCCCAGCCGTATTTTCTGAGAGAAATCCTGTGGAGAAGGAGAGTTTGCTGGAGGAAGATCTAGGGCAGGAGATCCGCCATCGCTGTAAAGGAGAGGATGCCGCCGCGAAGAATCACAAGATCTATGGCCAGAAATTTAACCGCCGGAAGTGATTTGAGTTTCCTACCCTCTCCCTTGGTGCTAGATCTATAGTTATTTTTCCTAGGCGAGACATCGACTCAAGAGAGTCTTGATGGAGAGGAGGAGTTTTCTAGGGAAGGCCATGCTAGGACTTGTGTCCTAGGTTTTAGAACTCTTCAACCACTCCCTTCTTCTATGTGAAGATAGGGGATGGTTTCGTGAAGGGTATTGGCCCCTTGAGGTTGAATAAGGGAGGAGGTTTTCTGGAATGATTTGGGAAGATCTCCTTGAGGAGGAAGATGAACCGATGCCATTTATTCCGCCTTAAGATGCGTGTATAATCTGTATTCTGCGCGCAGCGGACTTCGTGGCCATTTTTAGGTGAGATATGTCCAGATCTGGGCTTTCGTCTAAACACAAAAGTCGAAGCCCTTGCAACTGCCTTTCTAACGAGTGGCTGCACGACTTCAGGCAATGTCTGTAGCCATGGGAAAGTCTGAACGAATATGGTGTTCGAAAAATCCTGCATGCAGAAATTGTGTTCTGTACGCAGCGGGCTTCAAGTCTGATTTCAAATAGGATAATGTCAAATCTGGGTTGAGGTCTGAATACGATAGTTATATCCCATGGAAAGACCTTTCCATTGAGGGGTTACACGTCTTCACCGGATTCCTGTAGCTTCGGTAATCTCCGGTTAAATCTGCAACCCAGATTTACTCTGCATCTAAATTCTGGGCTTTATATAATATGGATTTTGATTCGGTGGAATTAATATTGCTAGTAACTTGGCTTGGATGAACTCTTTATGGCTAAACATTTTAGTTGCATGATTGATGAATCTTATTAATCAGATTTCATATAATCAAATTGTGAATCAATCTTATTTAAATAAATTGACTTGATAGAAATTGATAGAGTGTTACTTATGTGCATCATGTTTATAATATGTCATTACCATTTGGAAAAAATGAAAGATCTTTATATGTGCATCATGTTATATTATGTTGTTACCATTTGGAAGGTCATGTAAAGGCATAAATTATGGCCATGAGTATGTTTGACTAATGGAATGGGTATAGTAGTCCAATACTTAGAGTGTCGTCTCCCTACGGGTAGTGTTGTAAAAGGATGTATGTGCGGTGTTGACCGTCACTTGTTTGGTTTGTGTTGGAATAGAGTATGGATGGATGGTTGCGCTGTGTCCTCGTACCTTCTTTCGAGGCCCCTTCCATGCCACGGTCGTATGAAATTGCATGAGGTGTGAGTCGACACGCGGTGTCTTAATCCTGGGTTAAGGATAGTGTGGCAGGTCTATGGGCTCGCCGATCGTCACACCGACGGGAGTTGACAGTTAGACTTTGGGCGGTTGGGCTTGGTACTCGGTGTTCATGTCCCGGGGCTCCTTCCGTGCCAAGTGAACGGTTGGGCTGTGTCCTCGTGCTTACTTCCGAGGCCCCTTCCGGGTCACACAAGGCCAGTTCGGGCTGTGTTCTTGGTGCACATCTACCCAAGACCCCGCTGGGCCATAGTACGCATGGGCTCCGTTGTTGTGTCCTTAGTGTTGAGGCGTACGGAGGCCTATGTGAAGTAATGTGGATACCCGCCTAGTATTAGAAGTGCCCGTTCTACTGTCACCGCCTAGCCACGGCGGCTGATGCCTGAGAGGTTAGCTACCTGCTCGAAAAGTGGGAACTATAGTCTGTGTCGACATAGCAATTGCATGGGTGTGATCATAGGTGAGTAATTGCATAACATTCATAACATTTCATGACATTGCACAACAAGATCCTCATCGTATAAGTTTGTATGGGCACTCTTATACGATAAGTTACCTTTATGTAACCCGATCCTTAACTTATAAGTTTGTATGGGCATTTTTATAAGTTAAGTTACTTTCCTGCTGTTGCTTATACATGTTAGTTTGTTGTAGCTCTTAAATATTTGCTAGATCATGTTATTGTTACTATTACACTACTGCCACCTGCTTGTACTTCTTTTACTTGCATATATATATATATATATATATTACCCTTGTTCCTTCTCTCTGCCTAGTGCCGAGGAGTCGCCGGGGGAGTGGATGTGAAGACACTTAGTCGTTCCGACTAACGGTTGATACGTCTTCCTTTTAGGAGGTCACGTCGCAGGTAGAGCAGCCGCGGATGATAGGGCCTGAAGTCCGGTTCCATCTATAAGTTTGTATGGGCAGCCAGGCCAGGATAATAGGACCTAAAGTGACGGTGTCGTCTATACCGTCGGTTACTGATGTTAGTATTTTGATACTCTGATGTAGCCCGTTTGGGCAATGATTAGCTGTACTCTGATATAAGGTAGAAGCATGTTTTAGCTTCTCCTTTATTGATGCATTTGGACATTATTACTTAGTGTGGATTTGACTTCTCTTGCTTATTATATTTGGTTGGGTTGGCATGTTCTATTGATATTGTTGTAGCTGGAGGAATAGGCGTCTTGTGGTACAGGTTAGCCCCTGTGCTAATGCTACCGCAAGGCGGCTATTCCAGGCATAAGACTCCACCTTCGTGCCGTGTTTTGAGATTCGGGAGGGGGGGTCTTACAAATGGTATCATTTTGCAATGATCCTCAACTAAGAAGTAATTCAATAATGGTGCCACCCCCGTTCGATTCGTTAGCTTGGGGACAAACTGACTTAGCGGAAGCAGTGGTGTGCCCATATGTAATTCACATTAAGTTTGTCCAACTTTAACCTTAAGTTGAGCCAACCTGACCATACGTTTGCATTTTATGTGTAGATCCCAGCACTCGTTGAGTAGGTGGGAGGCACTCCTACGCCCTCCATACCCACTCTCATTCAGTTCCAACAATCTGAGTTGGGGCAGACGCTCACTGCCATCCTCGATGCTTTTAGGGCGCAGCAGCCCCCGGTGCAACAACAGGACCCGATCTCCAACTGGCTGAGCACCTTCCGGTCTCTCTCCCATCCCGCCTACCTTGGGACGGAGTCAGTTGTACGTACAGAGGAATGGCTAGACACGGTTCAGGAGTTGTTGGCTGGTATCCGTTGCCCGGCCAACATGGCA
Organism: Platanthera guangdongensis; assembly: GCA_039583875.1. Lineage (NCBI taxonomy): Eukaryota > Viridiplantae > Streptophyta > Magnoliopsida > Asparagales > Orchidaceae > Platanthera > Platanthera guangdongensis. Next base: position 119,124,685 of record CM077163.1, read on the forward strand.
GTGACATTGGCGGTGTCCGTCTTGGACTCACATGCTAAGAGGTGGTGGAAGTCCCTCATGGGCTCTACCTTCCAAGGTCGGGTCTACACAGAGATAAGTTGGAGTGAATTCTCGGGTGTTTTCTTGGAGCACTTTATCCTTACATCGGCCCGAGATGAGCTTGAGCAGAGGTTTCTTCTACTAAAGCAGGGATCAAAGTCGATTACGGAATACCAGCAGGAATTCCAGCATCTCGCAAGGTTTGCGGATTCTTACGAGTTGGATGACAAAGGTTATGCCAAGCGCTTCTACAAAGGGCTGCGAGATCCCCTAAGGCAGTCCCTTTTGTTTATAGCGAATGGAATCTTTGCGGAGATCATTGATATGGCGAAACGATTGGAGGCGGACCAGTTGGGATGTAGTAAGAGGCCTGCGGAGGACATGATGGAAGCGGGCCCATGGAATAGAAGGAGGCAAGACTTCAGAGGAGGAAGAGGATATCAAAGAGGTGGAGTGCGTGTCCACCGGAACTATAGAGTGGAGCATCCGGTTCCGCAGCCGCCCGCGTTATCTCCACCACCACAGCCTCAGCAATTTCAACAACCTGAAGGGCGTCGTGGTCTGGTGTGCTTTGAATTCATCCAGCCGGGACACATCCGACGTTTCTGCCCGCAGCTATTTGGGAACGTCCCTCCCGCTCTCCCTCCGGCAGCTCCTCGACGGCGGGGTCACATGCGTGGTCGAGGACGAGGACCGCGAGGAGGTAACCCCGGCCCTGCTAGGGATCAGGTGTACGTGCTTGACATGGCGCAGGAACGAAACCCCCAAGATGTGATTGCAGGTATGATTTAATTAATTAACATATTTTCATGGTCTAACTTGAATTGATTAAGACTTACTAGACACCTAGCAGTAAGTTTTGGTCGTTGGTACTTAGGCACAGTGATTATTGGCGGGAAGACGGCCTATGCGCTGTTCGATACCGGTGCCTCACACTCCTTCGTGCCCGAGGAATTCATAAAAGACGTTGAGGGTGTACAGTACTTTACTGGCATAGCCCGACGAGTACGTCTTCTGGACGGCTCAGAGATGATGGCAACTGCCAAGTGTGAGTTGGAGCTATTTATTGATGGGAAGCCCTTTGATACGCCGGCCATGGTTCTGAGAATACCGGAGTTCGACATCATTTTGGGCATGGCATGGCTGGACTGGCACTTCGCGAGGATCGACTGCGCAGAGAAGCGGATCTATTTGAGACATGGAGGCTCCGACGTCATCTTCCAAGGTATTGGCTTCGCGCCGCATATGATATTATCTTCTGTTCAGGCTGTAAAAGCTCATATGAATGGGGACGAGGTCTTCATAGTTTGGTTCGAGTTGAAGGAAGAAGCATTGGAAGTGAAGGATGTACGGGTAGTGCGGGATTTTCCCGAGGTATTTCCTGAGAAGCTGCCAGGATTGCCCCCGCATAGAGAGGTTGACTTTCAGATTAATCTAGTACCAGGTGCCAAGCTTGTATCCAAGGCTCCGTACAAAATGGCCCCGAAAGAACTCGCGGAGTTTAGAGTTCAATTGCAAGAACTGGTGGAGTCGGGGTTCGTTTGCCCCAGTTCATCACCCTGGGGAGCTCTTGTACTGTTCGTGAAGAGGAATGGAACCCTGCGGTTGTGCATAGATTATCGGGAACTCAATTGGTTGACGGTGCGGAACACTTATCCACTACCTCGGATCGACGAGTTGTTCGATCAACTAGTGGGAGCACATTGGTTTTCCAAACTGGATTTGCGCTCTGGATACTATCAGTTGAGGATTCGAGAAGGAGACATCCAGAAAACGGCCTTCAGTTCAAGATATGGTTTGTATGAGTTCACGGTAATGCCATTTGGGCTCACAAATGCCCCTTCGGCCTTCATGAGCCTGATGAACAAGGTGTTTGAATCGTATTTGGACATCTTCGTCATTGTTTTTATCGACGACATCTTGGTCTACTCAAAGACGGAGGGGGAGCATGTCGAGCATCTAACCTTGCTGTTGAAGAAATTGAAGGAGCACGCCTTGTACGCCAAGTTTAGCAAGTGTGAATTCTGGCTTAAGGAGGTTGCTTTATTGGGGCATGTGATCAGTGGGGCAGGATTAGCAGTGGATCCAGCAAAGGTTCGAGCCGTGAAGGAGTGGTCTCCCTTGATGTTGGCGGCTGATGTACGAAGATTTCTTGGACTTGCTGGGTACTACCGCAAGTTTGTGAAAGGATTCTCCAAGATTGCCCTTCATCTTACTTCGTTGACGAAGAAAGGTGTGCCATTTGAGTGGACTCCCCAATGTGACGCAGCGTTCCAAGAGCTAAAGGATAGGCTTACCTCCGCCCCCATCCTTGCTCTTCCGTCTGGGAAGGAAGGATTTCAAGTTTACAGGGACGCGTCATATCAAGGGATGGTAGCAGTATTGATGCAGCAAATAAGAGAAGCTAAACATGCTTCTACAATATCAGAGTACAGCTATAAAATTTCCCAAACGGGCTACATTAGAGTCGCTCAACACTCACATCTGTAACCGACGGTAGCGACGACACCGTCACATCAGGCCCTGTCGTACTGACCTGGCTGTCCTGCTGCAAACTATGCAGCTGCTCTACCTGCGGGGAGACCTCCTAAAAAGGAAGACGTAGCAAGCGTTAGTCGAAAAGAATAAGTGGCTTCACATCCGCTCCCCTGGTGACTCCTCGGCACCGGGCGGAGAAAGGAACAAGGGTACAATATGTATAAGTAATTAAATAGGTACAAGCAGGTGGTAATAGTACATGAATAACAATATTATAAACTAGTTGTTCTAATTAAGCAATAGTAATTCAACAAGTACAAGTAACTCCAGTAGGAAAGTAACTTAACTTATAAGGATGCCCATATAAGCTTATAAGTTAAGGGTCGGTTTACATAAAGTAACTCATTGTATAGGAGTGCCCATACAAACTTACACGATGAGGATCTTATTGTGCAATGTTATTAAATGGTGTGTATGTTATGCAATGACTCATCCATGATCTCCCACATGCAATTACTATGTCGATACAGACTATATTTCCCACTATTCGAGCAGGTAGCTAACCTCTCAGGCATCAACCGTCGTGGCCAGGCGGAGACAGTAGATCGGGCATCTCTACTACTAGGCGGGCATCCACACTGCTTCACCTAGGCCTCTATATGCCTCAATGCTAAGAACTTAACAGCGGAACCCATGCGTACTATGGCCCAGCCGGGGTCTCGGGTAGATGTGCACCGAGAACACAGCCCCTAACTAACCTTGTGTGACCCGGAAGGTGCCTCAGAAGGAAGCACGGGGACACAGCCCAACTGTTCACTTGACACGGAAGGGGCCCCGGGATATGAACACCGAGGACACAGCCCAACCGCCCAAAGTCTAACTGTCAACTCCCGTCAGTGTGACGATCGGCGAGCCCGTAGACCTGCCACAATATCCTTAACCCAGGATTACGACACCGCGTGTCGACTCACAGCGCATGCAAATTCCACATCATCGTGGCATGGAAGGGGCACCAGAAGTAAGCACGAGGACACAACCCAACCATCCACTCGGCATGGAAGGAGCCCCGGGACGTGAACACCGAGGACAAAGCCCAACCGTCCGTCTATACCTATTCTCAACACTAACCCAACTAGTAACGGTCAACACCGCACTTACATCTTTCCACAATACTACCCGTAGGGAGACTACGCTCTAAGTATTGCACTACTAAATTTCATTCCAACCATCAAACATACTCATGGTCATACTGTATCCATCTATTTGTCATTCCAAATGATTTCAACATGATATAACATAATGCGCATATATAATAGTCTACCAATTCTTAACAAGACATTTCGTTTAAGTAAGCTTGCTTCACAATTCAGCTATATGAAATCCAATTTGTAAACTTCATCATTCAATGCACTACGGTGGTTAACATAAAATAGTTCACCAAAATCTCGAGTTAGTTTGCAACATCGATTCCACCGAATCCAAATCCATATTATATGAAAACCCAGAATTTAAGTGTAGAATAAATCTTTACAAAAACTTCAACCGGAGATTCCCGAAGCTACAAGAATCCGGTGATGACGTGTAACCCCTCGATGGAAAGGTCTTTCCATGGGCTACAATTTTATGTTCAGACCACAACCCAAATTCAATAATATCATACTTGAAATCAGCCTTGAAGTCCGCTGCGTACAGAAGAAAATTTCTGCATGCAGGATTTATTGGACGTCATATTCGTTCAGACTTTCCTGTGGCTACAGACTTCGACTGAAGTTGTGCAACCACTCGTTGGAAAGGTCTTTTCGAGGACTTCAACTTTTGTGATTAGTCAACAACGCAGATCTGGCCATATAACATCTGAAAATGGCCAAGCAAAATTGATGCGCGCAGAACACAGATTCTGTACCGATCTTAAAGAGGAATGAACGACATCGGTTCATCTTCCTCCTCAAATCGGTTTTTCAAAATCACACCAGAAATTCCACCTCCCTTATTCACCCTCATGAGGCCATGATTCTTCATGAAACCATCCCCCATCTTCACATAGAAGGTTGGAGAGGTTGAAGACACAACTAGCCTTAGAGCACAAGCCCTAGAATGGCCTCTTCCTAGAGAAATCACCATCTTGCTAGTCAAGACTCTTTTGATTCGACATCTCACCTAAAAATCTATAGATCTAGCACCAAGGGAGAGGGGAGGAAGCTCACCTCATTTCCTGCATTTCCCCTATTTCCGGACAGGGATCGTGTAACTCTTCTCGGCGGCATCTTCTCCTTCACGGCGGCGGTGGATCTCTTCCTCTAGAACTAGCTCCAGCAACTTCCTTCTCTCAACAGGAGTTTCTCTTAGAAAATAGGGGATGAAATGAGCATGAAAATGGCTAGGGTTTTCACTTCCCCTTATATATGAAAAGTGACACGGGTAGGGACATGCCCATGTCCTTACCCGTATCCTGCTTGGGCGAAACGTCAACGACGGTTTTCATGTTGGTTTAATACTCGATACGAGTAGGGACACGCTCGTGTCCCGACCCGTGTCCACATGACATGGCTGTGTTCCCTGATCGTGTCCTTCTTTGGATACATCTCGAAGAACTCAACTCGACACACCGACAAACGGGTAGGGACATGCCCGTGTCTCTACCCGTGTCATACATTTCGTCGATCTCGACACACTCTGTCGAGTTCATCTCGACACACACTATCGAGTTCAACTCGATACACACACACACGAGAGGGACATGACCGTGTCTCTGCCCGTGTCATACATTTCGTCGATCACGACACACTTCGTCGATCTCGACACGCTCTGTCGAGTTCGACTCGACACACACGGGTAGTGATATGCCCGTGTCTCTACCCGTGTCGCTCCAGTCATGCCCGTGACCCAGGGTATGTAACCCACTCGACACCTTGTCGAGAGAAAATTATCGACCTCTCGACACAGCAGGACAAGACCTATGACACCCCCATGTCACAGGCCGTGTACCCCTGCTTGCCACGTTGATCTCGACACACGCATCGATCTCGACAAACTTCATCGAGTCCAGCTCGACACACACACGGGTAAGGACACGCCCATGTCTCTACCTGTGTCACTTCACACGGGTAGTGGCACGCCCGTGTCACTACCCGTGTCCTTCTCTGGACATACTCGAGTAGTCGACTCGAGAGCTGGCCGCTCCCATACGGGTAGGGACACGCCCTTGTCTCTACCCATGTCCTATGCCTGACTGATTCTCCTCCTATTCACATGTGCTGCCTAGTTGTCAGAACTCCCCCTAAACCCAAGTCAGCTCTCCTGACTCAAAAACACGCACGAGGGGCCCAGTGCGATTCGGGACGTTACATGTGAAGCATGTCTTCCATCGTACCGTTGACTCTTTCGATCTGACCATCCATCTGCGGATGAAAGGCCGTGCTGAAACTCAGCTTTGTTCCCAACATCTGCTGCACCAACTTCCAGTCATTGGACATGAACCGCCCATCTCCACAGTATCATCCTTCCTATGCGAAATGAAGTGCGGCACTTTAGTCAAACGATCTACGATCACCCAGATGGCGTCGTTTACCTTCCGCGACCTTGGAAAACCATGCACAAAGTCCATTGTAATATCATTGAACTTCCACTCCGGGATAAGCAAGGACTTCAAGAATCCTCCAGGCTTTTGGCACTCAGCCTTCACTAAGGCGCATGTTTGACACTTCACCGCATAAAGTAACACATCCTTCTTAAGTCCTGACCACCAGAATAATTTTTCATATCACAGTACATCTTCGTGCTTCCCGGGTGAATCGAGTACTTGGTATGCTGAGCCTCGTACATCAATTCCACCTGTAGTTTGCCCACACTAGGGACGCACATACGACCGTCCTTCCATAGTAATCCATCGACAACATGGAATTGGGAATTTGACAAATCCAAAGCCTCAACCATGATTTGCTTTATGTGGCCATCCAAATCTATAGCCTGCCGAATCCGATCAGCCAGGTTATACTGAACTTCTGTCCAATACAATAGCGCTTCAGCACTAGTCTGCTTGTCAACACAAGAGAATTCCAACACCTCCATCTCCCGAACAAAATGCTCTTCATGAACTAACAACCAGTTGGCTTGCGCTGGGGCTATGCGGCTCAACGCGTCCGCGACCGCATTGCCATTCCCAGGCACATAATAAATCTTGAATGTATAGTCCCCCAGGAACTCCATCCATCTCCGTTGTCGCATGTTTAGATCCTTTTGATCCAACAAGTACTTCAGGTTCTTGAAGTCGGTATAGATATCGACCTTCACACCGTACAAGTAATGCCTCCACAGCTTTAGGGCAAATATCATGGACGCTAACTCCAAGTCATGGACCGGATAATTCCTCTCGTGCACCGTCAGCTGGCGGGAGTCATAAGCTATCACACTTCCATATTGCAGTAGAACACAACCAAATCTACTGCCCGAAGCATCGATGTAGATCTCAAAGCCTTCAGTCCCACTCAGCGAACTTAGAGCAGGTGCCGTGGTCAACCAAATCTTGAACTCTTTGAAAGCTTGTGTGCACTCTAACGTCCAAACAAACTTTTGTGCCTTCCTCATCAGAGTCATGAGGGGTAACGCTATCCGCGAGAATTTCTCCACGAAGCGCCTGTAGTAGCCGGCAAGCCCGAGAAAACTCCGGACTTCCGCTACCGTAGACAGCACAGGCCACTCTCGTATAGCAACAATCTTAGCTAGATCCACCGCAATTCCCTCTCCACTAACTATGAGACCAAGGTACGCTACTAAGGACAACCAAAACTCGCATTTGGAGAACTTAGCGTACAGTTGATTCCTCCTCAGCATCTCCAACACAAAATGCAGATGGTTAAAGTGATCCTCCTCACTCTGCAAGTATACCAAGATATCATCGATAAATACGATCATGAAGTGGTCTAGGTACTCTCTGAAATTCCTATTCATCAGATCCATGAACACTGACGGCGCATTAGTCAGCCCAAATGGCACGACAGTAAACTCATAATGCCCGTATCTCGTGCCAAAAGCTGTCTTGGGGATATTACTTTCCCTTATCCTCAGCTAATAATACCCAGACTTAAGATCCAATTTCGAGTACACTGATGACCCGACTAACTGATCGAAAAGATCATCAATCCTTGAGATTTGGTACTTATTCTTTTCCGTTAACTTGTTTAGCTCTCTATAATTGATACAGAGCCGCAAACTTTTGTCCTTCTTCTTAACAAAATAACCAGTGTGCTCCAAGGCGACGAACTTGGACGCACATAACCCTGTTCCAACAGCTCTTGAAGTCGAACCTTCAGTTCCGCCATCTCCTTAGGCGCTAACCGATACGGAGAGCATGACATAGGTTTCGCACCTAGCACTAGCTCAATAGTGAAGTCCATCTCCCGCTGAGATGGGGCTCCAGGTATATCGCCAGGGAACACATCGGGGTATTCAGGTACCACTAGGATGTTGTCCAATGTAGGCTTAGGCTTCGAAGCCTCCACTAGCGTGAAGAACAGCTCTACACCAGCAGGAACCGCTTTAAACACCTGAAGAGCAGACATCAAAGTCTTGCACGATCCCTTCAAGCCCATAAAAGTCATCTCACGATAGCACAATAGACCTTCTTGCATTTGCGATCAATGTATGCGCGCCGCTCCGAGATCCAACCCACACCAAATATCACATCGAACTCTATTATCGGCAGTATCAATGCTTGGAAGTCAAACTCTTGACTCCCAATCCATATCTAAACGCAACAAACTCTACCCGCACGCATTGAACACCCATATAGCAACAACACATCCAGTTTGTCCTTTGCCATCGAAGAAGGTACTCCGATGCGTGATATAAATCCTTTGGACAAAAAGGAGTGTGAAGCTCCCGAATCGAACGGTGCTCTCGTCGGATAATCTAAAAGAAAAACAAAGTCTAGCACAAACATTCCTAAGCTAACACGTGCAAGGGAAACACGTATTTAAAGCTAAACTGCTATAAATTTAACTCATACATGTCACCACGTCTGCTTACCTTATGCCGTCCTGCAGGCCAAAATTGTACACCCTAGGCTGGGCTGGAGCATAGTGGGATGCAGTTGACTCCACCGCGTTGTCCTTCTCCTCGTACGTTGACCCAGGCTTCCTCTCGGACATTGGACATCCGCTCCAACAGTCTCGGGCAAAGTGTCCCGGCTTTCCACATTTATAGCATACGCCCGGGGTTCGGCCCGTAGTCGCCCCCGACACACCGAAAGAAGGGGCTGGACCCAAAGTCCTAGCCTTCTTATACAACTTACGGAACACAGATTTTGAGGAGCTCGGCATTTTAAACACCGTTTCCTTTGAACTAGAGTCCTCAACCTGCTCCTGACATAGCTTTCTTTGTCTTTTGAGCACCATCCCTACAATCTCGGGCAAAGTGCCATTTCTTGCCACAAGTATGACAAGTGAAGTAGCTTTGTTAGTCGATGTTCTAGCCACCTATTTCAGCGTTCTGCGGGATGTAGCTCTTAAAGGACTTGCAGAGTTTGATACCCTACTCACTGGCATTGAAAGAATTGGTTTCAAGATAACTTAAACACCTAGAGGAGGGATGTGAATAGGTTCAATTCCTTTTTACTTTAAGGCAGAATATTAATTCAGTTAATCAAATAGAATCAAATAGTTCTACAGCTAACACATCACAGAAATCACAATATCACACACAATCACAGATGGCACACAGATTTATAGTGGTTCCCCAAATGATGGGTAGATCCACTTTCCCCCTTTGCCTATCTAGCAGTGTGCTAGATTCGGCCTAACTTCTTCCTTCCTTCTCAGATCCATAGATCTTACATCTTATAACCAAGTCAAGGTTTCTACAACTCAGAGTGAGTCCACACTCCTACAACTCAGGCAATCAAGCCATACCTCTGCCTTCACCCAGGCCTACAACTCAGAGAATTAAATCTCCTACCTCAGGCATACAACCCTACCTCAGCCTTCCCAAGGCCTACAACTTAGAGATGTAAATCTCCTACCTCAGGCACTCAGCCCTACCTCAGCCTTTATAAATTAGGCTTACAACACAGATCAATAATGATCTTACCGAAAAATGATATAAAATAAGTTTTATCTTTCACCTAAGTTGAGAGAGAATGGGTAGAAAGTTTTTTTGATCAGTTCTTGAAGAATCTAATTACTCAGAAATCAACCTGTCTTTGGCTTTCTTCAAAGCATCTTGAATCTGAACACAGTAAGGTTGAATTTCTTGAAGTTGATCTTCAATCAGCTTCCTTCTTAAAATCCAGAAATTAATCTGAATTCTCCTTTGTAGATTAGTTCAGGATCTGCTCTTAAGAGACTAGTTGATGATAGTCTCTTTCTTCACTTGAATTGTTGGAGCTCTCTCTCTACGAATTCTTCTGAAGATATTTTGAAATTCTTTACTTAGATCAACTAGAAATCTCTAACTGGATTTCCTTGTGTATGTTAGATCTTCTGTTGTAATTGTGTTTTTGTGTACTTCATCGTCTTCAGTTGATATAATCTGTCTTTATATAGACTTCATCCAAGGTTACCGGCTAATCCGGTTGCTAACCAACTTCTGATAGATCTGACAGTTGCAGTATACTTATTGGTTATGACAGCTGTCAAGTCTCCAGTCACTTCTTGAAATTTTGTCTCTGTCAGCAAAATGTCGAGTCTGTACTTCACAAGTGTCGACACAAGTAGACTAAGTGTCTACACAATCCTTGGTGGTGTCGACACAGCTCTTATTGTGTCGACACTGCTTCTCGACAGAGCTTCTGTAAGAATGTGTCGACACAAGTCCTGTGTGTCGAGACAGTCACTTCTTGTCTTGACACAATTAACTTAGGAGAAATTCTGGTGTGTGTGTCGAAACAATTCCGGTGTGTCGACACAGTTGATGTCTACTGAACTTTCTGTGTGTCGACATAAGTCCTGTGTATCGACACAATTTCTTCTGGTGTCGACACAGCTTTTCCAAGTGTCGACATAATTGACTACATGTATCGACATAGCTTTTCTCAAGTGTCGACACAAGTATTCACAAGTATCGACACAGCTTCTTCTGGTGTTGACTCATGGACTTAGAAACTTTTCCTGCATATTCGTAACCTACACATATAAACTCAAAACAATATCAAATACAACTTGATGCATATCATTGAGTTAGGTGAGGCTTCTCCAAATCTGGTACATATTTTCCAATGTACCCAACAATCTCCCCCTATTTGGAGAAGTGATAACCCTTAGTCAATGATATACATCATTTATAATAAACACACATTATGATGTATATAAACATTACATGACAGGGTAACATATAAACAAAACCTGTATAATATGTCATTACAGGATGATGTAAACACGGTGAGCATGAATCATTGTTTTGTTTAAACTATCAAAAGTTTGTCAACAATTAGTTTACATAGATTTTTTAACAACTAAAGATTACATTGTTGTAAAATCTAGTTAATCTATTCTAAGGCTGATCAGGCTCCTTGATGACTATGTCTTTTCCTGGTTTGATCTGAGCCTGCACAGTAGGTTCAGCATCATCAGCAGGTTTCTTTCCTTTCAGATCTTTCCTTTTCTGTTCTTCAACCCTTATCTTTTGCCTTTCAAAATAATTAAAAGGCTTTGGGAAGTACTTGCTAGGCTCCAGAGCATTAGCAGGTAACTTCCCAGGTTTTACTTTCCTTCTGTATTGAAGAATGGATTCCTGCCTGGCTTCATACTTGTTCCATTCTTGCTCAGTGTACCATTTACCCCTTTCATGGGTCTTGTCCTACACAGCTTTCCATCCATTCAATATAATATTCCTGGAAGTAGGACTCCATTGCTCAAAATCAGGCTTCAACTCTGCCTGTTCTCTAAACCTTTTCTTTGAGAGTTGAGATTCACGCTCTTTATGTAAAGCTGCCTCTGACATTTCTACTTTCTCAATGATAACATTCTTAGTAGCCTCTGGAGGACTGTACATCTGATGAACCAGGTGTTGAATTTCCTCAAAGTTAGAAGGGGGATATATGATTTGAGCTACTTTCTGCTGTCCCCCTTCAATTCTTACAGCTTGAATTCCTGACTCAGCTGTGTTGTCAACATCATATAGGGGTGGATATCCCATAGTTGCTCTAACAGCATTTATTATCTATTTGGCATGCTCTGAGCTAGCATTGACTATCAACCTCTCCCCCTTTATGACTTCTTTTTCAATATGATCCCTGAGATCATTCTTTTGGAACCTGATTTGAGTATCTAGATAATTTGTTCCCTATGTATAATAGGCTTTAAAATTTTGAAGCTGAGCAGATATAATCTTCTGAGAGGCTTGAAGTGCCGATTGAAAAGTGGCTAAATCCTCTTTAAGTTTCTAATCAAACTCTGATTTTTCTTTAGCTCTTGCCTCAATCAGTGCAGTTGCAGTATTCTTTAATTCTGTAATAATCACATTATGTGATTGAGTAAGATTGTCATTCATTCTAATTTGATTTTCAAGGACATACCCTTGCTTGACCACTATATCGTCAATCTGTGTCCTTGCTTCTTTTTGCTATTTGGCCAGAAAAACTACAGCATTACCTCCTTTATGGAAGCAATCTGTCATCTCCTTTTTATTCTGGATTACCTCAAATCTAATTAATTTTATGTCTTGAGCCAAGGAGAATTGTAAATCTTTATGAGTTTCATCCATATATTTCTCCATGGCTATTCTTTGTTCATCTAGTTTTACTTGCAAAGATACTAGTAAGGAGCTATAATCATGTGCAGGAATTGGACGTGGAGCAATTTGCAATGCCCTTTTATATCTTTGGCTTCTTCTTCTGAAAACCATCAGCTTTCTCTTCTTTGCTTGAGATTCTGCTTCATATTCAGAAGCTGAGGTACTTGCTATATCAACTCTTACATGAAGACTAGGAGGCAGTTCCTTTTCAGTCCTAGTTTGCTCCCCCTCAATTTCAGCTTGATCCCCCTCAGTCCTGGCTTGCTCCCCCTTAGTCCTGGCTTGCTCCCCCTTAGTCCTGGCATGCTCCCCTTCAGTTCTTGCTATCTCTATATCAGGTAACAACTCTTCAAGAGTAAACTCTTGTTGAGTTTGGACTGGAGGCACCACTAACTCTAGAGCATCAGAAGTTGTAGATGTATTCTCCATGATAACATCATGTGCTTGATTGTTGAGTTCAGTGGTCTGGTCAACATCAATCAAGGGCACAGTTAGTATTTCACACACATTATTGAAAATTGTTTGATTAACTTCTTGGATTACCTCAAGAATAGTTTGATTAGTCATTTTACTTTCTAAATTTGTTGGCTATTTCTCAAGATGAGGCACCCCCTGCATCTGATCATCATGTCTAATATCTTGAGCAGGTGATTTCTCAGTATTCTCTGGCCTCTCTTCATCAGCCATGTCTTTTATCAGCACTTTATCCGATCTAGAGATTATCCTTAGATCCATTCTCCTCATGTGATTGATCATGGATCCAGCAGCCTGTTGCATCACTTCTGGAATTGCTCCAGCTAAGTATAAACTTAATAACCTTCTGAGATTCGGTTTCTTGATGCTTTCTCTAATCTTCTCATATATGACTGCAGACCAATTGGTGTTGATTTTGTAGATGATCCTGGTCATGAGGCAGAACATGTAGGCTGAGACCCTATCATGTCCACCTGATTTGCATAAGATTACTTTGCCAACTACTTTAGAAAGGAATTTTCCTTGTACATTCATTCCTTTTCTATTCATGGATGATCCAATTTTCATGGTGGGATCTAATCCACACCACTGGAGTGCTTCCCTGGTCTTGGAAGAGGTAACTTCTTCGTCTTCTTGATTTTTGGGCAGATGAAGAGTTTTTCATATGCTCCTCATGGTGAGTTTGATTTTATTACCCTGTACTGAAGACCTAATCTTTAGTCCAATTGAATCCTGAGTTGCAACTCCATAGAACTAAAGGATTTCCTTCTTCCATATCTTTGTAGTTTTCTGATGCCAAATACTCCAAGCCATTTTCTGCAATTAGAGCTATCACAGCTTTAATCGCTGATTCAGCATCGTCAAAGGCATTTCGTACCAGTTCATATCCCTCGTTCATGTTTTCGTCAAGTTTCGGCTCTATTGGGATGGTGAGAAATCTTGAATGCAGGAGAGAGAGTTTGTCGACACAAGAATCTAGTCACAAAAATCTGGAGAGCGTGTCGACGGGGTTTCTTCTTAACCTATTTATATGTGTCTAAACATTGAAGGTCAAAAGGTGCGTCAAAATTTACTTAATGTGTCGACACTATTGAGATGATGTCAACAGAGACTTCTAATGTCTCGACAGAAGTGTTGACTCCTATGTGTCGACACCAATTGATGATGTGTTGACACAGACATAATTATTAGTTCAACAGAAATTCCGTGTCGACTCTAATTCTAAGTGTCGACACAACTTCCAGGATGTGCCGACACAACTCCTGGATGTGTAGACATAACTCCTCTGAAGTGTCGACACCAATTTTCTAGATGTGTCGACACAACTTCTCTTTGTCGACATAGACCTCTTTTTGTGTCGACACAAAATTACTTAGACAAATTTGTCAATCTATTCTATGTTCAGCATACCTAATTCAATTTTAAAATTATTGAATTTAGTTTCATCCAATTGCTTAGTGAACATGTCAGCAATTTGAAAACTTGTATTGACAAATTCTAAACATATATCCTCTTTTTCTACATGATCCCTAAGAAAATGATATCTTATTTCTATATGCTTTGTTCTACTATGAGAAACAGGATTATTAGCAATAGAAACAGCACTTGAAGAATCACGGAATAATGGGGTTCTACTTACCTGGATACCATAATCTTTAAGCTGATGTTGTATCCACAACAGCTGTGCACAGCAGCTCCCTGCAGCTACATACTCAGACTCAACTGTGGAGATTGTCACACTAGTCTGCTTCTTACAGCTCCATGACACCAATCTTCCTCCTAGAAATTGATAGGTGCCAGTTGTGCTTTTTCTATCTTCTTTGCATCCTGCAAAGTCTGCATCTGAATATCCAGTCAGTAGAAAATCTCTATTCTTAGGATACCAAATGCCTAGATTAGGTGTGCCCTTAAGATATCTCAAAATCCTCTTAACAATAGTATAATGAGATTCTTTTGAGCAAGATTGGTACCTATCACAGATACATGTAGCATACATGATGTCAGCTCTACTAGCAGTCAGATAAATGAGGGAGCCAACTATCCCTCTATATAAAGACTCATCTACAGGTTTTCCTGCATCATCTTTGCATATAGGCATACTTGTCCCCATCGGAGTTCTCATGATAGTGGATGACTCCATACCATACTTCTTAATTAACTCCTGGGTGAACTTAGACTAGGATATGGACAGACCATCATCAGTCTGTCTTACTTTGAGTCCCAAGAAGAACTTAAGTTCTCCCATACTGCTCATCTCAAACTTTCCTTGCATAAGTTTAGCAAACTTCCTACAAAGGTTGTTTTCAGTAGAACCAAATATTATGTCATCAACATATATCTGGACTATGATTATCTTCCCTTTGGATTCCCTAAGGAATAGAGTTTTGTCTATTTTCCCCCTTGAGAATTTATTCCCAATGAGTAAAATAGATAAGGTTTCATACCAAGCCCTTGGGGATTGTTTCAAACCATATATGTCTTTCCTAAGCCTATACATATAATTAAGATAGAGTGGATCAATAAAACCTGATGGCTGTTCTACATAGACTTCCTCCTTTAAGTCTCCATTCGGGAATGCTGACTTAACATCCATTTGGAACACTTTAAAACCCTGATAAGCTGCATAGGCTAGGAATAGCCTTATTGCTTCCAACCTTGCCACAGGGGCAAATGTTTGATCAAAGTATATGCCCTCTTCCTTCCTGTATCCTTTGGCAACAAGCCTTGCCTTGTTCTTAACTATGATTCAACTCTCATCTAGCTTGTTCCTGTAGATCCACTTAGTCCCTATGATATTGTGGTCTTTTGGATTAGGAACTAACTTTTAGACCTTGCATCTCCTGAATTGATTTAACTCCTCCTGCATAGCATCAATCCAGTGGGGGTCTTGTATAGCTTCTTCAAATCTTTTAGGTTCCAGTTGAGACAAGAAGCTTGAGCATAGTACAGTGTTCAGGCTCGTGCTTCTAGTTTGAACCCCTTATCTAGGATCACCAATAATCTAGTGTACAGGATGATCCTTTAAATGTCCAACTGCTGGAGAAAGTCTGTCTACAGTTTGACTTTCTCCATTTTCTTCGTTCTGTTGTACTTCATGGTCTTCATCAGCATCTTGTGAGTCTTGTACTCCCCTTGGATAGCAACCATCATTTTCCTCTTCCTGCCTTGCAGTTTGATCTTCTTTGATAGTCAACATGTCCATCTTCTCTTTTATACCTATAGAGCTACAAGAACTACTAGGCAACTCACTATTAATGAGTCTTGATTCATCAAATATAACATAAACAGACACTTCTACAACTTGTATAGTCAAGTTATAGACTCTATATGGCTTACTATTGCTACTGTACCCAACAAATATCCCATCTTGGGATTTGGCAACAAACTTTGTAAGGTAAGACTTGTCATTGTTAAGCACATAGCATTTGCAACCAAAGATCCTAAAATAGGATAAGTTTGGTTTTCTGCCTTTCATAACCTCATAGGGTGTCTTTTTGTGGCTCTTAGTGATGGAAGCCATATTGAGCACATGACATGCAGTGTTTACTGCCTCAGCACAGAAATATTCTGGGAGAGAAGTGTCACTCAATAGAGTTCTACCTACCTTAATAAGAGTCCTATTCTTTCTTTCAGCAATTCCATTTTGCTGAGGAGTTATAGGTGAGGTGAATTCCTGATGAATCCCAAATTCTTCACACAACTTTGTCATTTTTTCAGATTGAAATTCAATTCCATGATCACTTCTAATTTTGACTATTGAATTGTTCAGTTCATTCTGAATCTGCTTAACAAAGTTACAGAAAATAGTTGGTGTTTCAGATTTCTGCCTCAGAAAGAAAACCCATGAAAATCTAGAATTGTCATCTACAACCACAAATATGTAGACTTTCCTACCTAGACTCTGAACTGGCATTGTACCAAATAAATCCATATGCTAGAGGTATAAACACCTCATTGAGTCTTTGGTTTCTAGGTTATGAATGGAGGATCTGGTCTGCTTGCCTTTTTGACAAGCTGAACATATTCCATCCTTAATGCACTTAACTTGAGAACCATTCCTCACTAACTCTTTATTAAAGAGTTGACCAATAGTCTTGTAGTTTAGATGAGCTAGCCTCTTGTGTCATTTGACACAATGAGAGGCTTTCTCATCAGCTACCAGACAAATAGGAGAATCTTTATTCTCACTCACAAAGTTTAGGCAATACACATTTCCTTTCCTATAACCAGTCAACATGATCTTCTAATCACTTGACCTTTAAATATGACAACCATTCTTAATGAATGAAATGTCATATCCAAGATCACTCAGTTGACTTATGCTTATCAAGTTATGTTTCAAACCTTTCACATAATCCACTTGAGTGATGGTAATTGAGCTGTTAGAAATGTTACCAAACCCTTTGATGACTCCTTTTTCAGAACCACCAAAGATTACTTTAGGTCCATTCAATATGGGTGAGTAGTACTTCAGCAATCCTCTTGTTCCAGTCATATGTCTAGAACATCCACTGTCCAAGTACCATAAAGGGGCATAGCCACTTGGACTTATCTGCAACAAATAATTACTTAACCTTAGAACCCCAATTGTTATTGGGTCCTTGGTTCAGGTTAGACTGAAATTTTGCATAATTTGTAGCAGCCCTTCTTCCAAGTAAGCTGGCATTCATCCTAACACTAGTGTTGTGCCAATAGTCAATGGAAAAGTGTCCCACCTTGCCACAACACCAGCACTCATATCTATTATACCTTTTTTAGGTACAGTTTTAACAGCTTTGCTGTCAGCTGTTCTTAATACTGTACGTACATTGGTTTTGCTTGAGTGCTGGATACCACTTGTCATTCAGAATATCTGGCTTACCATGACCATGTATGATATCATGATCATATATATTGGTAGGCTGTTACACTTTTCTGAGAGCAATGGGGGGATTGAAGACAAGTGGCTTAACTGTGGTTTTCCTTTTTCTTTTGGAATTAACTACCCTAGTATTTTCCTTAAAACCTAATCCTGTCTTACCCTTTTGAGACACAAAGTTATCAATTAAGGGTAGGATAGATTTTGGCTTTGAGAAACTAGCCACTAGATCCTTTTCCTTCTGAAGTCTGACTTCCAGACTTTTGATTTGATCACTCTTGATTGTGATTGTTCCCATCTGAATAACAGTTATGTTTTTCAGCTTGGCAATCTCATTCATCTTCTGATCCAGCAGCTTTTCTGAATCAGATGCAGCCATCTTAAGAGCTGTAATTTCCTTAGCCTGAATTTTAGTCAGGTTTTTGCATCTCTTAAATGTCTGCAGAAAATCACCATATTCATCTATAAGTTGATGAATATCTCCTTCAGATTCAAATCCATCCACATCTCTTGATGCAGATGCTTCTGATTCTGAGCCAGTGTAATAATCAGAGTCTTCAGATAAGCTTTTTACCTTACTGGGACTAGTCTGATCCTGGCAGTGATCTTCATCAGTCAGGGCCATCAGCCCTTTGCACTAATGATCTTCAGTTCCATTTATTGAGTCCAGCAATTGCAAGAACTCAGTCTCTTCTTCTGTTGCAAACAGACCAATAGAAGCTTCAGCATCAGATTTAGAATCTGAAGATGATGGACCTGTCCAGCTTTTCTCTTTCTTTGCTACAAAGGATTACTCCTTCTTGTTCTTATACTGAGACTTCTTCTTATCTGCAGATTCCTTTCTTTTGTCTGGACAATCAGCTACTACATGTCCAGGTCTGTTGCAGCAATAACACACAATCTTTGTAGTTGTTGATTTGTTAGGTTGTGACCTACTCTTGTCCTTTCTAGATGACTTTCTTTTCTGATAATATTCATCCTTGGACTGAGAGGAGGATTGCTTAGTTCTCCACTGCTTCTTCTTCAAAAATCTCTAAAACTGCCTTGTGAAGACAGAAAAGTTCTCATCAGAATAATTGCTGTCTGAGGTATGACTATCAGAACTTTCAGAGATCACTTCTGCAGCTTTCTTAGGAGGAGATGGAGACATCCTCCTGTCCTTTCTTGTGGCTTCTGCCTTGAAGGCCACTGACTTTTCTCTATGGTCAACTTTAGTACTTTCCTCTTCCTCCTTTCTGCCCATGAGTTGCATTTCATAAGAAAGTAATTTGCCAAATAGTGTTGGAGGAGAGATTTCTGCCAGTCTGGCCACTTCCCTGATGGCACAGATCTTGGTGTCTCAATCCTTAGTCAAAGATCTAACTAATTTATCATTCAAATCATATGTACTAAAGACCCTTGCATATGACATTAGTTCATTCACAATTCTGAAGAACTTCTTGTAACATTCAGTGATGCTGTCTGATTTGCTTTGTCTGAGGCTCTCATATTCTTGATTAAGCATTGACTTTCTATCTTGCCTAACTTCTTCTCATCCCTTCATGTAGACTATCAATGTGTCCCACATCTCCTTGGAGGTTTTACAGTGAATCGGATTTTGGAATGTTGAGTCATCTATGGCACTCACTATAATATTCTGAGCTCTCTTGTCCATAGTAGACAAGATAATCTCATCCTTAGTCATTTCTGAAAAGTCTTTTGGTGTCCTCTGATTAGCATCAAGAATTGAGACTTTCATTGGAATATAAGACCCTTCCTTAATAGTTATATATATTCTTGGATGAGATGCTTCCATAAACAATCTAACCCTTTCTTTCCATATTCCAAAGATTTCTTTCCTGCATATGGGCAACTTAATGGAACCAAGTTCCTTATGATTTTCTCTTGAACACATCTTTTCTAATTTATTCTGCATCACAAATCTTACTCTCACTGTTAAGTCTATCTTTGATTAACCTCCCTCTGATACCACTTGAAATAATTGGTTTCAAGATAACCTAAACACCTAGAGGGGGGGGGGGGGTTAATAGGTTCAATTCTGTTTTACTCTAAGGCAGAATATTAATTCAGTTAATCAAATATAATCAAATAGTTCTACATCTACCACATCACAGAAATCACAATATCACACACAATCATAGATGGCACACAGATTTATAGTGGTTCCCCAAATGATGGGTACATCCATTTTCCCCCTTTGCCTATCTAGCAGTGTGCTAGATTCGGCCTAACTTCTTCCTTCCTTCTAAGATCTACAGATCTTACAGCTCAGAACCCAGTCAAGGTTCCTATAACTCAGAGTAAGTCCACACTCCTACAACTCAGGCAATCAAGCCCTACCTCAGCCTTCACATAGGCCTATAACTCAGAGAATTAAATCTCCTACCTCAGGCATACAACCCTACCTCAGCCTTCCCAAGGCCTAAAACTCAGAGATGTAAATATCCTACCTCAGGCACTCAGCCCTACCTCAGCCTTTATATATTAGTCTTACAACTCAGATCAATAATGATCTTACAGAAAAATGATATAAAATAAGTTTTATCTTTCACCCAAGTTGAGAGAGAATAGGTAGAAAGTTTTCTTGATCTGTTCTTGAAGAATCTGATTACTCAAAAATCAACCTGTCTTTGGCTTTCTTCAAAGCATCTTGAATCTGAACACAGTAAGGTTGAATTTCTTGAAGTTGATCTTCAATTAGCTTCCTTCTTAAAATCCAGAAATTAATCTGAATTCTTCTTTGCATATTAGTTCAGGATCTGCTCTTAAGAGACTAGTTGATGATAGTCTCTTTCTTCACTTTAATTGTTGGAGCTCTCTCTCTCTACAAATTCTTCTGAAGATATTTTGAAATTCTTCCCTTAGATCCACTAGAAATCTCTGACTGGATTTTCATGTGTATGTTGGATCTTCTGTTGTAATTGTGTTTTTGTGTACTTCGTCGTCTTCAGTTGATAGAATCTGTCTTTATATAGACTTCATCCAAGGTTACCGGCTGATCCGATTGCTAACCAACTTCTGACAGATCTGACAGTTACAGTACACTTGTTGGCTATGGCAGCTGTTAAATCTCCAGCCACTTCTTGAAACTTTGTCTCTGTCAGCAAAGTGTCGAGTCTGAACTTCACATGTGTCGACACAAGTAGACTAAGTGTCGACACAATCTTTGGTGGTGTCGACACAGCTCTCATGGTGCCGACACTGCTTCTCGACAGAGCTTCTGTCAAAATGTGTCAACACAAGTCCTGTGTGTCGACACAGTCACTTCTTGTCTTGACACAATTAACTTAGGAGAAATTCTGGTGTGTGTGTCGACACAAGTCCTGTGTGTCGACACAGTTGATGTCAACTGAACTTTCTGTGTGTCGACACAAGTCCTGTGTGTCGACACAATTTCTTCTGGAGTCGACACAGCTTTTCCAAGTGTCGACACAAATGACTCTGGGTGTCGACATAGATTTTCTCAAGTGTCGACACAAGTCTTCACAAGTGTCGACACAGCTTCTTCTGTTGTCGACTCATGGACTTAGAAACTTTTCCTGCATATTCTTAACCTGCACATATAAACTCAAAACAACATAAAATACAACTTGATGCATATCATTGAGTTAAGTGAGGCTTCTCCAAATCCGGTACACATTTTCCAATGTACCCAACAGGCATCTAGTGAGTCTTCCTCAAATTTACTTCCAAAGATCTAGCCGAATCCACCAAGTCTCGGAATCCCAATAGTTTTGGTCCTAGCAGTAGAATTCGCAGCTCCCCACGCAGACCATTATAAAATCTATCGACTATAGACTGCTCGTTCTCCAACTTAAAGCATGGGTAGTGGCTTATCATAAGAAATGCTTGCAAATATTCGTCAACTGAGTGCACTCCCTACACTAAGCGCTTGTTCAATTGCTGACCCGATGGTCTACCAAATGTCATTTGCTCCATCACGCCGCCCAGCGTTGAATTCACATCAGGGGAAAAGAGTTGCACACTCCTTCCATGCTGTGCATTATTCACAGCGAACACCGCTTATACGACCCTTATTATAGTTTCAAACGAAGGAGGGGTCTCGAGCACATCGTTGGATGCACTGTATTCCTTAGAAAGTGAGTGTTCTGACGGCCTTACACCACTCCTGATCACCTATAGTCACACAAAACACCATTAAGTGATCGAACAAAATAGCAAAAAGAATTTATAGGAACTCACAGGTTCCTCACACATGTTTATTTTCATTCCTAAGTGGACAATCATGGGTTCTTTTATGTTATAATGATGACACACACACATGTGCTCAACAACCCTTAAAAGAATTCGTCCACGAATTCATTTAAGTTGAACGAAACCAGTAGTCTAATACCAAATTGTAACACCCCCAATCCGTTACATAGCATATGACAATAGGTCCGGCCGGCCTCTGACGTCATATACCACAGACAAACCGAAGTGTTACGCAATGAAACAATCCTTCCAATAACTAACGTCCTACAAAGAGTATATTATAGCGGAATCAATTTAAAAGTTGCAAATTAAGAAATCATCCACAGAATGAATGTCCACTACAATAACTCAAAAGGAATGAATGTACAAATACACAAAGTACATTGGCCTTATGGCCTTACAACTGTTTACTCAAATAAAAGTGTCTTCCAAACCTCGGCACGCAGGCCGGTCATACATGAGGATAAAAGTAAACATTCATATTTAGTCCTTCGAGGGCCGACTCAACAACAAGGGCTTTTGCATGCTATTTGCCACTATGCTCCGCAGCACCTACAAGCGACAATCCACCGAAGCGGTGGCAAACAAAAGCAATGGTCAGCTAAAGCTGACCAAATTATAACGACCCCGCCCCTAATATCTGGGTGGCGATGCTCCTTACCCACTCTTTATTAGCATACCTTAACAGTAGTGAAATTACACATCATCACAGGCATAGGCTCGGACGGACACACACCATGTGCTCTCTGGGCACATTCTCGGTAAACCCGGTCAAAATCTGCGGTCTCACCACCATCCCTTGGACGGCAATTCTCGTGAGCATTTTAGTCTTACCACCCTATGCCTAAGATCCTCCATCTATGCCAACGGCGAGTACCACGTGCCTTAGGTCTCTCTAAACGAATGACTTAGAGCGGGTACGGTTCTGCCTGACACATTACTCACACTGCAACTTCAATTTAAGCCATATGCGCTGGTCAAGCTTTCCCGAGTCCCAATCCGATTAAACACTTCAAATAACCTAGTTTTGTGCAAATTGGCTCCCAGGCCACCAAGATGGCAGTATCACGCTACTACCCAGTTTTCCGGGTGCACCTTGGAGTTAGTCCCAAAGCTTACCTTTTGCAATCTACCGCGTAGAAAACCCGAAAAACAACCATCGGCGCGGAGTCTTCTCCGGTCATTCATGCAATGCAACATCACCGATACTGACCAAATTTTCCGGGTAGGCTTCACACACCATGCCTATGTCTGTTTCTCGATTCCAGACTCTACATGCAAAATAATGGGGACTATTCATGTCTACCCAAAGAAACACCTCACACTTACCGCATACTCGCGAGAGCGGGCTTCCTATGCAAAAGAAAGAGGACTTCACATGTCTAAGATGAGAATCGTTACCCTAGCATTTCTCTTTGGTGCCATGAAGATCTATATGGATAAAAGTACCGCAACAGCCTCGCCTCCGTAGATCCGAACTCGGCTTGCGATTTGGGCCTCCAAAGCTCCAACGGTGGACATATCTCTCCTCCTTCTTCCTTGCCCTCCCCTCTCTCTAGAGCTCTTAGAAAGAGAAAACCCAAAAGGAGTGAGGGTTTCTAACCCTATTCCTGGGTATAACCCAGCAAGAACAGCACTGGGCCATTGGATCCCAAAAGAAGGAAATGGATGGCCATGATTCGCACTTAAAATCAAATTCCTGGGCCGAACGCGGCTTGTGACACGTCTGTGTCCAAGGCCGTGTGCCTCAATTGATGCCGAAACCATCACGTACAGACCAAGACACAGGCTCTCGACACGCCCGTGTCCCACATGACACGCCATTGTAATTCAGTACACGCCTGTGTTGCGGGGCGTGTTCTATAAGACCCCTCCCCTTACCAAGGAGGATCCCGGTCTTATGTCCAGAACCGTCATCTTACGGTGGCACTAATGCACGGGTTAGTAGACACCGCAACATGCCAATTCTGTCGGCTAATACGATCACATAACCTGTAAGCCAATATAAGAAATAGAAGTATAGCGGTAATGTAGAAATAACTACAACAAGTCCACAGTCACATTACATATCAAATAACAAAATGAAAGTACATCCAGTCCACAATGAGTGCAAATATATGAAGACTAAAAAGGTCTTATGCCCAGTACATCATATGAATATTAACTCTCCTCACAAAATAAAATGAGGAAGTAAATCTATCATCCTCAAACTCATCCCACCTAAGGTAACGTTGTAGTAGTAGTAGTAGTAGTAGTAGGTGGTATCAACTCCTCACACCCTGTCACCTCATCCTGCCGGTGTGGACAGTGCTCCATCTCCTCGAGCTCCTAAAAATAGTTGGTCACTGACCATTAGTCAAAAGACTAAGTCATTTCCTCCGCACCTCGCCCCACAACTCCTATGCACCGTGCGGGAGGACAAAGCGGAGGACTATCAAGTGGTAACAAAAGGAAGCAGGTGACAAGGAATCTATGCTACCAAGTAAGAGTGTAAGCAGTAATTCTACACTAGCAGTTCTATGTATATAGTACAAAAGTAAAGCATGTATAGTACAAGTAAGTAAAGAACTGAAAGTAAGAGCAAAAAAGAAAAGCTATGCTACCACTACTCTACCATCACAAACGTACCTTAACTTATAAAAATGCCCATACAAATTTATTAGTTAAGGTTTCTAGTAAATTTAACTTATCATATAAAAGAGCCCATACTAATTTATATGATAAGGATCTATGAAGCGTATGACCTAATATGAATGAATGTTTATGATGCAATTTATGCAACAGGTAAGTGCAACTCACACACAACGACTCTGTGATCATAGACCTTTAGTTCCCACTTTTTGATAGCTAGCTTCACTCTCGGGTACCACCGTTGTGGCTATGGCAGCAGCAGAGCGGGCGTCACCACTTCCAGGCAGGTATGCACACTACTAAACCTAGACCCCTCTCATACGCCTCTGTACACATCCTAGGTGCACTCTAGAGTCTGCATACGTATTTTGCTGACTACCTATCAGTCTTGTTGGGACGGGTGTGCGTTATCTGAGATCATCCTCAAGACCTCAGTATAAACAACCTACTAGCCCCTCAAACCCTCACACCCGCCTGAGTCACCGTACTGCCATCGGTGTGACGATCGGCCTAGTACCGCATGACTCGGCACTAAATTTATGCACATGCAAGTATTTCATCTCGAGCCTTCAGCTCGCAGGACTAACCTGTCCTGATTCCCTCAAACCCTTCACGGGTGAGCGCGCAACATATATCCCTCCAACCCTATACGGGTGAGATGCACGTAGTGCTTTTATTCAAAAATCCATCAAACCCTTCATGGGTGAGAATACACATCAATGTCTTAGTTCTGAATCCCTCCAACCCTTCACGGGCGAGAATGAACCACAATGTCTTAACTTATTAGACTATTCTTGTCTACGGGTTATTATACTTAGTGATTTAAGGTTAATCCCAGGACTGTCTAGGGTATACCCGATGAAGGGCTCTCGGGGGCACTAGGAACTACGATGGGATTACGCCCAAAGCCCCCTTTCACAAGGATATTTACTTTTATTGATGTCTACCATTTATCTGTACTTTACTCTCATTATTACTCTTGAGTGATCATAAAGACTTAAGATGTTCTCAGAAGGGCGACGGTCTTCCGCCGGCCTCCACTCCAGTTGCTATCCAAGGGCATGCACTTTTACTCTCGTCACTAAGAAAACACTACCCACCAAGGTTATTCTCCAATTGTAATGTCTAGCTCATCCGTCGATCTATCCCCCGGTGGTCCTTATAGTATAACCTAATTACACTATGCGCAACCCAAATACTATAGAAAAATTTCTCCCAAAAATTCCCATTTTTGGGCACGGTCTAGATATGCCCTAATTGAGCACATGCCCAAAATCTTGGGTCATTTGGATACCTTGTTTGGCTCGGGCTATTATTTTTGGTTTCTGCCCTAGCCTAGTACAAGTCCTAGTAGAACAGACCTATAACCAAATCTGTTGTACCAAATTTGATGTTTAAGGTGCCATATTAAAGTTAAGACAATAGGCTACAATTTTCATTGAGGGTTCATATTCTAGAAATGCCTCTAAGAGGCCTAGATTTAACATGCAATATCACTGAAAATGTGTGACACAAATGTTACTATTCATTAATTAAAATATATAAATCATTTGAGATGAAACGGACGACATCCGTTCATCCCCTACCTCCAGCCAACGGCTGGGATGATCCCGACCTAGATCAAGAAGAATTCTCCTCTCCAGCCACCTAGGCCGGCGCCACCGCCGGCAATTATTGCCACCACCTTCGTTGAGGTGGTGGGTGGTGTTTCCCTGCGGTGAGCCTGCCAGAGGAGGGTCCTCCGGCAATCCCGAGCAAGAAAAGAAAGCTCGGATTTTTGCTCTCTGCTCTCATGGTATCGGGCGCAATTGAGCCCGATATCTCTCCTAAATGATCTATGATTCTAGTACGGGTAGAGGTGAAGTGAAACGAACCTGATTCAGGTCTTGGCGGTGAGTGCAGTGGCGGTTGGCCATGGCCGAGCTGCTCCGGTGATCTCCTGCTCAAAACCTTGATTCTCCACCAATTCTCTTGCTCCAGGACTCGATCTCCACTCATTTCCTCTCTATGAAGCTGTTGCTGGGGTTGGTTATTGCTAGAGGTGGCTGTATATGGAGATACAACCAAGGTGAGCTCGGGTTCAACCTTGGATGCTTCACCCATGGTGCCGAGTGGCCAACAAGCCCTCATTTCCTCTGGAATCACTTTGGGAGGCCTGCCAGCAAGCTTGGGCAGAAGGAATGAGGCCATATGGCTACCATTCCCTCTTTTCCTCTTCTCACTCCTCTTCTCTCTCCTAAAATTCCCACTTTATGCCCATGCATGTATTCTCTCTCTTAACTCAGAGGGGTAGGGGTTGTCCTTGTCCACTTTGGCTGGCTATGGGCCATGTTTGGTGGGCTTGGCCCAAGAGGAAGTGGCTTGGGCTCATTTTCACTCTTTAGGCCAATTTGTTGACTAAGTTGACTTTTTAGTTGACTTGGTCAAGCATGATGAGTGGGCTGACCACACTTGAAGGTAATGACCCCAATGGCACTACCCAACTTGGGTTGAGTCAAGGTGATGCTCTACTTGGGCTAAGTGGGCCTATAGGTATAGGTTTGACCAACTTAGGGCTAAGGCTGACTTTAGTCAACTAGGGTCAAAAGGTTGACCTAGTGACATACCCTAGGGTCCACTTAGATTATTTTAGGGTTAAGGGCAATGTGGTGGGGTTATGGTGTGGCTAGGGTTCCTATTTAGGCTACTTTGACCTAGTTTGACTTTGGACCTTTAGTGGGCCCCACATGGCTACAACCCACTACCTAGGGTCAAATCTAGTTAATTTACCTAACACCCATCCCATGCCCAACCCAATCTAAGTTAAGGGGTCTAGAAGTAACATGGGATGTTACAAATCCTATAAACAAAAAAAATAATTTCGTCCCCGAAATTTAAGTTCAGGTCTACGGGGTTCTACTTGCAAGAGTTTTAAGAAATTTAAACACATAAACTAAAGTATACCTGAAGTAAACAGCTCCGGGTGTTGCTCCATCATTAGATCCCTCGGCTCCTAGGTGTGCTTCTACCGTCCATGGTTGGACCACAACACCTTCACAAGAGGGACCTTCTTCTTCCGCAACACTCAGATATTTGTATCATCAATCCGAATCGGCTTCGATCTAACGGATCTGTCTGGCGCTATCAGACCGGCTGTAGTAGTAACGTACTGCTCCGGCCGTATGAGAGCTCTTTGCAAGGAAGAGACATGGAAGACGTCGTGTAGGGTACTCAACTCCGGTGGCAGCTGCAGTCGGTAAGCTAAGGGGCCGATCCGCTCCAGGATCAAGTATGGCCCCATGTATCGAGGATTGAGCTTCTTGTGCCTCCGCACCCGAGAGACACTGTGTACCGGATGTATCTTTAAGAAAACTCTGTCTCCAACCTGGAATTCCACCATCCGGTGTCGAGCATCATAATACTTCGCCTGCCTACTCTGGGCCTCTAGCAGCCGATCCCTGATCAAACGAACCTGAGCCCCGTATCCTTCACATAATCAGAACCATGAGTCCTTGTGTCCACATATTGAACCTAACATAGAGGCGTCCTGCACTTCCTTCCGTACAAAGCCTCGTAAGGAGCCATCCCGATGCTTGCCTGGTGACTGTTATTGTAAGAGAACTCGATCAAAGGTAGCAGCCTCTCCCAAGGCTTCCATGTATCCAATATGCATAGACGAAGGAGATCCTCCATGGTCCGGATGGTCCGCTCGGTCTGGCTGTCGGTCTGCGGATTGATGGCGGTGCTAAAAGTGAGCCGAGAACCCAAGTAAGCATGCACAACCCTCCATTCCCTCGATGTGAATCGACCATCACGGTCCGAGACGATCGTTCTGGGGATGCCATGGTACCTGACGAACTGCTCCACGAACAATCTCACCGGAATAGCAACTAGAGCATCCTTCCTGACTGGAATAAACTACGCTACCTTAGTCAGCCTGTCGACTATAACCCATATGGAATCATGCCCATAGTGGGAGTGAGGCAGACCGTGCACAAAATCCAAAGCAATGTCCTCGAACTTCCACTCTGGAACGGGCAGTGGCTGTAATAAACCTCTCGGGCTCTTGCATTCCGCCTTCACAGGCTGGCACGTCTCACAATGTGTCATAAAGTGGTTGATCTCCCTCTTCATCCCAGGACAGTACATAGTCTTCCGTAAATCAGCCCACATTTTGGTGATGCCAGGATGCACTGAATATCCGGAGCAGTGTGTCTCTCTAAGTATATCATCCCAGATACCATCCCCTGCTGGTATATAAACGCGTCCATAGAATCGAAGGAGATCATCCTACAGCGTGTAATACTCAACCTTGCCCCTTTCCAGGGCACTGAAAATCGGCTCCAATGTAGCATCCAGCCTCTGATGCTCCACAATGTGCTCCCGAAGATCATTATCCCCGATTAAGGAGTTCAGATATTCCCGGTAGACTGCTGGCTCATCCTCTAAAACCATGGTGATATGCATATCATCCATCATCTGCATCAATCCCATATAGATCACCTGAGGCTCCGGTCAAGTAGTGTCGGCTCTCCTGCTCAACGCATCTGCCAAAGTGTTTGCTTTCCCAGGGTGATAGTGTAATTTGTAATCATAATCGCAAAGAAATTCCAGCCATCCCCTCTATCGAAGGTTCAGATATTTCTGCGTGTCGACGTATTTGAGGTTCTTGTCATCCGAGTAGATATCACAATGAACCCCATACAAGTAGTGTCTTCATATCTTCAGTGTGAATACGACCGCCCCAAGCTCCAAGTCATGCACCATGTAGTTATGCTCATGATTCTTCAATTGTCTCGAAGCATAAGAAATAACATGTCTGTGCTGCATCAGTCAGCACCCATCTCCTGATAAGAGGCACCCATATAGATCTGAAATCCCTCATTCCTAGATGGGAGTGCAAGAATAGGGGATGAGGTGAGTCGGTCCTTCAACCCCTAAAAGGCTGTCTCGCACTGCTCTGTCCAAGCAAACTCTAGATCCTTCCTCGTCAAGGACGTGAGGGGGAGTGCTATCCTCGAGAACCCCTCCACGAACTTACGATAATAACCTGCTAATCCCAAGAAGCTGCGAATGTCTGACGCTATCTTCGGCCATGGCCAATCTCTCACTGCCTCTATCTTGGATGGATCCACCGCCAATCAAGCTCCACTAATCGTATGCCCCAAGAAGGACACCTCCTATAGCCAGAACTTGAACTTAGAAAACTTCGCATACATCTGGGACTCCCTCAGCCTCTGCAAAACCTGTGCCAAATGCTCTGTGTGCTCCTCCTGAGTCCGGGAATAGATCGAAATATCATCGATGAATACAACGCTGAAGCGGTCCAAGTAGGGCTCGAATATACGGTTCATTAGACTCATGAATGTGGAAGGGGCATTCGTGAGCACAAAAGGCATCACCGTGAACTCGTATAACCCGTATCATGAGCTGAAAGCCGTCTTTGGGATGTCTTCCTATCAGATGCGTAGCTGATAGTAACCGGATCTCAAATCCAGCTTAGAGAACCAGAAGGCCCCCTGAAGCTGATCAAATAGCTCGTCTATCTGAGACAGTGGATAGGTATTCCGGACCGTCAACCGGTTCAGCTACCTGTAATCTATGTACAGCCGCAATGATCCATTTTTCTTCATCACAAAAAGAACTGATGCTCCCCACGGTGACGAGCTCGGCTGCACAAATCCTGATTCCACAAGCTCCTGAAGATGAGTCCTGAATTCTGCCAACACTCTAGGAGCCATCCTGTAAGGTGCCCGGGACACTGGCCACGCCCCCGACACCAACTGAATCCTGAAATCCAAGTCCCGAGCTGGTGGTAGTCCGTGCAATTTCTCCGGGAATACATCGGAGAAATCCCGAACCACCGGTATATCAGCTATAGGGCTCTCTACTGCAACCATCTCGAAGTAGATAAGGTACACCTCTTCCCCCTGCTCATAGGCCTTGACAGCCTATACAGAAGATAATGAAAGATGGGGGATAGGCAGGATACCTTCAATAGTGATGTAGGAGTCTCCATGCCTGAGTGTGATCCTCTTCGAGGGGCAGTCGATCTGGGCATGATTCCAATGAAGCCAGGTCATGCCCAAAATCAAATCAAAGTCCGGCATTCTCAAGACCACCGCCGGAGCTTCGAATGCCTTGCCTCCTATCTCGGCCTCCATGTTGCATCTATCCGTGGTCTGTAGCTCCGAGCCATCAGGAAGACGCACCATCATCTCTATGACAGGGAATCTCTCCACACCCTCTAATCCTTTAATAAAAGTGTCCTACACGAATGAGTACGAAGCACCTGTGTCGAAGAAGGTATGAGCAGGCTTGTAGATGATCATTACTATGCCTGAGATTTATTTGAGTTAAATTGGAGGTTATTTCTTTGGTTTTCAAGGCACTACTAAGGTTGAAATTTCTAAATTAAAATAATTTAAGTACCTGTAATCACTTCCTCGGGGCTCCTTTGCTCCATGAGGTCCAATGCATACATCTGCTCCTGGTTACGTCCTCGGCCATGATAGTGGTTCCCCAACCTTGGGTAGATCCACTGCACGGATCTATCTATCAATCAAACACAAACGAGGCAAGATTTATAGTGGTTCCCCAACCTTGGGTAGATCCACTTTCCCTCACCGATCTAGCAATACACTAGACTCGGTTACTCCACTATCTCGGATTGAAAATCAATCCGACGCTCGGAACAATGTTCCTACAATCTCGATCCACAAAACGGATCTACACTCGGAAGATAAAGCTTCCTACAAACTCGGAGACAAAATCTCCTACACTCGGAGAAATTTCTCCTACAAGAATGAAATAAACTTGTATAGAAATATAAATAGTGATTCCTCTTTTTTAGATCTGCAACAGTGGACCAGAAATTTCTTCTTCTATGCTTTGCGGCTTTATCAGCATGATGAAGAGAAATCTCGAGAAGAATGGATCTGAACCTTCTTGGCTTCTCATGATCGATCGAATCAGAAAATACGGAGTTGAGCGGATCTCGATCTGGAAAGCCTTCTTGATCTGAATCCTCAAAATATGAAACCTTAGCAGTTCGGGAATCAGCGACGGTGACGGCGACGAATTTTGTTTCTTGGAGAGAGAAAGAGGAAACAGAAATTCTTCAGAGTACGGCT
The DNA here is from genome assembly GCA_039583875.1 of Platanthera guangdongensis. Classification (NCBI taxonomy): domain Eukaryota; kingdom Viridiplantae; phylum Streptophyta; class Magnoliopsida; order Asparagales; family Orchidaceae; genus Platanthera; species Platanthera guangdongensis. The sequence continues at coordinate 119,156,218 of CM077163.1, forward strand.
GCAAAACTTCTTCAAAAATAATCTTCTTAGAATTAAAATTGTTAGGGTTTGTCAGTTTAGACAAGACCTTTTATAGATCAGAAAATATTAGACATGATTACCCGAGTACATGCAACACTACTCGAGTAGGTAGAAGATGACTACTCGAGTATATAAGAAAAAGTACTCGAGAGAGTATGAGATGATTACTTGAATACATTGGAGTCAACTACTTGAGTAAATAAGAAGAAAAGGAAATCAGATACTCGAGTAACAAGAATAACATACTCGAGTACCTAAGTACTTACACGAGAGGTGGAGTAAATTACTCGAGTACATAAGAAAGAAATACTCGAGTATAAGAAATACTACTCGAGTATACAAGAATGAACTACTCGAGTATAAGAAATACTACTCGAGACAAAGACTTAGAAAATTTCTAGAACATGAAAACTGTATTACTTGAGTATAGAAGATGAACTACTCGAGACAAATAGAACTACTCGAGTATATAAGATGACTACTCGAGTAATTCACTTAGAGAAATTTTCTGGAATGAAATCCTGGATTACACGAGTATAAACACTAGACTACTCGAGTAGTAGATGAACTACTCGAGATAAATGGAACTACTTGAGTATATAAGATATAACTACTCGAGACAGAAAATAAAACTACTCGAGTATTATACAGAGCTACTCGAGTATTTAACTTAGAAAATTTTGAGAAGAGAATTTCTGTAAAACCGAGAGGAGAAAAGAAACTACTCGAGTAGTTGCTTAACTACTCGAGAGCCATAATTGACTACTCGGGATATATCTTAGCTACTCGAGTAGGTGTATTATTACTCGAGTATGAACCCAGTAACTTACTCGAGTAAGTAAAGAACTACTCGAGTACTTTACTTTGGAAAATTTTTTTAACAGATTTTTCTTCTTCTAAGGGATGACGAGCATCAAGTCTTTTCACATAGACCTAGAGCTTGAATATGAAGTGTATCCCAATAGAGAGGCTACACATGAGTCAACACCTTGGAGCACACAATGAGGGATTACATTGTATGGTACTGTGTTTGGTGACACATTGTACATTGATATTGGTCTGCACTTCCGATAAGATTCCTGCAAACACATATCTCAAACCAAGCATCAATACAACTTAATTCTTCTTAGTTCAAGGATGACTTCATCAAATCTGGGTTAGTGTGAATACAATACACAACAATCTCCCCCTATTTGTAGAGGTCATAATCATTTACACTAAGGTGAATTATGGACATAAAAAGAATGTCAAGTATATAAAGAAGTGTAAGCAAGCAAAAGAACTATGAAAATTTTCGAGATATTATTTTACCAATCCCTCCCCATTTCTGACTTCAATAAATAGCTTGGTAATAGCATCTTCTTTAAAGAGTCCAACATCTTCACAAATCTTCACCTTGGTTGCTTCAGCTCTTTGGTCCAATTCCATCTTTGAGCCTTGAGCCTTCTTGAAAGTCCAGCTTCTCTAGTCTTCTTTGTTGAGCATCCCAAGTTCTGTTTTGAAGAATGAGAACTTGGTCTCATCTAGCTGCTTCGTGAAAATGTCTGCAATTTGCCTATCTGTAGAGAAATATTGAAGGTCTATGTCCCCATGCTCCACATGCTCCCAGATGAAGTGATACCGTAGCTCTATATGCATTGTCCGGTTGTGCGAGACTGGGTTGTTGGCTATTCCTATTGCGCTGGAAGTGTTGCAAAACATTGGAATCTTTTCAAACTTCATATTGTAGTCCTCAAACTGATTCTTTATCCAAAGTAACTGTGCACAGTAACTGCCTGCAGAGATGTACTCTAACTCAGCCGTTGAGATTGCCACACAGTTTTGCTTCTTGCTACTATAGGATTTAAGTCTTCTTCCAAAGAATTGACATGTCCCAGAAGTGCTTTTCATGTCGTCTTTTCTCCCTGCAAAATCTGCATTTGAAAAACCTATTAGTTCGCTGTCATTACTTCTTGGGTACCATAAGCCAAGATTTGGTGTACCTTTAAGGTATCTCAAAATCCGCTTTACAGTAGCGTAGTGAGATTCCTTAGAGTTCACCTGAAATCTAGCACAGACACATCTTGAGAACATTATGTCACGTCTACTTGTCATAAGGTAGAGCAAGGATCCAATTATGCTTTTGTACTTGGTTTCATCAAAAGGTTTCCCTTTTTCATCCTTGTCCAAAGACATAGTTGAACCCATTGGAGTCCTCATCGAGGTTGCGTTCTCCATTCCGAATTTCTTAATCATCTCTTTGGTGAACTTGGTCTGTGAGATGAAAATTCCATCTTCAGACTGTTTCACTTGAACCCCTAAGAAATACTTCAGCTCGCCCATACTACTCATTTCAAACTTCCCTTGCATAAGTTTTGAAAACTTCTTGCAGAGGTTGTCATCAGTAGAGCCAAAAATAATGTCGTCGACATATATTTCCACTAGCAAAATTTTGCCTTTAACTTCCTTAAGAAATAATGACTTGTCTATCTTTCCCCTTGTGAACTTGTTCTCAAGTAGAAAGCTAGACAACGTCTCTTACCAAGCTCGAGGAGCTTGTTTGAGGCCATATAACGCTTTATGCAGTAAATAAACGTAATCAGGAAAGTTTGAATCAACGAAACATGGTGGTTGTTCCACATATACCTCTTCCTTTATGTCACCATTAAGGAAGGCAGACTTCAGGTCCATCTAGTAGACAATGAAGCCTTTGAGTGCAACATTGTTAGGAATAACCTTATTGCCTCCAGCCTTGCCACTGGAGCGTACGTCTGGTCAAAGTTGATTCCTTCTTCTTGACGATACCCTTTTGCGACAATTCTAGCCTTGTTCTTTACTATCGTTCCACCCTCGTCCATCTTATTCTTGTAGACCCATTTTTTCCCAATGACGTTCTTATCTTTAGGTCTTGGAACAAGCTTCCATACTTTGCAGTGCTTGAACTGGTTTAGTTCTTGTTCCATCGTCATTATCCACGATGCGTCTGAGTTTGCTTCCTCAAACTTCTTTGGTTCAACCTGCGATAGAAAACTTAAATATAGATTTTCATTAGTAGTACCTCTTCGAGTTCTGACAACATCCCGGGGATCTCCTATGATCTGGTCCATGGGGTGATCCTTTAGATGTCTGAGCTCTAGAGTCCTTGCATCTGGATTATCTTCTATCACCGGAGTGACTTCTTCATCTTGGATTACTTCATCATCTTGATCATCAGCCTCTCCAATAGGGGTTGGAGTGGTGATCTTGATGAACTTTTCACCTTTGTCTTCGGACGGTCCATCCAAGCTAATTTCTTTCAGCTTTGCACATGCATCTTCAATAAGCACACTAGAAGAGTTGCTTTGAAACAAACTCATCTCATCAAATACAACATGTATTGATTCTTCTACAACCAGGGTTTTTCTATTAAATATCCAATATTCCTTACTATTACAACTATAACCTACAAAAATACCTTCAAAACTCTTTTAGCTAAACTTTGTAGTATGATACTTACCATTGTTGAGCACGAAGCATTTACAGCCAAAAATTTTAAAATATGAGACTGTTGGTTTCCTACCTTTCAGAAGTTCGTAAGGTGTCTTATCGTGGTTTTTGTTTATGAGAGCTCGATTTTGAACATGACATGCAGTGTTGACGGCTTCAGCCCAAAAGTACTCCGGAAGTGAAGCATCACTCAACATGGTCCTGCAGGCCTCTATGAGTGTTCTATTCCTTCTCTCGGCCACTCCATTTTGTTGAGGAGTGCGAGGAGAGGAAAAATCAAGAAAGATACCCAGGCTTTCACAAAATTCTGTCATGGCCTTAGATTTGAAATCTGTTCCATTATCACTTCTGATTTTGACTATGGAGCAGTTGTATTCGTTCTGAAGTTGCCTGACAAAATTAGTAAAGATGTCGAAGGTATCTAACTTGTGTTACAGAAAGAACACCCACAGAAAGCGCGAGTAATCATCAATAATTACTAACGTATAATCCTTACCTCCCAAACTTCTAATTTGCAGTGGACCAAATAAGTCCATATGTAGTAGAAGAAGACATCTATTAGAATCCTTGAAAATAATGCTTTTAAAGGTAGCCCTTGTTTGCTTTCCTTTTACACATGCATGACAAGGTCTATCTTTGACGTACTTGACATTTGGAGCATCACGTACTAAGTTCATTGAAAATAATTTATTAATAGTTTTGAAATTAATATGTGCTACTCTCTTGTGCCATTGGTCACCAAGCGACGCACTATCTTTTACTAAAAAACACACTGTTGTCGAAGAATCTATACAATTGAAATTCAAGAAAAATATGTTTCTGCTTCGAGTGCCAGATAAAATTGTTTCCATATTGTCAACAGATTTTATCAAGCACTTATCAGCGTGAAACTCAACTATGTATCCTTTATCGCAGAGTTGGCTTATGCTTATAAGATTATATTCCAAACCTTCAACATAAGCCACATCTAAGAATGATACATTACCATTCGTAATCATACCGTAGCCTTTAGTGATTCCACGGTCTGAACCTCTAAAGATGACCTTCGGTCCGTTCATGACTGGACTAAAGTTCTGAATTAGGCTTCTTGTCCCGGTCATATGTCGAGAGCATCCACTGTCCAAATACCAGATTGGCATTTTGGTGGCCTTTGGACATACCTGCAATCACAATCAGTTTGCCTTAGGAACTCAAATATGTTTGGGTCCTTGGTCTCGGGTTAGAACACTAACCCTACGAATGTTAGCATTAGGAGTGGTCTTCCTCATATTGCCAACATGTGGGGTTGCAGCATTTCTGTGATTAAACCAACAATCAATGGCAAAGTGACCAATTCTGCCACAACACCAACAGTCAAATCTGTTGTATCTTTGCCTTATGTTCTTCTGCTTGGCCTTTTGGAATTGTGGTCTAGCAGGGACAGCATTCTTGGAGGAAGAAGCTTCATGATGATGGCAATCACATGTTTTCTTCTCCTTCATTGGATTTTCTACAACAGGCTTTGCCTTTGGTGACTTCTTGAAGTTATGACCATGATTGAAAGGGTCATAGCTCTGAAGAATCACTTCTTTATAAGGTGCCTTAAAGATACTTTCGCCAAAGTTTCTAGGGCGAGTCCATCCTTGATAACGGGACTTTGGATCTACATAAGTAGGGCTTGCAAAGTGTCCGTATGATGAGTCGAGATCAAACTCGTTTGAAGGAAATATAACTTTTTGAACGAGGTCTGATCTTGAGAGGCTTTCCCCTTCTCTTTGGATAAGGCCTTTTTGGCAGCCTTATTCTTTCATTGAGCATTGTTTCTCCTAGAAGACTTACTAGGAGCTTCTTCATGACCTAGTCCAGCACCCTTGGCCTTAGCTGAGAATTCAGCAACGAATGGAAGAACAGTCTTAGGTTTCGAGAAACTTTCAACAAGTTTCTTTTCAGCGGCGAGTTGTTCTTCTAACTCTTTAATGATTTTCTCTTTAAGATCAAGGTGCTCAAGAGCTTTGTTATATACTTCAAAAGTATTATTGAAGTTCTCTTTGAGTGAGTCAGTCTTTGAGACTTTCTCTCTCAAGGCGCTCTCTTCAGCTTTGAGAGACTTTATCTCTTTAGCCTGAGTTTTCACGACTTGGCGACATTTGTCGTAAGCCATGATTAACTCCTTATATTGGGTCATGAGTTATGTCTCATTGTCAGAAGAGCTATCCTCACAATCATGTTCAGAAACTTCAGAATCTTAAAGAGGAGTGTGAGAGTTTTCCTTCCCAGTGAACTGGTGCTCTTATTCATCATCAGTTTGAGCTATGAGCCCAAAATAGGCTTCTTCCTCTTCACTTGACTCAGATGAGTTAGAGTCACTAAGAGTCTTGCCCTTTTTTGCCATCAAGCTCTTCTCTGTCCTCTTCTTATTGTACGAGGACTTATTTTCCTCCCTTCTACCACCCTCCTTCTTCTTGTGAGGGCAGTCAGCGATGACGTGTCCTGGCTTATTACAACAATAACAAATAATGTCAGTAGAAACATGTTTATTCTGTTTAAAATTATACCTGTCATGGCTGCTTGAGCCTTTTCGTTGACGATCACCATCGTGTCGTGATCTTTTATAGGAGGCGTCCTTGCCTTTCCATTGCTTCTTCTTGTTCAAGAATTTCTTGAACTGTTGAGAGAGTAGTGAGAACTCTCCTTATGATAGTTCATAACCTGAGGTGCATGGCTCTGAGGTTTCTTCTTCACTAACTTCTTATGCTGGAGTAGGAAGAACAACCTTTGTCTTCTTAGAGGTGTCTCCCTTTAAGGCAACAGACTTCTCTTTCAATGCAGACCTGCTCTTCTCTTCATCAGCATTTCTGGTGTTGAGTTGAAGCTCATATGATATAAGCTTCCCGAAGAGATATCTGAGGATCTGTCTCGGCCAGTTTTCCAAACTCCCTTATGGCACAGACCTTGTTATCCCATTCCTTAGTTAGGGATCTCAAGAACATATCGTTTAATTCCCCATTAGTGAAGACTCTGCCATAAACCCTTAGCCCATTCACTATCTTGAAAAAATTCTCAAAGGTGTCAGCAATGGTATCTTTGTTTTCTTGTCGGAAAGCTTCATACTTCTGATTAAGAAGGGATCTTCTGACATCCCTCACTTCGTCGGTGCCTTCCATTAAGGTAACTAGTGACTGCCACATCTCCTTCGCAGACTAGCAGTGAATCAGGTTTTGCAACATTGAATCATCGATGCACTTGCTATAATATTTTTTGTTTTTTGTCCAATGAGACAAGTGCAATCTCATCCTTATCTAGATCCATAAGTTTCTTTGGGACTTTCTTAGTTGGATCTATAGTGGAGACGGTCATGGGAATGTAAGGACCTTCTTCAACTATCATGAAGATCCTTGGATCCACAGATTCCATAAAGAACTTGATTCTCTCTTTCCACATGGGAAAATTATTTTTGGTACATAATGGAAGCTTGGCAAAATCGTTAGCCTTGTCCATTTTTTGGTAGATCTCAAATGACAACTATTGAAGGATCTGATCAAGGTGTTAACCTTTTAACGATCAACCTCCCTCTGATACCAATTGAAATTTTATAGTTGCCTACCTAAATCACCTAGAGGGGGTTGAATAGGTGAATTGTGCGTCTTTTTGCGGAATAAAAATAACAAACCAATACACAGATCTATCTACCAATCAAACACAGACGAGGCAAGATTTATAGTGGTTCCCCAACCTTAGGTATATCCACTTTCCCTCATCGATCTAGCAATACACTAGACTCGACTACTCCACTATTTCGGATTGAAAATCAATCCTACCCTCGGAACAAAGTTCCTACAATCTCGATCCACAAAACGGATCTACACTCAGAAGATAAAGCTTCCTACAAACTCGGAGACAAAAGCTCCTACACTCGGAGAAATTTATCCTACAAGAATGAAATAAAATTGTGTAGAAATACAAACAGTGATTCCTCATTTTCAGATCTGCAATAGTCAACCAGAAATTTCTTCTTCTAGGCTTTGCGGCTTTATCAGAATGATGAATAGAAATCTCGAGAAGAATGGATCTGAACATTCTTGGCTTTTCACGATCGATCGAATCAGAAAATACGGAGTTGAGCGGATCTCGATCTAGAAAACCTTCTTGATCTGAATCCTCAAAATATGAAACCCTAGCTGGTCGGGAATCAGCGACGGCGGCGGCGGCGGATTTCGTTTCTTGGAGAGAGAAAGAGGAAACATAAATACTTGAGAATATGGCTGCAAAACTTCCTAAAACATAATCTTCTTAGAATTAGAATTGTTAGGGTTTGTCGGTTTAGACAAGTCCTTTTATAGGATCAGAAAAGATTAGACATGATTAAGTCATTATGAGAGACATGTGGACCAATCACGTCAAAGTTTATGAATAAGACCGTTAGTTTGGACTTAACGAATTTTCGAAAAATTCGAAGTAAAATACTCGAGATATACAAGATTACTCGAGTACATGCAGCAGTACTCGAGTAGGTAGAAGATGACTACTCGAGTGTATAAGAAAAAACACTCGAGAGAGTATGAGATGATTACTCGAGTACATGGAGTCAACTACTCGAGTAAATAAGAAGAAAAGGAAATCAGCTACTCGAGTAACAAGAATAACATACTCGAGTCCCTAAGTATTTACACGAGAGGTGGAGTAAATTACTCGAGTAAAAGAAATACTACTCGAGTATATAAGAATGAACTACTCGAGTATAAGAAATACAACTCGAGTATATAAGAATGAACTACCCGATTATAAGAAATACTACTCGAGACAAAGACTTAGAAAATTTCTAGAACAGGAAAACTGTATTACTCGAGTATAAAAGATGAACTACTCGAGACAAATAGAACTACTCGAGTATATAAGATGACTACTCGAGTAATTCACTTAGAGAAATTTTCTGGAATGGAATCCTGGATTACACGAGTATAAATACTGGACTACTCGAGTAGTAGATGAACTACTCGAGACAAATGGAACTACTCGAGTATATAAGATATTACTACTCGAGACAGAAAATAAAACTACTCGAGTATTATACAGAGCTACTCGAGTATTTAACTTAGAAAATTTTGAGAAGAGAATTTTTGTAAAACTGAGAGAAGAAAAGAAACTACTCGAGTAGTTGTCTTAACTACTCGAGAGCCATAATTGACTACTCGGGATATATCTTAGGTAATCGAGTAGGAGTATTATTTCTCCAGTATGAACCCAGTAACTTACTCGAGTAAGTAAAGAACTACTCGAGTACTTTACTTGGGAAAATTTTATTGACAGATTTTTCTTCTTCTAAGGGATGACCAGAATCAAGTCTTTTCACATAGTCCTAGAGCTTGAATATGACGTGTATCCTAATAGAGAGGCTACACATGAGTCAACACCTTGGAGCACACAATGAGGGATTACATTGTATGGTCCTGTGTTTGGTGACCCATTGTAGACTGACATTGGTCTACACTTCCCATAAGATTCCTGCAAACACATAACTCAAACCAAGCATCAAATACAACTTAATTCATCTTAGTTCAAGGATGACTTCATCAAATCTGGGTTAGTGTGGATATAATACCCAACACCTCCTGTTGTGTGTATCATGTATCCCTGCGAACCTGGTATGGGAAAACTCCCTCTGGTATTCAATCACCGATCTGCTCCCCTGCCTGAGGTTCAGAAACCTCTCTTTCAGTGCATCTCTATCTCTGGTAAATACAAAGTGATCCAAGAATACTTCGCCGAACTCCTCCCAAGATATGTCTGACAGCCCCCAGTTAGCATAAGTGGACTCTTGCATGGACTTCCACCATCATTTTGCATGAGCATCTAATGCAGAGGTGGCTAGAGGAACTGCCTGGCTAACCGGGTAGCTGATGCCTGCCAATATCTCATGTATGGCCTCCAGCCATTCCAAGGTCTTCACAGCATCCTCTGTCCCAAGGTACATCGGTGGGGACAGGCTCTTGAAGGCACTCAACCATCTTGACCCCGGATTTGGCTGCGAAGCCGGGACCTGCTTGGCTTTGAAGGCTTCCAGGATAACCATCAAAGTTTGACCCATCTCCGTCTGTAGAAATGGAGTGGCAGCTGGAGGGGGAGGAACCACATTCTTCGGCGCAGCGACCTGTGGAGGTTGCATAAAGGTAAGGTTAAAACAGAACTGGCCTAACTCATTGTATTTAATGGACTGTTTTATGTGACTTTTTACACATGGGCACACCATTGCTTCCGCTGCATACTTTGTCCGCAAACTAATGCTTGAGCGGGGTGGTCTATTGTTGTGGGCTTCTTTCTCATATGATCGTTTGTTCAAGTGATACCAGTTTGTAAGACCCCTCCCCTTACCAAGGAGGCTCCTGGTCTTATGCCCAGAACCGCCGTCTTACGGTGGAACTAATGCACGGGTTAGTCAACACCGCAACACGCCGATTCTGCCGGCTAATACGATCATATAACCTGTAGTCCAATATGAGAAATAGAAGAATAGCGATAATGTAGAAATAAATACAACCAGTCCACAGTCACAGTACATATCAAATAACAAGATGAAAGTACATCAAGTCCACAATGAGTACAAAAATATGAAGAGTAGAAATGGCTTATGCCCAGTACATCATATGAATATCAACTCTCCTCACAAAATAAAATGCGGAAGCAAATTTATCATCCTCCAACTCATCCCACCTGAGGTAGCGCTGTAGTAGTAGTGGTAGGTGGTATCAACTCCTCACGCCCTGTCACCTCGTCCTGTCAGTGGGGCTGGTGCTCCATCTCCTCGAGCTCCTAAAAATAGTTGGTCACCGACCATTAGTCAAAAGACTAAGTCGTTTCCTCCGCACCTCGCCCCGCAACTCCTAGGCACCATGCGGGAGGACGAAGCGAAGGACTATCAAGGGGTAATAAAAGGAAGCAGGTGACAAGGAATCTATGCTACCAAGTAAGAGTGTAAGCAATAAATCTACACTAGCAGTTCTATATATATAGTACAAAAGTAAAAGAATGTATAGAACAAGTAAGTAAAGAACTGAAAGTAAGAGCAGAAAAGTAAAGCTATGCTATCACTACCCTACCATCACAAACGTACCTTAACTTATAAAAATGCTCATACAAATTTATAAGTTAAGGTTTCTAGGAAATTTAACTTATCATATAAAAGATCTCATACTAATTTATATGATAAGGATCTATGAATCGTATGACCAAATATGAATGAATGTTTATGATGCAATTTATGCAACAGGCAAGTGCAACTCACACACAACGACTCTGTGATCGCAAAACTTTAGTTCCCACTTTTTGAGAGCTAGCTTTACTCTCGGGTACCACCGTTGTGGCTACGGCAGCAGCGGAGCGGGCGTCTCAACTTCCAGGCAAGTATGCACACTACCAAACATAGACCCCTCTCGTACGCCTCTGTATACGTCCTAGGTGCACACTAGAATCTGCGTACGTATTTTGCTGACTACCTGTCAGTCTTGTTGGGTCGGGTGTGCGTTATTGGGGATCATCCTCCAGACATCAATATAAACAACCTACTATCCCCTCAAACGCTCACACCCTCTTGTGTCACCGTACTGCCATCGGTGTGACGATCAGCCCAGTACCGCATGACTCGCCACTAAATTTATGCACATGCAAGTATTTCATCTCGAGCCTTCAGCTCGCAGGACTAACCTGTAACATCACATGTTACTTCTAGACCCCTCAACTTAGATTTGGTTAGGCATGGGGTGGGTGATAGGGAATTTAGCTAGGTTTGACCCTAGGTAGTGGATTGTAGCCATGTGGGGCCCACTAAGGGGCCAAAGTCAAACTAGGTCAAACTAATCTAAATAGGAACCCTAGCCACACCATGACCCCACCACATTGCCCTAACCCTAAAATAATCTAAGTGGACCCTAGGGCATGTCATTGGGTCAACCCTTTGACCCTAGTTGACCAAAGTCAACCATGGCCCTAATTTGGTCAAACCTATACCTATAGGCCCAATTAGCCCAAGTAGGGCACCACATTGACCCAACCCAAGTTGGGTGGTGAAATTAGACCCATGAACACCAAGTGGGGTTAGCTCACCCATCATGGTTGACCAAGTCAACCCACGTCAACCCAAATCAACCTAATTAACCTAAAGGAGAAAATGAGAGCTAAGCCCACTCCCCTTGGGCCAAGCCCACCAAACTTGGTCCATAACCAGCCAAGTGGTCAATGACCACCACTACACTCTAGTTTTGAATAGAGGGACACATGCATGAGGGTAAAGTGGGAATTTTAGGAGAGAGAAGGTGAGTTAAGAAAAAGAGGCCACTTGGACTTAGCTCCATCAGCCCAAAATGGTGCTGGCTGGCCTCCTCAGTCAATTCCAAAGAATTTGGCAGCATGGTGGCCACTTGGCACCAAGGGTGAAGCCTCCAAAGCCCCAAACCGAGATCACCTTGATTGTATCTCCCTATACAGTCACTTCCAACTCAAACCGACCACACCATCATCTTCAGTGAGGGGAATAGAGTGGAGAACGAGTCCTGGAGCAAAGCTTTTGGTGGAGAATCAAGGATTTGAGCAGGAGATCGCCGGAGAAGCTCATCCATGGCCAACTGCCGCCAACCTCACTGTCGTGCCGCCATTCGGGTCCGTTTCGCCTCCCCTCTACTCGTACTAGATTTCTAGATCTTTAGGGAGAGACATCGGGGTCAATTGAGCCCGATACCATGAGAGTCAAATGAGAAATTTCCGAGTTTTACTTCTTTCTCGGGTTCGCAGGAGGAGCCAATTCCGGCGCCCTCATCGCCGGAAACCGCTAGCCACCACCTCAGTGAAGGTAGTGGCGACTTCCGCCGGCGGTGGTGATATCCGCCGGCGGTGGTGGTGGCTCAGCTGGCCAGAATCAGCCAGCAAAGGTGGCCCAGCCAGAATCAATCTGGATCATTGGCCGTTTGGGGACGATGAACCGATCCCGTCCAATATGCTTTCGGATTTGTGCTCAGTTATATTAAATCAAATATAAACTATAGTATATAAATGTATAATTGTCACACTATTTTAGTAATATTGCATGGCAAATGTAGGCCTCGTAGAGGCATTTCCAGGACATGCACCTTAAATAAAAGTTGTAGATTAACCTATTAACTTTAATTTGACACCATAATATTGTAATTTGGAGCAGTATAATGCCTTGTAGGTCAGTTTTCCTTGAACTGGTCCTAGGCATGGTCAGAATTTAAATTTGATGCCGAAACCAAACTAGTAATCAACATGACCCCAAATTTTGGGTGCATGCATGTTTAGGGCATATTTTTCCCCTGACAAAAATTGAGAATTTTGGGGAAAACTTTTTCTATAGTTTTATTCATAATACGCAAATTTAAATAAATGAAATATTTAGAGTGTTATGGCTCCAAATGGCCCCAAATTTTGGTGGCATGTCCTTGGGGACTATTTATGTGCATGGTAAAATGTTTTGCACATTTAGGCCACTACATGTTGGGTAAACTCACTTGCATGTGTTGATTATATTTAGGCTTGGGGTGCAACTAGCCAATTTTAATATATTGTATATTAAGCCTACTTGGGACATACAAAAATCATTATATTGATTTCAGAGGCTCACTATGGTGACTTATACCCCACATTGTAATAATGGGATTTTTGGAAGCAAAAATCCCGTTAGTTGGAATTTTTGGAATAATAGAACCTTTTGAAAAATAAATGTAAAAATAGGTCATCTTTGAGATAAAATCCCCAATTTTTGTCAAGGTCAATATTATGTTAGATTTAACTCCTTAAAAGTTTTATGTCTCTGTTTGAAGAATGTTGATATGAGTTATGTGAAAATTTCCTTTTTACGCTCATTTTACTTAATTAGCAAATTGGTGAAAATACTTAGTACAAAATTTTGGAAAATTTTTTGATGATATATCTGAGTATGAATAACTTTGTATAATTATCTCAGTATTTTTGGATTAATTAGTAATTTTTAAAACCTTATAATGACATTTTGTTAAATTATTAAGAATTGAAATTTGTAGGCCATTACATTGTAGATGTTGATGAAACTCTGCCATTAGCCTTAAATCAATGAAATATATGCTCTGTAATTTTCCTAGAAGTTTTAGTAATGTATTCCTTATACTTCATTTGGAAAATGACAATTGTATGAATTTTGTATTAATTAAGGAATAAATAGAAATAATCAAAGGAAAATTATAAATTTTGGTAGACAGTAATATTTCACCAAGATACAACTTAGGAAAAAATTTCTTAGGCCAGTGGATTATAATTTGTGATACTTCATGTATTAAATGACCTAGATGATTAATTAAATGATTTAATTTGAGGCCTTAATGACTTAGGAAAATTATGAAAATCAATAGGCTCACTTCATTAGTCCATACCATCATAGGATAAATAATTTGGGGCAGGTGGACAAGGAATTGGAAGTTCCATTTCGGGGTGGTATTAGGTCATGGGTTGCACATAGTGTAAGTAGGTCATGTTATAAGGACCACCAGGGAAAGATCAATAAATGAGCTAGAGACTTCAATTGGAATATGACCCTGGATGGTAGAGTTGTCTTAGTGACGAGAGCAAAGTGCAAGCCCTTGGATAGCAACTGGAGTAGAGGCCGGCGGAAGACCGTCGCCCTTCGAAGAACTTCTTAAGTCATTAGGATCACTCAAGAGTAATAACGAGAGCTGGGGGTAAATTTTGGGTAGCCATCAACTAAAGTAAATATCCTTGAGAAAGGGAGCTTTGGGCGTAATCCCATCGTAGTTCCTAGTGCCCCCGAGAGCCGTTCACCGGGTATACCCTGGGCAGTCCTGGGATTGACCTTAAATAACTAAGTATAATAATCTGTAGACAAGAGTAGTCCATATGATAGGACATGGTGGTTCATTCTCGCCCGTGACGGGTTTGAGGGATTTGGAATAAAGGCAATATTGTGCGTTCTCACCCATGTAGGGTTGGAGTGATTGTGATAAATTCTCGCCCGTGTAGGTTTTGAGGGATTCAGGATAGGTTGGTCCTGCGAGCTGAAGGCTTGGGATGAAATACTTGCATGTGCATAAATTTAGTGGCGGGGCATGCGGTACTGGCCATTCGTCACACCGATGGCAGTACGGTGCACCAGGCGGGTGTGAGGATTTGAGGGGCCATTGGGTTGTTTTATGCTACGGTCTGGAGGACGATCCCCGATAACGCACACCCGACCCAACAAGACTAACGGGTTGTCAGCAAAGTACGTACGCATAGACTCTAGAGTGCACCTTGGACCTGTACAGAGGCGTATGAGAGGGGTCTAAGGTTTGGTAGTGTTCATACCATCCTAGAAATGGAGATGCCCACTCCGCTGCTGCCGTAACCACAGCGGTGGTACCCAAGAGTGAATCTAGCTGTCTAAAAGTGGGAACTAAAGGTTTGTGATCACAGAGTCATTGTGTGTGAGTTGTGCTTGCATGTGCATAAATTGCATTATAAACATTCATTTATATTAGGTCATACACTTCATAGATCCTTATCATATAAATTAGTATGGGCTCTTTTAATGATAAGTTAAATTTCCTGGAAACCGTAACTTATTAATTTTTATGAGCATTTTTATAAGTTAAGATATGAATTGTGATGATAGAGTAGTGGTAGCGTAGTTTTACTTTCCTGCTCTTACTTTAAGTTCTTTACTTACTTTACCGTACTTCACTTGTTCTACTTACTTCAGTTTTATACAATACTTACTGCACATGTACTTCTTACATAGAACTGCTAGAGTAGAACAACTATTACTCCTCATATACTTGTTAGTATAGTGCCACTGCCACCTGTTTACTCTTGATACCCCTTGTTGTCCTCCGCTTCATCCTCACGCACGGTGCCTAGGAGTTGCGGGGCGAGGTTTGGAGGAAACAAATTAGTCTTTTTGACTAATGGTCGGTGACCAAACTATTTTTAGGAGCTTGAGGAGGTGGAGCACCAGCACGACCAGCGGGGTGAGATGGCAGGACGTGAGGAGCTGATACCACGACCGACTACTACTACTACTACAGAGTTAACTCAGGTGGGATGACTTGGTGATGATAAATACCTTCCACTGTTTAGAGTTGAGAGAGAGAGATATGATTTGATGTACTGGGCATAAGCCCTTATTACTCTTCATTTTATTTCTGTACTCATTTGGACTGATATTTTCCTTTCATATATTATATATATGTGCTGTGACTGTGGACTAGTTGTGTTGTACTCTGCTATTTATTACCTCTTTTCTCATATTGGGCAAAAGGTTTATGATCGTACTAGCCGGCAAAATCGGCGTGTTGTGGTGTCGACTAACCCGTGCGTTAGTGTCACCGTAAGATGGCGGTTCTGGGCATAAGACTGGAAGACTCCTTGGTAAGGGGGAGGGGGGTCTTACAAACTGGTATCACTTGACCGAACGATCATATGAGAAAGAAGTGCACAACACTGGACCACCCCGTGCGAGAATTAGTTTGCGGACAAACTATGCAGCGGATGCAGTGGTGTGCCCATGTGTAAATAGTCACATAAAACAGTCCATTAAGTACAATGAATTAGGCTAGTTCTGTTTTAAGCTTACCTTTATGCGACCTCCACAGGTTGCTGCACCGCAAAATGTGGTTACTCCCCCTCCAGCTACCACTCCATTTTTACAGACGGAGATGGGGCAGACTTTGACGGCGATCATGGAAGCCTTCAAAGCCCAGCAAATTGTAACACCCCCTATCCGTCGCATAGCATATAGCAGTAGGTCCCGTCGGGGCCCGATGCCATATACCACAGACAGACCGGGTGGTTACTCATGGAAACCATCCAAACAATCATCACGTCCTACACAGAGCATTCTAGCGGAAGCAGTTTATAAAAGTTGCAACAGAGAACCCAGCACTAAAGCATGAATGTCCACTAATACCAAACTAGGAAGGTTGTACATACACAAGTGCAGGCCTTAAGGCCTTACAAAATGGTTCACTTGATATTACATAATTTACAAACAACGGCACACACTCCAATTATGCCTTCGAGGGCCGGCTTCGCAAATTGGGCTTTAGCTCGCTATTGACCACTTGGTCCAGCAGCTCCTGCAAGCAACAAACCACCGCACGGTGGCAAAACAAGGCAACGGTCAGCAATGCTGACCAAATTATAACGATCCCGCCCCCAGCTCGGGGCGGCGATGTTCCTTCCCTGCATTTCATTAGCATAAGCGAGCAACATATATATAATCATTTCATCACAGACGTTGGCTCGCACGGCCACACACCCCGT
This sequence comes from Platanthera guangdongensis, assembly GCA_039583875.1. NCBI lineage: Eukaryota > Viridiplantae > Streptophyta > Magnoliopsida > Asparagales > Orchidaceae > Platanthera > Platanthera guangdongensis. The sequence continues at coordinate 119,172,979 of CM077163.1, forward strand.
GCTCTTGGGGCACATTCTCGGTGAACCGGTTGATGTCACGTCAATTAAAGCCATAGACATTCTGGACTCACCACCGCCACTCTGACGGCCAAACCTTTGAGCATTTTGTCTTCTTGGCCTGGGTCACGACAATTTAAGCCATACACCGCCGAAGACCCTAATCTATGCCAACGGCAAGTGCCGCGTACCCTTTGGTCTCTTTAACCGAACGACATAGAACGGTTACGGTTCCATCTAACCCGTGCTCACATCGCAACGACAGTTTAAGCCATATGCGCGGGTCAAACTTCTCCCGAGTCCCATTTCCATCACAATTCACATAACCTGGTTATGTTCAAGTTGGCTCTCAGGCCACCAAGTTGGCAAGATCACACATCCGCCCAGTTTTCTGGGTGCACCTTTGGGTTAATCCCCAAGGCTCCCTGTTGCAATCTACCGTGTAGAAAACCCAAAAAACAACCAATAACACGAAGTCTTCTCCGGCATTATGCAATGCAACATCACTGATCCAGACCAACATGTCCGGATAGGCTTCACACATCATGCCTATGTCCGTTCTCTCTTACGAACTCTAAACAACGGGGACTTTACATATCTACCCGAAGGAACGCCGCCAACTCACCACAAACTCGCGAGAGCGTGCTTCCTATGCAAAGAAGGAGAGCTACACATACTCAAGAAGAGAATCATTACCCTAGCGCTTCTCTTTAGCGCCATGGAAAAGTAAGCGGATGAAAAGCACCGCACTCTCTTCTCCTCCGTGGATCCGAAGTCGGCTCGCGATTTGGAGCTTCGAAGCTCCTCCAATGGCCGGATCTTGATTCTTCTTCCTTCCTTGGCTATCCTCTCTCTCTAAGCTTTAGAAAGATAACCACTCATGAAAAGTGAGGTTTTCTAATGCCCATTCCAGAGTATATCCCATCAGGAACAAACCCCAGCCGTTGGATCACCAATTAAAGAAACGAACGGCTTTGATTCGGGACTGAAATGTCCAATCTAGACCGAACACGGCCTGGCACACGCCCGTGTCCAGGGCCGTGTGCCTCATTTACCGTCAAAATCGACGCACCTGGAACAACACACGGGCATCGAACACCCCCGTATTTGACATGACACACCCGTGTTCAACCTAACACGGTCGTGTGGCCGGCCGTGTACACCCATCGATTTATCCCGAAAACAACTCGAGAACTGCACGGGTTCTAGGACACGCCCGTGTCCTTGCACGTATCTACCTCAACACGCCTGGTCTCCAGGCCGTGTACACGGTCTCGACACTCGACACTTCGTCGAGAGAAGTTCGTCGACCTCACGACACGGCCTTGGACACGCCTGTGTCCTAGGCCATGTGACCTGTCTCGACACATCGTCGAGCAAAATTTGTTGACTCCCCGGGACAAGTGTCGACACGGGTCGACACGCCCTGCGACACACCCGTATCTCAGGCCGTGTGCCATGTCTCGACACTTCGTCGAGCGCAGAGTGTCGACTTCGCGGGCTGAGTGTCGACACTGGTCAACACGCCCTGCGACACGCCCGTGTCGCAGGCCGTGTGCCCAGTCTCGACACAATGTTGAGAGCAAAATGTCGACTTCGCCGGCTGAGTGTCGACACAAGCCTGACACGCCCGTGTCCCAGGCCGTGTGCCTTCTGCCAGAACCCAAAATTGGCCCAAAACGTCCCCCGTCGCTCTTTTGAGTTTCGGGGCGTTACAACTCTACCCCTCTTAAAAGAATTTCGTCCACGAAATAATATAAAGGAAAGACATGTACAAAACCAAAATTTGTACCTGAGCGGAACAACTCCGGATACTCGTCAAGCATAGTCTGCTCTCGCTCCCAAGAGAGCTCCTCACGACCGCAATTGTCACATCGGACTTTGACCATCCTGATCTCTTTATTGCGTAGCCGCTTGACCTCGAGTCCTCAATCCGCACGGGCTTGACCTTTGTCGTCAGCCCACTATCCACCGGCACTTGATCAACCGCGATCACTAGCGTAGGATCTTGCACCGCCTTCCAAAGCACCGAAATATGGAATACATCATGTAATCCACCGAGCTCCACTGAAAGCTTCAACTGATAGGCCGCTTCACCAACTCGCTCCAGAACCTCAAACGGCCCAAGGTACCTCGGGCATAGCTTTTTCAATCGCCGCACCCGCGAGACACCCTTGAACGGCTTGATCTTTAAGTACACCCAATCGCCCATAGCGAACTCCATGTTCCTGTGCTTGGCAATATAGTACTTCGCTTGCCGGTCCTGAGCGATAAGCAACGTCTCCCGAATGGTTCTCACCAAAGAAGTAGCATCCTCCACTTCTAAATGCTTATACAACTTTGACTCACCCGTTTTTAGCCAAGACAATGGCGTGCGACATTTTCTACCATATAGGGCCTCGAAGGGCGCCATTTGAATACTCGCTTGGTAGCTATTGTTGTATGCGAACTCCATCAAATAAAGGTGGTCTTCACATTGCTTTCCAAAATCCAAGACACACATGCGGAGCATGTCTTCCATGGTTCTATTGACCCTCTCGGTCTGCCCATCCGTTTGCGGATGGAAGGTTGTGCTGAATTTTAGCTTTGTTCCCAACATTTGCTACACAAGCCTCCAATCATTGGACGTGAACCATCCATCTCGGTCACTCACGATGCTGCGGGGCACACCATGAAGCTGTACAATATTATCCACATACAGTTTTGCCAACTTATCCACCGGATCATCTTTCCTATGCGGGATGAAATGCGACACCTTCGTTAACCGATCTACGACCACCCAAATGGCGTCGTTCCCCTTTTGCGACCTTGGCAAACCGTGCACAAAGTCCATAGAGATGTCGTCGAATTTCCACTCCAGAATAGGTAAGGACTTAAGAAATCCTCCCGGCTTTTGACACTCCGCCTTCAACCAAGGTGCAAGTTTGGCACTTCTCCACATAGAGCGACACATCTTTCTTCAAACCCGGCCACCAAAACAGTTTCTTCACATCGCGGTACATCTTCGTGCTCCCCGGGTGAATCGAGTACTTGGTATGGTGTTCCTCGGACAACAATTCCACCCGCAAATTACCCACACTTGGGACGCACAGATGACCATCTTTCCAAAGCAATCTGTCCTCCACACCGAATTGGGAATTTGACCCATCCAGAGCCTCTACCATGAACTGCTTCATATGGGCATCCATACCCAAAGCCTGCCGAATCCGATCAGCCAGGTCATATTAGACTTCAGTCCAATTCAGAACTGCTTCAGTACTTGATTGTCTATCCACACAAACAATCTCCAATGCCTCCAATTCCCGCACCAACCGCTCATCATGCACCGATAGCCAATTGGCTTGAGCTGGGGCTCGACGACTCAACACGTCCTCAACTGCATTACCTTTACCAGGCACGTAGTGAATCTTGAATGTATAGTCTCCCAAGAACTCCATCCATCTACGCTGCTGCATATTCAGATCCTTCTGATCAATCAGATACTTCAGGCTCTTATGATCGGTATAGATATCAATCTTCACACCGTACAAATAGTGTCTCCATAGCTTCAAGGCAAAAATCACGGCCGCTAACTCCAAGTCACGTACCGGATAATTCCTCTCGTGCACCTTCAGCTGTCTCGAGCCAAAAGCTATCACACTTCCGTGTTGCAGTAGCACACAACCCATACCGCTGCCCGAAGCATCGCTATAAATCTCATAGCCTTCGGTTCCACATGACGAACTCATCACAGGCGCCGTGGTCAACCGACACTTCAACTCCTCAAACTCTTGCGCGCACTTCGGCATCCAAACGAACTTCTGCTCCTTCCTCGTCAAAGTAGTGAGAGGTAACGCTATCCGCGAGAAGTTCTCTACGAAGCACCTATAATAGCCGGCAAGCCCCAGAAAGCTCCAGACTTCCGCTACCGTAGAAAGCTCAGGCCACTCCCGTATCGCAACAATCTTCGCCGGATCCATAGCAATACCCTCTCCACTCACTATATGCCCGAGGAACGCCACTGAGGATAACCAAAACTCGCACTTCGAGAACTCGGCATACAACTGATTCCTCCTTAGCGTCTCCAAAACCAAATGAAGATGCTTGAAGTGATCTTCCTCACTTTGCGAGTACACCAAAATATTATCGATGAAGACGATCACAAAATGGTCTAAGTACTCTCTGAAAGTCCTGTTCATCAAATCCATAAACACTGACGGCGCATTAGTCAGCACAGACGACATGACCGTAAACTCGTAATGCCCGTATCTCGTACTGAACGCTGTCTTCGGGATATCACTCTCCCTTATTCGCAGCTGATAGTACCCGGACTTGAGATCCAACTTCGAGTACACCGTCGACCCGACCAACTGATCAAAAAGATCATCGATCCAGGGGCATCGGGTACTTGTTCTTCTCCGTCAAGTTGTTGAGCTCTCGATAATCAATACATAGCCTCAAGCTTCCGTCCTTCTTCGTAACAAAGAGGACCGGCGCGCTCCAAGGCGAAGAACATGGGCGCACATACCCTTGCTCCAACAACTCTTGCAATTGAACCTTCAGCTCCGCCATTTCCTTAGGCGCTAGCCGATAAGGAGATCGTGACACAGGCTTTCCACTTGGCACTAGCTCAATCGTAAAATCTATATCCCGCTGATGCGGGGCTCCAGGAAGATCTGCGGGGAACACATCAGGGTATTCCGACACCACTGAAATACTATCCAATGCGGGCTTCGGCTTTGCAACCTCCACTAGTGTAAAGAACAGTTCTGCACCGGCACGAACAGCCTTCACCACCTGAAGAGCTGACATCAACGTCTTGCTCGACCCCTTTAAGCCCGTAAATGTCATTTCACGAATTACTCCCAGCTTGACTTCCTTGCGACCGCAATCAATATAGGCCTACTGCTGCGAGAGCCAGTCCATGCCAAATATAACGTCGAACTCCACCAACGGAAGTAACGACGCCTGCAGATCGAACTCCTGATTTCCAATACGAATCTTAACATCGCAGATCCTATCCGCGTGCATTGAACACCCATTGGGCAACAACACATCTAGCTTATCCTTCGTCATCGAAGAAGGGACTCCAATGCGTGATTTAAATCCTTCGGACAAGAATGAGTGTGAAGCTCCCGTATCGAAAAGTGCTCTCGCCGGATTTTCACAAATCAAAACAAATCCTAAACAAGTAGTGGTAAGGTAACATGTGCATAACAAGTATTTAAAGAAATTGACTTGCTACAAATTAAATCGTACCTGTCACCACATCATCCTGTTTGATAGCCTCCTGTTGGCCAAGATTATACACCCTTGTTTGGGCCGGAGCATAGTGGGACGTGGTCGACTCCACCGCCTTGCCCTTCTCTTTATAGGTCTCTCCCGGCTTTCTCTCGGACTTGGGGCGTCCGCTCCAACAATCGCGGGCAAAGTGCCCCGTCTTTCCACAAGTAAAACATGCGCCCGGGGTCCGACCCGTAGTCGCCCCAGAAGCACCAGAAGGAGCTGGACCCGAAGTCCTATGCTTCTTGAAGGACCTTCGATAGCCGGACTTTGAAGTAGTCGGCACTTTGAATTCAGACTTCTTATCACCCAAGCTTTTCTTTGCTTGTACGTTCTTCATATCCTTCTCCAAGGACCAGGCCGTGTTGACCAAGGTTAAGAAACCCTGCGTCATCGGCCCCGAGAGTGGTAACCTCAACTCATCTCTCAACCCTTCGTAGAAGCGATTAGTCTTGCGCTCCTCATCCATAATAGTGGGGCTAGCATAACGACTCAGACGAGTAAACTCGTGGAGATATTCATCCACGGTACTGTCTCCTTGAAACAATTTCAGGAACTCGTTCTCCAACGCTATCCTCTAAGTCGAATGGAGGTATCTAGCCAAGAACAATCTCGAGAACTCTTCCATCGAGACATCAACAAGTTGTCTACCTCTCAGTAGATGCAGCTCCAATCCTTCACACCACATTCTCGCTTCACCGTCCAAAAGGAATGTAGCGATGGTGGTCATTTGCCACTCCTCCATCTCCGTTGCTGTCATGACTCTCTTCACCCTGGAGAGCCAGTCTTCAGCTTGAGATAGGGTTCCCAACCCCGAGAATACCGGAGTGTTAAAGCTCATTACATGCTTAAGTTGCCTCTCGGTTGCCTCCTTGGCACCAACGGTTCCACTACCACTTGCTCCACTCTCCTCGGCTCAGCCTCTTGCAGCGGTACCTGCTCCATCGCAGGAGCGGGCTGCTGCGTTTGCCTTGCAGGCTGCGCATTAATCATGGCCAACACAGCTTCGGTCACCAATCGTATGGTCTCAGCCGATAGAGGTGTTGCAGGAGCTTCATTAGGTGCACTGCTAGCCTCATAAACTCGGTGTTCCGACGGCATAACACCAGTTCTGGTCACTTATAGTGGTACAAAACACTGTTAAGCAACCAAATAAAATTACAAACATCAATTATAGGAACATGCAGGTTCCTCAAACACGTGTATTTTCATTTCTAAGTGGACATTCATGGGTTCTTTTATTGTTATAACGATGACGCACACATGTGCTCACCACCCTTAAAAAGAATTTGCCCACGAATTCAATTTAAGCCCGACCAAAACTAGTAGTCTAATACCAAATTATAACACCCCCTATCCATCGCATAGCATATAACAGTAGGTCCGGCCGGGGTCCGACGCCATATACTACAGACAGACCGGGTGGTTACTCATGGAAACCATCCAACCAATCATCATGTCCTACACAGAGCATTCTAGCGGAAGCAGTTTATAAAAGTTGCAACAAAGAACCCAGCAGTAAAGCATGAATGTCCACTAATACCAAACTAGGAAGGTTGTACATACACAAGTACAGGCCTTAAGGCCTTATAAAATGGTTCACTTGATATTACATGATTTACAAACCACAGCACGCAGGCCGGTCATACATGAATAAAATCAGTAAACACTCCAATTAGGCCTTCGAGGGTCGGCTTCGCAAATTGGGCATTAGCCCGCTATTGACCGCTTGGTCCAGCAGCACCTGCAAGCAACAAACCACCGCACGGTGACAAAACAAGGCAACGGTCAGCAATGCTGACCAAATTATAACAATCCCGCCCCCAACTCGGGGCGGCGATGCTCCTTCCCTGCATTTCATTAGCATAAGCGAGCAACATATATATAATCATTTCATCACAGATGTTGGCTCGCACGGCCACACGCCCCATGCTCTCAGGCCACATTCTCGGTGAACCGTTCGATGTCACGTCAATTAAAGCCATAGACATTCCGGACTCACCACTGCCACTCTGACGGCCAAACCTATGAGCATTTTGTCTTCTTGGCCTGGGTCACGACAATTTAAGCCATAGACCGCCGAAGACCCAAATCTATGCCAACGGCAAGTGCCATGTACCCTTAGGTCTCTTTAACCGAATGATATAGAACGAGTACGGTTCCATCTAACCCGTGCTCACATCGCAACGACAGTTTAAGCCATATGCGCGGGTCAAACGTCTCCCGAGTCCCATTTCCATCAAAATTCACATAACCCGGTTATGTTCAAGTTGGCTCTCAGGCCACCAAGTTTGCAAGATCATGCATCCACCCAGTTTTCCGGGTGCACCTTTTGGTTAATCCACAAGGCTCCCTATTGCAATCTACCATGTAGAAAACCCGAAAAATAACCAATAGCACGGAGTTTTCTCCGGCATTATGCAATGTAACATCACCGATCCAGACCAACATGTCCGGATAGGCTTCACACATCATGCCTATGTCCGTTCTCGCTTACAGACTCTAAACAACAGGGACTTTACATATCTACCCGAAGGAACGCCTCCAACTCAATGCAAACTCGCGAGAGAGGGCTTCCTATGCAAAAAAGGAGAGCTACACATGCTCAAGAAGAGAATCGTTACCCTAGCGCTTCTCTTTGGCGCCATGGAAAAGTAAGCAGATGAAAAGCACCGCACTCTCTTCGCCTCCGTGGATCCGAAGTCGGCTCGCGATTTGGAGCTTCGAAGCTCCTCCAATGGCCGGATCTAGCTTCTTCTTCCTTCCTTGGCTCTCCTCTCTCTCTAAGCTTTAGAATGATAACCACTCATGAAAAGTGAGGGTTTCTAAGGCCCAATCCCGGGTATATCCCATCAGGAACAACCCCTAGCTGTTGGATCACCAATTAAAGAATCGAACGGCTTTAATTCGGGACTGAAATGTCCAATCTGGACCGAACACGGCCTGGCACACGCCCGTGTCCAGGGCAGTGTGCCTCATTCGCCGTCAAAATCGACGCGCCTGGAATAACACACGGGCATCGAACACGCCCATGTTCGACCTGACACGCTCGTGTTCCACCTGACACGGCCGTGTGGCCGGCCGTGTACCACCATAAATTTATCCCGAAAATAACCCGAGAACTGCACGGGTTCTAGGACACGCCCGTGTCCTTGCCCATGTCTACCTCAATATGCCTGGGCTCCAAGCCGTGTACACGGTCTCGACACTCGACACTTCGTCGAGCGAAGTTCATCGACCTCACGACACGTCCTTGGACACGCCCGTGTCCTAGGCCGTGTGCCTTGTCTCGACACATCGTCGAGCAAAATTCGTCGACTCCCCGGGACGAGTGTCTACACGGGTCGACACGCCCTGCGACACACCCGTGTCGCAGGACGTGTGCCATGTCTCGACACTTCGTCGAGCGCAGAGTGTCGACTTTGTGGTCTGTGTGTCGACACGGGTCGACACGCCCTGCGACACGCCCGTGTCGCAGGCCGTGTTCCCAGTCTCGACACAATGTCGAGAGCAAAATGTCGACTTCGCCGGCTGAGTGTTGACACAAGCCTGACACGCCCTGGGACACGCCTGTATCCCAGGCCGTGTGCCTTCTCACAGAACCCAATACTGGCCCAAAACGTCCCCCATCGCTCTTTTGAGTTTCGGGGCGTTACACAAGTCCCGGCGCCGCAGCAAAATCCGGGGTCAAGCTGGCTAACTACCTTCAAGATCCTGTCCACACCGATGTACCGTGGGACAGAGGATGCTGTAAAGACGGAGGAATGGATTTAGGCCATACATGAGATACTGGCAGGCATCAGCTGCCCGGTCGGCCAGGCGGTACCTCTAGCCACCTATGCACTAGAGGCTCATGCGAAGAGATGGTGGAAGTCAGTGCAAGAGTCTACACATGCTGATTGGGAGCTATCAGACATTTCTTCGTAGGAGTTCGGCGATGTATTTTTCGATCACTTCGTATCTACTACAGACAGGGATGCCTTGGAGGAGAGGTTTCTGAACCTCATGCAGGGGATCAGATCGGTGATTGAGTACCAGAGGGAGTTTTCCCACCTTGCCAGGTTTGCAGGGATATAGGATACAGATGATAAGAGGTATGTCAAGAGGTTCTACCGGGGCCTCAGAGATGACTTGAGGCAGGCTTCGTTGTTCATTTCGCACGGCACATCGGCCCATATTATCGAAATGGAAAAGAAGCTTGAGGCCGACTAGCTGATGGTGCAAGGCAGAGGGAAGAGACCATACGATGGGTCGACATCATGAGAGAGCAGTAGGGGCTCTCAGAGAGGCAGGATTATTGGATACAAGATGGGTGGGGGACGTCGTCATCCCAACTACAGGTAGGAGCAGGGGCCTCCTCCAGCATTAGCTCCCACACCTCTACAGGTGCATGTTCCGAGGATACAGGATGACATGGTCACCGACCGGTAGTCTGTTATGGATGCCGCCAGCCAGGGAACATTAGATCGGAGTGTCTGCATCGGTTCCATCCACCTCCTCCTCCTCCACTCCCAGTGGCTCCAGTACAGCAGGGCAAAGGCCGAGGACGAGGTCGAGGCCGAGGCCGGGGATATCACGGCAGAGGATGCAATCAGGAGCAGATATACGCTTTGGACCTCATGGAGCAGAGGAACCCCGAGGAGGTGATTACATGTACTTAAATTATTTAATTTAGAAAATTCAACCTTAGTGGTGCCTTGAAAACCACAGAAATAACATCCATTATACCTCAAATAAATCTCAGGCATAGTTATGATCAGCGGCAAGCCCGCACATACCCTCTTCGACACGGGTGATTCCCACTCATTCGTGTCGGACACTTTCATTGAAGGACTAGAAGGTGTGGAGAGATTCCCTGGCACAGAGATGAGGGTGCGTCTTCCTGATGGCTTGGAGCTACGGACCACAGATAACTCCAACATGGAGGCTGAGATAGGAGGCAAGATATTCAAAGCTCCGACGGCGATCTTGAGATTGCCGGACTTTGATTTGATTTTGGGCATGACCTGACCTCATTGGAACATTGCCCAGATCGACTGCCCTTCTAAGAGGATCACACTCAGTCATGGAGACTCCTACATTACTATTGAAGGTATCCGACCTATCCCTTATCTATCAGTGTCTTCTATACAGGCCATCAAGGCCTATAAGCAGGGGGAAGAGGTGTACCTCATCTGCTTCGAGATGGTGGCAGCAGAGAGTTCTATAGCTGATATTCCGATGGTTCAGGATTTCTCTGATGTATTCCCGGAGAATTTGCCCCTACTACTACCAGCTCGAGACTTGGATTTCCGGATTCAGTTGGTGCCGGGGGCGAGGCCAGTATCCCGGGCACCTTACATGATGGCTCCCAGAGAGTTAGCCGAATTCAGGACTCAGCTTCAAGAGCTTGTGGACTCAGGATTTGTGCGGCCGAGTTCGTCACCGTAGGGAGCACCAGTTCTCTTTGTAAAGAAGAAAGACAGATCATTGCGGCTATGCATAGATTATAGGGAGCTAAACCGGTTGACGGTCCGGAATACCTACCCACTGCCTAGGATAGATGAGTTATTTGATCAGCTTCAGGTGGCCTTCTGGTTCTCTAAGCTGGATTTGAGATCCAGTTACTATCAGCTGCACATTCGAGAGGAAGACATCCCGAAGACGGCTTTCAACTCACGTTATGGGTTATACGAGTTCACGGTGATGCATTTTGGGATCACGAATGCCCATGTCGCATTCATTAGTCTAATGAACCGTGTATTCGAGCCCTTCTTGAACCGCTTCGTCATTGTATTCATCGACGATATTCTGATCTATTCCCGAACTCGGGAGGAGCATACAGAGCATTTGACATAGGTTTTGCAGAGGCTGAGGGAGTCCCAGATGTATGTAAAGTTTTCAAAGTGCAAGTTCTGGCTACAGGAGGTGGCCTTCTTGGGGCATACGATCAGTGGAGCTAGATTGGCGGTGGATCCAGCCAAGATAAAGACAGTGAGAGATTGGCCACGACTGAAGACAGCGTCTGACATTCGCAGTTTCTTGGGATTAGCAGGTTACTATCGTAAGTTCGTGGAGGGGTTCTCGAGGATAACACTCACCCTCACGACCTTGACGAGGAAGGATGCAGAGTTTACATGGACAGAGCAGTGCGAGACAGCGTTTCAGGAGTTGAAGGAACGACATACCTCATCCCCTATCCTTGCACTCCCATCTGGGAGTGAGGGATTTCAGATTTACACGGATGCCTCAAATGAAGGGATGGGTGTTGTACTAATGCAGCACGGACATGTTATCGCTTATGCTTCGAGACAGTTGATGAAGTAGGAGCATAACTATCCGGTACACGATTTGGAGCTCGGGGCTGTAGAATTTGCACTAAAGATATGGCGGCACTATCTGTATAGGATTCATTGTGATATTTTCTCAGATCACAAGAATCTCAAGTACATCGATACGCCGAAGGACCTAAACCTGCGACAGTGGAGATGATTAGAGTTTGTCTGTGACTATGATTACCAGATTCATAACAACCCGGGGAAGGCAAACACAGTAGCAGATGCATTGAGCAGGAGGGCTGGCACCTCCGGGTCGGAGCCTCGGATGATGGCTATGGAGCTGATACACGTGATGGACGACATGCATATTACTATGGTTTCTGATGCCGAACCAGTAGGATACCGAGAGTACCTGAGCTCATTGATCAGTGATGATGACATTCAGGAGCATATTATGGCGCATCAGAGGCTAGATGCTGCATTGGAGCCGATTTTCAGTGCCCTGGAAAGGGGCTAGGTTGAGGATTACACGTTGCTGGATGATCTCCTTCGATTCCGTGGAGTCATTTATATACCAGCTGGGGGCGGTATCCGGGATGATATACTTAGAGAGGCACATTGCACTTTGTGACACATTGTGAGACGTGCCACCGCGTTAAGGCAGAATTCAAGAGCCCGGGAGATTTATTACAACCATTGCCAGTCCCAGAGTGGAAGTTCGAGGATATTGCTATGGATTTTGTGCACGGACTACCTCGCTCCCACTCTGGGCATGATTCTATATGGGTCATAGTACACAGACTGACCAAGGAAGCGCGCTTTATTCCAGTCAGGAAGGATGCTCCCATTGCAGTTTTGGTGAGATTATTCGTGGATCAGTTTGTCAGATACCATGGCATCCCCAGGACTATTGTTTCGGATCGTGATGGTCGGTTCACTTCGAGCGAGTGGAGGGCTGTGCATTCTTACTTGGGCTCTCGGCTTACTTTTAGTACTGCCTTCAACCCGCAGACTGACGGACAGACGGAGCGGACCATATGAATCATGGAGGATCTACTCCGCCTGTGCATATTGGATACAAGGAATCCTTGGGAGAGGCTACTACCATTGATCGAGTTCTCCTTCAATAACAGCCACCAGGCTAGCATCAGGATGGCTCCATATGAGGCACTTTATGGGAGGAAGTGTCGTACACCACTGTCATGGGTTCAGGATGTGGATACCAAGGCTCTTGGTTCTGATTATGTGAAGCATACAGAGGCTCAGGTTCATTTGATCAGGGATCGGTTGCTAGAGGCCCAGAGGAGACAGACAAAGTATTATGATGCTCGGCACCGGAAGGTGGAGTTCCAGGTTGGAGATAGAGTTTTCTTGAAGTTACGTCCTATACACGGTGTCTCTCGGGTGCGTAGGCACAAGAAGCTCAGTCCTCGATACATGGGGCCAAACTTGATCTTGGAGCGGATCGGCCCCTTAGCTTACCGACTGCAGCTGCCACCGCAGTTGGGTACCCGACACAACGTCTTCCATGTCTCTTCCTTGCGAAGAGCTCTCCTACGGCCAGAACATCACGTTACTACTACAGCCGATCCGATAGCGCCAGACAGATCCGTCAGATTGGAGCCGATCCGGATTGAAGATACAGATGTCTGTGTGTTGCGGAAGAAGCAGGTCCCTCTCGTGAAGGTGTTGTGGTCCAATCATGGACAGGAGGAGCACACCTGGGAAGCGAGAGATCTAATGTTGGAACGACACCCGGAGCTGTTTAATTCAGGTATGCTGCAAGTTATGTTTTGAATTTACTTAAACTGTTACAAGTAGAACCCCGTAGACCCGAACTTTAATTTCGGGGACGAAATTATTTTCTTGTTTATTGGGATTTGTAACATCTCATGTTGCTTCTAGACCCCCTAAATTTCAATTGGGTTAGGCATGGGGTGGGTGATAGGGAATTTAGATAGGTTTGACCCTAGGTAGTGGGTTGTAGCCATGTGGGGCCCACTAAGGGGCCAAAGTCAAACTAGGTCAAACTAGCCTAAATAGGAACCCTAGCCACACCATGACCACACCACATTGCCCTAACCCTAAAATAATCTAAGTGGACCCTAGGGCATGTCATTGGGTCAAACCTTTGACCCTAGTTGACCAAAGTCAACCATGACCCTAATTTGGTCAAACCTATACCTATATGCCCAATTAGCCCAAGTAGGGCACCACATTGACCTAACCCAAGTTGGGTGGTGCCATTAGACCCATGACCACCAAGTGGGGTCAGCCCACCGATCATGGTTGACCAAGTCAACCCAAGTCAACATAATTAACCTAGAGGAGAAAATGAGAGCTAAGACCACTCCCCTTGGGCCAAGCCCACCAAACTTGGTCCATAACCAGCCAAGTGGTCAATGACCACCCCTACCCACTGGTTTTGAATAGAGTGACACATGCATGAGGGTAAAGTGAGAATTTTAGGAGAGATAAGTTGAGTTAAGAAGAAGAGGCCACTTGGCCTTGGCTCCATCAGCCCAAAATGGTGCTTGCTGGCCTCCTCATTGAATTCTAGAGAACTTGGCAGCATGGTGGCCACTTGGCACCATGGGTGAAGCCTCCAAAGCCCCAAACCGAGCTCACCTTGATTGTATCTCCCTATACAGTCACTTCCAGCTCAAACCGACCACACCATCATCTTCAGTGAGGGGAATAGAGTGGAGAATGAGTCCTGGAGCAAAGCTTTTGGTGGAGAATCAAGGATTTGAGTAGGAGATCGCCGGAGCAGCTCATCCATGGCCAACCGCCGCCAACCTTGCCGGCGTGCCGCCATTCGGTTCCGTTTCGCCTCCCCTCTACTCGTACTAGATTTCTAGATCTTTAGGGAGAGACATCGGGCTCAATTGAGCCCGATACCATGAGAGAAAAATGAGAAATTTCCGAGTTTTACTTCTTGCTCGGGTTCGCCGGAGGAGCCAATTCCGGCGGCCTCATCGCCGGAAACCGCTAGCCACCACCTCAGTGAAGGTGGTGGCGACATCCGCCGGCAGTGGTGGTGGCTCAACTGGCCGGAATTAGCCAGCAAAGTGGCCCAGCCAGAATCAATCTGGACCGTTGGCCGTTTGGGGACGATGAACCGATCCCGTCCAATATGCTTTAGGATTCGTGCTCAGTTATATTAAATCAAATATAAACTATAGTATATAAATGTGTAATTGTCACACTATTTCGGTAATAGTGCATGGCTACTTTAGACCTCTTAGAGGCATTTTCAGGACATGCACCTTCAATGAAAGTTTTAGCTTAACCTATTAACTTTAATTTGACACCTTAATCTTGTAATTTGGAGAAGTATACTGCCCTGTAGGTCGGTTTTCCTAGGATTGGTCCTAGGTAAGGGCAAAAATTCAATTTGATGCCCAAGGCAAACCAGTAATCTACATGACCCCAAATTTTGGGTGCATGCATGTTTAGGGCATATTTAGCCCCTGCCAAAAAATGAGAATTTTGGGGAAAACATTTTTTATAGGTTTATTCATAATACACAAATTTAAATAAATGAAATATTTGCAATATTATGGCTTCAAATGGCCCCAAATTCTGGTGGCATGTCCTTGGGGAATATTTATGTGCATGGTAAAAATTTCAACATATTTCGGCCACTACCTGTTAGGTAAACTCACTTGCATGTGTTGATTATATATAGGCTTGGGGTGCAACTAGCCAATTTTAATATATTGTGTATTAAGCCTATTTAGAACATCTAAAAATCATGATATTGTTTCAGGGGCTCTCTAGGGTGACTTATACCCCACATTCTAATAATGGTCCTAAAATATTTTATGTCTCTTTTTGAAGAATGTTGATAGGAGTTATGAGGAAATTACCTTTTTACCCTCATTTTACTTAATTAGCTAATTAGTGAAAATACTTGGTAGAAATTTTTTGAAAATTTATTGATGATATATCTGAGTATGAATAACCTTGTATAATTTTCTCAGCATTTTTTGATTAATCAGTAAGTTTTAAAACCTTATAATGGCATTTTGGTAAATTATTAAGAATTAACATTTGTAGGCCATTACATTGTAGATATTGATGAAACTCTGCCATTAGCCTTAAATATACGATATATATGCTCTTGAATTTTCCTAGAAGTTTTAGTAATGTATTCCTTATACTTCATTTGGAAAATGACAATTGTATGAATTTTGTATTAATTAAGGAATAAATAGAAATAATCAAAGAAAAATTATAAATTTTGGTAGACAGCAATATTTCACCATGATATAACTCAAGAAAAAAATTCTTAGGCCAGTGGATTAAAATTTGTGATACTTCATGTATTAAATGACCTAGAGGATTAATTAAATGATTTAATTAGAGGCCTTAATGACTTAGGAAAATTATGAAAATCAATAGGCTCACTTCATTAGTCCATACCATCATAGGATAAATAATTAGTGGCAGGTGGCCCAAGAAATTAGAAGTTCCATTTCGGGGTGGTATTAGGTCATGGGTTGCGCATAGTGTAAGTAGGTCATGTTATAAGGACCACCGGGGGATAGATCAATAAATAAGCTAGAGACTTCAATTGGAATATGACCCTGGTGGGTAGAGTTGTCTTAGTGATGAGAGAAAAGTGCAAGCCCTTGGATAACAACTGGAGTGGAGGGCGGCGGAAGACCGTCACCCTTCGAAGAACATCTTAAGTCATTAGGATCACTCAAGAGTAATAACGAGAGCTGGGGGTGAATTTTGGATAGCCATCAACTAATGTAAATATCCTTGAGAAAGAGAGCTTTGGGCGTAATCCCATCGTAGTTGCTAGTGCCCCCAAGAGCCCTTCAGTGGGTATACCCTGGGCAGTCCTGGGATTGACCTTAAATCACTAAGTATAATAATCCGTAGACACGAGTAGTCCAATAGGTTAGGACATTGTGGTTCATTCTCGCCCGTAACGGGTTTGAGGGATTTGGAATAAAGGCAATATTGTGTGTTCTCACTCGTGTAGGGTTGGAGGGATTGTTATAAATTCTCGCCCGTGTAGGGTTTGAGGGATTCAGGACAGGTTGGTCCTGCGAGCTGAAGGCTTGGGATGAAATACTTGCATGTGTATAAATTTAGTGGCGGGGCATGCGGTACTGGTCGTTCGTCACACCAATTGCAGTACGGTGCACCAGGCGGGTGTGAGGGTTTGAGGGCCAGTGGGTTATTTTACACTGCGGTCTGGAGGACGATCCCCGATAACGCACACCCGACCCAACAAGACTGACGGGTTGTCAGCAAAGTACGTACTCATAGACTCTAGAGTGCACCTTGGATGTGTACAGAGGTATGCGAGAGGGGTCTAAGGTTTGGTAGTGTGCATACCGGCCTAGAAGTGGTGATGCCCGCTCCACTACTGTCGTAGCCACAGTGGTGGTACCCGAGAGTGATGCTAGCTCTCTATAAGTGGGAACTAAAGTTCTGTGATCACAAAGTCATTGTGTGTGAGTTGCACTTTCCTGTGCATAAATTGCATCATAAACATGCATTCATATTACGTCATACGCTTCATAGATCCTTATCATATAAATTAGTATGAGCTCCTTTATATGATAAGTTAAATTTCCTGGAAACCGTAACTTATAAATTTTTATGGGCATTTTTATAAGTTAAGGTACGAATTGTGATGGTAGAGTAGTGGTAGCGTAGTTTTACTTTCCTGCTCTTACTTTCAGTTTTTTACTTACTTTACCGTACTTCACTTGTTCTACTTACTTCAGTTATATACTTTACTTACTGCACTTGTGCTTCTTACATAAAACTGCTAGAGTAGAACTACTATTACTCCTCATATACTTGTTAGTATAGTGTCACTGCCAACTGTTGTTGGGAACTATACCCACATTAACCCAGATTTGATGAAGTCACCCTGGAACTAAGATGAATTAGTTTGTATTTGATGCTTTGTTTGAGCTATGTGTTTGCAGGATTTCAATGGGAAGTGTAGACCAATGTCAGTCTACAATGGGTCATAAAACACATGACCATACAGTGTAATACCTCATTGTGTGCTCCAAAGTGTTGACTCATGTGTAGCCTCTCTATTGGGATACACTTCATATTCAAGCTGTAGGACTGTGTAAAGAATTGATGATGATTCCCCTCTAGTAGAAGAAAAATTGCTGACAGAGAATTTCTCTAAGTATTCCTCTCGAGTAGGTCCTTAACTACTCGAGTAGATTGCTTGAGAAATACTCGAGTAAAAAGTTCTGCATACTCGAGTAAGAAAATTATTTCTCTCGTGATGTTAAGTAAAACACTCGAGTAGTTCACTGACATACTCGAGTAGCTTACTTAACTACTCGAGTAGATCTCTCTTCCTACTCGAGTTGCCCAGAATTCAGTTTCCATGTTTTTCTAAGTAAATCAATCGAGTAGTCCAAGTCACATACTCGAGTAGCTTATTTTCTCTCGAGTAGTTCATACTCGAGTAGTTCGAGATTTCTATTTCTCAGAATTCTTCCAAGTCATTTACTCGAGTAGGTGTTCTATATACTCGAGTAGTTCTCGACACTGTGTCGAGTAACTCTCTTCTCTGTGTCGAGTAGTTAAGATATACTCGAGTAAGTCTTTCATATACTCGAGAAGAATTCTTTTATCTCGAGTAGTTAAACCTAACTACTCGAGTAGCTGTTTTTCCCGTGTGCAGAATATTTCTAAGTATTTACCTCGAGTAGTTTTTCTAACCACTCGAGTAATTCAATTCTGCCTACTCGAGTAGTATAACTTGTACTCGAGTAGCTCAACTTCTTCCCGTGAGAACTTTCTGTGTACTGGAGTAGATCATCTAAGATACTCGAGTAGTTGATTATATGCACTCGAGTAGTTGTCTTCTACATACTCGAGTAGTCTTGATTTATATACCCCAGTAATTTCTCTCTGCTTACTCGAGTAGTCCTTGACCTACTCGAGTAGTTTTATACATTCTCGTGTATATGACCTCATTTTCCCTGAAATTTCTTCTATGTCCAGATTTGACAGATTTTCAAATACCGTGATATGATAGGTCCACGTGTACGTCATTAAAACCGATTATGACCGTTATTAGTACTCCTATAAAAGGTCTTGTCTAATTGACAAGCCCTAATCAGAAAAACAAATCTTTCAAGAAGAAAATTATTCTGAGTTTTGCAGCTGTCGCTTTCTAAAAGAATCGTTGTTTCCTCTCTCTTTCTTCACGGAACGAAAGCCGTCGCTGCCTTTGTTCTTCTCCGGCAAGGGTTTCGATCATTAGAGGAAATAGACTGAAAAAGCTCTACAGATCGAGATCGTTTTTCACATACTCATCATCTGTCCGATCGTGGAATCAAGAAGTTCAGATCTACTGATTGCCGAGAATACTTCTTCAACTTTTTTGATAAAGCTGCACACCAAGAAGAAGATTCCAGTTTCTATTTTATTTTCAGATCTGAATCAGACTATTTCACTGTTTGTATTTTTCAATACTTGAATTTCTTTTCTGTAGGAGAATTTTTCTCCGAGTGTAGGAGTTTTCCACTCTGAGTATGTAGGAAGGTGTTTCTTCCGAGTTGTAGATCCAGTGGATTGGATTGAGATTGTAGGAACTTTGTTCCGAGGGTAGGATTGATTTTCAATCCGAGATAGTGGAGTAGCCGAGTCTAGTTTATTGCTAGATCGGTGAGGGAAAGTGGATGTACCCAAGATCGGGGAACCACTATAAATCTTGTCTCGTCTGTGATATTTTAGTAGATAGATCTATGCTGTGTTCTAAGATTTTTTTTATTCCGCAAAAGACGCACAACTCACCTATTCACCCCCCTCTAGGTGATTTAGGTTAACAACTATTATCTTTCAATTGGTATCAGAGCGAGGTTGATCGTTAAAAGGTCAACACCTTGAGCAGTTCCTGCAATAGTTGTTATTTGAGATCTATCTATCATGGACAAGGCAAAGGATTTTGCCAAGCTTCCCTTATGCAACAAGAAAAACTTTCCCATGTGGAAAGAAAGGATCAAATTTTTTATGGAAGCTGTGGATCCAAGGATCTTCATGATAGTTGAAGAAGGTCCTTATGTCCCTATGACTGTCTCCACTATATATCCTACCAAGAAGGTTCCAAAGAAGCTGATGGATCTAGACAAGGATGAGATTGCACTTGTCTCACTAGACAAGAAAGCTAAAAACATTATAGCAAGTGCAGTTGATGACTCAATGCTGCAAAACTTAATCCACTGCCAATTTGCAAAGGAGATGTGGCAGTCCTTGGATACCTTAATGGAAGGAACAGAAGAAGTAAGGGATGATCGTAGATCTCTTCTCAATCAAAAGTATGAAGCCTTCCGACAGGGAAGCAAAGAGACCATTGCTGATATATTTGAGTACTTTTTCAAGATAGTGAATGGCCTAAGAGTCTATGGCAGAGTATTCACTAATGGAGAACAGAATGACAAATTCCTGAGATCCCTGACCAAAGAATGGGACAACAAGGTCTGTGCCATCAGGGAGTTTGGGAAGCTGGCTGAGACAGACCCACAAAATCTCTTCGGGAAACTTATGTCATATGAGCTTCAACTCAACACCAGGAAAGCTGAAGAAGAGAAGAGCAGGTCTGCTCTCAAAGAAAAGTTTGTTGCTCTAAAAGCAGACACCTCCAGAAAGACAAAGGCTGCCTCCCCTGCTCCAGCTCCAGAGATTAGTGAAGAAGAAGAAACTTCTGAGCCTAGTACCTCGGGCTCTGAGCTATCAGAAGGAGAGTTCTCACTACTCTCACGTCAATTCAAGAAATTCCTGAATAAGAAAAAGAAATGGAAAGGCAAGGATGCCTCCTATAGAAGATCACGACACGATGGTGATCGGCAAAGAAAAGGCTCAAGTAGCCATGACAGGTATTCCTCTAAACAGAACAAATATGTTTCGATTGACATAATTTGCTATTGTTGTAATAAGCCAGGTCACGTCATCGCCGACAGCGCTCATAAGAAGGAGGGTGGCAGAAGAGAAGAAAAGAAATCCTCACACAACAAGAAGAGGAAAGAGAAGAGCCTCATAGCCAAAAAGAGCAAGAATCTTAGTGACTCCGACTCATCTGAGTCAAGTGAAGA
The DNA here is from genome assembly GCA_039583875.1 of Platanthera guangdongensis. Lineage (NCBI taxonomy): Eukaryota > Viridiplantae > Streptophyta > Magnoliopsida > Asparagales > Orchidaceae > Platanthera > Platanthera guangdongensis. Next base: position 119,193,590 of record CM077163.1, read on the forward strand.
AGAAGAAGCTTATTTTGGGCTAATGGCTCAAACAGATGATGATCAAGAGCCCCAGTTCACTGGGAATGAAAACTCTCATACCCCTCTTTCAGATTCTGAAGTCTCTGAGCATTATTGTGAGGATAGCTCCTCTGATGATGAGTCAGCGCTAATGACCCAGTACATGAGTTAATCATGGCTTACAACAAATGTCGTCGAGTCGTGAAGACTCAGGCTAAAGAGATCAAATCTCTAAAAGCCGAAGAGAGCATCTTAAGAGAAAAAGCTGCAAAGACTGACTCCCTCGAAGAAAACTTCAATAATGCTATTGAAGAATATAACAAGGCTCTTGGGCACCTTGACCTTAAGGAGAAGATCATCAAAGAGTTGGAAGCCCAACTTGTGGCTGAAAAGAAACTTGTTGAAAGTTTCTCGAAGCCCAAAACTGTTCTTCCATTCGTTGCTGAATTCTCAGCAAATGCCAAGGGAGCTAGACTAGGCCATGAAGAAGCTCCTAGTAAATCCTCTAGGAAAAACAAGAATCAACGGAACAATAAGGCCGCCAAAAAGGCCTTAGCCGAAGAGAAGGGGAAAACCCTCAAGATCAAACTACATTCAAAAAGGTCATCTTTCCATCAAATGAGTTTGATTTTGACTCATCCTACGGGCACTTTGCTAGGCCTACCTATGTAGAGCCAAAGTCCCACTATCAAGGATGGGCTCGACGCCGAAACTTTGGTGAAAGTGTCTTTAAGGCACCTTATGAACAAGTTATTTTTCAGAGCTATGGCCCTTTCAATTACGTGCATAACTTCAAGAAGGCACCAAAGACGAAGCCTATTGTAAAAAAGCCTATAAAGTAGAAGAAGCCATGTGATTGCCATCATCATGAGGCATCTTCCTCCAAGAATGCTGCCCTTGCTAGACCACAATTCCAAAAGGTCAAGCAGGAGATCTTGAGACAAAGGTACAATAGATTTGACTGTTGGTGCTGTGCCAAGGTTGGTCACTTCGCCATAGATTGCTGGTTCAATTCCAGAAATGCTCCAACCCCTCATGTTAGCAACATGAGAAAGACCACTCATAATGCTAACACTCACAGGGGGAGCACTCTAACCCGAGACCAAGGACCCAAATGTTTTTGGGTTCCTAAGGCAAACTGATTATGATTGCAGGTATGTCCAAAGGCCAACAAAACGCCTATCTGGTACTTGGACAACGGATGCTCTCGGCATATGACCGGGACTAAAAGCCTCATTCAAAACTTTACTCCAGTCGTGAACGGACCAAAGGTCATCTTTGGAGATTCAGATGGTGGAATCACTAGAGCCTTTGGTATGATTACTAACGACAATGTATCTTTCTCGGATGTGGCTTATGTCGAAGGATTGGAACACAATCTCATAAGCATAAGCCAAATCTGCGATAAAGGATACATAGTTGAATTCCATGCTGATAAGTGCTTGATAAAATCCGTTGACAATATGGAAACGATTCTATCCGGCACTCGAAGCAGGAATATTTTCTGTTTAAATTTCATCTGTATAGATTCCTCTACACCAGTGTGTCTTTTAGCAAAAGATAGTGCGTCTCTTGGTGACCAATGGCACAAGAGACTAGCACTTATTAATTTCGAAACTATTAATAAATTATTTTCAATGGACTTAGTACGTGATTCCCAAATTTGTGAAGTGCGTCAAAGATAGACCTTGTCATGCATGCGTAAAAGGCAAGCAAACAAGGGCTACCTTTAAAAGCGTTATTGGCAAAGACTCTAACAGATGTCTCCATCTATTGCACATGGACTTGTTTGCTCCACTGCAAATTAGAAGTTTGGGAGGTAAGGATTATAGGTTGGTAATTGTTGATGATTACTCGGGCTTTGCGTGGGTGTTCTTTCTGAAACACAAGTCAGATACCTTTGACATCTTTACTAATTTTGTCAGGCAAGTCCAGAATGAATACAACTGCTCCATAGTCAAAATCAGAAGTGACAACCGAACAGAGTTCAAATCTGGGGCCATGACAGAATTCTGTGAAAGCTTAGGTATATTTCATGAGTTCTCCTCTTCTCGTACTCCACAACAGAATGGAGTGGCTGAGAGAAGGAACAGAACACTCATAGAGGCATGCAGGACCATGTTGAGTGATGCTTCACTACCAGAGTACTTCTGGGCTGAAGCCGTCAACACTGCATGCCACGTGCAAAATCGAGCACTCATAAACAAAGAGCACGATAAGGCACCTTACGAACTTCTGAAAGGCAGGAAACCAACCGTCTCATACTTTAGAATCTTTGGCTGTAAATGCTTCGTACTTAACAATGGTAAGTATCATACCACCAAGTTCAGCGAAAAGAGTTTTGAAGGTATTTTTGTAGGCTATAGTAGCCATAGTAAGGCATATAGAATTTTCAATAGAAAAACCCTGGCGGTAGAACAATCGATACATGTTGTATTTGATGAGACGTGCTTGCTGCAAAGCAATCCGTCTAGTGTGCTCATTGAAGATGCAGGTGAAAAGCTGAAAGAAACTAGCTTGGATGAACCGTCCGAAGACAAAGGAGAAAAGTTCATCAAGATCACCACTCCAACCCCTATTGGAGAGGTTGATGATCAAAATGAAGAAGTCATCCAAGATTAAGAAATCATTCCAGTGATTGAAGATAATCCAGATACAAGAACTTTAGATCTCAGACATCTAAAGGCTCACCCCATGGACCAGATCATAGGAGATCGCCGGGACGGTGTCAGAACTCGAAGAGGTACAACTAACGAGAATCTTTATTTAAGTTTTCTCTCGCAGGTTGAACCAAAGAAGTTTGAGGAAGCAAAATCAGATGCATCGTGGATAATGGCAATGGAAGAAGAGCTAAATCAGTTCAAGCACTGCAATGTTTGGAAGCTTGTTCCAAGACCCAAAGGAAAGAACATCATTGGAACAAAATGGGTCTACAGGAACAAGATGGATGAAGATGGGATGATCATAAAGAACAAGGCCAGACTCGTCGCTAAAGGCTATAATAAAGAAGAAGGAATCGACTTCGACCAGACATATGCTGCAGTGGCAAGGCTGGAGGCAATAAGGTTGTTCCTAGCATATGCTGCACTCAAAGGCTTTACCGTCTATCAGATGGACGTGAAGTCTGCCTTCCTAAATGGTAACATAAAGGAGGGAGTGTATGTGGAACAACCTCCAGGTTTCGTTGATCCCAACTTTCCTAATTACGTCTATTTCTTGCACAAGGCCCTATATGGTCGGAAACAAGCTCCTAGAGCTTGGTATGAGACGCTGTCTAGCTTTCTACTTGAGAACAAGTTCACAAGGGAAAAGATAGACTAGACATTATTTTTAGGGAAATTAAAGGCAAGATTTTGCTAGTGCAAATCTATGTCGACGACATTATTTTTGGTTCTACAGACGACAACCTCTGCAAAAAGTTCTCAAAACTTATGCATGGGAAGTTCGAAATGAGCAGTATGGGCGAGCTGAAGTATTTCTTAGGGCTTCAGGTGAAACAATCTGAAGATGGAATTTTCATCTCGCAGACCAAGTTCATCAAAGTGCTAATTAAGAAATTCGGAATGGAGAACGCAACCTCTATGAGGACTCCAATGGGCTCAACTATGTCTTTGGACAAGGATGAAAAAAGGAAACCTTTTGATGAAACCAAGTACAGAAGCATAATTGGATCCCTGCTCTACCTTACTGCCAGTAGACCTAACATAATGTTTTCAACATGTGTCTGTGCTAGATTTCAGGTGAACTCTAAGGAATCTCACTACGCTGCTGCAAAGTGGATTTTAAGATACCTTAAAGGTACACCAAATCTTGGCTTATGGTACCCAAGAAGTAATGACAGCGAACTAACTGGAGTTTCAGATGCAGATTTTGCAGGTAGTACAGACGACCGAAAAAGCACTTCAGGGACTTGCCAATTCTTTGGAAGAAGGCTAATCTCCTGGAGTAGTAAGAAGCAGAACTGTGTCACAATCTCAACGGCCGAGTCAGAGTACATCTCTGCAGGCAGTTGCTGCGCACAGTTACTTTGGATAAAGAATCAGTTCGAAGATTACAACTTGAAGTTCAAGAATGTCCCACTGTTTTGCGACTCCTCCAGCGCAATTACAATAGCCAACAATCCAGTCTCGCACAGCCGGACAAAGCATATCGAGCTAAGGTATCATTTCATCCGGGAGCATGTAGAGCATGGGGACATAAATCTCCAATATGTCTCCACAGACAGGCAAGTTGCAGATATCTTCACGAAGCCGCTGGACGAGACCAAGTTCTCCTTCTTCAAAACTGAACTTGGGATGCTCAACAAGGAAGATTAGAGAAGTTTGGACTTCATGAAGCAAAGGAAATTACAAGGTTAGTCAAAATCTGGCCTTTCAAAGGTTTCTTCCTTCTCTGACTGAAATAAAACCTGACCTACTCGAGTACTCAAAGTACCTACTCGAGTACTCAACAGACCTACTCGAGTAGTCCTTTAACTTACTCGAGTAAGGCAGTTAAGTACTCGTGTAGTACACTTCATCTACTCGAGTGAGTCAATTCTTCTACTCGAGTCATTGCAGATTCTCTAGACCTACCGAGTACCATATTTAGATCTACTCGAGTAACTCTCTATATACTCGAGTACCTTCTTTCGACCTACTCCAGTAACCCCCTATGTACTCGAGTATCTCCTTTACCTCTCGTGTATCTGCCTCTTGGCTTTCAAATTTTTCCCGTGCCACCTTTACTTTAAATTATTCTCTTCTTGATGATTAGACTTAAAACTAGGGTTTTAAAAATTCGAAATTCCATATTACCTCTACACGAAATCATTTCCACGTACTCGAGTACCCGTGCGCCGCTTCATCTTCATTCGAGAAATTGCAGAGCCGTGACTTTTCCTCTTCCCTGCGACAGAATTTCTTCCCATTTTCTGGATCATGGCCACCATCTCCAAGATTGGTGTAGGACCGGAACTTGTTACCGCCGGGATTGTCGAGCTTTCAGATGACTTTCATAACTTGCTCATTCATCTAGATACCGCAGGGCTCTCCTTTATCCTGCAAGAACCATGCCGGATTCTCTTCCCAGAAGTAGCCAAATTCTTCTCAAATCTGAAGGTCAAAAGGAATGGCAAAGTCATGAAATCCAAGGTGCAAGGTTTGAAAATTAAACTCAACAAGACCTCTATCTCTCAACTTCTCCGACTACCGATAATAGACGAAGAAGATCACTTAGATGTTGAATACTGTGACAGAATAGCCCTATTCTGTGGCATTTCAGCTGATGCTCAGTACTTCAAAAGGTCAGACATGAACGCAGATGGCAAATTTCTGGTTGATGTTATTTGGAAAATTTTACTGTGCAAGACCAACTCCATAAGAGACATTCCATCTTATTTCTTCGACATAATGCAAGTCATTGTCTGCCGCAAGAAATTCCAATTTGGTATGCTGATTCTTGATAAAATTAAGGACAGTTTAAAATCCCCCAACTACGCCAGAATAATCTCTCTGCACCTCCATGAAACAAATCCTGAGGTATTCAACTTTTCTAAAGGGACCCCTCTTCACCACATGAAGAAGGTCTCCATTTCTTCCATTCAAAGATGGGAGCTCAAGCTAAAGAATCCTGCCCAAGCTGCAAAGATTTCAGAAGTTCCAGCAGATCCAGCATTAGAAGACAGGACTCCATCTCCCTCTCCTCATCATGTGGCCAGCTCCTCTGGTGCATCAAGTGAGGGGGAGCCTGCTCCTTCTACCTCAGTCAGGAAGCCCTCTCCTCAGCCAACAATTCATTCCCTACCTCATACTCCACACAGTCCAGCAACTCCCTCAGATCAGATACCTCAAGAATCTCTTCTCTCAACAGCTGCTACCATAGATGCTATGATTGCAGAGCTCTCTGAAGAAGTGATGCCCATTCCTCCTCTATCACCTCCAGCTCCATCCTCTGAATGTCACAAGGACTCAACTCTAGCACAGTCTCTTGAACATTCTCCAGCCAAATCTCTAGATGCTCTCAAAGATCAGCAAGACACCATTCTTATTTCTGATGAGCCCTCTCCAGAGCTAGCAGAAGCTCCTCTCAGAAATCTAGATTTCTCTCTCCCTCAGGTTACAGAAGAAGGGGTTTCTCTCATTTCTACAACCAGAGCTCACAACTCTGTGATCATTGAAGAAATAGCTCCATGGGTAACTCCTCCCCTTCCTTCTGTTGCTCCTCCTACTACTGCTGCTGCTATCTCTCCCTCTCCAGATTTATTATCATACATCTCTTTCCTGCTGCAAGAACAATGAAATTATTTTGATACTTCTCTAAAGATAGTAACTGACAAGGAAACTGCTCTAGAGACTGAGATGAACTGACGCTTTGCTGAAATTCAGCATAATACTGACAAGCTTAAATACTTATTTCAAGTTGGTGGCAAAGCCCTAGACCACACTATCACTAGTGTTGGAGAAGTTATGGAGCAAGGTGTCACCCTTGCCAATAATCAAATTGAACTGGACAACAGAACTGAAGCCAACAAAGTGAAAATCTGTGAAGAAGTTGGTCTTTTCAAAGAAGATACTATAGAGAGGTTATTTGTTGAAATCAGAAAGGGGGAGGGATTGATCAAAGAACTCAAAGGCCAAGTAGAAAAATCAGCTGCTCAGAAGTCAGATGTATGGGAAGCTCATGTGAAGACAATTCATGATGATGTGCTAGCCCAGATACAGAGTGTCAAATTTCATACCTATGACAATGCTGTCTGGATGCACAATCAGATTCTACCAGACCTTGCTGTTGACCCCAACATCATTCCTCATCATCTAAATCCTCTAGCTATAGATCCATCTGCTCCATCTGCTCCAGCTGTTCCTCTGCAACCTACTTTCTCTCCCAGGCCTGGAGACACAGTTGCTCCTCTAGACACCTATGCTCAAGACTGGGAAGAACATCCTGCAGATATATTCCTCAAAGCTCCTCCAGAGATCAAAACATAACCCTGAAGAAAAGGAAGTATGGTGAAGGCCCCTCTGCTAGCAAGACTGGTCCTACCAAAGCTACTGAACATGCTGAAGTTTGGTCTCCAACCTCCAAATCCCTGATTCTGGAAACTCTCAGAATAGTTATGGAATTCCATGAGAGCAAGAATATTCATTACAGCTCATATGAATGGGAACTGTATGAAAAATCCATGACCAAGAGAAGATTTTATGACAGAGAATATGGGAGGAACAACCCTGCTGCCCCTCCTAGACCTCCCAAGTACTATCCCAAACCCTACTGCTACCAGAGGAGACAATAAGAGAAACTAGACAGACAACAGAATCAAGGCTAACTTTCAAGGATTTTTTGAGAATTTGGAATGATTGACTGTAGAATTGAAAATGTTGGATATTTTTATTTATATAATTCTAAGTTTTTGCTCTTATTATCCTTTCCCATAGTCTATTGCTTGCTTGCACAAATTCAACTTAGCTTCTTTTTATGTCTATAATTCACCTTAGTGTAAAGGGTTCTGACTTCAACAAATAGGGGGAGATTGTTGGGAACTATACCCACATTAACCCAGATTTGATGAAGTCACCCTGGAACTAAGATGAATTAGTTTGTATTTGATGCTTTGTTTAAGTTATGTGTTTGCAGGATTCCAATGGGAAGTGTAGACCAATGGCAGTCTACAATGGGTCATCAAACACAGGACCATACAGTGTAATCCCTCATTGTGTGCTCCAATGTGTTGACTCATGTGTAGCCTCTCAATTGGGATACACTTCATATTAAAGCTGTATGACTGTGTAAAGACTTGATGCTGATTCCCCTCTATTAGAAGAAAAATTGATGACAGAGAATTTCTCTAAGTATTTCTCTCGAGTAGGTCCTTAACTACTCGAGTAGATTGCTTGAGAAAGACTCGAGTAAAAAGTTCTGCATACTCGAGTAAGAAAATTATTTCTCTATGAAGTTAAGTAAAACACTCGAGTAGTTCACTAACAAACTCGAGTAGCTTACTTAACTACTCGAGTAGATCTCTCTTCCTACTCGAGTTGCCCAAAATTCTGTTTCCAAGTTTTTCTAAGTAAATCACTCGAGTAGTCCAAGTCACATACTCGAGTAGCTTATTTTCTCTCGAGTAGTTCATACTCGAGTAGTTCCAGATTTCTATTTCTCAGAATTCTTCCAAGTCATTTAATCGAGTAGGTGTTCTATATACTCGAGTAGTTCTCGACACTGTGTCGAGTAACTCTCATCTCTGTGTCGAGTAGTTAAGATATACTCGAGTAAGTCTTTCATATACTCGATAAGATTTCTTTTATCTCGAGTAGTTAAACCTAACTACTCGAGTAACTGTTTTTTCCGTGTGCAGAATATTTCTAAGTGTTTGTCTCGAGTAGTTTTTCTAACCACTCGAGTAGTTCAATTCTGCCTACTTGAGTAGTATAACTTGTACTCGAGTAGCTCAACTTCTTCCCGTGACAACTTTCTGTGTACTCGAGTAGATCTTCTAAGATACTCGAGTAGTTGATTATATGCACTCGAGTAGTTGTCTTCTGCATACTCGAGTAGTCTTGATTTATATACCCGAGTAATTTCTCTCTGCTTACTCGAGTAGTAGTTGACCTACTCGAGTAGCTTTATACATACTCGTATATATGACCTCATTTTCCCTGAAATTTCTTCTAAGTCCAGATTTGACAGATTTTCAAAAACCGTGATATGATTGTTCCACGTGTACGTCATTAAAACCGATTATGACCTTTATTAGTACTCCTATAAAAGGTCTTGTCTAATCGACAAACCCTAATCAGAAAAACAAATCTTTCAAGAAGAAAATTATTCTGAGTTTTGCAGCTGCCACTTTCCAATAGAGTCGATGTTTCCTCTCTCTTTCTTCATAGAACGAAAGCCGCCGACGCCTCTGTTCTTCTTCTGCAAGGGTTTCGATCTTCAGAGGAAATAGACTGAAAAAGCTCTCCAGATCAAGATCATTTTTCACATACTCATAATCTGTCCGATCGTGGAAGCATGAAGTTCAGATCTACTGATTGCCGAGAATCCTTCTTCAACTTTTCTGATAAAGCTGCACGCCAAGAAGAAGTTTCCAGTTTTTATTTTATTTTCAGATCTGAATCAGACGATTTCACTGTTTGTATTTTTCAATACTTGAATTTCTTTTTTGTAGGAGAATTTTTCTTCGAGTGCAGGAGTTTTCCACTCCAAGTTTGTAGGAAGGTGTTTCTTCCGAGTTGTATATCCAGTGGATTGGATTGAGATTGTAGGAACTTTGTTCCGAGGGTAGGATTGATTTTCAATCCGAGATAGTGGAGTAGCCGAGTCTAGTTTATTGCTAGATCGGTGAGGGAAAGTGGATGTACCCAAGATCGGGGAACCACTATAAATCTTGTCTCGTCTGTGATATTTTAGTAGATAGATCTGTGCTGTGTTCTAAGATTTTTTATTCCGCAAAAGACGCACAACTCACCTATTCACCCCCTCTAGGTGATTTAGGTTAACAACTATTATCTTTCACCTGTTTACTATTAATACCCCTTGTTGTCCTCCGCTTCATCCTCCCGCACGGTGCCTAGGAGTTGCGGGGCGAGGTGTGGAGGAAACGACTTAGTCTTTTTGACTAATGGTCGGTGACCAAACTATTTTTAGGAGCACGAGGAGATGGAGCACTAGCACGACCAGCGGGGCGAGATGGCAGGATGTGAGGAGCTGATACCACCACCGACTACTAGTACTACTGCAGAGTTACCTCAGGTGGGATGACTTGGTGATGATAGATACCTTCCGTTGTTTAGAGTTGAGAGAGAGAGATTTGATTTGATGTACTAGGCATAAGCCCTAATTACTCTTCATTTTATTTCTATACTCATTTGGACTGATATTTTCCTTTCATATATTATATATATGTGCTCTGACTGTGGACTTACTGTGTTGTATACTGCTATGTATTACCTCTTTTCTCATATTTTCCTACAGGTTTATGATCGTACTAGCCGACAGAATCAGCGTGTTGCAGTGTCGACTAACTCGTACGTTAGTGTCACCGTTAGATGGCTGTTCTGGGCATAAGATCAGAAGCCTCCTTGGTAAGGGGGAGGGGGGGTCTTACATAACCTGTCGTGATTCCCTCAAACCCTTTACGGGTGAGCCCGCAATATATATCCCTCCAACCCTATACGGGTGAGATGCACATAGTGCTTTTATTCAAAAATCCCTCAAACCCTTCACGGGTGAGAATGCACATCAATGTCTTAGTTCTGAATCCCTCCAACCCTTCACGGGCGAGAATGAACCACAATGTCTTAACCTATTAGACTACACTTGTCTACGGGTTATTATACTCTGTGATTTAAGGTTAATCCCAGGACTGCCTAAGGTATACCCGGTGAAGGGCTCTCGGGGGCAATAGGAACTACGATGGGATTACGCCCAAAACTCCCTTTCGCAAGGATATTTACTTTTATTGATGTATACCCTTTATCCGTACTTTTCTCTCATTATTACTCTTGAGTGATCCTAATGACTTAAGATGTTCTCAGAAGGGCGACGGTCTTCCGCCGGCCTCCACTCTAGTTGCTATCCAAGGGCTTGAACTTTTATACTCGTCACTAAGACAACACTACCCAATAAGGTTATTCTCCAATTGTAATCTCTAGCTCATTAGTCGATTTATCCATCAGTGGTCCTTATAGTATAACCTACTTACACTATGCGCAACCCATGACCTAATACCACCCCGAAATAGAACTTCCAATTCCTTGGGCCACCTGCCCCTAACTATTTATCCTAGGATGGTATGGACTAATGAAGTGAGCGTATTCATTTTCATAATTTTCTTAAGTCATTAAGGCCTCTAATTAAATCATTTAATTAATCCCCTAGATCATTTAATACATGAAGTATTACAAATTATAATCCACTGACCTACAGAATTTTTTTTGAGTTGCATCTTGGTAAAATATTACTGTCTACCAAAATTCATAATTTTCCTTTGATTATTTCTATTTATTCCTTAATTAATACAAAACTCACATAATTGTCATTTTTCAAATGAAGTATAAGGAATACATTACTCACAATTCTAGGAAAATTACAGAGCATATATATCATTAATTTAAGGCTAATGGAAGAGTTTCATCAACCTCTATAATGTAATGGCCTACCAATTTCAATTCCTAATAATTTACCAAATTGGCATTATGCTAGTTTAAAAATTATTAGGACATCCAAAAATTTTGAGATAATTATACAAGGCTAATCATACAAATATACAACACTAGAATTTTTTCCAACATTTTCTGATGTATATTTCCCTCAGTTTGTAAATAAATGCAATAAGGGTAAAATGGTAATTCTCATGTATTTTACACCAAATTTCTCAAACAGAAAGATAAAAATTTTCATGACTCAAATATGACCTCCCTTTTATTTTGACAGATTCTAAGGCTTTAAATCATCAATATCCCTATTTTTAAACTTTCTATCATAAAATAGCCTAATATTCAAAAATGCCAAATAATGGGAATTTGTTTCCAAAAATTCCAATATTTCTAGGAGGGGTAAAATCCATCCCTATAGAATCTTGTCCAAATTTTTGTAGTCATACAATGTGTAATAAGGGGAAAATTTACATTTTGGTAAATATGGCTATATGCACCCCAAGCCTATGTATATCCAACACATGAAAGTGGGATTACCCAACATGAATTGGTCAAATGAGGCTGAAAATTTAACCATGGGTATATACTGACCCCAAGGCCATGCCACCGACATTTGGGGCCATTTGGAGTCATATTACTCCAATTATTTCATTTATTTAATTATGTGTAATATGACAAATACTATAGAAACCTTGGTCCCCAAAATTCCCATTTTTGGGCAGGGGCTAGATATGCCATAATTTAGTACATGCCCAAAATCATGGGTCATTTGGATACCTGGTTTCGCTTGGGAAATTAGTCTGGTTTCTGCCCTAGCCTAGGACCAGTCCTAGTAGAACAGACCTACAGCCAAATCTACTTTACCAAATTTGATGTTTAAGGTGCCATATTAAAGTTAAGATAATAGTCTACAATTTTCATTTAGGGTTCATGTTCTGGAAATGCATCTAAGAGGCCTAGATTTAACATGCAATATCAAAGAAAATGTTTGACACAAATGTTAATGTTCATTAATTAAAATATATAAATCATTTGAGATGAAACAGACGGCATCCGTTCATACCCTACCTCCAGCCAATGGCTGGGATGATCCCGACCTAGATCAAGAAGAATTCTCATTTCCGACCACCTAGTCCGGTGCCACCGCCGACAATTATTGCCACCACCTTCGTTGAGGTGGTGGCTGGCGTTTCCCGGCGGTGAGGATGCCTAAGGCGGCTCCTCCGGCGATCCCGAGCAAGAAGAGAAAGCTCGAATTTTTGTTCTCTGCTCTCATGGTATCGGGCTCAATTGAGCCCGATATCTCTCCTAAATGATCTAGGATTCTAGTACGGGTAGAGGTGAAGTGAAACGAACCTGATTCAGGCCTTGGCGGCGAGTGCGACGGCAGATGGCCATGGTCGAGCTGCTCCGGCGATCTCCTGCTCAAAACCTTGATTCTCCACCAATTCTCTTGCTCCAGGACTCAATCTCCACTCGTTTCCTCTCTCTGAAGCTGTTGGTGGGGTTGGTTTTGGCTGGATGTGGCTGTATATGGAGATACAATCAAAGTGAGCTCAGGTTCAACCACGGATGCTTCACCTATTGTGCCAAGTGGCCACCAAGCCCGCATTTCCTCTGGAATCACATTGGGAGGCCTGCCAGCAAGCTTGGCAGAAGGAATGAGGCCATGTGGCTACCATTCCCTCTTTTCCTCTTCCCACTCCTCTTCTCTCTGTCCTAAAATTCCCACTTTACCTCCATGCATGTATTCTCTCTCTTAATTCAAAGGGGTAGGGGTTGTCCTTGTCCACTTGGGATGGCCATGTGCCAAGTTTGGTGGGCTTGGCCCAAGGGGAAGTGGCTTGGGCTCATTTTCACTCTTTAGGCTAATTTGTTGACTAAGTTGACTTTTGAGTTGACCTGGTCAAGCATGATGAGTGGGCTGACCCCACTTGAAGGTAATGACCCCAATGACACTACCCAACTTGGGCTGGGTCAAGGTGATGCTCTACTTGGGCTAAGTGGGCCTATAGGTATAAGTTTGACCAACTTAGGGCTAAGGTTGACTTTGGTCAAGTAGGGTCAAATGGTTGACATAGTGACATGCCCTAGGGTCCACTTAGATTATTTTAGGGTTAAGGGCAATGTGGTGGGGTTATGGTGTGGCTAGGGTTCCAATTAGGATAGTTTGACCAAGTTTGACTTTGGCCCCTTAGTGGGCCCCACATGGCTACATCCCACTACCTAGGGTCAAATCTAGCTAATTTCCCTAACACCCACTGATTGTGTGTTAAAACTCCAAAAAGATTACGGTTCACGCGGCGACCCTGCGGTTTTATTTAATTAGAAAAGCGGATTGGATTTTATTTAGAAAACGGGGCGCGCGTATTTATTTATTTGAATATAAAACAGTGAAAGCAAGTTTTAACGAAAGGAGGCAAGTGCACCTATCGTGAGTAGTACAGGATATTTCGGGACGAATATCGAGGTCGTATTGTTCTCGGGGTCGGTTCGATTATTTCTACTCTTCCCTGGAGGGGACTATTATTTTACCGATAATTACTTTGTCGGGATATTTATATATAATAAAAAGGTAGAAAATGGCATAAAGAAAATGAAAACATAAAAGGAAAGCATAAAGGTGGAGCTGATGAAGAGCTTAGCGCAAATGCATCGAATCGCATTGAATTAAAATAAACTTTTAATAAAAAGAGATCCTAAGTTTCAAATTAATTAAGGCGGAAACTTGTTCGTGGAGGTTCCATTAGAATGAGCTCACTTATCTCTAGGACTATCGCTCACCTGAATTCTAAAACTATTCGACCGAACGTTAGTCCGACGAAGGATTCCTCTTAACGCCCGCATTACGCTAAGAACACCGCTATTGGGTGGGGAACCCAATCCGGTATAGTGATGAGTCCACATTTTAAACTGATTTTTGGACTCATCTGGGCTAGTTTTATCTTCTTAGCACTACACTTGAGAGCCTTTATTGCTTATTTGTGCTTATGTACCTATTTCACGATTAAGTGCACTGTATGCCCGCTTCTGTGTGCTTTATGTGTTTCCATTTTGTTGTTATTCCTTAGCCCTATCTCGGGGATGTGGTGTGCAAGTTCTGGTGGCCTTTCTGCCCCTTCTGCTGGTACAGTGGTCGTGTGCGTGCTCCGGAACTGCTCGGTAGACTCTGACGATGCAGGAATACTTCACACGACCACTGGACTTACTACGCACGACCACTGGTCGTGCGCCACTGTTCGTGCGCATTACACCCCCTTTTTCATAACCCTGTCCCGGTAATCGCACGAGCACTAGCCATAGTGCGCACGACCACTGGTCGTGCGCCACTGCTCGTGCGCGTTTATGCTGATGCTTCTTGTCCAGGTTGCAGGTTTATTTGGAAAAGCCGCACGATCATCGACCTACAGTGCGCACGACCACTGGTCGTGTGCCACTGATCGTGCGCACTGCTTCTGCTACCTCCGTATTTAAGGCCCTGCTCTGCGTTTTAGGTCAACGCCTGTCATTTTGCTGCGATCGGAGAGTGCGCGGGAATCCCCTTTTCACTTCTCCAGCTGCTCCATCACTTCCACCTTCGTCGGGAAGCCATTTCCAACTACTCCGAAGCTTTTCAACACTCCGGCGAAGCCTTCGGCCATTGATGACTTCAACTCCAAGGTTTCCTGCAGAGTTGGTGAAGTAGATAACCTAGAGAACGGACTTAAAGGCCTTCGAGGTGACAGATCGTTGGTACCGGAAGCCTCCTTGGACTGAGCCCGGAAGCGTATTGACAACTCGCTACTCCAGCCACGACCCGCGGTGGATCTTCATTCTCTTTTGGTTTACTCCTCTTCCCCTTCCTCTGTGTTATGAATGTTTTGAGCAGTGTAACGAACATTTCCATCCATGAACATCAAGTTTACTTTCTAGTTAATGGAATGTTAGTTTCTTCTTATGCTTGTGAGTTCTGTCTGTGAATGAGCCTCGCTCACCCCACATCCACTTCATTCTTGTGCCTTGTCTGATTGCAATCCACACAAGAACGCTGCAATCCATTAGCTTCCCTTCCACTCGCCCAACTAAAGTTCGGCATAGCGGCCGACAAACCCACTTCACCTTGCGAAGCAGTGCCGTCGACCCGCATAGCTTTTACTAGTTCAGTAGATCAAACATCCACAATCTCCCTAGTCCGCTATTTCCTTTTTGTTCTATTTTTAACTCTCATAACGATATTCTCGGTACTGTTGCCGTTCTACGCTAATTGCATTCCTCAAGAGACCGACACTTGGGGATTTATTCCCAAAACTTTATTACTTGTGCGACCGGTGCGCTTGCCGTATTACACGCACCAAGTTTTTGGCGCCGTTGCCGGGGAATGCAACTGTAGAGCGACTTCGGATGACTGAGAATTTCGTTATACGAGTTGTTTTGTTGTTTTTGATCCCTTTTCTCTTGTGTTGTTATTCCGTCAGATGGAATTGTTAGTTTTATTCGCAGAATCTATGCCAAGTAGTTGTATCCCTTATATTTGAAATCGCTGCAATGTGGCCCATATTCAATATCAATTGCCGTCATTGTGGAGACATCTCTCATGCTAGCGACAGATGCCCTCAGAAGTATAGTAGCCAGGAAATTTATGAATCGACATATCGTCGACATAAGCCGGTTAGCTACCGACCTGCGGAGCCATTGCTGCACTACTTTTATTCAGCTTCAGCACCCGTTGCACCGCCAAAGCCTGCTAAGAAGTGCCTTTTTTGTTGAAGCTGATGCATTGATCGAGGACATATGTTCGTCCTTTCGATGCCTTGTGAGTGATCCATCGGAAGGACATCACACCACACCTCATCAATGTAGGATTTGAATGAGAGTGGGACCAGACATCGCTTGGTAACGGGAACAGAGATCTTGTTGATCGAAGCGACCTGATATGGGGTCGGGTGTGGTTCCGTGATCAAGGACATACGTGCAACGGCGTTCTCAGATACGACATTCACGTAGATACCACTATCAACAATCAGCTGCAAAGCTTCTCTCCACTCTTAAAAATCAGAGAAAATATGTTCGTCCTCTTCCAATCATCTAATGGACGAGGAGTGGTCAAGATACAAGCCATCACCATAATGGGGTGATCGTCCTCTAAGTCACTAGGGACTCCTTCGGGGTCACTTTCCTCTGCGGCCTCGTATACATAATCGTCAGGGTCGGTAGTTGGCTCTAATAAGGCTAGGTCTTTCGTATTTGTTGGGCATTCGTAGGCATAGTGGCCTTGAATGCCGCAAGAGTAACAAGTGGTGTTAGCCTTGCTAACCTTCCCTATAGGGACACGCTCACTCGCAGGGTTCTTGGTGTTCCTAGCGGTGATCACGACTGACTTCGACTCGGTGGATTTGAACTTTCCCTTATCAGGGTATGTGGAAGAAGATGCCTCAGTGGTGGACTTGTTCTTCGCATGAGCGTAACAGGAGTGAGCCTTAGAGGCTAGGTATTTTTCAATGTCCAAGGCGGCATTAAAAGTCGTGTTCAAGTCCGTATGCCCATATCGCAAGAGCTTCCTTTGGATATCGGGGTGAAGCCCCTTTCAAAATCTAGATAAAGTGACTTCGGGGATCTCCCTAAGGTCAAATCGCACCATACGGTCCTTAAGTTCAACCATATATTCAGCTACCGAGTTTAAGCCCTGTCACAGAGTGGCAAGCTCATCGAACATCTGTGTCCGATGGTACGCGGGAACGTACTAATCGGTCAACAGGTTTTTCATTACTGGCCAACATATAAGGGGGGCTCCGTGTCCGGTTCCTAACCGTCGCTCCTCATTCAGCCAAAACGTCTTTGCACAACCTGTTAACTTCATCCGGGCAACTTGGAAATTTTGGGGATCCGTCAGTTGTGCCACTCGAAGTAACACTCCATGTACACAGTCCAGTTAAGGAAGATTTGGGGATCTCCCATGCCATCATAAGTGGGGGCATTTATCTTAATGGCCCTAGTAATATCAATGTCTCGCTCGGGGCTGTGTCCTCAAGGGGGCACCCGTCGGGAGTCCCCATTAGAATCTGAATCAGAATTATGTTGGTGCCGGTTGGGCCGGTCAACATTAACGGGTGGCGATGGTGGCCTAGCTTGATTTTGTAGGATCTGGGTTAACATGTCCCTAAGCTCTGTTATTTCATGACGCAGCTCTGCTATGGCCTCGGTGTTGGGATCCCCACGCTCATTCGCAGCCATCCTAGACGTAGACGGAGTCGAATATTCCGATCCGAGCATAGTGCGCATTCAGGTTTAGAAAAATCTTGGAAAGATGATTTTTCGTAGGGCTGTAGCTATACTGTAAATAAGATATTTTTATAGATTCCCAAAGTGAATAACATGTAGATCGTTAAATTTTGTTTTTTGAAATTTCGATGAAAAATACAGATTTTAGAGCGTTATTGGCAGAGCGGTAAAAATGTTTTTTTTGTGGTTTGTATTGTGCGTGCCGACAAAACTCAAGCGAGGACGTTTCAATTAGGAAATTGATACGACCGCCTCTGATACCAAATTGATGTAGGGGTGTCCGGAATCGGAGACCTCCACGAAGCTAACGCTCAATCTACGCACTGCACGTCGTAGATCTACCGCACCTACACAAAACCTATCGCCCACAATAGTTTCTCGTCGCAAGAACGCAACACAAATAATAAAGGAGGAATGGTCGACTCGAAAACAATGATCGGAAATTTGAGTCGGAATATTCCCCAAGAAAAACAAAAAGGTTTCCACTCCTTTTGATAGCAAGACCAAGGCTATAGGCCAAGATCCGCTCAGAAAAATAGGATCCACCCGATCCGGAATTAAAAGCCTAGCAACGGCGATTTTGATCAAATACTTGCATCGATTAAATTATTTTTCCGGAGAAAACGAGTGGGAAACCACCACAACTAATGAAGAGAATCACACAAGGGAGAGGGAAGAGATTAACCAACTGGAAATCTTTTCACACAAGATAACTATGGGAGAATCACTCTCTCCACGGATCCACCGACATCACACCGAAGGGTTTGCAACCTTCTTCCAAGGAGTCGCACCGAAGGAAGCCGCACCGGAGTCGCACCGAACGGATGGAGGGAGCAAGGGGGGTGGCGGCTTCGCACCATAAGCAAGGGTGGCGGCGGCTTGGAGAGATCTCCTCTTGGCCGAAATTCTCAAGGAGAAAATTAGGTTTAAAATCTTGTCTAATTATCTCATAAAGAAGCCTCCTTATATAGGAGTTACAAACAAGCCTTAACCATTCATGATGGAGATGTAATCTCATCCATCTGAATGGCTATATGGACACCAAAATTAAAATTGTTCCAAAATTAAAAATAACAAAACATGCAATGAATATAAAATTATCAAGTAAACATAGGATAATTTTATATTCCAAATATAAATAGAGTTCAAGAAAATGAAATAAATAAGGCTAATGCTTTGCAATGGCTGTAGCACGCCGCGTGCGGAAGTTGTAGCATAGCCTTCCGTTAGCGTCATCGTGCCGCCTCACATCCTTGAGTTGTATTACCTTTTCAACCAGATCATCATCAGCATCGTCAGCATCGTCTTCAAATGGTGGAGGAGGGGGCATGCCATCAATTCCAAGTCCAGACTTTTTTCCCTAGACGCAGGTCGACGAACTTAGTTCTCAGGTCGACGAACTTAGTTCTCTGGTCAACGATTTCTGGGTTCTCTACTTCAACTTATTACTCCAGAAGTTTCTCAATTTTTCTAAGTCCAGAATCATCTTCAGTCGATGAATTCAAGATTCTCAGCTCGACGAAACTTGACAACTTTGGCTAGAGTTATCCAGCAGCAGTTAATAGTACTCAGCCCGACAAAATAGATTCTCAGGTCGACGATTTCTGGGTACTTCAACACTTCACATTAGAAGCAAGACTTGTGTCGACACCAACAGCAATTGTGTCGACACACAGGACTTATGTCAACACACTTCAGATTTCTATCAACACAACAACCATGTCGAGACAAGAAGTAAATGTATCGACATCAACAGCGATTGTGTCGACACACAGGACTTATGTCAACACATTCCCCAGAAGTACTATCAACAAGTTATCAGGTCGACGAAATCAGCTATCAGCTCGACGAACTCTATACACAGAATAGACAAAGTTTTTAGAGAGTGCAGTTCTACTTTCATCTCGATGATCTTGGAACTCAGCTCTACGAACAAAAGTTATCCGGTCGATGAACACAGCTTCTCAGCTCGACGAACTGTGGAGTCAGCAAGACGATTTCTATTATCTGTTCGACAAATCTAGACTTAATCATTTCCAGTCTTTTATCCCCTTCGTAATGCAATAATTCCTGAGTAATTAATGCTTCAATATTCTCTGAATATAACCATTAGACAAAACATTAATTATGGTCTTCTCCAGGATTATTGCTTGCCATTTTTCCATGGGACATTTGGGGAAATAAATCAATGCAGATTATTCTCAAGGCCGTCAGTATTGATTGCAGAGGAATTCAAATTTCGAATGAAAATTTCCTAATAGAAAATATAAAAGAATTTTCCTCTTCCTCCCCAAAAATAGAGCAGACTACACATAGAGCAGTAAAATAGAAGAAAAGAACAACAGTCACACACAGACCAAAAAAATCACAATCAGTCTGCAACAAGAAATTCTCTGCTCTCTCTCTGAACTCTGAACTCTGATACAGTAACTCAAGAAGCGCTAGACCAGAAGAACATTGATGCAGGGCACTCCCGAGGGTGGGATTAATGCACAAAATGGCAAGAGGTTCCTAAGGGCAATTTAAGCGAACACGTGCTGTGCGCGCAAAACTCAAAATTTCGGCAGAGTTTCGCCTATAATGTTGCGATCTCACAAGTGGGAAATTCCCATCCAAACCTGCACGAACATTCACATACACATTTAACATAACCTAGCTATACATCTAGTGTCATATCAATGCATTTCCATCCACGTGGAGAACGCTCTGGACTAAGAAATTCGATTCGGAAAAAAAGTCCAAATTCAGCCCTCAAAACAAAATCAACCGAGGATATACCAAATCCTCTTGATCCATTCGAAACCAATGGCTAAACCAACCTCGGTTTGAAAATGTCCAAAGGGACCTATCCTTGCAAATACCTTCGCGAAAAAATCGGTTTAAAACTATATAATTTCAGATTTTATTAATGCAAAGTTGATCAAATTTTAGGATAAAACATGATATCTAAGTTTCCACAATCCTCACAATCTAAGACGAATCACAACACAAGTTTGAGAAGAGGAACCCGTTACCCAAATCTGAAATTGAAGAGGAGGAGGGGAAAGATAACTATGGAAGAGTCACACTTCCACGAGTCCAACGGAGTCACACCGGATGGAGAGAACCGAGCCGCCTTCTTCGGAGTCACACCGGAGGAGGAAGGAGGTCGCCGGAGCAGCGGGAAACGCCACCAGGAGGGAGCAGAGGTAGCAACAAGTCGCGGCTTGTACAGGGGTGCGGGATCTGGTCGGATGGCCGAGCGGGCTGCTTCACGCCAAATTAGTTTAGGGTTTCTCCTTTTCTTTCAACATAACCTCTCCAACACTTCAACACACACATATATATTATTACACCCTCTCCATCCACCCTTCATCAAAATCTAATCTAATCCTAACCACTCATGCTTAATAAAAACAACAAACAACAAAAAAAACACCTCATAAGATTTATAAATTTATAAATTATAAACTTATAAATCTTAAGACAAAAATTGTTTATAACATAATTATTTTGATTATAATGTTATATCATTATAATCAAAATGATGTGAAGTAACGGCCTTGGTGGTGATGACAGTTGCGACAACGACCATCAATGTCCACGATATGTAGCTGTGGCAATCAAAAGAGAGATCCATGTCGGCACACGCAAATGGCGAGGTATCCTCGCCATCAAACATCTGCTACATGAAGAAGAAGAACAATCAATCAAAATCAAGAGTCTTCATTCTTCAACTCTCCAGGACACTTTAAAGGACAACACATATTCCATCTGTCAAGAAGTTCCTGAAGATATCTCTGGTTAAGGCTTAAAGATTGAAGGCCTATCACCCTGAAGCAAAGCTCCAGATTTCCCTGAACCATTCTACATCACAGGGGGTGCTATTTGCTAAAATCATATCCACTAGTCTTCTCAGTTGTATATTGGGAAAGAGAAGCCAATATCATCTCTCCCACCACTGTATAAAGGGTTATAACTCCCTTCAAAAGTTATTCCTTGTTGCAAGTCACCTGACCAAAAGATTGAGGTTTGGTTTTTGAGCACTTGACCAAAAGCTCATTGGTGCAGGCACCTGATAAAAAATCTGAGTGGATTCCTACCAGGGTGGTAGAAGAGTGGCTGTACCTAGGTTGGGGAACCACTATAAATCTCTTGTGTTGTCTGGTTTCCCCTTCTTTTTGTTCTTGTTGTGTTTGTGCTTTCTAGGATTGCTGTGTTTATATTTTATTGAGTTGTTTATGCACTTTCACAGTTACAGCAAAAGCTGTAAGATATTTTAAGAATTGAGAATACTATATTCACCCCCCCCCCCCTCTAGAGTATTTCAGATCTAACACATCACATTCAATTGGTATCAGAGCGGGATTCCCTTGGTTGTACAAACTAACCCTTGAACCAAAGATCCTGCGTTAGATCTGCCTTTTCATCTCCATTAGATTTTTAGTCACACAACATGACACGGAACAAGGACTATGCAAGCACTAGACCTCCAGTATGCAATATTAATAAGTTTGTCATCTAGAAGTCAAGAATTAGGTTGTACATGAACTCTATTGATGAAGATATCTATAACTCCATTTTGACAGGTCCACCTCAAGCATCTATTTCTGCAACATCTTCAAGCACAACTGCAGTTCCACCACCTGAGTGGACTGAAGCCCAGAAGAAGGCAAAGATTGCTGATACCAAGGCAATGAATATACTGACACAAACAATATCAGATGATATATTTCAAAAGGGGGATGAATGCACCTCAGCCAAAGCCATTTTGGATTCCCTTAACCAAATGGTGGCTGGATCAGTAGATGAAAGAAAGGATAGGAGATCCAATCTCATATTCCTCTATGAAAATTTCAAGAAAGAAGAAGCTGAGACAGTGGCTGATATGTATAATAGGTTAAGCTCAATCATCAATGAGCTAAAAACCTTGGACAAGGACATCACCCTCACTGAGGTGAATGATAAGATCCTAATGTGTTTCCCAAGCTCATGGGATTCAAGGATCTGGCCCATCAAGGAGGTCAGAAGTCTAAATAAGATTTCCACGGAATCTCTCTTAGGCAAGCTTAAGTCCTATGAACAGCAGATCAAATCCAGAGAGGCAGATGAGCAAAGAACACCTCCTCCAGCAAGAAAAGAACCTTGCATTGCATTCAGAGCAGCTGAGGTGACAGAGACTTCAACCATAAATGAAGAGCTGATGAGTCTTTTTGCCAAAATATTCTACAAAATGGCAAGGAAAGACTTCAGGAGAAAGTCATCAAGACATGATGACAAGCCAAGGTATGATAAAACACCAACTAAAGAAGTGGTGTGTTTTGGTTGCAGGAAACCTGGACACTTCATATCTGAGTGTCCAGAGAATTAGAATAAGGAGAAAAGAAGAGAATAAGATACAAGAAGACAGCACAACAGCAGGCTTTCTTCCAACAAATATAAGAAGAAGGAGAAAGGCTTTGTGGATGAATCCGGGAGTGATACAGAGGATGAATCAACATCTTCCAGCTCCAGTGAAGATGAAGCTGAGGCAAGGGCCAAAGAAATCTGCTTAATGGCCATTGATGCCTCCAGAAGCCATTCAGAAGAAGAAGATTCAGACAATGAAGAAGTTTCAGAATCTGAACCTGACCAGGTATTATCTTCTTTTGATTATAGTTTTGATTCATTTAAATTTGAATTAAAAACCATGTCCATAGATTTAATTAACTCAGAAAAGGAAATCAAGACTCTTAGGGAAGAATTAGGAAACATAGAAAATGTCATTTCTGAAAACAATAAGTTAAAGGATGAATTAACCCTAGCTAATGAACAAATAATATTATTAAAAACTGAGTTATGTGAGTCTAAACAACTTGAGAAAACTCTCAATGGGAGAAGCCTCAAGCTGATGGACATCACGAGCACTGTAAATGCCAGGCTTAATGGCAAGCTAGGCTTGGGTGCTTCATCAAGTTTGCCCCTATATTCAAGAAAAACATTTTGTCAACCATTATTGAATTTGTTTCTGCAAAAGGGAAAGAGAAAATAAACCATAATCAAACCATAGAACAAATGCCAAAATCAATAAGTCAAAACAACAAAAATCAGAAAACATTAACTAAAAACAAGGTTCAATAGAATTCGTCGAACTCAGATCGATGAAATGTTGCCAGTTCGTCGAACCCCACTCGACGAATGTTGAACACAAACTATAGCTATAATTATTCATCTAACTGCAATCGACGAACTCTGTATGCTTCGTCGAGTAGAGATCGACGAACGTGGGGCACAAAAAATGAATATGTTCATTCTCTGGGCAGAGATCGACGATCTCAACCCAATTTATCGAACTCATGTCGAATAACTTACAAAAATTCATCGAACCCAGAAAGACTTAACAGGAATGTTAATTATAACAGAAACTCTAATAATCCTAGAAAAACATTTAACCCTGTGGCTGATTGGGTAATACCACCTAGAAGATATCACCCTCTAGGATATAAATCTCAACCAGAATTCTCTGTTATATCTAGTTTTTCATATCAACAATACAAAGCACCCAACGTAACCTGGGTCAAGAACAGTTAATTGTATTTCATTGCAGGTGAAGAGCTGTCCAGTAAATAATCAAACATGATACCTGGACAATGGTTGCTCCAAACATATGGCAGGCAGCAAGGACAACTCAACCAACTACAAGTCCAAGCTGGGGCCAAAAGTAATCTTTGGTGATTCCAAGTGTGGTCAGTCTGAAGGTTTTAGAGAAGTGAAGATTGGAGCTGTTACTTTCAAGAAAGTAACTTATGTCAGAGGACTCAAGCATAACCTCATCTCCATAAGTCAGTTATGTGATGAAGGTTATCAGGTACACTTCAACTCATCTTCTTGCATTATTTCTAATAATGAAAAACAAACTATTTTAATTGGGAATATACAAGGTAACATATATTTAGTTGATTTTCTTGCTGCCAATTCTGATATCTGCTCACTCAATTTAATTAGTAACCAGAATGATTTATGGCATAAAAGGCTAGGTCATGTAAACTTGAAAAATATTGCAAGGCCATCAAAAGACAACCTTGTTAGAGGTCTTCCTTCTAGTCCCTACAAGAAGGAAGGCCTTTGCAGGGCTTGTCAATTAGGCAAACAAACTAAATCTAGTTTTAAATCTGTTAATAAATGTGATTCACCCAGGATTTTGTTTTTCCTACATATGGATCTCTTTGGACCCATTATTGTACAAAGCCTAGCAGGGAAATCCTACACATTAGTTATAGTGGATGACTTCTCAAGGTTCACTTGTACGGGAGGAAGTGTCGTACGCCGTTGTCTTGGTTGGAGGTAGGCGAATCAAAGTTGTATAAACGACAAGCGGTGGAAGACGCCACTTCAGTGATACGGACAATTCAGGAAAGGCTGAAGATTGCTCAGGATAGACAGTCAAAGAATTACAACTCCAAACATAGAAAAGTGGAGTTCAACGTTGGCGACATGGTATATTTAAATATCAAGCCATTCAAGGGTGTATCGAGGGTTCGATGCTTGAAGAAGCTGAGTCCGAGATACCTTGGACCATTTGAAATCCTGGAGCGTGTTGGCGAGGCGGCGTATAGATTAAAGCTGTCGACGGAGTTGAGTGGGATGCATGACGTATTCCACCTATCGGTGTTGCGTAAGGCAGTGCAAGAGTCTTCGCAGATCGTTACGGACAATCAGGTACCGGTTGATTATGAGTTAACAACAAGGGTCAAGCCAGTACGAATTGAAGATGTTGCAGTCAAACGACTCCGCAACAAGGAGGTCCGGATGGTAAAAGTCCGTTGGGATAATTGCGGACGTGAAAAGCTTTCTTGGGAGCGAGAGCAAGCTATGTTGGAGGAATACCCCGAGCTATTCCACTCAGGTATCATTTAGCTTTTGTGTACCTTTGCTTAATTTCGGGACGAAATTCCTTAAGTGGGGGAGATTTGTAACGCCCCGAAAGTTGTGTGCGAGTCGGTCGCGAAAAAAGGGTTTTTGGTGCATGTAGGGGTACACGGCCTAGGACACGGGTGTGTCCAAGGCCATTTCTGGATGGTGATTTTTGGCCGTTTTCAACCCGAGAAGGACACGACCAGAAACATGGACGGAAGATACGGGCGTGTCATCCGACACGGGCGTGTGCCAACCCGTGTCCCTACCCGTGTCCTGATGGGTCGTGTCCGTTGTCGTGGCGGTTATGCGTGACACGCCCACAAACACGGGCGTGTCGAGGAACCCGACACGGGCGTGTTAGGTCAGACACGGGCGTGTCTTGGCCCGTGTGCGTTTCCCAGTTCAACGATCGTGCCTGGATCGAGGCACACGGCCTGGGACACGGCAGTGTGCCAAGCCGTGTTCGGCCCAGGTCTAGAGAATTTTGTGCAGATCTGAGCCGTTCGTTTTCTTTAATTAGGATCCGACGGCCCAGATGAAATCCTGCTCTGTTAAGGCCGGGAATAGGAGGTTAATTCCCCATTTTCTCTCCAAAGTTCTCCCCTTCCAAAGTGAGAGAGAAGAGGAAGAAGAAGGAGGTTTCCGGCCGCCGGCGGAGCATCGGAGCACCGTTTCGTAATCGGAGAGCGGATCCGTGGAGGGAAGGTCATTACGAAGAGTTCTAACCACGTAGTTTTTCCATGGCACCAAAACGGACTACAAGGGTAATGATTCTCAACTTGAGCGTATGAAGCTCTTTCTTTTGCATAGGGAACCCCGCTCCCGCGAGTATGCGGTGAGTGCGCGGTGTTCCTTGGGGTTGACGGGAATAGTCCCCCTTATGTTGCATATAGAGCCCGGAATCGTAAGTACGGGCATAGGCATTGTGTGTGAAGCCTACCCAGACGTGTTTTGTCTGGATCGGTGATGTTGCATTTGATGTGGTTTTGCCGGAGAAGACTCCTTGCTTTGGATTTTTCGGGTTTCTACGCGATAGATTACAGCAGGGATCCTTGGAGGCTAGCTTCAAGGCGAACCCGGAAAACTGAGCGGAAACGTGTTCTGCTAACTTGGCGGTCTAGGAACCGGAATTGATCATAACTGGGTTATGAGATTGTTTTGGAAAATTTGGGTTCCGAGAGAAGCTTGGCCCGCACAAAGGACTTAAATTGGATATGCGGCGTGAGCAACGGTCAAGTGGAATTGGACCTAGGCTATGTGGTTCGGTGCGAGAGACCCGAAGACGGGGACTGGCCGTTGGCATAGTCGGAGCCTTAGACGGTGGTCAGAAAGGCTAAATGCTCACATGTTGTTGCCATCCTGGGGGTGGTGGTGAATGCACTGATGGGTCAGGGTTCACCATGAATGTGCCCTGAGTGCACGGGGTGTTTGGCCGTGCGAGCCTACACCTGTGGCGAATTATAATTGCGCTATATATATTGTTGGGCTAATGTTATGCAGGGAAAGAGCACCGCCGTCCCGAGTAAGGGGTGGGGTCGTTATAATTTGGTCGGCTTTTGGCTGACCGTTGCTTTATTTGCCACCGTGTGGTGGTATGTGCTTGCAGGTGCTGCGGAGCCGAGCGCCAAATAACGGGCTGGAGCCCATGTTGCTGTGCTGGCCCTAGAAGGCTGTAGAATAGCTGTTTTTATATTTATCATGTATTGCCGGCCTGCGAGCCGATGTATGTAAAACACTCTTTATTAAGTGAACATTTGTAAGGCCATAAGGCCATGTACCCGTTTCTGTGTATTTGGGGTTTCATTCCTGTTGTTGTAGCTGTGGACATTCATATTGATGGATTTAATTTTGGGTTCTTTCAACTTTAAAAATCTTCCGCTAGAATGCTCTGTGATTAGGACGAGTAGTCTTAATTGGTTGGTTTGATTATTCATTTAGTATCCCTTCCGACTGTCTGTGGTATATGGCGTCGGGTTCCAGCTGGACCTTCTGTTATATGCCATGTAATAGATGGGGGTGTTACACATAGCTCTCTATATAGAAAAGTGTCACGCGTGTGCTCTTGTGAAGGTAGAATGCCAAAGACTTGGTGGATTTCTCAAGTCTTTGCCAATTTCAGAGTGGAAGTTTGATGATATATCAATGGATTTCATGCAAGGGTTGTTAAGATCACAACCCATAAACGATGCCATCTGGGAGATTATTGACCATTTAATAAATTTATCTCACTTAATTCTGAACTGAGAGACAATTATGTGGAAAATTTAGCAAAACTATATGTCAATAAGATTGCACAATTGCACGATATTCCACGTAGCATTGTAAGTGATTGTGATGGGAATTTCATGTCAAATGGTTGGAGGATAGTCCACAAACTGTTGGGTACCAGGATGAATATAGCATGGCCTTCCACCCTCAAATAGATGGACAAACCAAAGTAACCAAGAGAACTGTGGAGGATATGATCTGAATGTGCGCCATGGATTTCGAGAAGAGATAGGAGCATCATATCTGTATGATCGAATTTGCCTATAACAACAACAACCAATCAAGTTAACAGATGGTGCCTTCCAAGGCCTTGTATAGTATAAAGTGTCATACATCTTTGGCTTGGGCAGAAATGGGCAAACAAAGTTGCTGAAATGAAAGGAAATCTTTAATGCAAATTTTATTGGAACATGCATTCTGCATATCTTGGTTTGAGAATAACAAATATTGTGATGTATTTGATCTAGTATTTTGTGTTTATTATGTGCAGGTTGTACAAGTATAATCAAATATTGAACGAGGAGATAAGCTGGAGGTCAAAGCTCATTTCATTGGACTACTACAGCACATGAATATAGAGAGACAACTAGCATGATGTTTTGATTGCACAAAATGGTGGGAGAAATCAATATTTAGGAAGTCCTACCGCAGTGTGGTAATACTATAGTTTGACAGTAGTATAAGGAATGGTCGTCAATCAACACGTAATTAAGGAGACAAAAGGATAAGGAGATCATGTTGAAATTTGTGAAGTGAAAGTGAGTGAATGGAGCACTTGGACCTATCCGCACGAACTACACGGACAGGGTTGGCCGACAGCTAGGTCGGCAGGGATGTTGTTGACGGTTTGCTCTATTACGGCCTAGGCGGTCTGTTCGCGCGGACTATGCGGACAACAGTGGCAGTTAGCTAGGTCGGCTTGTGCTTAGCAGGCAGTTGGATTCCAGGAAGTAACCGGGCGCATTGACACTCTATCCGCATAGTCCGGCAAGAAGAGGACCGAAGAACTGGAGCTCGGCACACCGGCTTGGCATAAGCCTTGGTCTTGCTCTGGTGAAGCGGCAAGTGGAAGCCGCGGAGATCGCCAGTCAGTGCAGACAGGTGCTGGAGGTCGCCGAGTTTGGCTGCCTGGATCCAGCGTCTGCCAGTAAGTACGGACTCGCCCTTATAGCCAGTGGTGTGGACTTGGTTGGTTCTGAACTAAGTCCATGTTTGGCTCTGTCCGGGGAGATCGCGCAGTGGAGCGCGAACTGCCTCTCAGTCCGCCAAGCTTGGCAGAAGTGTTGTGTGCCTTGCTTGCGAGTTTGCGAGAAGCGGACTAGAGATTGTGTCCGCAAATGTGTGCGGACTAGAGCTGGAGTTCGCTGAGTCCGACAGCTGCCTTGTTGGCATGGTCATGGACTCGAGATATGTGGACTGGAGCAGTCTGTGGAAGATGCGGGATGGAAGTGTCTGCTATGTAAGCAGACTAAAGTAGTGTCCACTGAGTACGGTAGGTGTCTTGGTGATAAGGTAATGGACTCAGGGTCTACAGGGATATGCAGATTAGAGCTGTCTACAGGGATATGCAGACTAGAGCTGTCTGTAGTATGTGTGTACTAGATCGGTGTGTCCACTGAGTCCGACTGTTGCCTTGGTGGTAAAGATGTGGGCTCGGGATGAGAGGACTGAAGCGGTGTGTCCGCAGAGTCCAGCAATTGCCTTGTGACAAGGTTGTGGGCTTGGGATAAGCGGGCTAGAGCCGTGTCCGTACATTGGCGGACAATGTTGCTGCGGAGTCCGGCTGTGGTGGTCTTGGCTTGGCCCTTGGTGACAAGGCAGACTGGTGATTATGTCCGGCCTTGGAGAAGTTATGGTGGACTCTATCCTGCATAGTGGTGGCGTACTAGAATGTATCCGCGGACTGTGGAGATGTCTTGCTGCGGGATGTGGCGGTAATCCTATCGGCTACAGTGGTGACCACACTCATCATCGTTCCTATAAATAGGACCATACACATCAGGAATATTAACCTGAAAAACCTAAAAGGAACTTGAGAAACCGAGTGAACAGTACGTGAGCCCGCAACAGTTGCTGCGGACTGGACTTTTGTGTCCGTGCAGTTTGATTGAGTTGACCAAAGTTGTGCTGTGCAGGTTGTGCGGATAGAACTGGAAAGCCAGTACATGGTTCTAATTGCAGTCAGGGATAGTGCGGACTCTGCGGTTAAGCAATAGGTGGAAAACAGCAGGTCGCGGACAGCGACCAAACGGTCTTCTCTTTGGCAACTTGGTTCGGGGTTCAATAATTCGCCTGTCTCAGGCGGACAGTTCTATTCGGCATCGTAGCTCGTGGGGTCTGGCGGCTAGACGACCTCGCGGTTGGGTAGCTTGCAGACTGGAGGCTAGAGCTAGCATTGGAATAAGGGGTAGTCCGCGCGGCTTGGGTTGCGATCTGGCGACCTAGCGGATTGTTCGGACTCCACAGTAGTAGACCGGCGGCTTGGTGTTTGAGTCTGCACGGCTTGTTTCTCTTGTCTTGTATTTGTTGTCTCTGCTTTCCCTTTAGTGGTTGTTTGGTGAAGCATGTCTCGCCATGTATGTCTGTCCTTGTAAAGAAGATTGTTGTTAATCAATAAAGACTCTTGTGCTGCATGTGTTACTGGTTGATTTACTTAAGTTGAGATAACCCCTACTCACTCCAAGTTCCAGGGAAATTTCTGCATGATCAAGGTGTGATCTTGGTAGTTCTGAAATATTAATTTGGCGTCAGGCTATATTATTGATCACCTGGAGAAATTTCAACATGGTATCAGAGCTGGATTCGAGTGGATAAGCAGTGATCAACTGAAGTGGTTGTTGTTCTTGTGAAGAGGGAACCAGTGGTTGAACTATGGTAGTGGAAGATGCAAGTTGTCTTGGAATTGAACTCCTTATAGAGACGAACTTTGATAGGTGGAAGTCTTATATGGAGAGCTTTCTTCTTGGCGAGGATCTTTGGGAGGTTTTATGCGGAGCAGAAAGACAAGAGGCTACTGCTGGTAATACTGAAGAGATGAGAGCTTGGAAGGAGAGAAATGTGAAAGCAGAGTCTATTCTCAAGCAGGTGATCTCATCGGAGCTCTTGGACCACATCAGTGGATGTCGGTCAGCTGCGGAGGTTTGTACTTCTCTTGATGGGTTATTCAGGAAGGAGGTGAAGGTTGCTACAGAGGATGGTCCTTCTACTTCATATCAACAAGAGAGGATTGTTTCTCCTAGGCGTGATGGGAAGAGGAAGGAAGGACCAAGGTGCTATAAATGCAAGAAGCATGGTCATCTCAGGAAAGAGTGCAAGGTTGTCTTGCTCTTGGCGAACTTAGCTCATGTTGGGTGTAAGGAGAAGAACTTAGTTGGGACTTCAACAAGTTCAGGTGCTGATCGGATAGTGCAGCTATCTGGTATGAAAGACTAGGACATGCAGGGATGGACAAGCTGAAAGTAATGACAGTAAGACGACTCATAAGAGGATTACCTAGATTGTCATCCTATGATGATAGTCAGGGGTGTGCAGAATGTCAGCATGGTAAAGCTTATCGCTTTATGGTTGATAAGGTACAATCCAGATGTAAAGCACCTTTGGAGGTTGTCCATTGTGCTCTGGTTGGACCGACCGTCACCGCCAGTCTTGGAGGCACCAGGTACATGTTGATATTGGTTGATGACTATTCAAGGTACACTTGGATATACTTCATGAAGGCGAAGTAGAACATGATGCGCTTGTTTGTGGAGCTCAAGAAGCTTGTGGAAGGCCACCTTGGCCCGCGGATCAAGAAGTTGACGACAATCATCGGTGGTGAGTTTGGCTCAACCGAGTTCTCAAACGTTTGTAGAAAGAATGGGATCCGGAAGGAGCTTTCTTATGGACATACTTCACAGCAAGGTAGTGTTGCAGCTCAGATGATCCATTGGTTGACGGAGACCTGCAACTGTTGGCTTCAGAGTTAAGGCATTCCTAAGGCTCTTTGGGCGGAAGGGATGGCACGTGATGCTCATGTCATCAATCAGATGACTCTTAGTCCGATCAATGTGAAGACTCCTTATGAGCTGATGTTCGGGGTGAAGCCCAGTGTAAAGCACCTATGAGTGATTAGATCTACCTGCTACGTACACACTCCGGATGCTCTCAAGAAGAAGCTAGTCTTTGTTGGGTATGTTGAGCAAGGGAGAAGATGGAGGTATATGGATCCTGCGACGAAGAGGCTTATCATGTCGAGAGACATTGTCTTTGATTAGCTGACGTCATATTTGGATAGCTCATATGTAGAGCTAGAGGTGAGCAGGTCAGATGGTGGGCTGAAGGAGGCTGCTCTTAAGGTTCAGGTGGAGCTGCCTGAGTCACTAGGAGCTCTAGGTTATTCTAGCTCCGGGGAAAAGGCGTCAGGTTCAGGAAGTAGGGGGAGCGATGCTCCAATTTCTTCTGGCTCGAAGGTGGAGGCTTCCAGTTCAGGAAGCAGGGGGAGCGATGTTCCAGGTAGTTCTTGTTTGAGAGCGGAGACTTCTGGTTCAGGTAGTAGGGGGAGCGTTGCTCCATGTGCTCCTGGTTCCAGTGAGGAGGCGTCTTATTCAGGAAGGGGACCATTATTCCGGGTTTTCCTGGGAACTGAGCTGGTTCAGGAGCAGCGGAGGGGGTTCCCATGATCATGTTCTTCTGATATCGAAGAGGATCGGTAAGACACCAACTCGATATAGTGAAGGGAACATGACAGGCTTGGTCCCTTATTTCCTTACAAGACCTCAGGTCGAGCAAGTACCTTCTAGCTGTGATGACCCCACTAGAATCAAGGCGGTGATTGACACCAAGGCTGAGGAGGTGACTACTCTTAGAGGTGACAAGGCTTGGGCTTTTGTGCCCAATGTAGTTGGTGATACTCCTGTGATGCATGAGTGGAGGTTGAAGCTGATGAAGATGGCAGAGGGAAGCATGGCTCCTTTTGGGAGATGATAGAGGGCTCCCTCGTGTTCCATGATATGCGGGGCGAGGACTATGTCTTGGAAATATCTTCGTAGATGCTATCGGAGGGAACAAGTGTAAGGTTACGGTAGCTGCTTGAGTTATTCACCACTTCTCACTTCAAGTGGGAGTGTTGAAATTTGTGAAGTGAAAGTGGGTGAATGGAGAACTTGGACCTATCTGTGTGGACTACGCAGACAGTGTTGGCAGACAACTAGGTCGGTAGGGATGTTGCAGATGGTTTGCTCTATAGCGACCTGGGCGGTCTATTCGCGCAGACTATGCGGACAACAGCAGCGGTTAGCCAGGCCGTCTTGTGCTCAGCAGGCAGTTGTATCCTAGGAAGTAACCAGGCGGATAGAAACTCTATCTGTGGAGCCAAGCAAGAAGCAGACTGAAGAACTGGAACTCAGCAAACCGGTTTGGCAGAAGCCTTGGTATTGCTCTGGTGAAGCGGCAAGTGGAAGCCGCGGAGATCGCCAGTCAGTGCGGACGGGTACTGGAGGTCGCCGGGTTTGGCTGACTGGATCCAGTATTCGCCAGTAAGTACGGACCGGCCCTTATGGCCAGTGGTGTGGACTTGGTTTGTTCTGAACCAAATCCATGTTTGTCTTAGTCCAGAGAGATCGTGCAGTAGAGCGCGGACTGCTTCTCAGTTCTCCAAGCTCAGCAGAAGTGCTGTGTGCCTTGGTTGTGATTTTGGGAGAAGTGGACTGGAGATTGTGTCTGCAACTGTGTGCGGACTGGAGCTGGAGTCCACTGAGTCCAACAGCTGCCTTCCTGGCATGGTCATGGACTCAGGATATGCGGACTAGAGCAGTCTGCGGAAGATACGGACTGGAAGTGTCTGCTATGTAAGCAGACTGAAGTAGTGTCTGCTGAGTCCGGTAGGTGTCTTGGTGACAAGGCAATGGACTCAGGGTATGCAAACTGGAGTTATCTACAGGGATATGCAGACTAGAGATATCCGCAGTATGTGTGGACTGGATCGGCGTGTCAACTGAGTCCTGTTATTGCCTTGGTGGCAAAGACGTGGGCTCGGGATGAGCAGACTGAAGAAGTGTGTCCGTGGAGTCCGACATTTGCCTTGTGACGAGGTTGTGGGCTCGAGATAAGCAGGCTGGAGGTGTGTCCGCGCATTGGCGGACAATGTTGCTGTGGAGTCCTGCTGTGGTTGTCTTGGCTTGGCCCTTGGCGACAAGGCGGACTGGAGATTGTGTCGGGCCTTAAAGAAGCTATGGTGGACGCTATCCTGCAGAGTGGCAGTGGACTGGAATGTATCCGCAGACTGCGGAGATGTCTTGCTGCGGAATATGGCCGTACTCCTATCGGCTAAGGCGGTTACCACACTCATCATCATGTCTATAAATAGGACCCATGTCACATCAGAAATAGTAACCTAAAAAACCTGAGAGGAACCTGAGAAACCGAGTAAACAGTAAGTGAGCCCGCAACAGTTGCTGCGGTCTGGACTTTTGTGTCCGCGCGGTTTGATTGAGTTGACCAAAGTTGTGTTGTGCAGATTGTGCGGATAGCACTGGAAAGCTAGGTCTTGGCTCTGATTGCGGTCAGGGACAGTGCAGACTCTGCAGTTAAGCAACAGGAAGAAAACAGCAGGTCGCGAACA
This sequence comes from Platanthera guangdongensis, assembly GCA_039583875.1. Classification (NCBI taxonomy): domain Eukaryota; kingdom Viridiplantae; phylum Streptophyta; class Magnoliopsida; order Asparagales; family Orchidaceae; genus Platanthera; species Platanthera guangdongensis. Next base: position 119,227,730 of record CM077163.1, read on the forward strand.
GCGACCAGACGGTCTTCTCTTTGGCAACTTGGTTCGGGCTTCAATAAGCCGCCTGCCTCAGCTGGACTATTCTATTCGGCATCGCAGCTCGTGCGGTCTGGAGGTTATGCGACCTCACGGTTAGGCGGCTTGCAGACTGGCGGCTAGAACTAGCATTGGAATAAGGGGTAGTCAGCGCAGCTTTGGTTGCGGTCTGGGGACCTGGTGGATTGTGGAGACTCCACAGCAGTAGACCGGCGACTTGGTGTTTGAGTTCGCGCGGCTTGTTTCTCTTGTCTTGTATTTGTAGTCTCTGTTTTCCCTTTGGTGGTTGTTTGGTGAATCATGTCTCGCCATGTATGTCTCGTCTTGTAAAGAAGATTGTTGTTAATCAATAAAGACTCTTGTGCTGCATGTGTTGCTGGTTGATTGACTTAAGTTGAGATAACCCCTGCTCACTCCAAGTTCCAGGGAAATTTCCGCATGATCAAGGTGTGATCTTGATAGTTCTAAAATATTAATTTGGCGTCAGGATATCCTGTTGATCACCTGGAGAAATTTGAACAGATCAAAGATCAATCCTAATCAATACTAACTTGACACGATAGATACTACCTCCATATGGTAGCAGTCATGATGAAATTAGTGGAACGCGACTTCTATATCTGCCATGATCCATATCCGGACATACCGTATATGGCTACCACCCAACAATAACCCTATTATTTGTGCTAGCTCCTGATGTTTATTTAAAGTGCAGCTCCGCCCCTTTTTGGCAATGATTTCTCATCCTCTAATGCCACAACTCTGAATCATTTGAGGGAGACTCATATACATATATCAAGAGAACTCTATTAGGTGATTATGAAGATTGAAAGAAGTTTTTGAAGGACAAGAGATACAACACTTATTCAACACAAAGGACTAACACATCCATAACATCAACATTAACATTGCCTTTGCCTTCCGAAAATCTTAGAGAGTTTTTCACTTACTTATTTTTCTTTTTGTAATCTGTTTGTTTTACCCTTTTGTAACAGGGAGTGGATAAATCATTAGGGGTGAACATCAAATTTTGGGAAGGATTCCGTGGGAAATTCTCCATGGTTATTGGCAATTATGTCTTGCTAGAGAAAATCATCTAGAGTGGATGTCGGATTATGGGGAACATTTAGTAATTAATTGCATGTGTTTACGACTAGGTCTAGGGAAGATCTAAGGGTCGTTTGAGGCCTTATCTAAGTGATATAGGCTAGAACCAATCTGAAAGTGAGGGATTGATCTAACTAACTCTAGAGGGGGGGGGGGGGGGGTAAATAGAGTATTTTAAAATTTTACTTTGTTTTTACAGCGGATTAAAATAGGTGATATATATATGTATATGTATGTATGTATATATATATATATATATATATATATATATATATATATATATATATATATATATATATATATATATATATATATATATATATATATATATATCACATAAAATAGACAAGTAAAGCACAACCAGACGACACAAGGAGTTTATAGTGGTTCCCCAATAAACCTGTGTACATTCACTCTTCTACCACCCTGGTAGGAATCCACTACAGGTTTTTGCTCAGGTGCCCTGCCACAACAGGTTTTTGATTAGGTGTCATGTCACCACAATATCTATTTTCCAAGGGAGATCTAGCAAGACTTTGAGCTTTTGATAAGGTGCTCAAAAACCAAACCAAGTCTTTTGATGAGGTGACTTGTGAACTAAAGAGTTTAACTTTTGAAGGGAGTTATAACCTTGTACACAGTGAAAGAAAATAAAAGATGTCTTCACTATCTCAAATCTCTGAGAAGACTAGTGGATTTTGTTGATGTTGTCAAAGCTCCCCCTAAGTTATAGAAATCTGATCAGGAGTGGAAGCTTTGCTTCAGGGTGTAGGCCTTCAAAGAGAACTTCTTCTTCCAGTAAAATGATTCTGAGAGATTACAATTTTTGGTCTCAGACTGAATATGTGTTGCTGGAAGAAAAGTTTGAAGAAGAATAAGATGAACAAGATGTTTCTTTGTCTCTGTCTCTTGTTCTCTGGTTGTAGATTTTCTCTTTCTTCTTCTTCTTGTTCTTCTTAATTCCTTGCAATCTTCTGAAAAAGTTTCTTTATATATTGGTTGCTAATTCAAACACATTTGAATTTCAAATTCCATGAAATCTTCTGCATAATTTGTTGGAGTTGGAACAGCTGATTATTTCCTCAATGTATTTCCCTAACTGTCCCAGAAAATATGGTAAAGTAATCTCTGTGAAATCCATAATTAATGTTGTCAGGTAACGACTAAATTCTTAAGAATATTGAGCATTAATTAACAAAGTATTATTGCCCTAATATCTGAAATCAAACTGCTTTAGTCGATCAGAGAAACTATATAGAATATTAGTCGAACAGAACCTGGAAGGAGTTAGTCGAACTCAGCAAAGATTTCGTTGACCAGAGCTCCAAGTTCGTCGAACTGATAATTCTCCTTCGTCAAGCTGAGGTCCAAGATCGTCGAATAGAAATTATACTTGCCAATTTGAGCTTCAAGTTAGTCGAACTAAGAAGGATCTTCGTCGAGCTGAGATTCTGAGGAAGGATCAGAGTTCGTCGACCTCAGCTAGACTTTCGTCGAGCTCAACTCAGAGAAGGAACTCTGAGTTCATCGATCAGAGATCGACGATCGTTAAGCTGAGTTCAGCTATCGTCAAACACCTTTTTTGCAATATTTAAACTACCTTGTCTCTAAAGTCTTCTATCTCTGAAGTCTTCTGAAGGTTGGTTTTCAACACTCTAACCTAATGTGGCTGACCTTAACCCTAGAACTAACTTATGACCCTAGACTATACATGTTGGGTCATCAATCCTAATAGTGAACCTACCCCAAATCACAAGTATAGTTCCAACAATCTCCCCCTATTTGGGTGAGGTCACTATAAAAATAAAAATAAAGAAAATCACAAAGTTATAAAAATATCTGACAGAATTATAAAACTTCAGCAGATATAAACAATTGTGCCTTGTGAATGTACATATAGCAATAAAATTCAAAAATGCATAAGCAGAAAAATTATGAGTTTTTCTTTGAAGCATCTGAAGAAGGAGCAGGTTTTGAGAAGACCATTATTTTTTGGGGATCCTCTGCTTCTCTTTGAGTCATCTTTATGTCTTCAGCACCCAGAATCTTGACTGATGCAGCTCTAGGCACTACAGCTTCTAGATGGAGACTCATATAAGTATCAACATTTAAAAGGATTTTCTTTTCATACCTTTCTATCTCTTTCTTCCCATAGGAAGACATGGATGAAAATTGAGAAGTATCTTTTCCATCTTCCCTGGTTTTCCTTATTTGTGAAAGTGATATAGTCTCCTTGAATCTGGCCATTCTAAAATTAGGATCCATTTCTGGATCATAGACTGGAGATAGTGGCCTTTCTAGACTTGATTTGTTTTATTGATTATCTTCAGATGTCTGCTGGTTGCTTTGCTTTCTTTGTTGTTGTTTGCTACCTTGGGAATTGTGCTGCTAAGTGCTACTGATGTGATATGGTCTGGAATAATGACAAATTGTAGTCCTTTGAGCTTGAGAAATATTTCCTATTGATTCTGTTGTAGGAGAAGGAGGAGGAGGACCTCTCCTAAACTATGGAGGTGGAGAGTATATCCTGCTCTTCATCCTTGTTTTCATCTCATTCTTTGAATACCTCATACTATAACATCTCATTTCTAACTAGACCCCTAAGAGTGGTTTTGCTATGACTGGGTCATGACAAAAACCCTAAGAAGCCCAAGAAGACCAAGTGAGCTTAGACATGAAGGTGGAAACCACCATGGTCTGCAAATAGTAGAATTCCAATTACTAGCTTAGGGATGACCATAGGGCTTCACAATGACACCATGACCCCACCACAACATCACTAACCTAATAGAGGGTGTAACGCCCCGGATTTTTATTACGTACGCATGATGGGCGTTACGTTGGCTTTGATTGTAGTTGAGCATGGTTTTTCCCGCGGGCATGTGAGTGGCTGTTTTGGTTGCCGAGTTGCACGATTCCCCAGCAAACCGTAGTCCAAATAAGGGACTCGGTGAGGCCTCTTAGGGAATGCCTGCACGTTTTCGCGCCCGGGGAATGTTGCTCAAAATCAGTTGTTGGTTCAGGAAACAAAAAAAAGGGTAAAAAGTGCTTAAGGCAAAAATGGTCTAGGACGTCCCAGGAACATTTTTCACAAAAGGGGAAAATGGTCGTTTTTGTGCTAGACACGCCCCATGTCACGGGCGTGACCCAGGCCGTGACCTGGGCGTGACCTTCTTGACTCGACGATTTTTCTTGCGTCGAGTTGAGCTCGACGAATGGGGTACACGCCCCCTGACACGGGCGTGTCACGGGACGTGTCCGGCTTCGTCGAGTGTCGAGTGTCGATCGTCGAGTATCGAGCGTCGAGTATCGAGTGTCGAGTCGTCGAGAGAGGGGACACGGCCTGTGACACGGGCGTGTCACATGGCATGTCAGGCTGGGTCGAGTGTCGACACTTTTCTGTCGACGAGGTGTCGAGACACGGGTTACACGCCCTAGGTCACGGGCGTGACCGACCCGTCACGGGCGTGACCGACCCGTCACGGGCGTGTACCCCGGCCGTGTACCGTCTGGATAAACATGGAATTGCCGCCTTTCGGCGCCGCTTATGGTACACGCCCTGTGTCACGGGCGTGACACAGGGCGTGACCGGCCCGAAAATCGATTTTTTCCAGTTTTTTTGTGCCGTTCATTTCCTTGATCCTGCATCGAACGGTTCAGCTCTGTTCTGGGTAACATAAGTCCGAAACAGAGATTGTCTTTCCCCATTTGCATCTTCTTCTTCTTCTTCATCTTCTTCTTCTTCATTCTCCAAGAGAAAGCAAAAGAGCAAGGGAGCAAGCAAGGCAAGGGAAGAAAAAGCAGCCGTCGCGGCATCGCCTCGATTCAGGCAAGCGGTGTCCTCCACCCTTGCCAATCATCGTACATGATTCAATTCTCTATTTTTTTTCTAGCTCTTCCTTATTAACCTTAGTGTTGCTCTTTCAATTCAATTGCTAACCTTTAATTGTTCTTCTTGAATTTCTCTTTCATTTCCCTAGTATGCAATTCCCTAGTGTGTTCTTCTTGATGCAAATGATACACTTAATTTGACTCATATAGCAAATTCCTTATGCTACATGCTAAAATTCCCATGTTTAGATTTGTGCTTCATGGTGTTAACAACTTTCCCTATACTGACATTAGTGAAGTCCCTATGTTAAATTCCCTATGCTACATTCCCTATGTTCACTTCCTGATGTATCCATTTGCCTATGCTAACGTAATTCATGTAGTTAATTTGTTAATCAAATTATGTGGCCTATGTACTCATGTTATGTATTGCGCACACTCTACGTTGGCAATTGGGAGTCATGTGTGAGGACGATGAAAGGAAACGTGTTACCTTGGGTTATGGGGTGTTTTGCGAGGCGAATTCGTGAAGCATGGCGGGAGCGTTTGTGTGAGAGTTTTGCAAGGGGTGGTGTGGTTTCAGCCTGTGGCCACCGGGTTTTGTTTTTGTGGTTAGAGAGACCACTTTGGCCCCGATTTGGGCTGGTTTTGTTTGGTGCGTTCCACTATAGGGCCGCCACCGATAAGACCCTTGTGAAATTGAACTTAACCGCCGCTTATGCTTCACTTGTCTAGTAGGTTCTTGTTCTATGAATGATGGAATAGGCATGTGTTTTTCCCTTTGGTTTCTACGGTATGAGCAGGACTTGAAGAACTAGCACGCACTTGGTGCGGTTGATCCTTTGGCATGACATTGTTTTTCTACATGTACGCACTTGTTTTGTGCACTCTTTTGACTTAAGCATTGCTATGGGGTCGGTAAGCCCCTTCTTGATCCATTATGAAATTTGTACTCTCTTTTGTATAGTTTGGTTGATTGCTGAGGTATTCTTTCTTGAATGCCTCAGGTGCAGGTTGTAGCCGGTTGAGCGGCTAGGTTGGTTGGAGGCGTTTCTTGGAAGCTAACCGAGCATTCAAAGCGAGGTAGTTCTCCTTTTGTTGTACAGACAGATATATGCCCCAATGGGTTCGTGTCAGCTTGTTGGCGCCCATTTGGTGGATTTTCTTTTATGTAAATATGAACTACTGCTAATGTAACTCCTTTGGATAGAATGTACTTGCTTTTGGGATGGTTTTCTGGTAGGTTGCATTAGGTATTTTGAAGTTACCAAAACTATTATCGTAGCTCATGCATACATGTTTTCATCAATTAAAACGTATAATCAAATAACGTCGACAAAGAGAATTTCTTATAAGAATATCACTATAGGCTGCATATAGGAGCTCGTTATAACTAAACAAAGTATTTCCGCCGCGCACAACTACAGTTTTACTATGTAAGGCCGAGGGATACGACCATTGAATCCAAACATTTTCCTGCATATAACTGTTGAATTTCAACTTGTAGAGTAAGCGTCAAGAGTTGCCTGAACGTGTGCAGTTATCCCCTGCACGACGTGGCATCATAACCCGTAGTTCCTCTTGCTCTGATACGATATGCTCGCTGAGGAAATGCGGGTTGTGACAGTTGGTATCAGAGGGAGGTTTGCTTGACATTTGGTCGGGCAAACTTTCCTTTTTGTTTTGTAAGTGTAAGCATCATTTCATACACACACCGAGGTGCCATCAGTATGTCTTGGCCGAAGCACGTACACTACACTCATGGCATGAACAGAAGTATACGGGGCATATTATGTAGTATGGGATGCATAATATGTGGTTGTATATGGATCCACCATAGGGGCAACATGTGAGGGTTATGTAGTATGGGATGCATAACCTCACCACATGAATGCGACTAGCACGTTTTCTTTTCTTCGTTGCATGCAATGCTATGTAGTATGGGATGCATAGCATTGTGATGCGTACGACCGCTCATGGCATGCATTAAGGCCTTTTCTAGAATGCATAGCACAGCACGCATAACATAACATTGCATGAGCACAACGTGCCAAGCTAAGACTTACATGATGACACCTGTACACTCATGGTTTTGGGTCAAATCAAGTCATGCATCCATCGGTTAGGCACAAATTAGTGGGATGACGGTGAGTCATCTTTAGGTTAGGCATACCATCATTCTCAAACGCCAAAAGCAAGTTAGCAGTTGATGTTCATATTTTGATATGTATGGTCTGTACATAGCCGTTGTGTGGTTTGTTGGGTTTGAGATTGACAAGAGTGAACGTGTTTCTAGGATGTCGAAGCGTCCAGTGACAAGGCAAACTCCCCAATCTGAGGGTGAATCTTCGGGCGCGCAGAATAATGCACTGATAGATAGTCTTCGCCAAAGTAATGAGGCTTTGACGAGGCAGGTGCAGGAAGTGCAGTCCCAGCTTCAAGCTATGTCATCCGCTATGTCTGGGCTGGCACCAAGAGGACAAGAGACGGTGAGAGGCCCCACTAGTTCGACTCCTTCAGTGGCAGTGACACCCCCAGTTGTGGTTCCTCCTGCGATGACGTTTATCTCGCAGTTTCAACGCCTTGGACCACCGACGTATGACGGAAAAGCAGACTTCGTAATCTTGGATGACTGGGTGATCACGTTAGAAGAAATGTTTGTGTATGCTGGTGTGACTGAGGACCAAAAGGTGATGCTTGCTGCCTATCAACTTAAGGGATTGGCGAAAGGTTGGTGGTTACGAGAAAAGGAAGGCCTAGGGGCGGGCTGCTCGTGGGAAGTGTTCAAAGAAATGGTACGACGCAAGTTCCTACCGGCAGTGGAAAGGGACCGCCTGATGAATGTCTTTTTATACTTGAAGCAGAGGAAACTCACAGTGAGTGAGTATGAAATTGAGTTTAGCAAGCTCAGTCGGTTTGCCCCGAGCTTGGTAATGACGGAAGCTGATCGAGTCAAGCGGTTTTTGGGCGGACTCCGCAGCGACGTACAGCAGTTCGCAAGTGCTTATGGAGCGACGAGTTACACTGCTGTGGTTGAGGCTGCGTTGAAGGTGGAAGCGATCGAAACTGCAAAACAAAGAGGACAACTGATGAGGAAGGATAAGAGGAAGCTGGTGGGAGGGAAAAGCTCCCAAGACGCAGATGTAAGGAAGAGAAACAAGGAGACATGTAGCTTCTGTGGCCGAGCTGGTCACCCCTTTGAGACATGTTTCAAGCGGTTGGGGATGCAAAAGAAGGAGCAGGTGCACGCCATTCAGGGTGCGCCAACCAGAGACTTGGAGTGTGCATTTTGTGGGAGAAGAGGTCATGATGTGAGCCGCTGCTGGGCCAAAGACAAGGTATGCTTCCAGTGTGGCAGACCAGGACATCTTCGCGCAAGGTGCCCACAGGTTCAAGCTGTGTTGCAACCCGCACCACTCCAGGCTTTGCCTCCGCCTCCGCGCTTGGACAAAGGCAAAGGGAAGTTGAATGTGGTCTCTGCAGAGGAAGCGCATACATCACCGCAGGTTATCTCAGGTTCGATTCCGTCCTCTGGTTCTCGTTTTGTGTATGCCTAGTATGTGTAGTTCTTAGCGTAGCATATATACCTTATAGGAATCTTTAAGGTCAAGAACCGTTGGGCGTGTGTTCTCTTTGATTCTGGCGCGACCCATTCATTTGTAGCGCGAACCTTTCTGGATCGATATCATTTGACACCAGAGCGAGTGGGGAATGCGTTTTTGGTGAAATTTCCTTCTGGCGCTTCTGTGGTGGCAGACTGGGGTCTTCTTGATTGTCCCATTTTGTTGGGGGATTTTATAGCAAGGGTTGATTGCAAGGTAATCGATTTGGAAGATTTCGACGTCATTCTGGGTATGGACTGGTTATCCCGCTATGACGCCGTCATCCAGTGCAGAGGGAAGCGCTTGGATTTTGTCAAGGACGATGGTCAGCCAGGAAGTGTGTATGGTGATTCTTACCAGGATTCTCCAGGGCTTTCGGCGGTATGTGTTCGGACGTTATTTGTTTCCGACTGTTTTGCTTGTCTTTTCTCAGCTGTGGGGACGAGTGCTGTTTTGCCGCGTTTGGAGGAAATTCCTGTTGTGCGTGATTTCCCAGATGTTTTTCCTACTGACCTTCCTGGTCTTCCCCCTGATCGTGACGTCGAGTTTGTTATTGATTTGGAGCCGGGTACGCGACCGATCGTGAAAGCGCCGTACAGGATGGCCCCGCGTGAGCTAGCAGAGTTGCGTACACAGTTGGATGACTTATTGGCAAAAGGGTTTATTCGGCCGAGTTCATCACCTTGGGGTGCACCGGTGTTATTTGTAAAGAAGAAAGATGGATCGATGCGCCTTTGCATCGATTACCGGGAATTGAACAAGGTGACGATTAAAAACAAGTACCCACTGCCAAGAATCGATGATTTATTTGATCAACTGCGTGGCAGTTCTGTTTTTTCGAAGATTGATCTCCGCTCGGGCTATCATCAGCTCAAGGTCCGAGAATCTGATATTCCGCGAACTGCGTTTCGATCAAGGCATGGCCACTTTGAATTCCTTGTGATGTCGTTTGGATTGACCAATGCACCATCAGCTTTCATGGATTTGATGAACAGAGTGTTCAAGGACTATTTGGATAAATTTGTGGTGGTGTTTATTGATGATGTTCTTATCTACTCCCGCAGTGCTGAGGAACATGAACAGTATCTGCGATTAGTATTGGCCACTTTACGAGATCAACGGTTATTCGCCAAGCTAAGCAAATGCGAGTTTTGGTTGCCGCAAGTTGCTTTTCTGGGTCATGTCATTAATCACCATGGTATTTCAGTGGATCCCGAAAAGATTTCTGCGGTCATGGAATGGAGAAGACCGGAAACACCCAAGGAGATTCGAAGCTTCTTGGGCTTAGCCGGCTATTATCGCAGATTTGTCGAAGGTTTTGCGACGTTGGCCGCACCTTTGACTCGATTAACCCAGAATAACGTGGCATTTGAATGGAATGACAAGTGTGAGACCTCCTTCCTGGAACTCAAACGTCGATTATGTACCGCTCCTGTGTTGGTCTTGCCGACGGAAGGAAAAGAGTATGACGTGTTTGTGGATGCGTCGCACGTTGGACTTGGTTGTGTGTTAATGCAAGACAAGAAGGTGATTGCGTATGGGTCTCGGCAGTTGAAAAGTCATGAAAAGAATTACCCAACGCATGATTTGGAGTTCGCAGCGGTGATCTTTGCCTTAAAGTTGTGGAGACACTTGCTATATGGTGCACAGTGTAAAATCTTTACAGATCATAAGAGTTTGAAGTATGTCTTCACGCAAAAAGAACTTAACTTGCGCCAACGACGATGGCTTGAATATGTCGTGGATTATGATGTGGACATTCAATATCATCCGGGGAAAGCGAATGTTGTCGCCGATGCTTTGAGTCGGAAGACTGGGAAATTATTTCATCTTTCTGTTGATCGTCTCGTAGAGGAATTTTTATTGATGGAGATTTCCGTGGGAAGATATGAACCGCAAAGTCATTCGGCAATAGAAGAACCGTCATGGCTGATGCTTACAAGACAACATCAAAAAGACGATCCGGATCTTTTACATTTATTTCTTCGGACTGAAAAGGGTGAATTACCGGATTTTGCGATTGATGGTGCAGGCACGTTAAAGTATCGTGGACGCTTTTGTATTCCTGCAGTTGGGGAGATTCGTGAGATGGTGTGTAAGGAAGCACACGGCGCAAGTATGGTCTACCATCCAGGCTCAACCAAAATGTACCGTGATTTGAAACAAAGTGTCTGGTGGTATGGAATGAAAAGAGATATAGAGCAGTTTGTATCGGAATGTCATACCTGCAAGCGGGTGAAAGCTGATCATGGGAGACCTGGTGGCAAGTTGACACCATTGGAGATTCCAACCTGGAAGTGGGAAAGCATCTCAATGGATTTTATTACAGGTTTACCAAGATCTCCCCGAGGACATGACTCCGTGTGGGTGATCGTGGATAGATTGACCAAGTGTGCTCATTTCATACCCTTTAAGGTCAACTACCCGATGAAGACAATAGCGGAGCTCTATGTGAACGAGATCATCCGACTGCATGGTGTGCCTGTGAATATCATTTCAGATCGAGATTCCCGCTTTACCTCTCGTTTTTGGCGCAGGTTACAAGAGGGTTTGGGGACAGATTTGCGATACTCCACCGCTTATCATCCTCAGACGAATGGCCAAACCGAGAGACTAAATCAAATTGTCGAAGACATGATTCGATGTTACATTCTGGAGTATGGCGGAGCATGGGATGAACGTTTGCGGCTTATGGAGTTCGCGTATAATAATAGCTATCAAGAAAGCTTGCAAATGGCTCCGTTTGAAGCGTTATATGGGCGACGATGTCGAACCCCACTCTTTTGGACTGAGGTTGGCGAGCGGCCTTTGTTGGGGCCAGAGGCGCTCGAGGATATGGAAGTTGCAGTACGAGGTATTCGGGAGAAGCTCCGAGTCGCCCAAGAGCGATATGAAAAGTATGCCAACCGACGAAGGTCGGAATTAGAGTTTGTGGTGGGGGATTCTGTTTTCTTGAAAGTCTCCCCAATGGTTGGGATTAAAAGGTTTGGGAAAGAGCGCAAGTTAGACCCAAGATTTGTGGGTCCCTTCAGGATTCTTGCGCGAGTTGGTGCATCTGCCTACAAACTGGAATTACCTGTGAACTTTCCTGGTGTTCACAATGTGTTTCATGTGAGCCAACTGCGCAAGTGTCTGCGGAATGACACGCAAGTGTTGGACGTGGTGCCGCCATTGGCGCCAAACCTTTCTTATGTGGAGATGCCCATGCGGATATTGGACTCCCAAGATCGTGTGTTGCGGAAAAAGAAGATTCCTATGGTAAAGGTGTTATGGAAAAATCAGGATGTGGAAAGCGCGACGTGGGAGCTCGAGTCAACGATGAGGGCGGCTCACCCTCATTTGTTCCCGTAAGCTGGTATGTGATTTAGTGTTTGATTGGATTCATGTTTTGGTTTGCTTGTGTGTTGGGTTTTGTGAAAAGTTTCGAGGCGAAACTTTTTGTTAGGGGGAGTGATTGTAACGCCCCGGATTTTTATTACGTACGCATGATGGGCGTTACGTTGGCTTTGATTGTAGTTGAGCATGGTTTTTCCCGCGGGCATGCGAGTGGCTGTTTTGGTTGCCGAGTTGCACGATTCCCCAGCAAACCGTAGTCCAAATAAGGGACTCGGTGAGGCCTCTTAGGGAATGCCTGCATGTTTTCGCGCCCGGGGAATGTTGCTCAAAATCAGTTGTTGGTTCAGGAAACAAAAAAAAAGGGTAAAAAGTGCTTAAGGCAAAAATGGTCTAGGACGTCCCAGGAACATTTTTCACAAAAGGGGAAAATGGTCGTTTTTGTGCTAGACACGCCCCATGTCACGGGCGTGACCCAGGCCGTGACCTGGGCGTGACCTTCTTGACTCGACGATTTTTCTTGCGTCGAGTTGAGCTCGACGAATGGGGTACACGCCCCCTGACACGGGCGTGTCACGGGCCGTGTCCCGCTTCGTCGAGTGTCGAGTGTCGATCGTCGAGTATCGAGCGTCGAGTATCGAGTGTCGAGTCGTCGAGAGAGGGGACACGGCCTGTGACACGGGCGTGTCACAGGGCGTGTCAGGCTGGGTCGAGTGTCGACACTTTTCTGTCGACGAGGTGTCGAGACACGGGTTACACGCCCTAGGTCACGGGCGTGACCGACCCGTCACGGGCGTGACCGACCCGTCACGGGCGTGTACCCCGGCCGTGTACCGTCTGGATAAACATGGAATTGCCGCCTTTCGGCGCCGCTTATGGTACACGCCCTGTGTCACGGGCGTGACACAGGGCGTGACCGGCCCGAAAATCGATTTTTTCCAGTTTTTTTGTGCCATTCATTTCCTTGATCCTGCATCGAACGGTTCAGCTCTGTTCTGGGTAACATAAGTCCGAAACAGAGATTGTCTTTCCCCATTTGCATCTTCTTCTTCTTCTTCATCTTCTTCTTCTTCATTCTCCAAGAGAAAGCAAAAGAGCAAGGGAGCAAGCAAGGCAAGGGAAGAAAAAGCAGCCGTCGCGGCATCGCCTCGATTCAGGCAAGCGGTGTCCTCCACCCTTGCCAATCGTCGTACATGATTCAATTCTCTATTTTTTTTCTAGCTCTTCCTTATTAACCTTAGTGTTGCTCTTTCAATTCAATTGCTAACCTTTAATTGTTCTTCTTGAATTTCTCTTTCATTTCCCTAGTATGCAATTCCCTAGTGTGTTCTTCTTGATGCAAATGATACACTTAATTTGACTCATATAGCAAATTCCTTATGCTACATGCTAAAATTCCCATGTTTAGATTTGTGCTTCATGGTGTTAACAACTTTCCCTATACTGACATTAGTGAAGTCCCTATGTTAAATTCCCTATGCTACATTCCCTATGTTCACTTCCTGATGTATCCATTTGCCTATGCTAACGTAATTCATGCAGTTAATTTGTTAATCAAATTATGTGGCCTATGTACTCATGTTATGTATTGCGCACACTCTACGTTGGCAATTGGGAGTCATGTGTGAGGACGATGAAAGGAAACGTGTTACCTTGGGTTATGGGGTGTTTTGCGAGGCGAATTCGTGAAGCATGGCGGGAGCGTTTGTGTGAGAGTTTTGCAAGGGGTGGTGTGGTTTCAGCCTGTGGCCACCGGGTTTTGTTTTTGTGGTTAGAGAGACCACTTTGGCCCCGATTTGGGCTGGTTTTGTTTGGTGCGTTCCACTATAGGGCCGCCACCGATAAGACCCTTGTGAAATTGAACTTAACCGCCGCTTATGCTTCACTTGTCTAGTAGGTTCTTGTTCTATGAATGATGGAATAGGCATGTGTTTTGCCCTTTGGTTTCTGCGGTTTGAGCAGGACTTGAAGAACTAGCACGCACTTGGTGCGGTTGATCCTTTGGCATGACATTGTTTTTCTACATGTACGCACTTGTTTTGTGCACTCTTTTGACTTAAGCATTGCTATGGGGTCGGTAAGCCCCTTCTTGATCCATTATGAAATTTGTACTCTCTTTTGTATAGTTTGGTTGATTGCTGAGGTATTCTTTCTTGAATGCCTCAGGTGCAGGTTGTAGCCGGTTGAGCGGCTAGGTTGGTTGGAGGCGTTTCTTGGAAGCTAACCGAGCATTCAAAGCGAGGTAGTTCTCCTTTTGTTGTACAGACAGATATATGCCCCAATGGGTTCGTGTCAGCTTGTTGGCGCCCATTTGGTGGATTTTCTTTTATGTAAATATGAACTACTGCTAATGTAACTCCTTTGGATAGAATGTACTTGCTTTTGGGATGGTTTTCTGGTAGGTTGCATTAGGTATTTTGAAGTTACCAAAACTATTATCGTAGCTCATGCATACATGTTTTCATCAATTAAAACGTATTTTCAAATAACGTCGACAAAGAGAATTTCTTATAAGAATATCACTATAGGCTGCATATAGGAGCTCGTTATAACTAAACAAAGTATTTCCGCCGCGCACAACTACAGTTTTACTATGTAAGGCCGAGGGATACGACCATTGAATCCAAACATTTTCCTGCATATAAATGTTGAATTTCAACTTGTAGAGTAAGCGTCAAGAGTTGCCTGAACGTGTGCAGTTATCCCCTGCACGACGTGGCATCATAACCCGTAGTTCCTCTTGCTCTGATACGATATGCTCGTTGAGGAAATGCGGGTTGTGACAGAGGGTCCATTAGAACCATGGGAACCCACTAGGGTCAACCAGAATGGTCAAGTTGATCAAAGTCAACCGAAACCCTAATTAGGTTAAACTAAGCTCATACATGGTCAACTGACCTCCCCTTGGCCAAATGGACCCACCTAGACCTTCCCAAGCCCTAAAGGAGGCCAATAGGTCACCAAGAACCCATTAGGGTCAACCAAAGAGGCTAAGTTGACTCAAGTCAACGAAAACCCTAAAAAGGTCAAAGTACCCTAACTAAGGGTCAAGTGACTTCCAAGATGCCCAACCAACCCTGCCCAAGTCTTCTTAGACCTTAAGGGAGGCCAATGGGTCACCAAGGATCCATTGGGGTCAACCCAAATGGTCATGTTGACTATGGCCAATTCTACCCTAAGATTAGGTCAAACTAGCTCAAATGGGCTAACCCAAGCTCAATCCCAATCCACTTGGGATAACTTTATTTTAATTAATATTATGATCTAATGGGCTGCCATTAGGCTCGATTAGTCATCAAATTCAGTCTTGGTGATTAGGAGAGAGAAAAGATTCATTTCTCTTTATGGAGAAGAGAGAAAGTGAGAAAGGAGGGCAATTCATGGCCATGGAAGCCAAGGGCCTCCTCAATTCTTCTCTCATAGCAAGGATCCTCCTCCCTAGTCAGTTAGGAGAAGGTTGACAGCCATGGCCAGCCACCAAAGTGGTTGAATTCAATTCCTCCAATAGGGAAGAGAGAGAAAGAGGAAAGAGAAGGTCATTAATGGCCATAGGAGATCAACAATTCCTCTCCTCACCTCCATTTGCTAGATTCATCTTCCCTGGTTAATTAATAGGAGATTAACAGCCATAACCTGCCACATAGGGCTGAATTCAGTGAAACCATGGATGGCCGAAATTTTCGATTCATGGCCTTTAATGGTCATTAATGCTACACACATCCTCTCCCCCGTTTAACCCTTTTAAAAGCTTCCCTAAGTCAAGAGGAGCAGTTTCCACACTTCATCTGGAGGAGCCGAGCAAGTTGACAGTGCTGTTGTAGAACACCCAACGGTGCCACCACCATCCATGGATTTCCGACGATCGACGCACCTCCAGCCCACCACTAAGGTCCTCCTCTACTCCTCTCTTCGTGGGTTAGATCCTTAGATCATTTAGGAAAGAAATCATGCTCAATTGAGCCCAATTGGAGAGAAGATTTTCAGAAATTTCCATGGTTTTCAACCACTCGGATTCACCGGAATCCGCCCCTCCGGCAGCCATGGCGCCGCGAGGCAATAGCCCCGACCGCAACCAAGGTGGTGGCGGTAGTGGCCGGCTAGGGAGGTGGCTGGGTGGCCGGGAAATAGGCTTGGAATAAGCTCCAGGTTCGACCAATCATGGCCTTTGGCTGGAGGAAGAAGATGACCAGAAGCCCTCTGATCTGCTTCAAGATTCGTGCTGGATCATATTTATTTATTTTGATTTTTTTGTATTTTTTAGCCTGTTTACTAGGCTGTATAAATTAAATATTAAAAATACCAAGTTTGCCCTACAGTAAACCTAATCTACATGAAAGTTGTAGCCCTAAGAGTCTAGTTTAATTTAAAATTGGTTTGAAATAATTTGGAGTTCAAGTTAGACCACAACACTCATTTTGGTGAGGTATATACCTAGGCTAGGTCAGAGATTGTTTTGAGTGCCCCATTAATCCAACCATACAAATGACTTGACATTTTGAATGGGGGTCACTCTTACCTATACCCAAAATATATCAAAGAATGGCAATTGTTGGAAAAAAAATTCCTAAAGTTTTTGTAGAAATTTAATAATCCATGTATGAATTATTTAAAAGGTCTAATGACCTCCAAACACTCCCAAATTTTGGTGAATGGTCGCTTTGGTCTATATAAGACTCTGTATAAAATTTCATTCAATTTGGAGAAGAATTGGTATGGAATTTGGTAAACCCTAGCCTTGACCCAAAAGGGGTAATTAGGTCAAAGTGTCCCTTGTGGGCTTAAGGGGCCAAATCACATCAACAGAGGTTGTTACTTGGTCCTCTGATGTGTTATGTCAGTAAACACCCTCCCATGGATTATGGGGTGGATTAGGGTGGATTTGCCCTAGGACCCTAGTTCAAACCCTAAGGTTGAACTTTGGGGGTTTGTGAAGGGTATGGGGTGATATGCCCTTGGATGGACTTGGTGTGTAGTCCATGTGATCATGGGGTGGTGAAATGCCCTAGGAAGAGATTTGGTGGTATTGGTACACTGCACCCCACTTAAATAACTTAGTAAGTTTTAGGTCTATACACCTTAGGGAATGTTTAATGGGTCATATGACCTTGGATCTTTATGATATTTTGGTAGTGGTAATGTTATAGTGCTATTAACCTCTGTAATTTATGATTGGGTGTTTAGATAACAGTAGCCCATCCTTGTAGCTATAACCTTCATCTTGCCTTTTTTGATGATATTGACGTAACTATGGTTTAAATGTCTTAGAATGATTTGAAACTCTGGAAAAGCTAATCAAATGTCATTTAGGTGCACTAGTAAATTATTTGGAATAGTTGAACATTTCTTCTTAGTACATCATATGTAAAGTAAACTAGTGCACCTTACTTTGATAAATAGAAGATAAATACTATAGTTTACTGAAAAATTGTGTTACTTAACCATAGGACTTTTTTGCGAATAAAGAAGCTTAGATTACAAGGATGTTCCTTCGCACAGTGCACCATGATGGATTTTATTGAGGCATTTTCTATATGGTTTACTGACATTGGAATTTCATAAAACTTAGTCAGTAAGGTTTTATGATCATAATAGAGCTCTGTTACTTTTTGTATAATTTTTGGACTAGAATTTATGGTACCTCCTTCATTACCCCTAATTAGTTGAATAATGTTGGCTTAATTATTTAGAGAATAATTCCTTTATGAAAATCTATGAAATTTGGTATTCACTGATATCTTGCAGTCCTATAGTGTTCAAAATTTTTGTAAGGATAGATCTTAAGTAAATTTAGTACTTCATGTTCAAATCACCCGTGGACCAATTTTTGGGAAAATTAATTAAATGTCAAATTATTAGGAAAAATTCCAAGTTTCTTGATTTAGGCTAAATATGTCATGATAGGCCTCCAATAAATATTTTAGGGCATTTGAATGAAAATTTGGAGTATCTCTTATCATGTACATCATATAGCTTAGGTTGGTCTGCGTACTAAAACTACAGAAAATTGGGATAGCATGTGAAATGAGCTTAGGAAGTTGGGGGTTTAATTGTTTACTGGTTTTGGTGAGTGGAAATTGGTTCATCATTAGGAATCATGATGAGGAAAGTGATGGGTTGACTAGTGCCAGGAGCTACTCGAGATCGATGAAATATCGTCTTTCCTGTGGAGTGAGAGAAAGAAAGAGTGAGTCAAAACACACTAGGGTTAGATCCAGAGTAATATTAAAAATAATCGGGAATCAGGTATTAGTGAATAATAGTAAGTGCCTTGCGAAAGAGAACGATGGGCTTCAACTAGCATAATAGTTCCTAATGCCCTTTGAGAACCCTTCACCGGGTATGCCGAGGTCAGTCCTGGGCTAACCTAAACCGTAAGAAATATCAATGTTTAAGAGTAACTAGTATAACTAGGATTACACTTACACTCACACTCCTCGGTTTTGTGGGAGTTAGGTGTTTGGTATTGTATCCCCAATAACCTAGATTTATATGAAGTCACCCTTGAACTAAGAAGAATTAAGTTGTATTTGTTGTATTGCTTGAGTTATGTGTTTGCAGGACTTAATTGCCAATTGTATACCAATGTTAGTCTACAATGGGTCACCAATCACAGGACCATACAATGTAATCTCTCATTGTGTGATCCATGGTGTTGACTCATGTGTAGCCTCTCTATTGGGATACACTTCATTTTTCTAGCACTAGGTTTGTGGAGAAAGTCATGTTGCTGATTCCATTGAAGAATGAAAAATCTTCATAAACCAAATTATTTTCTAAGTGTTTCACTCGAGTAGAACCTTTAGTTGTACTCGAGTAAGTCTAGTCTGGATTTCGAGTAAAGGAAATGGTTCTCGAGAAATTTGAATCTAGTTCTCGAGAGGCCAAGACCATTACTCGAGTAGACTTCTCTTTCTCGAGTTGATAGATTTTCCCTCTCAGAAATTTTTTAAGTATTATACTCGAGTAGTCAAGTTCACCACTCGATTAGATGAGCATTTTGACTCGAGTGACAGAAGGAAAGTTCTCGAGAAGAATCTACCCCACTCGAGTAGTGTAGTTCCCATACTCGAGTAGTCCATCTACTTCTCGAGAAGTCTAGATCGAGTACTCGAGTAATCAGTTTTACTTCCCAGAATTTTCTCTAAGTCTTCTTCTCGAGAAGTTCACTTCCACATCTCGAGTAACATTTCTAGTACTCGAGTAACCCAAATTCCGCTCGAGTGATAATGAGTTCTGTTCTGAAATTTCCTGAAGGGCTTCTTCTTGAGTAGTCTGATATTATCTTCTCGATAACCCATATTAGTACTCGAGTAGTTGTTCTTTCACTCGAGTAATCCAATCATCTTTTCATAAAATTTCGCTAAGTCCTAACAAATGCGATTTTCGAATGACTTGACATGATTGGGCCACGTGGCCGTCATTAATGATAATTATGACCGTTATAGAAATCTTATAAAATGTCCTGTCATTCCGACTAACCCGAAGAAGCATGAGAAAAAAGGAAGAAATACACCAAGAATTCTGAATCGCAATTCTCTTTCCTAATCGGAAGCCGCCGCCGCTGCTCATCGTGCAAATCGCCAAGGGCTTTCGTTCAAGGAGATTCAGACCAGTCGACTTGCAAATCAAGATCGCTCTTCAACCTCTTCATCTTCTCTTTGATCTTGTGAATCAAGAAATTTTTAGATCTAGGATCCTGTCGTGTCTCCTTCAAATTTTCTGACTATGCCAAAAGATCCAAAAGGAAGACCTAGGTAGAAATTTCTAGATCTGAGAAAGATACTATTTGTATTTCTTATTTCAATATATTCTTGTTGGAGACTATTCTCCGAGTGTAGGAGATTTGTTCTCCGAGTTGTAGGAAGTTTTCATCTTCTGAGTGTAGATTCGTTTTGTGGATCGAGTTGTAGCAATGTTATTCCAAGTAGTTGGATTGGTTTCAATCCGAGAATAGTGGAGTAACCAAGTCTAGTGCTTTGCTAGATCGGTGAGTGGAAAGTGGATGTACCCAAGGTTGGGAACCAATATAAATCTTTGTGTCCTCTATGATTGCATGGTTGTTATTCTGTGCTTAGATCGCTAATTTTTTATTCTGCAAAAGACGCTCAACTCACCTATTCACCCCTCTCCCACCCATCTAGGTGATTTAGGTAAGATAACTAATAATTGCAATTGGTATCAAAGGGAGGTTGATCATTAAATGGTTAACACCATGATCTGGTCTGACCCAAGTTATCTTTTGAGTTATCCAAGCATGGACAAGGCCAAGGATGTTGCTAAGCTTCCCTTGTGTATAAAGAACAACTTTCCCATGTGGAAAGAGAGGATTACATTTTTCATGGAAGCTATGGATCCAAGGATCATCATGATTGTTGAAGAAGGTCCTTATGTTCCGGTGTCCATCTCCACTATAGATCCTACAAAGAAAGTTCCTAAGAAGTTGATGGATCTTGACAAATATTAGATTGCACTTGTATCTTTAGATAAGAAGGCCAAAAATATTATCGCAAGTGTAGTTGATGACTTTATGCTGCAGAACCTGATTCACTTTCAATCCACTAAGGAAATGTGGCAGTCCCTCATCACCTTGATGGAAGGCACAAAATAAGTTTGGGATGACAGAAGATCTCTTCTAAATCAAAAATATGAAGCCTTCTGACAAAGGACCCAAGGATACAATTGCAGATACTTTTGAAAACTTCTTCAAGATAGTTAACGACCTAAGAGTCTACGGCCGAGTCTTCACCAATAGAGAACTGAATGATAAGTTACTGAGATCCCTGACTAAGGAATGGGATAACAAGGTCTGTGCTATTCGGGAATTTGGAAAGCTAGCTGAGACTGACCCGCAAAATCTCTTTGGAAAACTTTTGTCATATGAGCTGCAACTTAATTCAAGAAAAGCTGAAGAAGAGAAGAACATATCTTCATCCAAGGAGAAGTCTGTAGCTCTCAAGGCAGACACCTCAAGGAAGTCCAAGGCTGTCTCTCCTGCCCCAGCACAAGAAGAAAGTGAAGAAGAAACTTCGGAGCCAAGTACCTCATGCATAGAACTATCTAAAGGAGAGTTCTCTCTACTCTCAAGACAGTTCAAGAAATTCTTGAACAAGAAGAAGCAATGGAGAGGCAAGGATTCCTCATACAGCAAATCATGTCATGATGGTGATCGATAAAAGAAAGGCTCTAGTATGCAAGACAGGTATAACACTAAATAGAACAAACATATTTCTGCTGACATCGTTTGTTATTGCTGCAATAAGCCAGACCACATTATTGTTGACAGCCCCACAAGAAGAAGGAGGGTGGAAAAAGAAAGGAGAAGAAATCTTCTTACAATAAGAAGAGAACAAAGAGAAGCCTTGTAGCCAAGAAGGGCAAGAATCTTAGTGACTCTAACTCATCTGAGTCAAGTGAAGAAGAGGAAACCTACTTTGGGATAATGGTTCAAACTGATGATGAATAAGAACCTCAGTTCACTGAGACGGTAAATTCTCATACTCCTCTTTCCGAATCTGATGTTGCTGGACATGATCATGAGGACAACTCTTCTGACAATGAGTCTGAACTCATGGCCCAGTATAAGGAGTATATCAAGGCTAACGACAAATATCGTAGAGTTGTGAGAACTCAAGCCAAAGAGATAAAGTCTCTCAAGGCTGAAGAGGGCACTTTGAGAGAGGAAGTCGCTAAGACGGACTCACTCAGAGAGAACTTCAATGCTACCATTGAAGAATATAACAAGGCTCTTGAGCACCTAGACCTAAAGGAGAAGATCATTAAAGAGTTGGAAGAACAACTTGCTGTGAAAAAGAAACTTGTTGAGAGTTTCTCGAAGCACAAGAGTATCCTTTCTTTCATTGCTGAATTCTCATATAAGGCCAAAGGTGTTGGGCTAGGCCATGTTGAAGCTCCTAGAAAATCTTCTAGGACGGATAAGGCTCAGAGAAAGAATAAGCAGACAAGAAGGCTTTGGCCAAAGAAAAGGGGAAAGTTCCTCAAGATCAGAATTCTTTTAAGAAGGTCATATTTCCAACCAACGATTTTGATCTTGACTAGCCCTACGGTCACTTTGCTAGGCCTACATATGTAGAGCCCAAGTCTTATTACCAAGGATGGACTCGTCCCCAGAACTTTGGTGAGAGTGTCTTTAAGGCACCTTATGAAGAAATTTCTCTTCAGAGTTATGGCACCAAAGGTAAAGCCTGTTGTAGAAAAGCCACACAAGGAGAAGAAGACATGTGATTGCCATCACCTTGAAACTTCTTCCTCTAAGAATGCTACCACTGCTAGACCACCATCTCAAAAGGTCAAGCAGGAGAATTTAAGGCAAAGATACAATAGGTTTGATTGTTCGTGATGTGGCAAAATTGGTCACTTTTCCATTGGCTGCTGGTTTAATTCCAGGAATTTTGCAACTCCTCAAGTTATCAATGTGAGAAAAATCACTCATAATGCTAATACTCAAAGGGGAGTGTCCTAACTAGAGACTAAGGACCCAAATGTGTTTGGGTTTCTAAGCCAAATTGATTTGTGATTGCAGGTATGTCCAAAGGCCACCAAAACTCCTATTTGGTATTTGGACAGTGGATGCTCTCGGCATATGACTGAGACAAGAAGCCTTCTTCAGAAATATTCTCCAGTCTTGAACGGGCCAAAGGTCATCTTTGGAGGTTTAGACCAAGGAATTACTAAAGGTTATGGTATGATCACTAACGGTAGTGTATCCTTCTCAGATGTGGCTTATGTTGAAGGATTGGAACACAATCTTATAAGCATAAGCCAACTCTGCGATAAAGGATATGTAGTTGAATTTCGTGCAGATAAGTGCTTGATAAAATCGATTGAAAATATGGAAATAATTCTATCAGGCACTCGAAGTAGAAATATATTTTGTTTGAATTTTATTTGTATAGACTCTTTCTACACTAGTATGTTTTTTGGGTAAAGATAGTGCGTCTCTTGTTAACCAATGACACATGAGACTAGCACATATTAATTTCAAAACTACTAATAAATTATTTTCTCTAAATTTAGTACGTGATGCCCCAAATGTCAAGTACGCTAAATATAGACCTTGTCACGCATGTGTAAAAGGCAAGAAAACAAGGGCTACCTTTAAAAGCGTTATTGGCAAAGATTCTAATATAAGTTTACATCTACTTCATATGAACTTGTTCAGTCCACTCCAAGTTAGAAGTTTTGGAGGTAAGGATTATACATTGGTTATTGTTGATGATTACTCACTCTTTGCATTGGTGTTCTTTCTAAAACACTAGTCAAATAACTTTGACATCTTTACTAATTTTGCCAGGCAAGTCCAAAATGAATACAACTATTCCGTAGTCAAAATCAGAAATGACAATGGAACAGAGTTCAAGTCAGTGGCCATGACAGAATTTTGTGAAAGCTTAGGTATCTTTCATGAGTTTTCCTCTCCTCGTACTCCTCAACAGAACGAAGTAGCTGAGAGAAGGAATAGGACACTCATAGAGTCCTGCAGGACCATGTTGAGTGATGCCTCAGTACCAGAATACTTCTGGGCTGAAGCCGTCAACACTACTTGCCACGTGCAAAATCGAGCACTCATAAACAAAAACGACAATAAGACACCTTACGAACTTCTAAAGGGAAGGAAACCGACTGCTTCTTATTTTAGAATCTTTGACTGTAAGGGCTTCGTACTTAACAATGGCAAGTATCACACTACCAAATTTAGTGAAAAGAGTTTTGAAGGTATTTTTGTAGGGTATAGTAGCCATAATAAGGCATATAGGATATTTAATAGAAAAACTCTGGTTGTAAAAGAATCCATTTATGTTGTATTTGATGTGACGAGCTTACTGCAAAACAACTCTTCTAGTGTGTTCATTGAGGATGCAGGTTCAAAGCTGAAAGAACTAAACTTGGATGAGAAAACTGAAGAAAAAGGTGAAAAGTTCATCAAGATAACCACTCCAACCCCGATTGGAGAGGTTGATGATCAAGATGAAGAAATCATCTAAGTTGATGAAGTCACTCATGTGGTTGAAGAAGCTCTAGATGCAAGGACCTTAGAGCTCAGACACTTGAAGGATCACCCGATGGACCAAATCATAGGAGAACCCCGGGATGGTGTCAGAACTCGTAAAGATACAGATTTTGCAGGTAGCAAAGATGATAGGAAGAGCACTTCCGAGACTTGCCAATTCCTAGAAAGAAGGCTCATTTCCTGAAGTAGTAAAAAGCAGAACTGTGTTGCAATCTCAACAGCCGAGTCAGAGTATATCTCTGCAGGCAGTTGTTGTGCACAATTGTTGTGGATAAAGAATCAGGAGGAAGATTACAATCTTAAAGTCCAAAACATCCCTTTGCTTTTCTACTCCTCCAGTGCGATTGCAATAGCCAACAATCCAGTGTCTCACAACTTGACAAAGCACATAGAGCTGTGATACCACTTCATCCAGGAGCATGTGGAGCATGGGGACAAAGATCTACAATATGTCCCAACTGACAGGCAGACTGCAGATATATTCACAAAGCCGCTGGACGAGACCAAGTTCTCGTTCATCAAAATAGAACTTAGAATGCTCAACAAAGAAGGATAGAGAAGGAGGACTCACAACATAGCTCAGAGATCAAGGAATTTGTCAAAAGTCAAAATTTCTCAAGTTCAGACTTAATTTCTCGAGTAAGAAAATGACTACTCGAGTACTTCTTTAGACTACTTGAGAACTCAGTAAGTCACTCGAGCAATGCCACTCGAGTAATGAGTTTCCTCTCAAGAAATATGACGATATCACTCGAGTACCATCATTCTCTCACTCGAGTACTGTCGGTCCACTCGAGAAACAAGAAGAAACTTTCTCAAATTCTATTCAAATTTCTTCATTCGTAACCCAAAACTTATACCTCCATTCTCTAAGGTATGTTCGATTAATTACTTCCTCAATCATCGATAGTTAGGGTTATATATATAGAAAAACCGGATTTCGTGTTCTACACAATTTCAAAAACCCTCTCTCTCAACAAAGAAAGAAAGTCCCTTTGTCTTCCAATGCAGTCGCAGAGTATGCCACTGTCTTCTCCCCCGCAGTCAATTTCTCTCTTCTCTCTAGACAATGGCACCATCTTCCAAAGTTGGTATTGGTAGTGAACTCATTGTCATCGGTATTGCCGAACTCTCAGATGATTTCCAAAATCTTCTCATTCTTCTCAACGCCGCCGGTTTGACCTTTGTTCTCCAGCAGCCCTGCAAGGTACTTTTCCCTGAAGTTGAAGAGTTCTTTAAAAATATCAAAGTGAGAAGGAATGGTAAGGTCCTTTAGTCTAAGGTCAAGGGTATTAAGATCAAGCTTACCAAGACCATTGTCTTCACACTTCTTCGGTTACCCATTGTTGATGAAGAAGATGCTCTAACTCATGAAGATGCTGACATAGCTTGTAGGTTTTGTGGACATTCAATAGAGGTTCTTTCCATTCGTCCACCAGACCACAACACTGAAAGCAAATTCCTTGTGGACATCATTGGCAAGATTCTCTTATGTAAGACAAGTTCTATTAGGGACATCTCATTAGATCTGCTTGATATAATGACTACCATAATCTGCAGAAAAAGATTCCAATTTGGTATGCTGATTCTTGACAAGATAAGGGAGAGCATCAAGGCTCCTAATTATGCCAGGATCATCTCTCTGATACTGCATGAGATAAATCCAGATGTTTTCGATTTCTCCAAAGGAACAACTCTCCACCATATGAAGAAAGTATCAATCTCTTCTATTCAGAGATGGGAACTGAAATTGCTGAATCCTACCCAGGCTGCTATAGCTCATGAACATCCAGCTGTAGAGGACAGGACTACATCTCCCTCTAAACCTCAAATTGCTAGCACATATGGTATTTTAAAATTTTACAAACTCTAGAGGGGGGAGAATAGAGTATTTTTACATTTTACATTGTTTTTACAGCGGATTAAAATAGGAGATAGATATATATAAATAAATAAATATCACAGCACAGAAAATAAACAAGTAAAGCACAACCAGATTGTAAGACCCCCCCTTCTCGGATCCCAAAACACGGCACGAAGGGGGAGTCTTATGCCCGGAACAGCCGCCTTGCAGTAGCATTAGCACACGGGCTAACCTGTACCACAAGATGCCTACTCCGCCGGCTACAACAATATCAATAGAACATGCCAACGCAACCAAATATAATAAGCAAGAGAAGTCAAATCCAGTAAGTATTATTATCCAAATACATCAACAAAGGAGAAGCTAAACATGCTTCTACAATATATCAGAGTACAGCTAAACATTGCCCAAACGGGCTACATCAGAGTATCAAAATACTAACAACCATAACCGACGGTATCGACGACAATGTCACTTGAGGCGCTATGGTCCTGGCCTGGCTGTCCTGCTGCGTAGTCTGCGGCTGCTCTACCTGCGGCATGACCTCCTAAAAAGGAAGACGTTGCAACCGTTAGTCGAAATGAATAAGTGGTTTCACATCCGCTCCCCCGGCGACTCCTCGGCCCCGGGCGGGGAAAAGGAACAAGAGTACAATATATAATAAGTATGCAAGTAAAGGAAGTACAAGCAGGTGACAGTAGTGTAAGAGTATCATCAACATGATCTAGCAAATATTTAAGAGCTACAACAAACTAACATGTATAAGTAACAGCAGGAAAGTAACTTAACTTATAAGAATGCTCATACAAACTTATAAGTTACAGGTCGGGTTACATAAGGTAACTCATCGTATAAGAGTGCCCATACAAACGTATACGACGAGGATCTTGTTGTGCAATGTTATGAAATGCTATAAATTCTATGCAATGACTCACCCATGATCACACCCAAGCTATTGCTATGTCGACACAGACTATCGTTCCCACTTTTCGACCAGGTAGCTAACCTCTCAGGCATCAGCCGCATGGCTAGGCGGTGACAGTAGAACGGGCACTTCTACTACTAGGCGAGTATCCACACTACTTCACCTAGGCCTCCGTACGCCTCAACGCTAAGAACACAACAGCAGAGCCCATGCGTACTATGGCCCAGCGGGGTCTTGGGTAGATGTGCACCAAGAACACAGCCCGAACTGGACTTGTGTGACCCGGAACGGGCCTCGGAAGTAAGCACGAGGACACAGCCCAATCGTTCACTTGGCACGGAAGGGGCCCCGGGACGTGAACACCGAGGACACATCCCAACCACCCAAAGTCTAATTGTCGACTCCCGTCGGTATGATGACTGGCGAGCCCATAGACCTGCCACACTATCCTTAACCCAGGATTACGACACCGCGTATCGACTCACACCGCATGCAAATGCCACATCAACATAACATGGAAGTTGCCTCGGAAGTAAGCACGATGACACAACCCAACCATCCATCCACACCTTATCTCAACACAACCAAACAAGTGACGGTCAGCACAGCACTTACATCCCTTCACAATACTACCCGTAGGGAGACGACGGTCTAAGTATTGGACTACTAAACTCATTCCATTAGTCAACCTTACTCATGGCCATAATTTATTCCTCTATAAGACTCCCAAATGTTGACAACATAATATAGCATGTTACACATATAAAGATTTACAAATCTTTCCAAAAGTACTAACCTATTATGAACATGATGCGCGTGTAAAGATCCATCACACTTTCCATATGTTAACGACATATTATATATGATGCGCACAAATAACAATCTTTCAATTCTTATCAAGTCAATTCGTTTAAATAAGATTGCTTCACAATTTGATTATATGAAATCTAATTAATAAGCTTTGTCAATAATTCAACAAATGATTAATCATAAGGGTTCATCCAAGTCAAGTAACTTGCAAAAAAACTTCTACCGAATCCAAACCCATCTTATAAAAAGCCTAGAATTTAGGTGCAGATTGAATTTGGATAGAAAATTGGACCAGAGATTCCTGAAGCTACATGAATCCAGTGAAGACGTGTAACCCTACGATGTAAAGGTCTTTCCGTGGTCCACAACTTTCGTATTTAGACCTCAACCATGTTTTGAAATTATCCTATTTGAAATCGGACTTGAACTCCACTGCGTACAGAACACAATTTCTGCATGCAGGATTTGTTGAACACCATTTTCGTTTAGACTTTCTTGTGCCTATAGACTTCACCTGAAGTCGTGCAACCATTCGTTGGAAAGGTAGTTTCAAGGGCTTCAACGTTCATGTTTAGCCGAAAGCCCAGATCTGGACATATCATACCTAAAAATGGCCACGAAGTTTGGTGCGTGCAGAATACAGATTCTGTACGCATTTTAAGGAGGAATGAACGACATCGGTTCATCTTCCTCCTCAAGGCGATCTTCCCAAATCATTCCAGAAAACCTCTGCCCTTATTCAACCCCAAGAGGCCAATACCCTTCACGAAACCATCCCCTATCATCACATAGAAGAAGGGCGTGGTTGAAGAGATCTAAAACCTAGGACAAAAGTCCAAGCATGGCCTTTCCTAGAAAACTCCTCTCCATCAAGACTCTCTTGAGTCGATGTCTCGCCTAGGAAAAATATCTATAAATCTAGCACCAAGGGAGAGGGTAGGAAACTCACATTGGTTCCAGCGGTACCATCATTTCCGGCCATGGATCGCGTAGTTCTCCTCGGTGGCATCTTCTTCTTCACGGCGATGGCAGATTTTCCCTCCCTAGAACTTGCTCCTGCAGTTCTCCTTCTACAGAAGTTCTCTCAGAAAATAGGGATTAAGTGAGCATGGAAATGGCTAGGGTTTTTTCTCCCCCTTATATATGAAAAGTGACATGGGTAGGGACACAGCCGTGTCCTTACCCGTATCCTGCCTGGGAGAAGCGGCACCGACAGTTTTCGTGTCGGTTTGATAGTTGACACGGGTAGGGACACGCCCGTGTCCCGAACCGTGTCCACATGACACGACCGTGTTCCCTGGCCGTGTACTTCTCGGGATACATTTCGACGATCTCAGCAGTTCATCGATCTCGATCAAAATCGTCGACTAGAGCACACGGGTAGGGACACACCCGTGTCTCTACCCGTGTCATGTTAATTCGTCAAAGTCGGCGGACAGTTCGTCGATCTCGACACCCCTCGTCGAGTTCAACTCGACACAATGCCACACGAGTAGAGACACGCCCGTGTCGCTACCCATGTCGACGCGCAGTTCTTCGATCTCGACACATCTCGTCGAGTTCAACTCGACGCAATGCCACACGGGTAGGGACACGCCCGTGTCTATACCCGTATCACATTCACACGGGTAGTGACACTCCCGTGTCACTACCCGTGTCCTTCTCTGCACTGATTTCTCCACTCCTCCGCAAGTGCAGTCCAATTCCCTGCACTTACCAGGACTCGAGTCAACCCTCCTGACTCAAAAACACACACGGGGGGCCTAGAGCAATTCAGGACGTTACAAATCCTATAAACAAAATAAAAGATTTTGTCCCCGAAATAAGGCTTAGGTTGTGGGGAGAAAAGCATAACAGGAAATTTAACATATTCTTTTAAATAAAATTACCTTGAGCAAACAACTTCGGGTAGCGTTGCTGCATCAAATCCATTGGCTCCCATGTGTACTCCTCCTTCCCATGGTTGGACCATAGTATCTTCACCAAGGGAACACTTTTGCGGCGCAATGTTCTTGTCTCGCTGTCAACAATCCGCACCGGCTCAAGTCACACAGACCTATCTGACCCCACTGTACCATCAGTAGTGGGAATATATTGGTTGGGCCGCAACAGTGCTTTTCGAAGCGACGACACATGGAACACGTCGTGGAGATTCTCTAGTTCTGGTGGTAACTCCAACCGATAGGCCAACGGGCCAATCCATTCTAGTATAGTATAAGGCCCAACATACCTTGGGCTGATCTTTTTCACCCCACGCACCCGCGACACTCCATGCATCGGCCGAATCTTGAGGAACACTTTATCGCCCACTTAGAACTCCACCATTCTATGCTTTGCATTATAATACTTCGCCTGCCGACTTTGAGCCTCCAACATGCGATCCCATATCAATCTGACCACCGCATCAGTATCATCTATATATTCATTTCCCAATACCTTCGGATCTTCGTCCTGCACCCAAGATAAGGGAGTCCTGCACCTTCTTCCGTAAAGGGATTCATGGGGCGCTATACTCCTGATGGCTATTATTGTAGGAGAATTCCACCAGGGGAAAGAGTCTTTCCCATGGCTCTCCTCTGTCCAGCACACATAACCTCAATAAATCCTCCAGTGTTCTAATGGTCCGCTCAGACTGCCCGTCCGTCTGAGGGTGGAATGCGGTGCTGAAGGTAAGGCGTGAGCCCAAATACGCATGTACCGCCTTCCACTCCTTGGAAGTAAACCGACCATCCCGATCCGAAACAATTGTCTTGGGCACGTGATGATACCGTACGAATTGCTCCACAAAAAGGCGTACCAAAACATCCACGTGTGCTTCCTTTCTTCATTGGAATGAACTGGGCCACCTTTTTCAGTCGATCAACAATAAACCACACTGAATCATTCTCGGAACGGGAGCGAGGTAGCACATGGACAAAGTCCATGGAGATATCCTCGAACTTCAATTCAGGGATGGGCAATGACTGCAACAAACCACCGGGACTCCTGCATTCAGCCATCACTTTTTGACAAGTTTCGCAATGTGTAACATAGTAACGAACATCCTTCTTCATTCCTGGCCAACACATGGTCTTCCGTAAGCCGGCGTACATCTTGGCAATACCCGGGTGTACAGAATATTGAGAGCAATGTGCCTCTCTCAAGATATCCTCCCGGATTTTTCCGCCCTTGGGAATGTAGAGGCGGCCACGAAAATAAACGAGGCCGTCTTTTAGTGTGTACTCATCGGTGCTCCCATCTTCAATTACCTTGATAGCCGGGGATAAGGCCGCATCTATTCCTTGCTCCACCCGAATCCGGTCCCGGATATCACAAACTATGCTCATGCTTGCCAAATACTCCGCATACTCTGCCGAAGGAGCCTTGATTACTAGAGTAATTTCCATCTCCTCGATCATCCGAGCCAACTTCATACTCATCAACCGAGACTCTGGGCTAGAGCCTGGCACTTTTCTACTCAAGGCATCGGCTACCAAGTTCTCTTTCCCGGGGTGGTAGTTCATGGTGAACTCATAGTCGCATAGAAATTCCAACCACCGCCAGTGTCTCAGGTTCAACTCCTTCTGAGTGTGGACATACTTCAAGTTTTTATGATCGGAAAAGATCTCGCAATGGACGCCATATAGATAATGCCTCCAGACCTTCAAAGCGAACACCACTGCTCCCAACTCCAAATCATGGACCGAGTAATTAATTTCATGTTTCTTTAACAGTCTTGAAGCATATGAGATCACGTGCCCGTGATGCATCAGTATCGCTCCCATCCCTTGATATGATGAGTCGGTGTAAACCTGAAATCCTTCCTTCCCAGATGGAAGTGCAAGGATGGGGTACGAGGTAAGCCTATCCTTCAGCTCTTGGAACGCCGCTTCACATTGCGGAGTCCACTCAAATGGCACTCCTTTCTTCGTCAATGAGGTAAGAGAAAGGGCAACCTTTGAAAATCCTTTCACAAACTTGCGGTAGTACCCGACAAGTCCAAGGAAACTCCTCACATCGGTCTGTGACTTCAAGGGCGACCACTCCTTCACGGCTCGCACCTTTGTTGGATCCACTGCTAATCCTTCTCCACTGATTACATGCCCCAAGAAAGCAAAAGCCTTAAGCCAGAATTCACACTTGCTAAACTTGGCGTACAAGGCGGGCTCCTTCAATTTCTTCAAAACCAAGGTCAGGTGATCGACATGCTCGTCCTCTGTCTTTGAGTAGACCAAGATGTCGTTGATGAAAACTATGACAAAGATGTCCAAATACGGTTCCAACACCTTGTACATCAGGCTCATGAAGGCCGAAGGGGCATTTGTGAGCCCAAACAGCATTACTGTGAACTCATAGAAACCATATCTCGAACTGAAGGCTGTTTTCTGGATGTCCCCTTCTCGAATCCTCAACTGATAGTATCCAGAGCGCAAATCCAGTTTGGAAAACCAATGTGCTCCCACTAATTGATCGAACAACTCGTCGATCTGAGGTAGTGGATAAGTGTTCCATACCGTCAACCGATTGAGTTCCCGATAATCTATGCACAACCGCAGGGTTCCATACTTCTTCTTCACGAATAGTACAGGAGCTCCCCAGGGTGATGAACTGGGGCGAACGAACCCTGACTCCACCAGTTCTTGCAATTGAACTCTAAACTCCGTGAGTTCTTTCGGGGCCATTCTGTACGAAGCCTTGGATACAGGCTTGACACTTGGTACTAGATTAATCTGGAAGTCAACCTCTCTATGCGGGGGCAATCCTGGCAGCTTCTCAAGAAATACCTCGGGAAAATCCCGCACTACCCGTACATCCTTTAATTCCAATGCTTCTTCCTTCAACTCGAACAAGATCATGAAGACCTCGTCCCCCTTCATACGAGCTTTTACAACCTGGACGGAAGATAACATCATGCGAAGCGCGAAGCCAATGTTAAATTTTCTCAACGTGGTCAGCAAGATAGCCCAAACACCAAATTAATATCTTCGGAACTACCCAGTTCGCACGCTGAACCTGCGGAAACCCAAGGACTAGAGGTTGCACCCAACAAAACAATGGAAGCACAAGAAGATCTTATTATGCATTCACTTCATTACAATCCGAGGCATACATAGCGAGACATGATTTCGCTAGTATTACAGCTGTAAACAGAAAGAACCAAAAAACAAGCCGGGCGGACAGAACTCCAGTCCGCCGAGACCGCGAGGTCGCCGAGACCGCCGAGACCGCTGAGCTCGCCCAAGCTATGCTGCAAACCGCCGAATACCACGGAGTCCGCCGAGACCGCGAGGCCGCGCGGACAGACCGTTATTCGCCTCCTGCTGAATAAGAACTGAGGAACTCCCCTACCCGCCTGAAGCCGGCGGACAGTTATTGAAGCTGGGAAAGTTGAAACAGAACTGACAAGCCGCAGAGCGACCTCCTGCTGAGTCCGCAGAGACCGCACACTTCCAAGCACTGACCGAAGTCACAGCCAAGCTCCTGGCTCCTTGAAGTTATCCGCGCGACCTGCACACAGCAAACCGTCAGCCTGAATCAATCCGCGCGGACTGACAAACACAGACCGCAGCACTCGCCCAACCCAATTTACTGTTCACTCACGTTACTTCTGGTTTCTGTAGTTGTGCCAGGGGGGTCCTATTTATAGGCCAGGTGAGGAGTGTGGTCACCGCCCATGAGATAGCGACACCGCCCCAGCCCGCGTGAACACAAAACGACTGTCCGCTCAGTCCGCGAGGACTTAGCCAGTCACCAAGGGAAACCGCCAGGAGCAAGGCAACCATTGACGAACCCTCTCCAGTCCGCCCAAGCTAAGCGGACAAGGCACCAGCCCGCAAAGCTCCAACTGCTTCAGGACAGCACCCTCTTCAATGGCAGTCCGCACCAACCCGAGGCAGTCCGCAAGACCCACACCTCAATCCGCCACAAGTCCACGACCAAAGGCAAACAGCAACAGTCCGCCCGGTCACAGCGGACTTGGCGGATACGGCGGACACCATGAACTTGACACCAAGTGTGACCAAGTCCAAAACCATCAAAGGCCAGTGCGAGCATGGCGGACACAAAGTCCCGTCCGCCAAACACCCTAGCACAGACCGCAACCAGTCCGCGAGCTCCTCGCACTTGTCCGACGCAGCAGTACCAAGCCGGACTCCAAACATCAGTCCGCCAACCGGTCTCCACAGCAAGACCTGCTGTAACACCTGAGCTCGACAAGGCCTCAGCCAAGCTCAAGGCTCAGTCCGCAACAGCCCCAACCGCGGACACACCAGTCCGCAAGGCTTCCCGCGAACTCGAACCAACCCGCCAACAGCGCAAACTTGCACCCGCGACCACTGAGCAAAGCACCAGTCCGCAAGCCTCTCTATCCGCAGATACCAGGCCGCATCAAACCGCGGACTCCATGCAACAACCTGCTCAGAACACAGCCGGCTTCCACCAGACTTCTCACCAGGCCGCAACCTCAGTCCGCCCAGTCCGCCCAGTCCGCCAAAGCTGTCCGCACAGGCCGCGCGGCCTGTCCCGTCACCCACTTCCACTTCACAAATTTCAACACTCCCCCTTGAAGTGAGAAGTGGTGACCAAGCCCAGCAAGCTGCGCAAGCGTTCAAAGGGCCCCTTCGACAGCGGCTTCGTGAAGATGTCAGCAAGATTATCTTCACTCCGAACATGCCCGACCAGCAGAGACCCCTCCAACACCTTCTACCTGATGAAGTGGTGATCAATCTCTATATGCTTGGTCCTGGCGTGACACACTGGATTGTTTACCAGTTTGAGAGCACTCTCATTGTCACCCCGGAGTAAAGTAGGCCCTTGCACTTCTTCATGAACATCCTCTATGAGCCTCCTCAACCAAACGTCTTCCCGTGCAGCCAAGGCCGAAGCCTTATACTCCGCCTCCGTGGTTGAAACCGACACCGAGTCCTGCTTCTTGCTACACCATGAGATGCTAGCTGAACCGCAAGTGAACACATAACCTGAAGTAGACCTTCGATCATCCGAATCACCGCCATAGTCAGCATCCGTGTACCCGAGCAACGCAAACTCCGCATCCCTTCCATAGAGGAGTCCCATCTCAGAAGTCACCTTGACATACTTCAGAATTCCTTCGCCGCCACTAGATGAGATTGCCTTGGTTCAGCCATATACCGACTTACTCGGCCAACAGCATAAGCTATATCCGGCCTTGTAATCGTCAGATAGATCAAGCTCCCAACAAGAGCCCTGAACACCAAGGGATCATTAAGCACCCTTCCCTCATCTCGTCGAAGCTTTAGCCCAGATTCCAGTGGAGTAGAGCACTTCTTCCCTTCGCCCATGCCAAACCGCTTCACAATACGATCAGCATACCCTTTCTGGCTAATGAGAATCCCGCACTCCTTCCTCTCCACTTCCAGACCAAGAAAGTGATGCAACTCTCCCAAGTCTTTCATCTCAAAGCGTATAGCAAGCTCTCCCCTGAGCCTTGCTACTTCCTCCTCCGAGTTCCCTGTGATGATCATATCATCCACATACAGCAGGACCAAGACTCTTAGCTCTCCCTTCTTCTTGACGAACAAGCTTGAATCCGAGTTAGAAGCCAGGTATCCACAGAACTGCAGGTACTCTGCAATCTTCCCATACCACGCTCGAGGAGCTTGCTTCAACCCATAGAGAGCCTTCCTGAGTTTGCAGACATAGTCCGGATGCTTCTCAGAGACGAAACCAAGCGGCTGATCCATGAAGATGTCCTTGTCAATCTCTCCATAAAGAAAGGCATTCTTCACATCGAGTTGCCACAACCTCCATCCCTTGCAAGCAGCCAAGGCGATCACCACTCTTACAGACGTCATCTTCGCAACTGGACTGAATGTCTCCTCATAGTCTTCTCCATACTGCTGTGAGAATCCTCTAGCGACCAGGCGAGCCTTGAAACGATCAATGCTCCCATCAGCCTTCTTCTTCAACTTGTACACCCACTTGCAAGTAACCGGAGTAATGCCATCAACCTTGGGCACAAGGTCCCAGGTTTCATTCTTCTTCAGAGCATCAATCTCTTCCTTCATGGCACCTTCCCACTCCTTCACTCCAGTGGCCTCGTTGAAGTTTGCAGGCTCTCGCTCATCCAGAGGACCTGCAAAGAAGCAGGAGACAAAGCTCACTGCATTCCCATCACAGTACCGAGCCGGTGGCTTAACCACCCTCTTCGATCTCCGAAGACACGGCTCCTTGCTCACGGCTTCCGTTGCTTCTTCGGGCTCCACTCCTACCTGGGGCAAGCATTGAGCAGTGCTCCCCCTGCTTCCTGAGCCAGAAGGCTCAGCCTCGGAGTTCGAAGCAACAGGAGCTGCTGGTGAAACAGCAA
Source organism: Platanthera guangdongensis (assembly GCA_039583875.1). Lineage (NCBI taxonomy): Eukaryota > Viridiplantae > Streptophyta > Magnoliopsida > Asparagales > Orchidaceae > Platanthera > Platanthera guangdongensis. Next base: position 119,263,577 of record CM077163.1, read on the forward strand.
GCTCCTCTTCCAAGCCTTCAGCAGCCTCCACCGGTGCTTCCTCAACCTTGCTACTTCCGGTAGGCTCCACCGAGCCACCTCCATATGACGTCAGCTCGTCAAAGACAACGTCTCTTGACACCACGAACTTCTTCGTCACAGGGTCCATGCACTTCCATCCCTTCTTCCGCTCATCATAGCCAACAAAGACAAGTTTCCTTGCCTTCGCATCCAGCTTTGTCCGTGAAGCATCCGGGACATGCACGTAGCAAGTTGAACCGAACACCCGAAGGTGTCCAACACTCGGCTTCTCCTTCAGCAACAGCTCAATGGGCGTCTTCATGTTGATAGGGCTGAGTGGCATCCGGTTGATAACATATGCAGCACAAGACATTCCCTCCACCCAAAAGGACCTTGGGATATCTTTCGCATGCAACCAGCATTTGCAGGTTTCCGTCAAATGACGGATCTTCCGCTCCGCTACCCCATTTTGTTGTGGAGTGTGAGCACATGTAAGCTCCCGTTGGATCCCGTGCTTCCTGCAGAAGTTAGAAAACTCGGAAGAGACAAACTCTCCCCCGTTATCAGTTCTAAACTTCTTAATCCGCAAGCCAAGCCGGCCTTCTACCAACTCCTTGAACTCCACGAACAAACGGAAGGCATCCGACTTCTCCTTTAAGAAGTACACCCAAGTATACCTTGAGTAGTCATCAACCAAGACAAGCATGTATTTGCTTCCACCAAGGCTGGCAGTAACAGTCGGTCCCATCAGGTCGCCATGAATACACTCCAATGGTTTCTTGCTCCTTGTTTGAGATTTATCAAACGGAAGGCGATGTGCCTTACCGTATTGACAGCCCGCACAAACATGCCCATCACCAAAGGAGGACAACATCGGCAACCCCCTCACCAGACTTCTACTCGCCATTGCCTTCAGCTTGTCCATGCCAACATGCCCCAGCCTCTCATGCCAGATAGCCGCACTATCATTGGCCCTCATCCTATCAACATAGGCACTGGTGGAAAGAACAAACAAGTTCTTCACCCTCCTCCCAACATGAGCAACATCAGCCTTTACCGCTGATACGTTGCGAAGGAACCTCACGTCTGTTGGCCCAAACAGAACGTGATACCCAGCGTCCACCGCGTTGGTCACCGAGAAGAGGTTCTTCTTCATGCCCGGCACGTGATACACACTCCTTAACGTGAGTGGCCCCTGATCACTACCCAAAGACACGACCCCCTCCTTCTCTACTGCATAAACAGTATTATCAGCAGTGATAATAGCTTCATTACCTGAGTAAGCCTGCATGGAGGTGAACTTCGACTTGTCTCCGGTGAGGTGATGACCACACCCGGAGTCGATGATCCACTCGCTGTTGAAGTCCTCAGCAGATAAGGTCCGGACACAAGTGCCCGTCATGAAAGCTCCTCCCCATTCTGCTTCTTCACTTCGTGAGCAAGCTTCCTCCTTTCCCGCAGCATGCCCAGGCTGCAGTTTGACCTTGCAGTCCCGCTTGAAGTGCCCTCGCTGATGACACCGGTAGCACTTCAGATTCTTCTTCCAGTCCTTAGGAGCATTGCTCCTCTCTGGCGGATATGAAGTTGAAGTCTCCTTCTCAACAGCGGCCTGCACCTTCTTCTTCTTCTTCCCTTCCCATCCCTTCTTCTTGCCTGAGAAGAGAGCCTCGCTGCCTTCCTGATTCAGATTCACTCCAGCCATCTGCCTTGCTAAGCTCTCCTGCGAGGCAAGCAGATTCTCCAGCTCTAGCAACGACGGCTGAGTAGCCCACCCTTGAACAGATGTAACAAAGGCCACATACTCCTTCCGCAAGCCGCGGAAAATGTGCCTTTTCATCTTTGCCTCAGAGATAGGCTCATCAGGATCCAGTGCCGACAGCTCAGCACACAAGCTCTTCATCTTTAAGAAGTACCTGGAGATGGAAAGGTCTCCCTGAGTTGCCCTGGCCAACTCATTCTCCAGGAACTGAAGCCGCGCCACATTCTTCCTATTGAACAACTCATCAATAGGTTGTCCAAATATCAGCAGCCGACTCACACCCAATGATGTGATCAAACAGTTCCGGAGAGACAGCTCTCTTCAGAACGAACTCTGCCTTAGCATTAGTTCTTCTCCAGAGCCTCACCTGTTCAGCAGTACCGAAAGCAGCAGTTACTTCCTGTCTGTCGTCTCCACCGACAACTTCCCACAGCTCCTCGCCTAGAAGATAACTCTTCATGCACGACTTCCACTTTTTATAGTTAGTCGGCGTTAAGAGTTCAATGCCCAGACCTCTTGCTAAGCTTCCTTCCATTGCAATCACCTGTTGGTACCCTTCAGCAGCTCCGAGCAACAACACAGGTTGATCACCACTCAATCACTGAGTAACAACACTGGCTGACCTCCGCTCACGCAACTGAACCTCCGCAACCTCAGAAACCTCGCTCTGATACCATGTTAAATTTTCTCAACGTGGTCAGCAAGATAGCCCAAACACCAAATTAATATCTTCGGAACTACCAGTTCGCACGCTGAACCTGCGGAAACCCAAGGACTAGAGGTTGCACCCAATAAAACAATGGAAGCACAAGAAGATCTTATTATGCATTCACTTCATTACAATCCGAGGCATACATAGCGAGACATGATTTCGCTAGTATTACAGCTGTAAACAGAAAGAACCAAAAAACAAGCCGGGCGGACAGAACTCCAGTCCGCCGAGACCGCGAGGTCGCCGAGACCGCCGAGACCGCTGAGCTCGCCCAAGCTATGCTGCAAACCGCCGAATACCACGGAGTCCGCCGAGACCGCGAGGCCGCGCGGACAGACCGTTATTCGCCTCCTGCTGAATAAGAACTGAGGAACTCCCCTACCCGCCTGAAGCCGGCGGACAGGTTATTGAAGCTGGGAAAGTTGAAACAGAACTGACAAGCCGCAGAGCGACCTCCTGCTGAGTCCGCAGAGACCGCACACTTCCAAGCACTGACCGAAGTCACAGCCAAGCTCCTGGCTCCTTGAAGTTATCCGCGCGACCTGCACACAGCAAACCGTCAGCCTGAATCAATCCGCGCGGACTGACAAACACAGACCGCAGCACTCGCCCAACCCAATTTACTGTTCACTCACGTTACTTCTGGTTTCTGTAGATGTGCCAGGGGGGTCCTATTTATAGGCCAGGTGAGGAGTGTGGTCACCGCCCATGAGATAGCGACACCGCCCCAGCCCGCGCGAACACAAAACGACTGTCCGCTCAGTCCGCGAGGACTTAGCCAGTCACCAAGGGAAACCGCCAGGAGCAAGGCAACCATTGACGAACCCTCTCCAGTCCGCCCAAGCTAAGCGGACAAGGCACCAGCCCGCAAAGCTCCAACTGCTTCAGGACAGCACCCTCTTCAATGGCAGTCCGCACCAACCCGAGGCAGTCCGCAAGACCCACACCTCAATCCGCCACAAGTCCACGACCAAAGGCAAACAGCAACAGTCCGCCCGGTCACAGCGGACTTGGCGGATACGGCGGACACCATGAACTTGACACCAAGTGTGACCAAGTCCAAAACCATCAAGGGCCAGTGCGAGCATGGCGGACACAAAGTCCCGTCCGCCAAACACCCTAGCACAGACCGCAACCAGTCCGCGAGCTCCTCGCACTTGTCCGACGCAGCAGTACCAAGCCGGACTCCAAACATCAGTCCGCCAACCGGTCTCCACAGCAAGACCTGCTGTAACACCTGAGCTCGACAAGGCCTCAGCCAAGCTCAAGGCTCAGTCCGCAACAGCCCCAACCGCGGACACACCAGTCCGCAAGGCTTCCCGCGAACTCGAACCAACCCGCCAACAGCGCAAACTTTGCACCTGCGACCACTGAGCAAAGCACCAGTCCGCAAGCCTCTCTATCCGCAGATACCAGGCCGCATCAAAACCGCGGACTCCATGCAACAACCTGCTCAGAACACAGCCGGCTTCCACCAGACTTCTCACCAGGCCGCAACCTCAGTCCGCCCAGTCCGCCCAGTCCGCCAAAGCTGTCCGCACAGGCCGCGCGGCCTGTCCCGTCACCCACTTCCACTTCACAAATTTCAACAGCCAATACCTTGGAAGATGATGTCAGAGTCTCCATGTCTCAAATAGATCAGCATCTCCGCGCAGTTGATCCTCGCAAAGTGCCAGTCCAGCCATGCCATGCCCAAATGATGTCAAACTCCGGCATTCTCAGAACCGTGGCCGACGTATCAAAGGCCTTCCCATCAATAAATAACTCCAACTCGCACTTGGCGGTAGCGATCATCTCCGAGCCGTCCGGAAGGCGTACTCGTCGGGCTATTCCAGTAAAGTACTGTACACCCTCTACGTCTTTTATGAAATACTCAGACACAAAGGAGTGTGAGACACCGGTATCGAACAGCGCATAGGTCGTCTTCCCGCCAATAGTCACGGTGCCTAAGTACCAACAACCAAAACTTATTGCTAGGTGTCTAGTAAGTCTTAATCAACTCAAGTTAGACCATGAAAAATGTTAATTAATAAATCATACCTGCAATCACATCTTGTGGGTTCCGTTCCTGCGCCATGTCAAGCGAGTACACCTGATCCCTAGCAGGGCCGGGGTTACCTCCTCGCGGTCCTCGTCCTCGACCACGCATATATCCCCGTCCTCGTGGGGCTGCTGGAGGGAGAGCAGGAGGGAGAGCAGGAGGGAGAGCAGGAGGGACGTTCCCATATAGTTGCGGGCAGAAATGTCGGATGTGGCCCGGCTGGTTGCATTCAAAGCACACCAGCCCACGACGCCCTTCAGGTTGTTGAAATTGCTGAGGCTGTGGGGGTGGAGGCAACACAGACGGCTGCGGAACCGGATGCTCCACCCTATAGTTTTGGTGGACTCGCCCTCCACCTCTTTGATATCCTCTTCCTCCTCTGAAGTCCAACCTCCTTCTATTGCTTGGGTCGGCTTCCATCACATCCTCCGCAGGCCTCTTACTACATCCGAGGTGGTCCACCTCAAATATTTTCGCCATATCAATGTTCTCCGCCAAGCTACCATCCGCTATAAATAAAAGGGACTGCCTTAGGGGATCTCGCAGCCCTTTGTAGAAGCGCTTGGCATAACCTCTGTCATCCAACTTGTAAGAATCCGCAAACCTTGCGAGATGCTAGAATTCCCACTGGTATTCCGTAACTGACTTTGATCCCTGCTTTAGTAGAAGAAACCTCTGCTCAAGCTCATCTCGGGTCGATGTAGGGATAAAGTGCTCCAAGAAAATACCCGAGAATTCACTCCAACTTATCTCTGTGTAGATCCGGCCTTGGAAGGTAGAGCCCATGAGGGACTTCCCCCACCTCTTAGCATGTGAGTCCAAGACGGACACCGCCAATGACTCTGCCACGTTGGTCGGGCAACGGATACCAGCCAACAACTCCTGTACCATGTCTAGCCATTCCTCAGTACGTACGGCTGACTCCGTCCCAAGGTAGGCGGGAGGGGAGAGAGCCTTGAAGGTGCTCAGCCAGTTGGAGCTTGGTCCTGTTGTTGCCTGGGGGCGCCCAAAAACATCTAGGATGGCAGTGAGCGTCTGCCCCAACTCAGGTTGTTGGAACTGAGTGGGAGTGGGTAAAGAGGGCGCATGAGTGCCTCCCACCTGCTCAACGATAGCTGGAATCTACACATAAAATGCAAACGTAGGTCAGGTTGGCTAATCTTAAGGTCAAAGTGGACATACTTAGCGTGAATTACATATGGGCACAACCACTGCTTCGCTAAGTCAGTTTGTCCCCAAACTGACTAATCAAACGGGGTGGCACCATTGTTGAATGACTTCCTTAGTTGAGGATCGTGGAACCACCTGATACATTTGTAAGACCCCCCCCCTTCCCGAATCCCAAAACACGGCACGAAGGGGAGTCTTATGCCCGAATAGCCGCCTTGCGATAACATTAGCACACAGGCTAACCTGTACCATAAGACGCCTATTCCGTCAGCTACAACAATATCAATAGAACATGCCAACCCAACCAAATATAATAAGCAAGATAAGTCAATCCACACTAAGTATTATTGTCCAAATACATCAACAAAGGAGAAGCTAAACATGCTTCAAAAATACATCAGAGTACAGCTAAGCATTGCCCCAAACGGGCTACATCAGAGTATCAAAATACTAACATCCGTAACCGACGGTATCGACGGCACCGTCACTTCAGGCCCTATCGTCCTGGCCTGGATGTCCTGCTGCGTAGTCTGCGGCTGCTCTACCTACGGCATGACCTCCTAAAAAGGAAGACGTAGCTGTTAAATTTTCTCAACGTGCTCAGCAAGATAGCCCAAACGCCAAATTAATATCTTCGGAACTACCCAGTTCTCACGTTGAACCAGCGGATCCAAGGAATAGAGGTAACACCCAACAAACAATGGAAGCACAAGCAGGTCTTTTATTCATACACTTCTTTACAACGCGAGGCATACATAGCGAGACATGATTTCGCTAGTATAACAACTGAAAACAGAAAGCAGCAAAAAACAAGCCGGGCGGACAGCACCGGAGTCCGCCGAGACCGCGAGGTCTCCGAGGTCGCCGAGTCCGCTGAGATCGCCCGAGCTATGCTGCAATCCGCCGAATAGACACGGAGTCCGCCGAAGCCGCGAGGCCGCGCGGACACACCGTTATTCGCCTCCTGCTGAACCTGAACTGAGGAACACCCCTACCCGCCTGAAGCCGGCGGACAGGTAATTGAAGCTGGCAAAGATGTAACAGAACTGACAAGCCGCAGAGCGACCTCCTGCTGAGTCCGCAGAGACCGTACACTTCCAAGTACTTGACCGAAGTCACAGCCAAACTCCTGGCTCCTTGAAGATACCCGCGCGACCTGCACACAACAAACCGTCAGCCTGAAACAATCCGTGCGGACTGATAAACACAGACCGCAGCACTTCGCTCAACCCAACTTACTGTTCACTCTAGTTACTTAGGTGTGCCAGGGGGTCCTATTTATAGGCAAGGTGAGGAGTGTGGTCACCGCCCAGGAGATAGCGACACCCCCTAGCCCGCGCAATAGCAAAACACCGTCCGCTGAGTCCGCAAGGACTTAGCCGGATACCAGGCAAACCGCCAGGAGCAAAGCAAACATTGGCGAACCCTCTCCAGTACGCCCAAGCTATGCGGACAAGGCATCAGCCAGCAAAGCTCCAACCACTGCAGGACAGCAACCCCCTTCAATGCCAGTCCGCACCAAACCGAGGCAGTCCGCAAGATTCACAACTCAATCCGCCACAAGTCCACGACCAAAGGCAGATAGCAACAGTCCGCCCGGTCACAGCGGACTTGGCGGATACCGCGGACACAATGGCCTTGGCACAAATTGTGACCAAGTCCAAAACCATCAAGGGCCAATGCGAGCATGGCGGACTCAAATTCCCGTCCGCCAAACACCCAAGCACAGATCGCCATCAGTCCGCGAGCTCCTCGCACTTCTGTCCAAAGCAGCAGCAAACCCCGGACTCCAAACCAGTCCGCCTATCGATCTCCACGGTAAATCGCCTGCTGTGCCACCAGAGCTCGACAAGGCCTCAGTCAAGCTCTAAGCCCAGTCCGCAACAGCCCACACCGCGGACACTTCAGTCCGCAAGCTTCCCGCGAACATGAGCCAAACCGCCTATCAGCACAAGCTTGCACCCGCAGCCACTGAGCAATGCACCAGTCCGCAAGCCTCCATCCGCTCAGTCCGCTCCTTGGCAAAGCCAATCAGCAAACACCTTATCCGCAGAAACCAGGCCGCATAGTCCGCTGACTCCATGCAACAAGCCGCTCAGAAGACAGCCGGCTTTCCACTAGACCTTCCACCAGGCCGCACATCTCAGTCCGCCAGTCCGTCTAGTCCGCCAAAGCTGTCCACCCCAGGCCGCCCGCCTGTCCCGTCACCCACTTCCACTTCACAAATTTCAACACTCCCCCTTGAAGTGGGAAGTGGTGACCAAGCCCAGCAAGCTGCGCAAGCGTTCAAAGGGCCAATTCGACAGTGGCTTCGTGAAGATGTCAGCAAGATTATCTTCACTCCGAACATGCCCGACCAGTAGAGGCCCCTCCAACACCTTCTCCCTGATGAAGTGGTGATCAATCTCTATTTGCTTGGTCCTGGCGTGACACACTGGATTGTTAACCAGTTTGAGAGCACTCTCATTGTCACCCCGGAGTAAAGTAGGCCCTTGTACTTCTTCATGAACATCCTCTATAAGCCTCCTCAACCAAACGGCTTCCCAATCAGCCAAGGCCGAAGCCTTATACTCCGCCTCCGTGGTTGAAACAGATACCGAGTCCTGCTTCTTGCTACACAACGAGATGCTAGCTGAACCGTAAGTGAACACATAACCTAAAGTAGACCTTCGATCATCTGAATCACCGCCATAGTCAGCATCCGTGTACCCGAGCAACGCAAACTCCGAGTCCCTTCTATAGAGGAGTCCCCTGTCAGAAGAAGCCTTGACATACTTCAGAATTCCTTTCCCCGCCACTAGATGAGATTGCCTTGGTTCAGTCATATACTGACTTACTCGGCCAAAAGCATAAGCGATATCCGGCCTTGTAATCGTCAGATAAATCAAGCTCCCAACAAGAACCCTGAACACCAAGGGATCATGAAGAACCCTTCCCTCATCTCGTCGAAGCTTCAGCCCAGATTCCAGTGGAGTAGAGCACTTCTTCCCTTCGCCCATGCCAAACCGCTTCACAATGCGATCAGCATACCCTTTCTGGCTAATGAGAACCCCGCACTCCTTCCTCTCCACTTCCAGACCGAGAAAGTGATGCAACTCTCCCAAGTCTTTCATCTCGAAGCGTATAGCAAGCTCAGCCCTGAGCCTTGCTATTTCCCCCTCCGAGTTCCCTGTGATGATCATGTCATCCACATACAGCAGGACCAAGACTCGTAGCTCCCCCTTCTTCTTGACAAACAAGCTTGAATGCGAGTTAGAAGCAAGTATCCACAGAATTGCAAGTACTCTGCAATCTTCCCATACCACGCTCTAGGAGCTTGCTTCAACCCATAGAGAGCCTTCCTGAGTTTACAGATATAGTCCGGATGCTTTTCAGAGACAAAACCAAGCGGCTGATCCATGAAGATATCCTTGTCAATCTCTCCGTAAAGAAAGGCATTCTTCACATCGAGTTGCCACAACCTCCATCCCTTGCTAGCAGCCAAGGCGATCACCACTCTTACAGAAGTCATCTTCACAACTGGACTGAATGTCTCCTCATAGTCTTCTCCATACTGCTGTGAGAATCCTCTAGCGAGCAGGCGAGCCTTGAAACGATCAATGCTCCCATCAGCCTTCTTCTTCAACTTATACACCCACTTACAAGTAACCGGAGTAATGCCATCAACCTTGGGCACAAGGTCCCAGGTTTCATTCTTCTTCAGAGCATCAATCTCTTCCTTCATGGCATCATCCCACTCCTTCACTCCAGTGGCCTCGTTGAAGTTTGCAGGCTCTCGCTCATCCAGAGGACCTGCAAAGAAGCAGAAGACAAAGCTCACTTCATTCCCATCACAGTACCGAGCCGGTGGCTTAACCACCCTCTTCGATCTCCGAAGACACGGCTTCTTGCTCACGGCTTCTGTTGTTTCTTCAGGCTCAACTCCTACCTGGGGCAAGCATTGAGCAGTGCTCCCCCTGCTTCCTGAGCCAAAAGGCTCAGCCTCGGAGTTCGAAGCAACAGGAGTTGCTGGTGAAACAGCAAGCTCCTCTTCCAAGCCTTCAGCAGCCTCCACCGTGCTTCATCAACCTTGCTACTTCTGGTTAGCTCCACCGAGCCACCTCCATATGACGTCAGCTCATCAAAGACAACGTTCTCTTTACACCAAAACTTCTTCGTCACAGGGTCCATGCATTTCCATCCCTTCTTCCGCTCATCATAGCCAACAAAGACAAGTTTCCTTGCCTTCGCATCCAGCTTTGTCCGTGAAGCATCCGGGACATGCACGTAGCAAGTTCAACCGAACACCCGAAGGTGTCCCACACTCGGCTTCTCCTTCAGCAACAGCTCAATAGGAGTCTTCATGTTGATAGGGCTGAGTGGCATCCGGTTGATAACATAAGCAGCACAAGACATTCCCTCCGCCCAAAAGGACCTTGGGATATCTTTCGCATGAAGCCAACATTTGCAGGGTCTCCGTCAGATGACGGATCTTCCGCTCCGCTACCCCATTTTGTTGTGGAGTGTGAGCACAAGTAAGCTCCCGTTGGATCTCGTGCTTCCTGCAGAAGTTAGAAAACTCGGAGGAGACAAACTCACCCCCGTTATCAGTTCTAACTTCTTAATCCACAAGCCAAGCCGGCCTTCTACCAACTCCTTAAACTCCACAAACAAACGGAAGGCTTCCGACTTCTCCTTTAAGAAGTACACCCAAGTATACCTTGAGTAGTCATCAACCAAGACAAGCATGTATCTGCTTCCACCAAGGCTGGCAGTAATTGGTTGGTCCCATCAGGTCGCCATGAATACACTCCAGTGGCTTCTTGCTCCTTGTTTGTGATTTATCAAACGGAAGGCGATGTGCCTTACCGTATTGACAGCCCGCACAAACATGCCCATCACCAAAGGAGAAAAACTTCGGCAACCCCCTCACCAAACTTCTACTCGCCATTGCCTTCAGCTTGTCCATGCCAACATGCCCCAGCCTCTAATGCCAGATAGCAGCGCTATCATTGGCCCTCATTCTATCAACATAAGCATTGGTGGAAAGAACGATCAAGTTCTTCACCCTCCTCCCAACATGAGCAACATCAGCCTTCACCGCTGATACGTTGCGAAGGAACCTCACGTATGTTGGCCCAAACAGAATGTGATACCCAGCGTCCACCGCATTGGTTACTGAGAAGAGGTTTTTCTTCATGCCCAGCACGTGATACACACTCCTTAACGTGAGTGGCCCCTGATCACTACCCAATGACACGACCCCCTCTTTCTCTACTGCATAAACAGTATTATCAGCAGTGATAATAGCTTCATTACCTGAGTAAGGCTGCATGGAGGTGAACTTCGATTTGTCTCCGGTGAGGTGATGACCACACCCGGAGTCCACGATCCACTCGCTGTTGAAGTCCTCAACAGACAAGGCCCGGACACAAGTGCCTGTCATAAAAGCTACGCCCCATTCTGCTTCTTCACTTCTTGAGCAAGCTTCCTCCTTTCCCGCAGCATGCCCAGGCTGCAGTTTGACCTTGTAGTCCCGCTTGAAGTGCCCTCGCTGATGACACCGGTAGCACTTCAGATTCTTCTTCCAGTCCTTACGAGCATTGCTCCTCTCCGGCGGATATGAAGTTGAAGTCTCCTTCTCACTAGCGGCCTGCACCTTCTTCTTCTTCTTCCCTTCCCATCCTTTCTTCTTGCCTGAGAAGAGAGCTTCGCTGCATTCCTGATTCAGGTTCACTCCAGCCATCTGCCTTGCTAAGCTCTCCTGCGAGGCAAGCAGATTCTCCAGCTCCAGCAACGACGGCTGAGTAGACCACCCTTGAACAGATGTAACAAAGGACACATACTCCTTCCGCAAACCGCGGATAATGTTCCTTTTCATCTTTGCCTCAGAGATAGGCTCATCAGGATCCAGTGCCGACAGCTCAGCACACAAGCTCTTCATCTTTAAGAAGTATTTGGAGATGGAAAGGTCTCCCTGAGTTGCCCTGGCCAACTCATTCTTCAGGAATTGAAGCCGCGCCACATTCTTCCTATTGAACACCTCATCAATGGTTGTCCAAATATCAGCAGCCGACTCACACCCAACGATGTGATCAAACAATTCCGGAGACACGGTTCTCTTCAGAATGAACTCCGCCTCAGCATTTCTTCTTCTCCAGAGCCTAACCTGCTCAGCAGTACCGAAAGCAACAGTGACTTCCTGTCTGTCGTCTCCACCAACGACTTCCCACAGCTCCTCGCTAAGAAGATATCTCTTCATGCACGATTTCCACTTCTTGAAGTTAGTCGGCGTTAAGAGTTCAATGCCCAGACCTCTTGCAAAACTCCCTTCCATTGCAACACCTGTTGGAAACCTTTCAGCAGCTCCGAGTAACAACACAGGTTGATCACCACTCAATCCCTGAGTAACAACACTGGCTGACTTCCGCTCACGCAGCTGAACCTCAGAAACCTCGCTCTGATACCATGTTAAATTTTCTCAACGTGCTCAGCAAGATAGCCCAAACGCCAAATTAATATCTTTGGAACTACCCAGTTCTCACGTTGAACCAGTGGAACCAAGGAATAGAGGTAACACCCAACAAACAATGGAAGCACAAACAGGTCTTTTACTCATACACTTCTTTACAACGCGAGGCATACATAGCAAGACATGATTTCGCTAGTATAACAACTGAAAACAGAAAGCACCAAAAAACAAGCCGGGCGGACAGCACCGAAGTCCGCCGAGACCGCGAGGTCGCCGAGGTCCCCGAGTCCGCAAAGATCGCCCGAGCTATGCTGCAATCCGCTGAATAGACACGGAGTCCGCCGAAGGCGCGAGGGCCGCGCGGACACACCGTTATTCGCCTCCTGCTGAACCTGAAATGAGGAACACCCCTACCCGCCTGAAGCGGGGGGCAAAGGTTATGAAGCTGGCAAAGATGTAACAGAACTGACAACCCGCAGAGCGACCTCCTGCTGAGTCCGCAGAGACCGCCACACTCAATTACTTGACCGAAGTCACAGCCAAACTCCTGGCTCCTTGAAGCTACCGCGCGACGACCTGCACACAGCAAACCGTCAGCCTGAAACAATCCGCGCGGACTGATAAACACAGACCGCAGCACTGCGCTAACCCAACTTACTGTTCACTATAGTTACTTAGGTGTGCCAGGGGGGTCCTATTATAGGCAAGGTGAGGAGTGTGGTCCACCGCCCAGGAGCTAGCGACACCGCCCTAGCCCGCACAATAGCAAAAACACCGTCCGCTGAGTCTGCAAGGACTTAGCTGGATACCAAGGCAAACCGCCAGGAGCAAGGCAAACATTGGCGAACCCTCTCAAGTCCGCCCAAGCTATGCGGACAAGGCATCAGCCCGCACAAGCTCCAACCACTGCAGGACAGCAACCCCCTTCAATTGCAGTCCGCACCAAACCGAGGCAGTCCGCAAGACTCACACCTCAATCCGCCACAAGTCCACGACCAAAGGCAGATAGCAATAGTCCGCCCGGTCACAGCGGACTTGGCGGATACCGCGGACACCATGGCCTTGGCACAAAGTGTGACCAAGTCCAAAACCATCAAGGGCCAATGCGAGCATGGCGGACTCAAATTCCCGTCTGCCAAACACCCAAGCACAGACCGCCATCAGTCCGCGAGCTCCTCGCACTTCTGTCCAAAGCAGCAGCCAACCCCGGACTACAAACCCAGTCCGCCAATCGATCTCCACAGCAAATCGTCTGCTGTGCCACCAGAGCTCGACAAGGCTCAGTCAAGCTCTAAGCCCAGTCCGCAACAGCCCACACCGCGGACACTCCAGTCCGCAAGCTTCCCGCGAACATGAGCCAAACCGCCTATCAGCACAAGCTTGCACCCGCAGCCACTGAGCAATGCACCAGTACGCAAGCCTCCATCCGCTCAGTCCGCTCCTTAGCAAAGCCAATCAGCAAACACCTTATCCGCAGAAACCAGGCCGCATAGTCCGCTGACTCCATGCAACAAGCCGCTCAGAAGACAGCCGACTTTCCACTAGACCTTCCACCAGGCCGCACATCTCAGTACGCCCAGTCCGCCTAGTCCGCCAAAGCTGTCCGCCCCAAGCCGCCCACCCTGTCCCATCACCCACTTCCACTTCACAAATTTTAACAGTAGCAACCGTTAGTCGAAATGACTAAGTGGTTTCACATCCGCTCCCCCGGCGACTCCTCGGCACTGGGCGGGGAAAAGGAACAAGAGTACAATATATAATAAGTATGCAAGTAAAGGAAGTATAAGTAGGTGGCAGTAGTGTAAGAGTATCATCAACATAATCTAGCAAATATTTAAGAGCTACAGCAAACTAACATGTATAAGTAACAGCAGGAAAGTAACTTAACATATAAGAATGCCCATACAAACTTATAAGTTAAGGGTCGGGTTACATAAGGTAACTCATCGTATAAGAGTGTCCATACAAACTTATAGGATGAGGATCTTGTTGTGCAATGTTATGAAATGCTATGAATGCTATGCAATGACTCACCCATGATCACACCCATGTAATTGCTATATCGACACAGACTATAGTTCCCACTTTTCGAGAAGGTAGCTAACCTCTCAGGCATCAGCCGCTGTGGCCAGGCGGTGACAGTAGAACAGGCACTTCTACTACTAGATGGGTATCCACACTACTTCACCTAGGCCTCCGTACGCCTTAACGCTAAATACACAACAGCGGAGCCCATGAGTACTATGGCCCAGCGGAGTCTTGGGTAGATGTGCACCAAGAACACAGCCTGAACTGGCCTTGCGTGACTCGGAAGGGGCCTCGGAAGTAAGCACGAGGACACAGCCCAACCGTTCACTTGGCATGGAAGGGGCCCTGAGACGTGAACACCGAGGACACAGCCCAACTGCCTAAAGTCTAACTGTCGACTCCCGTCGTTGTGACGACTGGCGAGCCCGTAGGCCTGCCACACTATCCTTAACCCAGGATTACGACACCGCGTGTCGACTCACACCGCATGCAAATTCCACATCAACATAACATGGAAGGGGCCTCGGAAGTAAGCACGAGGACACAGCCCAACCATCCATCCACGTCTTATCTCAACACAACCAAACAAGTGACGGTCAACACCGCACTTACATCCCTTCACAATACTACCCGTAGGGAGACGACGCTCTAAGTATTGGACTATTAAACTCATTCCATTAGTCAACCTTACTCATGGCCATAATTTATTCCTCTATAAGACTCCCAAATGATGACAACATAATATAACATGTTACGCATATAAAGATTTACAAATCTTTCCGAAAGTACTAACCTATTATGAACATGATGCGCGTGTAAAGATCCATCACACTTTTCATATATTAATGACATATTATATATGATGCGCACAAATAACAATCTTTCAATTCTTATCAAGTCAATTCGTTTAAATAAGATTGCTTCACAATTTGATTATATGAAATCTAATTAATAAGCTTCGTCAATCATGCAACAAATGATTAATCATAAGGGTTCATCCAAGCCAAGTAACTTGCAATAAAACTTCTACCGGATCCAAACTCATCTTATAAAAAGCCCAAAATTTAGGTGCAGATTGAATTTGGACAGCAGCATCGACCGGCGATTCCTGAAGCTACAGGAATCCGGTGAAGACCTGTAACCCCACGATGGAAAGGTCGTTCCGTGGTCCACAACTTTCGTATTCAGACCTCAACCCAGTTTTGATATTATCCTATATGAAATCGGACTTGAAGTCCGCTGCGTACAGAACACAAGTTCTGCATGTAGGATTTGTTGAACACCATTTACGTTTAGACTTTCCCGTGGCTACACACTTTGCCTGAAGTCGTTCAACCATTCGTTGGAAAGGTATTTTTAAGGGATTCAACTTTCGTGTTTAGCCGAAAGCCCAGATCTGGCCATATCATACCTAAAATGGCCACGAAGTTCGCTGCGTGCAGAATACTGATTCGGTACGCATTTTAAGGCGGAATGAACGACATCGGTTCATCTTCTTCCTCAAGGCGATCTTCCCAAATCATTCCAGAAAACCTCCTCCCTTATTCAACCCCAAGAGGCCAATACACTTCACGAAACCATCCCCTATCATCACATAGAAGAAGAGCGTGTTTGAAGAGATCTAAAACCTAGGACACAAGTCCTAGCATGGCCTTTCCTAGAAAACTCCTCCTCTCCATCAAGACTCTCTTAAGTCGATGTCTCGCCTAGGAAAAATATCTATAGATCTAGCACCAAGGGAGAGGGTAGGAAACTCACATTGGTTCCAGCGATACCACCATTTCCGGCCATGGATCGCGTAGTTCTCCTCGGTGGCATCTTCTCCTTCACGGTGATGGCGGATTTTCCCTCCCTAGAACTTGCTCCTGCAGTTCTCCATCTATAGAAGTTCTCTCAGAAAATAGGGATTAAATGAGCGTGGAAACGGCTAGGGTTTTCTCTCCCCCTTATATATGAAAAGTGACACGGGTAGGGACACGGCCGTGTCCTTACCCATATCCTGCCTGGGCGAAGCAGCACCGACAATTTCCCTGTCAGCTCGATAGTTAACACGGGTAGGGACACGCCCATGTTCCGACCCGTGTCCCGACCCGTGTCCACATGACACGGTCGTGTTCCCTGGCCGTGTCCTTCTCGGGATACATTTCAACGATCTCAGCAGTTCGTCGATCTCGATCAAAATCGTCGACTGGAGCACACGGGTAGGGACACGCCCGTGTCTCTACCCATGTCATGTTAATTCGTCGAAGACGACGCGCAGTTCGTCGATCTCGACACCCCTCGTCGAGTTCAACTCGACACAATGCCACACGGGTAGAGACACGCCCGTGTCGCTACCCGTGTCGACACGCAGTTCGTCGATCTCGACACATCTTATCGAGTTCAACTCGACGTAATGCCACACGGGTAGGGACACGCCCGTGTCTATACCCGTGTCACATTCACACGGGTAGTGACACGCCTGTGTCACTAGCCGTATCCTTCTCTGCACTGATTTCTCCACTCTTCCACAAGTGCAGTCCAATTCCCAGCACTTCCCAGGACTCGAGTCAACCCTCCTGACTCAAAAACACACACGAGGGGCCTAGAGCGATTCGGGACGTTACACAGATGACACAAGGAGTTTATAGTGGTTCCCCAATAAACCTGGATACATCCACTCTTCTATCACCCTGCTAGGAATCCACTATAGGTTTCTGCTCAGGTACCCTACCACCACAAGTTTTTGATCAGGTGCCCTATCACAATAAGATCTATTTTCTAAGGGAGATATAGTAACCCTTGAGCTTTTGATTAGGTGCCCAAAAACCAAACAAAGCATTTTGATCAGGTGACTTGTTAACCAAAGAGTTTAACTTTTGAAGGGAGTTATAACCCTGTATATAATGAATGAAAATAAAAGATGTTGTCTTCTCTATCTCAAATCTCTAAGAAGACTAGTGGATTTTGTTGATATTGTCAAAGTTCCCCCTGAGTTATAGTGATCTGATCAGGAGTGGAAGCTTTGCTTCAGGATGTAGCACTTCAAAGAGAACTTCTTCTAGTAAAATGATTCTGAGAGATTGAACTTTTTGGTCTCAGAATGAATATGTGTTGGTATAAGAAAAGCTTAAAGAAGAAGATGATGAACAAGATGTTCCTTTATCTCTATCTCTTGTTCTTTGATTGCGGATTTTTTCTTTCTTCTTCTTCTTGTTCTTCTTAATTCCTATCAATCTTCTGAAAAATTTTCTTTACAAATTGATTGCTGATTCAAACACATTTTAATTTCAAATTCCTTGAAACTCTTCTGCGTAATTTTTGTGAGTTGGAACGGCTGATTTTGTCTTCAATGTATTTCTCTAACTGTCCCAGTAAATATGGTAGAGTAATAACTCTGTGAAATCCATAATTAATGCTGCTAGGTAAGGGCTATATTGTTAAGAATATTGAACATTAATTAACAGAGTATTATTGTCTTAATATTTGAAATCAAACTACTTTAGTCGATCTGAGAAACTGTAGAGAAGATTAGTCAAACAGAATCTAGAATGAGTTAGTCAAACTCAGCAAAGATTTCGTCGACCTGAGCTCGAAGTTCGTCAAATTGATAATTCTCCTTCGTCGAGCTGAGCTCCAAGATCGTCGAATAGAAAATATACTTGCCAACCTGAGCTCCAAGTTCGTCAAACTGAGAAGGCACTTCATTGAGCTGAGATTCTAAGGAAGGATCACAGTTCATCGACCTCAGCTATACTTTCGTCGAGCTCAACTCAGAGAAGGAACTGTGAGTTTGTCGATCTGAGATCGACGATCGTCGTGTTGAGTTCAATTATCGTCGAACACCTTTTATGCAATCTTTAAACTGCCTTGTCTCTAAAGTCTTCTGTCTCTAAAGTCTTCTAAAGGTAGGTTTTCAACTCTCTAACCTAATGTGACAGACCTTAACCATGGAACTAACTTATGACCCTAGATTATACATGTTGGGTCATCAATCCAAATAGTGAACCTAGGCCAAATCACAAGTTGGGTTCCAACACAGTAGTTCCTTGGGAGAAGGGTTGGTATAGAAACGTAATTGGGATTTTCTTATATTTCACCTTAATTTTTAGCATTATAGAAACCAAACATTTTTGTAATCAATTTCTTATGAAATAAAATCATGTCTTTTATTGTTCCATTAAATTGATTTTATTTTTCGTTACAAAAAATGTGTAAAATAATATTTTTCCTTAGAGCATCAAAGCAAAATATATTTCAAATTACTTGTTAGAACACTTGTGGATTTCATTCTTCATGGCTAATGTCAGGAGGTAACAGTTACCGCTAGTGATAGTGAAGAAAGAATGAATAAGTGTTCCTCCGGTGGTGGGACCGGACGTGTTCCTCGTGGGTGGGGTGCTTAGGTTGCAGCTCGGTGGTGGGACCGGATGTGTTCCTCTGGTGCAGAACCAGAGCGGGGCGGCTCTGGACCACTGCATTACAATCACTTTTAAAAGTAATATTAAATATAATCTTTTTTGAGATATTAAAATATATTTTCTATAAAATATTTTGAAACTACATTGCTAAACTATGATATTTTTATTTAAGATTAAATATACAAAAGCCTTATACACCCCACCCCACCCCCTCCTCTAAGGATGCCTAAAGATACAACAAGTGGTATCAAAGGCATGTAATGAAAGATATTCAAAATCAGGAATATTGGTACTTCATGACCTTGCTTCTATTAAGGGGATGAATTTTTTATGTAATGAAAAATCCTTAGCACCACATTTATTTCAAGGTTTAAATTATTAAGGATGCAAGATATTAATAGAAAAGTTTCTAAAATCCTTAGATGAAGTAGTTCGAAATATTACAATTTCAAAACGCCCCAAGCATGCTAAATAAAACAAGTGCATTTTAAACGCTAAATATATAAAGAGTTTATTTTGCGCACTTGAGCAAGATATTTTCAAACTTATTCATGTGGTTCCTATTGCTTATTAAGTTTTGAAATTCTTGAAAAATCTTATTGTCTTCTTACCATAGATGTTGAACAAGAACAATTCCGAATGGATTTAAGAGAAGAAATCACTGAGGACCCACGATTGGATGAAGATCTATCAAACTCATCTAAGTGAGAATAATGCAACATCACAATATTATACTCAAATGATGACAACACATCAAGCAGAAAGGAAGATGAATCTCATTCATGGATGAGGAATGCCAAGAAGAAGCCGAAAAAACTTTATGTCCAAATCTTGCCTCGTACACGAGCAATGTAAGAAAATCAAAGCCACTTTTATCTCAACTTCAATTTAACATTTTGTGTGCTTGAAATTGCTAAACATAGAATAAACAAATTGAATATTGTAATTCCAAATTTTGTTTTAAAAATAAGACTTTAAAAGAAAAACTTAATGTAGAGTCAAAAATTGATGTGGTTGATGTTTCTCCTTCTTGCTCTTTAGTCTAGATTTTTACACCTTATTTTTATTGCAATGTTCTTAGGGAAAAATTCAATGTTTTTGAAAAAGAGCATAGTGAAAATTGATAAATAAAAATAGTGCATTAACTTATAAACTAAAATCCTTAAAATTGTTTGTACACAAATTTTAAAGTAATAAAAAATAACTTATTTCTGGTTTATTAAAAATATCAAACTTCAAAAGTCTTGCTTCATAATATAAGAGTGCGTCTATGAAAAAAAATGGAATTGAAAAACAACAAATAATTAAGAATTAATCATCTAATGCATGTTGTTTATCCAATATTTCATCAATCAACTCTTAAAAAACAATATCACTCTTATAATTAATCCTAAAAATCACCTTTTATATTTATGATAACCAATATGATTAA